>JASDDO010000010.1:403607391-404857391 GCA_030015575.1 Agapanthus africanus
TTGCCCATGCATTTCTGCTACGTGTTGTCTGCGGCGGTCTCTCCCCCTAGATTTAACGGGTCAAGGGAGACCGACCGACACCAAAAAGCCCTCCTCAATAGGCCACCGAGCAGCTTCACTGCTCGGTCAATCCTTAGCGGGTAATTTCCTACCCATCTACGCTAAGGGCCTAAAGCCCTCATCAAGAGGCCACCGAGCAGCTTCCTTGCTCGGCCAATCCCTGGCTGGTAGTTCCCTACCCACCGATTCCAAGGATCGAAGCCCTCATCAAGAGGCCACCGAGCAGCTTCCCTGCTCGGTCAATCCTTAGCGGGTAAGTTCCTATCCATCTACGCTAAGGATCCAAAGCCCTTTTCAAGAGGCCATCGAGCAGCTTCACTGCTCGGTCAATCCTTAGCGGGTAACTTCCTACCCATCTATGCTAAGGACCCAAAGCCCTCATCAAGAGGCCATCGAGCAGCTTCCCTGCTCGGTCAATCCCTGGCTGGTAGTTCCCTACCCACTGATGCTAAGGATCGAAGCCCTCATCAAGAGGCCACCGAGCAACTTCCCTGCTCGGTCAATCCTTAGCGGGTAACTTCTTACCCATTTACGCTAAGGATCCAAAGCCCTCCTCAAAAGGCCACCGAGCAGTTTCCTTGCTATGTCAATCCTTAGCGGGTAACTTTCTACCCATCTACGCTAAGGATCCAAAGCCCTCATCAAGAGGCCACCAAGCAGTTTCCCTGCTCGGTCAATCCTTAGCGGGTAACTTCCTACCCATCTACTCTAAGGATCCAAAGCCCTCATCAAGAGGCCACTGAGCAGCTTTCCTGCTCGGTCAATCCCTGGCTGATAGTTCCCTACCCACCGACGCCAAGGATCGAAGCTCTCATCAAGAGGCCACCGAGCAGCTTCCCTTCTTGGTCAATCCTTAGCTGGTAACTTCCTACCCATCTATACTAAGGATCCAAAGCCCTCCTCAAGAGGCCACCAAGCAGCTGCCCTGCTCGGTCAATCCTTAGCGGGTAACCTCCTACCCATCTATGCTAAGGATCCAAAGCCCTCATCAAGAGGCCACCGAGCAGCTTCCCTGCTCGGTCAATCCTTAGCGGGTAACCTCCTACCTATCTATGCTAAGGATCCAAAGCCCTCGACAAGAGGCCACCAAGCAGCTTCCCTGCTCGGTCAATCCCTTGCTGGTAGTTCCCTACCCACCAACGCCAAGGATCGAAGCCCTCATCAAGAGGCCACCGAGCAGCTTCCCTGCTTGGTCAATCCTTAGCGGATAACTTCCTACCCATCTACGTTAAGGATCCAAAGACCTCATCAAGAGACCACCGAGCAGCTTCCCTGCTCGGCCAACGCCGACCAATTCTAACTTGGCTATTGTTTAATTCACGCTAACAGATGTGGCCGCCGGTCCGACTCAAAGGAATGTGCAGATATCAACCTTCCTACACTGAAGGATCTTCCGATGTATTCTAAGTGAACGATCTGCATCTTGACTCAGGGGGTGGGAGAGGACCGACCTTCCTGCACTTGGCAATTAACTGGCTTACACTCGACGGGTGATCGCCATCTAAAACACTGGTCATCGACCTACGGCCTAACACTTGGAACGAGGAAAAAACTGACAAGCTCAAGTACTCACACAAGAAATAATGCCATGCAGAGGAAGATAAACACGGTTTTATTTATGTTCTGAGAGTCTTTACAAGGTACTATGGGCTCTTCAGCCTTACAAAAAGTTCCCGGAGGCTTACAAAATTTAAAAAAAATAATAAAGGGAAAAATGTAGGAAGGCTCAGGCCTCGGGACCGGGGAGGATCTCGACCTGCTCAATGCCAACATCGGGGACCGAGACGGCGGCCTTTGGGTCGGTGCTTCCACCAGGAGCCTAACCTCTAGCACTCCCACCAGCAGCCTCTCCTCTGGAGGCACTCCCGGCAGTCTCCCCATGCGGCGCATCCTCGGAGAGGGGGTACTGGAGCTGAAGCTCGCCATCAGAAAACCCCGTCATCAACGCCTTGAACAATGCCCGAGGCATCGGCAAGGTCGGCGTAGAACTGGTTCGATGCCTTATACCTCTCCACCGACCTCGAAGCCCAGAGATTGGCAAGTTTCATCGCGTCAAGTGCCGCCTGGGAGTCCCTCTTGTAGGCGTTCCACGACTTCTTCATCGTGGCGTTAAGCACCTTAGCTTACTCCAACTTAGCCTGGATGACCTTGTTGGATTCACTCAGAAGTCGAACGGGCTCCTTGCATTTGGAGTTCGTCAACTCCTCAACGACCACCCGGGTTTCGAGAGCGGCTATCCTCTCCTTGCCTGCTGCAACTCCAGGCGCAGGTCCTCCTCCCATGAGGACGACTCCCCCGCCTTCCGCATCGCCAGGGCAATCTCCTCGGACTCCATGTTGATGATGAGGGCGCAGTGTTGAAGGACCTGAGGAAAGTAGAGAAAGGGGTTAAAAATATTTGATCCGAGGAAAAATACTTAACAAAATCCTTAAAAGAAAACAGATACCGACCTGGACCGCCTCCTGAGCGATGGCGGCCACCTGGGCCTTCAGGGTTCGCCGATGAATTTTGCACCCGACTGATCGTTCCATGTCCGAAAGCAAGCTATCGGCAATAGAAAGCCTCGAAGTCACCTCGAAACAGACGTCCCCCTTTTGCACGGGGATCGTGGAGGGTGGAGATCGAGAGACTGTCCTCTTGTACCTCTTGAGGGGGACCTCCGGGGGGGTCGGCTTCATCCTCAACCTCCCTCGCACGGCACTCTGGTTCCCGTGTGTGCTTCTGGCTCTCCCCGCGGCTGGTTTCCAGGGCTCGGGGCGCAGCGGAAGGCTTAGCCAGTGCGGTTGGCCTCGGGGCCGAGCTCGAACCGGGATGGGACGAGCTAGCATCCCCGATTTTCTTCTCTATCTTTGCGGCTATGGCAGCAAGAATTTGGATCGATCCATTTGCTCTGCAGAAAAGAGAATACACAAAGGGAGTTAGCGACGCTGAAAAGAGAAAAAGGGAAATATTCAAGTCTAAACAGATCGTCAAAGCTCCAAACTTACCCATGAATCGCGCGGGGCTGAGCCCGGCCCAGTTAGGGGCCTGCTCGGAAAGCAAAACGCCGGCTCGCTGGATCGGCTCCCACATGAACACCGACTTCGCCTTGGGAGAGGATGACCGCTTCACCCACGGGCAGTCGGCTCTATGCCACTGTACATGCATAGGTCAATCCTCGCCCTCGGGTGGCCCGACGAATACAAACTTCACCTTCCATTTATGGATGGAAGAAGGAACAACTACTACTTCCGACCTGGCCACCCCTCCTTTGCGTTTTTTGAAAGAAATATACACCCAGCTTGGCTCGTCCTTACGGGTTCCAGGATGATTTTTATAACAAAGGAAGGAAGTTAGAAGGGTCAGGATGAAAAGGATATCTTCAAGTTTCAACCGGACTAGGAACCCGAGGAGAATTCTCCATGAGTTCGGTGCTAGTTGGCCTGGGGAAAATTAGAAGCAACGAAGTACCCCACATACTTCGGGTGGAAAGGGCAGATGCATTCCATCCCAAAATGCATTCAAGTACAAGAAAATCTCCTTGCCCTGCACCTGATCCGCCCTTTCATCCTCCCTAGCTAAACGAAGAGATTAGCTAGGGGGGATATGGAAACGTGCCCGAATCTCAGAAAGCTCGTCCACATTTCTTAGGATGGAGGGCGCATCGCGAGCATTCCCGATGCGCACTTTAGGGACCCTTACCGTCGCCTGACGACGAGCGGCGCGGGTGTCCCTAACTCTATTAGGGGAACTCAACACGGATGGGGCAGACGAAGAAGTAGGAGAGGACACCCTGGACTCTGCTCCAACAACTGGAACCTCATCGCCCGACTCTACCCTAACAACTTCCACAGACTCCTCAGAGGAAGACATCTAACCTTATTCAAAAGAAGGAGTTCTCCAAAGAAAGAGCGCAAAGGATCCGATCTAAAGGACGGAGCGCCGAGCTATGTCTCGCAGCAAAAGGAAAATAATGGCGAAAGTATGGACCCTAGGGGGATCCTACCCCTATTTATACTCCTTAGGCGATGCATCCGACGGCTCAGATCGTTTTCCGCCAAAACGAAGCTTCACGTCTGCCAGCCGTCGACACCCCCATGTATCGAATGACCATTGGAGACGTCCTTTCGGACGCAGGTGATAGCGACAGCCTGTCACGTCCGCCAATCTGTGTGGGACACGTGGCCTGTGCCTCAACTAACGTACAAGCTGTTAGTTATATGTGTGCCCTAGAGGCCATTACTGTACATACGATGTATATTGTAGTGGATGCTTGGACATATATAGGGATGACTTTCTTGCTCGACATGATAGTACGCTATCTGGTTGTACTTTATCTTAACATGTATTCTGAATGTCTCTTTTGTTACATGTTGATAAAGCCCTTAGGATTTGTACTCGACTACTGGGACTATGATGAGATCATACTAGTGGGGCCACAGTAGTCTATGAGTACATCCTATAACTTTTCCTAGTCGAGGGTGTATCGAGACAGGGCATCAATACACCAGAGTAGACTAGCGTATACGCATCTTGACCCATATGATGGGCGATGGATGATCCCATATCCATCGGTGTTTGACATCAAGGATGGTGTACGGGTGCTCAGTGGAGACTGGGTACACTGGACGGACTCGCCGAGAACTCCTAGATGGTATATATACCTATTGTCAGATAGCAGTTCTCTGGTGACACTTGTACAGGTTAGTCTGTAGACCCGAGATCGTCATAGAGTCTTGTGTGATTCCCACTGTACTTTGATTTCCTCCCTACCACGGCTCTACTGAGTCGTGCAAACAGGTGGATTTTGGGTACAGTCCCGAATCATATGGAGACAGTGAGCGATAGGAGGGGTTTCGTCTCTCCCGGTTTAAGGAGTTGATGTTGCGCTATGTTTGATCGGCTATAACACCTAAATCCCTGGCCAGGGTTCTCGAGGTTTACTAATAAGTGTTATCAGTAGTTCCCCGACCTGTTATAAGCCATAAATCAACATGACTTATAAAGTTACTGGGGTCTGACATTTACCACCCCTAGACTTCATATGCGACGTATCAGACGAAGAGACCGGACTGTACGGTAAGTGTTGCTTACAGGCTCGTAAGGGTTATGATGAGTTCGCTCGTCGGCCACCTTCTCGTCATGTACCTGGGTAGCCGTTACGCACAGCTAGTGCCGCTGACGTGCTTGTGGTTAAACCCATTGCCAGCGTACTGACGAGTCTTTAGAGTCCCACACAGAGGGTTCCCTCGTTCAGGCGAAAGATGTAGAGACCGTAAGTTGTTACGGCAGCCGTAAGGTGTTGCGGCAGGTTTTCGATTATGTTCGTGTAATTGTTACAGGAATAATAATCGGAAGAATAATCCTGGCCAGATACCGGTATTATATTATTAGATTAATGGTATTCGTATTTTTCGGAATTCGGATGCGTGTATACAGTATACGGTATACGGTATACGGAGGAGGGGTATTTTTGTAATTGTTACATGAATACCATCTAGAAGGTGCCACCTCATAATGACATCATTTATTTTGTGAAAATCAATTAGTGAGGTGTAAATTAAAAGGTATAAGCATGATAATGAGGTTGTTGAAGTGGAGGTACTATTAAAGCATGATACTTCTTTCATAATACATGCTTTAGTTAGTGCTATTTTCTTTTTCATCATGCTTAAAATTTTAATTATGAAATGCACTTATTCTTTCCTTCTCCTTCTTCTTATAAATACCTTCACATGAGATGTGAAATCAAGGCATTCCAATCCTACACAAAAATTATGATAAGTGTATCATAACAAGTGTATAAGAAGAAAAAAAGAAAATGATGGTTATCATTCTTCCTAGCTTAAACCCTCACATGAGATGTGAATCCAAAGCTTAGGATTTCAAGTTAATCCAATACACTTATCTCTACATCATCCTAGTGACCTCTTCTAGCAAATTTGGTCTCTCGGTTAAACTCTTGAGAAGAGTTTCTAGCTTGCACGAAAACTCTTGGGTGGATCATCTAGGTCTTTGGTGGCCGGAGATCGAAAACATCAGCAACATCTAAAGGAGCCAATGAGTTCACCAAAAGAGAAGAAAGGAGCAAAGGAGTTGAATCAAAGAGAAGACCCGAAGGACCGTATCATCAAGGTATAATCCCTAACATAGTAGATAAGATCTCTAGTTGGGGTTTACTAGTTGTAGTTTAGACAAGATCTTCGGTTAAGTGCGTGTTGTATGCAAAGAAAATTTTCGTTCATCGCTTCTGCCGCGCCACAAGAGTTGTGGGAGCATGCAGCACACACCAACACAAGCAAATCGGCGCTCCCTCTTTAATGCACGATCTCTTCCCCCTGATCTGCTGACATCATCGAAGATACGCCATGCGGGCTCAAAAATCTGAACGACGTGACCGCCCTACGCCTAGTCGCCCCAGAAATCCACGCGGATAGATTCTTGACTACAAGCTAAGCCTGGGAGAACGGTCAAACCACTCTTCACCCGACCCATAAATAGGTCAGGATGAGAGTGGGGGGCTAATGATAATGTTCAAAAGTGGGAACTCCCTAGATCATGACATGTGGCAGATGACGTATCCCGGGGCTCACGCAAACAGGAAAGCACTACACATTAGAAGCTTTCCCTGGGCTTTCGTCCCGAGGTTCTACCCGATCATCGGTGCATCCCTGAGCACTCCTATGCACGCCTTACAAGTGACCAAGGGCACGTCTCCAAGCCCCCTACACGCTGAGCTTCCTCAGCCCTCCCAGCTCGTCTCCGAGCTATCACAGAACCGAGCTTCCTCGGCCTCCTTCTGAGCTAAGCCTTCACGGTTCTACCGAACAACCTAGAACACAGATTACAAGTGCCTCCGTCATGGTTCCGCGGATCTCGCCAGACGTGAGTTACCCGCCGCCCCATGATCCCGCATTCCATGCCACCGTATCCCCCCATTAACGAGCGTATCTTGTCATTAATGGGGAGATCCCATCGTTCATATAGGAGTAACGCCAGGGGCGTAACCGATGACAAAGATCTCGCGCCAACTCGCTCAATGTGACTACTATAAAAACCCCTCTCCCAGACGACTCAGGTAACACAATTTCATTCCAATAAGCCGCTACTCTGCTCAAATTCTTCAGTTAACATGGTCGTCGGAGGGTCCACAGTGGTACAACCATCCCGGACTTCTTTTGCAGATAGCTCGGATTCTCCTCAAAACAAGCCAACTGAGATCCACACGCTCAAGGAGACAACCCTCAAAGCCAATCTCAGTCGTTCATCAACGCTCACGACAGATCGATGGAGGACAACATCTGGGAGATTCATACCTCCATCAGTGATCATAGTTGTGATCCTTGAAAAGAGAGCATAAGGGCCAGACTCAAAGATGTAAGAAAGGAGCGAGGAGGCGATGGAGGTTGACGTGGCGGCGGTAGGGGCGAGGAGGTACATGAGGACAAATTGAGGATGGATCTGACAACAAGGGTTGAGAAAGAGAAGCAGAAAGAATGGAAAGGTGGAGAGAGAGAGAGTGAGAAGCAGCAAGAAGAATAGGAGGAGGAGGAGAGAGAGAAAGGAGTGCGCGAGATTTTTTTATTGGCTGCGGGTGAAAAATCTCGGGAAACAAAAATTGGTTCTGACCTTATTTTTTCTATCTGGTGAATAGGACCAAAATAGACGGGTTTTTTCCTCTAGATCAGAGAACAAAAAATCCATCCAAACAGCCCCTTTTGCAGGATTAGGCTAATCCGGCGGAAAATGGCATCTTGATTTTTCCCCCATAGGATAAGTAACATCCAAGCATGGCCTTTTTGATGGGAAATTGAAAATTCTAAGATATGTTTATTTTCAAATGATATCACAAGGATGCCCTACTCTAAACATTTAACTCTTTCTTTGTATGCATTTTCATCCATAAATAATAAATTGTTAAATACAATTTGCTATGATAAGGATTGCTTTCATCTAAAACATATCCGAGCAAGAAAAGGAAAGTAGAAGGAAAAGAGAGAAAAAGACAGCTCAAGCAAGCCAAAAAAACATGAGGAGAGGTCATTTCTTCTCTAGGAAAGAAAGCTCTTAAACTAAGAGGCTGTGTAGGAAATAGAAAGAGATAATAAATTAGAAAGCAGGGAAAAAATGAAATTATAAAATGAGAAATGTAGGCGTGCTTATTGTAGGAGAGTTTATCTCCCATGTTGGTCAAAAATTTAACTTTCCAAAATTCTTTTTATGATTGACATCGTTCTTATTGATGAATATATTTTAAGGTACGAAAAGAAAATTATATGATTTCGATACTTTTTATATTTGCATCGGAGGACGGCTGGAGGCTCATCAATTTAATGGTTTATAGATAACAAATCATTTTCCATCACTAAATTAATGGTTAAGAAGTATCAAATAAAATTGGTATACATATACTTTAGGCCACGAAGATCAAGATGGACGGTGTCAATCATCGATTTATTTTTGACAAACCAACTTATTGATAGATATAGGGGAAATAGTTTCTCTTTAATGACGGTGATACCAGATTTCTCTAATAAATCTTTTTCGTTTGCTTGGTCTGTAATAAAATAGGAAAGATGCAGACTAATTATGTACTAATAAAATAAGGGTTTTTTCTAATTTGGACACCCAAAACTTTCATATTTTCAAAAAAGATGCCTCAAACTTAGAATTTCTGAAAAAGGCACCTAATACTTATCTATTAACTAAAAAAGCTCTATCCGTTAATGAAGTGTTAGTTTGTTAGGTTAGTTAAGTTAATTAGGGTTAAATTATATATTTAATTTCATCTAACCCATCTTTCTCTACCATCTCTTCTCTTAATCATTTCTTCATCATAAAATAGAAAAAAAAGCGAAGCATGGGATTCTCCAAATCTCTCTCCCCCCCTCAAACTCCCCAAATTCAGTGGCGCTAATTCACTAACATCACCACCACCACCACCACTGCCATGAACCCGAACTCCGGCGGCGATTTCAGGCATGGGTGCAAGACTTCTTGCTCAACATGATTAATTGCATTTAATACAACTCATTCTGTATGATTTTGCGAATAAAATTATGCTATTAATCTGTGTTTGCTACATAAGTACAAGGTACAGGTACTCAGGGCAATTTAACTGAAAACATGCACGGATACGAAATATTCAAGTTAAAACTGCAACTGGGCAGAATTTTAATCAAAATTTCAAAGTTTTGCAACAAAAATAATGTTATGTACAAATAATCCAAGTGGGTACACAAGAGACCAAGTGGACACACACATAGGGCAGCCAAGTATGCTAATGGGACAGCCATAGCAAGTGGGGGCAACACACTTATTGTGTTGTGCAAGTGGATTCAAGAGAAAAAGAGTTGATGGGATGCTTGATTCATTGGATCCCAAAGACCAGAGAACCAATGAGATGAGATTAAAATAAAAGAATTATCATAAAAATCAAATGAGGATGTCAGAAGACCACAGAAGGAAGATGGAGCCCAGAAGAAACATTGTGGCTGACCAAAAAATTCTTCTGGCTGCCTGGGGCGGCCTCACCTTGCCCAAGTGGGCTCATGCTCATTCTATGGTCCCATCTCTGTCATATCATGCCACTTGCATATTTTATTTTACTTGATGAGTTGCCTATATATAGCAGTTCACTGGATGAGTTTGTGGTTGGACTTTGAGTGGGATTTTGTGTGTAACGAATGATAGCTTTTTCTGTAAGTCCATGTCACGCACCCCACGAACTTGCGGGGAGACGGAATATATGAAAAACGATAATCAAAGCTTCGTAACACGGACTTGAGCGCATGAATCGTTATCTAAACCATTGCTAACAAAAAGCTAGAGGTTTAACTACTCGGATATGAAGTTATACCTCACGTTACTTGTCCTTCGGGTCTTCATCGCGGTCCTCCACTCCTCGTAGGCTCCTTGGAACATCGGCACCTCAACGGCCTCCTCGAATCAAAGACGATCCACCCGAAAGCTCCTACGCCAAGCTTAATCTCAAACTTGAGATAACTAGGTTGTTTAAAGTGCTAATCTAAGCTACCTAGGGGATATAGAGTGAGGTTATGGATGTATTAGTCTAGCTAACCCTTGATCTCAACACATGAGAGGTTAGGGTTAGGGTTTGAAGAGAGAGTGAACTTGAGGAGAGAGAAGGTGAAGATGATGATTAAAAGAATAAGGAACTCATTTGAATATATCAACCATAACAATTAATCAAATAAATAATATAAATGATTTATCATCATGGTTAGATTCATTCATCTAGTGTGATTCATCATATGACTCATTAATTCATTAATGAATCATTTAATGTAAAGGATGAATCACACAAATGAGTCATTAAGCAATTAATGCTCATGCCACCTTAACCCCTTAGTCACCACTCTCCTAGAACCTTCTCGACAAATTAAGAGAACGCCCCTCCAATCCGTGAAAACACGGAAAAACTTTAGACTGTATAAATCCAATAACCCGATACTAGAATCCGGCTTAAACCAAAGCCGGCTAGTAAAAACTGTCCGAAAAGTCGTACGTGCGTAAACACACATACGCATCCGAACCCTTGTCGTAAAACCATACGACCTCTATATCGTTTCGCCTGGAGCAGGGAAACTCTCTGTGTGGGACTCTAAAGACTCGACACTACGCTGGCAGTGGGTTTAACCACAGACCGCAAGCGGCACTAGCTGTACGTAACGGTCCCCAGGTAGATGTCGATAAGAAGGCCGATGAGGAAAACCATCCGAACCCCTACTGAGCCTGATGTGACAATCTCCGTACAGTCCGGTCTGTTCGTCTAAGACTATCGCATATCAAGCCTAGGGGGAGGCAAGCGTCAGTCCCCTAATAACTGTATAAATCATGTCGGAGCGAAGCCCATTACACCCTGTGAAGCTACTGGAACCTACCTGTATATCTCGCTTGCCCTGGCCAGGGACTTTGCGTAATGGCTCTCTGACACAGCGCGATATCAACTCCCAATACCGAGAGAGACGAATCCTATCTAACCGCCACTGCCTCCAAGTGCTCGGGACTACACCCAACTGCTACCTGTTTGCACGACTCCTTTGAGACGTGGTAGGGTAGCAATCTAAGAACAGTGGGACACACTCGAGGCGAAGCAGCAGTGTCAAGTCTGCGGACTATGCTGTACTCATGTCACCTGGGAACTGATAACTGACGATGGGTATAATACCAACCAATCAGTTCCTCGGCGAGTCCTGTCCGGTGTACCCGTAACCTAACGAGCACCTGTATACTATCTCCAGTACGACGTACTGATGGCTGTGGGACAGACCATCTCCCCAACTGGGATGAGAAGCGTATACACTTAGTCTGCTCCGGAATATCGATGCCCTATCTCGATAATCTAACGACCAGGGACCTGTATAGGATGTTGCTTATAGACTACCCAGCCCCCACTAATGTGACTGCCATCACAACGCTGGTAATCAAGCAAAGATCCTATGGGCTCTACTAATATGTATAAGTGATACGTTACAAGAAACATATGCACATATTAAAGTAGACACAAACCAAGTAGCATACTATCATTTTTAGCAAGACTGTTATATACAACTGTGAATATCCCAAGCTTCCATTAAGTAATATACAACCTAGTATGATACAATAATGGCCCCTAGGGCATATACACTAACAATCTCCCACTTGCACTAGGGCCATGAGCTGGCATATCGTAGACCTATTATCTCGAATAGCCTCTAGAACTGTGTCTGAGGAAGGGCCTTTGTGAATGGATCAGCAATGTTATTCTCCGTCTCTACTCTCTTCACCTCGATCTTCCGGCGATCTACGATCTCCCTGATCAGGTGATACCGCCTTAAGACGTGTCTGGACTTCTGATGGGACCTGGGTTCCATCGCTAAAGCTATAGCGCCGTTGTTGTCACATTATAGAGGTATTGGACCAACACTGGTAGGAACCACCTGAAGTTCTGTGAGGAACTTCTTTATCCAGACTGCTTCTTTTGCGGCATCGCAAGCAGCTATGTAATCTGCTTCCATCGTTGAGTCAGCAATGGTCTCCTGTTTGGAACTCTTCCAATAGACCGCCCCTCCATTGAGGGTAAAGACATAACCCGACATGGATTTGGAGTCATCTTTGTCACTCTGGAAGCCGGAGTCGGCAAAGGCCTCCATCTGGAGGTCTTTTCCGCCATATACTAGGAACATCTCTTTTAAGTAACCCAGGAACTCGGCACTTAAGTATTCACCACCTCGATCAGATCTCAGTGTTTTTATACTCTTGCCTATTTGTTTTTCCACTTCATTCTTGTATTCTTGGAATTTCTCAAAAGCCTCGGATTTATGCTTCATCAAGAAGATATATCCATACCTAGAGAAATCATCCGTAAAAGTAATGAAGTAGGAATAACCACCTCGCGCATGTGTAGACATTGGACCGCACACGTCACTGTGTACGAGTCCCAAGAGCTCGCTTGATCTTACCCCGTGTCCAGTAAACGGAGTCTTTGTCATCTTTCCTATGAGACAAGATTCACAAGTAGCATAAGATTGATATTCGAACGGATTCAAATATCCTTCTCTATGTAACTTAGTCAACCTTCTCTCATTGATGTGACCAAGTCTACAATGCCATAAGAAAGCCTGATTTATTTCTGGAGACTTTCTTTTAAGTGTATTCTGGATATTGAAAACCTGAGCTTGACTTAATACGTATATACCATCATTTAATGTACCGGACCCAATCAGAACTTGATTTAGGTGGATGTATACTACATCGCTTTCGAATGTAAAATTATATCCCTCTCTTGAAAGTGAGGACACAGATATGATATTACAAGTCATACTAGGTACATATAGACAGTTACGTAAAATCAATATCTTCCCACTTGTCAAACCTAGGCGATATTCTCCCACAGATTCAGCATCCACGCTCAGTCCGTTTGCAACTCTGAGAGACCAATCACCTACCTTTATAACTCTACGGTTTCTCAAAGCATGTAATGAATTACAGATATGAGATCCTTCTCCGGTATCTAGTACCCAGGAAGTAGAGTTAATTGACAAACAATTCTCTATTACTAATACACTTGAGGCTGAAGCCACAACACGCTTCGTATCCTGGCTTCTGGCTTCTAAAGCCCTGCAATCTTTCTGCCTATGCCCAATCCCATAACAATAGGAACGTCCCTCTTTTACTATATCCAGTCCCGAAACTTTTGCCCTTCTCTTTCCTTCTACTTCCCTGGTTTCCTTCAGGGTAGAAGGTAAAGACTGTAGAATCAAGTCAGTATCTGACTCGTTTCCTAACGCGGTCTCCAGGTCCTGGAGCTTATCAATACAGCTAGTCATTGTAAGGACGTTGTCCCCTACAGATGACCCGTCAGCCAACCTCGCTTGAATTAATTCGTTCGAGGTCTCATATCTTGTGATATGAGATTGCTCTCCATATAATTCTTTGTTATGGAGAAAGATGGAGACTAGGTCCATCTTCTCGTGCTGCTTCTGGTATACACCATCAACTGAAGCTAACACGAGGCATTTAGCTTTCGCTTTATCTTTTTCCCTTGTCTGACGGATATCCATATCCGGGACAATGGAAACTGGACCTGGGACGGCGGGATCTTGAGTAGTAATAGGGTGGTCCAGCTTGTTATAGGCAATGGACATCAGGACAGACCTTTGCCGGTCATATAAGTCAGATTCAGTCAATTTGTTATCTAGATGTAACCTATGTGTGGTCACAGGGTCGCTGAAATTTTAAGAGAGAGAGAGAAGAAAATACTATTAGCATGATGCTCTTGCAAGTTTAGGGTGGTTTAATTTATCTAAACAGGATGGCTCCCACTGTTTCTCGAATCCCTCCTCAAACCATAAAAGAAGAATTAGCCAGGACTGTTCTCATCGTACAATTTTTGCTTAACCGTTCGGTCAGGTCAGTGTCGATACTTCGAGGGAAGTTTTCCAACGTTTTCGCGAAGTTCCTTAATTAAATAACCTCTTTTCTCTAGGGGCGTAACCCCGCTGACATCTTTCTAGGCACCTACTTGGTTTATAGCATTGATCGTTAAGTGACGAATCTCCTGATAAGTAGCTTGTACTCACAGTAGGATCAGGATCCAAAATATCATCGTATGATAATGTCGAAGGTATCCTACCAACATTCATCAAACTCCAAAATGGTATGCTCTCTTTGCAAATTTCAGTTTCTTTAGAAATTCCGGATATGGATTTTTGCCCCATGCTCTTATGACCATAACTAAGGACCAACAAATTATAAGTCACATGTCAAGTTCTACCTGTCATTGTCCAGGTTAATTTGAACCCACCCGTACATACTCTTGACTAAGGGCCAACAAAGTAATACGACTGTCCCAAACCAATGCATCTATTTATGCAACAAATGAATACCCCAGCAGCTACCAAACACTATGCCTTGACTAAGGGCCAACAAACATAGCTTGAATACTACTGACCATCCATACGAAATGACGGAGGGCTACGAATGGTTTTGGCAAAACCGTGAACGTAGTGAACTTGATATAATCGAAGGAACCTGATACTTTTTAAAAGGAGTGGTTAAAGCTCCGTAATTAAAAAACTCTGATCTTTTAAAATAACCGAGTGGTTTTTTTTAAATTTGTTCCAACGATTAAACTTTGGTTTATTTTCTTTGCATTATGATAATGCGTCCCATCAATTATCCTATCATTGCAGAAAACAACAAAAATACCACGTCCTCTTATGCCATCCGCAGTCGTCACGGGATCCCGTCATCACCCGTTAGGTTACTTAACTAACGACAGAGCGGGGGCTGGGCTAGCGCGGGTGTAAAACATAAGTTACGTCTAATAGCTATCATATATAGATATTGTACATTCGTCAGACGCAATAATAAGCATTCCAGATCACAGATGAACTTTATTGGATTTATTAGCAATCCGCATTTGCTTTGAGCCTGCAATAAAAGACGGATTACACAGTTGTGATGAATAGCCATTACCCCACCCTAGACCCCTTCGGGTACGGCAAACTACCCGCCAAGTACCCGAAGTGAAGCGGTCTCCCTCAACAACGTGAGTAGGCCACTAAACACTTCGACGTACCCGGTAGTTTGTGTACCCCGCCTTGGTTCTATCCTCGGAGAAAAAATAGTAAAAAGAAATAATACAACGGTGGCTACAACCGTAACCTGGATGTGCCCCGCAAAAGAATATTACATCATTTTACATTTACATCGAATGAATGAATATTAAACCCATCTCAAAACCCCGGCTAATCATCACAGCAGTGCAACACAATTCGTATACACAAACAGTAAACATTTCAGAAATGTACAACCCCCTGCCAACCGACATACTAGCAGTCAGGGGGGGTTTACGAACACATTAAACATTACAGATAAAGACCCAATTAGCAAATATCTTAGAACATCGATCGAATACCATATTCCATGTCTACCCCAAAAGCAAACCAGCACTGAAGTAACCTGGGTAGAAACAGTATATATAAGAAAACAGAACACAAAAATATATGAATTTTAGAGCAAATCGGAGTCAACTCAGGGCTGACTCCGCCGCGGATACGCGGAAAAAGCACACTATTGCCGCGGTTCCGCGGCCATCAAGACGAGTTACAACTCCGTATTTTCCCAGAATTCTTATATTTACCTGCTATGAATTTTAAGGCATATCAAATAATTTTTCAGACATGTTTAAAATTAACAGAACTGTTAGGGTTTCGAATTTTGTTTTCGTGTTTTTCTGTCGATCGAACTTCTAATTAGTTGCTAATAAGTTAGTAATGGTTTAGTTGGCTCTGATACCACTGTAAGTCCATGTCACGCACCCCACGAACTTGCGGGGAGGCGGAATATATGAAAAACGATTATCAAAGCTTCGTAACACGGACTTGAGCGCATGAATCGTTATCTAAACCATTTCTACCAAAAAGCTAGAGGTTTAACTACTCGGATACAAAGTTATACCTCACGTTACTTGTCCTTCGGGTCTTCATCGCGGTCCTCCACTCCTCGTAGGCTCCTTAGAATATCGGCACCTCAACGGCCTCCTCGAATCAAAGACGATCCACCCGAAAGCTTCTACGCCAAGCTTAATCTCAAACTTGAGATAACTAGGTTGCTTAAAGTGCTAATCTAAGCTACCTAGGGGATATAGAGTGAGGTTATGGATGTATTAGTCTAGCTAACCCTTGATCTCAACACATGAGAGGTTAGGGTTAGGGTTTGAAGAGAGAGTGAACTTGAGGAGAGAGAAGGTGAAGATGATAATTAAAAGAATAACGAACTCATATGAATATATCAACCATAACAATTAATCAAATAAATAATATAAATGATTTATCATCATGGTTAGATTCATTCATCTAGTGTGATTCATCATATGACTCATTAATTCATTAATAAATCATTTAATGTAAAGGATGAATCACACAAATGAGTCATTAAGAAATTAATGCTCATGCCACCTTAACCCCTTAGTCACCACTCTTCTAGAACCTTCTCGAAAAATTACGAGAACGCCCCTCCAATCCGTGAAAACACGGAAAAACTTTAGACTGTATAAATCCAATAACCCGATACTAGAATCTGGCTTAAACCAAAGCCGGCTAGTAAAAACTGTCCGAAAAGTCGTACGTGCGTAAACACACGTACGCATCCGAACCCTTGTCGTAAAACCATACGACCTCTATATCGTTTCGCCTGGAGCAGGGAAACTCTCTGTGTGGGACTCTAAAGACTCGACACTACGCTGGCAGTGGGTTTAACCACAGACCGCAAGCGGCACTAGCTGTACGTAACGGTCCCCAGGCAGATGTCGATAAGAAGGCCGATGAGGAAAACCATCCGAACCCCTACTGAGCCTGATGTGACAATCTCCGTACAGTCCAGTCTGTTCGTCTAAGACTATCGCATATCAAGCCAAGGGGGAGGCAAGCGTCAGTCCCCTAATAGCTGTATAAATCATGTCGGAGCGAAGCCCATTACACCCTGAGAAGCTACTGGAACCTACCAGTATATCTCGCTTGCCCTGGCCAGGGACTTTGCGTAATGGCTCTCTGACACAGCGCGATATCAACTCCCAATACCGGGAGAGACGAATCCTATCTAACCGCCACTGCCTCCAAGTGCTCGGGACTACACCCAACTGCTACCTGTTTGCACGACTCCTTTGAGCCGTGGTAGGGTAGCAATCTAAGAACAGTGGGACACACTCGAGGCGAAGCAGCAGTGTCAAGTCTGCGGACTATGCTGTACTCATGTCACCTGGGAACTGATAACTGACGATGGGTATAATACCAACCAATCAGTTCCTCGGCGAGTCCTGTCCGGTGTACCCGTAACCTAACGAGCACCTGTATACTATCTCCAGTACGACGTACTGATGGCTGTGGGACAGACCATCTCCCCAAGTGGGATGAGAAGCGTATACACTTAGTCTGCTCCGGAATATCGATGCCCTATCTCGATAATCCAACGACCAGGTTCTATATAGGATGTTGCTTATAGACTACCCAGCCCCCACTAATGTGACTGCCATCACAACGCTGGTAATCAAGCAAAGATCTTATGGGCTCTACTAATATGTATAAGTGATACGTTACAAGAAACATATGCACATATTAAAGTAGACACAAACCAAGTAGCATACTACCATTTTTAGCAAAACTGTTATATACAACTGTGAATATCTCAAGCTTCCATTAAGTAATATACAACCTAGTATGATACAATAATGGCCCCTAGGGCATATACACTAACATTTTCTTCTTCTTTCCTCTTGAAGCTCTCATTTGAGAGATCCGTTTAGGAGGTTGAAGTTGTTATCTCATCTTGTAACTCAATTCTCTCCATGTGTTATTGATAATCAAACTATTTTGTTTTAGTTTCTTAGTTAATTTTCTTTACTCGTTCTTCTCATTTTATGTTCTTGTTTTTCTCTTTTGTTTCTCTTTTGTGATGCTAATCGAGAAGATTCTTTAGCCAAGGTGATGGTAAGATAGGATGATGAATGGAAAATCCTTCTATCCTTTTCTTTTGATCATATGTGTGCTTGATATGTGAACTTAATCTCAAGAGCGCAAAGTGTTGATGAAATGTTTTATAGGCCATGTAGCTTTCAATGATTGTACATCAATCTTTAGTATGTGTCTTATGATTTCATTTCCATCACTTATGCAATGCTGAAATTGAAATCAATCTATATTTGTGCTTAATGAGGATTTTAACTTTAAGATTGTTAGATATTTTGAAGATTTTCTTGATTGGGCATGTGGCGTTATTGTGATTGTTTTCCCTCTCTTTACATATGCCTAATGTTTGCTTCACATCCATTTACACTGTGAAACTTAAAATCAATACTTATTGTGAAGTTTTCTAAGGAATTTTGATAGGGTGAGTTGCTTATTGGTTGCTTGACACCTTCCTTAAGCATATATCATATACTATCACCCACATAATTAGCAAGGTCAAGGCTAAAACACTTATTCTCTTCTCATTTTGCAATTTGTGTAATTGTTGATGTTTTATGCTTGCTAACCTTTGTGTTTAGTTTTGATACTTCATACTTGAATATACAAATGGTAAGTGAGAATGTAACAGATTCAATTGATCAAGAGAAAGGAGAAGAATTTGCCTTGATTCGTCCATTCGAATCAGAGCCACAACCACTTTAACCCTTGTTTTATAATTTCAAATATCTTTCAGTGACAAACAAACCAAACCAATTCTTTTCTTTGAACTTGCGAAACAACTCTTAATCACCAATTCCCTATGGATCGATCCGTATTTTCCATCCAGCTATAACGAGCCGTGCACTTGCAGTTATAAAAATTTTAAAACGAGACCTAGCTCGCGCACGCCGCATTTCTAAACTCAAACTGTTCTTTTAAACTAAATGCGTGCACGGATGAAATCCCAACACTTCTTCAACACCTTCTTCGACCTGGAGCAAAGACAACTCATCGAGGAATGTTACCCACCAGACTCCTCCTCCGACCACTCATCTCTATCTCCTCCTTTCCCGACTCCATGCACCTCAACCTCCCCCGCTCCTCCAACCACGACTCCATCTTCATCTTCTGCTTCCCCAACTCAAACCCTCATGGCTTCATGTCCGGCTATGTTCAACCGCCAGTGCCACGACGATCGCTTCCCCCACAGCGGCTGATGCTCATGTTACTGATGATGGCGCTGATGATGGCACCACAACCTCCATTATAGGTTTAAGAATTAATTATGGAGTTTTTTTTTATTTTGGGATGTTAATTGGACTATGATTAATATCAATGGAGATTTTAATTGTCTTTCAAATTTTACTGCAAGGGCACAGTTAGCACATTATAATACTTACAGATCGTTCCATAGGGAGGCATGTGAATTCTAATTAACTTAAAATGAATTAAATTAAAAGAATTGGTTTATTTAACTAAACTAATTAAAAAGCATATAAAAGAAATTAAAATTGCTAGTTTAAAATATAAGAGAATTTCAAGTAATAAAGAAAGCCCAGGGTTTTGAATTACTTTTACTAATCAAGGTGTTTTATAAGATATCTATTCATTTTTAATTTCCATATTTAAATTCATTAACTATCAATCACATAAAAGTACAAACTTTTATCACAATGAAATATCAATCATTTAAAGAAAGCATAAATCATACAATTGTACCAATACCCTATCAATCAAATAAAATCATCTAGAAATAAATTTAAATAACACGTTCTAATTAATATAGCAATAGTTAGATCTACCCTTATACTTAATACACATAAAGGTTGTCAATTTATGGTTTATCTTATTTTATCGGCATAGTTTAATTAGGTTGAACAACTATGATAAAAATTTCATTTTACCTTCCCTAATTAATTCTCAAGGTTGTCAATCTAGCATAAAAATAACTAGTTTACTAGTAATACTATCTTTCCCTAAACAAATCTCATGGCTGTCAATCATGCATCGATTTATTTAGTTTATTAGTATAAAATTAAAAAGACATAATTTTTATCATAGAAATTCATCATAAAAACCAAATAGAAAAAAATAGAGAGAAGAATTTAAACACCAATCATAGAAAGTATAATTCAAAAACCCTAGCAATTAAATTAGCTACTCCTGATAGAAGTAAACATAATAAAATTAGATAACATCATATCAAAAATAACTTATAAAACATCGTGATCTCTCCCAAAAAATAAAACAATTAACTCATGTAGAGATTAAACCCTAACAAGGCTATATAGCAGAATATATAGGCTATTAGGAAAATCTAAGAGTAGTTTACAGAAGATATGCGAATATACAAAAATCCCTAAAATTCTCGACTTCCAATTCCACCAAAAACCAGCCCAAAGTTTGGTAATTTCGGCTAGGGCCGAAATTTGGAAGCTTCTGCTCTCCAGATTTATTGTGTGGCTTGGTCTCAACTTTAAGGATCCTGTTCCAAGCATGATTTTTGGTAATTTTCACCAATGGCTCTGTTTTAGCTTAAAGAAGTCCACATCCAACGCGCGTAATACGCCTTTTGTGTACTTTTACCCTTTATCTCTATAATCTGCAATATATAACAAAACATACCTGGAGTAGTATAAAATAGACAAAATTAAGATAAACATGACTATATAAATGTACATTAAAATGCACCAATCAAATCCCCCACACTTATTTTTTGATAGTCCTCAAGAAAAATCTAGGGTTTCAAATCTAAAAACTAAAAAACCTAAAAAAGTAAAAATCTAATTAAAATCTATTCCTATGCTCCTTTTCGTAGGCGTAGCGATTGCACTTAGCATGTGTAACAAGACGTTAAACCTCTAGATGTCCTTAGTAGGAAGAGTATTATCTCATGAGGTTTTTCAGTGGATACTACCCACAAAATCGCAAAAAGGAAAATAAAAGAAAAATAAAAATAAAGAAAGTGAAAAACTAAAACCTAAGAAAAGAAAAGAAAGAAAAAGAAAATTTTTGAATCTCACTATTTTTTTAGTTTTCATGCATTTTCCATCCTAATAGCATTATTTCAACTCCAGAAATTCTGTCATCCCTCAATAGAACTTCATCATATTCTTCCTTCCTATCTCTCCTTTAAACATGGATCATATACCCATACTGTTAGTGATATGTATGCCCTAGAGGCCATTACTGTACATACGATGTATATTGTAGTGGATGCTTGGATATATATATGGAGGACTTTCTTGCTCGACATGATAGTATGCTATCTGGTTGCTCTTTATCTTAACATGTACACTGATTGTCTCTATGTTACATGTTGATAAAGCCCTTAGGATGAGTACTTGACTACCAGGATTATGATGCAGATCATACTAGTGGGGACGGAGTAGTCGCTAAGTACATCCTTCAAATGTTCCTAGTCGTGGGTGTATCGAGACAGGACATCGATATACCAGAGTAGACTAGCGTATAGCTTCTCGACCCATGTAGATGGGTGATGGATGATCTCATATCCATTGGTGTTTGACATCAGAGATAGTATACGGGTGCTCAGTGGAGACTGGGTACACTGAACGGACTCGCCGAGAACTCCCAGATGGTATTACACTTATCGTCAGATGGCAGTTCTCTGGTGACACTGGTACAGGTCAGTCTGTAGACCCGAGATCGTCATAGAGTCTTGTGTGATTCCCACTGTGCTTTGATTTCCACCTTACCACGTTCAATAGAACGTGCAAAACGGTGGATTTTGGGTACAGCCCCGAATCACATGGAGGCAATGAGCGATAGGAGGGGTTTCGTCTCTCCCGGTATTGGGAGTTGATGTTGCGCTGTGCTCGATTGGCTATGACAGGAAGCCCCTGGCCAGGGCTGCTTCAGAGATATACTGGTAAGTGTTATCAGTAGTTTCTCGACCTGTTATGAGCCTCATATCGACACGACTTATCGAGTTACTGAGGTCTGACGTTTACCACCCCTAGACGAGATATGCGACATATCAGACGAAGAGACCGGACTGTACGGTAGTGTTACCGACTGATTTGCAAGAGTATGAGCATGCTTGCTTGTTGATCTTCTAATCGCTCAATACCCGGGTGGCCGTTACGTTTAGCAGACCGCTTGCAGCTTGTGGGTGTTTGATATGATCATCACCTACTGCCGGCGTATTGACGAGTCTTTAGAGTCTTACACAGGGGTTTCCTGGCTCAAATGAAATGGAGTAGGAGCACATATGTAATATGTGTGGGACCGAGATTAATACGATATGAGATACTGTATTCTATTCTCGCGATTTGTGATATTGGTCAGTTATATGCGAAATAATCGGGTTATCAGATCAAGTGTTGATTCGATAACTTGTTACACATGATATTAGTCGGTTATATGTGTATAGCCGGATTATTAAATCAAGAGTTGATTTGATAATCTAATGTATAATTATATAATAGATATATTATATTACATTAACTAGTATTAGCTCACTTATGATTCTTTTCTCACTTGGTTTGTGCACATTGTATATATGTAATATATGAAAGTGTACATTATTTTGTGTCATGCTTGATGATACATGCAAGTTGGGTGTATGAGACTTAAACCATGCTAGGGTTAAGTTAGGGTTTTATTTATTTCTTAAGTTATAACAAAAGAGAAGACTTGGTCAATATTTTCAAGCTTGGATGAAGCTTGTAGAAACATTGACAAAGTCCACTCTTTTGTCATTCCTTAGGATATTAGTTAACCTAACCCTTAACCTTAGCCCTTGGTTTATTCTCTACATGAGTTAGGCATGAGGGCTTAACTCACCCATGGTTGCAATAATTCATTTGGATGAATTCATATGATGAGTTCTTTCTTCTTCTTCTTCTTCTTCTTCTTCTTCTTCCTCAAAAAGCTTTATAGCTTCAATGGAGGTATGAGAAAAAATGTGAGAAAATCAAATCTAAAGTGAGCCCACTTCCTACTTCATCATCCTATACTACTTGCCATTTAGTATAGGGTGTTTGCTTCACTAATTTCACAATTAGTGAAGAGATATCTTGGGTTAGTGTCTCCTCGACGTAGATCATCTTCGGCCTCGAAGATATCGAAGCAAGCATGTTCGTATCTTCATGTGAGCCTCTCTAGAGTCCGGAGTTCACGATCGCAGCGAAGGGACTACTACACGGAGCTATTGAAGTGAAGGACCGGTCTACAAAGGTTGTATTCCTTGCTCACTTTACTTATGCAAAGGTGTTTGCATTTACATTTCCGTCGATTTCTAGTTAACGATTCATAGTTAGGGTTAGCTAAAACGTCAAAAAATTTGAATTTGGCATGGACGATGCCTCCCGAAACCTTTCTGCTGTCATAGGAAACCCTGCAATAGTATCAGAGCCATGGTAGAAATTTATACGGATTTTGTTAGGATTACGAAACCGAAATACTCCGAAACTTGAAACGGGAAAATGAAGTTTCTGTTGTTTTTAAAATGTTATCAATTTTTGTTTAAACAAGTACAGAGTGATGCATGAGATATATCATGAACACCATAAAAATTTCAGGAAAAACCAAGGATTTTTGGCCGGCCACATACCCCCCATCTTGGCCAAATCCGAGCTCCCCCCCTGAATTTTTTTGTGTATTCCAAAGACTTGGTTTTGATATTTCAGGTGTTGTTTGTTTTTGCTAATTTTGCATGTGATGTGTTCTTACACTATAAGAAATTCGGAGTGTTTCGTATTCGTAGTTTTAACATTGTTTCGGGTTATTCGCATGTTGTCTAGATGAAGTTAGAAAGTTCGAATGATTGTCAAAAACCCATTTTTTCAAGTTTAACGTATTTGGAAAAATATGCAAGTGATTCTGTGGACCTTCTAGAAGAACGAAACCTTAACTCGATTATGTGACTGTCAGAACCGCCACTAAACCCCAGGGTTTGTGGTAGTTCAGCGTTGTCACATGTGAGGCGTTGGTTTGACCCTTCTACGGCTGGTTCATAGGTACTGTGGCATCTTCTGGGTATTATTGAACTGTGCTCCAGTGTTGAGCTGTCGGGAAATTATGGGCCTTTGATGAATCGATCGAAAAGTTTAACGTCGTCCGGATATTATGTGATGATATACAATACTTAGAATCAAAACTAATTTGAATTTTATAAATTTAGCAGTTTAGTCTCATTTGATTGGTTGCCATGGGATTTTGATGCGATCAAAAGTCCGTTGCAATCACGTAGCGTACGCGGATACTCGTCGGGTAACATTTTTAGACAGCCACGCCCCCATAGCCCCGACCAAGTGACTGTAGGAGAACCTCGTCACCAAAAGCATCCGTTCGGGTGCTCGCGGCGGCGGTGTTCCGCCTTAGTGCACTTTGTCGACGGCATCGGGGGGTGCGGCCGTCTACTAAAGTTTCCGACGAGCATTCGATCAGGATGTCGGGAATCTTGTTGAATTGCCCGACTTGATATTGAAAAGTGTTTTCGAGATCGAGACTAAAATGCAGGGTTTATAATTGTTAGGCATGCGATGTCTAAGGAATTCATTTGGTTAGGCATGAAATCCAATATATGTGATATATTGGGTTTATGATGTCTAAGGTGGTTGCGGATTCCAACTGTTGTAGTTTTTCACTTTCTTTTCTGCGACCGTAAGTGTAATATGTGGTGTATCGCCGGTTTCTTTGCTATATGTCAATGGCAATTGGGATACGCATATTTACTTACGTTGATGACATATGATGTTATGTGTTACTGTGATATGTTATATTGGATCGTCGTGTTTTCAATAGCCGTGGGTTTTATGTAAGATGAGAGTTTCTTCATTTTCATTCATGTAAAATTCATTGTATGTAATATTCTTTTATTGGGGCACTTTCGGGTTGAGAATGATGTCACCATTGTATATTATTTACTTTTCCGCATTAGGATAGACCCAAGACGGGGAGCACAAGTAACCGGGTTCTAGGGTCTAGTGGGAGACCATCTCGAGGAGTCGAGACTGGGCCTCCTAACTCTAGAATTGGCAGGGTTGCTTGCCGCTCTCGTAGGGGTCTAGGGGTGTGGGATTGTCTATTCATCACGACCGTGTAATCCGTGTTTTAAACAGGCTTAATTTAAAACACGGAAATCCTAGTATATCCAATATTTCATATGTTGTTTCCTGCCGCGATATCTATGATGTAATCATTTGATATATTGATGAGATCAATACAGGATATAGTATATGTGATATATTATATAGACGTTGCTTATGTTTTACACCCGCGCAAGCACTGCCCCGCTCTGCCGTTAGTTACCTAACCTAACGGTGCACGAAAGGACATCGAGGCGAATGCGGATGGTATAAGCGTACGTTGTATTTATCTGTGATGTTTAGGTAACTTAAATTGATGGGGCTTCATTAATAAGATTAATGAAAGAAAATAAACCTAAAGATGTTGTGAAATCGAATTTGCAAAAACAGGTAGCTCTAGTTTTTGCTTTGCATAGCGGTGTTCCTTGTAAAACATCCAGCACCTTATTCGATAAGGAAAGTGCCGAGATCCCTTCACCGGGAGTGACCTCTTTAGCAATAACTGGCAGATGCTACAACCCTCGGTTTTGTCTTTTGATTGCTTTTATAGTTCTTTTGCATTGTGGTATTTGTGAAATATCATGCACCTTATTCGATAAGAAAAGAGCCGACGATCCCTTCACCGGGAGTGACCTCTTTAGCAAAACTAGTAAAAGCCTCAAAAATACTCAATTTTAAATCTTTTGATTCTACAACGACATCAAGTTCATTACGCAAAAGTTTTTTCTTAAAAACCTATCGTAGCCCTCCGTCATTTCAGATAAGTACTTCATAGTATTCGTGCTGCGTTTGTTGACCTTGTCAAGGCGTAGTGTGCGGTAGCTATTTATGCTTATCTGAAAAAGCATATGATGCGATTGAGTTAGGGTAGTCGTGCGACCTTATTGACCTTGTTAAGGGTCAAGCGGGTGGGTTTAATTCAATCAGGAAATGACGGGTTAAACTTGACTTGCGGTCTAAGGTTTGTTGACCTTGTCTAGGTCATAGATTGCTCCGGGAAAAACATTATCGGGAATTTCAAGTGTTGAAATTTGCAATGAGATTGCATACCTCCTATGAGATAGTTGGATCCCGATACCCACTGCGAGTAAGAATTACTCCTGGGAGAGTTTTACACATTACAATTAGCCGATCAAGTAGGTGTCTAGAAAGGTGTCAATGGGGTTACGCCCCTGGGAAAACGAGGTTTATTTTAATTAGGTCCGTGCGAAAGCACGGGGAACCTCCCTAAAAGTACCGGCACTGGCCTGGCTGAAAGATTGGCGAACTTATAGGGTGTAATTAATCCCGGCTAGTCTTTCCTTTTATGGTTTGAAGGATGATTTGACTAAAACAGTAGGAGCCATCCTGATTAGATATATTAATAAATAATCTAATCTTGCAAGAGCATACGCTGAGTGTTTTTTTCTCTCTCTCTCTCCAGGTAGAGACCATGTCACGCCTTAATCAAGATAATAATAAGGATGTATTGACCGAACCTGCTTGTTATACCGAGCTAAAGAACATTGGTCCCACTCCAAATTATAATTGTTATAAGACCGAGCAGGAAATATGGGATTACCAGGATTCCCGTGCCGCCCAAACGAAGAAAGTGCATGGTGATGCATCATCTTTGGGTGTGTTCATTACAGGGAACTGTTTCTCAGTATCCTTTATGTCCTGGGTATGAGATACCGGATCAGGATCCCACAAATGTAATCTGTTATATGGGCTGCAAATAGGTAGAGAACTGAGAATGGGTGATAAGGTTTAAGAGTTGGAAACGGTGCAATTGTTGAAGACAAGTCTGTTGGCAGTTATCACCCTGTATTACCAAATATATTGATTCTGAACGAATGTTATTAGATACCGAACCTGATATACAATATCATATCAGTCTCTTTATTTAGTAAAGAAGGATATAATTTTGTATTGTTGGACAATGTTTTGAACATTTTCTATATAAAGAGTTGAACAGTTCAGGCACGTTATCTAAAAGCATATACGTTCTAAATCAAATCACAGTTCTTAACGTACAGAACACACATAAGAGGAAGGGTTCAGAAATGAACGTATCCTTCTTGGAGCATTGTAGACTAGGTCATATCAATGTGACCCGACTAGCTAAATTACATTAAGATGCATATTTAAATCAGTTTGAATTTACATCCTATGAAACTTGCCAGTTATGTCATAAAGATAAGATGACCATAGCTCTGTTTATTGGAAACAAAGAAAGAGTTAGTGAACTCTTGGGATTGATACGATGTATGTAGGTCCCCTGTCTACACATGCCAGGACCGGTTCTTTGTACTTTATTACATTCACTGATGATCTCTCAAGATTCGGACATATGTCCCTGTTGAAACACAAGTATGAACCTTTTGAGAAATTCATAGAATATAAGTTAGAAGTAGAGAACCAAAAAGGGTATAAGTATTATATCCTATGATGTGATCAGGGAGGAGAATACTTGAGCACGGAATTCCTGGATTATTCTAAAGAAGAATGAGATTCTTTATCAGCTTTGCTCTTCCGTAACACTACATCACGTCGGTGTATCAGGGCGGAGCAATCCCACCCTATGTGATATGGTGTGCTCTATGATGAGTGCTACTGAGTTACCTATTTCCTTTTGGGGTTATGCGCTTGATGAAGCTGCATACCTATTGAATAGGGCTCCAACCAAATCAGGTGCCTACCACACCATATGTGATATGGTATGGGAAGAGCCCATCTCTTAAGGAAGTTAAGATTTGGGGTTGTCCGGCCTATGTCAAAAGAAAAATCCGGACAAGCTCGAGGCAAGTTCAGTTCTGTGGAAGTTTGTTGGATATCCCAACCATTCGCAAGGGAATATCTTCTACCACACTGAGGAACAAAATGTGTTTTGTTTCTCAGCATGCCACCTTTTGGAAAAGGAATTTCTTGTGAAGAAATTAGTGTCATGAGGTAGAACTGGAAGGTGTTCCAGTTATACAAACTACAGCTAATGATTTGGTAGAATCGGAGGATTCAATAGTTCCCAATGAACCTCAGCCTCTCCGCCGATCTGGTAGGGTTCCTCATCCGCCTGAGAGATACTTCGGTTTCTCTATGACAGTGGGAGTGAGGATTGCATCATGAGATGATGACCCAACTAGTTTCGAGCAGGCCATCAAGAGTGGTGACTCTGTAAGAAAGGCTGGATTCTAAGTGATCTGAGATGGAATCCATATACACCAACAAAGTATGGACTTTGGTTGCTATATCTGAAGGGTTAAATCCCCATCAGGAGAAAGTATATCTTGAGAAGATTACTTGGTGTACATGGAAAAGTTGAGACTTTCAAAGCTAAGACTAGTTGTAAAAGGTTCTCATCATCGACCAAGTGTGGATAATGATGAAACCTTTTCTAGTGCCTATGCTTAAGTCCATCCAGATCCTACTTGCCACTGCTACATACCATGACTACGATATCTGGCGGTTAGGTGTCAGGACTGCTTTTCTAAATGGTGATTTAGAAGAAAGCGTCTATAAGTACACAGCCAGAGGGCTTCGTAGACAGTGGGAGCAGCGGAAACGTGTGCAAGTTGCTTTACGGGTTAAAGCAGGCATCGCGGAGTTGGAACATCTGTTTTGAAGTGGTAGTCAAAGAGTTTGACTTCATCAAAATGGTAGATGGACCTTGTATATACAAAAAGGTAGTAGGGAGTATGGTGGTGATCCTCGTATAGTACGTGGATGACATACTCTTGATAGGGAAAGAGTTTCCTATGCTACACTCGGTCAATCTCCTCTTATCACAAAGATTCTCCATATAGGATCAAGGTGATACCTCCTAAATCCAAGGTTTTGGATCTATAAGATTGATCTAAGTGGATGATTAGGATTCTCACTAGGTGTAGGGAGATGGTATCAATCGATCCTGGGGAGAATCACTGGATAGCTTCCAGGGTGGTAAGGTCGACTGAATGTCAGTCACAGGCATTGTCTTTATCCTCCATGGAGGGACGGTATGTTGGAAGAGTTCCAAGCTAGATACCGTGGCAAACTAGACGATAAAGGCTGGATACATCGCTACCAAGGATGCTTCCAAAGAGGTAGTCTGGATGTATATAAGTTCATGAGATGAACTTCGTTCCTACCATTGTATGACAATGGAGTTGTGGCTTTGGCCTAGGAACCCCCGTCCTATCAGTGATCCAGACATATTCTTAGGCAGTATCACCTGATCATGGAGATGGATGATCTCCAGGGAGATCGAGGATATGAGAGTAGACACAGAGGACAACATCGCGGATCCACTCACAAAGGCCTATTTCCCAATAAAGACTTTTATGGGATAGTTGAGTATCAGATACTTCAACTACTGCTGATTGTTGGGTATGGGATACTACAACAGATGGCCCTAGTGCAAGTGGGAGATTGTTAGTGATATGTATGCCCTAGAGGCCATTACTGTACATATGATGTATATTGTAGTGGATGCTTGGACATATATATAGGGGACTTTCTTGCTCGACATGATAGTATGCTATCTGGTTGCTCTTTATCTTAACATGTACACTGATTGTCTCTATGTTACTTGTTGATAAAGTCCATAGGATGAGTACTTGGCTATCAGGATTATGATGCAGATCATACTAGAGGGACGGAGTAGTCACTAAGTACATCCTTCAAATGTTCCTAGTCGTGGGTGTATCGAGACAGGGCATCGATATACCGGAGTAGACTAGCGTATAGCTTCTCGACCCATGTAGATGGGCGATGGATGATCCCATATCCATTGGTGTTTGACATCAGAGATAGTATACGGGTGCTCAGTGGAGACGGGGTACACTGAACGGACTCGCCGAGAACTCCCAGATGGTATTATACCTATCGTCAGATGGCAGTTCTCTGGTGACACTGGTACAGGTTAGTCTGTAGACCCGAGATCGTCATAGAGTCTTGTGTGATTCCCACAGTGCTTTGATTTCCACCTTACCACGTTCAAGAGAACGTGCAAAACGGTGGCTTTTGGGTACAGTCTCGAATCACATGGAGACAATGAGCGATAGGAGGGGTTTCGTCTCTCCCAGTATTGAGAGTTGATGTTGCGCTGTGCTCGATTGGCTATGACAGGAAGTCCCTGGCCAGGACTGCTTCAGAGATATACTGGTAAGTGTTATCAGTAGTTTCTCGACCCGTTATGAGCCTCATATCGACACGACTTATCGAGTTACTGGGGTCTGACGTTTACCACCCCTAGACGAGATATGTGACATATCAGACGAAGAGACTGGACTGTACGGTAGTGTTACTGACTGGATTCGCAGGAGTATGAGCAGGCTTGCTTGTTGATCTTCTGATCGCTCAATACCCGAGTGGCCGTTACGTTTAGCAGACCGCTTGCGGCTTGTGGGTGTTTGATATGATCATCACCTACTGCCGGCGTATTGACGAGTCTTTAGAGTCCTACACAGGGGTTTCCTGGCTCAAGCGAAACGGAGTAGGAGTACGTATGTGATATGTGCGGGACCGAGATTAATACAATATGAGATACCGTATTCTATTCTCATGATTTATGACATTGGTCGGTTATATGTGATATAGCCGAGTTATCGGATCAAGTGTTGATTCGATAAGTTGTTACACATGATATTAGTCGGTTATATGTGATATAGCCGGATTATTAAATCAAGAGTTGATTTGATAATCTAATGTATAATTATATATTAGATATATTACATGACATTAACTAGTATTAGCTCACTTATGATTCTTTTCTCACTTGGTTTGTGCACATTGTATATATGTGATATATGCAAGTGTACATTATTTTGTGTCATGCTTGATGATACATGCAAGATTGGTGTATGAGACTTAAACCATGCTAGGGTTAAGTTAGGGTTTTATTTATTTCTTAAGTTATAACAAAAGAGAGAAGACTTGGTCAATGTTGTCAAGCTTGGATGAAGCTTGTAGAAATATTGACAAAGTCCACTCTTTTGTCATTTCTTAGGATATTAGTTAACCCAACCCTTAACCTTAGACCTTGGTTTATTCTCTACATGAGTTAGGTATGAGGGCTTAACTCACCCATGGTTGCAATAATCATTTGGATGAATTCATATGATGAGTTCCTTCTTCTTCTTCTTTTTCCTCAAAAAGCTTTCTGGCTTCAATGGAGGTATGAGAAAAAATGTGAGAAAATCAAATCTAAAGTGAGCCCGCTTCCTACTTCATCATCCTTTACTACTTGCCATTTAGTATAGGGTGTTTGCTTCACTAATTTCATAATTAGTGATGAGATAGCTTAGGTTAGTGTCTCCTCGACGTAGATCATCTTCGGCCTTGAAGACATCGAAGCAAGCATGTTTGTTTCTTCATGGGAGCCTCTCTAGAGTCCAAAGTTCACTATCGCAGCGAAGGGACTACTACATAGAGCTATTGAAATGAAGGACCGGTCTACAAAGGTTGTATTCCTTGCTCACTTTACTTATGCAAAGGTGTTTGCATTTACATTTCCGTCGATTTCTAGTTAACGATTCATAGTCAGGGTTAGCTAAAACGGCAAAAAATTTGAATTTGGCATGGACGATGCCTCCCGAAACCTTGCTGCCGTCTTAGGTAACCCTGCACATACGTGTGTGTAAAATATCCTTATACTTGAGAATTCAATTCAAACTATAGTATCAATGATTTATACCCTCGTATTTATTTTATATAAATATATATGGATGTACTCACGCATCTTTCAATGCGATTGCTAATGATTCCTGAGACACTAGCCAACCGATTACTTAATGTGAGTTTAATTATGCTTACTCTAGCAACTACCTTGAACTTTCAGCAGTGACTCCCAAACAAGTTGGTCTAAGGTGCTAGGTGACGAAGCACCCCAAAAACTGAAGTTTTACTTGTCCTAAGCAATCACAAAACCAAACTTATTATATTTATTTTCTTCTTTTAAAAAAAAAACTTTTGAATCACTTTTTGGCATGAGCATTCAATGCTTTCTGAGGCACGAATTCCTAGTTACTCAGTGAAGATATTGTTTTATTTTTTATACTTGGGTATGTACGTAAAGATATTTCTAGATATTCTCTACTATCTCAAGTTTCATGATTCGTGTTTGTGCAATTTGTAGGGTGTATATTCTCTAAATTTGAATTCAAGAAAAGATTTTTTTTTCAGATTTAGTTCTATCCTCAGGTTCAATAATTTTCCTTTATTTCACTCAACCTTTCGGATTTCAAATTCAAGATTACCTATTACTAGTTTGAAAAAAACCTTTTTTCCTAAAAAAAATTAAAAAGAAAACCTAAAATCTAAAAATATTGAAAAAAGACCTAAAAACTATATAAAACCTTAAAAAAATAAACTGTACAAAACCACCCCCGCACTTAAATCTGAAAGTATCCTCACTGTCCTCTACCCTGTCCACCATGTCGAATTCATGAAGTTATGTTTGATAACTAACTTAGGTATATCCATGACCAACAACGCAATTTACCCCAAAACAACACTGAAAACAGAAAGGAGAAGGAAAAAGTTACCTCCCCCATAAATCTGGGGGGGATTCTGCTTCAATTTTCTGGCCCCGGCCGAAAATTCTGAAGATCGGGTTGAAATTTTTGTTCTGATCGCTCTGAAATTTTTGTTGTCGCCTCCTCTATCTTTTAGGGTTCTAGATTTTTTCTTAGAATTTTGGAAAAGGTCTCGGGTTAGTATATATAAGGGGTTGTGTAATTTTGCACATAAGATCTTCAAAAAACAAGATTAGAAAAAAATACAAAAAACAAAAGTTAGTATAATACATAATATACAAAAAGGAGTTATGATTTTATGTTCAATATTTCGGCTCATGGAGAACCATGAGCTTCTCCTCTTGATCATCATTAATTCTTAAAAATGTTCAACTAATGCTATAGAAAGTCCAAAACTAAGAATTAACCAATCAAATAATTTGTCAGTATACATATACGATTGGTAAAACACGATATAACAATAAGGCTTGACATATAAGACAAATGCAATAGTTTCTATAATATTACCGCGTTTAAATTTGCGTGAATTAAATTGAGATGGTATATTTAGAACTTTTATAAATTGCAATTTAATCCTAGCACCATGTGTTTGTATGACAGTATCTATGTGGTGACAAAGAACATCAAACTTTGAGGGGTTTGTTTGATTGTGATGGGTTTTGCCGGCACTCTGGCCATCTACCGTAGCCGATACGGAACAAAAACTGGTGTTCAAAAATTTTGGTGCAAACAAAACCCGCCGCAAGATCGAAACCATAAACCGTATACAATCAAAACTAAAGAGTGCTAAACTACAAGGTAGAAATGGTTATACCTAATGAACCAAGTCCTTCGGTCTTCTACCATCTCCCAAACTTCTTGAAGTCGCGGATCAAATTTGGTTGCTGGTATTCCTCCATCCATGATGATCCACCCGAGGGAAGACGGTGCAAGCTCCAGCCTCGCCTAGCGAGGCAACCGACGCTCCAAGGTTTCTAGCAATTGAGAGAGGAGATGTGGGAATGTCTCACTATATTTTTCTCTCATGTGAAATGCCCAAAAGAGCAACCATAGAAGATGAAGAAAGAGGTGAAGAAGACAATGGCATGAGCAACCATGGAAATAGTTAAGTCTCTCAAGAGAGTGAGAAACATCAAGTTAAAAAAAATCAATAATTAGATGGCATGTAAAGAATAATAGCTAAGTCATTTGCAACCATGCATCAAAAATATCTCCTCTCATTTTCCAAATAAACAAATGAGAGCCATGCCTCTCTACATGCCACACCATGTCCATGCCAACTTACCCCTCCAACTCATTTCCCAAATTGATTTTCTAAAATGAAAATCAAATAATGAGGAAGCCATCTTCTAGAACCTATTCTGTATAAATACGGAATGCAACCCGGTACACGTATCGAAATACATATACGCGTATTCGTACAAAAATACGAATAGCCAAGAGAGAAAATGAATAGCGAACAATAATACTAGAATGCATATATATATATATATATATACATATATAATTATAAAATCAAAACCTGATTTAATAATCCGGCTTAGTCCTAAGCCGCTGGTATTATCAACCGTCCGATTAAAATCAGTGCAGCCTGTACACATATTTAATTGGACTCCAGTATGTACCAACATACGTCATCTACACCATATCACCTGAACCATGAAAACCCTCTGTGTGGGACTCTAAAGACTCATCAATAAGCTGGTAGTGGGTTTAACCACAAGCACGTCAGCGGCACTAGTTGTACGTAACGGCTACCCACGTATTGAGCGAAAGTAAGGCCGACGAGCAAAATCATCCGTACCCCTACTGAGCCTGACAGTGACAATCTCCATATAGTTCAGTCTGTTCTTCTGAGTATCGCCTATCGAGTCTAGGGGGTGGATAAAGTCAAACCCCAAATAACGCGATATTTCGTGTCGGTATGAAGCCCATCACCCACTGAGAAACTACTGATCCAAATCAGTAATTCTCGACTACCTTGACCAAGGATTTCCGGTGATGGCCACCCGTGCACTATGTGACATCAACCTCCAATACTGGGAGAGACGAATCCCCTACGATCTGCTTACTGCCTCCATGTGGCTCGGGACTATACCCAACTAAAACGTGTTTGCACGACTCCTTTGAGCCGTGATAGGGTAGTAATCAAAGCACATTGGGAACTCACACGAAATAAATGACGATTTCAGATTGACAGACTAACCTGTACTCATGTCACCTGTGAACTACAATCTGACAATAGGTATAATACCATCTAACAGGTTCCCGGCGAGTGCGTCCAGTGTACTCATAACCTAATGAGCACCTGTATACTATCTTAGGTGACTAACTGGCACCAATGGCTTGTGAGACCGGCCACTGCCCCTCGTCGGGGTCTCGATAAGTATACACTAGTCTACTCCGAAGTATCAATGCCCAGTCTCGACACTCTTACGACTAGGGACATTTAAGGATATGCTTATAGACCATCCAGCTCCCACTTATATGATCGCCATCATAATACTGGTAGTCAAGCAAGAATCTTATGGTCTCTATCAACATATAATAGTGATATGTAATGCCCCCTAATGTTGTACATGATGATAAAGAAAAACCAGATAGCATACTATCATCTCGAGTAAGACTGTTCTACCGGTATAGGTCATCCCTCAATCATCACAATCGCATGCCTGCGATTCAATAATTGACTTGAGGGCACTATATCCAACAATCTCCCACTTGCACTTAAGTCTAATTATTACGGTATCGCATACTCACAGCCCATGTGATACCGAACACCCAACTTCTCTACAAATCAGTCTCCCAAAGCCCGTTTGCGAAACTATTGCGTTCGAGAAAGATCCCCGGTGAGTGGATCCGCTCCAGTGTTTCTATCTTTATCTCTCTATATCTCAACTTCGCGGAGAAAGACTATCTCCCGAAATGAGCAATACATGTCTTAGAATTTTTCTGGATATTTGATGGGACCCAGTTCACAAATGAACTCCAAATCCAACAAACTTCTTAGACTGTATCCTCCATTGAATTTAATCAATATCCTATGCCATGGCTTCCTCAGTATCCGCTTGGAATACCTGTACAACATACTGCCCCTCAAAAGAGGGAAAACTATAACTCTGACAGTCACTCTGTCATCTAGGTCACCTTAGAAGCCTAAAATGATAATCGCCTTCTGAAGGAGGCTACTGTTACCATATACCAAGAACATCCACTTATGTTTATAACTACTTCCCAACGTTTCTCCAGGATTGGATTAATATATATGCTTATTGCAACCAGTGCAAAAGCAATATCTGGTATGGTACTTGACATTTCATGATTAACTCAATTGCCTAAGTAAGTAATATGCCAATCATGAAGATCCCCCTCCTCATCAGTCTGAAAGACATCTCTTTAGAGAGGGTGACTCCATCACCTGCGGGTACACCACCACGCCAGGAGTCGTCCATTCTAAAACACTTTAGAATAGTGTCAAGTACCCAAATTGGAACACTTCCCAAATCTAAATCTAAAACCATAGATCTAGTGACCAGAAACACCGATATTTTATCCATATCCTATGTGGAGAAACACCTTGTGACTGTTGCGCCACGGCAGCGCCCCGCCACGGCAGCGCCCCGGCCGTCTATCCGAGGCCAAAATGCGGAATCAAATTTTTTTCTTATCTTTAAACCGGCGCTACCGCGGACAATAAACCCGGATCGTGACCATTAACCTAGCTACTAGCAAACAAGAGAAAGGGTGAGAGATATACCAAGTGATCCGTGTCCTTCGGTCTTCGTTTCCACTCCGATCTCCCGCGGAATCTCCGTTCATCTCCTCCTCGTCGGAAAGGGCACCACGTAGACGAATACTTTTACGGGCTCCCACCTCTGGACCGAGGCAACTCAGGCGCGAAGTTGGCTAGCCGACGCGTCCAAGGGTACTGTAGGTTGTAGTATAGTGGCTCGTCTCTTTGGGGTTTGTGAAGTTGCCATAGAGGAATGAGGAGGAGAATGAAAATGAGCAATGTCAAAATGAAGCTAGTCTCTTTGCAAACATAGAATGAGATGAATGATAATTTCCCACACCAAATCAACAATCCCTCTCCCTCTCATCCAAAGTGGCCGGCCTCCTCATGAGAAAATGGTGGAGGAATGATACTCATACAAGGGATGTGAGTGTAGGAAAAGTAGAGGGTGACCACATCCAAAGGCAAATCTCACATCAACAATCCAAATCAACTCTAATCCATTCTAATCACATTTATTGCACCGTCATGAGAACAAGAAAAGCAAAGATGCTTTATCAATCATAATGCCTCATAATGCAATAAACCCCTCCACAATAAGTTATTTGCAAACTTGCAAATAACCCCCTCCATCGGAAAGTCCAGCCGGGAAGGAACAAAGGAAAACCGGCCGGAACGGAATACAAACCGGCAACTTCAGAAAACTGATCCCATAATAAATTACAGGAAAACCCCGCTACTGCATATACATGCCCGCATTTGTATTCCCACTGAATACAAATGCAAAGAGAAAAAATCTACACTGTCTAATACTAGGATCCGGCTTAAGTCAAAGCCGGCTAGTAAAATCCGTCCGATCACGATCCGTGCAATACCGCACGTATCTGATCGAACCCTGCCATATCTCCATAAGGCCTCTACAGCATTTCGCCCGAAACTTGAGTAACTGTCTGTGTGGGGGACTCTAAAGACTCGTCAATACTATGGCTGTGGATTTAACCACTAGCACGTCAGAGGTATTAGCCATACGTGACGGGCTACCAGCTATTGACCAAAAGGGACGTCGATGAGCGAGCTCATCCTGACACCCTACTGAGCCTGTCAGTGACAATATCCGTACAGTCCGGTCCGTTCGTCTACGAGTATCGCATGGCGGGCCTAGGGGGTTGGTAAAGTCAGACCCCCAAAAGCGGTATAAGTCGTGTCGGAGCGTAGCCCAGAACACCCTGAGATACTACTGGAATACCTACCAGTAAATATCCTGCCTCGGCCGAGGGCTTTTTGTAATGGCTCTCCTAGACACAGCGCGACCTCACCCCCAATACCGGGAGAGACGAACCTCTGCAGATCCGCTCACTGCCTCCATGTGGCTCGGGACTGTACCCAACTAAAACCTGTTTGCACGACTCCTTTGAGCCGTGGTAGGGTAGTAATCAAAGCACAGTGGGAACTCACACGAGACAAATGACGATTTCAGGTCGATGAACTAACCTGTACACATGTCACCAGGGAACTGCTATCTGACGTCTGGTATAATCCCAACTAGCAGGTCCCGGCGAGTCCTGTCCGGTGTACTCATAACCCAATGAGCACCTGTATACATCTTAGGTAAACCAACTGACACCAGTGGCTTGTGAGACCGGCCACCGCCCCTCGTCGGGGTCTCGACTGTATACACTAGTCTACTCTAGAGAATCGATGCCCTGTCTCGAAACACCCACGACTAGGGACCTTTTAAGGATGTGCTTATAGACTACCAACTCCCACGTATATGATCGCCATCATACTGCTGGCCGTCAAGCAAGAATCCTAGGGGCTCTATTAACGTGTAATAGCGACCCCTCAGGTCACCTAAAGCAGTACACGATGATAAAGATAAACCAGATAGCATACTATCATCTTGAGTAAGACTGTCCTACCGGTATAGGTCCTTCCTCAATCATTGCAATCACGTGCCTGTGATCCAATAATTGACTCTGAGGGCACTAACTCCAACAATCTCCCACTTGCACTCAAGGCTAATTATTGCGATGTCGCATACTCACGGCCCGTGTGATACCGAACACCCAACTCCTCTACTAGTCAGTCTCACAAAGCTTGTTTGTGAAACTATAGCGTTCGAGGAATAGCCTTAGTGAGTGGATCCGCTGTGATGTTTCTTTCTATGTCTCTCTATATCTCAAGTTCGTGGAGAAAGCCATCTCCTGAAATGAGCAATACCTGTCTTAGAATATCTGGATGTCTGATGGGACCTAGTTCATAAATGAACTCCAAATCCAAACTTCTTAGACTGTATCATCAACTGAACTTAATCAGTATCCTGCGCCATGCCTCCCTCAGTATCCGCCTGGACCACCTGTCCAAAATACCGCCCCTCGTCAGAGGGAGAACTATAACTCTGACGGCCACCCTGTCGTCCAGGTCACCTTGGAAGCCTGGAATGATAACCGTCTCCTAAAGGAGGCTGCCGTTATCAAATCCCTAGAACACGCACTTATGTCCTAAAACTGCTTCCGATCGTTTCTCCAGGATTGGATTAATATCAACTTATTGCATCTACTGCAAGAACAACATCTGGTGTGGTACTTGACATCTCATGATTGACTCAATTGCCTAAGCAAGTGAGCTGCCAATCATGCACATCCCTCTCTACTTTAGTTTATAAGACACCTTTAGAGAGGGTGACTCCATCACCTGCAGGTATACTACCGTGCCAGGAGTCGTCCATTCTAAATACTCATAGAATGCTTGTCAAAGTACCCAGATTGGGAAACTCCCCAAATCTAGATCTAAAACCATAGATCTAGTAACCAGAATGTCTGATATAATATCTAAGTTTATGTGGAGAAACCACTGTGTGACAACCAAAGAATAACCGATCGTAGTGTAGGAATTTCATCTCCTACTCTGTGTATGTCATCCTAATACCAGGACATCACACCCTACTACCTTCTTAACAGATCCATCCCCTATTCTGATGAAGTCAAACCTATGACTGTCACATCAGAAATAGATGATCTATCTCCGCTATATCTGCTTAAGTCTATAAATAGACATAAGCCTCTTGCCCACTGTGCTTCTGTTGCTCCCACTGACTACGACAACCCTCTGGCAGAATCATATAGACGTACACTTCTAAAGCTAGTTTAGAACGACGCTATACTCATCCTCCTGCCGGGTCTCACAGTCTGGAACAACAGCAATGGCAAGTCTGGGTAAACAAGAACCTCCCTGTCACCGTCCTTGAGGCTACCGGAGTACCTCTCGGGTGCCTGAGGTTACCCACCATATCTGCGGAGTGGCCAATGGAATGTCAAATCAGATTGAATCTTTAAGTTCTTATCAAATCTTCAGTAATCGTTTGAGGTTCTGGAATCGCTTCCAGTTCTACCATACTCCCACTACTTTTTTCTGAAAAAATCCAATTTTATTAAAACTGTGGCGAGTTAAGAACAATATCACTATTGATCTTCCAGATGGTAGAAAGTCAACCCTCGTCATAGCCTGGGTCAACCCACAAACAGCCATTACAGAAACGTGCCTTGAGTCATCCAGAGTCTGGTTTTAAGCATAAGCCGGACAACTCCCCGTACCTTAACAATGTTAAGATATGAACTGTTCTATATCCAATACAGAAACAGAGGCACTGATTAAATTGGAACCAGATTCAAATTATGCAGCTGTCTCCAGTGCATGACAAGTAAATGGAGAGAGGCCGATCAGCGTTACTCAACTTAGGAATGCTTCCAATTATGAGTAACCTGAAAAAGAAGCAAGTTCTCTTAATCATTACTATCAACTAAATACCATTCACAAGTATCTACATCTTCGATCACTTTAAAGAATCCCGATACTTGCAATACCTGGTTCTCTACTTTATTCATATACCTATAACTTCTCAAAACTCAGACCCTGTGTTTGTATGAAACACCTATCTAAAAACTAGAGAAGTCATAAGTAAACCGAATATAGTACGAGAACCAACCCCTCTGTCCTCATGGACGCTGGACAACATACAATACTCTGTATAAGTCCATTGAGTCTAATAACTCATTCACTATATGTCGTTTGTTGAAAACTGTACTATGGTTATGAAGAATTACACCGATGTTTAATGCTCCTTACCTAACCATCCACTGATATAGGTAAATGTCATAGACATAATTTCAAAAAGGTATATCTCACTCTATAAAAATAGACGTACAGATATATCAATTTGAAATTGGTGCATAACAACGGATATTCAAAACCAAATATTTGCCGTCCGGCAAACAGCCCAGGCGATTTCCTCAAATATCACAAATTACAACGAATTCCGATATGATGAGGATGATCACCTAATTCCCAATAACTTACTCCCACTCATCATCTGTAAAACCATACAGGTGTGAGAATCAAACCTGGTAAATACATACCCTGGAGCAAGTGTCTAATTGGGAAATCAGTTTTCTTTTAACAGTACACAGTGAAACTGAAACATTGAAATGTTTCGATGCGGTATCCTGGTATTCCTAGTAATGCCTCTTCCATTATCCAGATTCACAACTGTAACCGTATATCTCTTTGCCATCTCTCCAAATCCCTTTATATGTCTTTAGTCATTACCTTCTGTACACCCCTGTAGGCCAAATGGTTTTCTTCCTTCCCTACCGTTCAGCACCAGCCTATGGTTTGGAAGAAGACTATCCAATAAGCATAAAGGGTGTACTGTCCTAATCCTAGGAGCACTCGCAATGCGAGAGAAGGTGAAGATAAAAGACAACCGAATGAACCTTATTCCTATTTCTCCTGAACCAGGATCCATCCCCGAACTGGAACAAGTTCCTTTCGAGTTCGTATATAACCATACGATGGATTATCCAATAAACTTGGGATCTTCGTAGTGATACGGAGTGTCTTGGAGAAATAAAAAGGTGATTTAGGATTGGCGAAGAAATACTTGGTTTGGTCGTGAATAGCAGTCGCAATTTACTTTGCCCTCTTACTAATCCCTTGCTTTGTCTTAACTTAATACCTTCTGTACACCATCGTTATGCTAATTGGTTTTCTTCATTCCCCACCGTTCGGCACCAGCCTAAGGTTTGGAATAAGACTTTCCAATTTGCGTAATAGGTGTATTATCTCCTAAACCAAGGAGTACTCGCAACCTGAGAGAAGGTAAAAGGAAAAGACAACTGAATAGTCCTATCCGTTTTCTCCAGAACCGGAAACCATCATCGAATTCCTTCGAGTTCGTATATAACCATACGATGGTTTTGTCCAATGGAAGTGGACGTTCGTAGCAATACGGGGTGTCCCAGAGAAAAGGGTAAAAGTAGGAGTGGCAATGAGGTCTGCAACTCTGACAATCCAAAAGCCAGTGTTAAGAAGGTTCGGTCAACTTGGTCACTGAGTTATAGTCTAGGGTCGGGTCAATGGTCGCTGCCAAAGAGAGAGATAAAAGAAACACTCAGCGTGCACTCTAACCTAGATCAGAATGGTTATCACTTTATCTAATCAGGAAACCTCCCACTGTAACATCAAATTCTTCTCCAAACCCGAAAGAAGAATCAGTCGGGATCACCCGAGGAGTAAACCAACTCATCAGTGGGAATCGGGATCCAACTATCATCGCATGATAACTTGACGGAATCCACTCAAGTCACCACACTCCAGAAGGTATGCGCATGCCTGGCAAGTTTCAGTTTCTTTAGAAACTCCCGATGTGATTTTTAGCCCTCGGACCCAAGTGACCTTGACGAATAATCAACAAATCAAAAGGTCCTAGTCAAGTTCAACCCATCATTATCTTGATTGCGTTAAACCCACCCGCATGACCCTTGAAGAATAATCAACAAAGTCGTACGACTGTCCTAACCAATCCACATATCCATGCGACAGAAAGCATTACAGAGCTACCGCACACTATGCCTCGGTGAATAGCAATGACAAACGTAGCGCGAATACTATGCAATACTAATCCGAAATGACGGAGGGCTACGAATGGTTTTTGGCGAAAAACCTTTTATCGTAATGAACTTGATATCGTTGAAGGAACTGGATAACTTTTTATAAAAATATAGTAACGAAAACCTTCGCTAAAGAGGTCACTCCCGGTGAAGGAATCTCGGCTCTTTCCCCATAGAATGAGGTGCAGGATATTCCAACTGAATACCACGATGAAAAGCAAAAAGTAATCGGCTATAGTGAAGTTATTGCCCTGACGCAAACTTCTGTCCAAGGGGTCACTCCCGGTGAAGGGATCTCGGCCCTTGCCTCGTCGACTGAGGAGCAGGATATTCCAACTGAATACCACGATGCAAAACAAAAGTGAACGTCCTTGCAATAACATCTTTTTTTTTTGAAAAATGTTCCAACAACATCAGAATAGGTTTGTTAATCTTGCATTGATCCGATTCAACGCAGTCCCATCATATGATCACTCCAATAAAGAACGAAAATAATGATGTACGTATATGCCATCCGCATTCGCCACTGGGTCCCGTCATCACCCGTTAGGTTACTTAACTAACGACAGAGCGGGGACTGGACTAGCGCGGATGCAAAACATATACAACATCTACTAGTATATATATAATATATAATTTTCGCTCAAGGTGTGATAAAATGCAACATCACAGAAATGTACAGCATCACAGAACAATACAGATATCTGGAAGCCCCGGGTTTCACAGAGCCGCTGCTGAAACCCGACGTTCCCCTGGTCGTGTGGATAGCCTGTGCAATGAAATCCTAGACCCCTACGGGCGCGGCAAGTTACCCGCCAAAACCTGAAGCGAGGCAGTCCCCTTCAGCAACGTGAATGGACCACCCAGCACTTCACGGAATCCGGTAACTTGGGCACCCCTCCAGGGTCAATCCTATACCCCCTACGAGTGCGGCGAATAGCCCGCCAATTCTAGAGTGAATCCCCCTCCGTCTCAATACCATGAGATGCGGGCCCGTTGCCCTCTAGAACCCGGCTATCCGTGCACCCCTCCGTGGGGTAATCCTAGTACAGAAAGTAAAATATACATACAACGGGTACATCGACCGCAACCTGGTCGTGCCCCAAAAGAATAATACAAAAAGGCAGCGACGGCAGTCCACATGTCGGACGCTCGCCCCGCAATATCAAATGTACATAATACAACAAAACTGTACTAATACTGCAACCAGGCTATCCCCCACGACCGATCCGCAACAACACAGCACAATCACAGAACATCAACGTGAATGTCACGTTCGTAAATCCGTCTAACCGGGCTATAGCAGTTAGACATGATTTACCGATCAAGTGACTTTCACGGTCGCAGATATAATGTAAATACTGTGAACTAATGTGTTTAAACTTTTCGATCGATCAAATTTATCGAAGTTGGCCCCAAGCATTACTGTAGCACCTAAAGAGAGTCTAGGCCCAAAAAGAATATTCCAAAAACCCCATTTTCAACCCAGGAGCTCATTGCAAAAATTTGGTCCAATGAATAGTAAAAATGGCCGCGGAACCGCGGCAAATACGTGGGTTTGGCCGTGGTTCCGTGGTGGAATAGTCAGATCACGCGACCAAATTTTCACAGAATGCTTAGAATTGCCTGCACATGTCACTGCAATGTACTGAAAAAATTTTGGAGCCAAAAAAATTTCGACAGAAAACTGTGCAAATGAAAATGGGTTTTCGTAAAATCCGTTCGACCGAACATGTAAACACACTAGAACAAGCTAGGCAAGGTTAATGGCGTGGCTCTGATACCATGTTGCGCCACGGCAGCGCCCCGGCCGTCTATCCGAGGCCAAAATGCGGAATCAAAATTTTTTCTTATCTTTAAACCGGCGCTACCGCGGACAATAAACCCGGATCGTGACCATTAACCTAGCTACTAGCAAACAAGAGAAGGGGTGAGAGATATACCAAGTGATCCGTGTCCTTCGGTCTTCGTCTCCACTCCGATCTCCCGCGGAATCTCCGTTCATCTCCTCCTCGTCGGAAAGGGCACCACGTAGCCGAATACTTTTACGGGCTCCCACCTCTGGACCGAGGCAACTCGGGCGCGAAGTTGGCTAGCCGACGCGTCCAAGGGTACTGTAGGTTGTAGTGTAGTGGCTCGTCTCTTTGGGGTTTGTGAAGTTGCCATGGAGGAATGAGGAGGAGAATGAAAAGGAGCAATGTCAAAATGAAGCTAGTCTTTTTGCAAACATAGAATGAGATGAATGATAATTTCCCACACCAAATCAAAAATCCCTCTCCCTCTCATCCAAAGTGGCCGGCCCCCTCATGAGAAAATGGTGGAGGAATGATACTCATACAAGAGAGGTGAGTGTAGGAAAAGTAGAGGGTGACCACATCCAAAGGCAAATCTCACATCAACAATCCAAATCAACTCTAATCCATTCTAATCACATTTATTGCACCATCATGAGAACAAGAAAAGCAAATATGCTTTATCAATCATAATGCCTCATAATGCAATAAACCCCTCCACAATAAGTTATTTGCAAACTTGCAAATAACCCCCCCCCATCGGAAAGTCCGGCCGGGAAGGAACAAAGGAAAACTGGCCGGAACGGAATACAAACTGGCAACTTGAGAAAACTGATCCCATAATAAATTACAGGAAAACCCCGCTACTGCATATACATGCCCGCATTTGTATTCCCACTGAATACAAATGCAAAGAGACAAAATCTACACTGTCTAATACTAGGATCCGGTTTAAGTCAAAGCCGGCTAGTAAAATCCGTCCGATCACGATCCGTGCAATACCGCACGTATCTGATCGAACCCTGCCATATCTCCATACGGCCTCTACAGCGTTTCGCCCGAAACTTGAGTAACTGTCTGTGTGGGGACACTAAAGACTCGTCAATACTATGGCTGTGGATTTAACTACTAGCACGTCAGAGGTATTAGCCATACGTGACGGGCTACCAGCTATTGACCAAAAGGGACGTCGATGAGCGAGCTTATCCTGACACCCTACTGAGCCTGTCAGTGACAATATCTGTAACACCCGAGCCCAATAATACTATTTCTATTGCTAGTTGAGTGTTATATATTGCTTATTCCAATTATCCTGATTGTTTGGTGCTTTTTGCAAAATTTTAACCGGTTAAGTCATTTTGGCACATAACAAATTTTAACACCTAAAATGAAATTAAAAATATCCATGTTGGCCTACTCGTCGCCACTAGTCACGTGGTAGCGTCCGCGTGTCGAGATTTCTTCCCGTTCGGCTAAACGGGCAAGTTTGGACGGCTACGCGCGCGTGCAAGTGTCCGACTTGGGGGCATGCATTTTTATCATTAAACACCCCTTTTCAAAATTTGGAACCCGCTTAAAATCCTATAATTTGAATTTGGAACATTTGGGCGCAACCCGGGCGCGATTTGGAAATGTTTCATTTAGCGCCGAAAATGTCCATTTATTTAATATTATGAAACCAGAAAATATATACTCTGTTACAAATTTTTACGTTAAAATCTCCTTTAAATCTTTCTTTAAAATTCCTTTCAGCCCCCGGCCAATCACGAGCTTCCTTCTCGTGGGCCCCCCTATCCTCTCTCTCTCTCCGTCTCTCTCTATCTCTCTCTAATCTCCTCCTCTCTCTAACAATCTTCTCTCTCTCTATTTATATTTAACAACACCCTCGTCCCCAGACGCGAGCGCAGAAAACCCATCACGTAACCCCTGAACCCAAACCCTAGCCTCCTCGTGCCTGCGCCGTCGACCTCCCCGCGACCTCGCCGTCGCCGTCCTCGCCTCCACGGCCGTACCGCACCCCCTACCTTCTTCCTCCCTCCTTCCCGAGCCTCCAAATCCAATCCCGACGCCACCACCAGCACCCAGTGCCGCCGTCGCCGCCGCCTCCCCACGCCGACGACACCACCACCATCACCCTTGCCTCCGCAGTCTCATCCCGACCTCTCCACCTTCCTCCTCCTTCCCTCGCCGGCGCTGCAACAGCACCCAAGCCGTAGCACTACCCCTTCTTCTGTTCGCCGGAAAAGGGCACCGTCGACCGTCGTCGTCGTCACCCGCGCCACCTCCTCTTCCCTGCGACCAGAACCCGGCCTTTACCCCCCCTCATCGCACAGCACCACCCTTTCCAGCGAACCAAAAAGCTTTCCAGCCTTCGCTACTCGCCGTCGCTGCCTCGCCGGCGTCCCATCGCCGTCGAGCCCATCGTGGTTGTCTCTGGTGTTTCCCTGTAAGCATCTCTATCCTTCCATTAATGTTTAACCCCCTCTCGCTAGTCCTTGTATGCGTGTATCGTATGGTTGCTAACTTGTCGTCGTTTTGACTTTTGCCGGATTCCGACCGTGCCGTCGTTTGGACCCGACGCTCCAGCATAGTACTCTGGTCCGTGTGGTCCCGCTGTTCGCTGTTGGGACTCGATCCGTAGTCCGTGCACCCGTCTCGTGTTTTCCGCCGACTTTGCATTCGTGTGTTCCGGATTGCGAAACCGTCGAGGCAAGTACCCGAATACTTGCTTTAACATGCTAATACGAGATCAAGTCCTGCTATACATTTAATTATCATATTATATAATACAACAACTTAATGATGGTAATATCCCTATTAGATTATGACTTAGATTTGACAGTTGCAATTATCCTTAACATGGAATCATTATAGTAGTTTCTTGTAATCAATCGGTCTACTATCAATCCATACTCTAACTAACTGAACCCATTAGATCTTCCTTGCTTTATTCGTTAAATCATCCATGAGATAATTAATTATGCTTTAGTCTTAAACTCATGTAGCTTCATTACTGTATGTGGTTGATATTGCTTCACCTTGTAACTACTGCATCCCAAGGGTGCTTGAACCTGTTAATAAAGATAATACAAAGCACCATTGTGATTAAATGACTATCATTGCCGTTTACTTTAATTCTTGATACTGCTTATTGTTCGATTGTATACCTGTTGTGAGCACGTACTCGATTGCTCTGCATGTTGACCGGATCTTGCTACATACGACATATTTACATACTGATACACCTGACATGGTACCGTATACTGTTGACTTGACCTGATGTACCCTGACCTGACTTGTTACCTGATCTCATGCCAATAAACCTGACTTGGGGTCCTCATGGACTATTCCTGTTGTCTATCCAGACAAACCTGACCTGTTACCTGATTCTGTGTTGACATTAGTCCTTGATTGCTGAATACCTGACCTGACATACATAACTTGGGGGTATGGGGAAATCAAAGGTGAAACCGACTTGTAACTCAACAGTTCGATACCTGTTCTGATCAGTCTTACGGGTTTGGCCAGTCCGGGAGTGATGATGCTGACATCACTCGTCCATCCTACTACCTACTTTACTGCCTAGCGGCACGTCTCGGATTCAGCCCTGAGAACCTTGACCGTGGTCCTGGGCACGCACGGGATACTATTGAGTTACATCGACGATTCATCAATTGATTTCAAAGACTATAGAGTAGAAACCTGATAGGACAGTTTAGTTACCACTGCACATCACCCTGCACTGCTATTTCTTAGTACTGCTTTATTCATGTTCATACCTGCATTGCTTATTACCATGTTTATATTATATTATTGGTTGACACGACGCGCTGACGTCTGGGTTTTGCATGGCCCAGATTCCTTACCACTGTCGGCGACCGAGCAGGAGTACTTCAGCCAGCAGGCTGAACTGTGAGTTCCTTAGGGTTTAGTTTATTTTGTCATTTCATTTCCAGATGTGGGCCCGCATTATGGGACATAATGTTTATTTATTGTATTGGATCATTTGCTTCCGCACTATTGTTTATTGATTCTTGTTATTATGGATTTGGACATGTGATAGTTTAGTTATTTATATTGTTCTTGATATCTCTACAACCGTAATGTGACTGTGGATGGATACTTCCTACCCACAGGTAGCATGGTTGGCTATGTCACGTGCCCAATCTTGCGTACTCTGGGAAGCGGGGCGTGACATGGTTCTTTTGGTATCAGAGCCATAGGTTAGTTGGGTTGATTCTTTTGTAGTTGGGTATTGTACCCGATACACGAATCAGAATACCCGTGATTAGGAAACATGTCCTGCCACCTTGACCGTTTTACCATCCTTGAATCATTCTTCCGGATCATGTCGACATGCAAACTTACTTTGCATTTGTCAACTCAAAAACCTAACTTCTTGTTATCTCTAGGACTTAGGCGACTTGGGTGGAGTTAAGTAATTACGGCTATGATACCGCGGCATAGCTACAATGCGGTACTCTATTTAAGTATCTTGGAGTTCTAGCCTTGATCCACATTCAGAATCTATCATCATGCTAATGTTGGGTGTTTTGAGTTCAGGATTATGACAGGTAAGAAGTTGAAGACGTACCGGAGGCGTGTGAACGAAGCCGCCGTGCTTGGAGTGATAAGAGGAATGCTGGAAAACGAGAGACAGACTGCGCTGATCCAGCAATAGCAGATTCGTTTCAGGAAGGTTTGCAGATCGTTCAACAGTCTGTAAACAACGATGGAAATAGACCAGTCGAACGAGTAGGGACCGCAGCAGATTTCAGACTTTTGGGTCCGTCTACTTTCACTGGTCTGGAGGAGCCGTTGCCAGCCGAGCAGTGGCTAATGGCACGGAGAATTTGCCGATTGCGGCACAGATTCCAGAGGACAAAGGAGATGTTGTGGTGCGCTTTCAGCTAGTGGATTGTGCCCGAGAGTGATGGCTTGTGGAGGAGAACCGCTTGCCTAAGCCGATCAGTTGGGCGGATTTTCCCTAAAGGTTTCCAGGAGAAATTCTTCCCACAGACTGCACGGGAGGAAATGGAAGAGAAGTTCATCGGACTAAGGCAGAATGGAGCAGCTGTGGACACACATGCAGCAGAATGGACGAGACTCAGTAGTCTCGCTGGACCTTTCGCGGCCGACGATGCAGACAGCAGTTGCGGTAAGGAAGCAGTTCTGTCGGGCTAGTCGAGTTTAGGGCTAGGCCGACACGCGGTGTTCTTGCAGCAATGGAAGTTGATAGTAATGAAGAGTCGGCAGTTGTTCGTGACTTTATGGATGTATTTGATGATATATCGGGCTTACCGCCGAAGCGAGATGTGGAGTTCGTGATTGACCTTATTCCTGGTGCAGCGCCAGTATCAAAATTTTATTATCCGATGGCGCCAGCGGAATTGGAAGAAGTTAAGAAACAAGTTGGTGAACTACTCGAGAAAGGTTGGATTCGAAGCAGCAACTCGCCTTGGGGAGCTCCAGTTCTTTTAGTAAAGAAGAAGGATGGCACGAGAAGGATGTGCATTGATTATGGAGAATTGAACCGAGTGACTATTAAGAACAAGTACCCGATCCCTCGCATTGGAGAACTTTTTGAGCAGCTTAGTGGCGCGAGGGTATTCTCGAAATTGGACTTGCGATCAGGATATCATCAGGTCCGAGTGAGAGCAGAAGACATTTGCAAGACGGCGTTTCGAACTCGATATGGACATTTCGAGTATCTAGTGATGCCCTTCGGAGTAACGAATGCGCCGGCAATATTCATGGATTTGATGAACAGGGTCTTTTCACCATTCTTAGACCAGTTTATTGTGGTATTCATTGACGATATTCTGGTGTACTCGAAGAGTCCGGAGGAACATGCTGAGCATTTAAAGATCGCACTGCAGACGCTGAGACAGGAGAAATTGTATGCGAAGATGAGTAAGTGCGAATTCTGGCTGGAAGAAGTGAAATTTCTGGGGCATGTTGTGTCGGGCAATGGAATCGCCATTGATCCCGAGAAAATTGCAGCAGTTCGAGATTGGCCTATTCCAAGAAAATGTGGCTGAGATAAGAAGTTTCCTTGGTTTGGCCGGATACTACAGGAGATTTGTGGAGAACTTCGCTCGTTTAGCTGAGCCGTTAACCAAGCTTACGCGCAAGGAGGTACCGTTTGTTTGGACGGATGGATGTGCATTGGCCTTCGAGACGTTGAAGCAGAAGTTGATAACCGCCCCTATCCTGACCGTACCGGATAATTCAGGAGGACTGGTGATTCACAGCGACGCATCTGGAAAAGGGATTGGGATGTGTTTTGATGCAGAGTGGGAAGATCGTCGCTTACGCATCGAGACAATTGAAGACCCATGAGAAGAATTATCCGACTCATGACTTGGAGCTTGCAGCCGTAATCTTCGCCCTGAAGATTTGGAGACACTACCTTTTGGGCAAGAGAGTCGAAGTCTTTACAGATCACAAGAGTTTGAAGTACATGTTCAGTCAGAAGGAGTTGAACATGAGGCAACGCAGGTGGTTGGAGCCGATGGCCGACTACGACCTTGATCTTAAGTACCATCCGGAAAAAGTTAACGTCGTGCCGGATGCGCTAAGTCGGTTACCAGCAATTCAGGTATTGACCGCACAAAAGGAGATCATTGCGGAGTTTCAGAGATTTGACTTGGAGGTTGTGCTACCACATGCTACGGGACAGTTGATGCAGTTGCAAGTACAGTCGTCCTTAGTTGAGAAGATTAAAGCGTCGCAATTGCAGGATCCTAGACTGCAAAAGTTTCGAGAGCAGGTTGAAGCCGGACTACGAACCGATTTTCTGATCCACGAAGACGGTTCGTTGAGATATGGTAGCCGTGTGTGTGTGCCAAAAGGGGATGTACGTGAAGAGCTTATGAAGGAGGCACACAGTTCAGCTTACTCTGTACATCCAGGAGGGACAAAGATGTACCGAGATATTCGACAGCACTTCTGGTGGGAAGGTATGAAACGGGAAATTGCTCGCTTCGTGGCTAAGTGCTTGGTGTGTCAGCAAGTCAAGGCTGAACACCAAAGGGTTGCTGGCTTGTTGCAACCACTTCCGATTCCTCATTGGAAGTGGGAACTTATAACCACGGATTTTGTGACGGCTTTACCGCGGAGGCCAAAGGGCAACAATGCAGTATGGGTGGATGTCGATCGGTTGACCAAGGCAGCTCACTTTATTCCTTTTCGGGTTGGTCAATCGACGGAGACTTTGGCAGAGCGGTACATGCAGGAGATGGTATGATTGCATGGAGTACCGGTAAGCATCGTGTCCGATCGGGACACTCGGTTCTTGTCGCACTTCTGGAGGAGTTTACAAGAAAGTTTGGGGACTCGATTGAAGTTTAGCACAGCTTATCATCCTCAGACTGATGGACAATCGGAGAGAACGATCCAGACCCTTGAAGATATGTTGAAGGCTTGCATGTTGGACTTCAAAGGTTCTGGGAGGATCATCTACACCTGGTGGAGTTTTCGTACAACAATAGCTTCCAAGCGACTATTCAGATGGCTCCGTTGAAGCGTTGTATGGTCGTAAGTGTCGTTCACCTGTTTGTTGGGATGATGTTGGTGAACGAAGGTTACTAGGACCACATTTGGTGGTACAGACAGTCGAGAAGGTGAATACAACCAGGAAGCATATGAAGGCAGCTCAAGACAGACAGAAAAGTTGGGCTGACACGTCAAGAAGACCTCTAGAGTTCGCCGTGGGTGATTTGGTATTCTTGATGATATCACCGACTAGAGGGGTGATTCGCTTTGGGAGTCGGGGAAAGCTTAGCCCTCGATTCATTGGACCCTTCGAGATATTGGAGCGTATTGGAGAGGTAGCGTACCGTTTGGCGTTGCCACAGTCCTTGGCAGGAGTGCACGATGTGTTTCATGTGTCTCAACTACAGAGGTATGTCTGAGATGAAACTCACGTCTTGGATCATTCGGAGTTGACTGTACGGGAGGACCTAACTTTTGAGGAGCAACCAGTTGAAATCAAGGATCGAAGAGAAAAGGTTCTTAAGAACAAAGTTATCCCTCTTGTGCTAGTTTCCTGGGGTAATCGATTGCATGGAGAATCCACTTGGGAGCGAGAAGACGAGATCCGGCAGAAATTTCCTCACCTTTTCCGGTAGTTAGCTATCTTGTATTCTTGGAATTTCGAGGACGAAATTCTTTTGTAGTTGGGTATGATGTAACACCCGAGCCCAATAATACTATTTCTATTGCTAGTTGAGTGTTATATATTGCTTATTCCAATTATCCTGATTGTTTGGTGCTTTTTGCAAAATTTTAACCGGTTAAGTCATTTTGGCACATAACAAATTTTAACACCTAAAATAAAATTAAAAATATCCATGTTGGCCTACTCGTCGCCACTAGTCGCGTGGTAGCGTCCGCGTGTCGAGATTTCTTCCCGTTCGGCTAAACGGGCAAGTTTGGACGGCTACGCGCGCGTGCAAGTGTCCGACTTGGGGGCATGCATTTTTATCATTAAACACCCCTTTTCAAAATTTGGAACCCGCTTAAAATCCTATAATTTGAATTTGGAACATTTGGGCGCAACCCGGGCGCGATTTGGAAATGTTTCATTTAGCGCCGAAAATGCCCATTTATTTAATATTATGAAACCAGAAAATATATACTCTGTTACAAATTTTTACGTTAAAATCTCCTTTAAATCTTTCTTTAAAATTCCTTTCAGCCCCCGGCCAATCACGAGCTTCCTTCTCGTGGCCCCCCCTATCCTCTCTCTCTCTCCGTCTTTCTCTATCTCTCTCTAATCTCCTCCTCTCTCTAACAATCTTCTCTTTCTCTCTATTTATATTTAACATCACCCTCGTCCCCAGACGCGAGCGCAGAAAACCCATCACGTAACCCCTGAACCCTAACCCTAGCCTCCTCGTGCCTGCCCCGTCGACCTCCCCGCGACCTCGCCGTCGCCGTCCTCGCCTCCACGGCCGTACCGCACCCCCTACCTTCTTCCTCCTTCCTTCCCGAGCCTCCAAATCCAATCCCGACGCCACCACCAGCACCCAGTGCCGCCGTCGCCGCCGCCTCCCCACGCCGACGACACCACCACCATCACCCTTGCCTCCGCAGTCTCATCCCGACCTCTCCACCTTCCTCCTCCTTCCCTCGCCGGTGCTGCAACAGCACCCAAGCCGCAGCACTACCCGTTCTTCTGTTCGCCGGAAAAGGGCACCGTCGACCGTCGTCGTCGTCACCCGCGCCACCTCCTCTTCCCTGCGACCAGAACCCGGCCTTTACCTCCCCTCATCGCACAGCACCACCCTTTCCAGCGAACCAAAAAGCTTTCCAGCCTTCGCTGCTCGCCGTCGCTTCCTCGCTGGCGTCCCATCGCCGTCGAGCCCGTCGTGGTTGTCTCTGGTGTTTCCCTGTAAGCATCTCTATCCTTCTATTAATGTTTAACCCCCTCTCGCTAGTCCTTGTATGCGTGTATCGTATGGTTGCTAACTTGTCGTCGTTTTGACTTTTGCCGGATTCCGACCGTGCCGTCGTTTGGACCCGACGCTCCAGCATAGTACTCTGGTCCGTGTGGTCCCGCTGTTCGCTGTTGGGACTCGATCCGTAGTCCGTGCACCCGTCTCGTGTTTTCCGCCGACTTTGCATTCGTGTGTTCCGGATTGCGAAACCGTCGAGGCAAATACCCGAATACTTGCTTTAACATGCTAATACGAGATCAAGTCCTGCTATACATTTAATTATCATATTATATAATAGAACAACTTAATGATGGTAATATCCCTATTAGATTATGACTTAGATTTGACAGTTGCAATTATCCTTAACATGGAATCATTATAGTAGTTTCTTGTAATCAATCGGTCTACTATCAATCCATACTCTAACTAACTGAACCCATTAGATCTTCCTTGCTTTATTCGTTAAATCATCCATGAGACAATTAATTATGCTTTAGTCTTAAACTCATGTAGCTTCATTACTGTATGTGGTTGATATTGCTTCACCTTGTAACTACTGCACCCCAAGGGTGCTTGAACCTGTTAATAAAGATAATACAAAGCACCATTGTGATTAAATGACCATCATTGCCGTTTACTTTAATTCTTGCTACTGCTTATTGTTCGATTGTATACCTGTTGTAAGCACGTACTCGATTGCACTGCATGTTGACCGGATCTTGCTATATACGACATATTTACATACTGATACACCTGACATGGTACCGTATACTGTTGACTTGACCTGACTTGTTACCTGATCTCATGCCAATAAACCAGACTTGGGGTCCTCATGGACTATTCCTGTTGTCTATCCAGACAAACCTGACCTGTTACCTGATTCTGTGTTGACATTAGTCCTTGATTGCTGAATACCTGACCTGACATACATAACTTGGGGGTATGGGGAAATCAAAGGTGAAACCGACTTGTAACTCAACAGTTCGATACCTGTTCTGATCAGTCTTACGGGCTTGGCCAGTCCGGGAGTGATGATGCTGACATCACTCGTCCATCCTACTACCTACTTTACTGCCTAGCGGCACGTCTCGGATTCAGCCCTGAGAACCTTGACCGTGGTCCCGGGCACGCACGGGATACTATTGAGTTACATCAACGATTCATCAATTGTTTTCAAAGACTATAGAGTAGAAACCTGATAGGACAGTTTAGTTACCACTGCACATCACCCTGCACTGCTATTTCTTAGTACTGCTTTATTCATGTTCATACCTGCATTGCTTATTACCATGTTTATATTATATTATTGGTTGACACGACGCGCTGATGTCTGGGTTTTGCATGGCCCAGATTCCTTACCACTGTCGGCGACCGAGCAGGAGTACTTCAGCCAGCAGGCTGAACTGTGAGTTCCTTAGGGTTTAGTTTATTTTGTCATTTCATTTCCAAATGTGGGCCCGCATTATAGGACATACTGTTTATTTATTGTATTGGATCATTTGCTTCCGCACTATTGTTTATTGATTCTTGTTATTATGGATTTGGACATGTGATAGTTTAGTTATTTATATTGTTCTTGATATCTCTACAACCGTAATGTGACTGTGGATGGATACTTCCTACCCACAGGAAGCATAGTTGGCTATGTCACGTGCCCAATCTTGCGTACTCTGAAAAGCGGGGCGTGACAATATCCGTACAGTCCGGTCCGTTCGTCTATGAGTATCGCATGGCGGGCCTAAGGGGTTGGTAAAGTCAGACCCCCAAAAGCGGTACAAGTCGTGTCGGAGCGTAGCCAAGAACACCCTGAGATACTACTGGAATACCTACCAGTAAATATCCTGCCTCGGCCGAGGGCTTTGTGTAATGGCTCTCCTAGACACAGCGCGACCTCACCCCCAATACCGGGAGAGACGAACCTCTGCAGATCCGCTCACTGCCTCCATGTGGCTCGGGACTGTACCCAACTAAAACCTGTTTGCACGACTCCTTTGAGCCATGGTAGGGTAGTAATCAAAGCACAGTGGGAACTCACACGAGACAAATGACGATCTCAGGTCGATGAACTAACCTGTACACATGTCACCAGGGAACTGCTATCTGACGTCTGGTATAATCCCAACTAGCAGGTTCCCAGCGAGTCCTGTCCGGTGTACTCATAACCCAATGAGCACCTGTATACATCTTAGGTGAACCAACTGACACCAGTGGCTTATGAGACCGGCCACCGCCCCTCGTCGGGGTCTCGACTGTATACACTAGTCTACTCTAGAGAATCGATGCCCTGTCTCGAAACTCCCACGACTAGGGACCTTTTAAGGATGTGCTTATAGACTACCAGCTCCCACGTATATGATCGCCATCATGCTGCTGGCCGTCAAGCAAGAATCCAAGGGGCTCTATCAACGTGTAATAGCGACCTCTCAGGTCACCTAAAGAAGTACACGATGATAAAGATAAACCAGATAGCATACTATCATCTTGAGTAAGATCGTCCTACCGGTATAGGTCCTCCCTCAATCATTGCAATCACGTGCCTGTGATCCAATAATTGACTCTGAGGGCACTAACTCCAACAGTGACAACCACAGTATAACCGATCGTAGTATAGGAATGTCACTTCCTATCAAGGGCATGTCATCCAATTACCAGGACATCACTCCCTACTACCTTCTTACCAAATCTATATGTCGTTCTGATGAAGTCAAACTCTATGAATGTTACATCAAAACTAAACGATCTATCTCTGCTATTCCTGCTTTAGTCTATAAATAGACATAAGCAAGTTGCCCACTATGCTTCCGCTGCTCCCACTGACTACAACAACCATCTGGTAGTGTCATATACACATGCACTTCTAAAGCTTGTTTAGAATGACGTTATACTCATCTTCCTGCCAGATCATATAGTCTAGAACAGCAGTAGTGTCAAGTTTGGGTAATCAAAAACCTCCACGTCACCGTCTTTGAGGAGACCGAAGTACCTCTCGGGTGCCTGAGATTACCCACCAAATCTGCGAAGTGGCTAATGGAATGTCGAGTCCAATTGAATCTTTAGGTTCTACTAAATTTTCAGCAATCGTTTGTGGTTCTGGAATAACTTCCAGTTCTACCATACCCCCAATAATGTCGAGTCCAATTGAATCTTTAAGTACCTCTGCGGGTCAAGAACAATATAACTATTGATCTTCCAGATGGTAGAACGTTAACCCTCGTCAAAGCCCGGAATAACCCACAAACTGCCATTACTGAAACATGCCTAGAGTTTATCCGGATTCTGGTTTTAAGCATCAGCCTGATAACTCCATATACCTTAACATCATTAAGATATGAATCCATTCTATATATCCACATAGAAACAAAGACACTGATTTAATTGGAACCAGATTCAAAATCATGCAGTTGTCTTCAGTGCATGTCAACTAAATGGAAGGAGGCCAAGAAGTATTACTTATAAAGGAATGCACCAACGTATGAGTAACGTGAACGAGAAGCTAGTTCTCAAAAACTATAATTTACAACGGAATACTTAACACAAGTATCTACATCTTCGATCACCTTGAGAATAATGATACTTGCAACAAATGATTCTCTACTTTATTCTTATACCTATAACTTCTCAAAATTTGGACCCTGTATTTCAATGAAATACATGTATAAAATTAGTGAAGTTATGAGTAAACAGAATATAGTACGCATATGTTCATATCAGAATATTGCATTATTATATCGCCCAATCTTAATCATATTACAAATAAATAAGTGCTTTTGATCCATGTCTGCTAATTAGTTGCAGGTTACAGGTTCTCAGAACAATACAGTGAAATTCAGGAAAAGGCGCTAAAATGTGAGACTGCAACCAACAAAGGATGAATCTGTATAATGCCGCCTAACAGTTCAAGGGTAGCACAAGATACAAGACTTCAAAGCGAAGCTTACGGTAAAAGTCCACAAATTCTGCACTGTTGGAAATCTGGAAGAAAGTAGAAAAGATTCCGAGGAACCAAGTGAAGAAACCAGAAGTAAAATGCAACATGAAGAATACCTGAGAAAACGAGCCAGAGATCCTTCAAGATGGCAGCGGAACCGCGGCCAAACAAGGCTTATGGCCGCGGTTCCACGGCCGTGCTGTGCACGTGTCGGTGCGTGTCGGTGGGAATCGGTGCATTGACCCGGTTTTCTTAGGGTAGTATTGTAATTTCAGATGCGGATCAGATGTAAACCCTAGAGTTTCTCCTATCTATAAATAGTAAAGCCTACAGCCTCTTTTGGGGTGTGCCTCTTTTGGGTGCCTCTTTTGAGATGCCTCTTTTTAATTTCTAGATTGAATTTTAATTTCCTTGTAATCGTCAAGAGGTCATCAATAAAGGTATTTTTTTTATCTTGCATTCTTTATCTGAATTTAATTCCTGCAATTTTTTATCTGTCTTTTATTATCCGCAATTTAGATAGTCTTTTAAAATAAATTTATAAAAATGAATTGTATTGTTAATACCATAATGAGTGAGTAATTCCTCACTTGTTAGCGTTAGGATAGGGAAGGCTTGAGAGATGGAAATATCTCTCATTCCTTTCATTGCTCGTATAAATGAATTAATTAGGACTCTATTTAAATTAACCACACACTGCTCACTACGGCACCCTATCCTATGAGATAGCGGCGATTCTCTAGTTAGACCGGTTGTGATTGATTTACATAGAGCTTAGGGCTAAGAGCCAAAAAAGGACGGACAAGGACCAAAAGGAAGAAACTATGTTTCTTCCTAGTTGTGTTAATCCCCTTTGTTGACTATTATCCTAACACCTATGTTCTTAACTAAGGCAAAGAAAGCAGTGAGTAGAATTCTTTTTCCAAACTAACCTAATCCTAACCCTAACAATCCTTTTAAATTAATTTATTCTCATTCATAGATCTAATACAAAACCACCATTTTTTTTGGACTTAACTCATAAGAACATAAAGAAAAGGAATCCTTCTCCCTGTGAACCGACCCGTACTCAACCGGCTAGCTACCAAGCGACACCGTTATTGATTGCGGCATTCTTAACTTTAATTTTAAAAGCGCACGCACGCAAAATCTCTACAATCAAATGGCGCCATTGCCGGGAAAACGGTAGTCTCTTTCTTTGTGTAATTTCGGGTTAAAAAAAATTAAAAATATAAAAAATTAAAAAATTAAAAATTATAAAAATTGAAAAAACAAATTCACCTTGTTCTTTTTGAAAGGTATTGTGTGAATCGCGCAGGAAAAGAAGAGGGACAGATTCAGATCTGGAAAATAACCCAGTGAACAAATCAATAAACAGAAGATCTAAACAGACAGAGGAGAATCATAACAACAAACAGAAAATTTTTGGAGATCTAAACTAACAGAACCACCGCGGAACCGCGGCGGAAATATGCAGTTGACCACGGAACCGCGTTCAACCAGTGACGTCAACATCCCAAAATTCTTTGTAAGTATTTTTGTCCTCTCTTCTACCCTCTGAACTCCACTGAAAAATTTTCCTGCAGGGTTCTTTGCGCAAAATTCTTCTCCCTCTCCAATAAATTATTTTTGTGCAGGATTCTTTGCGCTGCTAAATAAAAAAAATTTTTGCAAGTGTTTTAGATTTTTGGTGTGTTAACTACTTTGCATAATTAATACGGACTTTTAAGGGGCTATAACACCAATCCAGATTGGGTGGGGATTTCATTACCCTTCCTAAGACCCCAAAAATCATAAAAAGCATATGCATCAACCCTCGAGTTAATTAAAAAATATTTAGACTCAGCCAAATAAGGATTGTTGTGCTCATTAAGACAGAGAAAGGTTGTGGGCAATCGGTCGTTTATCTAAACCTGACTTTGTGGTGCCTAGGTTAGACAAGTGGGAAAGGTAATTTTAAAAGGCCTGTCTCACGGTGATTCGTGAGCGGAACCCTCCTTTCTTCATCTGTTCTTACCTGGCCACAATTGGCGGTGAAGAGGCGATTTGAGGGATATCTCACAACTTGCCCTTTGGAACAGTTAGGGGCAGTCTAGTTGACTTAGGAGACCCTAGCTCTAGGCTTGATTGTGCATGTATAAATTGTGATTGTTTGAAATTATGCCGTAGTTCCGTACAAATTTTTGCAAAACTCATTCTAAAAAAAACACTTTCAAAAATTTCAAAACTCCAAAACAAACAATTTTTTTAAATAAATAAAAATTAAAAAAAAATAAATAAATAAATAAATAAATCATCACATTATTTTTCTTCTCCTTTCTCACATCATGGGTACCCCACCTTGCAAAACTCTTGCCGAACTTTGGTACCCTTAACCAGACATTACTTACGCGCATTGTTTTGGTCGAATTTCGGACGACCCCTCCATGCCCAAAATTTCTTTGAAAGATCGAATAAACGCTTCTAGGAGAAACAGTTGGACTCCGCAATCCACTTTGTATCAACCGTTTCAACCTTCACCACCTTCTTACGTTGATACCCCTTTTGAGAGTCCGGTGGTAACTCCGAAACCTATGTCTATTGCTGAATATATTGAACAATCTCATAGCCGATCTTTCACTCCTTTCAACACTTCCAGTTCTTGGGATCAACAATTCCATTCATATTTTTATCCAAATGTTGATCCTTATACTGTCCAACCATTCAATTCCTATTTATCTTACCCAATTGTTGTACCTTCCCTAGACATTGCTTCTAAACAGCCATTTGGGAGTTTCTAGAATCCAAACAACTTTGAATCTATTACTGAAACCCCATCACAACCCATGTCTAGTCTGGAACAGTCGTTGGAAGATTTTATGGTAACGTCAAGACAACCTATGATGGATCTGAATGCGTCAATGGCTGCCCTTATACAACCTAGTGACCCTGTAGCTAGTTTCCAACTAGCTCCAAATTTTCCAATATATGATGAGGCGGTTGGACAGATTGAGAATTTGAGTGGTGAGAGTGAGCTGTATACACTTCTAAATTAATCCTACCCATCCCCAATTGAATCCCATAACTCCGGTTTTCAATGACTATCAAGTGTTCCAAATGATTCACCAGTTGAAGATAAAACGTCTAATGAGTTGTGCGACTTTGTAGTGTTTGATTTACCTGATTGTGAAGGGACCCTTTCGAATGAAATCACCACCAATCCTTTTGACCTCTACACCTCCACTCTAGAACCTGAATTGATTAATATCCATGCTTTTGATGAGGTTTCTGAGAAATTTAATTTTCACTTGATCGAGGATATTGACGCTGGGAATATTTTGGATGATGAACCCATAAATTTGGATGAGTTTTTCTTTCCAATTCATCATCCCGAGACATTAAATGTTTCTCCCGAACTTCATATGCATTTTGAATTTGATGAGAATTGCATGGATAAGCTAAATTTTGAGGAGAGTATTGAGGATAGTATTGAGGATATCATTGAAGATGAAGCAGTTTTACTTGAGGAGTAGGATTTTCCAATTCATTCTATCCCTTTCATTGACTGCGCACACCCTCCTGAATCTTTAACCGATACCCTTCCTCAATCACTTCCCTCCATCCTCATTCTGACCTTGTAAGAAACCGTTACAATTTCATTTTTTATGTCTGGTTTACCAAGTTCGACGTACCCATGTTTTCTTACGAATCTTGAGGGATTTGACCTCATTTCTTAGTGGGTTGATAGATTAGCACAATCACTTTTTACACATCGGTCATTATAAATTGTGCTAATTTATACACTCCATCTCCACCCTCAAGTTCGTATTCAACTTCTTTCTCCCACTTTCTCAGGTTCTTCTATTCTTCCTATAATTCAGTGAGTGTTGATGAATCACAATCCAATAATTCAAGTTTGATCATTCCATAAAGCCAACTTGATTTGGATACTTTTGAAAGTGAGGTAGATGAGTTTTTCGAGTCTCCTACCTCCATAATTTTTGACAAATCAAATATGATAAATTCTGCCACAAAACTTACTGACAGCAAAATGTTCAATTACATCGATGAGAGTTTTGAAGAACTTTTTGCTGACGAACTCGCATTCCTAAACGACACGAATTTTGTGATTAATCAACCCCCACCTGAAGAAGTCGAACCACCACCATTTATTTTTCCCTTTCGCCATTCTTCTCCTCCACCGAGACTGTATACTGCTTCTATCTCCACATGGTTTCGTGTGTTTCTCATTTCTTTTCTCTACACTCCATTCTTTCACCAACCACACCATTATAACGATAAAATTTTTGAATGGTTGGTGCTAACCTTTGGCCTGTGTAAGGCCTGGTATAGCTTGATACTGTGTTTTTCTCTTCCCTAACTCTGAATTTTAATGCTTCAACAGTGGAAACACCGTTTCACTTAAGTTTGGGGGGGGGGCTTTTTGTATATATATTTTGTTTTTCTGTTAATAATAATAAAAAAATACAAACATGAGAGTGCCGACAATTTTGAACCTCTTGGTGTAGCCTGACAGTGAGGACACTGTCAAGTTTATGTTTGGGGGTGTGCTCAGTAAGTTTTCTTCCTTCGCATTCATATGTATAATTTTGCATTTGCATACTTATTTTAAAACCCATAAAAATTGAAAAAATTTTAAAATTTCAAAAATTGAAAAGTTCAACTTTGGCCATATTTGACTTAAATTCAACATGACGGTTGAATAGTAGGGAAACACTAGATCCTAAACTTAGTAAATTAAAAACCCTAAAAATAACCTTTCTTAAATTTTAACTGTAGAAAATATATGTCCTTATAGTTTATTTAGAAATAGGCAAATTTTGAGTTCAGTTCTTGGGTTAAGTCAGAATAAGGGAAGAGTATTGAATTTTTATTTGAAGTGTAAGCCTGAAAAATAATTCTGAACCTTTAGTCTAAATTCTAAAAATATATACCCTACAATTAGCACATACACGCACCTTGAAACTTGAAATAGTAGAGGATACCTTGAAATTCTCTTGTCTAAAATCCTTAGTATGAAGGAAAAGAAAATAAAAGTACAAGTGTGAATAAAGAGACATAAAAAAATGAACACTGGTTTAGTAACTACATAAGGAAGCATAAATAAAAAATATAGCGAGGGTGCTTTATCAGCTAGTGCCTTAGACCAACTGGTTTGGGAGTCATGCTAAGCCTTAGGTATTACAAGACGAGGAATTGCGCCTTAATGCGCGAACACATTTTGTAATCGGTCGTTAGTACCTCAAGAAGTATTAACGGCCGCATGAAGGATGTGTGAGCTATTTCATCTAAAATTCACCAACTAAAAATACTTTGGATGATGGACAAGGGTATGATAGCTTGAATTGAATTTCCAAGTGTAGAGGTGATACACACACACACGTAGGGGTATATGATTGGGGTTTGGATGAGAGATATGGATGAAAGATAGGGCTTATACCTTCAGTAGAGATGATAGAAATTCCTATGTTGAGATGGAACCTTAGAAGGAAAATTCAAAACATACTGAAAGCTTAATAAATTTGCAAAACATATACGATCTTAAGTTAAACGATAAGTGAGTGTGAAAAATATGGGTTGATGATTTCTAAGTTGAAGATAATGAAATTTCTTACTAGAATACCAAATTGAAGAATGAAAATTAAACAGGCCAAATTGATCGGATTTTGTGGGTAGTATCCACTGAAAACCCTTAGGAGACAACACTCATCCTACTAGGGACACCTAGAAGTTTAACGGCTTGTTGCACAAGCTCAGTGCAATCGCGATTCCCTGCGAAAGTGAGGTTAGGTTTTTTCGAGAATAAAATTAGTTTTGCTCGGGACGAGCAAAAGATAAGTTTGGGGGTATTTGTTCATATCAAAATATTGCATTATTATATCGCCCATTCTTAATCATATTACAAATAAATAGGTGATTTTGATTCATGTCTGCTAATTAGTTGCAGGTTACAGGTTCTCAGAACAATATAGTGAAATTCAAGAAAAGACGCTAAAATGTGAGATTGCAACCAACAAAAGATGAATCTGTATAATGCCGCCTAACAGTTCAAGGGCAGCACAAGATACAAGACTTCAAAGCGAAGCTTACGGTAAAAGTCCATAAATTCTGCACTGTTGGAAATCTGGAAGAAAGTAGAAAAGATTCTGAGGAACCAAGTGAAGAAACCAGAAGTAAAATGCAACATGAAGAATACCTGAGAAAATGAGCCAGAGATCCTTCAAGATGGCCGCGGAACCGCGGCCAAACAAGGCTTATGGCCGCGGAACCGCGGCCAAACAAGGCTTATGGCCGCGGTTCCGCGGCCGTGACTTGCACGTGTCGGTGCGTGTCGGTGGGAGTCGGTGTATTGACCCGGTTTTCTTAGGGTAGTATTGTAATTTCAGATGTGGATCAGATGTAAACCTTAGGGTTTCTCCTATCTATAAATATGAAAGCCTACAAGCTCTTTTTGGGTGTGCCTCTTTTGGGTGCCTCTTTTGAGATACCTCTTTTTAATTTCTAGATTGAATTTTAATTTCCTTGTAATCGTCAAGAGGTCATCAATAAAGGTATTTTTTTTATCTTGCATTCTTTATCTGAATTTAATTCCTGCAATTTTTTATCTGTCTTTTATTATCTGCAATTTAGATAGTCTTTTAAAATAAATTTATAAAAATGGATTGTATTGTTAATACAATAATGAGTGAGTAATTCCTCACTTGTTAGGGTTAGGATGGTGAAGGCTTGAGAGATGGAAATCTCTCTCATCCCTTTCATTGCTCGTATAAATGAATTAATTAGGACTTTATTTAAATTAACCACACAACGCTCACTACGGCACCCTAGCGGTGATTCCATAGTTAGACTGGTTGTGATTGATTTACATAGAGGTTAGGGATAAGAGCCAAGAATGGACGGACAAGGACCAAAAGGAAGAAACTATGTTTCTTCCTAGTCGTGCTAATCCCCTTTGTTGACTATTACCGTAACACCTATGTTCTTAACTAAGGCAAAGAAAGCAGTGAGTAGAATTCTTTTTCCAAACTAACATAATCCTAACCCTAGAAAGACTTTTAAATCAATTTATTCTCATTCATAGATCTAAAACAAAACCACCAATTCTTTTAGACTTAACTCGTAAGAACATAAAGAAAAGGAATCCTTCTCCCTGTGGACCGACCCGTACTCAACCGGCTAGCTACCAAGCGACACCGTTATTGATTGCGGTATTCTTAACTTTGATTTTAAAAGCGCACGCACGCAAAATCTCTACAATCATAGTACCAACCCTTTTGTCCTAATGGACATCGGACAACATAAAATACTCTGTATGTGTCCACTGAGTTTAATAACTCAAACCCTGTGCGTCGTAGGTTGAAAACTGTACTATGGTTAAGGAGAATTACACCGTTATTTAATATTCCTTACCTAACCATCAACCGATATAGGTAAATGTCATGGACATAATTTCAAAAATTTATATCTCACTTTATAAAATAAACGTACAGATATATCAGCTTGAAATTTGTGCAAAACAACGGATATTCAAAACCAAATATTTGCCGTTAGGCAAAACCAAGGTGATTTCCTCAAATATCACCAATTACAAAGAATTCCGATATGTTGAGGATATAATCACTTAATTCCCAATATCTTACTCCTACTCAGTATCTATAACGCCATACAGATGTGAGAATCAAATCTGGTAAATACATACCCTGGAGTCAGAATCCAATTGGAAAACAGTTTTCAATTAATATTGCACAGTCAAACCGAAACATGTTTCGAAGGGGTAGCCGTGTATTCCTAGTAATGCCTCTTCCACTATCCAGATTCATGACAGTAACCGTATATTTCCTTGCCCTCACTCCAATCCCTTTATATGTCTTGACTTATTACCTTCTATACACCACACTTAGGCTAATTGGTTTTCTTCCTTTCCTAACCTTTAGCACCTGCCTAAGATTTGGAAGAAGACTATCCAATAAGAGTAATAAGTGTACTCTCATAATACTAGGAGCCCTCACAACTTGAGAGAAGGTAAAGAGAAAAGACAACTAAATAATCCTTATTCTATTTCTCCAGAACCAGAAACCATTCTTGAACTGGAAAAAATTCCTACGAGTTCGTATGTAACTATACGATGGAAATATCCAAGCAATATGTGGATCTTCATAGTGATATGGAATGTTCTGGAGAAATGCAAAGGTGAAAGTAGGAGTGGTGATGGTATACGCGGTTTCGTCGTGAATAACAGTAGCCACAATTTTCTTTGCCCTTAATCTAATCTCTTTATATGTCTTTACTTATTACCTTCTGTACACCACACTTAGGTTAATTGGTTTTCTTCCTTCCCTACCTTTCGGCACCAGCCCAAGGTTTGGAAGAAGACTATCCAAGACGCGTAATAGATGTACTCTCCTAATACTAGGAGCTCTCGCAACCTGAGAGAAGGTAAAGGGAAAAGACAACCGAATAATCCTATTCAATTTCTCCAGAACCAGAATCCATCCTCGAACTGGAATGAATTCTTTCGAATTCGTATGTAACTATACGATGGAATATCCAAGAAATATGGATCTTCATAGTGATACGGGGTGTTCTGGAGAAACGCAAAGGTGATATAGAAGTGGCAATGATATATGCGACTAAGTGAAAATCCAAAAGCCAAAGTATTTTAAGAAGGTTTGGTTAACTTGGTTCATGAGTTTTAGTTTGAGGTCGGGCCATGGTCACAGCCAAAGAGAGAGAGAAAAGAAACATTCAGCGTGCACTCTAACCTTGATCAGAATGGTTAATCACTTTATCTAATCAGGATGTCTCCCACTGTTTTCTCGAATTCTCCTCCAAACCCAAAAGGAGAATTAGTCTGAATCATCTAAAATCACCCGAGGAGTAGCATTTACTCATCAGTGGGAATCGAGATCCAATTATCATCGCATGATAACTTGATGGAAGATACTCAAGTCACCACACTCCAGAAGGTATGCGCATGCCTGGCAAGTTTCCTGTATGTTTGAAACTCCCGATGTGATTTTTACCCTAGGATCTAAGTGACATTGACAAGGTCAACAAGTCAAAGGGTCCTGGTTAAGTTCAACCCGTCATTATCCTGATTGCATTAGACCCACCCGCACAGACCCTTGACAAGGTCAACAAGGTCGAACGATTGCCCTAACCAATCCACAATCCATACGACAGAAAAGTATTACAGAGCTACCGCACACTAGGCCTTGACAAGGTCAACAAACGCAGCACGAATACTATGAAATACTAATCTGAAATAACGGAGGGCTACGGCTGGTTTTTGGCGAAAAACCTTGAACGTAATGAACTTGATATCGTTGAAGGAACCGAGTGGTTTTACAAATATATAGCGGCGTAAACTTTTGCTAAAGAGATCACTCCTGGTGAAGGGATCTCGGCACTTTCCTCTTCGAATGAGGTGCAAGATATTATAAAATGAATACCACGATGCAAAGCAAAAGAATCGACTATAGTGAAGTTATTATAATGATGCAAACTTTCGCTCAAGAGATCACTCCCGATGAATGGATCTCGTCTCTTGCTTCGTCGAATGAGGTGCTAGATATTCATAACCGAATACCACTGTGCAAAGAAAAAGGAAACATCTTGTAATAACAGTTTTTGAAAATTTGGTTCCAACAACATCATACAGGTTTGTTTTACTTGCATTAATCAGAATCAACGTAGTCCCATAAATTAAACATATCACACCACAGAAAAGGAACGAAATTAAAATATACGTATATACCATCCGCATTCGCCACTGGGTCCCGTCATCACCCGTTATGTTACTTAACTAACGACAGAGCGGGGGCTGGACTAGCGCGGGTGAAAAACATATACAACATATACTAGTATAAATAAATATATATAACATTCGTCCCAGGCATGATATAAGAAACATCACAGAATCATCACAGAAGCAACACAGAATGGTAGATAATCATGGAGCCTCGGGTTTCACTTGAGCCGCAAATGAGACCCGACGTTACCTATCGTGTGGATAGCCTGTGCAATGAAAACCTAGACCCCTATGAGTGCGGCAAGCTACCCGTCAATTTCATAAGCGAGGCAACCCCAATCAACAAAGTGAATGGTCCACACAGCACTTCACGGAATCCGATAACTTGTGCACCCTTCCGTGGGTCATCCTATACCCACTACGAGTGCGGCGAATAGCCCGTCAATTCTAGAGTAAGGTCCCCTCCGTCTCAACACCATGAGATGCGGACCCATTGCCCTCTAGAACCCGTCTATTCGTGCACTCCACCGCGGGGTAATCCTAGTACAGAAAAGAAAATAATATATACAAGGGTGACATCAACCTCAACCCGGTCGTGCCCCAAAAAAATAATATATAAACTTCCAAAGACGACAGTGCACATATCGGACGCTCGCCCCACAATACTGAATATACAAATGAATCTGAACTATACCAATTATCATTGCACCACTAGCTATCCACCACGACAATCCAACAACAGAATTTGCACAATCACAGAACATCAACGTGAATATTAGTTCGCAAACCCGTCTGGTTGAACATATAGCAACTAGTCGGGTAATACCGCTCATTAATATTCACGGTCGCCAATATATCACATGCACTGATAAACACACACTTAGAATTTCGATCTACTAAACTTTCCCAAATTGGCCCCAAATGCAAATCGAGCACTCAAATGAATCTGGGTCAAAACCAAATATCCCAAAAATCAAATTTCCATGTATTATAGTGCCAGAAAAAATTTGGTGCCATTTCGCTACAAAAGTGCCGCAAAACCGCCGCAAATAGGCTAATTTCGCGGCGGTTTCGCCGCCAAATTGTTGGCTTAGGCGCTCAAATTTTTTCTGGTGCAGTATAAATGCCTGCTTGTATTTTTAAGATACCCCGAAATATTTTTTGAATACTTTTCAAAATCGACAACAAGCATGGCAACATGGAATTTTGATTCGGAAAAATTGGTCGATCGATATTCTAACCTTGTGCAAACTAGCTATTTTTGGTTTATGGGTCGCTCTGATACCATGATGGGTTTTTCCGGCGCCCTGGCCATCTGCCATGGCCGATACGGAACAAAAACTGTCGTTTAAAAATTTTGGCGCAAACAAAACCCGCCCCAAGATCGAAACCATAAACCATATACTAGCAAAACTAAAGAGTGCTAAACTACAAGGTAGAAATAGTTATACCTAATGAACCAAGTCCTTCGGTCTTCTACCATCTCCCAAGCTCCTTGAAGTCGCAGATCGAATTTGGTTGCCGGTCTTCCTCCATCCATGATGATCCACCTGAGGGAAAACGGTGCAAGCTCCAGCTTTGCCTAGCGAGGCAACCGATGCTCCAAGGTTGCTCGCAATGGAGAGTGGAGGTGTAGGAATATCTCATTATATTTTTCTCTCATGTGAAATTCCCAAAAGAGCAACCATAGAAGATGAAGAAGGAGGCGAGGAAGACAATGTCATGAGGAACTATGGAAATGGCTAAGTCTCTCAAGAGAGTAAGAAACATCAAGTGAAAAAAATAATAATTGGATGGCATGTAAAGAATAATGGCTAAGTCATTTGCAATCATGCATCAAAAATATCTCCTCTCATTTTCCAAATAAACAAATGAGGGCCATACCTCTCTACATGCCATACCATGCCCATGCCAACTCACCCCTCCACCTCATTTCCCAAATTGATTTTCTAAAATGAAAATCAAATAATTAGGTGGCCATCTTCTAGAACCTATTCCGTATAAATACGGAATGCAACCCGGTACACGTATCGAAATACATATACGCGTATTCGTACAAAAATACGAATAGTCAAGAGAGAAAATGAATAGTGAACAATAATACTAGAATACATACATACATACACACACACACACACACACACACACATATATATACATATACACACATATAAATTATAAAATCAAAACCTGATTTAATAATCTGGTTTAGTCCTAAGCCGCTGGTATTATCAACCGTCCGATTAAAGTCAGTGCAGCCTGTACATATTTAATCGGACTTCAGTATGTACCAACATACATCATCTACACCATATCGCCTGAACCGTGAAAATCCTCTGTGTGGGACTCTAAAGACTCGTCAATACGCTGGCAGTGGGTTTAACCACAAGCACGTTAGCGGCACTAGCTGTACGTGATGATAAAGAACCATGAGCTTACCAGCATAATGCTGGTAGTTAAGCAAGAATCCTAATGTCCACTTATATGATCTCCATCATAATGCTGGTAGTCAAGCAAGAATCTTATGGGCTCTATCAATATGTAATAATGATCTTTAATGCTACCTAATGCTGTACATGATGATAAAGAAAAACCAGATAGCATACTATCATCTCGAGTAAGACTGTTCTACCGGTATATGTCCCTCCTCAATCATCACAATCGTGTGTCCGCAATTCAATAATTGACTTGAGAGCACTATATCCAACAGATTGAAAATAGAATGTTCCCTTTTACATGCAAAGCATGCAAATGTGGTACGTTTAATTCATTCAAAATTAAGAGTTCATCCTCAAAAATTTCTTCAAAGCTTGGCCCTAAATAAGAAATTCCATCAATTGGTCTTACATCTTGGCCCACGATCTTGGGTTCCTCCTTAAAAATTTCTTCATAACTTCTTTTACCAAGATAACCCTCTTCAAAATTCAATACCTCCTCCTCAGAATGTACTATTAGTTCCTCTTCAAAAATTCCCCCAAATCCACCGTCTATAGAATCAAATTCCTCCTCATAAGAAACTTCTTGAATTATATTGACTTCAAGAGGTTGGTCATTCAGCTTACGAGATTGACTACCTAAGTTAAAAATATTTAATTCAACTTTTATGTTTCCAAAAGAAAGTCGTTGATTGATCGTTCGAAGAGAGGTAGTGTTTTTGTAAAGTAACCGCAATCAAGAAGGTGTCGCTAGTAGCTAACCGTGATGAGTATGGATCGTCCGCAGGGAAACGTGAACTCTTTTCTTACTTTAGACGAGTTGATGAAAAATGGGTGATTATTTGTCGTTATATTTTAAAACGGATATAAAATTTATAATAAAAAGGCTTGTAGGGTTCATAGGACTTAGTAATTAATGGATGAATATTAAAAATGACTCCTTTTATTTTTTAACAGTTTAAAACTAGAGCGATAGCGATGAATATGGATTAGGGTTTTTGGAAGAAACTAAGGTTTCCCCACTACCAACCCTTGTCCTTTCATTGATCTCTATTCATGTCTAGCCTTTAACAAAACAAATGTTAAACCAATCTCAAATCGTGGTCGAGCCTATCAATAAATTGGTAGCGCACCCGACAAGGAGATTAACGTTTATTTTTCTAAAATTTATAAACTTTAAAATGTATAAAAGAAGTTAAAAGATTTTCTTTTCATCCATTATCCTACCCTATCCTACAAACCCTAGCAAACTAGGAATTTCTCGCTCATGGTTAACTTAGAAGAGAGGATGAAATGAAAGCATAATGAAGATGCAAAAAAGTAAATGCAGAAATTAAATATGGAAAATAAATACAAAGAGAATTAAAACTAAAGACTGGTCTCTTGTGTTGACATGTGGAGATCCTTTTAATGTCTAGATTCTGAAAATAATACCCTGGGTCTCTGCCATTGCTAGATTTCTCGATTTACTTCTAAAATTTGGCAGATTCGATTTCGATATCCCGATTTGACTTGGATCTCTTACTTGGATTCCAGACCTGAGTTAATATCTGCACAATATCTTAAATCAAAGTGTAGTAGTATTTGGTATTTTTGATATATTATCCAAACCATTTTATATGATATTAAATCTTAAGAATATTGATTAGAAATATTTGATATGATATACATATTTTAATTACTAATATTCCATTTAAATATTATATGCATATATTTTCCTCATTATGTTAATTATAATGTAGAAATATATGATAATAAACTTTTTACAAATAAACCCTCATATGTTCTATATTTACAATAAACACATTTTAGTACTTAACAATGGTAGGGAAAATATTCATTCAAATGTGCAATATTTTATACTAATCAGTTGCATTGATCTATTTCGACAATTAATTAATGTATTAGATGTGACTAGAAAAGGTCGACCTAAAATGACCGGAATTTGGTTCCCAGGGTTATAAACGGGTTGTGTTTCTAGAATAATAAAATCGACAGGGAATATAAATCCTCTATCTTAATAAATACATCATGTATCTCATCCTTATGCATCTTGATAGATCGGTCGGCCAACTGCAAAGTTATTTTAGTGGGTTTAAGCTTACCCAATCCAAGCCGTTCATAGACCGAAAAAGGAGAAGGTTTACACTAGCGCCTAGGTTAAGTAAAGATCTATTAATGACCTTTTCTCCTATAATGCATGAAATAGTGGGACAACCGGGGTCCTTATATTTTATAGGCATGGCATTACGTAGGACGTCACTAATATTTCCAGCTAGAAAGACCTTTTTAGGCACATTAGTTTGCCTCTTTTTTGTGCATAGGTCTTTAAGAAACTTTGCGTAGGTTGGAACTTGATCAATAACATCTAGGAGAGGTATGTTTACTTTAACTTTCTTAAACGTTTTCATCATCTTTGCCACTTTAGCATCATATTTCTTAGCCTTCAAGCTTTTAGGATAGAGCGCTTGAAACTCAAGAGACTTATCAGTAGAAAGAGATTGGGATGTAGAAGCATGGATGGGAATAGACAGTGGCTGTGCAATTGAATGTGAAGGTAGTTGCTCATCCTCCTCCTGTACCTCATCAGAATCTACAGGCATCTGCACCTAATTATCAACCTGTTTTCCTGATCTCAAGGTGGTTGTAGCATTTATTTGAGCAGGATTTGACCTTGGATCCTTCGAATTTGGAATACGTTGACTAAGTAAGGTGCTTATTTCTTGTCCTCCTAATGCTGCAGCAAACTGACCAATTTGCCTTTCACTATTAGCCATTGCTTGTTTAAGTGGCGTAATTTCATTTTACATAAATATGGCTAGCTGCTTATCAACATTATTAAATTGCGTATTCTCATCCTCAACCCCATGAGATGTGTATTGTGTATTAGGTTGAGTAGAGTTGGATAGGGTCCCGTTCTTTGATTTTGGAATTGTTGGCCAGTGCTGCCTTAATTCCAAGATAGGTTTGAGAGGTTCCTCCATCCATGACTGTAGGTTTTGTTGGATATAATACCCTCAAGGCAATTATTATAATTGCAGGATGGCAATTACTATAATTGAAGAAGGATATACACGGATACAATAATCTTGCTCGAGATGATAGTATGCTATATGATTTGTCTTTATCTCTCATGTGTATACATCTTACTTGTTATTACGTATCAGTAATACACATTGATAAAGCCCATATGATGTTTTCTTGACTACCAGGATTATGATAGAGATCATACTAGTGGGGCTTGGGTAGTTCATAAGAACATCCTTAAATGTCCCGAGTCGTAGGAGTATCGAGACTGGGTATCAGTAATCCAGTTTAGACTAGTGTATACATTTCTTGACCCCGTATGGGGCGATGGTTGATCCCATAACTATTGGTGTTTTACACCGAAGATTGTATACATGTGCTCATTAAGTTATGTGTTACACTGGACGTACTCACCGAGAACTCCTACATAGTGTTACACTAATGTTAGATAGCAGTTCTCTGGTGACGATAGTACAGGATAGTCTCTCGACCAGATATTGCCATAGTGTTTTGTTGTGTTCCCACTATACTTTGATTACTATACTACCACGGCTCTACTGAGTCGTGCAAACAAGTTTTAGTTAGGTATAGTCCTAAAACACATGGATGCAGTAAGCAGTCGAAAGGATTCGTCTCTCCTAGTATGGGGAGTCAATATGGCGCTGTGTAGGACTTAACTATAACCAGAAATCCCTGGCTAGGATGGATAAGATAAACCGGTAAGTGTTATCATTTGTATCTCGGCTAGTTATGAGTTCAATATCTGCATGACTTATTGGGCTATTAGGGTCTGACTAATTCTACCCCCCAGACCAAGTATGCGATATTCTTTGACGAAAAGACCGGACGATATAGTATTCATCACCGATAGGCTCTTGCAGAGCACGGATGGGCTTACTTGTCGACCTTTCTATCTCCATATACTTAGGTAGCCATTACGTACAGCTAGTTCTACTGAAGTGCTTGTGATTATAGATTTGATCTAGTAACTCAATGCCAACGCATTGTTGAGTCTTTAGAGTCCCACACAAAAGTTTTCCTGGTCAGGAAAAATGATGATGTGGCGTGCGTATGGGGATACGTACATGAGTTCAATTAAATACATGTATGCAATACGTGTTATTTAATCGGAAATTGGATAATACTAGCCGATTTATTTATTAGCCAGATTATTAAGTCAAGTGTTGACTTAATAATCACATATACGATATGGTTGCTAGTACAGTGTATATGATACACGCTCTTTCTCACACATTAGTATATGATGCTAATGTGTTTTTTATGTATATGATACATGTTTTCTCTCTCTTGATGTGTGCGTATAGTATTTATTATGCATATGGATGCATAATATATGTATATGTATATAGTTACATATACTATTACTCTGTCTCTCTCTCTCTCTCTACATATGTATGTATTTAATACATACTTGGTATTTGTATTTTGATATAAATAATCGGTCATTTAAAGACAAAAGAGAGCATGTGATGGGTGGAACACACTTTCATTCTTTAGATGACAACACTAAGGAGAGAGAAAGGGAATGAGAGTACTATCTCTTTACATATTAAAAGGAGAGAAAGAAAAGGAAAAGGTTAATCCTTTTCGAGCAATTCCTTTTCTTCATCTTCTTCATCTTCTTTTCTTGAAAATTAAAGAGAAAAAGGAAAGAAAAGAAATTGAGAATAAAAGAGAGAGAATCCTCCTATATCATCTTAGCTCACAACCTAGCAAGTTCAAGCAAGCTGGTTTCTTCACTATTGTAGTGGAGATGGAGCTTTTTCGGGTTTCCCTCACGTGGATCATCTACGGCAAGGGTTTCAGCATCCAAGCTCGTTCCGGATGACTCGGATCTTAGCATAGGTCTTCCGATAGACAATCGGACATGCTATAAAGGTTGCAGTCCCCATTCTCTTCTCTTGAGTTTTTCTTTTTAGTATTCAACTCTAGTATTTGATAGATTCTAGTTTTGGTATTGGTTTTATATTTCAAAAAAATTATTGTTTTCAAATTCCGCCACGGTCCGCAATCATTACGATCCTATGACCAATCCCAACAGAGGGTTGGAGCGGCCACAAGCAGGAGTTTGGGTCTCGTGTTTTTAGGGAGTCTATCCGTGGCCATCAGGGCTTTTTCTCGAGGGCATGCGTTGGGGTTTTCAATGTTATCTGTGCCCATCACATGCTCACTTTTTTCTTTAAATGACCAAGTGTTTATATCAAAATATAAATACTATATCAAATACATACATATGTAAAACACACACACACACACACACACACAGAGAGAGAGAGAGAGTATATGTATCCATATACATATACACATATTATGCATCTATATGCATAACAAATACTATATATATAGTATATGTATTAGATACATATACATAAACTCCCTCTTTCATCATATGCATACTTGGTCATTTAATGACCAGCCCTTATGGGCTGAATTGAGACGAGCTCGGGGTGGTGTTTTGTGGTGTGTATCAGTGCCCATCGGGGCTTTTCTCGGGGGCATGCGTCAGGGTTTTCGAACCGGTGTGCTCGTTGTGATTTTTGGTGACGCGTTCGACTCCGATTTAACTCTTTTGGATATGTTTATGTTTATTGAATCATCGGGATACAAAATAGTTTGATTAAATCATTTAATCAAATTAGTTTGTATACATATGTTGATATGTATTAGTAAACGTCGCCGAATTGATGTGTGATCAACTCGATAAGGTTGCACATTAGTTGAATGCTATGTTGGCGAGTTTGGTTTGGTTCGGAATGTCATTATAAATAGCCCCTCGTGTGATTGTATTGTATGCAATGTGTTGTATTCAATTCATGTATTGTATAAAGCCAATTGTATATTCATTTGTCGGGAAACGGTCGGGCTGAGACCATCATTGCCATTATATGTATATTTTATATGATACATGTTACCTCGTAGAGAAGCGCTCAAGTTGCCGGGTTCTAGAATGCGGTAGATGGCCATCTCAAGAAGTTGAGAACGGGCTGCCTTGTTCTAATATTGCCGAGTTGCCCGCCGCGCCTGTAGGGGTATAGGTATGACCGGCGGAACAGTGCTCGAGCCGCCAGATTCTAGAAAGTATCGGATGCCCCCTTATGACGTTGAGGAAGGGTAACCTTGTTTCTAAGATTGGTGGGTGGCTTGCCGCTCTCGTAGGGGTCATGGTTTGGCTATGTATAGGCCATTCACGCGACCGTAGAATTTCGTGTTTCGTTTGCTGCTCAAACGAAATTCCCGATTCCTAGTATATCCGAACTATTCTATTTTTCTGTAATATTTACCGCATGCATGTAATGTTGATTACCTGCCTGTGATGATGTATATATATGTTGATATATGTATGCGCGCGCGCGCGTGTGCGTGTGTATAAATGCATCTGTATGTACGCTGGCCCTGTGTCCGCCCTGCCGTAAGTTAAGTAACCTTACAGTGAAGACCCGATGCCCCGTAGCGAATGCGAATGGTATATAAATGCATTATATTTTTGTTTTCCATATCATGTTTTATATATGTGATGAGATGCTAGATAATAAAAGTTGTTATCTATATGATATGATTGTGTTAATATGATTAATGCAAAGAAAACAAACTTAATCGTTGTTGGAACCAATTTTTTGAAAGAAACTATAGTTATATTCTTATACTTTGTATAGAGGTATTTAATTAGGAATATCCCGCACCTCATTCGATGAGGAAAGTGCGTTGACCCCCTAACGGGGAATTCGAATCTTGAGCAAAAGTTTATATTACTATAAACTTTAAAAAAACTTGGTTCTTTCAATAATATCAAGTTCATTATGTTAAAGATTTTCTTCAAAACCAGTCGTAACCCTCTGTCATTTCAGGAAATAGAGTACTTAGTATTCATGCTGCTTTTTTTAATCAGTCATTAAGGCGCAGTATACGGTAGCTAAGTGATGTCTTCCTTCCTGCATATGATGTAATAGGTTAGGACAGTTGTACGACTTTGTTGATCATTCATCAAGGGTCATACGGGTGGATCGAAATCTATCACGAAATGATGGGTTGAACTTGAACAGGGTTCTTTGATTTGTTGACCATTCGTTAAGGTCCTAGGGTCGTAGGGGTAAAAACCATTATCGAGAGTTTCAAGTGTTGAAACTTAGAACGTGATTGCATACCTTCTATGGAGTAGGGTAATTTGTTGATTATTCGTCAAGATTACCATGCCAAAATAGTTTGGATTCCGATACCCACTGTGAGTAATAGATACTCCTGAGAGATTTTCACTTCACAATTAGCTAATCCATTAGGTGTCAAAAAGGTGTTTATGAGGCTATGCCTCTAAGGAAACGAGGTTATTAAATTGGGCCCGTGCAAGAGCATAGGGGACCTCCTTAGAAATACTATCTCTGGCATGGCCAACTGGTTAGCGAATTGGTAGAGCGTACATAATCCCGGCTAGTTCTCATTTTATGATTTGAAGGAGGATTCGACGAAATAGTGTGAGCCATCCTGATTAGATGAATTAATATACCAATCTAATCTTGCAAGTGCACATGCTAAGTGTTTCTTTTCTCTCTCTGACAGCGACCTATGACTAACTTTAAACTAAAACTCGTAAACCAAATTAACCGAACCTGTTTTCCATCATTGGCTTTGGAATATCAAGTTTTCCCTAATTCAAGACAAGGTCGTATATGTTCTTCCCACTCCTACATCCTCTTTTCTTACTCCAAACACTATGTATCCGATACAGAGATCCATATTGCTTGAAAGGCCATCTCGTATAGTTACATACGGACTTGGAGAAATTGTTTCAGTCGAGGATGGCCATTGGTTCTGAAGAAAGTGAATTGTATATTGATATAATTCATTTTTCTCTTCCCTCCACCTTATCTCAAGTTGAGAGCTCCTTCAAAAAGGAGAATACACCAGTTACGCTTGTTGGATAGTCTTTTTCCAATCCTAAGGCAGGTGCTGAAAGGAAGGGAATGAAGAAACCAAGTAGCCTAAATTAGGTGTACAAAATGTAAGATGGAGAGACATCATAATGGGTTGCAGATGAAGGGAAAGGAAAATGCAACTACAGTCATGAGCCTGGGCAGTGGAAGAGACATTACCGGGAATACTTGGCCACCCCTTGAAGCATTTTTATGCTTCATCCTCTATTATGTCTGTAATAGAAACCGTTTCTCAATTAACCCTACTTCCTGGGTATGCGATACCGGATCATGATCCCACATCTGTAAGTTGCTATAGATGCCGAGAATGAGCAGAGTATTGAAAAATGGGTGATTTTATCCTCAAAATAAGAATTTGGAGCAAATGTTGCTATTGAGAAAAATCACCTGGTTTTGCCAATCGGCAAAACTTTTGGTTTCGAATAACTGTTATCGTGCACCAAACTCATTTCTATAATGAATATCCGCCTCTTTATTTGATAAAGAAAGGATATTCGAATTTTGAAAATTATGTCATGGATATTTACCTACATCAAATGTTGATTAGGTAAGGTGCATAGGATAATGGTATAGAGATTCTTAACCAAAATACAGTTATCAATTTATAACACACAGAATAAAAGTTATTGAGCTCTTAGGACTTATATATAGTGATGTATGTGGTTCGATATTCATTCGGACAAGGGGTAGGTACTCAAATTAATTTTGTTTTACTTATGAGCACTTTGTTTTGGACCAACGTTCTTATTGAAACGCAAAGTCTGAAGTTATTTAGCAGTTAATACGGTATAAGAATGAAATAGAGAACTAGAGACATCGGAAGTTTCAGGATTAATCGATGTGATCAAGGACGTGAAAGTTTATGCACGGTATTCCGTAGTGTTGTCCTTTTCATTTGGGGGTATGCACTGGAAACAACTGTATACTAATTGAATAATGTTCCATCTAAATTAGTGCCAAAGATTATATATGTGATATAGAATGGAGATCATGTCTTAAATTTATTAAGATATGGCGTTGTCCGGCTTATGTCAAAAGCATAATCCGGACAAACTCAAGGCACGTTTCAGTAATGAGAAGTTTGTAGGTTATCCCAAGCATTCGTAAGGGTTTAATTTCTACCATTTTTGGGATCAAAAGTTGTTTTGTTCTCGACACTATACCTTTTTAGAAAAGAAATTTCTTGCAAAAGAAATTAGTGGAGGTATGGTAGAACTGAAAGAAATTCCGGAACCATAAACGATTTTTGAAAATTTAGTAGAACCTGACGATTCAATTACCCCGACAAATTTTAGCCACTCCGCAGATTTAGTAGGTGACCTTAGCCACCAGAGAGATATTATGGTTTCCTTGTTGACGGTGATAAGGAGGCTTGTATCATGTGATGATGACCCTACTAGTTATCAGCAGGCCATAGGGAATGCTGACTTCCGACTGATGGTTGATTGCTGAGTTATCCAAGTTGGACTCCATGTACTGCAACAAAGTATGAACTTTGTTGGGTGTCCTGAAGGGGTAAATTTCATTAGAAGCAAGTAAATCTTCAAAAGAAGATCAGTGCATATGGAAAGGCAGTAACCTAATAACATTATACTTGAAGTAAAAGGTTTTCATTAAATACCCAGCGTGAATTGTGATGAAACATTTTTTCCAGTGTCTATGCTGAAGTCCATTCGGATAACACTTGTCATTGCTTCTTTTCAGGACTATGAATTCTGGAAAGTAGAAGTCGATGACGCCTTTCTAAATGGGTATTTAAAATTGTACGTGTATATGACCCTGTCAGAGGGCTTTTGTAGTCAGTGTGAGCACCGGAAAGGTAGCAAGTAGCTTAAGTCCATTTATGGACTAAAGCAGGTATCGGGGAGATAGATTATATGTTTTCATGTTACATTCAAAATGTTTGACTTCATCAAAATTATAGATGAACCTAGTATTTGTAAAATGGTAGTAAGGAGTATTGTCGTATTCCTCTTATTGTATGTGGATGACATCCTCCTTATAGGAAATAATGTTCCTATGCTACAATTTGGTTAAATTATGGATGTCATATTATTTTCTCGATATAGGACTTGGACAATATATCAAACGATCTGGGGTCTAGATCCGTAGAGATAGATCCAGAAGGATTTTATGATTGTCCCAATCCGAGTACTCTAACACCATTCTAAAAGGGTTTATAATGGACGACTTATAGCATGTAATGTACCCGCATCATATGGAGTCACCCTCTCGAAAGAGATATCTTCCGGACTGATGAGGAGAGGGACTCGTATGAATGGCATTTCACATGCTTCGGCAGAAAGATCAATCATGCGATATCTTGTATCAGACCAGATATTGCTTATGCACTTGCTGTAGTAAGCACATATCAGTCCAATCCGAGAAAAACAAAGGAAGCAATGAAGAACATATGATGATGTTCTTGGTGTATGGTAATGGCAGATGATTGTTGCATTTTAATGCACATTTATATAGCCATATTTATCTTAATTTTGCCTATTTTAGGTTGTTTCGGGTATGTTTTGTTAAATATAACAAATTACAGGGATAAAGGGGAAAAGTGCTCAAAAAGACGTATTACATGCGTTGGATGTGGACTTCTTTAAAGCTTAAACAGAACAAGAGAGCAAATTATCAAAAATAACGAATGTAAAAAGATTCACAAGATCGAGATTGAAATACAAAAAGAATCTGGAGATCTAATTCCCCAAGATTTCAGCCATGGCCGAAATTTCCCTTACTTGGGCCGAAATTTGGTGGAGTCAGAGAATAAAATTTCAGAAGATTTTTGTAAATTCTTTTATCTTCTGTAACTTGCCCTTGAATTTTCCTAAAGTCTTATATATTCTACTTATTACCTAGTTAGGGTTTCATCTCTTCATAGTCTAATTGTTTGATGGTTTTGGGAGAGATCAAAGTTTATTTTTTAAAGTTATTCTTAATATGAAGTCTATTTTATTTGATTATTTTCTTTCTTCTGTTATGAGTAGCCAATTTAATTTCTAGAGTTTTTGAATTATACTTGCTATGATTGGTGTTTGAATTCTTCTCTCTATTCATTTCTATTGGTTTTAATGATAAATTTCTTTGATGAAAGTTTGCTTCTTTTTGTTACCATGTTAATAAACTAGACACGATGATGATAGATTGACGCTCTTGAACTAGTTTAGGGAAAGGTGGTAGTATCGATAATCTAATTAGTTTTATAATAGATTGATGACCTAGAAAACTAATTAGGGAAGGTAAGATGAGCTTTTATCAAAGTAAATTCAACCTAGTTAAACTAGGGTAATTTAGAGTACTCCAAAATTACGATCTAGTCCATAAATTAACAACATGTGAGTTAATTTGTAGAAGGGTAAAACTAGATTAGTTTTAGGGTAATTAGAATTACAGGTTTTAATTTGTTTGCTACATGATTTTGTGTAATTGATAGGGTAGAGATATCACGTATGATTTATACTTCCATAATTGTTTGATATTTTATTGCAACAATATTTTATCTTATGTTTTTATATAATTGATAGTTAATGCATTAAAACGTCAGAGTTAGAAAAGGATAGAAATCATATAAAATACCATGATAGTAAGGTAATTCAAAACTTTAGGCTTGATTATTTATTTGAAACCGGTCTTTACTTTAAACTTGCAATTTCATTACACGCTTTTATTTAGTTTAGTTAACAAAATCAATATTTTAATTTAACTTGTTTTAGAATTAATTAGAATTATCACGCCTCTCTGTGGTACGATCTGTAAGTACTACAATAGATTTACTGTGCATTTGCGGTAAATTTGAGAGCCTAAATAAATCTCCATCGATAGCCTCCAACTAGAGACGGTTACCGATTCCAGCTTCCAAGGTGATAAAAATGACAAAATGTCTGGCACGGGTTATAAGTTTACCTTCTTTAGAGGAGTGGTATATTGGAAAGGTTACAAGCGGGATACTAAGGTAAACATGATGCTGGTTGCTGAGTATGACTCAACAAAAGATGCAGCCTAAGAACCTGTTTGGATAAAAAAAAGTTCATTTATTGTCGCTCCCTGCTTCCCAGCATACGGAAGCGGTGACATGGCGAGGTCCGCAATGTATTTACTAAGAAATAAATACGTTAAGCGTAATTAAGCAATACATGTAAAAATGCACAAGAATAACAAGTGATATAAAATGAACAACTTTTATTAAGATTCATCTTTACAATACAACTGCATTGAAATGGAAAGTACAATGATAAAAGAAATGCCTAAAAACTAGAAGGCAAGTACAAGTAAAGATAGTAGTCTGGCTGTGCCTCAATCTGATCCAAGTACTCCTGACTGGGCTCTGTCTCCTAAGGGTCTTGTCCTCCTGACAAACATTCCAAGAAAGAAATAGGCATGAATGTCATCAGCGAACTAGCGCTCGGTAAGTCCCAAAAGAGAGAAAGGAATAGTACAAGTAATGTGGAATGAAACTAGTAGGTTATACAGGTATAAGATCATTATTCTAACGTAGGTGTTTATAGCTTGATACAGAAGGTATCAGTGTATACGAGAGGAGTCCAACTTGCTCTGTGGACTAAGATAACATGTAGTATAATGCCCCATCAAAATCCACAGGACAACGGCACGAGAGTTTATGTAGGTGTCTTTTAGTGACCATCTCATGCCACTTCTAATAGATTTCGTACCAATCTACCCCGTTAACCCTGTGTAAATGTTTTATATAGATTATAATTATCAGACTTGCCGGGACCATGGGTACAAGTTGTTCAAGTAGTCAGGTTTAGGATGTAAACAAGTAGTCATGTCAAGTTATAACCATGGTTCGATCAAGTCAAGTCGCATGTTTGATATTGTTGTTGAATTCAAGTATTCAGGTTTGGTATATTGGATTCTTGTTCAATTAGACTCTGATTAGATTCAGATTTGAGTTAGATTCAGACTGAGTCAGACATTTGTAACTGATTTGGGATCTTGAATTAAATTCGGGAGTTATCGGTAACTGCTGCACATGGACGACAAGATTTGTGCCTTTTTCCAAGACAATTGCTATTGATAATTCTGTTAAGTTTTTCTACCTTAAATAGGAAAGCACTCAATTTCTCCGGCCGTCTGAGGCTCATTAGAATTGATCCCGCTTAAACCTATATTTACTAAAGTCCTTAAATTGTTTTATATAACTCGAGGGGTTTTTATGAAAAGTAGTTAATATAATTTCAAAATAAACCTCGAGAATTTATTTATCATATTTAGGGTTTCATAGTTGTGAATTTTAAGGGTTTGAAGTATTTTAGTGATGATTACATATCTTGGAAATTCATGGTATTTTAGTGTAAAACTTGTCTTTTGGATAACTTGAGGGTATTTTGTTGAAACTTGTCATTATTTTATTTTTTTAGAAATTAGGGAATTTTATTATATCTTGAAAATATATGGGTTGATACATATATATATAATTATTAAAAAATAAATTTTATAATGTAGAAAAATGCGTTTTTCTTAAAAACCATATTAAAAACCTTTCAAGACCGAATGCTCTGTGAGGAGGTCTACATCTCACTCTACTAGCCCAAGGATGTGCGATAATCCACACCATCCTATAGAGGGTCTCCTAAAGAGGGTCGTATAGGCTTATTTGCAAACGAATTTAAAATACAATTTAAAAGAAAACCGTTTTTATAATACATGGTATTTTGATGAAAGATGTAATCGTAACCAAAAATATGCTCAAAAGGTATTGTGCTATGGAAACATATGTGTATGTGAGGGGTAGGTCATTACCCCATGAAGTTTTCTAAAGTTATGGTTTGACAAAGGAATATAAGATGCCATATATAAAGTTCATAGTATTTTAATATAAAGGTTAAATTAAAGTTACGCTTCATGATATTTTTGAGTGAAAGTTAGTTCTAAATATTAGTTTTATGATTGCAAACTTTGTGTAAGGATATGGATGTCAAATATGTAAGAAAAAATGGATTTTATATATTATAGAAGAAGATGTCGGTATTAGCTCCACTTCCGACATATGTTTCGAAAAGAATTTTTAGAGAATGAGAATAAGGATTGGAAGGGATTACTAGTTACATAGATGAAGAGAAGGTAGAGGAGAGAGGGTTGTCGTCGTGGCGTCGCGGGGTCGCCGGAAAAGCCTCGATTCCTCACCGGAAGTTGATACTTGGCTAACTCTTCTTCTACTCCACTTGTACTTGAGAAAAATTAAGAGTTTTGGCTAGAATTTTCAGAATGAGAAAAGGCTAGGGTATGGGATAGTATTTATAGTGTGGAATTAGGGTTTTGGAATTAAAAGAGTGAATTAAAATGCATTAAAATTTGGTTTAAATATGAAATTAAAAGTCTTTGTTTGATTGCAGAGCAATCAAATAGTGCAGGGGAGTTAGGGATAGGGAAAATGACTGGTGTACAAAACCCGTACACCATTGGAGATGGGGGGACCGTCGGCGGTGGCCTAAATGGCCTTTTGGCCGGTCAATTTGTGGAGGGGGCCGGTGGATTGATGCCACTTGTTCACTTCTATGTTAACTCCATTGTGCACATGTTTGTTTTCTCTGTCATTTCATTTTTGTGTGCATTGCACATGTAAACTTTTGGGCTTCCAAAAAGTTTAAAAGAAAAATCAGAAAAAAATAAATGTGCCTGATGGGATTCGAACACAGGGGCTACGTCACAGCAGTGCAAGGCTTTACCAGTGAGCTACAAGTGACTTCTTGCTATTCTTAAACAAAAATTAACTTATAAATTGTACTCAGGCTTGTAAACTCCTTTCTGTACATTAACCTGAAAAATTTTGTACAATAAATTCAGAGTCGTTACATTCTACCCTCCTTATAAAAATTTCGTGTTCGAAATTTACAATTACATATGTACTAATATACAAATAAGTCAGGGTATCTTGCAAGCATGTCATCTTCTCATTCCCACGTTGATTTTCCTGGCGAATATTTTCTCCACATCATTCGGACTAAGTTTACTTCCTTGTTCCGTAATGCCTTTACCTTTCTGTCTAGGATCTCAATGGGTTGTTGCTCGCAAGTTAGGTCCGTCTGTGTTGGGTTACGCCAGCGCCCTAGCCATCAAACCGTGGTCGAATGCAGAACAAAAATTTTACTAAACTGGCGCTAACGGAACCCGATGCTACAGATTGACCATTAACCCTAAACTAGAAAAACTAAAGAGGAGGTTAGAAAGGTTATACCAAATGATCCGTGTCCTTTGGTCTTTAACCATCTTCCCAAGCTCCTAATGGCCACCATAAGAAAGCTTGATCTCCGGTCTCCCTCCATCGAAGATGATCCATCTGAGAATTTGTATTCCGAGCTCCAACCTTATAACTGAGGTAACTAGGGTATCTAGTTTTCTAAACTTGATAGCCTAGAAGATGTAGGGTCTAATGAAGGATTAGTATGTCTCTAAACACGCTAAGTTTCTCAACACATGAGACTTTTAGTGTGGAGGTAGAAGATAAAGCTTGAGGATGAGAGTGTGAAAAGTATCAAGTGAAGAAATGGCTAAGTGTTATGAGCATATAAAGAATGAAGCATTCCACAAAAAATATCTCCAAGTCCTACAAATATCTCACAACACAAATTAAATATCAAGCATGCTAGAATAGTGCACCATGAGTCACTATATGACTCACCTCATGCGTCACCATAAAGCATGCCATCAATTTAATGCCAAAAACAACTCATCCTCCACCTTATTAACCATTTAATCCTAAATGGTTTAAAACAAAATGAGGTGGCATCTTCTAGAAGTAATCTTGTAATGAATTACAAGAATACCCATCATCCGTATATACATACCCGTATCCGTATTCTGACAAAATATGAATACAAAGAGATGAAAATAATCCAATAATATAATACTAGAATCCATCTTAAACCAAAGCCACTAGTATTATCCGTCCGAATCATGATACGTGCACGTATATGATCGAACCCTACCGTAAAGCCATACGGCCTCTATATTGTTTCGCTCGAAACGGGGAAACCCTCTGTGTGGGACTCTAAAGACTCGTCAATATGATGGCAGTGGGTTTAACTACAAGCACCTCAACGACACTAGATGTACGTAATGGCTACCCAGGTATTGAGCGAAAGGGAGGTCGACGAGCAAACTTATCCGAACCCCTACTGAGCCTGTCAGTGACAATATCCGTGCAGTCCGGTCTGTTCGTCTAAGAGTATAGCATATCGGGTCTAGGGGGAAGGATAAAGTCAGACCCCTAATAACGCAAAATTTCGTGTCGGTATGAAGCCTATCACCACCTGAGAAACTACTCATCCAAATCAGTAATTCTCGACTATCTTAGCCAAGGATTTTTGGTGATAGCCACCCATGCACCGCGCAACATCAACCCCCAATACCGGGAGAGACGAATCCCCGACGATCCATTCACTGCCTCCATATGACTCGGGACTATACCCAACTAAAACCTGTTTGCACGAATCCTTTGAGCCGTGGTAGGGTAGTAATCAAAGCACAGTGGGAACTCATACGAGACAAATAATGATCTTAGGTCGACAGACTAACCTGTACACATGTTATATGGGAACTGCTATCTGACAATAGGTATAATACCAATTAGCATGTTCCCGGTAAGTCCGTCCAGTGTACTCATAACCCAATGAGCACCTGCATACTATATTAGGTGAACAAACTGACACCAATGGCTTGTGAGATCTGGTCACCGCCTCTCGTCGGGGTCTCGATAAGTATACACTAGTCTACTATAGAGTATCGATGTCTAGTCTCGATACTCCCTCGACTAGGGACATTTAAGGATGTGCTTATAGACCACCCAGCTCCCACGTATATGATCGCCATCATAATGCTGGTAGTCAAGCAAGAATCCTATGGGCTCTATCAACATGTAATAGTGATCTGTAATACCACATAAAGCATGCACATGATGATAAAGACAAACCAGATAGCATACTATCATCTCGAAGAAGTCTGTTCTATCCGTATAGGTCCTCCCTTAATCATCATAATCACCTGCCTGTGATTACGGTAATTGCCTTGAGGGCACTATAGCCAACAATCTCCCACTTGCACTTAAGGCTAATTATTGCGATGTCGCATATTCACAGCCCGTGTGATACCGAACACTCAACTTCTCTACTAATCAGTCTCACAAATCCTGTTTGTGAAACTATTACATTTGAGAAATAGCCTTAATGAGTGAATCCGCTCCAGTGTTTCTATCTTGATCTCTCTATATCTCAACCTCACGAAGAATGACTATCTCCCAAAATGAGCAATACCAATTTTAGAATTTGTCTGGATGTCTGATGGGACCCAGTTCACAAATGAACTCCAAATTCAACAAACTTCTTAGACTGTATCATTTACTAAATTTAATCAGTATCCTGCGCCATGCCTTCCACAATATCTGCTTGGACCGCCTATCCAACATACTGCCCCTCAGAAGATGAAAAACTATAACTCTGACAGCCACTCTGTCATCCAGATCATCTTGGAAGCCTGAAATGATAACCGCCTCCTTAAGGAGGCTGCCATTACCATATACCGAGAACATCCACTTATGTTCATAACTGCTTCCTAATATTTCTCTAGGATTGGATTAATATATGCTTATTGCAGCTAGTGTAAAAGCAATATCTGGTGTTGTACTTGACATCTCATGATTGACTCAATTGCCTAAGCAAGTGATATGCCAATCATGCAAATCCTTCTCCTCATTAGTCTAAAAGATATCTTTTCAGAGAGGGTGACTCCATCACCTGTGGGTACACCACCTCACCAGAAGTCGTCCATTCTAAAACACTTTAGAATATTGTCAAGTACCCGAATTGGGACACTTCCCAAATCTAGATCTAAAACCATAGATTTAGTCACCAGAATCTCAGATATTTTATCCAGATCCTATGCGGAGAAACAACTTGTAACAAATAAAGTATAACCGATCGTAGTATAGGAATATCACTTTCTATTAGGAGCATATCATCCAAATCCCTGGACATCTCTCCCTACTACCTTCTCAAATCTAGATCCATCTATTGTTCTGATGAAGTCAAGCTCTATGACTGTCACATCAAAACTAGATGATCTATATCCGCCGCACTTGGTTTTGTCTATAAATAGACATAAGTTACTTGCCCACTACGCTTCCGCTGCTCCAACTTGTTCCCCTCCGAAGGACGGCGCACAAGACCGTGATGGCCTGACGCTGAGATTCGGGGCAGATGCTATTTGGTTTTATCTGTCCACCTCTCCGAAGATGCCAAGTTGATTTATGGCACCGTATATTGGAGGTTTAGACGGATGCGGACGATGTAGCAGATTTCGTCAGATTCCCCCTCGCTTGAGGGGTTTTTGATTATGGGGACGCTCTTCCCTGCAGGCGCAAGCCCCTGCAGTTAATTACGCTACCGCATCGCGGTAGCCATTTTCTCCTTCTCCAGAATTTCACTTCGTGTCGTGTATGTTTGTTTTGTTTGTGGTTGCCCGTGGATTGTATACGGAGACTGAGTAATGCCGTCGCCCGTAGGACGTGGATTAGTCCAAATCCGTATTTACTTAGATTTAGGTTTGGTGTTTTTAGTTTAAGTATACGTTAGCCGTGTTGAGGCTAAGATCAACTTAAACGTTCGTTATGGATACTTTAGTCCTGTTTGAGACTAAGATCTACTTAACGGGATCGTCTGGATCCATTTAATACATGGCCATCGGGACTCGTCACCTCTCTGACTTCGTTGAAGGATTACAACGACAGGTGTCAGAGGAGTTCAAAGATGTACCCTTGAACCAAAGTTGATTTGGAGTTTTATAGTCCATTTGAATGTTTAAGGATACGTTAGCCGTGTTTGGGACTAAGATCGACTTAAACGGGATCGTTTAGATCCGGCAAAAGAGCATTTGGAGGCTCTATTGTTCAAGTTTAGGGACGTAGCGGTCCATAGGTAGTTTAAGGACGTTGCGGTCCATGCTCCAGTTTAGGAACGTGGTGGTCCATGTTCCAGTTTAGAGACGTGGTGGTCTGTATTCCAGTTTAGGTACGTGGTGGTCTCTGTTCCAGTTTAGGGACGTGGCGGTACGTATTCCAGTTTAGAGACGTGGTGGTCCATTATTAGTTTAAGGACGTTTCGGTCCGATATTAGTTTAAGGACGTTTCGGTCCAACATTAGTTTAAGGACGTTTCAGTCCACGAGTTTAAGGACCCCAAAGTCCATATTGATGTGTGGTCGTCGGGACCCGTCACCTCTCTGACGTCGTTGAAGGATTACAACGATGGGTGTCAGAGGAGTTCAGAGATGTACCCTCGAATCGGTCGTAAATTGATTTAAGGAGCAGCCGTGCTCAGTCAATTTAATTTGAGGACTTACGGCCATGATTGGGCTAAGTCCAGTTGAAAAAGTTCAACATTTTATTTGCTTTTGGCCTATTAGTCCTGTGCTAGGGCTCTGCCCTTTTTAAATAATGCACTGCATTTATTCTGGCCTGCTAGGCCTTTTTGATTTGGGTTATGTCCCTTTATAAATGATGCAGAGCATCTGTTTGGACTCTGTCCTTCTTTAAAATAATGCATTGCATTTAATTTGGCCTGTTAGGCCTTTTTTAATTGGGCTTGGCCCTTCTCTTAATAATGCAGAGAACGTGTCACGTTCTGGTGAGCGCAAGCGCAACAGCGCAGTGCGCTGCGTCAGTACGCTGCACTGTTGCACTGCTGACACGTGGCGCTTTTTAGCGGCTTGCGCAATAGTGCAGTTTTGGCAAGTGCTGGGCACTGTTCTAATTCTTTTGGATCAATTTCGGATCAAAGAAAACAAGTTTTTTCTTGTTTTTTAAAGAAACAGTTGTTCATAAAATGTGCAAGGCACTGTTATCTTGAGAATCTTTTAGATTCAGAACCAATGGTTCATAAAAAGAAGTGCAAGGCACTGTTTTTTTATTTATTATTTTTCTTTTCATTAGAGATCCTTGATCTTGTTCTCAGATCAATGATCTGTTCATAAGAGAATTTTCTCTTTTTCTAAAGGTTTTTACCTTTTTCTTTGTTCTTGAGGATTTCTCTCCAATTCTTCAGAGTCTTCTCTGTTTAATTTTTCACCAAATATTCCCCCCTTTTTAATTGAGGTCTGGGGTCCTTTTTATAGTGCCCATAAATTAGTTAAATTTGTTGAAGAGATCTTTCTCTGAGTGATTTGGGGAATTTTCCCCACCGTTGGATCTTTGATTCAAAGACCTCTGTTTTACAGAAGAAAATCTTCTTGTTTTAACAAGAACAGAAAAGATTTCTTTAAAATTTCAATTCTGTTTTGCGCAAACGCTCCAGCGCGTGACACGTGTCGCACAGCGCAGCGCTTGCGCAGCTGTGCTTGCGCAACTGCGCAGACATGTGTCGTGCAGCGCATCGCTTGCGCAGCTGTGCTTGCACAATTGTGCTTGCGCAACTGCGCAGACACGCATCGTGCAGCGTAGCGCTTGCGCAGCTGTGCTTGCACAGCTGTGCTTCCGCAAATGCGCAGACACGTGTCGCGCAGCGCAGCGCTTGCGCAGCTGTGCTTGCGCAACTGCGCAGACACGTGTCGCGCAGCGCTTGCGCAACTGAAGCGTTGCTTCCTTTACTTTTATTTTTAAAGAGCCTTGCTCTGATTGGACGCATGTCTTGGGCGCTGTGCTGACGCATCAATTTCTGACATGCGGCGGTTTGCGCGCAGCGCAGAGGATCTGAACCGTTGCTTCATTTATTAAAACTTAGATTTTGAAGGTAGAGCTTTGCTCTGATTGGGGAAATCGGAAGCGTTGCTTCACCTGAGATATCTTTTCATCTCCTTTTTTCAAGTCAAACTTGTATTTCCAAAATTTTGATTTCACGGGTCTTGGAAATAATTCCATTGTGCACAGAATCTTTTGTGCTTGGGTCTATATATAGTTCAGGGCCGAGCCTTTTCTTCTCTCATCTTCAGAGAACTTCTTCGATCATGGCTTGCAACCGACCTCACGCCCGCCGACAACCATGTGAAGTGCTAATCCGGGACATTGTTCCCCGTTTTGCTGCGCGCCTGGTGGACCCTTCTCTTATGGACGAGCAATGCGATGCTGCAATGCACGAACTTTTGACTCGTGTGGGGTCTCCTCTTCCTCCGCACTCCATTTGGCTTCGGATGATCCTTGCCTCGGTGCTTGCTGATCTTCCCCCTCCTCCGGTAGAGATGTCCTCGGCAATGCTTAACACTGCCGAGGATAAGATCGAGTGCTTCTTTGAAGCGCACTTGATCACCAAACCCCTGAGGGACTGCTCTTTCCACTTGCTGAGCCAGATACGGGCTCGCCGGGTTGTCATCGCCACCTTTTCCAATGAATGTGGTGACGATCGTTGGATGTCTTCCTCTCGAGAGGATCGCCGCTTCGACGTGGTGGAGAAGACAGAAAGGGAGCTGGGGAATCTTCTTCTTATCTTTGCGAACCCTTGTCTTTCCGATCCCATATTTAGTGATCTTTTTTGAATTTAATAATAAATAAATAAATGTTTTAATTAAGTATTTTATTATCTGTTAAGTGTTCGTTTTATTTTAGCTCTCCGTTGTGCTTGTGCATCGTATGATTTAATTTGCTATCATTAAGTGCATGTGATTCTTGCACGGATAAATAGCCTTTGGTGTTCAGTCTTTTTTTTATTAATGAAGCAGTGCTTTACTTTTCAGTTTAAGAAGTAGAGTTTCGTTGTGATTGGGGGAAACAAATGCCCCCCCCACCGTTGCACTTCCATGGTTCCGAATGCGAGCGCAACGGTGGCAGAATTCCAACCGTTATGGCAACCTTTGGAAGTTGAAAGGGCACTTGATGCCTATAAATAGGACCTTTGGTCCTGCACAGATGATTATTATCTTTAAAATTTTCATTTTCAGAAACGTGTCGTGCAGCGCAGCGCTTGCGCTGCTGTACTTGCGCAGCTGTGCTTTTGCAACTGCGTAGACACACGTCGTGCGGCGTGCTTACGCAGCTGTGCTTGCGCAACTGCGCAGACATGTGTCGCGCAGTGCAGCGCTTGCGCAGCTGTGCCTGCACAGACACGTGTCGCGCAGCGCAGCGCTTGCGCAGTTAGAGCGTTGCTTCTTTTAATTTTTGCAATAAATAGAGCTTTGCTCTGATTGGGTGCGCTGCTTTGGGCGCTGCGCCGATGTGTCTGCGCCTAACACGTGGCGCGTTGCGCGCAGCGCAAAGAATCTGAAGCGTTGCTTCATTTATTATTAAAATTTAGATTTTCAAAGTAGAGCTTTGCTCTGATTGGGTGCGCTGCTTTGGGCGCTGCGCTGATGTGTCTGCGCCTGACACATGGCGCGTTGCGCGCAGCGTAAAAAATCTGAAGTGTTGCGTCATTTATTATTAAAATTTAGATTTTCAAAGTAGAGGTTTGCTATGATTGGGGGGAAGATGAAGCGTTGCTTCATCTCCCGCCTTGGAATTTGAACAGAGCTTTGCTCTGATTGGGGTAAACAAATGCCCCCCCGCCGTTGCGGTAGCTTTTGGAAGTTGAAAGGGCACTTGATGCCTATAAATAGGACCCTTGGTCCTTCATAGATGATCATCATCTCCAAAAAATTTTATTTTCAGAATCTCAGAGCCCTGCTCTTGTTTAAGAACTTTTAGAGCCTTGCTCTTGTTTCTTTTTAAGAACTTTCAAAGTTCAGAACTCAGCACCCTCTTAGGTAAAATTTTAAATTAAATTAAATTAAGTTTAATTAACAGAGCCTTGCTTTCATAGATCTTTTGATATAAAGAAAAAACCTTTTGGGGTTTCACCAATAGAGCCTTGCTCTCAAGAATCTGTTTCAGGGTTTCTTGACCCATGAACAGAACCTTGCATCTTTGGCAAAACATAGATCCCTTTGATCTAAAAAAAGATGAACTCTTAAGAGTTTGAGTATGGATAATGAAAATTAAAAAATGGAATTTTTTGTTTTAATGGATTATATCATTTTTTAATGATAATGATCTCAGAGTCTTGGGGGACCTCTTTAAATTTCCCTTATTAGGATTTTGATAGTCACTCCTGTTCGTAGAGCATTGCTCTCGAAGAGTTTAACTCTCTGTGCTCGTTTTTTTTAACAAGAATTCGCTTAATCAATCGGTCCGCTAATTCTGTTGATCTTCTTTCACAGGAACAATGGACGCCCATATGTATGCTCTTAACGAGATCATCTCTTATGGGGACATCCGCCGACTTGGCCGCTCTCAAAATCGAGAGTTCACAAACGCAGAGTGTGCTGAAATAATGAGCCGCTTCGACGCATACAATGGTCCACTGCTTCCCCGACGTTCCTCCCTCTTTAAGCTTATCGTGGGAGCCATCTGGGAAGCGCTTCCCCTATTCTGTTCTGGCGTGTCGCTTAGGGCGTTGGATGCCGCTGAGGACAAGGTGCACTCGGTGTACCTGTTGAACTTTATCTCAAAGAGACTGCGAGATAGTCTTATCGATCTCTTGCACGAGGTTTTTCAACAGTCCGCCATACTCGCTGCTTATCGGAGGGTGGAAGACATCAGGGGGGACCCTGACGCTTGTGCTCACGAAAGAAAGCACACTAGGATGGTCCGCGAGGCCTGGAAAGTCATAGATAGGGTCGCTTTTGAATTCCTCAATCCATGCCCTGGATCTGACGTTATTCCATTGTAACTTTCATTTATTGCTTTTATGATTGTAAGAACTTCGGGAAATATTAATGGAAATTTTTTTATCCCAGCTTGTCTTTATTATATATTTTTTGTCCTGAGTCTTTTGCCCATGAATGAATGAATGTGTCTTGAATGCTTGATCAAATGTAAATCGGATGCTCTTTCTGTTGCTTTTCTTTTTTCTCTGCATGTTGTCACAATTAGCATATAATAGAGTAGGCCTCTTGATTACTTCATAGGATAGCGATGGCTTAGGCTGCAGGTTCAGATCTGCCTCCTAAGACTTTTCAACTCTATGAGCCGTGAGGGTCTCGTAGAGACTTTTCTCCCTACGGATCGAGAGGATCTCGTAGGTGGGTTTTTCTCCTTAGGAGTCGTGAGGATTCCTAAGTGTGTTTTCTCTTATAGGTCGTAAGGATCCTGTAAGAGAATTTTCCCTCTTACGAGTCGAGAGGACTCGTTAGCGGTTGTTTCCCTCCTTGCTGAAACTCGACTTCGGAGAGTGAGACCCGTGAATAGTATGCAAGGGACCGTTTTAGATCGACTTGCAGGGTCCCATTGTTCAGGAAGCAAGTTTTTTAGTCCCTGTTGCCTGAGGCTTCATCTTGTAAGTTGAGACGAATCGGGAATTTTCCTGCGGAGACACTGGTTTCTCTACGAGCCGACACGAATCAGGAGGCTCTTGTCAAGGATTGTTTATTTCCCTGAGTTGAGTTGTTTGCTAAGGATTATTTGTTTCCCTAGCGCCAAGGATTATTTGTTTCCTTGGTGTTGAAACGAGTCGAGAATTTCCCACGGAGGCACTGGTTGCTCTGCGAGTCGACGCGGATCAGGAGGCTCTCGTCAAGGATTGTTTGTTTCCTTGAGTTGAGAAATTTGCTAAGGATTATTTGTTTTCCTAACGCCAAGGATTATTTGTTTCCTTGGGGTTGAAACGGATCGAGAATTTCCCACGGAGGCACTGGTTGCCCTGCGAGTCGACGCGAATCAGGAGGCTCTCGTCAAGGAGTGTTTGTTTCCTTGAGTTGAGGTATTTGCTAAGGATTATTTGTTTCCCTAGCGCCAAGGATTATTTGTTTCCTTGATGTTGAAACGGATCGAGAATTTCCCACGGAGGCACTGGTTGCCCTGCGAGTCGACGCGAATCAGGAGGCTCTCGTCAAGGAGTGTTTGTTTCTTTGAGTTGAGGTATTTGCTAAGGATTATTTGTTTCCCTAGCGCTAAGGATTATTTATTTCCTTGGTGTTGAAATGGATCGAGGATTTCCCACGGAGGCACTGGTTGCCCTGCGAGTCGACGCGAATCAGGAGGCTCTCGTCAAGGATTGTTTGTTTCCCTGAGTTGAGGTATTTGCTAAGGATTATTTGTTTCCCTAGCGCCAAGGATTATTTGTTTCCTTGGTGTTGAAACGGATCGAGAATTTCCCACGGAGGCACTGGTTGCTCTGCGAGTCGATGCGAATCAGGAGGCTCTCGTCAAGGATTGTTTGTTTCCCTGAGTTGAGGTATTTGCTGAAGACACTGGTTTCTTCGGAGTTGGAATGAACCGTCGATATTTGGCTTCGTTTTCTGGCGGAGCCTGTTGGGAGAGTATGGTTCCCTCTTTGTTTACGCCCTTGGATTGTATACAGAGATCGATGTGATCTTAACTGTAGGGCCAAAGTTTTATCATTTTTTTTTATTTCCGCGATGCAGTATCATTTCAGCTTTTATATCGCGAAGGTCGTGATTACCCAATCATTTCGTCTATTTTTCGCGGTGCCCAATCATTTCAACTGTTTATTTTGTTTTCACTCGCTGCTTTTTATTGCGAGTTGCCCAATCATTTCGGCTGTTTATTTTGTTTTTACTCGCTGCTTTTTATTGCGAGTTGCCCCATCATTTCGGCTGTTTATTTTGTTTTTACTCGCTGCTTTTTATTGCGAGTTGCCCCATCATTTCGGCTATTTTGCATGCATACATTTTTACTTGCTGCTTTTTATTGCAAGTTGCCCTATCATTTCGGCTATCTCGTATGCATGTGCGGCCCACTGGCTTTCCGCCGTAAACCTGGAATTAGACACCGATCTTGGCATCAGCACCGCTACAACTGGGATATTGTCAGGAGCGAATCATCATTTGCCTCCGTCGATGTCGAACAAAGGTAGCTTAGCGAACAGGGTTAAGGCGCTGTTGACTAAGGCTTTTAACTTTATGAGTCGTAAGGGTCTCACAAAGGTATTTCTCCTTACAAGTCGCGAGGATCTTGTAGGTGTATTTTCTCCTTAGGAATCGTGAGGATTCCTAAGTGTATGCTCCTCAGTAAGTCGTAAGGATCCTACAAGAGGGTTTTCTCCTTATAAGTCGAGAGGATCTACAAGGGCTGTTTACCATGCAAACATACCCCAATCAGGGATGAAACTTGGTTAGGGAAATGTTTATTCGTGCCCGTGGATTGTATACAAGAGTCAGCGTTGAACCACTTGTAGGGCAATATCGGAAGTTGTGGAGGTTGCTTAAGCACAGGTTTAGGTCTCTGTAACTTAAGACTTTCAAATCTTATGAACCGTGAGGGTCCCGTAAGAGAGTTCTCCTTACGAGTCGTGAGGATCTCGCAAGTGTATTTTCTCCTTAGGAATCGTGAGGATCCCTAAGTGTGTTGCTCCCTTGTGAGTCGTAAGGATCTCACGCGGGTGGTTTCTCCTTACAAGGTCGAGAGGACCCTATAAGTGTCTTTTAACGAGGTTGCGCCCTTTCGGATTTTCACAAACACTCGCCGATAGTCCTGCTGTTTTTACTCACGGAGCCTTTTCGGGTTTTCATCCGTGCCCATTTTGCTTATAGACATACCATTTTTTTTATTCTTTTTATTTTCTTCTTCTCTCACTTTTTTTTACGAGGCCGCGCCCTTTCGGGTTTTCACGAACACTCGCCGGTAGTCCTGCTGTTTTTACTCACGGAGCCCTTTCGGGTTTTCATCCGTGCCCATTTTGCTTATGGACATACCGTTTTTTTATTATTCTTTTTATTTTCTTCTTCTTTTTTTTTACGAGGTCGCGCACTTTTGGGTTTTCACGAACACTCATAGGTAGCCCTGCTGTTTTTACTCACGGAGCCCTTTCGGGTTTTCATCCGTGCCCTTTTTGCTTATGGACATACCGTTTTTATTTATTATATTTTTCTTTATTTATTTTTTTTATTCATCTCGTCAGCCTAAGGATGCTGCGGTATTAGTTTAAGGACGTTTCGGTCCGCTATTGAGAAGGCTGGCTACTGCTGTGACTCATTAAACGTAGTATTTCTTTAGGAAGCGACCGTTTATTGGCCTGAAAGGCCTTTCACCGTGCATGTCCATGAGTAGATAGGCCCTACCCTGGTAAACTTTATCTATGATGTACGGGCCTTCATAGTTTGGCTCAAATTTTCTCCACTTGGAGCGATTGGGAATCATAGGCCTTTTGACCACTAGCACAAGTTCGCCTTGGCGGAATGTCCTCGGTCGGGTCAATTTTTCATACGAGCGCGTCATCTTTGCTTTGTAAGCCTCCAGATTTTGTTGCGCTATGAGTCGGGTTTCATCGAGGGCATCAAGCTCCTCAAGACGAAGGTGAGCATTTTCTTCGTCCGTTAGCTTGTAGTGGACCGCCACTCGTAGAGAGGGTATCTCTATCTCGAGGGGAAGTACTGCTTCTGTACCGAACACCAACGCGTACGGCGTTGTGTTCGTGGTCGTCTTGAACGTAGTTCGATACGCCCAAAGAGCCTCTTGCAGTCTCTCGTGCCAGTCTTTCTTATTTCGGGACACCGTTTTCTTCATGATTTTTGTCAGGGTCTTGTTGAAGGCTTCAGCTAGACCATTAGCTCGCGGATTATAAACCGAAGAATATCTCCAGTCTATATTGTGTTGTTGCGCGAAGCTGCTGATCTTGTGGCTTCTGTAAGCTGGCCCGTTATCGGAGATGATCCGTCGCGGAGTTCCAAACCGATATATGACATGCGTCTTGAAGAAATGGAGGATATTCTCCGTCTTCACTTCCCTCAGTGGTACCGCTTCTGCCCATTTGGAGAAGTAGTCAGTCGTCGCCAGGATGAAATGATGTCCTCTAGACGATGCTGGTTCGATGGGGCCGACTATGTCAGTTCCCCACATTTCGAATGGCCAGCTAGCCACCGTTGGATGCAGTGGATTTGGATGCTGGTGGATGAAGTCCCCATGGATCTGGCATGAGTGGCATTGCTTCGCATACTCAAGGCAGTCTTGGATCATCGTGGGCCAGTAGTAGCCCATCCGTTTGATCTTCAACTTCATCTTTGGGCCTGCTTGGTGAGAACCGCAGAGTCCGTCATGAACTTCCTGGATGACCCTTCTCGTTTCGTCAGGCCCTAAGCATCTCAACCACAGAGAATCAAATGACCTCTTGTACAGAGTATCGTTGACGAAGGCGAAAGACAGAGCTCGTTTTATGAGCTGATGTCTTGTGGACGCTTCTTCAGGCATTCGGTGGGACTTAAAGTAGTCTATAAAGACTTCCCTCCAATCCTCGGTATTTTCCCAATTTTTTACTTGCAGCGTCTTCTGTTCACTCTCTCCTTTTTCTTCGGATGACTCTGGAGATATTTTTGCTGGGGAAAGCACCCGACGGCTTTGTACCACGATTCTAACGTCATCGAGGTTCTCGTCGGCCAGTTCTTTAGCAAGTTTGGCCAACGCGTCTGCTTTGCTGTTTTCCGTGCGCGGTATGTTCTCCAAAGTATAGGAGGGAATTTGGGTCAACAGTTGTTGCAATTTTTCACCGTACTTCACCAGCTATGGCTTGCACGTTTGGTAGTCGCCGTTTACTTGACTAACGACCAGTTGAGAATCCCCGTATATGAGGAGGTCTTCAATTCCCATGTCGATGGCGATCTCGAGGCCTGCTATCAAAGCTTCGTATTCGGCTTCATTGTTTGTCCTCGGCTCTGTTAGGGAAAAGGCAAAACGCATTATCCCTCCTTGTGGAGTTACAAAGATGAGTCCTACCCCCGATTTGATTATAGGGGTACTTTGTCTGCGCTTCTTCACGGAAGATGCTCCATCGAAATAAAGATCCCATCGGGTATCATTACCGTCGATCGCATCAAACGCATGTTCGTCTGGAAGATCGCAATTCAGAGGAGAATCGGCGGGTATCGGATGCTCAGCGAGGAAGTCGGCGATGGCCTGGCCTTTCACCGCCTTGAGAGGCTGATAGGTTATCGAGAACTCCATCAAGAGCAGGGCCCATTTAGCGAGTCGCCCCGTCAATATGGCCTTCGACATCAAATATTTAAGAGGGTCCACCTTCGAAATGAGATGGACTTCATGTGCCAACGCATAGTGCCTGAGCATTGCTATCGCAAAGATCAACGCCAGGCAGTGTTTTTCAATAGGGGAGTAGTTGCTTTCTGCCCCCCGTAGAACTCGACTTAAGTAGTAGAGTGCTCTTTCTTTCCCTTGGTCGTTCTCTTGTGCCCATAACGCGCCAAAAGAACCTTCGAGGGCGGTTGTATAGAGAATGAGAGGTTTTCCCTTGACCGGAGCAGCCAATACCGGCGGATTCTGCAGGTATTGTTTGATCTCGTCTAGCGCGCTTTGGCATTTTTGGTCCCAGACGAACGGGGTTCCCTTCTTCATCAGGTGGCTGTAAGGACGGCACTTGCCTGAAAGGTTGGCTATAAATCGCCGTATATACGCGAGCTTCCCTTGGGAGAGATCGCAACTGTTTGAGAGTCCTTGGCGGAGGCATTTCCATGATCGCCTTGATCTTTGACGGATCTATCTCGATACCCCGGTGTCGGACGATGAATCCTAGGAATTTGCCCGAAGAAACTCTGAATTCACACTTGAGAGGGTTCATCTTTAAGCTGTATTGCCGAAGGCGTTGGAATACGGTCTTCAGATGTTCGAGATGTTCTTCGTATGATTTGCTTTTAACCACGAGGTCGTCGATATAGAATTCGACGATTTCGTGTATAAGGTCATCGAAAATCTTTATCATGGCCCATTGGTAGGTGGCACCGGCATTCTTTAAACCGAAGGGCATCACCTTGTAGCAGAATATTCCCAGAGGAGTCCTGAAGGCGGTGTGCTTATGGTCTTCTGGATGCATTTTTATCTGATTATATCCTGACGAGCCGTCCATGAAGGAGAAAACCTCGTGAGTGGATGTATTGTCTATCATCAGTTTGGTAACTGGCACTGGAAAATCGTCCTTCGGGCAGGCTTTATTGAGATCCCGGAAGTCTACGCATATGCGCACTGTTTCATTTTTCTTCATCATCGGGACGATGTTGTCGATCCATTCAGGGTATTGAACTTCCTGGATGAAGCCTGAATCGATCAGCTTCTTGACCTCGGCGTTGATACTCATCTCAAGCTCGAGCCGCATTCTTCTCGGCGCTTGTTTGACTGGTTTGACGTCCGGAGATATCGCCAATCTGTGCACAGCAATTTCTGGATCTAGTCCCGGCATTTCGGAATAATTCCATGTGAAGCAATCTCTATGCTGTAGAAGCACGTCCTTTAACGCAGCCACCCTTCCTTCAGATAGCAGCTCGCTGATGAATGTCGGTCGCGAGTCATCCGCCGTTCCCAACTCAATTTTCTTAAGGTTATCTGCAGTGGTATGAATTCCATCTTCTAGCTCTTTTGGCGCTGGTGGAAATTCTGAGATTACCTCGTCGTTGCTGTTTTCGAAGCACCAGGGAAGGTCATCCATATTCTCGGGATCTTCTTTTGATATCGTGATCACGTGACAAGTACGAATTCGCTTCCAATCCCAATATGGAACTGGTTTTTCTTCCGTGGCCTTGGGCTCGTGCTTCTGTGGCGGCGCCACCCTCCAGTTATCGGACAGAGCGAACTTGCCAAGCTGATACTGATCTTCGACCCAATTTTTGAAGGTGAAGCAGTCCTCGAGAGGGTGCCCTATCACTCGGTGATAAGAGCAATAGTCCGGGTGAGAGACTTCGCTGTTCGGGATGTTTAGACTCCGGTAGTGCAAGCATCCGATGTTTTAAAGCGAGGTCAAGTATTTTCTTCGTCTTGTCTCGAGGAAAAGAGTATGCTCGACCTATTTTCTTCATGAAGGATAAATCAATAACGCTCGACTCCCGTTTGCGTGGCTTCTTAGCCCTGCTTTGTTGCTGTTGAGCGCATTTTTGGCCTTTCGACTTATTTCTGCTTTTGCGTCGAGCCTTCTTTATGACAGGTTGACAAGGAGCGGCATTTTCATCTTTCACGGCTTGTTGGAGGAGGCGTTGTGTTTTGGCTTTCTCGTAGATGGCCATTTCGCGGTTATGGTCATCTCGGACTTTTTGACCAGCTTCCCTTATAAATTTGTCCATTCGTTCTTCGAACGGCGGACTAGGTACTTTTGCATCTGGAACTTTTACTGTCTCAGGATTAGCGTCCTCCCATTGAGCATCCGCTTCTTCATCGAAGTCATACATGACATAGCAGCTGTTTAGTAGCTCTCGTTTCTTTGACTGGATGTATCCAAGTCCTTTTGTCTCCATTCTCCCATTAGGCAGTTTGCGTTGAGTCCCAGGAACGTTCCAGACTTTGTCATAGAACTTGGCTTTTCGAACGGTCTGCTTGAATGATATCCCCTGGCGTTTCAGCAGTTTTTTCAAACCTTCCGTATAATATCTGGAAAGACGGATAGGCTGAAGCCTGTCGAGCATAGGATCCGTGCCATGCCAGATTTCTTTCTCCACTTTGGTTTCTTCAGAGCGGTAGAATAGAATTGCTTTTTCGCTTTCTCGCTTGGGAGGGACATAGAACGTTTGTAGCTCTTCTACATTGTAAATATCAAGTGCATCCAGTTCTTTATGGTGTTTAAGCGGCACCATGGTGACTTGTAGACTTTGTTCTTCGTCAGCGGACGTTCGTATTAAAGGCCGAGCAGAGAATACAACATGGACCTCATCTTCCGAGCCGCTACCAAAGATCAAAGCAGGAGTAGATGGCCCTGGCTTGTTGTGTCGGGGAGGACCTGAATAAACTATCTCCACTTCCTCCTCGGTATCACTGCCGAAGACAGGGATGGTGGCATTAGCTTTATTCTCCGGCTTGTGACACCTCTCTGTGTCTTCGAAATCCGGTAAGAAGTATTTGGCATATTCATATTTGCGGACCTCGTTCACAGAGAACGGGTTTAGTTCTCCCGTCACGGTATACTCGAAACCATCCTTAAAATACTTCATACACTGGTGTTGCGTAGAAGGGATGATGTTGTACTCGTGTAACTATGGTCGGCCGAGCAAAGCGTTGTAGCACGTCTTGGCGTCTATAACGTGGAACTTAATGTCCGTGACGAGTAGCCCGAAGCATAGCGTCAGTATTATAGACCCAAGAGTTCTTGATGACTGGGAGTCGAACCCGGAGATGGTGATCTTGTCCCGAGCAAGGTGCTGGACGCTCATAAAGATTTCTTTTAATACCCGCACGTTGAGGAGATTAACGGAGGATCCATTGTCGATCAGGATTTTGCCTATCTTTATATCGTGGCAGTATCCTGAGACATAGAGAGGGCGATTTTGTTCGCACGTCCCAAGGAGAAGGTCCTCATCGCTGAAGGTGACATCGGCCGTGTGCACTTCCTCCAATTCATCCTTCATCTTTTCCTCAGCCAGGCAACCTTGGAATTGTTCCGGATCCTGTAGTGCCTTGATTAATGAATCTCTCGCCTCCTTTGATAGCAAAAGGGCGTCAAGAATGCTGAGCTGTGAGGGTAGTTTCCTTAGATGCGCTAAGACGTTGTAATCCACCTTATTCTTCTTCGGCGGGTCCTTGGCGCTTAGCTCCTCCAGAACTTGGTCATCTAAGAAGATATCTTCGGAGACCTTTTCTTTCCCTTTATCTTTTCTGTTTGAGGGTCCGAGGTTCTTTTCAGGCAGCTTCCGATTCCGCAGCCGAATATTTTCGCAGACCTTCGGCTCTTCTTCTTTTCCCGAAGTGGACTCTTTAAAGAGAGGGGCAAGTTCGAGCTCCTCATCAGAATCGCTCCAGAATGTAGGCACTTGTGACCCGCCGGTGCTAACCATGCGACAATCGCCGGTGGTTCTTTTAAGCTCTTCGGTTGTATTTTTCCGCTCCCGACGAGTTTTGCGCTTTTCCCGCTTAAAACGTTGTTGATGAGCAACATATCCTTGCCACCATCTATCGAAAGCTTTACACTCTTGAGTGGGGTGCGAAACCTTCTGATGATATAAGCAATAGGAGGGGTGCATTTCTATTTCACCAGTAATTTTTCCTTCGGAGGATGGTATCTTCATGCCCATTGATATGGCCTTAGCAAACCTTTTCCTCATCTTGAATTGGCTTTTGTCGATGGTGGAGGTATTTTGCTCCAGCGGGATCAACCCAGCTCTTTCATCAAGTCGCTGGCGCTTGGCCTTTTCAAAGATGGTCGTCTCGCGTTCTTGATCAGCTTTTCTTTTCAACCGAGCTTCATTAAGGAATGCGTCAATCACTTCATCTGATGGCCCCAGAATTTCTGATTTGGTATCTGCCCCCAGCGTTTCAGTATAAGAAGCCTCCTCATCATTCATGAACGAATGGGAAATCACATGACAGCTCGCCACGCATTCTTCAGATTCATCAGATGAACTTTCTCCCTCATTTTCCTCTTGAAAGACATGATTGAGGAACTCTTGGAATGTAATGGGAGTCCGTGCCTTCTGGTTGTATTCCTCCAGCGCGTCAATTTGTTTTTGCAAGTCCGTGCGCTTGTCGCTAGGCTTCACTGGCTTCTTTGATTTCTTCTTCTTCTTTTTCGAAGATTTTGACGGCCGGTTGCGAGTGCTTGGGCCACCACCGTCGGTCTTTGGAGTTGTACGTGGCTTCAACATCCCCTCAATGACCTACGGTTCCAACGGGTTCTTCCACTTGATCGCTGAGCACACTTGAAGATCGTTTAGCATCCTCTTTGTCTTGGCTGATAATACAACCTCCCAAGGAGCTTCTTCAATGACGGAGCATGTTGCCCCCGGCGTATTCGTCCCCTTAGAGATGTGGGGCTGCGGGGGATTCACCTTCCATTTGTCAGATAACGCGAATTTGCCCTGTCGGTACTGGTTTTCAAGCCAATTTTTGAAAACGTAGCAATCTTCGATCGGATGACCCAGTACTCGATGATAAGGACAGTAGTTGGGCTCGTTGACATCACTTGGTTGCAACGAACGTTTTGGATCTGGCAGATTTATGAGTCGGTTGCGCAACACCAGCTCGAATAACCTTCTCATTTTATCGCGGGGAAAAGAGTAAGAACGTCCTAGCCTCTCCTCAAGGGTTACGTATGGACGCATATTATTTTGACAAGCAACCGGCGTCGAGTCACTCGGTTGTTGTTGAGCATTAGCGACAACGATTGCTTTTCCTTTCCCTTTGTCATTTCGGGGATCCGGCTTTGGAAGAGGGGGTTTATGGCCCATCTGATCCATTTGCGCTAGCTTGTCAATCAAGGCCTGGAAGGTAGTCGGCTTGAAAAACATCATAAACTGCGAGATGGTTGCTTACGGATCAAGGGTTCCCACAAACATACCCACCGCTGGAGCTTCTTCAATGCGTTGCTCGTACTTCGACCATAAGTTCCGCCATCGTATAGCGTACTGATCCCACGTCTCGCTTGGCTTTACCCTAGCGTTAATCAGTGCCGTCATCGGGGTGCGTTCACTGGCGCTTGCAAAACGCTGAGTAAACAGCAGCTCCATCTCCGTGAAGGTTTTAATAGAGTCGTTCGGGAGCTCAGAGTACCACTCGAACGCCGTATCTGATAAGCTTCCAACAAACTGGCGAAGCAACAGCTTGTCGTCACCGCCGGTGTTGCCGCAGAGTGCCCTGAACTAGGCAACGTGCTGGTGAGGATTGCCTGTCCCCTTGTAGACATGGAACTTGGGAATTGTATAACCTGGCGGGTACTTGATTTGTTCGTACCAACTCGGATATGGCCGCCCCGTTTTCACGACCTGGCCGGCTGCTTCGGTCGCATGATGAACTCGTATTTGTTGGGCTATGTACTCGTCTAAATCAGCTTTGGAGATTGTATCCTCCTTAGCTGTTGACAAAGCTGGCGGAGGATTTGATGTCTCTCCCCTATCGTCTCCAAGGACGATCGGGGGCTCTTCAGCCGGAGGATCCTGTTGTATCATCATCCCTATCATGTCTTAGAAGAGGAGGCCCATACGTTGTATGTTGGCTGCTTGTTCAGCAGCCTCTTTGTCCTTCTTTTCTAGTATTCGACGAAGGAATTCGGCGTCGGTTTCTTCCTCCTGGCGTTCATCGGAGGACGTTTTAGGGTTTTCTTTTGGCCCTGTAAGTGCGGCCATAGCGTTCATCATCTCTTGGAGCTTTTGCTGCTGCTCCTGCGCTTTGGTCACTGATCGCGTAAGTGGTCGATGACCCATAGATATGCGACTGTCCTCTTTACCAGACGCCACATAGACAGTATGAACTACAATGCCCCCTGACTTAGGGCATTTAGGTTCACCACCTCGGATATTTGTCACCGGCGTGGGGTTTTTCTCCGGCCTCCTTCTTTTGTGGGCCGTTGAAGTTGAAGGGGCCGTTGCAGTGGGCACCCTGGTGACTGTCATCCTTTCCTGTTTGATCGGACGGTCTTTTTCTTTTTGCACCTTCGTCTTCTTTCGTTGACGAGAGGGATCTGGGTCGATCACGGAGTCTTGAACCCTTCGCCAAACCTTGTATATTTTTTAGGACAGCCGTTGAGGGGGCTGTTCTTACTTCGTTTCTGGAACTCTCTCCGCGGGCGGGGGAGATCTTTTCAATGTAGCGGTTGGAGAATTCTTACGCACCCTCCTCAGCAGTTCAAAGCTTTTCCCAGTTGGAACAGCAGCATTGAGTTCCACCACTAGAGCCGGTGGAGTTAGCCCTGAGGGGGAGTTGCCCCCTGCCTTTCTTACTCGTCGCCAATGGCAACGTCGAGCGTGACGAGCCGTTGGGACTGGCTCGGAGATTGAGACAGCTTCTTTTTGCCCCATGTCTGAATGAGGCGCCGCTGGTGTTAACCTCTTAAAGACTGAGGTTGTCTTTCGAGGAGTGATATTCAACCTGTCGAAGACGGATCCTCGAACAGGGGAAGGAGCAGGAATCGTCAGTCTTGAAAAGACTGACTTCTTGACAGGGGAAGCCGCCTTGACGACTTCTGGAGCAGCAGTTATTGCCTTCCTTGGGACGGCCAATTTAGAGTTCTGATCCAGCCTGGCGAAAACAGAGGTTGTTGGTTTGGTAGTGGGCGACCCGTTGACAGGGGCCGTCGTAGCAGTGAGCCGGTCGAAGACCGACTTCTTGTTCACTTCCAATGCAGGTATTGGCATAGGGAAGCTTGTGGCGGGATCATGGTCCCGAAAAACAGGCCGGTGGTGGCCTGGGTCACCTGGTCTACCGGCATAGCGAGGAAGGAAGCCGCTTGGGGCCCATATGCTACACTTCCGGGGAAGGTGGAGCGTCCGTTGCAGTGGCACTTCGAGCAGTTGGTGCAGTTAGAAGCCATTGATGCTTGAGTTTGCACCAGGCAAAAGACCAAATCTTAGTAACTTGAAATCCAAAGGCAACCATTTAACAAACCGCGATTGGTTCGCAAGGACGACACACGAAGTGTGGAGTGGAAAGAGGAAAAGGTCCCACCGGGCGTGCCAGAATCTGGTCTCCTCCGAAGGACGGCACACAAGACCGTGATGGCCTGACGCTGAGATTCGGGGCAGATGCTATTTGGTTTTATCCGTCCACCTCTCCGAAGATGCCAAGTTGATTTATGGCACCGTATATCGGAGGTTTAGGCGGATGCGGCCGATGTAGCAGACTTCGTCAGATTTCCCCTCGCTTGAGGGTTTTTTGATTGTGGGGACGCTCTTCCCTGCAGGCGCAAGCCCCAGCAGTTAATTACGCTACCGCATCGCGGTAGCCACTTTCTCCTTCTCCAGAATTTCACTTCATGTCGTGTATGTTTGTTTTGTTTGTGGTTGCCCGTGGATTGTATACGAAGACTGAGTAATGCCGTCGCCCGTAGGACGTGGATTAGTCCAAATCCGTATTTACTTAGATTTGGGTTTGGTGTTTTTAGTTTAAGGATACGTTAGCCGTGTTGAGGCTAAGATCAACTTAAACGTTCGTTAAGGATACGTTAGTCCTGTTTGAGACTAAGATCTACTTAACGGGATCGTCTGGATCCATTTAATACATGGCCATCGGGACTCGTCACCTCTCTGACGTCGTTGAAGGATTACAACGACAGGTGTCAGAGGAGTTCAGAGATGTACCCTTGAACCAAAGTTGATTTGGAGTTTTATAGTCCATTTGAATGTTTAAGGATACGTTAGCCGTGTTTGGGGCTAAGATCGACTTAAACGTTATCGTTTAGATCCGGCAAAAGAGCATTTGGAGGCTCTATTGTTCCAGTTTAGGGACGTAGCGGTCCATAGGTAGTTTAAGGACGTTGTGGTCCATGCTCCAGTTTAGGGACGTGGTGGTCCCTGTTCCAGTTTAGAGACGTGGTGGTCTATGTTCCAGTTTAGGGACGTGGTGGTCCGTATTCCAGTTTAGGGACGTGGTGGTCTATGTTCCAGTTTAGGGACGTGGTGGTCTACATTCCAGTTTAGGGACGTGGTGGTCCATTATTAGTTTAAGGGCGTTTCGGTCCGATATTAGTTTAAGGACGTTTTGGTCCAACATTAGTTTAAGGACGTTTCGGTCCACGAGTTTAAGGACCCCAAAGTCCATATTGATGTGTGGTCGTCGGGACCCGTCACCTCTCTGATGTCGTTGAAGGATTACAACGATGGGTGTCAGAGGAGTTCAGAGATGTACCCTCGAATCGGTCGTAAATTGATTTAAGGAGCAGCCGTGCTCAGTCAATTTAATTTGAGGACTTACGGCCATGATTGGGCTAAGTCCAGTTGAAAAAGTTCAACATTTTATTTGCTTTTGGCCTATTAGTCCTGTGCTAGGGCTCTGCCCTTTTTAAATAATGCACTGCATTTATTCTGGCCTGCTAGGCCTTTTTGATTTGGGTTATGTCCCTTTATAAATGATGCAGAGCATCTGTTTGGACTCTGCCCTTCTTTAAAATAATGCATTGCATTTAATTTGGCCTGTTAGGCCTTTTTTAATTGGGCTTGGCCCTTCTCTTAATAATGCAGAGAACGTGTCACGTTCTGGTGAGCGCAAGCACAACCGCGCAGTGTGCTGCGTCAGTGCGCTGCACTGTTGCACTGCTGACACGTGGCGCTTTTTAGCGGCTTGCGCAATAGTGCAGTTTTGGCAAGTGCTGGGCACTGTTCTAATTCTTTTGGATCAATTTCAGATCAAAGAAAACAAGTTTTTTCTTATTTTTTTAAAGAAACAGTGGTTCATAAAATGTGCAAGGCACTGTTATCTTGAGAATCTTTTAGATTCAGAACCAATGGTTCATAAAAAGAAGTGCAAGGCACTGTTTTTTTATTTATTATTTTTCTTTTCATTAGAGATCCTTGATCTTGTTCTCAGATCAATGATCTGTTCATAAGAGAATTTTCTCTTTTTCTAAAGGTTTTTACCTTTTTCTTTGTTCTTGAGGATTTCTCTCCAATTCTTCAGAGTCTTCTCTGTTTAATTTTTCACCAAATATTCCCCCCTTTTTAATTGAGGTCTGGGGTCCTTTTTATAGTGCCCATAAATTAGTTAAATTTGTTGAAGAGATTTTTCTCTGAGTGATTTGGGGAATTTTCCCCACCGTTGGATCTTTGATCCAAAGGCCTATGTTTTACAGAAGAAAATCTTCTTGTTTTAACAAGAACAGAAATGATTTCTTTAAAATTTCAATTCTGTTTTGCGCAAACGCTCCAGCGCGTGACACGTGTCGCGCAGCGCAGCTGCGCAGACACGCGTCATGCAGCGCAGCGCTTGCGCAGCTGCGTAGACACGTGTCGCGCAGCCCTTGCGCAACTGAAGCGTTGCTTCCTTTACTTTTATTTTTAAAGACCCTTGCTCTGATTGGACGCATGTCTTGGGCGTTGTGCTGACGCATCAATTTCTGACATGTGGCGCTTTGCGCGCAGCGTAGAGGATCTGAAGCGTTACTTCATTTATTAAAACTTAGATTTTCAAGGTAGAGCTTTGCTCTGATTGGGGAAATCGGAAGCGTTGCTTCACTTGAGATATCTTTTCATCTCCTTTTTTCAAGTCAAACTTGTATTTCCAAAATTTTGATTTCCCGGGTCTTTGAAATAATTCCATTGTGCACAGAATCTTTTGTGCTTGGGTCTATATATAGTTCAGGGCCGAGCCTTTTCTTCTCTCATGTTCAGACAACTTCTTCGATCATGGCTTGCAACCGCCCTCACGCCCGCCGACAACCATGGGAAGTGCAAATCCGGGACATTGTTCCCCGTTTTGCTGCGCTCCTGGTGGACCCTTCTTTTACGGACGAGCAATGCGATGCTGCAATGCATGAACTTTTGACTCGTGTGGGGTATCTTCTTCCTCCGCACTCCATTTGGCTTCAGATGATCCTTGCCTCGGTGCCTGCCGATCTTCCCCCTCCTCCGGTAGAGATGTCCTCGGAAATGCTTAACACTGCCGAGGATAAGATCGAGTGCTTCTTTGAAGCGCACTTGATCACCAAAGCCCTGAGGAATTGCTCTTTCCACTTGCTGAGCCAGATACGGGCTCGCCGGGTTGTCATCGCCACCTTTTCCAATGATTGTGGCGACGATCGTTGGATGTCTTCCTCTCGAGAGGATCGCCGCTTCGACGTGGTGGAGAAGACAGAAAGGGAGCTGGGGAATCTTCTGCTTATCTTTGCGAACCCTTGTCTTTCCGATCCCATATTTGGTGATCTTTTTTGAATGTAATAATAAATAAATAAATATTTTAATTAAGTATTTTATTATCTGTTAAGTGTTCTTTTTATTTTAGCTCTCCGTTGTGCTTGTGCATCGTATGATTTAATTTGCTATCATTAAGTGCATGTGATTCTTGCACGGATAAATTGCCTTTGGTGTTCAGTCTTTTTTTTAATGAAGCAGTGCTTTACTTTTCAGTTTTAGAAGTAGAGTTTCGTTGTGATTGGGGGAAACTAGTTTAGAACAACGTTATACTTATCCTCCAGCAAGGTCTTATAGTTTCGAACAACAGTAGTAGAAAGTTTGGATAAATAAGAACCTCCCTGTCACCGTCTTTGAGGAGGCCAAAATACCTCTCGGGTGCCTGAGGTTACCCACCAAGTCTGCGGAGTGGCTAATGGATCGTCGAAACCAATTGAATCCTGTGGTTCTATTAAATTTTCAGTAATCGTTTGTGATTCTGGAATCACTTCCAGTTCTACCATACTTCCACTAATATTTTCTGAAAAAAATCCATTTTACTAAAACTGTGACTGGTCAAGAAAAATATAACTATTAATCTTTCTGATGGTAGAATGTTAACCCTCGTCAAAACTCAGGATAACCCACAAACTGCCATTACTGAAACGTGCCTAGAGTTTGTCCAGATTCCGGTTTTAAGCAACAGCCGGACTACTCCATATATCTTAACATTGTTAAGATATAAATTGATTCTATATACCATATAGAAACAAAGGCACTAATTTAATTAGAACCAGATTCAAAAATTATGCAGCTGTTTTCAGTGCATATCATCCAAATAGAAAGAAGCCAAGCAACACTACTCATCAAGGAATGCATCCACGTATGAGTAATATGAAAGAGAAGCAAGTTCTCAAAACTATTACTTACAACGGAATACCTAACACAAGTATCTATATCTTCAATCACCTAGAAGAATCCCGATACTTACAATATATGGTTCTCTACTTTTTTCTTGTACCTATAACTTCTCAAAATCCGGACCTTGTATTTCAACGAAATACATGTCTAAAACTAGAGAGGTCATGAGCAAATAGAACATAGTACGAGTACCAACCCCTTTGTCCTAATGGACATTAGACAACATACAATACTTTGTATAAGTCCACTGAGTTTAATAACTCAAACCCTGTGCATCGTAGGTTGAAAAACTGTACTATGGTTAAGAAGAATTACACCGTTGTTGAATGCACCTTACCTAACTATCAACTGATATAGGTAAATGTTATAGACATAATTTCAAAAAGTTATATCTCACTTTATAAAATAAACGTAAAGATATATCAGTTTGAAATTGGTGCATAACGACGGATATTCAAAACCAAATATTCGCCATCAGGCAAAACCCAGGTGATGTCCTTAAATATCACCAATTACAAAGAATTCCGATATATAGAGGATTTAATCACCCAATTCCCAATATCTTACTCCCACTCATCATCTGTAACGCCATACAAATGTGAGAATCAAATCTGGTAAATACATATCCTGGAGTTAGTATCTAATTGGAAAAACAATTTTCAATTAACAACGCACAGTGAAACTGAAACATGAAAATGTTTCGAAGGGGTAGTCTGGTATTCCTAGTAATGCCTCTTCCACTATCCTGATTCATGGCAGTAACTGTATACTTCCATGCCCTTACTCCAATCCATTTATATGTCTTTACTTATTACCTTCTGTACACCACCTTTAGGCTAATTCGTTTTCTTCCTTTCCTACCCTTCGGCACCCGCCTAACGTTTGAAAGAAGACTATCCAATAAGCGTAATAGGTGTACACTCCTAATACCAAGAGCTCTCGCAACTTGAGAGAAGGTAAAGGGAATAGACAACTTAATAATCCTATTCTATTTCTCCCGAACCGGAAACCATCCTCGAACTGGAACAAGTTCCTTCGAGTTCGTATGTAACCATACGATGACATATCCAAACAATATGGATTTCATAGTGATATGAAGTGTTCTGGAGAAATGCAAGGTGGATGTAGCAGTGGCAGGGGTATACGCGGTTTTTTCATGAATGATAGAAGTCACATTTTCCTTTGCCCTTATTCTAATCTCTTTATATGTCTTCACTTATTACCTTCTATACACCATAATCAGGCTAATTGGTTTTTTTCTTCCCTACCTTTCGACATCAGCCTAAGATTTAGAGAAAACTATCCAATAAGCGCAATAGGTGCACTCTCCTAATATTAGGAGCTCTCACAACCTGAGAGAAGGTAAAGGGAAAGACAACCGAATAATTCTATTTAATTTCTCTAGAACCAGAATCCGTCCTCGAACTGGAACGAGTTCCTTCGAGTTTGTATGTAACTATACGATGGAATATCCAAGCTATATGGATCTCCGTAGTGATACAGATTGTTCTGGAGAAATGCAAAAAGGAAAGAAGGAGCGGCAATGATATATGCGACCAACTGACAATCCAATAGCCGTAGTGTTTTAAGAAGGTTCGGTCAACTTGGTTCATGAGTTTTAGTTTAGGTCGGGTCATGGTTACTGCCAAACAGAGAGAGAGAAAAGAAACACCCAGCGTGCACTCTAACCTAGATTAGAATGGTTAATCACTTTATCTAATCAGGATGGCTCCCACTGTTTCCTCGAATTCTCTTTCAAACACTTAAAGGAGAATTAGTCGAGATCATCTAAAATCACCCGAGGATTAATCCTACTCATCAGTGGGAATCGGGATTCAACTATCATCGCATGATAACTTGATTGAAGCCACTCAAGTCACCACACTCCAGAAGGTATGTGCATGCCTGGCAAGTTTCCTGTATGTTTGAAACTCCCGATATGGTTTTTACCCCTAAGACCTAAGTGACCTTGACGGAGTCAACAAATCAAAGAGTCCTAGTCAAGTTCAATCCATCATTATCTTGATTGCATTAAACCCACCCGCACGAGCCCTTGACGGAGTCAACAAGGTCGTACGACTGTCCTAACCAATCGCATATCATATGCTACAAACAAGCACTACTTAGCTATCGTACACTACGCCTTGACGGAGTCAACAAACGCAGAACGAATACTAAGCACTACTCGTAGGAAATGATGGAGGGTTACGGCTAGTTTTTGGTGAAAAACCTTTAACATAATGAACTTGATATCGTTGAAGGAACCGAGTGGTTTTACAAATATATGGTAGCGCAAACTCTTACTAAAGAGGTCACTCCCTGTGAAGGGATCTCGGCCCTTTCCTCGTCGATGAGGTGCAGGATATTCCTAACTGAATACCACGATGCAAAGCAAAAGAATCAACTATGGTGAAGTTATTATCCTGACGCAAAATTTCTCTTAAGAAGTCACTCCCTGTGAAGGGATCTAGGTTCTTGCCTCGTCGAATGAAGTGCATGACATTCATAACCAAATGCCACTATACAAAGTAAAAGGGAACGTCTGTAATGTCAGTTTTTAAAATTGGTTCCAACAACATCATATAGGTTTGTTTGCATTGATCAGAATCTACGCAGTCCCATCAATTAAAACATATCACACCACAGAATGGAACGAAAATATAATGTACGTATGTACCATTCGCATTCGCCACTGGGCCTCGTCATCACCCGTTAGGTTACTTAACTAACGGCAGAGCGGGGGCTGGACTAGCGCGGGTGCAAAACATATACAACATCTACTAGTATATATAAAAATATATATAATATTCGTCCCAGGCATGATATAAGTAACATCACATAAATGTGATAAGCAACACAGAATAAACGGATAATCTGGGAGCCCCGTTCCTTTGAGCCGCAAGTGAAACCCGACGTTTCTTGTCATGTAGATAGCCTGTGCAATGTAAAACCTAGACCCTTATGAGTGCGGCAACTTACCCGCCAATCCCAGAAGTGAGGCAACCCCAATCAACAAAGTGAGTGGGACACCTAGCACTTCACGGAATCCGGTAACATGAGTACCCCTCCGTGGATCAACCTGCACCCCCTACGAGTGCGGCGAATAGCCCGCCAATTCTAGAGTGAGGCCCCCACTATCTCAACGCTATGAGATGCAGGCCTGTTGCTCTCTAGAACCCGGCTATCCGAGCACTCCACCGCAGGGTAATCCTAGTATATAAAAGAAAAGAATATGTACAAAGGTGACATCGACCTCAACCTGGTCGTACCCCAAACAAATAATATACAAGCTGGCAGAGACGACAGTCCACATGTTGGACGCTCGTCCCGCGATATCAAATGTACAAATGAATCTAAACAGTACTATCATTGCACCAAAGCTATCCACCACGATGATCCAACTACAACAACAGCACAACACAGAACATCAACGTGAATGTCATGTTCGGAAACCCGTCTAAAAGACATATAGCAGTTAGATGAGTTATACAGCTCTAATGACATTCCCGGTCGCAGGTAGTAATGTATGTATTGAAAACTTTTAAACAGTGTTTAAAAATAGCGACTTCGAAAAACTCCGTATTGCCCCCAAACAAAAGATAACAGAATATCCAATCTGGGAAAAACAAACAATACCAGATAACCAATATTCAAGAATCTAGAACACACCAAAAAACACAATCCCAAACTCTTCAATTCCACCGGCGGAGCCAGGAAAAAGTTCGGTCTCGCCGGCCAAAGTGAAAAATTTTGGGCTCGTTTTTCAGGTGTGCTATAGTTGTCACAATAGTAGTCTTCTGCAATTGTTTAAATAATTTTTGAAGACTAAATAAAAATTGACAGAAACTTAAATATTTCATCGGGTGTTTCGGAGTTGTTTTGGTTTCGTTACATTAAATATTGTATAAACTTCTAGTATAGGGTTAATGGGCTGGCTCTGATACCATGTTGGGTTACGCCAGCGCCCTGGCCATCAAACTGAAAGTGTTTATTACTACCACCTTGGGGTTTTAGTAGCATCAAGCATACCATTTTCAAAATTTTTGTGGTGCTAATCAACACTATCCAAGATCTTAAATAGAATACTGTTAGTGATATATGCCATAGAGGCCATTATTGTATCATACTGGATTGTATATTACTTAATGGGAGCTTAGGATATATACGGATATAGTAACAGCCTTGCTCGAAATGGTAGTATACTACCTGGTTTGTTTCTACCTCAATATGTGCATGCGTTTCTTTTAGCATATCGCTTATACATATTGGTAGAGCCTTTAGGATCTTTGCTTGATTACCAGTGTTGTGATGGCAGTCACACTAGTGGGGGATGGGTAATCTATAAGCACATCCTATACAGATCCCTAGTCGTAGGATTATCGAGACGGGGCATCGATACTCCACATTAAACTAGTGTATACGTTTCTCATCCCAGCAGGGGAGATGGTCTGTCCCACAGCCATCAGTACGTTGTACTGGAGATAGTATGCAGGTGTTCATTAGGTTATGAGTACACTGGACATGACTCGTCGGGAACTGTTGGTGGGTATTATACCTATCGTCGGGTAGCAGTTCCCAGGTGACATGAGTACAGCTTAGTCCGTCGACTTGACACTGCTACTTCGCCTTGAGTGTGTTCCTACTGTACTTTGATTACTACGCTACCATGACTCAAAGGAGTCGTGCAAATAGGTAGTAGTTGGGTGCAGTCCCGAAGCACTTGGAGGCAGAGGCGGTTAGATAGGATTCGTCTCTCACGGTATTGGGGGTTGATATCGCGCTGTGTTCGGAAGGCCATTACACAAAGTCCTTGGCCAAGGCAAGCGAGATTTACCGGTAGGTATTCCATTAGTTTCTCAGGGTGTATTGGGCTACTCTCTAACATGACTTATTACGTTATTAGGGGTCTGATGATTACCGCCCCCTTAGGCCCGATATGCGATACTCTTAGACGAACAGACCGGACTGTACAGAGATTGTCATATTCAAGCTCAGTAGGAGTTCGGATGGGTTTTCCTCATCGGCGTTCTTATCGAAATCTACCTGAGGACCGTTACGTGCAGCTAGTACCGCTTGCGGCCTGTGGTTAAACCCACTGCCAGCATAGTGTCGAGTCTTAGAGTCCCGCATTGAGAGTTTCCCTACACCGGGCAAAAGGTGTAGAGGCCGTATGGTTTTACGGCAGGGCTTCGATCACTTACGCACACTTGTGCGCGTATGATGTTCGGAAGGATAATACTAGTGGGCTTTGGTTTAAGCCAGATCCTAGTATTATATTGATGGATCAGTTTCGTCTCTTTGTATTCGTGTTTCTCGGAACACGAATGCAGGTTTGTATATACGGATGAGAGGAGCATAGAAGGAGAAACTTCATTAGGGGTTTGACCATTTACTTGATTAAAATAATTATGAGGTGGAGGAAAGTATTTTTTATTTTTGTAAATGATAATTGAGGCATGGCTACTAGTTTTGACACTTTGACTTTATTTGACCTTTTGACTTGGCTTGACTATTTGACTTAGATATTTTTGTGAGATATTTTGTGACCTAGATATTTTTTATGCCAAGCTTGTGGTCATGTCAAGTTAGCCATCTCATTTTTCATTTATCATTATCATTATCAAAATCATTTCTCTTTCCTCAAGTGAGCTCTCATGCTAGCTCTCTTCTTCTTCCTCACTTCAAAACCCAAAAAGCTCCCATGTGTTAAGAATCCTAGGGTTTCAAGAGACAAATAAATCCATCTTCATACTCTACATCACCTAGGCAATCAAGTTTAGCAAGCTTGTTGCCCTAGTTACCTCGGTTTTGAGGTGGAGCTCGGACTATAGACTCTCGGGTGGATCGTCTTTGACTCGAGGAGGCCGTCGAAGAAGCTATGATCCGGATCGATCCTGGGAGCCTAAGTAGATGAGGAGGACAGCGATGATGACCCGAAGGACATGTATCATGAGGTATAACTTCATATCCGAGTAGTTAAACCTCAAGCAGTTTGCTAGGTATGGTTTATGGACAATCCTTGTTTCTAGAAGCTCGTAAAAATCATTTTTTGCAAATTTCGCTTCCCTGCGAACACGTGGGGTGTGTGATATCAACTTACTGTGGTATCAAAACCTCTCATAAACCTTAGATAGATTGTAGCGATGTTAGAATTCTGCCGTATTTGTTGCGGAAAAACTGTCGACAAAAACAGTTTTCAAAAGTGAGGTTTTGAGTTGTTTGCACACCCTGCGGGCTCACGATTTGAACCGAGAAGCTGCGTGGTGGAGAGTGCACATCCCGGGGACCTTTTAGGGGCACCAAATGGCTGGGCCCACTCCTTAAGACCACCACAAGGTTGACTTGGCGGTGGGGACCCGAAACTGCCCCACCTTAGGCAGTTTCGGGTCTGCCTCACCCCCTGGCCACCTCGTGGTGGCCTCGGGGGTGGGGGTGTAGGGTTGCAAGGCACGCGCACAAGGGTCTACGAGGCATCAACCATGCCCGAATAAAAATTTAGCCGTGCCGAACAACCCGAATACGGAACTTTAAACTAGAGATTAGGCGAAAACAAGCATGCTAAACATTTTAACACTAAGTGAGAGGGATTACAACCTTTGTAGATCCGGTCCTTCACTTAATATGCTCCGTGTTTGGTCCCTTCGCTGCGATCATCGGGATCCGGACTCTCGAGAGGTTCCACGAAGAGAAAGACGCAACCTTTGCTTCCGATCTTCGATACTACGATGATCTACCTTGAAGTTTCTTTAACACAAGCTAACACTCATGAAATGATGTGAACACCCTCATCTAAATGGCAAGGGAAGATGAGGATGATGAAGTAGGAATTTTGCTCTATTTATTTATCTTTTTCTCATATTATTCATCACTTGGAAAAATCAAGAAAGGTTTTTCCATGAAAGAAAATGAAGGAAGAAGATGAATGAATAATGTTAATCCCTTTTGTGATGAATAAGAAAAGGAGATATGATAGAATTATGCAACCATGGTTCACTTAACCATTGTAGAGAATAGACTAGGGTTAGGGTTTGGGTTTGGTTAAAGCATGAGTCATTGGAAAATATCTTTCACAAAACAAAATGAAAAGCTTCTAGAAACATCTAGAAAGCTTAACCCTAATCCAAACCCTAATCATGTTTAAACTCCACTAAACAAGTTGCATTAGTTATCATATCATGTTACAATATTATATATCACATATATAATATTTATCGTAACAAAAAAAAATAATACAATTAACATATATCACATATATATCAATGTATTACCCGAGTGAGAAAAAGAATCTTTTAGTAAGCAAATATTAGTTAATGCAATTTAATATATCAAATATATTATTATACATTAAATTATCGAATCAACACTTGATACGACAATCCGGCTATATCGCATATAACCGACTAATATTTATACGTACCGATTCATCGAATCAACACTTGATCCGATGACCCGGCTGATATCAAATATCGCGAGAATATAATACGGTATCATATATCGCATTATCCTCGGTCCCGCACATATCACATATGTGCTCCTACTCCATTTTGCCTGAGTCAAGAAACCTCTGTGTAGGACTCTAAAGAATCGTCAATACGCCGGCAGTAGGTGATGATCATATCAAACACCCACAAGCTGCAAGCGGTCAGCTAAACGTAACAGCTACCCAGGTATTGAGCGCTCAGAAGATCAACAAGCAAGCCTGTACATTCTCCTGTGAATCCAAACAGTAACACTCCCGTACAGTCCGGTCTCGTCGTCTGATATGTTGCATATCTCGCCTAGGGGTGGTAAACGTCAGACCCCAGTAGCTCGATAAGTCGTGTCGATATGAGGTCTATAACAGTTCGAGAAACTACTGATAACACTTACCAGTAAATCTCAGCAACCCTGGCCAGGGATTTCCGGTTATAGCCAATCGAACACAGCACAACATCAACTCCCTATACCGGGAGAGACGAATCCCCTCCTATCGCTCATTGCCTCCATATGATTCGGGACTGTACCCAAAAGCCACCTTTTTGCATGCCCTCTTGGACGTGGTATGATGGAAATCAAAGCACAGTGGGAATCACACAAGACTCTATGACGATCTCGGGTCAACAGACTACTCTGTACCAGTGTCACCGGAGAACTGCCATCTGACGTATGGTATAATACCATCTGGGAGTTCTCGGCGAGTCCGTCCAGTGTACCCAGTCTCCACTGAGCACCCGTACACCATCCTTGATGTCAAACACCGATGGATATGGGATCATCCATCGCCCATCATATGGGTCAAGATGCGTATACGCTAGTCTACTCTGGTGCATCGATGCCCTGTCTCGATACACCCTCGACTAGGAACAGTTATAGGATGTACTCATCGACTACCGTGGCCCCACTAGTATGATCTCATCATAGTCCCAGTAGTCGAGTACATATCCTAAGGGCTTTATCAACATGTAACATAGAGACAATCGGAGTACACGTTAAGATAAAGTACAACCAGATAGCATACTATCATGTCGAGCAAGAAAGTCCTCCCTATATATGTCTTAGCATCCACTACAATATACATCATATGTACAGTAATGGCCTCTAGGGCATACATATAACTAACAATCTCCCACTTGCACTAGGGCCATCTGTTATCGTATCGCATACCCAACAATTAGCTGCGGTTGAAGTATCTCATACTCAACCATCCCATAAAAGTCTCTACTGGGAAAAAGGCCTTTGTGAATGGATTCGCGCTGTTGTCCTCTGTGTCTACTCTCCTAACCTCGATCTCCCTGGAGATCAACCATCTCCATGATCAGGTGATACTGCCTAAGAATTATATCTGGATTCCTGATGGGACGGTAGTTCCTTGGCTAAAACCACAACTCCATTGTCACACAATGGTAGGAACGAAGTTCATCTTATGAACTTATATATATCCAGACTGCCTCTTTGGTAGCATCCTTGGTAACGATGCATCTTGCCTTTAATCATCTAGTATGTCACGGTATCTAGCTTGGAACTCTTCCAACATACCGTCCTTCCACTGAGGGTAAAGACAATGCCTGCGACTGACATTCAGTCGTACTTATCACCCTGGAACCTTTCCAGTGATTCTCCCCAGGATTGATTGATACCATCTCACTACAACTAGTGAGTATCCTAACATCCAATTAGATCTATCTCATAGATCTAAAACCTAGGATTTAGTAGGTATCACTTTGATCCTATATGGAGAATCCTTGTGATAAGCGGAGATTGACCGAGCGTAGCATAGGAAACTCCTTCCCTATCAAGAGTATGTCATCCACGTACTCTACGAGGATCACCACCATACTCTCTACCACCTTTTCGTATATACAAGGTTCATCTACCATTTTGATGAATTCAAACTCTTTGACTACTTCATCAAAACAGATGTTCCAACTCCGCGATGCCTGTTTTATCATATAAAACATCTTGCACACGTTTCCGCTGCTCCCACTGTCTACGAAGCCCTCTGGCTGTGTACTTATAGACGTTCTCTTCTAAATCATCATTTAGAAAAGCAGTCATGACACCCAACCACCAGATATCGTAGTCATGGTATGTAGCCGTGGCAAGTAGGATCTGGATGGACTTAAGCATAGATCCTTAGAAAAGGTTTCAACATAATCCATACCTGGTCTATGATGCAAACCTTTATCAAGTCTAGCTTTGAAAGTCTCAACTTTTCCATGTACACCAAGTAATCTTCTCAAGATATACTTGCTCCTGATGGGGATTTAACCCTTCAGATAAAGCAACCAAAGTCCATACTTTGTTGGTGTATAAGGATTCCATCTCAGATCGATAAGCACCCAGCCATTCTTACAGAGTCCCACTCCTGATGGCCAGCTCGAAACTAGTTGGGTCATCATCTCATGATGCAATCATCTCTCCCACTGTCATAGAGAAACTAAAGTATCTCTCAGGTGGGTGAGGAACCCTACTAGATCGGCGGAGAGGCCGAGGTTCGTTGGTTACTATTGAATCCTTTGGTTCTTCCAAATCATCAACTGCATTTTGTATAGCTGGAACCTTTCCAGTTCTACATAACAGACCTTGCCTCGAGCTTGTCCGGATTTTGCTTTTAGACATAGGCCGGACAACCCCAAATCTTAACAAACTTAAGATATAGGCTCTTCCCATTCCATATCACATATGAAGTGGTAGGTTACTGATTTGATTTGAACCCTATTCAATAGGTATGCAACTTCACAAGTGCATAACATCCAAAAGGAAATAGGAAACTCAGTAGTACTCATCATAGAGCACACCATATCACATAGGGTGCTATTGCTCCACCCCGATACACCGACGTGCTGTGGTGTTTTCGAAGGAGTAATGCTGAGAGAGAATCTTATTCTCCTTTAGAATAGTCCAGGAATTCCGTGCTCAAGTATTCTCCTCCTTGATCTTATCAAAGGACATAATACTTATACCCGTATTTTGGTTCTCTACTTCTAACTTATATTCTGTGAATATCTCAAAAGGTTCGGACTTGTGTTTCAGCAGGAACATATGTCTGAATCTTGAGAGATCATCAGAGAATGTAATGAAGTACAAAGAACCAGTCTTGGCATGTGTAGACAGGGGACCTTCATACATCAGCATGTATCAATCCCAAGAGTTCACTAACTCCTTCTCTGTTTCCAATAAACAGAGCTGTGGTCATCTTATCTTTGTGACATGACCGGCAAGTTTCACAAGATATAAATTCAAACTAATTTAAATATGCATCTATATGTAACTTCTGCCAGTCGGGTCGCATTGATATGACCTAGTCTACAATACCTCAAGAAGGATTCATTCATTTCTGAACTCTTCCTCTTGTGTATTTTCCGCATACTAAGAACTGTAGTTTGATTTAGAACGTCAATGCTTTTAGATAACGTGCCTAAACCGATCAACTCTTGATATAGGAAATGTTCAAAACATTATCCAACAATACAAAATTATATCCTTTCTTTACTAATAAAGAGACTGATATGATTTTGTATATCAGGTTCGGTATCTAATAACATTTGTTCAGAATCAATGTATTCTTGTAATACAGGGTGATAGTGACCAACAGACTTGGCTGCAACACTTGCACCGTTTTCTGTCTCATGAAACTTATCACCCGTTCTCAGTTCTTTACCTATCTGTAGCCCATGTAACAGATTACATATACGGGATCCTGATCTGGTATCAAATACCCAGTACGTAAAGGATACTGAGAAACAGTTCTGTGTAATGAACACACCCGAAGATGATGCATCAACATGCACTTTCTTCGTTTGGGCGGCACGGGAAATCTGGTATTCCCCAATTTCCTGCTCTGTCTTATAACAATTATAAGTTGGAGCGGGACCAACGTTCCCCAGCTCAGTATAACAAGCGGGTTCAGTCAATATATCCATTTTATTATCTTGATTAAGGCGTGATATGGTCGCTACCTGGAGAGAGAGAGAAGAAAACACTCAGCGTATGCTCTTGCAAGATTAGATTGGTTATATAATATATCTAATCAGGATGTCTCCCACTGTTTTAATCAAATCTTCCTTCAAACCCTAAAAGGAAAGATTAGCCGGGATTAATTACACGCTACAAGTTCGCCAATCTTTCAGCCAGGCCAGTGTCGGTACTTTGAGGGAGGTCCCCCGTGCTTTCGCACGAACCTAATTAATGTAAACCTCGTTTTCCCAGAGGCGTAACCCCGTTAACACCTTTCTAGACACCTACTTGATCGGCTAATTGTAATGTGTAAAACTCTCCCAGGAGTAACTCTTACTCGCAGCGGGTATCGGGATCCAACTATCTCATAGAAGGTATGCAATCTCATTGCAAATTTCAACACTTGAAATTCCCAATAATATTTTGCCCCAAGCGTCCTATGACCTTGACAAAGGCCAACAAACCATAGGCTGCTAGTTAAGTTCAACCCGTCATTTCTTGATTGTATTAAACCCACCCGCACGGCCCTTGACAAAGGCCAACAAGGTCGCACGACTACCCTAATCCAATCTGCATCATATGCATAAGCAGATAAGTACTATTCAGCTACCGCACACTACGCCTTGACAAAGGCCAACAAACGCAGCACGAATACTAAACAGTCCTTATCTGAAATGACGGAGGGCTACGACGGGTTTTTCAGAAAACCCTTTGCGTAATGAACTTGATATCGTTATAGAATCGAGTGATTTTAAATGGAGTGTTTTTTAGGCTTTTCTAGTTTTTCTAAAGGGGTCACTCCCGGTGAAGGGATCGTCGGCCCTTTCCTCATCGAATAAGGTGCAGGATATATCATATATACCGCTGTGCAAAGCAGGAACTATAGAAGCAATCAAAAGACAAACCGAGTTTGTAGCATCTGCCAGTTATTGCTAAAGGAGTCACTCCCGGTGAAGGGATCTCGGTCCTTTCCTTATCGAATAAGGTGCTGGATGTTCTACAAGGAACACCGCTATGCAAAGCAAGAACTGTAGCTACCAGTTTTTATAAACAAGTTTCTACAACATCTTAGGTTTATTTTATTTCATTAATCTCATTAATGAAGTCCCATTTTAATATGCTTCATAAGCATCTCTTTTGAAACGAAATCTGCAATATAACATATATCTCATATATATTATATATAAACATTCGTCTCAGGCAGTAATATTATCTCATCACAGAACATTGCAGCAGAAGAACATATATGAAATATTGGATATACTAGGACGTCCTTGTTTTCAATACGAGCATGTATAAAACACGGATTCCACGGTCGCGATGAATAGCCAAACCCACATCCCTAGACCCCTACGAGAGCGGCAAGTAACACTGCCAATTCTAGGGTTAGGAGACCCGGTCTCGACTCCTCGAGATGGTCTCCCACTGGACCCTAGAACCCGGTTACTTGTGCTCCCCGCCTTGGGTCTACCTAATGCGGAAAAGTAAATAATATACAACGGTGACATCTTCCGCTACCTGGAAGTGCCCCAATAAAAGAATATTACATACAAATGAATTTTACATGAATGAAAAAGAAAAACTCTCATATCACATAAAACCCCCGGCTATTCAAACACAACGATCCAATATAACATATCACAGCAACACATAATATCTCATATCATCAACGTAAGCAAGTATGCGTATCCCGATTGTCGTTGATGTATAGCAACGAAGCCGGCGATACACCACATACTACGCTTACGGTCACAGAAAAGAAAGTGTAAAACTACAACAGTTGGAATCCGCAACCTTCTTAGACATCGCATGCCTAACTAAATGAATTCCTTAGACATCGCATGCCTAACAATTATAAACTCCGCATTTTAGTCTCATTATCGAAAACTCTTTTCAATATCAAGTCGGGCAATTCAACAAGATTCTCGACGTCCTGATCGAATGCTCGTCGCAAAATTTAGTAGACGGCCGCACCCCCGATACCGTCGAAGAAGTGCACCAAGGCGGAACACCGCTACCGGGAGCACCCGAACGGATGCTTTCGGCGACGGGGTTCTCCTACAGTCACTTGGTCGGGGCTATGGAGTGAGGCTGTCTATTATGTTTACCCGGCGAGTATCCGCGTACCCTACGTGATTGCGACGGACTTTTGATCACATCAAAATTCCGTGGCAACCGATCATCTGAGACTAAACTGCTATGTTTATAATATTCAAACTAGTTATCACATAACTACCTGTGGATTCCAATTATTGTATCACATTCCAGATAAATAGAAAAAGTTAAACTTTCCGATCGAGTCATCAAACACCCAAGATTTCCCCAATATATCTCAACACTTGAAATCAGTTTAAAAACGTCCATCACATGCCACAGTACCAATGGTCCAGCCGTAGAAGGGTCAAGCCAACGCCTCACATGTGGCACGCCGTACTGCCCCAAACCCTAAGGTTCAAAAGGCAGTTCAAGACGGTCACATAATCGAGTTAAGGTTTGTTGTCTTCTAGAGGGTCCATCGAGTTACTTGCACGACTTAGAACATTCTTAAACAGTAGAAAAAATCCAACTTTTGAAAAATTTTCCGACAGGGGAAAAAGTGAGTTATTGATATCCGTTCGAACTTTTTAACAGTTTCTAAAAGTTATCCGGACAAAACTAAACAAAGTTATAATATCCGATCAAAACTTTAAGTCCCCAATACAACCTGGATAATTCAACAGTTGAATAAAAAATAAAAATTTCCAGAAAATACAACATTAAAAAATAGGAGTTACTGTGAAAAGCACGTGCGCAGAATCGATCACGTGGCCGCGGAACCGCCGCACAAGCTGGGGTGGGGCCGCGGTTCCGCGGCTCTTTGGTCGAATTTCGCTCACGTGCTTCACAGTAATTCTTGTAATTACCTGCTGTAATTTTTGGATATTTTTAATGTGGAAAAATCCCAATTTTTACAAAATTTCCAGAGAGCATGTTTTATCGGGGTTTCGGGTTTCGATCGGACTTTAAACTTCATTCAGACTTCGCCTAAAGCTCTAGCTTGGCTCTGATACCACTGTAGGGTTGCTAGGCACGCGCACAAGGGTCTACGAGGCATCAACCATGCCCGAATAAAAATTTAGCCGTGCCGAACAACCCGAATACGGAACTTTAAACTAGAGATTAGGCGAAAACAAGCATGCTAAACATTTTAACACTAAGTGAGAGGGATTACAACCTTTGTAGATCCGGTCCTTCACTTCATATGCTCCGTGTTTGGTCCCTTCGCTGCGATCATCGGGATCCGGACTCTCGAGAGGTTCCACGAAGAGAAAGACGCAACCTTTGCTTCCGATCTTCGATACTACGATGATCTACCTTGAAGTTTCTTTAACACAAGCTAACACTCATGAAATGATGTGAACACCCTCATCTAAATGGCAAGGGAAGATGAGGATGATGAAGTAGGAATTTTGCACTATTTATTTATCTTTTTCTCATATTATTCATCACTTGGAAAAATCAAGAAAGGTTTTTCCATGAAAGAAAATGAAGGAAGAAGATGAATGAATAATGTTAATCCCTTTTGTGATGAATAGGAAAAGGAGATATGATAGAATTATGCAACCATGGTTCACTTAACCATTGTAGATAATAGACTAGGGTTAGGGTTTGGGTTTGGTTAAAGCATGAGTTATTGGAAAATATCTTTCACAAAACAAAATGAAAAGCTTCTAGAAACATCTAGAAAGCTTAACCCTAATCCAAACCCTAATCATGTTTAAACTCCACTAAACAAGTTGCATTAGTTATTATATCATGTTACAATATTATATATCACATATATAATATTTATCGTAACAAAAGAAAATAATACAATTAACATATATCACATATATATCAATGTATTACTCGAGTGAGAAAAAGAATCTTTTAGTGAGCAATTATTAGTTAATGCAATTTAATATATCAAATATATTATTATACATTAAATTATCGAATCAACACTTGATATGACAATCCGGCTATATCGCATATAACCGACTAATATTTATCCGTACCGATTCATCGAATCAACACTTGATCCGATAACCCGGCTGATATCAAATATCGCGAGAATATAATACGGTATCATATATCGCATTATCCTCGATCCCGCACATATCACATATGTGCTCCTACTCCGTTTTGCCTGAGTCAAGAAACCTCTGTGTAGGACTCTAAAGAATCGTCAATACGCCGGCAGTAGCTGATGATCATATTAAACACCCACAAGCTGCAAGCGGTCAGCTAAACGTAACAGCTACCCAGGTATTGAGCGCTCAGAAGATCAACAAGCAAGCCTGTACATTCTCCTGTGAATCCAAACAGTAACACTCCCGTACAGTCCGGTCTCGTCGTCTGATATGTTGCATATCTCGCCTAGGGGTGGTAAACGTCAGACCCCAGTAGCTCGATAAGTCGTGTCGATATGAGGTCTATAACAGTTCGAGAAACTACTGATAACACTTACCAGTAAATCTCAGCAACCCTGGCCAGGGATTTCCGGTTATAGCCAATCGAACACAGCACAACATCAACTCCCTATACCGGGAGAGACGAATCCCCTCCTATCGCTCATTGCCTCCATATGATTCGGGACTGTACCCAAAAGCCACCTTTTTGCACGCCCTCTTGGACGTGGTATGATGGAAATCAAAGCACAGTGGGAATCACACAAGACTCTATGACGATCTCGGGTCAACAGACTACTCTGTACCAGTGTCACCGGAGAACTGCCATCTGACGTATGGTATAATACCATCTGGGAGTTCTCGGCGAGTCCGTCCAGTGTACCCAGTCTCCACTGAGCACCCGTACACCATCCTTGATGTCAAACACCGATGGATATGGGATCATCCATCGCCCATCATATGGGTCAAGATGCGTATACGCTAGTCTACTCTGGTGCATCGATGCCCTGTCTCGATACACCCTCGACTAGGAACAGTTATAGGATGTACTCATCGACTACCGTGGCCCCACTATTATGATCTCATCATAGTCCCAGTAGTCGAGTACATATCCTAAGGGCTTTATCAACATGTAACATAGAGACAATCGGAGTACACGTTAAGATAAAGTACAACCAGATAGCATACTATCATGTCGAGCAAGAAAGTCCTCCCTATATATGTCTTAGCATCCACTACAATATACATCGTATGTACAGTAATGGCCTCTAGGGCATACATATAACTAACAGGGGGTACCCCCTATAGGCCCCCAGACTCAAAATTAATTTCGTGCTCTAACTTTCCGTGAAAGTTCGGGCGTGTTTCGTTTTGATTCGGACTTCTGAATTGGCTCAAAACTATCAGTTTTGAAATTTTAGCTCACTGGATTTTCAAGTCTTGGAAAATTGTTTAAGTTTTCTAATTGCGTGCGGAATTCTAATGTTGTTATTACTTTACAAGCTCTGTGTTGTACATATGTGTTTGGAAATGTCGACTAATTGCTATACGTCGATTAGTCGAGGTTGCACATATCTGTGATGTTGTTATGATGGTTTGTGTATATGAACTTGTTGGATCGTCGTGGATGAATAGCCAGGGATGTGAGATGAGGGTTTTCATTCTTTCATTCAATGTAAAATTTGTAAAGTGATGTAATATTATTTTTGCAGGGCACATCCGGGTTGAGATTGTAGCCACCGTTGTATTATTTCTTTTACTGTTTTTTGCTCCTAGGATAGACCCAAGGTGGGGCGCACAAACTATCGGGTACTTTGAAGTGCCGAGTGGCCTACTCACTTTGTTGAGGGAGGTTGCTTCACTTCGGGTATTTGGCGGGTAGTTTGCCGCACCCGTAGGGGTCTAGGGTGGGGTTTGGCTATTCATCACGACTGTGGAATCTGTCTTTCGTTACAGGCTCAAACGAAATGCGGAATTCCAAGTATATCCATTGTGTTCATCTGTGATCCGGAATGCCTATCATTGCGTTTGACGAATGGATATTATTATATATGTATTATATAATATACATTGCTTATGTTTTGCATCTGCACTAGTCCACCCCCCGCTCTATCGTTAGTTAAGTAACCAAACGGGTGACGACGGGGCCCCGTGGCGAATGCGGATGACATAAGCGTACGTTGTATTTTCGTTGTTTTCTGCAATGGTAGGTTAATTGATGGGACTGCATTACATTAAGGTAAAGCAAACAAACCAAAGCTGAATCATTGGAACAAATTTTAAAAACCACTCGGTTATTTTAAAACAGGAGACTTTTAAATGAGGAGCTTAAACCACTCCTTTTAAAAGCTATCAGGTTCCATCGATTATATCAAGTTCACTACGTTCACGGTTTCACCAAAACCATTCATAGCCCTCCGTCATTTCATATGAATATTCAATAGTATTCAAGCTATGTTTGTTGGCCTTAGTCAAGGCATAGTGATTGGTAGTTGCTGGGTATTCATATGTTGCATAGATAGATGCGTTGGTTTGGGACAGTCGTACTTCTTTGTTGGCCTTAGTCAAGAGTATGTACGGGTGTGTTCAAATTAACCTGGACAACGACGGGTAGAACTTGACATGTGACTTATGATTTGTTGGCCTTAGTCAAGGTCATAAGAGCATAGGGCAAAAATCCACATCGGGAGTTTCTAAGGAAACTGAAACTTGCTAGTGCTACATACCATTTGGAGTTTGATAATGTTGGTAGGATTCCTTCAGCATTATCACACAATGATATTTGGGTTCCGATCCTACTGTGAGTATCCGCTACTCCTCGGGAGATTCTTCACTTAACGATCAATGATATAAACCAAGTAGGTGTCTAGAACAGTGTTAGCGGGGCTACGCCTCCAGGGAAAAGAGGTTATTTAATTAAGGAACTTCGCGAAAGCGTCGTTAAACCTCCCTCGATGTACCGACACTAGCCTGGCCGAACGGTTAAGCAAGAATTGTATGGTGAGATCAATCCTGACTAATTCTTCTTTTATGGTTTGAGGAAGGATTCGAGAAACAGTGAGAGCCACCCAGTTTAGATAAATTAAAAACCAATCTAAACTAGCAAGAGCATCATGCTGAGTGTATTCTTCTCTCTCTCCTAAATAGCAGCGATATGGTAACTAGATTAGGTTACAAATAGATAATAACTGAGTTATACTATAGTGACTGGTAAAGGTTTGTCCAGATATCCATTACCTATGACAAACTGGACCACCTCATTACTACTCATACCCCCATGCCATCCTAGGTCCTATTTTCATCGTCGCGGATATGGATATCCATAAGAAAAGGGAATAAGACTGTGCGAATGCTAAGTGCCTCGTGTTGGCCTCAGTTGATGGTGTATACCAGAGGCAGCACGAGAAGATAGACTTAGTTTCTATCTTCCTCCATAACAATGTTTTATATGGAGAGCAATCTCGTATCGCAAGATATGATACCTCGAAGGAATTGCTTCAAGCGAGGTTGGCTGTCGGGTCATCTGTAGGGGACAACGTCCTTATGATGACTACCTATATTGATGAGCTCACGGGCCTGGAGACCACGTTGGGAAACGGGTCATAGGCTGACTTGATTATACAGTCCCTACCTCCTACATACGCCCAGGAGAAGAAAGTTATACTTCCAATTGAGGGCACCCTGAAGGAAACCAGGGAGAAACCCGCTCTGCTTATTGGTGAATCTTCCTCTTTTGGATCTAAGGCGGATGCCAAAGGTGAGAAGAAGAAGACCTCCACAAAGCCAATAGGCGGTGTCGGTAAGGTGGAAGAAAAGGGAAGGGAAAATGTTTCGGGGTTAACTGTAGGGAAGGAGGGATGTTTCTATTATTATGGGAAAGGGCATTGGTAGAAGTTATGCAGGGCTTGGAAAGACAGAATCCAGGATCCGAAGCATGTTGTGGCTTCGACTTCGGGTGTGTTAGTGATTGAAAACAGTCTGTCAATTAACTCTACTTCCTGGGTACAAGATACCGGATCAGGATCTCATATCTGTAATTCATTACAAGCTTTGAGAAACCGTAGAGTCATCAGGGCAGGTGGTATGACTCTCAGGGATGCTAACGGAAAGAGCGTAGACGCTGTGTCCGTAGGATATATCACCTAAAATTGACAAGTAGACAGATATTGATTCTACATATTTATTTGTGTGTACCAAGTCTAATTTTTAAGCGATGTAGTTCACATCCACCTAAATCAAAGTTTGACTGGGTCAGGTACACTAGAGGACAGTATATATTGAATCAAACTCAGGTTTTCAAACGTCCAGAACACACTTAAAAGAAAGTCTCTAGAATTAAATAAAAATTTCTTATGGCATTGTAAACAGGGTCACATCAATGAAACACGGTTGTCGAAATTACATAGAGAGGGATATTTTGAATCTGTTCGAATATCAGTCTTGTGCAACTTGTCAATCTTATTTGATACGAAAGATTACAAAGACTCTATTCTGTTAGTTATATATATGCCCTAGAGGCCATTGTTGTACATATGATGTATATTATAGTGGATGCTTTGATATATATAGAGAGGACTTTCTTGCTCGATATGATAGTATGCTATCTGGTTTCACTTTGTCTTAACATGTTTAGTTGTATTGGTTTACTGTCTTACACACACATGTTGATAAAGCCCTTGGGATATGTACTTGACTACTAGGACTATGATGAGATCATACTAGTGGGGCCAAGGTAGTCAACGAGTACATCCTATAACTGTTCCTAGTCGAGAGAGTATCGAGACAGGGCATCGATACTCCAGAGTAGAGTAGCATATACGCATCTTGACCCATATGATGGGCGATGGATGATCCCATATCCATTGGTGTTTGACATCAAAGATGGTGTATGGGTGCTCAGTGGAGACTGGGTACACTGAACGGACTCGCCGAGAACTCCTAGATGGTATTATACCTATCGTCAGATAGCAGTTCTACGGTGACACTGGTACAGGTTAGTCTATAGACCCGAGATCGTCATAGAGTCTTGTGTGATTCCCACTGTGCTTTGATTTCCACCTTACCACGTCAAAGCGGGCGTGCAAAACGGTGGCTTTTGGGTACAGTCCCGAATCACTTGGAGGCAATGAGCGATAGGAGGGGTTTCGTCTCTCCCGGTATATAGAGTTGATGTTGTGCTGTGTTCGATTGGCTATAACTGGAAGTCCCTGGCTAGGGATGATATGGAGTGCTGCTGGTAAGAGTTATCAGTATTTTCTCGACCCGTTATGAGCCTCAAATCGACACGACTTATCGGTTACTGGGTCTGACGTTTACCACCCCTAGACTTGATATGCGACTTACCAGACGAAGAGACCAGACTGTATGGTAGTGTTACTGATTGGATTCACAGAAGAATGTACAGGCTTTCTTGTTGATCTTCTGATCGCTTAATAACTGGGTGGCTGTTACGTTTAGCTGACCGCTTGCAGCTTGTGGGTGTTTGATACGATCATCACCTACTGCCGGCGTATTGACGATTCTTTAGAGTCCTACACAGAGGTTTCCTGGCTCAGGCAAAACGGAGTAGGAGCACATAAATGATATGTGTGGGACCGAGAATAATATGATATGAGATACCGTATTCCATTCTCGCGATATGTGATATCGACCGGGTATATGAGATATAGCCGGGTCATCGGATCAAGTGTTGATTTGATGAAATGGTACATGTTATATTAGTCGGTTATATGTAATATAGCCGGATTATCGGATCAAGTGTTGATTCGATAATTTAATGTATAATTATATATGTGATATATTACGTTACATTAACTAATATAAGTTCGCTTTATTGATTCTTTTTCTCACTGGATAATACATTGATGTATATGCGATATATGTTAATTGTATTATTTTCTTTTGTTACATAATATATTATATGTGTGATATATAATATTGTAACATGTTAGGGTTACAAATGCAACATGGATTTTGAGTTTAAACTAAGTTTGGGTTTGGATTAGGGTTAGCTATTTGGATGAGGGTTAAGGAAGTTTCATGAAGCTTTGACTTTGTCATTTTTCCTTGATATTTTGTGAAGATAGTTGTTAACCCAACCCAAACCCTCAACCCATGGTTTATTCTCTACGAGGGTTAAGGATCTCATTCTTAACCCATGGTTGCAATTGTAACCACAACAATAATTCATTATTCATCACAAAAGCTTTTGTTCTTCTTCTTCCTCTTGAAAACCTTCACTAGCTTTTTGTTGTGTGATGATTCTAAGTGGGAAATTGAAAACAAAAGAGTGTAAAATTCCTACTTCATCATCCTCATCTATTCTAGCCACTTAGATTAAGGTGTTCACTTCTCTAATTACTTCATTAGTGAAGTGTAAGCTTGGGTTAGAAATTCTTCAAGGTAGATCATCTTAGATCATGAAGACTACAAGCAAGATGCCTCATTCACCTCATGGAGCCTCTCTAGAGTCGGAGTTCTTGATGATCGCGGCGAAGAGACCTCAACACGGAGCTTATGAAGCGAAGGAACGGACTACAAAGTTTGTAATCCTAAACTCTATGTAATAGATAGTTCTTTGTATGTGATACAAACTTTGTTAGCCTAGAAATCCTAGTAAATATTCATGGTTTGTTTGCTTTGCACCTCTCTAATTTTTAAAATGGCATGAGTGATGCTACCAAACCCTAGACTTGGTGCAAGAAAAGCCCAACGGTGGTATCAGAGCCAAGCTAGAATTTTAGACACGGTGTTGAAACAATTACGAAAACGAAATCGACTCCAAAATACGGTATTATGAAACCCTTAAAATGCTCTCTGTAAATTTTCTAGAAAGTCCTTTAAAAAATTTTCAAACAGGTGCAGAATGATATATGGGAGATCCTAAGAACATGGGTGAAATACGGAGAGAGGGGCTCGGATTTTGGCCGATCCCCAGGCCAGAAAATCCGGCCTGGCCGGGCTCCCTGCCTCCTCTGCTCTCCGTATTTCTCCTGTGCTCTGGTGTCTTCCATTTGGGGTTTCTAGTATTGTTTGCTTAGCCCAATTTTTATGTGATGATTATTTTGACCCGGGGCTAATTCGTAGTACTTCTTACTCGTATAATTTAATACTGTATTAGTAACCTTGACTATATTTAGCAGTTTGATCAAACTTCGAACACAACATTTTGTACCCCGCTGAAATTTCCAAGTGTTGTAATTTTCCGAAGTTGATTGTACTCGTAAAATCGTGCAAGTACCCCTATGGACCCCCAAGAAGACTATACTAACCTTAACTCGATTCTATGCCCACCGTGATCGAACCCTAGGGTTTGCCGTAGTTCCGTGGTGTCATAGGTGAGGCATTGGTTAACTCCTTCTACGGCTGGTCCATAAACACTGTGGCATGGTTTTTGAGTGTTTTAACTTTGCTCAAGTGTTGAGCTCACGTGGTTAATTTGTGAGTGTATGTTGATTCGATCGAAACGTTAAATATCGTCTTGATATTCTGTGATTGTGATACAATATGTGGAATTCAAATTGTTAGGCATGGAATCCGTAATATGTGATGTTTCAGGTTTACGATGTCTAAGGTGTTTTTGGATTCCAAATGTTGTAGTTTTTCACTTTCTTTTCTGCGACCGTAAGTGTAGTATGTGGGGTATTGCCGGCTTCGTTGCTATACATCAACGACAATCGGGATATGCATACTTACTTACGTTGATGATATGAGATATTATGTGTTACTGTAATATGTTATATTGGATCGTCGTGTTCTGAATAGCTGGGGTTTTTATGTGAGATGACAGTTTTTATTTTCATTCATGTAAAATTCAATGTATGTAATATTCTTTTATTGGGGCACTTCCGGGTTGAGGATGATGTCACCATTGTATATTATTTACTTTTTTGCATTAGGATAGACCCAAGACGGGGAGCACAAGTAACCGGGTTCTAGGGTCCAGTGGGAGGCCATCTCAAGGAGTCGAGACCGGGTCTCCTAACCTTAGAATTGGCAGTGTTACTTGCCGCTCTCGTAGGGGTCTAGGGATGTTGGTTTGGCTATTCATCGCAACCGTGGGATCCGTGTTTTATACAGGCTCGAAATAAAACACGGACCTCCTAGTATATCCAATATTTCATATGTTTCTTTTGCTGCTGATATACTGTGATGTGATCATATTATATACGTGAGACGAATGCTTTATTATTGTATATATGATATATAATAAACGTTGTTTATATTTTACACCCGCGCTAGTCCTGTCCCGGTATGCCGTTAGTTAAGTAACCTAACGGAACATTATGGCGAATACAGATGGCATAAGAGTACGTTGTATTTTCGTTTCTTCTGTGATGCTTAGGAAGCATAATTTATGGGTTTTATTAATGAGATTAATAAAAGATAATAAACCTAAAAGATGTTGTAAAATCAAATTTATAACAAGGGTAGCTACAGTTTTTGCTTTGCATAGTGGTATATGTGATATACCCTGCACCTTATTCGATGAGGAAAGATCTGAGATCCCTTCACCGGGAGTGACCTCTTTAGAAAAACTGGAAGATGCTATAAACTCACGGTTTAGTTTTTGATTGCTTTTATAGTTCTTGCTTTGCACAGCGGTATTTATGAAATATCCTGCACCTTATTCGATAAGGAAAGGGCCAAGATCCTTTCACCGGGAGTGACCTCTTTAGCGAAACTAGAAAAGCCTAAAAACACTCCTTTTCAAAGTCACTTGTTTATACAACGATATAAAGTTCATTACGCAATAGTTTTTTCTGAAAAGCCTATCGTAACCCTCCGTCATTTCAGATAAATCCTACTTAGTATTCGTGCTACGTTTGTTGACCTTGTCAAGGCGCAGTGTACGGTAGTTAATTAGTGTTTATCTGTTAAAACATGAGATGTGATTGGATTAGGGTATTCATATGGCCTTGTTAACCTTGTCAAGGGTCATGCGGGTGGGTTTAATTCAATCGAGAAATGACGGGTTGAACTTGACTTGCGATTTATGGTTTGTTGACCTTGTCAAGGTCATAGATCGCTAGGGGCAGAATATTATCAGGAATTTCAAGTGTTGAAATTTTCAATGAGATTGCATACCTTCTATGTGATAGTTGGAACCTGATACCCACTGCGAGTAAGAGTTACTCCTGGGAGAGTTTTACATATGACAATTAGCCGATCAACTAGGTGTCTAGAAAGGTGTTTACGGGGTTATGCCTCTGGGAAAACGAGGTTTATTCTAATTAGGTCCATGCAAAAGCACGGGCAACCTCCCTTAAAGTACCAACACTGACCTGGCCGAAAGATTGACAAACTTGTAAGGTGTAATTAATCCCGACTAGTCTTACCTTTTAGGGTTTGAAGGAAGATTAGATAAAAAGCAGTGGGAGCCATCCTGATTAGATAAGATAATAACCAATCTAATCTTACAAGAGCATACACTAAAGTGTTTTCTTCTCTCTATCTCCAGGTAGAGACCTTGTCAGGCCTTAATGAAGATAATAATATGGATGTATTGACTGAACTCGCTTATTATACTGAGCAGGGGAACGTTGGTCCCGTTCCAACTTATAAATGTTATAAGTTCGAGCAGGGAATAGGAGAATATCTGGATTCTCATGCCACCCAAATGAAGAACAAGCATACCGATGTATCTTCTTCAGGTATGTTAGTTATCGAGAACTGTTTCTCAGTTCACTCTACATCCTGGGTATTAGATACCGGATCAGGATCCCACATATGTAATATGTTACATGGGCTACGAAAAGGTAGGGAACTGGGAGAGGGAGATCATTCCGTAAGAGTAGGAAATGGTGCAAATGTTGCAACCAAAGCAATTGGCGAATATCACCTTGTGTTACCAAATGGTAATACATTGATTCTGAACGAATGCTATTACATTCCGACCCTGATATGCAATCTTATATCAGTTTCTTTATTGAGCAAAGAAGGATATAATTTTGTAGTACAGGATAATGTTATGAACATATTCCTGAATCAAAAGTTGATTGGATCAGGATCGTTAAATAATGACATATACGTTCTCAACCAAACTACAGTATTTAATGTACAAAACACACACAGGAGGAAGAGTTCAAAAATGAACGAATCCTTCTTATGGCATTGTAGACTGGGTCATATCAATGCGACACGGCTAGCTAAGTTACATAAGGATGAATATTTGAATTCGTTCGAATTTTCATCTTATGATACTTTCCAGTCATGTCTCAAAGGCAAGATGACCAAAACTCTGTTTAGTGGACACGGAGAAAGAGTTACAGAACTCTTGGGACTGATACATAGTGATGTATGTGGTCCCATGTCTACACATGCCAGGAACGGTTCTTCCTACTTCATTACATTCACTGACGATCTCTTAAGATACAGACATGTGTTCCTGTTGAAACACAAGTCTAAAGCTTTTGAGAAATTCAAAGAATATAAGAATGAAGTAGAGAACCAAACGGGAAAAAGTATTAAGATCCTTCGATCAGATCGAGGAGGAGAATATTTAAGCACTGAGTTCCTAGACTATCTAAAAGAGAATGGGATTCTCTCTCAGCTTACTCCTCCCTATACACCACAGCACAATGGTGTATCTGAGCGGAGGAATCGCACCCTATTAGATATGGTGCGCTCTATGATAAGCACCGCTGAGTTGCCTATTTCCTTTTGGGGTTATGCACTTGAGATAGCAGCATACCTATTGAATCAAGTTCCATCTAAATCTGTACCTACCACACCATATGAGATATGGAGTGGGAAGAGACCTTATCTTAAACGAGTTAAGAAATGGGGTTGTCTGTCCTATGTCAAAAGGCAAAATCCGGACAAACTCGAGGCACGATCAGTTCTCTTCAAGTTTGTGGGATATCCAAATAATTCTTATGGATACTTTTCTACCACAGTGAGGAGAAAAAGGTGTTTTTTGCTCAACATGCCACCTTTTTAGAAAAAGAATTTCTTGCAAAAGAAATTAGTGACAATGAGGTAGAGCTGGAAGAAGTTCCAGCACCACAAACTACAACTAAAGATTTAGTCGAACCAGAGGATTCAGTAGTTCCCGACAAACCCTAGCCTCTCCGCTGATCTAGTAGGGTTCCTCATCCACCTGAGAGATACTACGGTTTTCTCATTGACGAAGGAAGAGAGGATTGCATCATGGAAGATGATGACCCAACTAGCTTTGAGCAGGCCATCACGAGTGGGGACTCTGTGAAATGGCTGGATGCAATGCGATCTGAGATGGAATCCATGTACACCAACAAAGTATGGACTTTGGAAGTTGCTCCTGAAGAGGTAAAACCTATTAGGAGAAAGTGGATCTTTAAAAAGAAACTTGGTGTAGATGGAAAAGTAGAGACTTTCAAAGCTAGACTTGTTGCAAAAGGTTTTCCTCAACGACCAGGTGTGGATTATGATGAAACCTTTTCTCCAGTGGCTATGCTTAAGTCCATCCAGATCTTACTTGCTATTGCTGCATACCATGACTACGAAATCTGGCAAATGGATGTTAAGACCGCCTTTCTAAAGGGTGATTTAGAGGAGTGCGTGTACATGACTCAGCCAGAGGGCTTCGTAGATAGTGGGAGCAGCGGAAAGGTGTGCAAGCTGCTTAAATCCATCTATAGGTTAAAGCAAGCATCGCAGAGTTGGAACATCTGTTTTGATGTTGTGGTCAAAGAGTTTGACTTCATCATGAACGTAGATTAACCTTGTATATACAAGAAGGTTGCAGAGAGTAAGGTCGTCTTCCTCGTATTGTATGTGGATGACATACTCTTGATAGGAAATGATGTTCCGATGGTTCACTCGGTCAAGCTCTTCTTATCACATAGATTCTCATTGAAAGATCTAGGTGATGCCTCCTGCATTTTGGGAATCAAGATCTATAGAGAAAGATCTAAACGGATACTGGGATTGTCCCAATCCAGTTACATTGACACTATACTAAAGAGGTTTAGTATGGATGAATCCAAGCGTAGGAACCAACCCACGATCTCTGGACTCACTCTCTCTAAAGAGATGTCTCCCAAGACTGATTTGGAGAGAGCACGCATGCAAGGGATACCCTATGCTTCGATGGTAGGCTCTATCATGTACGCGATGCTATGTACCAGACCTGATATAGCATACTCACTAAGTGTAGTGAGTAGGTATCAAGCAGATCCAGGAGAGAATCTCTGGACAGCTGTGAAGAACATTCTCAAGTACTTGAGAAAGACTAAGGAGATGTTCTTGGTGTATGGTAATGGAGAACTCCAAGTGGAGTCCTTTATCGATTCATGCTTCCAAAGTGATAAGGACGACTCTAAGTCGCACTCGGGATTTGTCTTTACCCTAAATGGAGGGGCGGTTTGTTGGAAGAGTTCCAAGCAAGAAACCATGGCAGACTCGACGATGGAGGCTAAATACATCGCTGCCAACGATGCTGCCAAAGAGGTTGTCTGGATGAAGAAGTTCATCACTGAACTTGGTCTGGTTCCGTCTATTGAGCATCCAATACCTTTGTATTGTGATAACAATGGAGCTGTGGCATTCGCGAAGGAACCTAGGTCCCATTAGAAGTTTAGACATATTCTGAGGCGGTATCACCAGATCTAGGAGATTGTTGATCGCCGCGAGATCGAGGTCAGGAGAGTTGACACGAAGGACAACACTGAAGATCCACTCACGAAGGCCATTCCCCAGATACAATTTGAGAGACTCTTCGGGATGTTGGGTATGAGATACTACAACAGCTGGCCTTAGTGCAAGTAGGAGATTGTTAGTTATATATATGCCCTAGAGGCCATTGTTGTACATATGATGTACATTATAGTGGATGCTTGGATATATATAGAGAGGACTTTCTTGCTCGATATGATAGTATGCTATCTGGTTTCATTTTGTCTTAACATGTTGACTTGTATTGGTTTACTGTATTACTCTCACATGTTGATAAAGCCCTTGGGATATGTACTTGACTACTAGAACTATGATGAGATCATACTAATGGGGCCAGGGTAGTCAACGAGTACATCCTATAACTGTTCCTAGTCGAGAGAGTATCGAGACAGGGCATCGATACTCCAGAGTAGACTAGCGTATACGCATCTTGACCCATATGATGGGCGATGGATGATCCCATATCCATTGGTGTTTGACATCAAAGATGGTGTACGGGAGCTCAGTGGAGACTGGGTACACTGAACGGACTTGCCGAGAACTCCTAGATGGTATTATACTTATCGTTAGATAGCAGTTATCCGGTGACACTGGTACAGGTTAGTCTGTAGACCCGAGATCGTCATAGAGTCCTGTATGATTCCCACTATGCTTTAATTTCCACCTTACCACGTTCAAGAGGGCGTGCAAAATGGTGGCTTTTGGGTACAGTCCCGAATCACATGGAGGCAATGAGCGATAGGAGGGGTTTCATCTCTCCCGGTATAGGGAGTTGATGTTGTGCTGTGTTCGATTGGCTATGACTGGAAGTCCCTGGCCAGGGCCGATATGGAGTGCTGCTGGTAAGAGATATTAGTAGTTTCTCGACCCGTTATGAGCCTTACATCGACACGACTTATCGGTTACTGGGGTTTGACGTTTACCACCCCTAGACTTGATATCCGACATACCAGACGAAGAGACCGGACTGTACAATAGTGTTACTGATTGGATTCACAGGAGAATGTACATGCTTGCTTATTGATCTTATGATCGCTCAATACCTGGGTGGATGTTATGTTTAGCTGACCGCTTGCAGCTTGTGGGTGTTTGATATGATCATCACCTACAGCCGGCGTATTGCCGATTCTTTAGAATCCTACATAGAGGTTTCCTGGTTCAGGCAAAACAGAGTAGGAGCACATATGTGATATGTGCGGTAGTGAGAATAATACGATATGAGATACCGTATTCTATTCTCGTGATATGTGATATCGGCCGGGTATATGAGATACGGCCGGGTATATGAGATACGGCCGGGTCATCGGATCAAGTGTTGATTCGATGAAATGGTACATGTTATATTAATCGGTTATATGTAATATAGCCGGATTATCGGATCAAGTGTTGATTCTATAATTTAATGTATAATTATATATGTGATATATTACGTTACATTAACTAATATAAGTTCGCTTTATTGATTCTTTTTCTCACTGGATAATACATTGATGTATATGATTATATGTTAATTGTATTATTTTTTTTGTTACATAATATATTATATATATGATATATAATATTGTAACATGTTTGGGTTACAAATGCAACATGGATTTTGAGTTTAAACCAAGTTAGTGTTTGGATTAGGGTTAGCTATTTGGATGAGGGTTAAGGAAGCTTCATGAAGCTTTGACTTTGTCATTTTTCCTTGATATTTTGTGAAGATATTTGTTAACCCAACCCAAACCCTCAACCCATGGTTTATTCTCTACAAGGGTTAAGGATCTCATTCTTAACCCATGGTTAAAATTGTAAGCACAACAATAATTCATTATTCATCATAAAAGCTTTTGTTCTTCTACTTCCTCTTGAAAACCTTCACTAGCTTTTTGTTGTGTGATGATTCTAAGGGAGAAATTGAAAACAAAAGAGTGTAAAATTCCTACTTCATCATCCTCATCTATTCTAGCCACTTAGATTAGGGTGTTCACTTCTATAATTATTTCATTAGTGAAGTGTAAGCTTGGGTTAGAGATTCTTTAAGGTAGATCATCTTTGATCATGAAGACTACAAGCAAGATGCCTCATTCACCTCATGGAGCTTCTCTAGAGTCTGAGTTCTTGATGATCGCAGCGAAGAGACTTCAACACGGAGCTTATGAAGCGAAGGAACGAACTAAAAAGGTTGTAATCCTAAACTCTATGTGATAGACAGTTCTTTGTATGTGATACAAATTTTGTTACCCTAGAAATTCTAGTAAAGATTCATGGTTTGTTTGCTTTTCACCTCTCTAATTTTTAAAATGGCATGAGTGATGCAACCAAACCCTAGACTAGGTGCAAGGGAAGCCCAACACGTTCACTGGACACGGAGTAAGAGCGAGCAAGCTCTAGGGACTCATACACAGCGGCATGTGTAGTCCTATATCTACAGATGCACGAAGTGGTTATTCTTATTTCATTACTTTTACGGATAATTTCTCTATGTATGGACATATCTTCTTGTTGAGGCATAAATCTGAAGCCTTTGAGATATTCCGGGAATAAAATAATGAAGTGGAAAAACAAATAGGAAAAAGTATCAATACACTGAGTTCTGATCGTTGTGGTAAAAACCTAATTGTCGAGTTCCTGAATTACCTAAAAGATAATGGAATTCTCTCTCAGATTACTCCTCCATACACACCACAACACAACAGTGTATAGAAAAGGCAGAACAGGACCCTATTTGATATTGTTAGTTCCATGATGAGTAACGCTGAGCTGCCGCGATCCTTCTAAAGTTATGCACTAGAATTAGCTGCATATATTTTGAATAAGGTTCATTCTAAGACTGTGCCTACCACACCATATCAGATGTGGAGTGGGAAGAAACCCTATCTTCAGTATCTGAAGATATAGGGATGTCCAGCTTTTGTTGAAAAGCAGTATGCGGACAAGCTCGAGGCACGCTCAGTACTGTGTAAGTTTATATGATACCCAAATAACTCCAAGGGGTATCTATCCTATTACGCAGAGGAACAAAAGGTTTTTTGTTCCTCGTCATGCCTATTTTTTAGAAAATCAATTTTTGTAAAAGGAAATAGTGGGAGTGCAATCGAACTGGAAGAAATTCCAGAACCACAAACTATTACTGAAAGTATGGTAGAACCAGAGGTATAAAAAAATGGACATCCCTACGCCAATCCGTAAGACTAGTAGGCAGTCTTATCCGCCCGAGAGATACTACGGTTTTCTCATAGACGGGGATCGAGAGGATTGCATCATTGACAATGATGAGCCAACTAGCTTCCAGTAAGCCATTCAGAGTGGCGAATTGGTAAAATGGCTGGATGCAATATGGACCGAAATGGAGTCCATGTACACCAACAAAGTATGCACTTTGAACATTGCTCCAGAAGGGGTAAAACCCATAGGCTGCAAATGGATCTTCAGAAAAAAATTGGTGTAGATGGATAGGTTGAAACCTATAAGGCTAGACTTGTTGCAAAAGGTTTTATGTCAAAGACCTGATTTGGACTATGATGAAACCTTTTCTCCAGTGACCATGCTCAAATCTATTCGGATCCTTCTTGCCATTGCTGCCTTCCAAGATTGTGAGATCTGGCAGATGGACGTAAAGACGACTTTTCTAAATAGTTATTTAGAAGAGTGTGTCTATATGGATCAGCCAGAAGGCGTCAATCAGAGTGGAAGCAGCGGGACAATGTAAAAGTTGCTTAAGTCCATTTATGGACTAAAACAGGCATCGCAGAATTGGAACATCTGTTTTTATTGAGACAGTCAAAGAATTCAACTTTATCAAAAATCCAGATGAACCATGCATTTATAGTAAGAATGTAGCAAGAACTGTGGAATTCCTCGTTGAGTGCGTGGATGACATTCTCTTGATAGGAAATGACATTCCTATGCTACAATCAGTCAAAGAATTCTTGTCACGGAGGTTCTCCATAAAAGACCTGGGTGATACCAACTATATTCTGGGGATCCAGATCTATCGTGATAGATCAAAGAGGATGGTGGGACTTTTACAGTCAAGGTACAACAAGACCATACTAAAAATATTTAGTATGGACGATTCTAAGCACGGTGGTCTACCGGCTTGTCACGGAATCACCTTCACTAAAGAGATGATTTCCAAGACTGATTTGGAAAGGGCTCACATGTCGATTATACCCTACACTTCTGTGGTATGCTCTATAATGTATGCAATGTTATGTACCAGACCGTATGTAGCTTACGCACTGAGCGTGGTAAGCCGGTATCAGTCAAACCCAGAGAAGAAGCACTGGGAAGAAGTAAAGAACATTCTCAAGTATCTGAGAAAGACTAAGGAGATGTTCTTGGTGTATGGAGGAAAAGGATCTCCAGATCGAGGCCTTTACTAACTCCAGCTTCCAGAGTGATAAGAATGACTCCAATTCCATGTCAGGTTATGGCTTTACTCTCAGTGGAGGAGCGGTCTGTTGGAAGAGCTCCAAGAAGGACACCGTTGCAAACTCGATGTTAGAAACGGAGTAGTTCGCTGCATGAGACACCGCAAAAGAGGCATTCTGGATATGGAAGTTCTTAATTGAACTTCATGTGGTTCCTTCGATTTGTTAGTCCAATACTTTAGTATTGTGACAACATACGGTGCTATAGCTTTAGGGAAGGAACCCAAGTCCCATCAGAGATCCAGACATATCTTGAGGCGGTACCACCTGATCAGGGAGATTGTTGATCCCCAGGGGATCGAGGTGGGGAGAGTAGATACGGAGAACAACACTGCAGATCCACTCAAAGAGGCCATCCCTCAGACAGTGTTCGAGGGGCTATTCGAGACCATCGGTCTGCGATATGCCAGTATATGGCCATAGTGCAAGTGGGAGATTGTTAGTGATATATGCTCTAGAGGCCATTATTGTATCATATTGGATTGTATATTACTTAATGGGAGATTGGGATATACACGAATATTGTAACAGTCTTGCTCGAAATGGTAGTATACTACCTGGTTTGTTTCTATCTCAATATGTGCATGCGTTTCTTTTAGCATATCGCTTATACATATTGGTAGAGACCTTAGGATCTTTGCTTGATTACCACCGTTCTGATGCCAGTCACACTAGTAGGGGCTGGGTAATCTATAAGCACATCCTATACAGGTCCCTAGGCGTAGGATTATCGAGACGGGGCATCGATACTCCACAGTAGACTAGTGTATACGCTTCTTATCACAGCAGGGAAGATGGTCTGTCCCACAGCCATCAGTACGTCTTACTGGAGATAGTATGCAGGTGCTCATTAGGTTATTAGTACACTGGACAGGACTCGTTGGGAACTGTTGGTGGGTATTATACCTATCGTCGAGTAGCAGTTCCCAAGTGACATAGGTACAGCTTAGTCCGTCGACTTGACACTTCTACTTCGCCTCGAGTGTGTTCCCATTGTACTTTGATTACTACCCTACCATGGCTCAAAGGAGTCGTGCAAACAGGTAGTAGTTGGGTGCAGTCCAGAAACACTTGGAGGCAGTGACGGTTAGATAGGATTCGTCTCTCACGGTATTAGGGGTTGATATCGCGCTGTGTTCGGAAGACCATTACACAAAGTCCTTGGCCAAGGCAAGCGAGATTTACTGGTATGTATTCCAGTAGTTTCTCAGGGTGTATTGGGGTACTCTCCGACATAACTTATTGCGCTATTAGGGGTCTGATGATTACCGCCCCTCTAGGCCCGATATACGATACTCTTAGACGAACAGACCGGACTGTATAGAGATTGTCATATTCAAGCTCAGTAGGAGTTCGGATGGGTTTTCCTCATCGGCTTTCTTATCGAAATCTACCTGAGGACCGTTACGTGCAGCTAGTACCGCTTGCGTCCTGTGGTTAAACCCACTGCCAGCGTAGTGTCGAGTCTTAGAGTCCCGCATAGAGAGTTTCCCTACACTGGGCAAAAGGTGTAGAGGCCGTATGGTTTTACGGCAGGGCTTCGATCACTTACGCACACTTGTGCGCGTATGATGTTCGGGAGGATAATACTAGTGGGCTTTGGTTTAAGCCATATCCTAGTATTATATTGATGGATCAGTTTCGTCTCTTTGTATTCGTGTTTCTCGGAACACGAATGCAGGTTTGTATATACGGATGAGAGGAGCACAGAAGGAGAAACTTCATTAGGGGTTTGACCATTTACTTGATTAAAACAATTATGAAGTCGAGGAAAGTATTTGTTATTTTTGTAATAATAATTGAGGCATGGCTACTAGTTTTGACTACTTGACTTTGTTTGACCTTTTGACTTGGCTTGACCACTTGACTTGGTTTGACTATTTGACTTAGATATTTTTGTGAGATATTTTGTGACCTAGATATTTTGATGAGATATTTTTCATGCCATGCTTGTGTTCATGTCAAGTTAGCCATCTCATTTTTCATTTATCATTATCATTATCAAAATCATTTCTATTTCCTCAAGTGAGCTCTCCTGCTAGCTCTCTTCTTCTTCCTCACTTCAAAACCCTAAAAGCTCTCATGTGTTGAGAATTCTAGAGTTTCAAGAGACAAATAAATCCATATTCATATTCTACATCACCTAGGCCATCAAGTTTAGCAAGCTTGTTGCCCTAGTTACCTCGGTTTTGAGGTGGAGCTCGGACTATAGACTCTCGGGTGGATCGTCTTTGACTCGAAGAGGCTGTCAAAGAAGCAACGATTCGGATCGATCCTTGGAGCCTACGTAGACGAGGAGGACAGCGATGAAGACCCGAAGGGCATGTATCGTGAGGTATAACTTCGTATCCGAGTAGTTAAACCTCAAGTAGTTTGCTAGCTAGGGTTTATGGACGATCCTTGGTTCTAGTCGGTGTTGCGAATCTCGTAAAAATCATTTTTTGCAAATTCTGCCTCCCCACAAACACGTGGGGTGCGCGACATCGACCTATAAATATAAGGGTTTACATGATGATATGAACAAGAAGAGAGGAAGAATACTACATAGTAGATCGAGTCCTTCACTTCTTAGGCTCCGGGTTGTAGTCCCTACGACTCCTCGTAGCTCCACGTGAGGATGCCACAAGCTTCCTACGCGATCTTCGTGTCGAAGATGATCCATCCGAAGTTCCTCAAGCTCAAGCTCTCTCCTCACAAAACCATCATAATTGAAGGAAACAATCTAATCCAAAGTGCTAGTTTGGACTGGATTGAGGAAGTAGGGAATAAGGCTCACTTATAAATTTTTCTCTCCTCTTATTTTTCAACTCTTGAAAACCTAGAGGAGGAAGATGACCATGGGAGAGTGAATGATGAGAGAGAATGTTCAAAACAGAAAATGAGCTTGGTCAAGGCATAAGAGAATGGATGACTTAGTCTCCAACAATTCAAGCATGGATTATTGCATAGAATAATCAAGCATGCTTCAATAGTGATGCCAAATGAATAAAATACACATAGCCATGCATTCATCCATACCTAAAATATCTTCTCATTTTCCACCTCATATTCTATTTTCACATAATAGAAAATCCATGTCATATGTGTCATCAACCATGACACAATACACACACACATATATCACATATATATACACACATACATAAATATACATATGAAGAAAAACTTAAGTGAGCTTAATATTAGTTAAATATCGAATATAAATATATATTAAATTATTAAATTAATATTTAATTTAATAATCCGGTCATATCATATATAACCGACTAATATCATTTATCTGTATATCATATTATCAAATCAACCTTGATTCGATAATCAGGTCGTATAACATATAACCAAACCGATAACAAATAACTGCCAGATTAGAATACGATATCACATGCTCGTATTTAATCTGGCTCCCCGCACATATCAACATATGTGCCCTACTTCGTTTCGATTGAACCAGGAAACTTCTATGTAGGACTCTAAAGACTCGTCAATACACCAGCAGTAAGTAATGATCATATCAGTTATCCAAAAGCCGTCAGCGGTATTAGCTGTACATAACGGCTACCCAGGTATTGAGCGATTAGAAGATTAGCAAGCAAGCTTGTCCAAACTCCTAAGTAGCCTTTAAGCAACACTTACCGTGCAGTCCGGTCTCTTCATCTGATATGGCGCATATCGAGTCTATGGGTGGTAACGTCAGACCCCAGTAACTTGATAAGGCATGCTGATGTATGGCTCATAATAGTTCGAGAAACTACTAATAACACTTACTAGTAAATCTTAATAGCAGCCCTGGCCAGGGACTTTCTGTTATAACCAATCGAGCATAACGCAACATCAACTCCGAATACCGGGAGAGACGAAACCCCTCCTATCGCTCATTACCTCCATGTGACTCAGGACTATACCAAAAATCCACCTATTTGCACGACTCGTTTGAGCCGTGGTAGGGAGGAAATCAAAGCACAATGGGAGCCAAACAAGACTCTATGACGGCCTCGGGTTTGCAGACTAACCTGTACCAGTGTCACTAGAGAACTGCTATTTGACGATAGGTATAATTTCAACTAGGAGTTCTCGGCGAGTCATGTTCGGTGTACCCATTCTCTAATGAGCACCCATGTACAATCTTTGATGTCACACACTAATGGTTATGAGATCTACTATCGCCCTCTAAGGGACAAGAGACGTATACACTAGTCTACTCTGGAATATTAATGCTCTGTCTTGATATCCCCTCGACTAGGAACGGTTGAAAGATGTACTTTTGGACCACCCTGGTCCTACTAGTATGATCTGCATCATAGACCTGGTAGTCGAGTGCATATCTTAAGGGCTTTACTAACATGTAAGAGAAAGACAGTATAATAATACCAGTCTACATATTAAGATAAATATAACCAGATAGCATACTATCATGTCGAGCAAGAAAGTCCTCTATATATATACACAAGCATCCATTATATCATACAATAATGGCCTTTAGGGCATACGTATTCCCAACAATCTCCCACTTGCACTAAGGCCAGTTGTGGTAGTATCTCATACCCAACATCCCAAAAAGTCTCTCAAACTGTGTTTAAGGGAGGGCCTTCGTGAGTGGTTCTGCTATGTTGTCCTTCATGTCTACTCTCCTGATCTCGATCTCCTGGCGATCAACTATTTCCTTGATCAGGTGATACAGCCTAAGAATATGTCTGGATCTTTGATGGGACCGGGATTATTTGGCCAAAACCACTGCTCTATTGTTATCACAATACACAGGTATTTGATGCTCAATAGATGGAACCACACCAAGTTCAGCAATGAACTTTTTCATCCAGACAACCCCTGTGGCAGTATCGTTGGCAGCGATGTATTCAGCCTCCATCATCGAGTCAGCTATGGTATCTTGCGTGTAACTCTTCCACCATACTGGCCCTCCATTGAGGGTAAAGACAAAACCTGAGACTGACTTACTGTCGTCCTTATCACTCTGGAATCTCGAATCGGTAAAGGACTCCACCTGGAGTTCACCGTTACCATACACCAAGAACATTTTTTAGTCCTTCTAAAGTACTTAAGAATGTTCTTCACAGCTGTATAGAGCTTTTCCCTAGAATTTGATTGATACCTACTTACTACACCTAGTGAGTAAGCTACATCCGGTCTGGTACATAACATTGCATTCATGATAGACCCGACCGCCGAAGCATAGGGTATCCCTTGTATGCGAGCCCTCTCCAAATTAGTCTTGGGAGACATCTCTTTGGAGAGAGTGATTCTTGAGCAAGAGGGTACATTACCATGCTTAGAATCTTCCATACTAAACCTCTTTAGTATGGCGTCTATGTACCTAGATTGGGAAAATCCCAACATCCTCATAGATCTATCTCTATAGATCTTTATCCTCAGGATGTAGGAGGCATCACCTAGATCTTTCATGGAGAACTTATGTGATAAGAAGAGCTTGACCGAGTGTAGCATAGGAACATCATTTCCTATTAAGAGTATGTCATCCACGTACAATACGAAGAAGACAACCTTACTCTCTACAACCTTCTTGTATATATATGTTCCATCTACATTTTTGATGAAGTCAAAATCTTTGACTGCTTTATCAAAACAGATGTTCCAGCTCCGCGATGCCTGCTTTAATCCGTAGATGGATTTAAGCAGCTAGCACACCTTTCTACTGCTCTCACTGTCTACGAAGCCTTCTGGAAGTGTCATATACATGCTTTCTTCTAAATCACCATTTAGAAAAGCGGTCTTGACATCCATTTTCCAGATTTCGTAGTCATGGTATGCAGCAATGGCAAGTAGGATCCTGATAGACTTAAGCATAGCGACAGGAGAAAAGGTTTCATCATAGTTTCCACCAGGTCGTCGACGAAAACCTTTAGCATAGCTTTGAAGGTCTAAACCTTTCCATCTACACCAATTTTCTTCTTAAAGATCCGCTTGCTCCAGATGGGTTTTACCCCTTCAGGAGCAAATTCCATATTTTGTTGATGTACATGGATTCCATCTCAGATCGTATAGCATCCAGCCATTTCATAGAGTCCTCACTTGTGATGGCCTGCTCGAAACTAGTTGGGTCATCATCTTCCATGATGCAATCCTCGATCCCACCGTCTACGAAAAAACCGTAGTATCTCTCAGGTGGATGAGGAACCCTACTAGATCTTCGGAGTGGCCGGGGTTCGTTGGGGACCATTGAATACTATGGTTCTACCAAATCGTCAGTAACAGTTTTTGTAGCTGGAACTTCTTCCACTTTTATCTATTGCCACTAATTTCTTTTACAAGAAATTCCATTTCTAAAAAGGTGGCATATTGAGAAAAAAACACCTTTTGTTCCTCAGTGTGGTAGAAGATATATCCATGTGAGTTCTTTGGATATCCCACAAACTTGCAAAGAACTGACCTTGCCTCGAGCTTGTCCGGGTTTTGCTTTTTTTTTTTTACATAAGCCGGACAACCCCATATCTTAATGTAATTAAGACACAGTCTCTTCCCCTCCCATATCTCATATGGAGTGGTAGGTATTGATTTGGTCAGAATCCTATTCAATAGGTATGCAGCTGTCTCAAGTGTATAACCCCAAAAGGAAATCGGTAACTCAACAACACTCATCATAGAGCGCACCATATCCAATAGGGTGCGATTTCTTCGCTCTGATACACCGTTGTGCTGTGGTGTATACAGAGGAGTAAGCTAAGAGAGAATCCCATTCTCTTTTAGATAATCTTGGAATTACATGCTTAAGTATTCTCCTCCCCGATCAAATCGAAGGAATTTAATACTTTTACCCATTTGGTTCTCTACTTCGCTCTTATATTCTTTGAATTTCTCAAAAGATTAAGATTTGTGTTTTATCAAGAACACATGTCCGTATCTTAAGAGATCATTGGTGAATTTAATGAAGTACGAGGAACCATTCCTGGCATGTGTAGACATAGGACCGCATACATCACTATGTATCAGTTCCAAGAGTTCAGTAGCTCTTTCTCCGCGTCCAGTAAACGGAGTTTTGGTCATCGTACCTTTGAGACATGACTCGCAGTTTTCATAAGATGTGAATTCGAACTGATTCAAATATCCATCTTTATGCAACTTTAGCTAGCCTTGTCGTATTGATATGACCTAGTCTACAGTGCCACAAGCAGGCTTCGCAAGTCTCAGGTCGACAAACTAACATGCACATATGTCACATGGGAACTGCTATCTGACAATAGGTAAAATACCAACTAGCATGTTCCCGGCGAGTCCTTCCAGTGTACCCATAACCTAAAGAGCACCTGCATAATATCTTACGTGAACAAACTGACACCAATAGCTTGTGAGACCTGGCCACCGCCCTTCGTCGGGGTCTCGATAAGTATACACTAGTCTACTCTGGAGTATCAATGCCCAGTCTCAATACTCCCTCGACTAGGGAAATTTAAGAATGTGCTTATAGACTACCCAGCTCCCACGTATATGATCGCCATCATAATGCTGGTAGTCAAGCAAGAATTCTATGGGCTCTATTAATATGTAATAGTGATCTGTAATATCACATAAAGCATGTACATGATGATAAAGACAAACCGGATAGCATACTATCATCTCGAGTAAGACCGTTCTATTCGTATAGGTCTTCCCTCAATCATCATAATCACCTGCCTGCGATTACAGTAATTGCCTTGGGGCCCTATAGCCAACAGTCGGGACGATGAGCGGAGAGATCAAGGATGTGGCTGGGGTCGTTCATATATGTTCGGATCTGGGATATATAGAAAACGTTGTGCACTCCTTCCAATGAGGGTGGTAGTGCCAAACGGTATGCCACTTCTCCGACTCGTTCGAGAATGTCGAACGGTCCTATGTATCTGGGACTGAGCTTACCCTTTTTTCCAAAGCAGATTACTCCTATGTTTGGAGAGATCTTTAGAATAACATAGTCTCCAGGTTGGAACTCCAAGTGTCGGCGCTTTGCATCAGCCCAATGCTTCAGTCGGTCTTGGGCTATGTGCATTCTTTCCCTGATCGTGTGGACTACGTCTATAGTTGCCACGATCATCTCTGGTCCAAGGATGTCACGACCCGAAATGGCACGTGACTGGCACTTGAATTATATGAAGTCTATAGGACCCCATCTAATTCAATTAAGCCAAAAATCCCAAAAATCTAAACCATTTTAAGGAAGAAGTGAAGAAAACTAATTTTTAAACAAGTAGTTTTAATAACGTAAGCTGAAGTATGCATTTTTAAAATCTCAAGTCTTTTCTGAAAATTTCGGCACAGTTTCATTTATAAATACTGGCCCCAAAAGAGTACAACATGCATAATATGAATAAAAGCATCCCCAAGCGGGAGCTAGCCCTTCGCCAATTGGCGGTCATAACCACGCAAGCAATATAATATACAACGCCGAAGGACGAGGATCAAAACTCAAAAGAAAACTCAATATCATCAAGAAAACCCATAATAATACAACGCGTGACTCTAAGGTCAAAAGAATATACAACTGGTCTTCTAAATCTATAAATAATACAAGTCTGGTTGATGGAGTTTACTAGATACAACTGAAATATAATAAAAGTACAATGGTGGTCACGATGCAAGTGAACCCACCCACCAAAGCAATCACCCGGAATGAAGTAGTGTGCCAACAAAGCCGCGAAGGAAACCTGTACGGCAAAATCTGCAAGAAACTGTGGCACAACGGGGGTGAGTTGCCAACTCGTGAGTAGAAAACATCACCGAGCAGAAATCGTATGTATGACTCAATCGTAGGTCATACGATCAGTAAAATCCTCAAATAATATGGCCTGAAGCATGATAAAATGGCAAGGGTAAACATCTATACATAAGTGTAATACCAAGTGCTCGTGTCAGTGCCTCAGGTAGCAACATATCATATATATGATGTATGAATGCATGAAAACAGAATACATCTAAATGAGAAAACTGTTTTCTTATCTCAGTGAGATTTATGTATAAAAATCGTAGTATCATCAATGAAATCAACAAAAATCAGTGTCTAGCATCGACACAAAATATATATATATATCCCACTGTCTCAATATCTCGGGCTCCGGCAATACGGACTGGCCTATATCATCAAATCTCAATACCTCAGGCTGCGGCAATCCGGACTGGCCTATACTCCGATCGGTATCCTCCGGATATCCGTCGAGTCACAATAAAATCATCGGTCGGTAGTGCTCCCCTGCCAGGCTCAACGCCATCATCTGCGACCATCTTGTCCCGGGGTACCGCACCGGGTCCACCATGCACCCACAGACGGTTCCTCCTCCTCCACGAATCGGGTGTATGATATCACTCAAGAGCCGAGAAAACTCATGGTGGACTCCTCTCAAATCATATCATGAGAAAACCGCAATTTTCTACCTTTTAAAAAGATAATAAGTTTATAAATCTTTGCGGTTTCTCCAAATCCAGAAATCTCATGGAAATCCGAAATCCCAATCTCATGGGTAAATAAACAATGAAATACCGGTAATAAGTTCCATAATATTGCATGACAATAAATACATGAATGCATCGGATGTCAAGCAAGGAATGCAATAATTATACTAGCATATGGAAGCAATAACATATTGGAACTATCAGCTAACAAGCTATGTCAATTAAATAATATTCTTTAAAGTGTACGTGACATAGAAATTACCGATGATGATGTGTGTGAGCCGGTGTTCTGACAGCATGATTTTAACAATAACTAATGAAATCACAAATAAGCATGCAATGCAATGCGAACGGCCAGAATATGCGGAACATGAATAATAACGCGACATATAAGAATATACATAAATATATGAGTCACACAGTTTTGGAATTTGAAATAACACGAATCGTGGTGTTTAGAAAATAGGGACTACGGTGTTTTTAAGAAAAGGTACGTCCTTTGAAATATCCGTAGAATCCCTTGGCCTGTCCTTAAAATACTCACGATTTGTTAGTTTTGAAATAAGTATGACTCAAGTCCAGTCTAACATCTACAAGTAAACTACAGGACTAAACTAACAGACTAATCGAAAGGGTAAGGAAAACCACCTAAGTCTGAGTCGATACATGTATCTAGTAGTTGGTTATCCCGCCTCAATAATATCACATACGATACAATATATATCATATGACATCCTCGAGTCAAGAGTGCGGATTTATCATCATAATCATATCACGTACGGTAAATCCATCATACGACATCCCAAATCTGGGTACGGGTTAAATATCACAATTATCTCATTTTTCATCTGGTCTCCTTATCATCACATATCATGAACTGGGGGTACTGATATAAAGTCTAGTAAATACTGATACCATCAACATATATATATATATATATATATATATATATATATGCGTGTGTATGAAAACACATCGCCTAGGATCCGCTATAATCTCATGTCGTATCTCATAATACGAACCAAATCTAATCACCGATCTCGTGGCATCATGCCCAATCATATCGACTCATCTCTAAGTACCATATGCTATCCTCATATCCAAGTATATGTATACATACATATATATAGATATAGATACACACACACACACACACACATACCCATATACGGACAAGTAATAAAATGTATGCATGTGTGTGTGTACGCGTGTGGGTATAATCTTTACTCTAGGGTTTCACGACTAAGAAGCTAAACGAAGTTACTTCTAATTACACTAAAACTAACCCATGAACACCTAAAACCTATATTGATAATCATCCATGTATCACAACACACATATTTATAATCATATATAACATTTTTGTATACTACACTAAGAAACTGCGGGGGTGCTATACGCCATCCACCCGACTTCCCCCGTAGATATATATCTACTCACCTTGATCTTGCTTGCCGAAGTCGATGTTGCCACGCCCTTGCTTTTCATACTGAAGCTCATGCGGAGGTACCTATATATACACATATAGCATCGTAAACAGAATTCACGCACGAAACCAAAACGGCACACGAATCTTACATAGGTTAAAACCTATGTCTACGCATGCAAGAAAACCAAACGACTCTCGACGATTGACGTATAAATGTGAATCGACCGATAAAAACATGAATATCAAAACTTTAATTCATAAACATCACGAAATACAAGGCAGCAACTCATGAAAATGGCCCAAGATTTTACCCTAGGTGAAATTAGTCAATTTTGCATATGTGGAGGGTCTAGTTTACTGTAGATAAAGCCCTGAACCAAACACGGCCCAAATCAACCCCACCCTAGCTGCAATTTGCGGTCAGGAAGATTAAATTTATGGCCATGTAGGAGGGGTAGGGTCTCGTGTCTTGCGGTTATAATCTAGGTTGCCTGCACGACTCACTGTGTTTGCTAAATAATTTTCAGGTCAGCCGGGTCATAGCAGATTCCAGTTTCCCATCACAATTTCCAGAAAAATACGATATCGGGGAATCTAAGTTTTCTAAATGGGGTTTTAGTCTATGGTTTAACCCAAAATACAATCACCATAGGGGTTGCATGGCCTCTACTAATCTCAATTACACTTTCTCAATTCAAAATCCCTCAAACCTCTTCTAGAAATTTTCTAAGTTCACTAATCTACACTAAATCACTTCTAAACTAACATGGAAGCTAAAGTGAATGGAATACTATGTTAAAGGTGAAATAATTACCTCATTTGGCAACTCAAGAATTTTCTTGAGTTGTCCCAAGTCTCCAAAATCCAAACTTTCCTTGTCCAAAATGCTTGTAGTGGGCTTGTGCATGTTTTTTATGAAAGGGAGATGGAGTTTTGAGGTGGGATTGAGGGTGTTTGTAAGGATGAAGATGATGTGGAGGGAGGAGGTAGCCATGGTGAGAGGAAGTGGGGAAAAGATGAAGGAAATGAGGGGGAAAACAAATGGGGACTTGGTCAATGAGACCCCTCACCTCTCTCTCACTTCTCTCTTGCCCATACTCCTTTTTTTATCCTTTTCTTTTTCTTTTCTTTTCTTATCTATTCTTTTCTTTTCATTTAAAAGCCATTCATGAAAAAATAAAGAAAAAGACATGGTAAAAAAGTGTAACAATGTGTAATTTGACATGGTGCATGTCATGTGCACAAATCAAGCTTAATGCACGATTAGTGATTTTTAATCGCGACTAGAATTAAAATGGAATATAATTAATCATAAAGAATTTATAATTTGCTTAAATCATATAAAACACCCTCATTTCAGTAATTCCTATAATTTTCCAAATATTTCCCAATTTATCGGTATTTAATTATACCGCATTATCAAAATATTCGTAATATTTATTATTTAATTATATAACTTCCCAAAAATAATATTTTGTTTTTCTGAAATGTTACAATCTTTCCTCCTTAAAGAAATTCGTTCCCCAAATTTAAATTTAAACCCCGCAAATACTAAAACATTTCAGTAAAAAAGATCAAGTCGTCGGGGCTCCGAATCATAAATTCATAAAATACGTCGTAGCGCAATTCATGCGCATTGAAATCGACTATATATATCAAAATCTAAACTCTGTCATGCATCCTGCAATCATCGGAGTTATGGTGAAAACACCAATGTCTAAATCCAATACGAAAACCAACATGATATACATCAAAACTATACATGTAAATATCGTTGTAAATTCGTCAAAACATCTGAAAGAAATGCATGCCAAACTCTTTTCCAATCGTTGTGAAATGCGCGTATCACTGCACAGTTGCAGATGTCTATTGTAGGAAAATAACTATATAATATACCCTTTCTTTAACATACACGTCCCGCCTTTTTACAAAATAATTTAGAAGGGTTTCCTTTGTTAAATGTCTCGTGTCAACTCGGACACGTAGGTAAATACTGAGACTATAGATCCTTTTTGGAAATCCCTTCAATAGCTATCAATGCATGCAAAAATATATTCAGGTACTGTCCTCTGACTAGTACTGCCCAGTACTATACCATATAGTAAGTATCATAAAATATACTGATCCAAAAGAATCAATCCCCAAACTGTGTACAAGAATGCCCCGTGTGTCTGGTGCGCACGGAAAATGAAATCCATGAATATACCATACATGTGCACATATACAAAATCTAAGTGCAACGGGTGTACACGAAACACCTGTCAAAGGCAACGGGTGTGCCTGACAGCAATATCAGGTGCATCTGATATCCACGAAGAATCTCGATTTAGTGCATCTGGTGTGCACCGAAATCGCATCAAGCACGTCAAGTCTGGGCAAAATCCAACTCAAGTGCATAAGGTGCACGAAAACAAATATCGAGTATCACAATCGAAATCGATGATATACAACACATCTCAATCCAAACCAGGTATACCGTGGTATATAATCTCACAGCCATGTGCATTAGCGTGCACAAAATCGAATCAAAATACTAAAAGTGCATGAAAACTATGCCGAAAGCATAAGTTAAATCACATACATACTATAGGCATGAAATCAAAATCAACATATCGAATGATATCAAATCGAAGTCAAGTGCAACTGTGGTGCACAAAATCTCAATCATGCAAATAAATCACCCAAAATACCGAAATCAAAGATGGAGGAAACCGTCCCGCTCCGGCATATCCTCTAAAGATCTCTGGCCAACTGTCATGGTCACTCATAACATGTCTCGTCGACAGTGCCGAACTCTGGCCTATTAGGTGTACGTAATATGACCGGTCCTGGGTCCAAGTCTACTCGTATAGTATTCCAGAAAGGTTCTGTCGAAGTCTCCCCCAAATCTCGTTTCTGCCGAACTGTCCGGAAGTTATCATCTTTTATTAAATCTATTTCTTGTTCCGGAACGGCTGCATACTCATCACGACTCTTTCTGGAAGATATATCCATGTACTACGCCTCTGCATGCATATCACATCTCTGATGTTAGCAGAGTGGAACGTCATCTCATCTAGATCTCGTATGAACCTCTTACTCCACTTTTCTCTAATGTCGACTGATTCGGACTCGTTGCTTCGTGGCTGCATGAACTGCGCTCCAACGACTATACTCATATCTGGAGTCTCCCAAGCAATATATCCTATCACATGATATCCGAATGACGTCGAACTTTCCGATCGATTCGTCTAAGTTCCATAATCCCCTAAGAGCTCAACATCTTAAGTACAGTTTAATAATATCCAGTATATGCCACAGTACTTATGGACCAGCCGTAGAAGGGCAAACCCAAGCTTCATTAATGGCACCGCGGAACTGCTGCAAACACTAAGGTTTCAAAGCGTTCTCATGGTCATTATATCGAGTTAGGGTTTCATTCTTCTAGAAGGTCCACGTAATTACTTGCATGTTTTTCCGAACACTTTAAACTTGGAAAATGGGTTTCTGACATTCGATCGTTTTATTTTGACTCCCAACGTACCTGCGTGAAGTCTTCTCAAGCTGGAATCAATCAATATGATGACCTCACATCGAGATAGGCAACGAATCACATATCCTAGTCATTCCTCCTTGGGTGACTAGCGATCTTCTATCATATCTCTATGTACAACTCATGCGGCATTAGCATCAAACATCTGGGCGATATCTCGTCAGTCGTAGCAACAACTGAATCATTCGTCCGCACGCTGAATAGTGCATCAATCATCAAGAATAATCGGTGCATTGATGGTCATCACATTCTGGCTCGCATCTTGTAGTGGCCCAATCCTCTGGTGCTGATCTGCACGTTCGAGAAATTTTGTAAAAGCGATCCATCAAACGCTCATGGCGCGAAAACACAATAGGACGATACATCTATGCAATCGTGTGTCCCTAGAATCACGCCCTGGTCAGTCCTCATCCGTGACGAGCTCATGCTGACCGCAACTCTAGCCGCAGCTCTCTCTGCCCGTGTACTCGTGGCAGCAAAAACCATAAACCGATATCGATGAGGATAGATCATAGGAATGAATATAATACTGTGCAAGGAAATGTACATCCTAAGGCTTCTTAAGCGGAGTAGATTATCGTAAGTATGCCGCGGAACATACACACGGTATGTTACTCTCCTTAAGTCTCCTACTCCATCAACCAAGGTCAACCTACGCGACAAAAGTTCAGGTCTAATACCCCCTCGACGAAGTCTAAGTTTCGTAAGGTCAAGCCTAGGTTCCGAATATATATACTCCCTAGACTCCGCATAGTCAAACAGAGACTCGAACCAAGCTTAACCTAGCGCTCTGATACCGACTTTGTCACGGCCCGAAATGGCACGTGACTGTCACTTGAATCATATGAAGTCTATAGGACCCCATCTAATTCAAGTAAGCCAAAAATCCCAGAAATCTAAACTATTTTAAGGAAGAAGTGAAGAAAAGTAGTTTTTAAACAAGTGGTTTTAATAACATAAGCCGAAGTATGCATTTTTAAAATCTCAAGTCTTTTCTGAAAATTTCGAGAGAGTTTCCTTTGTAAATACTGGCCCCAAAAGGCTACAATATGCATAATATGAATAAATGCATCCCCAAGAGGGAGCTAGCTCTTCGCCAATTGGCGGTCACAACCACGCAAGCAATATAATATACAACGCCGAAGGGCGAGGATCAAAACTCAAAAGGAAACCCAATATCATCAAGAAAACCCATAATAATACAGCGCACGACTATAAGGTCGAAAGGATATAGCCCCTATCAATGAATAAACACTGCGTATATGGGCCGTGTGCATGAAATTAATGGATCTTCTTTTGGGAAGAGCTTAATTCTGAGGTGCGGAGCATAATTTCAGGGCCGGAGCCTTATTCCAATGGGCCGAGCATAATGCCGAGAGCGGAGCATGACTACAGGAGAATAATTCTGAGGGCGCGGAGCAAAATTCCGGGTGCGGAGCATGATTCCAGGAGCATAATCCCGGGGGAGGAGCATCATTCCGAGGAGCGGAGCATGATTCCTGGAGTATAATTCTGGGGTCAGAGCATCATTCTGAGGAGTGGAGTATGACTTCTGATGGAGAATATATTCTGATACAAAATATAATTTCGATGCAGGGTTCCGGAGAGAAGCATAATTCCGACATGGGACATGTATATTCTGAGACGAAGTATAATTCCGACGCAGGGTTCCAGAGAGAACTATAATTTCGACATGGGGTATGTTATATCCTGAGACGAAGCGTAATTCCGGCACAGGGTTCCGAGGCAAAGCATAATTTCGACACGGGGTGTGGTATATCTTAAGGCGAAGCATAAATCCTACGCAGAGTTCCAGGACGAACCATAATTTAGACATGGGGTGTACTATATCCTGAGACAAAACATAATTCCGGCACAGGGTACCGGGGCGAAGCATAATTTCGACACGGAGTGCGGTATATCCTGAGGAGAAGCATGGTTCCGAAGCAGAGGTAGACATTAATTGACTTGTTTGCTTGGGTTTTGGGTTTTGGGCCGATATCAGCATCGCAACATTGGAATATGGTGCTAGGAGTGAATCATCATTTACCATGAGTGGATTAGGGGATTTTGGTTTTGGTTTGGCATTAGTATCGCTACACTGGAATATAGTACTATGAGCGAATCATCATTTGCCATGAGAGGATTTGGGGGTTTTGATTTTGGTTTGGCATCAGCATCGCTACACTGGAATATGATACCAGGAGCAAATCATCATTTGCCATGAGTGGATTTGGGGGTTTTGGTTTTGGTTTGGCATTAGCACCGCTACACTGAAATGTGGTACCAAGAGCGAATCATCATTTGCCTTTTCCCGTTGGGTAGCGATGGCTTAAGAGGCAGGTTTAGGTCCCTATCTTCTAAGGCTTTTCAACTTTATGAGCTGTAAGGATCTCATAAAAACATTTTCTCCCAACGAGTCGTGAGGATCTCGTAGGTATACTTTCTCCTTAGGAGTCGTGAGGACCCAAGAGTGTGGTTTTTCCTTATAAGTGGTAAAGATCCCACGAAGGTGTTTTTTTACGAGTTGAGAGGATCTCGTAAGCTCCGTTGTTCTCATGTATCGTGAGGAAACACGCGTGTGTCTTCCTAAATGGAAAATAATTCTAAGGGTGAAGACCGTCCGCAGGGCTGGTGATTGCGGTGGGGAAAGGGTGTGATTTAGCTTGTTTATGCCTATGAATTGTACACGGTAGTCAGTTTGGGAACAGGCCGTAGGGCTGGGAGAATTTGGATCTTTGTTTCTTGGTCGGCGTCTGCATCGCAACACTAGGATTGTGCCAGGAGCGACTCATCATTCGTCGTTGGGACATTTGGGGATTAGAAATTTTGTTAGCATCCGTATCGTTAACACTGAAGTATGGTTTCAGGAGCGACTCATCATTCGCCTTTTTAGGGGTTTGAGATATTTATTTATCTACACATTTTTTTACCACGATTGCTCCATCATTTTAGCTTTTCTTATCATAAAGGACGCGACTACCCTATGATTTCAGCTATTTATTCGTGGTTGCCCCATCTTTTCAGCTTTTTTTACTCGCTGATTTTTATTACGAGTTGCCCCATCGTTTCGGCTTTTTGTTTATTTATTTATTTACACAATTTCGTACACTTCTAGTTTAACAACTTAGGGGTTGAAGTTGAGCATTTATTGAAGATTTTCACGTTTTGATTTTGGCGAAGCTGGATTGATGGCCGTAATTTGGTGGTTTGCCAGCCCATCAGAGGACGGTACGGTTTTCTCAACCTTATATTAGTCCTCCACCCAGTCTTTAAACACACAACAGTCCTCAATGGTATGACTCACTACCCTATGATATGGGCAATACATGGGATTGTCAGTCATGTTCATTTCATGTGGTCTCTTTGGAATAGGCAGTTGCAGACCGTTGTTCAATACGTCCTCGAATATATTGCGGACTACATCCCTCCATAATGAGTGTACTTTCTTCTTTCTCTCTATTAGTGTCATTGTCTTTATGGATGCTGTCCTCGAGGCCAATTGGTATTTGGTTCGCTTATTTTCCGCTTACCCCATTTAGTGTACGTATGAAAGGACTGGAAGCTGATCACGGCCGTTTTTGGCAAAGGTGTTCCGCTCTTGTGCTGGAGGGAGTATCGGTTGGATGTTTCAGGACATTAATCCCTGGCTCATGAACCAAGTTTTGATTTTAGTATAATTGGTGTTGGCGTTCCTAGAGCCCTGGCTGCTAACCACGGGTTGCAGAACGACAAGTTTTAAAATACTTGGCGCTAGAAACGACTACCTAGAATCTAACCAAAAATTAAACTAGCAAACTAAAGAAGTATAGCTACTGTGATAAGAGAGTTATACCGAAAGATTCGTGTTGTTTGATCTTCTACTCTCTTCCTTAGCCCCATGGGGTCTCTGTGATCGAGCTTGATCTCCGGTCTTCCTCCGTCGAAGATAATCCATCCGAGAGATATGGTTCATGGCTCTAGCTCCACACAAAAAACCTAGTAGAGCAACTGAAGTCTCTAGGTTGCTAATCTAGAGTGTCTAGTGATGTAGTGAGTTGTTCTAGTAATTTTCTATCTCTCTTACATCCTTATTTATCAACTCATGAGAAGGTAGGGAGGAAGATGAAGGAGGAGCTCAAGAAAAGAGCTAGTGAGGAAAGAGAACAAAAAATGAGAATGAAAAACTCATGAGTGGAAAAATATCATGGTTTTGTATAAAACCATTTTTCAAATATAATAACACAACCATGCTTGAATAATTTGCACAAATGAATTTACAATTCATTTTTCAATACTATTCAAGTATGGTTCACACCATTCTCTCTTTTACACCTCATTTCCACTTTTACACCTCATTTCCATTTTACAAAAACAAATGGAAAATACATGATGAGGTGTCATCCTTCTAGAATGTCTTTCCGTATAAATACAGAATACACTCTACCGTATATACATATCCGTATTCGTATCAAAATACGGACACCAAAAGAGTTAGAATAATACAAAGAACATAATAGTAGAAAATACATATCGAAATATATATACGTAAACTATTAAATCAATAACTGATTTAATAATCCGGCTTAATCCTAAGCCGGCTGATATTTTCAACCGTCCGATCGAAAGTCCGGATAACACTACTATATAAATATCGAAATATGCATATGTAAATTATTAAATTAAAACTTGATTTAATAATCAGGTTTAATTCTAAGTCGGCTAGTATTATCATTCGATCGGAACCCTGCGCATATCAAAATATGGCTACTACATCATTTCGCCAGAATCAGGGAAACCCTCTGTGTAGGACTCAAAAGACTCGACAGTTGCTGGCAGTGGGTTTAACCACAAGCACGTCAGCGACACTAGCTGTACGTAACGGCTACCCAGGTACCTGTCGAAAAGAAGGACGACGAGCATGCTCATCCGGACCCCTACTGTGCCTATCTTTAGATAATGCCAAACCAAAATAATATACTATTGTAACGAGTCTTTACCAACATGTTTAAGAAATACAAAGCAGTAAGAAAAACAAATACACATGTTCAGATAAAGACAACTCAAATAGTATACTATATAACTGAGCAAAATTATCATGTACATACATATCCCCAGCATCCTATACGATACAGGCCTCTAGGGCATACATATCCAAAAATCTCCCAGTTACACTAAGGCCTGTAATTGGCGTACCGAATACCCAACATCTACTCTATGGCTAGTTGTTAGCGCATCGCATACCTAATATCTCAAAAAGTTGCTCGAACTGCGCTTAAGGGAGGTCCTTGGTAAATGGATCCACCGTGTTGTCTTTCGTATCTACTCTCCATATATGGATCTCCCAGCGATCTATGATCTCCCTAATCAGGTGATACCACTTCCAGATGTGTATGGATTTCTGATGGTACTGTGATACCTTCGCTAAAAACATAACCCCATTATTATTGCAATACAAAGGTATTGGATCAACAATAGACAGAACCACCTCAAGTTCAGTAATGAACTTCTTCATCCAGACCGCTTCTTTTGCGGCATCGTTGGCAGCAATGTATTCAGCCTCCATCGTCGAGTCTGCGACGATGTCCTGTTTGGAGCTCTTCCAACAGACTGCCCTTCCGTTAAGGGTAAACACAAAACCCGAAATAGAGTTGTTGTCATTCTTGTCACTGTGAAAGCTTGAGTCGGTAAAAAACTCCACCTGGAAGTCCTCATTACAGTAAATCAAGAACATCTCCTTAGTCCTTAGGTACTTGAGAATGTTCTTCACAGATGTTCAATGATTCTCACCTGAGTTCGACTGATACCGGCTCACCACGCTAAAAGCGCGTAGGCTACATCTGGTCTGGTACACAGCATCACATATATTATAGATCCTACCACCGAAGAGTAGGGTATAGTGTTCATGCGAACCATCTCCTTATCAGTCTTGGGAGATATCTCTTTGGAGAGGGTTATTCCGTACAAAGCGAGTATATTACCGCGCTTGGAATCTTCCATACTAAATCTCTTTAGTATGGACTCTATATACCTGAACTGTGAAAGTCCCAACAATCTCTTGGATCTATCTCTATAGATCTTAATCCCCAGAATGTACGAGGCATCACCAGGTCTTTCATGGAGAACTTTTGTGACAAGAACAACTTGACCGATTGCAGTATAAGAATGCCATTTCTTATCAAGAGAATATCATCCATGTACAAGACGAGAAATACAACAGTTCTCCCTATAATCTTCTTGTAGATACATGGTTCATCCTTATTTTTTATGAAGTCAAATTCCTTGACTGTTTCATCAAAACATATACTCCAGCTCTGTGATGCCTGGTTTAATCTATAAATGAATTTAAGCAACTTGCACACCTTCCCGCTGCTCCCACCGTCTATGAATCCCTCCAGTTGATTCATATAAACGCACTCTTCTAAACTTCCATTTAGAAAAGCCAATTTAAAGTCCATCTGCCAGATATCATAGTCATAATAGGCAGCAATGGCAAGTAGGATCCGAATGGATTTCAGCATAGCCATAGGAGAAAAGGTTTCGTCATAGTCCACTCTTGGTCTTTGAAGAAAACCTTTTGCAACAAGTCTAGCCTTATAGGTTTCCTCCTGTCCATCTACAACAATCTTCTTTTTGAATATCCACTTGCATCCAATAGGTTTTACCCTAGGAGGAGCAACATCCAAAGTACAAACTTTGTTGGTATACATGGATTCCATTTCGGATCGAATAGCATCCAGCCATTTATCAGAGTCCCCACTGGAAATGGCCTGCTTAAAACTAATAGAATCATCTTCTTCCAAGATGCAATCCTCTCGATCTCCATCTATGAGAAAAACAAAGTATCTCTCAGGCGGATGAGAAATCCTAGTAGATCTGTGGAGTTGCTGAGGTTCGTCCGGGATTATTGAATATTGAGGTTCCACCAAATCTTCAGTTTCAGTTTGTGGTTCCAGAATTTCTTCCAGTTCTGCCGTGCTCCCAATAATTTCTTTTCCAAGAAATTCCCTTTCCAAAAAGGTGGCATGGCGAGACACAAACACTTTCTGCTCCTCGGTGTGGTAGAACAAATATCCTGGTGAATTTTTAGGATATCCCACAAACTTACAAAGAACTGATCGTGTCTCTAGTTTTTCCGAATTTTGCTTTTTAACATAAGCCGGACAACGCTATATCTTAATGAATTTAAGTCATGGTTTCTTACCACTCCATATTTCATATAGAGTAATAGGCACGGATTTGGTCGGAACTTGATTCAAAAGATATGCTGCTGTCTGAAGCGCACGTCCCCAAAATGAAAGGGCAGATTAGCACTACTCATCATGGAGCGAACCATGTCCAATAGGGTATGGTTCCTCCGTTCCGATACACCGTTGTGTTATGGTGTGTACGGAGGAGTAAACTGAGAGAGAATACCATTCTCTTTCAGGTATTCTAGGAATTCCGTGCTTAAGTACTCCCCTCCTCTATCAGATCGGAGGATCTTGATACTTTTTCCAGTCTGGTCTCTACTTCGTTTCTGAATTCCTTGAATTTCTCAAAAACAACAGATTTGTGTTTCAAAAGATACACATATCCGAATCTAGAGAGATCGTCAGTAAATGTAATGAAGTACGAGAACCCACCCCTCGCATGTATAAACATCGAACCATATACATCACTGTGTATGAGTCCCAAGAGCTCTGTAGGTCTTTCTCCATGTCCGGTGAACACAGATTTGGTCATCTTCCCTTTGAGACAAGACTGACAGGTTTCATAGGATGAAAATTCGAACGGATTCAGATATCCATCCTTATGCAACTTACTTAGTCTTTTCCCACCGATATGAACATGTCTACAATGCCACAAGTAGGTTTTGTTCGTATCTGAACTCTTCCGCTTGCGTGTGATTTGTATATTGATGACTGTGTTTTGATTAAGAATAGATATACCATTACACAATATTCTTTCTGCAACCAACACCTGATTAAGGTAAATATTCATGATATTTCTATGTAGAACAAAATTATATCCATCTTTATCAAGTAAAGAAACTGATATGATATTGCAAAGTATGGAACGTATGTTGGTGTCAAAAATTACACCCCGGTTGACCAAGTCAAAGTCAGTTAACCCCCAGCCAAGTGGGCCCGAGCCCAAGCAAGCGGGCCCATGCCCAAGTCAAGACCAAATATGGCAGGGGCCGGCTCCATGCCAAAAGATAAATTAGTTTAAATACATTTTTTAGAATTAAATGTATGGAAAATAAGCAAAATGCCAAAATTTTGTAAGTCCCATGACTTATATGCAAAAAGAAATAAGCACATAAAGTATGGGGAGACAAAAGTGCCATTTAGAAAAGTCCAAGGGGTTATATGTAAAGTGTGTAGCCTATAAAAGCAAACATGATGAAAAAATCAATAACACTTTTCATTCTCTCAAAAAATTATAAGGTTTGTGCCTCCATCTTTTTTCTCTCAAGTTCGCCATTTCCTTTTCTTTTCCAATTAAATCAAGAGTTTAACTCTTCGTTTTTTCCAAAAAGAAATAGATTTTCACTATAAAACCCTCGAAGGGTAGTTCAGATCTCCCATCAAATCCCTAAAAGGGAGATTTTTTATTTCAACTCCCTTTTTCTCCAAGATCCAGCAAAAAGAGAAAAGGAGGAACAAGACCTACCTCAAAAAATCCTATTTCGAAAGGATCCGAGGCTGCAGGTAGAAGAAATGGATCCCCTTTGATCGCCTCCAAAGATCTTCGAGGATTCTAACTCCAAGATCCAAATTCTCAAAGGAGTTTGACTCCACATCCAGACCTTTTAGGAGTTTAACTCCAAATCCAAGCCTTTTAAGAATTTAACTCCAAATCCACATCCAATTTATTACATAGGAGTTTAACTCCAAATCTAAAACTTTTGGGAGTTTAACTCCAAGTCTATACTTAATCCCTGTTTAGGAGTTCAACTCCAAAACCCTTCGGGAGTTCAACTCCCAGCATAGGGGCTAAGCCCCTTTCTTTGTCGGCGTTTTCTGCGGTCGTGTGCCACACACTTGACCCGCTGGCGCCCAGGGCGTCCATGCGCCTGGCGCGTGACCTGCGGGCGCCCAGCGCCCACGCACCACTCGTGTGACCCATGGGAACCCAGCGCCCACGCGCTATTCATGCGTCCTCGGGACGCTCCTCACCCTTCTTTTTCCCTTACGCTCCACACTCGTAAACTCTATGAATCCTCCAATACGTCTAAGACCCCCTTCAAAACTCAATACACGCTGCACATTAAGTTCACATGACCAGTTTTACCCGTCAATCGGAAGTTCTCTCGCTTCAAAAGTGAGGGGTAATTAACGACAGATCAGTCCGCGGCTGCTGGGGATTCGGATCCCAACAATCAATAAACCTTAGCCTACCCTAGGCATGGGGAATCTGTAAACGCCTGACAAGCGACGCGTATTCCCATCTTAATGGGGCGACGAAAAACACCCTAAAGATTCTGGCACGCTCGGTGGGACCTTTCTGTCCTCCCATACTCGGGTCAAGCGTTCATGTGAACTCATTTAACATATATACTGATGTTTGTACTGAAATAATGCTTTCCCGTGCAGCAATCAACTTTCAACAACGATGTCTTCTAAGATGAATTCAGTTTCCGACGGGACTCTGATTCCTTATGTGATCAAGATCAATGCCCGTGTGGTTCTCCCTGCAAGTCTCAGCCGGCAATGGGAGGAGCTACCCTGCCAATTTGGTTCCGACATCTTCTACCCTGCCATAAGCGCTCATTTGGCAGAAATCCCGGCAAACCAGGTGGCCAAGCCGGTCTCAAAGGGAAAGAGGCCGAACGTTGTGATCGCCAAGGAATCACAACCCAAATGTAAGACGGTGTCCGAACGGCTCTCCACTATTCCTACTGGGGCAAGGTCGTCAACGCCAATGAAGTTACAAAGCATCTCCAGCAAGCTCAGACGGTGCCCTTGACAATCGTACGAGCGGATGTCTTCTCTGTACTTTTTGTCAATCGGTCAACGGCATCTTCCCGAAGAGTCGAAGCCTCCCAAGTGCTCAGAACAGAAAGGTTGAGGCAGAAACGGTTCAAGTATCGAGCCAATAAGAGGGCCAAGACTCCGGCCAAGTGGAATCTTGTAAGGTTCCAAGAGTAGGGCTACCCCGTATCGACAGCTGAGTCGGCCGTAAAAGTCAGCAACTCCTTCGAACCCATGAAATGGGTTCAGAAAAACCCCATGACCGCCAGAATCAAGTAGACAGCAGTCCGAACGAAGCTACAAAAAGATGTGTCCCGGCCCCAACAAAGAAAGCATGACACCGTCTTTTCAAGAGTCTATCAGGCACTCTGTGCCGCATGAAAGCAGCAAGGCAAATCCAGAAAAGAAGCGTCAGCACCACTCAAGAACCCAGTCTGGTCAGCCGTCATTAATCGATTGTCCGTTACCAAAACAGGAGGGCCACGACAGCGATCCACGAAATTAGCTGCCAATAATGAAAAAACGGCTGGATAAGTTATCCGTACGGTCCATATGGCGGGAACGCGTCCCAGCAACAACCTTCGCAACAAAAGCAAGGATGGGGCCACTACATCACAAGCCCAATCTGGCTTGAATGTGGTTGTTGATTCCCAAGATCAGCAGCCTTCGCTAGATGATGAAAACCTTCTCGATGAGGCCGATAAGAAGAAATACCCCTCAGTCCATGTGGAGTCAAGCTCGGACAGTGAGGAAGAGGCGACTTTCCGCCCCTAGACCGCAGAGAAAGAGCTGCTTCAACAGCTTCGAAAACAGCTCAGGAGCAAAGATAAAGAGACGGCTAAGCTCTACTCAAAAATTGATGACCTGACGAATGTTGTGATGCAGCTCACGGCTCAAATTTATCGGGCGTCTTCCAATCAAGCACATGTCTCTGCTCATGAGCCGGGCGATAACGACCCGAAGCAACCGATGCATGCACCTTTAGGTCCAAGTATGCGCGAGCCGCATGAAATCCAGCAACATTCCACTTCCGGGGACGCCTTGGCCCCAGATGGTACTATCCCGCTAACACAAGATCGGATAATGGACTTGGTCACCAGCAAGGTTACAATATTGGTGGCCGAGGCCGAGGCTCGGAAGGACATTGGCAGTAGTGGGCGGCCATATCCTGCACAGTACGATCTGATCGAGTTCCCCAGCAGCTACGTCATTCCAATGTTCGGAAAATTTGACAGGATGGGAAATGCGAATCAACATGTCACCCACTTTAAAGCGTCGTGTGAAAATACATGGGGGCAATAATGCACTCCTTCGTCAATTTGTCAACAGCTTGACCTGTGTCGCTTTCGACTGGTACACAAGCATACCAGACGGGTCCGTCATTACTTTTGCCCAAATGGAGTCTCTGTTTCGGCAAAGGTTCATGAGTGTCACCGATAAAATCTCCATTGTTGACCTTGTGAGGACCAAACCGGGGAAGAACGAAAGCAACACGGACTTTATTGCCTGATAGGGTAATCTTACGGTCAAGTGCGAACCACCGCTGGAGCAGGACTAGTCCGTCATCCTTCTCATTGGGAACCTCTGCAATTGGATGGTCCCATTCTTATGCACAGCAGGTCTCAAGACGTTTCATGAGCTGACAAAGAGGTTACAAATGTTAGAACGCTCGAAGCAAGAGTCTACCCCGGACTCTCAATGTGACAAGTCTTGGAAGAGCAGAAAAGACGGCAACCGTAAAAGTGGGAGCTCCAACAAGACCAACACCTTTAATGCGTCTGACAGTGAAGATAAGAGAAAGGCCGGCGGATCAAAAATAGACCGGGCTCGAAAGCCAGTGCTAGGAGGAGAAGGGCCTTCCCTAGAGGAGAAGAAGAACAAGGTTTACGCTTTCAAAGGAGACAAGGTCCGCAAGACATTCAAAAATTCCCTAAACAACGGTCTACAATTGTTGGAGTCGAAAATACTTCATGAAGCAAAAATGACCGACAATCCTCTATATTGCACATACCACTGAGTAGTAAGCCATGCGATCGAGAATTGCTATATTTTCAAAGACTAGGTCGAGAAGCAGTATAAGACTGGGGAGATCGAGCTGTCCAAGAGCGTATTAGTGAACAATCAAGCTTCAACCACCAACTTTATATAGACAGAAGCTGATGCCTTCTGGGAGCAGACGGATGAATCCGCTGCCCTGAGAAATGAATCTGAATCGCCGCAGCCTCCGTGAATTAAGTACATATCTAATATGATGAAGAAGATGCTAAAGCTACTTCAAAAGGAGCCCAGAATAGAATGGGAGGAGCAGAAGGAGCCCACCGTTCCAGCTACCAATTCGGCTCAATCGGTCTCAAAATCCAAAAAGCTAAAGAAGAAGAAAAGGAAAGGTGCGGCTCGAAGCGAAAAAGAGTCTGTAGGGAGATTGACCATTCAAAAATATATCAAAACCCTTGAAGACTATGAATAAAAGGAAAGAACTCTAATTCAATTGAAAGAGTTCATCCCCATAGAAACGGCTGAGATTCTAGAGGAGACTCCAATAATGAGATCCCTATAGTGACCTGCTACGTCGTCCACCTTGGTAGCGACTCTGCGGAAGAACTCTATTTTCCTGAGGAGGATGAAGAGCTCGCCACGAAGGCCAACCAAATCTAGCTCAAAAGATGCAAGGCTCTACCGCTAAATCAAGGCAACACCCCAAAAGGGAAAAAAAAGTGGCTAATGAAGAAGATGGCGGAGAGCTTGTTCATGAAGACTTGAGTCCTTCTCCAGTGGACTATAATGTCTAGGCTCATCTTCGAAAGCTTCCATCTCTCTTAAGCATCTACGATACTCTGGTCCTATCCAAGGACCTCAGAGATGTTCCCATTCATGCCCTGTAAAACCCCGAGCGGTACCAGGCTCGCTTTGCGGAAATTAATATGAAAGAAGCCCAGTACACTCTGCATTTCGCTGCGGTCACGTTTAAGGACGAAGACCTGCTACTGGGAACAGTAGAGTATAACCGGTCGCTTTACGTGACCGGGTACAGCGACAGAGATCAAATTAATCACATGTTGATCGGATTAATTGCATATTGGTCGCTGCTGTCAGGAGAGAGAGAGAAGAAAACACTCAGCATGATGCTCTTGCAAGTTTAGATTGGTTATTATTTTATCTAAACAGGATATCTCCTACTGTTCCTCGAATTCTACTGCAAAACATAAAAGAAGAATTAGTCAAGATTAATCTCACCCTACAATTCTTGCTTAACCTTTCGGCCAGGCTAGTGTTGGTACTTCAAGAGAGGTTTTCCAACACTTTTGCGAAATTTCTTAATTACATAACCTCTTTTCCCTGGAGATGTAGCCCCGCTAACACCATTCTAGGCACCTACTTGGTTTATACATTGATTTTTTAGTGAAAAAATCTCCCGAAGAGTAGCGGATACTCACAGTAGGATCGGGATCCAAATATCATCGTGTGACAACCTTGAAGGAATCCTACCAAAATCAACACACTCCAAATGGTATGCAACAATAGCAAGTTTCATTTTCCTTTAAAAATCCTTATGTGGATTTTTTCCCCCAGGCACTTATGACCTTGATGAAGGCCAACATATCATAAGATGCAAGTCAAGTTCTACCCGTCATTATCCAGGTTAATTTGAACACATCCGTACAAACCCTTGATGAATGCCAAATTAGTTGTACGACTGTCCTAAATCAACGCATCTATCTATGCTACATATGAATACCCAACAGCTACCAATCACTATGCCTTGGCGAAGGTTAAAATACATAGCTTGAATACTACTGAATACCCATCTAAAATAACGAAGATCTACGGATGGTTTTGGCGAAACCATGAATGTAATGAACTTGATATAGTCGAAGGAACCATGATAGCTTTTAAAATGAGTGGTTTAGTCTCCGCATTTAAAAGTTATTTTTCAAGAAAACCGAATGGTTTTGAAGTTGTTCCAACGATTTAAACTTTGGTTTGTTTTCCTTGCATTAATCAATATTAATGCGGTCTCATCATTTAACCCTATCATTGCAGAAAAGAAACGAAAATAGAATGTATGCTTATGCCATCTGCATTCGCCACGGGGCCCCGTCATGCACCGTTAGGTTACTTAACTAACGGCAGAGCGGGGCCTGGACTACCACGGGTGCAAAACATAAGAAGCACTTATTATATAATATATATAGCCATTCGTCTCACGCAATAATAGGCATTCCAGATTACAGATGAATATATTGGACATACGAGGAATTCCGTGTTTTGTTTTAGCCTAGAACGAAAGACGGATTCCACGGTCATGATAAATAGCCAAACCCTATCCTAGACCACTACGGGTGCGGCAAACTACCCATCAAATTGCCGAAGTGAAGCAACCTCCCACAATAAAATGAGTAGGCCACTCGGCACTTCAAGAACCCGGTAGTTTGTGCACCCCATCTTGGGTTATCCTATATGCAAAAAAAGTAAATGAAATAATACAACCGTGGCTACAACATCAACCCGGATGTGCCCCGCAAAAATAATATTACATAAATTTACAAATTTACATGAATGAAAGAAAAGAAAACATTCTTCTCACATCCCCCGGCTATTCATCCACGACGATCCAATACTTCATACACACAAACCATCATCAAGATACTTATATGTGCAACCCCCACTAATCGGCATATAGTAATTAGCGGATGTTTAGGAATACATATACAAACTGAAACTTATAAACGATGTTAAAACTGCGACTTCGAAATACTCCGTATTGCCCCAACACAAAGATAGCATAATATGAAATCTGGGCAAAAAACAAACAACACCTGAAAACCTAAATCTATGATTCCAGAACACCACCAAAAACCCAAGACCAAACTCTCTAGTATAGCCGGCGAGGCCGCGAAAAATGCATATTTGGCTGGCCAAACTTTAGAGTTTTTATCTCATTTTTCTGTGGTGTTCTAGTTACAACAAGAATAGCACTCTGCAATTGTTTAAATAATTTGTAAAGGCTCTTTGAAATTCTACATCGTTTCGACTGTTTCGGAGTTATTTCGGTTTCGTAATTTTAAATATTGTCTAACAAACTAATTAAGGTCTGAGTAGGCTTTGATACCACTTTAAGTCGATGTCGCACACCCCACCCACTTATGGGGAGGCAGAATTTATAAAAACGATTTTTCATACTAGGCAACACCGACTTTAACTGCAGGATCTTTACGGAAACCTTAACTAGCAATTCTACTTGGTGGTTCTAACTGTTAGGAATATATATGCCCTGGAGGCCATTATTGTTGATATAGTGGATGCTTAGACATATATATAGAGGACTTTCTTGCTCGACATGATAGTATGCAATCAAGTTACCTTTATCTTAACATGTAGACTGGTATTTATATTCACTGTCTCTTACATGTTGATAAAGCCCTTAGAATATGTACTTGACTACCAGGATTATGATGAGATCATACTAGTGGGGCCAGGGTGGTCCAAAAGTACATCCTTTAATCAGTTCCTAGTCAAGAGAATATCGAGACTAGGGCATCGATATTCCAGAGTAGACTAGTGTGTACGTTTCTTGTCCCTTAGAGGGCGATGGTTAATCCCACAACTATTGGTGTGTGATATCAAAGATTGTGCACATGTGCTCATTGGAGAATGGGTACACCGAACAGGACTCGCCGAGAAATCCTATGTGGTACTATACCTATCGTCAGATAGCAGTCCTCTGGTGACACTAGTACAGGTTAGTCTGTAGACCCGAAATCGTCATAGAGTCTTGTGTGGCTCCCACTGTGCTTTGATTTCTTCCCTACCACGGCTCAAAGGAGTCGTACAAATTGGTGAATTTTGGGTGCAGTCCCGAGTCATATGAAGGCAATGAGCGATAGGAGGGGTTTCGTCTCTCCCAGTATTGGGGGTTGATGTTGTGCTATGCTCGATTGGCTATACCTGGAAGTCCCCGACCAGGGCTGCTTATTAGATTTACTGATAAGTGTTATCAATAGTCCTCGAACCATTATAGGCCAGACATCAGCATGAATTATCACGTTACTGGGGTCTAACGTTTACCACCCCTAGACATATATGCGACATATCAGACGAAGAGACTAAACTGTACAGTAGTGTTACTAATAGTCTTCATGGAGAGTATGGACGGGCTTGCTTGTTGATCTTCATATTGCTCAATACCCGGGTAGCCATTAGGTCCAGCTAGTGTCGCTGACGGCTTATAGGTGACTGATGTGATCATTACCTATTGCTGACGTATTGACGAGTCTTTAGAGTCCCACACAGAAGTTTCCTGGTACAAGCGAAACGAAGTAGGACACATATGTGATATGTGTGTGGGCCTGATTAAATATGTATATGTGATAATGTATTGTAATCGGGAAGTTATCTGTTATCGGTTCGGTTATATATGATATAACCAGATTATCGAATCAAGTGTTGATTTGACAATGTGATATATAGAAAAAAGATATTAGTCGGTCATATATGATATAACCGGATTATTAAATCAAGTGTTGATTTAATAATGTGATATACATTATATGTGATATAATTATATCTTAACTAATATCATTAGCTCACTAATTATTCTTCATTATATATATATTAATATATATGATATATATATATATATATAATGAAGCATGGCTTGATTTTCTATTTTTGAGAAAAATAGAAATGAGGTGTAAATTAAGAGTATGGGAGTTATATTTGTTTATTCATCTTGACTCACTATTCAAGCATAGTTGCAATTTTATATTGCAAAATTCTATCCTTGAATGAGTGGGGGTCAAGAGTTGCCATTCATTCTTTGCTCATTCTCAACACTTAGCCATTTTCTTGAGTTGCTCCCATGGTTGCTCTCTAGCTTCATCTTCTTCCTCAATTGCGATGGTTCAAGCATCAACCCTCACATGAGATGTGAATCATGAAGCTTGAACACAAACTTGTGAGCTTTTAACATCCCCTATTTCACCATCCCACACCAAACTAGCAATTTGGTGTGGTCTGTTTCCTACACTAAAGGAGTTTAGTGTTGAGTTAGCTTGGGCTAGAGGAACTTTGGGTGGATCGTTTTTGGCGCGAAGATCACGAAGGAGGCTCGTTCAACTTGAAGAGGAGCCTAGTAGAGTCGCATGGACTTCAACCCAGAGCTATAGAAGAGAACGACTCGAACTACAAAGGTTGTATGCTCTTTTCTTATCTTAAGTTCATCACATCACAAAGGCAAACCCTAATAATCTAGTAAAGATCTTGTTAGTCAAACTTAGCATCTAATAAAATTTAAAATTTGGCATGCTTGATGCCTCTAGAACCTCATGGTGGTGCTAAGGTCGACTTTCAATAACTACTATGAGAGTATTATACCTCCTTGATTCTAGTCCTTCGTGTCTTCTTCTCCTCCTCTCCTTAAGCTCCTCGAAGATCCGGATCGCGCTTGATCGTCGGCCTCCTCGTGTTGAAGATGATCCACCCGAGAGTCTATACTTTAAGCTCCAATCTCTAAACCGAGGTAACTAAGGTACCTAATTTGCTAAGTTAGGTAGCTTAGAAGATGTAGAGTGTCTAATGGAGTATTTTATCTCATATAACCCTATGGCTCACAACAAATGTGAAGGTTAGGGTTTTTGAGGAAGGAGGAGAAAATGGAGAGAAAGGAAATGAGCAAATGATCTAGGTCAAAGGCAAGTGAAGAATGGCTCACTCATTATCTCATATGAAGCAAGGATTATTTTCCCATTGAAAATAGCAACCATGCTTCAATAGTAACCACAAACCAATAAACAAATGCAATGAGCCATGCTTCACCCCATCCCATGAATATCTCCAATTTCCACCCCATTAATCTATTTCTCAAAATAGATAAATCCAAATAATGAGATGTCTCCTTCTAGAAGTATGTCTTGTGAAATTACAAGAATGCCCTCACCGTATATACATACCCGTATTCGTATTCCGAAAAATACGAATACAATGAGATAATAATAATCCAATAATATAATTCTAAAATCCGGCTTAAACTAAAGCCCACTAGTATTATCCGTCTGAACAACATCCGTGTAGCCAGTACATGTATATAATCGAAACCCTGCCGTAAAATCATGCGGCCTCTACATCGTTTCGTCCGAAGCAGGGAAACCTTCTGTATGGGACACTAAAGACTCGACAGTATGCTGGCAGTAGGTTTAACCACAAGTTCGTCAGTGGTACTAGCTGTACGTAACGGCTACCTAGGTATCTGTCGATAAGAAGGCCGATGAGCAAACTCATCTGAACTCCTACTGAACCTATCTTTGACAATCTCCGTACAGTCCGGTCTGTTCGTCTAAGATACTCGCATATCAGGCTTAGGGGGATGGTAACAGTCAAACCCCTAATAGCACAATAAGTCGTGTCGGGGAAGAGCCCAATACACCCTAAGAAACTACTGGAGCACTTACCAGTAAATCTCACTTGCCATGGCCAGGAACTTTGTGTAATGGCATTCCGAACACAGCGCAATATCAACCCCAATACCGGGAGAGACGAATCTTATCTAACCACTACTTCCTCCCAATGCTTCGGGACTACACCCAACTACTACCTGTTTGCACGACTCCTTTGAGCCATGGTAGGGTAGTGATCTAAGTACAGTGGGAACACACTCGAGACGAATAGTGATGTCAAGTCAATGGACTAACCTGTACTCATGCCACCCGGGAACTGCTACCTGACGATAGGTATAATACCAACCAGCAGTTCCCATTGAGTCCGTCCAGTGTAACTCATAACCCAATAAACACCTGTATACTATCTCCGGTATGACGTACTAATAGCAGTGGGACATACCATCTCCCCTGCTAGGATAAGAAGCGTATACACTAGTCTACTCCGGAGTATCGATGCCCCGTCTCGATAATCCTATAACTATGAACCAGTATAAGGATGTGCTTATAGACTACCCAGCCCCCACTAGTATGACTGCCATCACAACGCTGGTAGTCAAGCAAAGATCCTAAGGGCTTTACCAATATGTATAAACGATATGCTAAAAGAAACATATGCACATATTGAGATAGAAACAAACCAAGTAGCATACTACCATTTTGAGCAATACTACCCTATATCTATGAATATCCCAAGCTTCCAAAATGTAATATACAATCCAGTACGATACAATAATGGCCTTAGGATATATATCACTAACATCCCGAGGATGAGAAACACACAGCATTTCGAACCCCGATCGGGATATACTACTATATGGTGATGTTGTTCGGACCGAATAATGTGGGAGCCACATATCAAAGGGCAATGGCCAAAATCTTTGATGACTTAATTCATAAAGTCGTCAAATGTTATGTTGATGATTTGGTCGTCAAGACTAAAGCCAAGCCCGATCACATCCGAGATCTCAGAACCGTTTTCACCCAACTGAGCGAACAAAATCTGAAGATGAATCTTCTAAAGTGCGCTTTTGGCGTGTTATCGGAAAAATTCTTGAGCTTCATAGTCTGACATCGGGGGATCGAAATTGACCCATCAAAAATAAAGGCCATCATGGAGATGCCTCCTCCAAAGAATCGGACGCGGCTAAGATTCTTTCAAGGCAAGCTCGCTTACATACGAAGGTTCATCTCAAACCTATCGGGAAGATGCAAGCCCTTTTCGAAGCACATGAAGAAAGGAACTCCTTTCATCTTGGATGCCGAATGTCAAGAAGCATTCGAAAATATCAAACAGCACCCGTTGCACACTCTAGTACTTGTTATTCCCATCCTAAATAAACCGTTGATTCTATATACCTCTGTGCTAGATGGGTTGCTCGGTGCGCTTCTTGCCCAGAACAACGAGGAGGGAAAAAAATGCCCTTTACTACCTCGGTTGAACTTTAGTCGGGGCGGAACAAAACTATTCCCCGATCGAAAAGCAATGCCTGGTGTTTACCCCAATCAGAGCAAAGCTCTATTCAAATACCAAGGCGGGAGACAAAGCAACGCTTCATCTTCCCCCAATCAGAAGCAAAGCTTTGCTTTGAAAATTTAAACTTTAATAAATGAAGCAACGCTTCAGATCCTTTGCGCTGCGCACGACACGCCACGTGTCTGGCGCAGATGCATTAGCGCAGCGTCCCAGAAGGCACGCCCAATCAGAGCAAAGCTCTGATAAAGAAAGCGCTGCGTTGCACGACACGTGTCAGCGCAGAAGAGCTTGCACGGTCGCGCTGCGTTTTGCGCTGTGCGACACGTGGCAGCGCAGACGCGCTAGCGCAGATGCACCATTCCATAAAAAAGGGGGGTTAAGTGCCAAAGGCAATTTATCCTTGCAAGAATCACATGCACTTGATAATAGCAAATTAAATCATACGATGCACAAGCACGACAGAGAGCTAAAATAAAAAGAACACTTAACAGATAATAAAATACTTAATTAAAACATTTATTTATTATTACATTTAAAAAAGATCACCAAATATGGGATCGGAAAGACAAGGGTTCACAAAGATAAAAAGGAGATTCTCCAATTCCCACTCCGTCTTCTCCACCACGTCGAAGCGGCGATCCTCTCGAGAGGAAGACTTCCAACGATCGTCGCCACATTCATTGGAAAAGGTGGCGATGACAACTCGGCGAGCCCGTATCTGGCTCAGCAAGTGGAAAGAGCAGTCCCTCAGGGCTTTAGTGATCAAGAGCGCTTCGAAGAAGCACCCGATCTTATCCTCGGCAGTGTTAAGCATTGCCGAGGACATCTCTACCGGAGGAGGGGGAAGATCTTATCCTCGGCAGTTGCAAGCCATGGTAGAAGAAGTTCTCTGAAGATGAGAAAAGAAAAGGCTTGGCCTTGAACTATATATAGACCCAAGCACAAAAGATTCTGTGCACAATGGACGCGGGAAATCAAGATTTTGGAAATACAAGTTTGGCTGGAAAAAAAAGGAGATGAAAAGATATCTCAGGTGAAGCGACGCTTCCGATTCCCCCAATCAGAGCAAAGCTCTACTTTGAAAATCTAAGTTTTAATAAATGAAGCGACGCTTCAGATCCTCTGCGCTACGCGCAAAGCGCCACGTGCCAGAAGTTGATGCGTCAGCACAGCGCCCGAGGCAGTACGTCCAATCAGAGCAAGGCTCTTTAAAACAAAAAGTAAAGGAAGCAACGTTTCAGTTGCGCAAGCGCTGTGCTGCGCGACACGTGTCTTCGCAGTTGCGCAAGCACAGCTGCGCAAGCGCTGCGCTGCGCGACACATGTCTGTGCAGTTGCGCAAGCACATCTGCGCAAGCACAGATGCGCAAGCGCTGCGCTGCACGACACGTGTCTGCGCAGTTGCGCAAGCACAACTGCGCAAGCGCTGCAGTGCACGACACGTGTCTGTGCAGTTGCGCAAGCACAGCTGCGTGAGCGATGCGCTGCGCGACACGTGTCAAGCGCTGGGGAGTTGCGCAAAACAGAATGGAGATTTAAAGAAATCTTTCTGTTCTTGTTAAAACAAGAAGATTTTCTTATGTAAAGCAGAGGCCTTTGGATCAAAGATCCGACGGTGAGGGAGATCCCCCAAATCACTCAGAGAAAGATCTCTTTAACAAATTTAACTAATTTATGGGCACTATAAAAAGGACCCTAGGCCTCAATTCAAAAGGGATCAACATCTTTCTAAAAAAAAAGAGAAGAGAATTCTCGAGAACTCCTCAAGAACAACAGAAGGTAAAAACCTTTGAGAGAAGAGAAAATTCTCTTATGAACAGATCAGTGATCTAAAAACAAGATCATTGATCTTTAAAACATAACTAAATAAAGGGATAAATTAAAATGGTGCTTTGCACTTTTTCATGAACCTTTGGTTCTTTAAGATAAGAAAAAAAAACTTATCTTTTTCTTTGATCTAAATTAGATCAAAAAAAATCTAACAGTGCTTTGCACTTCTGTTCATTGAATCTAAAAGATTCCCAAATCATAGTGCCTTGCACTTGCAATACTGCACTGTTGCGCTCTTGGATTGGCGCAAGCCACCAGAGAGCGCCACGTGTCAGCATCTGAACCAATTGCGCTATGCGCTTTTGAAATAGAGCTTTTCTCTCTGTGATTGGCGCAATTCACCAGAGGGCGCCACGTGTCAGCTGCGCAAGGGCAGCGCACTAGCGCAGCGCACTGCGCTTGCATGACACGTGTCGTCGTCACAAGCGCTTGCGCTCTCTGATTGGCGCAAAGCGCCTGATAAATGCAATGCATTTCCTAAAAGGACCAGGCCCAAATCAAAAAGACCAAGCATGCCAAAATAAATTGCAAAGCAATAAAAGAGTAGAGCCCAAATAAAATTGATGCTCTGCATCATTTATAAAGGGCAGAGCCCGAAACAAATTGATGCTCTGCATCCTTTCTGAGAAAAGCCCAAATAAAAATAAGAAGAAATGCGATGCAAAAGCAAATAAAATGTTGAACATTTTCAACTGGACTTAGCCCAATTTTGGCCGTAAGTCCGTAAATTAAATTGACTGAGCAAGATTGCTCTCTTAAATCAATTTACTACCGGTTCGAGGGTACATCTCCGAACTCCTCTGACACCTGTCGTTGTAATCCTTCAAAGGCGTCAGAGAGGTGACGGGTCCCAACGACCATACATATATGGACCGAAACGTCCTTAAACTCGTGGACCGAAACGTCCTTAAACTAATGTTGGACCGAAACGTCCCTAAACTAATGTTGGACCGAAGCGTCCCTAAACTAATGTTGGACCGAAACGTTCCTAAACTAATATCGGACCGAAACGTCCCTAAACTAATATCGGACCGAAACGTCCCTAAACTAATAACGGACCACCATGTCTTTAAACTGGAATATGGACCACCACGTCCGTAAACTGGAATATGGACCAGCACGTCCCTAAACTGGAGCATGGACCGCAACGTCCCTAAACTACCTATGGACCACTATGTCCCTAAACTGGAACAATAGAGCCTCCAAATGCTCTTTTGCCGGATCTAAACGGTCCCGTTTAAATTGATCTTAGCCCCAAATACGGCTAACGTATCCTTAGACATTTAAATGAATGATAAAACTCCAAATCAACTTTGGTTCAAGGGTACATCTCTGAGCTCCTCTGACACCTGTCGTCGTAATCCTTCAACGACGTCAGAGAGGTGACGAGGCCTGATGGCCATTTATCACTACGTTAAGTCGATCTTAGTCCCAAACAAGACTAATGTATCCTTAACGAACGTTTAAGTCGATCTTAGTCTAAACATGGCTAACGTATCCTTAAACTAAAACACCAAACCCAAATCTAAGTAAATACGGATTTGGACTAATCCACGTCCTACGGGCGACGGCACTACTCAGTCTCCGTATACAATCCACGGGCAACCATAAACAAAATAAACATACACGACACGAAGTGAAATTCTGGAGAAGGAGAAAGTTGTTACCGCGATGCAGTAGCGTAATTAACTGCAGGGGCTTGCGCCTGCAGGGAAGAGCGTCCCCACAATCAAAAACCCCTCAAGCGAGGGAGAATCTGATGAAATCTGCTACATCGGCCGCATCCGTCTAAACCTCCGATACACGGTGCCATAAATCAACTTGGCATCTTCGGAGAGGTGGATGGATAAAACCAAATAGTATCTGCCCCGAACCCCAGCGTCAGGACATCGCGATCCTGTGCGCCGCCTTTCGGAGGGGAACAGATTCTGGCATGCCCGGTGGGACCTTTTCCTCTTTCCACTCCACACTTCGTGTGTCGTCTTCGCGAACCAATCGCGGTTTGTTAATGGTTGCCTTCGGATTTCAAGTTACTAAGATTTGGTCTTTTGCCTGGCACGAAGAACTCAAGATTCAATGGCCTTTAACTGCACCAACTGCTCGAAGTGCCACTGCAACGGACGCTCCACCTCACCGGGAGGTGTAGCATATGGGCCCCAAGCGGCTTCCTTCCTCGCTCTGCCGGTAAACCAGGTGACCCAGGCGGCCACCGGCCTGTTTTTCGGGACCATGATCCTACCTACAAGCTTCTCTATGCCAATACATGCACCGGAAGTGAACAAAAAGTCGGTCTTCGACCGGCTCACTGCTACGACGGCCCCTGTCAACGGGTCGCCCGCTACCAAACCGACAGCTTCTGTTTTCACCAGGCTAAATCAGAACTCTAAACTGGCTGTACCAAGGAAGTCTATAACTGCGGCTCCAGAAGTCGTCAAGGCGGCTTCCCCTTTCAAAGAGTCAGTCTTTTCAAGACTGATGATTCCTGCTCCTGCTCCTGCCCCTGCCCGAGGATCCGTCTTCGACAGGTTGAATATCACCCCTCAAAAGACAACTTTGGTCTTTAAGAGGTTAACACCGGCGGCGCCTCATTCAGACAGGGGGCAAAAAGAAGCTATCTCTATCTCTGAGCCAGTCCCAATGGCTCGTCGTGCTCGACGTTGCCATTGGCAACGAGTGAGAAGGGCAGGGGGCAACTCCCCCTCAGGGCTAACTCCACCGGCTCCAGTGGTGGAAGTCAACGCTGCTGTTCCAACTGGGAACAGCTTTGAACTGCTGAGGAGGGTACGTAAGAACTCTCCAACCGCTACATTGAAAAGATCCCCTCCACCTATGGAGAGAGATCCGGAAACAAAGCAAGAACAGCCCCCTCAACGGCTGTCTTCAAAAATTTATAAAGTTTGGCGGAGGGTTCAAGACTCCGTGATTGACCAAGGTCACTCTCGTCGCCAGAAAAAGGCGAAGGTGGAAAAAGACAAGGACCGTCCCATTAAACAGCAAGGGACAACAATCGCTAGGGTGCCCACTGCAACGGCCCCTTCAACCTCAATGGCCCACAAAAGAAGGAGGCCAGAGAAAACTCCCGCGTCAGCGAAAAAAGTTAAAAATGGTGAACCTAAACGCCCCAAGTCAGGGGGCATAACAGTTCATACGGTTTATATGGCATTGGGAAAAGAAGACAGCCGTGCATCTACGGGTCATAGACCGCTTACACGGTCAGTGACCAAGGCTCAAGAGCAGCAACAGAAGCTCCAGGAGATGATGAACGCTATGGCCGCACTTACAGGGCCAAAAGAGAACCCTGAAACGTCCTTAGATGAGCGCCAGGAGGAAGAAACCGACGCCGAATTCCTTCGTCGGATATTGGAGAAAAAGGACAAAGAGGCTGCTGAACAAGCAACCAACATACAGCGTATGGGCCTCCTCTTCCAGGACATGATAGGGATGATGATACAACAAGATCCCCCGGTTGAAGAGCCCCCGATCGTCCTTGAAGACGATAGGGGAGAGACATCAAATCCTCCACCAGCTCTATCGACAGCTAAAGAGGATACAATCTCCGAAGCTGGTTTGGATGAGTACATCGCCCAGCAAATACGGGTTCATCATGCGACCGAAGCGGCCGGTCAGGTCGTAAAAACGGGGCGGCCATATCTAAGTTCGTACGATCAAATCAAGTACCCACCCGGTTACACAATTCCTAAGTTCCATGTCTACAAAGGAACGGGCAATCCTCATCAGCATGTTTCCCAGTTCAGGGCACTCTGTGGCAACACCGGCGGTGATGACAAGCTGTTGCTTCGCCAGTTTGTTGGAAGCTTATCAGATACGGCGTTCAAATGGTACTCTGAGCTCCCGAACGACTCTATTAAAACCTTCGCGGAGATGGAGCTGTTGTTTACTCAGCGTTTTGCAAGCGCCAGTGAACGTACCCCGATGACAGCACTAATTAACGCCAGGATAAAGCCAGGCGAGACGTGGGTTCAGTATGCTATACGGTGGCGGAACTTGTGGTCAAAGTGCGAGCAACGCATTGAAGAAACTCCCGCTGTGGGTATGTTTGTGGGAACCCTTGATCCGCAAGTGACCATCTCACAATTTATGATGTTTTTCAAGCCAACTACCTTCCAGGCCTTGATTGACAAACTAGCGCAAATGGATCAAATGGGCCATAAACCCCCTCTTCCAAGGCCGGACTCCCGAAATGACAAAGGGAAGGGAAAAGCGATCGTCGTCGCTAATGCTCAACAACAACCGAGCGACTCGAAGCCGGTTGCTCGACAAAATAATATGCGCCCGTACGTACCCCTTGAGGATAGGACGGGACGTCCTTATTCCTTTCCCTGCGATAAAACGAGGAGGTTATTCGAGCTGGCGTTGCGCAACAGACTCATAAATATGCCGGATCCAAAACGTCCGTTGCAACCATGTGACGTCAACGAGCCCAACTACTGTCCTTATCATCGAGTACTAGGCCATCCGATCGAAGATTGCTACGTTTTCAAGAATTGGCTTGAAAACCAGTACCGACAGGGCAAGTTCGCGTTATCTGACAAATGGAAGGTGAATCCCCCACAGCCCCACACCTCTAAGGGGACGAATACGCTGGGGGCAACATGCTCCGTCATTGAAGAAGCTCCTTGGGAGGTTGTATTATCAGCCAAGATAAAGAGGACGCTAAACGATCTTCAGACATGTCCAGCGATCAAGTGGAAGAACCCGTTAGAACCGCAGGTCATTGAAGGGATGTTGAAGCCACGTCCAACTCCAAAGACCGATGGTGGTGGTTCAAGCACTTGCAACCAGCCGTCAAAATCTTCGAAAAAGAAGAAGAAGAAATCTAAGAAGCCCGTGAAGCCTGGCGACAAGCGCACAGACTTGCAAAAACAAATTGACGCGCTGGAGGAGTACAACTAGAAGGCACGGACTCCCATTACACTCCAAGAGTTTTTCAATCACGTCTTTCAAGAGGAAGGGGAGGGAGAAAGTTCGTCAGATGAATCTGAAGAATGCGTGGCGAGCTGTCATGTGATTTCCCATTCGATCACGAACGATGAGGAGACTCCTTGCACTGAAACGCTGGGGGCAGATCTTGAACCAAAATTTCCGGAACTATCAGTTGAAATGATTGACGCGTTCCTTAACGAAGCTCGATTGAAAAGTAAAGCTGATCGAGAACGCGAGGCGGCTATATTTGAAAGGGCCAAGCGCCAGCGACTTGATGAAAGAGCTGAGATAATCCCGCTGGAGCAAAATGCCTCCACCGTTGACAAAAGCCAATTCAAGATGAAGAAAAAGTTTGCTAAGGCCATATCAATGGGCATGAAGCTACCATCCTCTGAAGGAAGCATCACCAATGAAATAGAAATGCACCCGTCCTATTGCTCATATCATCAGAAGGTTTCGCACCCCACCCAAGAGTGCAAAGCTTTCAATAGATGGTGGCAAGGATACGTTGCTCATCGACAATGCTTTAAGCAGGAAAAGCGTAAAACTCGTCGAGAGCAAAGACATACGACCGAGGGGATTAAAAGAACTACCGACAATTGTCGCATGGTTAACACTGGCGGGTCACAAGTGCCTATATTCGGGAGCGATTCTGATGAGGAGATAGAACTCACCCCTCTCTTCAAAGAGTCCACTTCGGGAAAAGAAGAAGAACTAAAGGTCTGCGAAAATATTCGGCTGCGGAATCGGACGCTGCCTGAAAAGAACCTCGGACCCTCAAACAGAAAAGATAAAGGGAAAGAAAAGGTCTCTGAAGATATCGTCTTAGATGACCAAGTTCCGGAGGAGCTAAGCGCCAACAACCCTCCGAAGAAGAATAAGGTGGATTACAACGTCTTAGCACATCTGAGGAAGCTGCCCTCATAGCTCAGCATTCTTGATGCCCTTTTGCTATCAAAAGAAGCGAGAGATTCGTTGATTAAGGCGCTCCAAGACCCAGAACAATTCCAAGCAAGTCTGGCCGAGCAAAAGATGAAGGATGAATTGGAAGAAGTGCACACGGCTGATGTTACTTTTGGCGATGAAGACCTTCTACTTGGGACGTGCGAACACAATCGCCCTCTCTATGTCTCGGGATACTGCCACGATATTAAGATAAGCAAAATCCTGATCGACAATGGATCCTCCGTTAATCTCCTTACTGTGCGGGTGTTAAAAGAAATCTGCATGAGCGTCCAGCACCTTGCTCGTGACAAGATCACCATCTCCGGGTTCGACTCCCAGTCATCAAGAACTCTTGGGTCTGTGATACTGACGCTACGCTTCGGGCTACCCGTCACGGACATTAAGTTCCATGTCATAGACGCCAAGACATGCTACAATGCTTTGCTCGGCCGACCATGGTTACACGAGTACAACATCATCCCTTCTACACAACATCAGTGTATGAAGTATTCTAAGGATGGTTTCGAGTATACCGTGACGGGAGAACTGAACCCGTTCTCTGTGAACGAGGTCCGCAAATACAAAGATGCCAAATACTTCTTGCCAGATTTCGAAGATACGGAGAAGTGTCACAAACCAGAGAATAAAGCTAACGCCACCATCCCTGTCTTCGGCAGTGATACCGAGGAGGAAGAGGAGATAGTGTGTTCAGGTCCGCCCTAGCACAGTAAGCCAGGACCGTCCACTCCTACGTTGATCTTTGGTAGCGACTCGGAAGATGAGATCCACGCTGTATTCTATGCTCGACCTTCAATACGAAAGTCCGCTGATGAAGAGCAAAGTCTACAAGTCGCCATAGTGCCGCTTAAACACCATAAAGAACTGGATGCACTTAATATCTACAATGTAGAAGAGCTACAAACATTCTACATCCCTCCCAGGCGAGAGAACGAGAAAGCAATTCTGTTCTACCGCTCTGAAGAAACCAAGGTGGAAAAGGAAATCTGGCATGGCGCGGATCCTACGCTCGACAGGCTTCAGCCTATGCGTCTTCCCAGATATTATACAGAGGGTTTGAAAAAGCTGCTGAAACGCCAGGGGATATCCTTCAAGCAGACCGTTCGGAAAGCCAAGTTCTATGACAAAGTCTGGAACGTTCCCGGGACTCAACGCAAACTGCCCAATGGGAGAATGGAAACAATTGGGCTTGGATACGTCCGGTCAAAGAAACGAGAGCTACTACACGGCTGCTACGTCGTGTATGACTTCGACGAAGAAGCGGATGCTCAATAGGAGGACGCTAATCCTGAGCCAGTGAAAGTTCCGGATGCAAAAGTGCCCAGTCCGTCGTTCGAAGAACAAATGGACAAGCTTATAAGGGAAGCGGGTCAAAAAGTCCGAGACGATCATAACCGCGAAATGGTCATCTATGAGAAAGCCAAGACGCAACGTCTTCTCCAACAGGCCGTGAAAGATGAAAAGGCCGCTCCATGTCAACCTGTTATAAAGAAGACTCGGCGCAAAAGCAGAAATAAGTCGAAAGGCCAAAAAGGCGCTCAACAACAACAAAGCAGGGCTAAGAAGCCATGCAAACGGGAGTCGAGCGTCATTGATCTATCCCTCATGAAGAAAATGGGTCGAGCATACTCGTTTCCTTGGGACAAGACGAAGAAGGTACTTGATCTTGCTCTAAAGCATCAAATGCTTACACTGCCGGAGTCCAAAAACCCCGAACGAGCAGGTGAAGTCTCTGACCCAAATTATTGCTCTTATCACCGAGTGATAGGACACCCTCTCGAAGATTGCTTCACCTTCAAAAATTGGGTTGAAGATCAGCATCAGCTCGGCAAGTTCGCTCTGTCTGACAACTGGAGGGTAGCGCCGCCACAGAAGCACAAACCCAAAGTCACGAGGATAGAGCCAACTCCACATTGGGATTGGAAGCGAATTCGCACTTGTCACATGATAACAATATTAAAAGAAGAGCCCGAGAACATGAACAGCCTTCCCTGGTGCTTCGAAAACAGCAACGACGAGATAATCTCAGAAGTCCCACCGAATGCCTGAAGAAGCATCCACAAGACATCAGCTCATGAAACGAGCTCTGTCTGTCACCTTCGTCAACGACACTCTGTATAAGAGGTCATTTAATTCTCTATGGCTAAGGTGTCTCAGACCTAACGAAGCGAAAAGAGTCGTTCAGGAAGTTCACGACGGACTCTGCGGTTCTCACCAAGCGGGCCCAAAGATGAAGTTGAAGATAAAACGGATGGGCTACTACTGGCCCACGATGATTCAAGACTGCCTCGAATATGCGAAGCAGTGTCACTCGTGTCAAATTCATGGGGATTTCATCCATCAGCATCCAAATCCACTACATCCAACGGTGGCTAGCTGGCCATTCGAAATGTGGGGGACTGATATAGTCGGCCCCATCGAACCAACATCGTCTAGAGGACATCGTTTCATCCTGGCGACGACTGACTACTTCTCCAAATGGGCAGAAGCAGTACTGTTAAGAGAAGTTAAGACGGAGAATATCCTCCATTTCTTCAAGACGCATGTCATATATCGGTTTGGAACTCCGCGACGAATCATCTCCGATAACGGGCCAGCCTACAGAAGCCACAAGATCAGTCGCTTCGCGCAACAGCATAATATAGACTGGAGATATTCCTCGGTTTATAATCCGCGAGCCAACGGACTAGCTGAAGCCTTCAACAAGACCTTGACAAAAATCATAAAGAAAACGGTGTCCCGAAATAAGAAAGACTGGCACGAAAGACTGCAAGAAGCTCTTTGGGCATATCGAACTACATTCAAGACGGCCACGAACACAACGCCGTACGCGTTGGTGTTCGGTACCGAAGCAGTACTCCCCCTCGAGATAGAGTTACCCTCTCTACGAGTGGCAGTCCATTACGAGCTAACGGACGAAGAAAATGCTCACCTTCGGCTTGAGGAGCTTGACGCCCTTGATGAAACCCGGCTCATAGCGCAACAAAATCTGGAAGCTTATAAAGCAAAGATGACGCGCTCATATGAAAGATTGATCCGGCCGAGGACATTCCGCCAAGGCGAACTTGTGTTAGTGGTCAAAAGGCCTATGATCCCCAATCGCGCCAAGCGGGGAAAATTCGAGCCGAACTATGAAGGCCCGTACATCATAGACAAGGTCTACCATGGTGGAGCCTATCTACTCATGGATATGCACGGTGAAAGGTCTTTCAGGCCAATAAACGGTCGCTTCCTAAAGAAATACTACGCTTAATGAACCACAGCCTAGGTCAACGATAGATGACGACGACTATGTCCGCTCGTTATCTTCCAAAGCTTGAGCTTTCTAAGCAGTGGCCAGCCTTCTCCATGACGGACCGAGACGTCCTTAAACTAGTGACGGACCGAAATGTCTTTAAACTAACAACAGACCGAAACGTCTTTAAACTAATACCGCAGCATCCTCAGGCTGACGAGATGAATAAAAAAAAATATAATAAATAAAAACGGTATGTCCATAAGCAAAAAGGGCACGGATGAAAGCCCGAAAGAGCTCCGTGAGTAAAAACAGCAGGGCTACTGACGAGTGTTCGTGAAAACCCGAAAGGGCGCGACCTCGTAAAAAAAAGAGAAAAAGAAAATAAAAAGAATAAAAAAAACGGTATGTCCATAAGCAAAATGGGCACGGATGAAAACCCGAAAGGGCTCCGTGAATAAAAACAGCAGGGCTACCGGCGAGTGTTTGTGAAAACTTGAAAGGGCGCAACCTCGTTAAAGGACACTTATAGGGTCCTCTCGACCTTATAAGGAGAAACCACCCATGTGAGATCCTTACGACTCACAAGGGAGCAACACACTTAAGGATCCCCACGATTCCTAAGGAGAAAATACACTTGCGAGATCCTCACGACTCGTAAGGAGAACTCTCTTATGGGACCCTCACGGCTCATATGAGTTGAAAGTCTTAAGTTACAGAGACCTAAACCTATGCTTAAGCTACCCCCACAATCTTCGATAATGCCCTACAAGTGGCTCAATACTGGCCCTTGTATACAATTCACGGGCGCGAATAAACATTTCCCAAACCAAGTCTCATCCGTGACTGGGGACATGTTCGCGTGATCCTTGTAGGTCCTCTCGACTTACAGGGAGAAAACCCTACTGTAGGATCCTTACGACTTACAGAGGAACATACACTTAGGAATCCTCACGATTCTTAAGGAGAAAATACACCTACAAGATCCTTACGACTTGTAGGGAGAAATAACTTCGTGAAACCCTTACGGCTCATGAAGTCAAAAGCCTTAGTCGACAGAACCCTAACCCTGGTCGCTAAGCCACCTTTGTTCGACATTGACAAAGGCAAATGATGATTCGCTCCTGGTAATATCCCAGTTGTAGCGATGCTGATGCCGAAATCGGTTTACAGCGAAAAGCCAATAGGCCGCACATGCATGCGAAAAATAGCCGAAATGATAGAGTAACTTGCAATAAAAAGCAGCAAGTAAAAATATATGCATGCAAAATAGCCGAAATAATTGGGCAACTCGCAATAAAAAGCAGGGAGTAAAAATAAAATAAATAGCCGAAATGATTGGGCACCGCGAAAAATAGCCGAAATGATTGGGCAATCGCGACCTTCGCGATATAAAAGCTGAAATGATAGAGCATCGAGGAGATAAAACAAAAAAATGATGATAAATAAAACTTTGGCCCTACAGTTAAGATCACATCGATCCCTGTATAAAATCCAAAGGCATAAACAAAGAGGGAACCATACTTTCCCAACAGACTCCGTCAGACGACAAAGCCAAACCTCGACGGTTCATTCCAACTCCGAAGAAACCAGTGTCTTCAGCAAACTCCTCGACTCACAGATACAAACACTCCTTGACGAGAGCCTCCTGATCCGCGTCGACTCGCAGAGCCACCAGTGCCTCCGTGGGAAATCCTCGACTCGTTTCAAACCCCAAGGAAACAAATAATCCTTGGCGCTTGGGAAACAAATAATCCCTAGCAAACTCCTCGACTCACGGATAGAAACACTCCTTGACGAGAGCCTCCTGATCCGCGTCGACTCGCAGAGCCACCAGTGCCTCCGTGGGAAATCCTCGACTCGTTTCAAACCCCAAGGAAACAAATAATCCTTGGCGCTTGGGAAACAAATAATCCCTAGCAAATTCCTCGACTCACGGATACAAACACTCCTTGACGAGAGCCTCCTGATCCGCGTCGACTCGCAGAGCCACCAGTGCCTCCGTGGGAAATCCTCGACTCGTTTCAAACCCCAAGGAAACAAATAATCCTTGGCGCTTGGGAAACAAATAATCCCTGGCAAATTCCTCGACTCACGGATACAAACACTCCTTGACGAGAGCCTCCTGATCCGCGTCGACTCGCAGAGCCACCAGTGCCTCCGTGGGAAATTCTCGACTCGTTTCAAACCCTAAGGAAACAAATAATCCTTGGCGCTTGGGAAACAAATAATCCCTAGCAAATTCCTCGACTCACGGATACAAACACTCCTTGACGAGAGCCTCCTGATCCGCGTCGACTCGCAGAGCCACCAGTGCCTCCATGGGAAATCCTCGACTCGTTTCAAACCCCAAGGAAACAAATAATCCTTGGCGCTTGGGAAACAAATAATCCCTAGCAAATTCCTCGACTCACGGATACAAACACTCCTTGACGAGAGCCTCCTGATCCGCGTCGACTCGCAGAGCCACCAGTGCCTCCGCGGGAAATCCTCGACTCGTTTCAAACCCCAAGGAAACAAATAATCCTTGGCGCTTGTGAAACAAATAATCCCTAGCAAATTCCTCGACTCACGGATACAAACACACCTTGACAAGAGCCTCCTGATCCGCGTCGACTCGCAGAGCCACCAGTGCCTCCGTGGGAAATCCTCGACTCGTTTCAAACCCCAAGGAAACAAATAATCCTTAGCGCTTGGGGAACAAATAATCCCTAGCAAATTCCTCGACTCACGGATACAAACACTCCTTGACGAGAGCCTCCTGATTCGCGTCGGCTCGCAGAGAAACCAGTGTCTCCGCGGGAAATTCCCGATTCGTCTCAACTTGCAAATGAAGCCTCAGGCAGCAGGGACTAAAAAACTTGCTTCCTGAACAATGGGACCCTGCAAGTCAATCCAAAATGGTCTCTTGCATACTATTCACGGGTCTCACTCTCCAAGGTCGAATTTCGACAAGGAGGGAAACAACCGCTTACGAGTCCTCTCGACTCGTAAGAGGGAAAATTATAGGATCCTTACGACTTATAAGAGAAAACCACACTTAGGAATCCTCACGATTCCTAAGGAGAAAAACCCACCTACGAGATCCTCTCGATCCGTAGGGAGAAAAGTCTCTATGAGACCCTCACGGCTCATGGAGTTGAAAAGTCTTAGGCAGCATATCTGAACCTGCGGCCTAAGCCATCGCTATTTCTTAAGAAACTCAAGATGCGTGCTCTATTATCCGTCGACCATGTTTATTAAGATAACATGCCGATAATAAGAGAAAGAAGAAAGCTACAGAAGGAACATCCAATTTATGTTTGATCAAGCGTTCGAGACACACTCGTTCATGCACAATCAAAAGACTCAAAACGAAAAATAAAGACAAGCTGGGATAAAAAAAAGTTCCATTAATATGGCCAATAGTTCTTACATTCATAAAAGCAATAAATGAAAAACATTATTACAAGGGAATAACCTCGAACCCAGGACATGGATTGAGGAACTCGAAAGCAACCCTATCTATGACTTTCCAGGCCTTGCGGACCATCCTAGTATGCTTTCTTTCGCGAGCACAAGCGTCAGGGTCCCCCCTGATGTCTTCCACCCTCCGATAAGCAGCAAGTATAGCGGACTGTTGAAAGACCTCGTGCAAGAGATCGATAAGACTGTCTCGCCGTCTCTTCGAGATAAAGTTCAACAGGTACACCGAGTGCACCTTGTCCTCAGCAGCATCCAACGCCCTAAGCGGCACGCCAGAACAAAAGAGGGGAAGCGCTTCCTAGATGGCTCCCACGATAAGCTTAAGAAGGGAGGAACGTCGGGGGAGCAGTGGACCATTATACGCATCGAAGCGACTCATTATTTCAGCACACTCCTCGTTTTTGAACTCCCGATTTTGAGAGCGGCCAAGTCGGCGGATGTCCCCGTACGAAATGATCTCGTTAAGGGCATACATATGGGCGTTCATTGTTCCTGTGAAAGAGGGTCAACAGAATTATCAGAAAGACTGATTAAGCAAAACGATATAATGCGCTGAAGAATAAAATGCCATCTTCAAACTCTAAGATCAATTAAACACTCTTAAGAGTTCTTTTAAATCAGAGGGATCTATGTTTTGCCAAAGATGCAAGTTTCTGTTCATGGGTTGAGAAACCCTGAAACAGATTCCTGAGAGCAAAGCTCTATTTGACGAAACACCAAAAGGATTTTCTGTAGATCAAAAGATCTATGAGAGCAAGGCTCTGTTCATTAAACTAAATTTGATTTAATTTAAAATTTTACCTAAAAGGGGGTGCTGGGTTCTGAACTTTGAAAGTTCATAAAGAGAAACAAGAGCAGGGCTCTAAAAGTTCTTAAGTAAGAGCAAAGCTCCGGAGTCTTTTGAAAACAAAATCTTAAAGATGATAAGCATCTGTGGAGGGACGAAAGGTCCTATTTATAGGCACCAAGTGCCCTTTCAACTTCCAAAAGCTGCCGCAACGGTTGGGATTCTCCCACCGTTGCGCTTGCGTTTGGAGGCCACGTAAGCGCAACGGTGGGGGGGCATTTGTTTATCCCAATCAGAGCAAAGCTCTGTTCAAATACCAAGGCGGGAGATGAAGCAACGCTTCATCTTCCCCCAATCAGAAGCAAATTTTTGCTTTGAAAATTTAAACTTTAATAAATGAAGCAACGCTTCAGATCCTTTGCGCTACGTGCGACACGCCACGTGTCTGGCACAGATGCATTAGCGCAGCGTCCCAGAAGGCGCGCCCAATCAGAGCAAAGCTCTGATAAAGAAAGCGCTGCGTTGCATGACGCGTGTCAGCGCAGAGGCGCTTGCACGGTCGCGCTGCGTTTTGCACTGTGCGACACGTGGCAGCGCAGATGCGCTAGCGCAGTCGCACTGCGCTTTGCGCTGCACGACACGTGGCTGCGCAGACGCGCTAGCGCAGATGCACCATTCCATAAAAAAGGGGGGTTAAGTGCCAAAGGCAATTTATCCTTGCAAGAATCACATGCACTTGATAATAGCAAATTAAATCATACGATGCACAAGCACGACAGAGAGCTAAAATAAAAAGAACACATAACAGATAATAAAATACTTAATTAAAACATTTATTTATTATTACATTTAAAAAAGATCACCAAATGTGGGATCGGAAAGACAAGGGTTCACAAAGATAAAAAGGAGATTCTCCAATTCCCTCTCCATCTTCTCCACCACGTCGAAGCGGCGATCCTCTCGAGAGGAAGACATCCAACGATCGTCGCCACATTCATTGGAAAAGGTGGCGATGACAACTCGGCGATCCCGTATCTGGCTCAGCAAGTGGAAAGAGCAGTCCCTCAGGGCTTTAGTGATCAAGAGCGCTTCGAAGAAGCACTCGATCTTATCCTCGGCAGTGTTAAGCATTGCCGAGGACATCTCTACCAGAGGAGGGGGAAGATCGGCGAGCACCGAGGCAAGGATCATCCGGAGCCAAATGGAGTCCGGAGGAAGAGGAGACCCCACACGAGTCGAAAGCTCGTACATTGCAGCATCGCACTGCTCATCCGTAAAAGAAGGGTCCACCAGGCGCGCAGCAAAACGAGGAACAATGTCCTGGATCGGCACTTCCCATGGTTGACGGCGGGCGTGAGGGCGGTTGCAAGCCATGGTAGAAGAAGTTCTCTGAAGATGAGAAAAGAAAAGGCTTGGCCTTGAACTATATATAGACCCAAGCACAAAAGATTCTGTGCACAATGGACGCGGGAAATCAAGATTTTGGAAATACAAGTTTGGCTGGAAAAAAAAAGGAGATGAAAAGATATCTCAGGTGAAGCGACGCTTCCGATTCCCCCAATCAGAGCAAAGCTCTACTTTGAAAATCTAAGTTTTACTAAAGGAAGCGACGCTTCAGATCCTCTGCGCTGCGCGCAAAGCGCCACGTACCAGAAGTTGATGCGTCAGCACAGCGCCCGAGGCAGTGCGTCCAATCAGAGAAAGGCTCTTTAAAACAAAAAGTAAAGGAAGCAACGTTTCAGTTGCGCAAGCACTGTGCTGCGCGACACGTGTCTGCGCAGTTGCGCAAGCACAGCTGCGCAAGCGCTGCGCTGCGCGACACGTGTCTGCGCAGTTGCGCAAGCACATCTGCGCAAGCACAGTTGCGCAAGCGCTGCGCTGCACGACACGTGGCTGCGCAGTTGCGCAAGCACAACTGCGCAAGCGCTGCAGTGCACGACACGTGTCCGTGCAGTTGCGCAAGCACAGCTGCGCAAGCGATGCGCTGCGCGACACGTGTCAAGCGCTGGGGAGTTGCGCAAAACAGAATGGAGATTTAAAGAAATCTTTCTGTTCTTGTTAAAACAAGAAGATTTTCTTCTGTAAAGCAGAGGCCTTTGGATCAAAGATCCGACGGTGGGGTAGATCCCCCAAATCACTCAGAGAAAGATCTCTTTAACAAATTTAACTAATTTATGGGCACTATAAAAAGGACCCTAGGCCTCAATTCAAAAGGGATCAACATCTTTCTAAAAAAAAAAGAAGAGAATTCTCGAGAACTCCTCAAGAACAACAGAAGGTAAAAACCTTTGAGAGAAGAGAAAATTCTCTTATGAACAGATCAGTGATCTAAAAACAAAATCATTGATCTTTAAAACATAACTAAATAAAGGGATAAATTAAAATAGTGCTTTGCACTTTTTCATGAACCTTTGGTTCTTTAAGATAAGAAGAAAAAAAAACTTATCTTTTTCTTTGATCTAAATTAGATCAAAAAAAATCTAACAGTGCTTTGCACTTCTGTTCATTGAATCTAAAAGATTCCCAAATCATAGTGCCTTGCACTTGCAATACTGCACTGTTGCGCTCTTGGATTGGCGCAAGCCACCAGAGAGCGCCACGTGTCAACATCTGAACCAATTGCGCTATGCGCTTTTGAAATAGAGCTTTGCTCTCTGTGATTGGCGCAACTCACCAGAGGGCGCCACGTGTCAGCAGCGCACTAGCGCAGCGCACTAGCGCAGCGCACTGCGCTTGCATGACATGTGTCGTCGTCACAAGCATTTGCGCTTTCTGATTGGCGCAAAGCGCCTGATAAATGCAATGCATTTCCTAAAAGGGCCAGGCCCAAATCAAAAAGACCAAGCAGGCCAAAATAAATTGCAAAGCAATAAAAGGGCAGAGCCCAAATAAAATTGATGCTCTGCATCATTTATAAAGAGCAGAGCCCGAAACAAATTGATGCTCTGCATCCTGTCCGGGCAAAGCCCAAATAAAAATAAGAAGAAATGCGATGCAAAAGCAAATAAAATGTTGAACATTTTCAACTGGACTTAGCCCAATTTTGGCCGTAAGTCCTTAAATTAAATTGACTGAGCAAGATTGCTCTCTTAAATCAATTTACTACCGGTTCGAGGGTACATCTCCGAACTCCTCTGACACCTGTCGTTGTAATCCTTCAACGACGTCAGAGAGGTGACGGGTCCCAACGACCACACATATATGGACTGCGGGGTCCTTTAACTCGTGGACCGAAACGTCCCTAAACTAATATCGGACCGAAACGTCCCTAAACTAATATCGGACCGAAACGTCCCTAAACTAATAACGGACCACCACGTCCTTAAACTGGAATATGGACCACCACGTCCGTAAACTGGAATATGGACCACCACGTCCCTAAACTGGAGCATGGACCGCAACGTCCCTAAACTACCTATGCCCCTAAACTGGAACAATAGAGCCTCCAAATGCTCTTTTGCCGGATCTAAACGGTCCCGTTTAAGTTGATCTTAGCCCCAAATACGGCTAACGTATCCTTAGACATTTAAATGAATGATAAAACTCCAAATCAACTTTGGTTCAAGGGTACATCTCTGAGCTCCTCTGTCACCTGTCGTCGTAATCCTTCAACGACGTCAGAGAGGTGATGAGTCCTGATGGCCATATATCACTACGTTAAGTCGATCTTAGTCCCAAACAAGACTAATGTATCCTTAACGAACGTTTAGTCGATCTTAGTCTAAACATGGCTAACGTATCCTTAAACTAAAACACCAAACCCAAATCTAAGTAAATACGGATTTGGACTAATCCACGTCTTACGGGCAACGGCACTACTCAGTCTCCGTATACAATCCACGGGCAACCACAAAAAAAATAAACACACACGACACGAAGTGAAATTCTGGAGAAGGAGAAAGTTGTTACCGCGATGTCGTAGCGTAATTAACTGCAGGGGCTTGCGCCTGCAGGGATGAGCGTCCCCACAATCAAAAACCCCTCAAGCGAGGGGGAATCTGATGAAATCTGCTACATCGGCCGCATCCGTCTAAACCTCCGATACACGGTGCCATAAATCAACTTGGCATCTTCGGAGAGGTGGACGGATAAAACCAAATAGCATCTGCCCCGAACCCCAGCGTCGGGACATCGCTGTCCTGTGCGCCGCCTTTCGGAGGGGAACACCTGGCTCTGATATTTGCTGTGAAGAAGTTGAGGCACTATCTGCTCGCACATCGGATTATGCTGATCTCCAGGTCGACCTGCTCAAACACTTAATGACCAAAGCAGGCTTAGCCAGTAGAATGGCAAGATGGGCTATCATGCAGCTTGAATTCGACATAATCTATACTTCTCAGAAAGCAGTAAAAGGGCAAGCCCTTGCCGACTTTCTTGCTGCTTATCCTATACCAGAAAGGTCACCGCTCAATTGTGAGTTACCCGACGAATAAGTGCTGCACCTCGAGGATGCCGAGACATGTTAGAAGCTCTACTTCGATGGAGGCTCATCAATAAGGACCTCCAGCAAAACAAGCATCCCGTAGATAAAAGCAGAGATAGAATTGGTATTCGTAATGCCATCAGGAGGAACCCTACGACATTCCTTTGCTCTTTTCGAGCCTCACACAAACAACGAGGCTGAGTACGAAGCTCTAATAGCTGGTCTGGAGCTCGCCATAGAAATGGATGTCGTTCGGCTACGGGTTTACGGTGATCCTAGCTTGTCGTCAACCAGGTGAGCAGTGACTACAAGATATATAAGCCCGAGTTAGCTCGATACAGAAGCCGAGTGATGGAACTCATGAAACAGTTCACTCACATAGAATTAATGAGAGTCTCTAGGGCGTTGAACGGAAAAGCCGACGTACTCACTCGCCTAGCCAAAGAGTTGGCTGATCCCGACATGGATGAAATTCTTATCATGGTCAGGAGCCGGCAAATTCTACCCCCGGTCTTTTTACAAGAAGAGAAAAGCGCAGAACGAAAGAGCAATCCAGCTGAAGAAGCTCTGATCATTCAAGACGATCCCGATTGGAGAGAACCCTTCATAGAGTACCTCCGATACAACAAGCTGCCCGAAGAAAAATCTGTGAGGGTTCAGTTGTAGAAAAGAGCCCTCCGATATGTGTTTGTGAATAATACGCTATATCACAGATTATATAACCAACTCTGTCGCATGTGTCTGTCATCGGCCGAAACCCAAAAAGTCATGAAAGAAGTTCAATCGGGCGTCTGCGGAGCTCACCAATCTAGCCCCAAAATGCGGCTTCAAATTAAACGGCTTGGGTATTACTGGCCTACCATGATAAAGGATTTCGAAGAGCATATGAAGAGGTGTCATCTCTGCCAAATTCACGATGACTTAATTCATAAGCATCCCAATCTGCTGCATCCTACAGTGGCGTCATAGCCCTTCAAAGTTTGGGGTACCGACATAGTTGGTCCAATTGATCATCCATCATCCAAAGGCCACCGGTTCATATTGGCCGCAACTGACTACTTCTACAGATGGGCTGAAACTGTCCCGCTAAAAGAAGTCAAGACAGAAAATATTCTGATGTTCTTCTGGCATAATATTCTATACCGCTTTGGTACACCTAGAAGAATCATTTCTGACAACGGGCTTTCTTTCAAGAGCTTCAAAGTCTCAAGGCTCGCTACTCAGCACAAGATAGACTTGAGATATTCCTCCATCTATAATCGAAAAGCTAATGGGCTAGTCGAAGCCTTCAATAAAACTCTATGTAAGCTCCTGAGGAAAAATTCTTCGGCCAACAAGAGAGAGACTGGAATCTCAAGCTCCATGAGGCATTATGGGCATATTGTACCATGCATCACACTCCAACTCAGTCCACTCCATACTCACTACACTTCGGAGTGGAAGTAATTCTCCCGCTCGAAGTCGAAGTTCCAAGTCTCAGAATGGCTGTCCAGCATGGTTTGACGGAGGAGGAAAATGTCCTCCTTCGGCTCGAAGAGCTCAATGCCTCGAAAAAAAGAAGCTCGAAGTACAGAAAAATCTGAAGCTGTACCGAGCCCAAATGTCACGGGCCTATGATAAGATAACCCGTCTCCATTCTTTTAAGTAAGACGAATTGGTGTTGGTCCTCAAAGACCGATCATCCCCAATCGACATGCCAAGGGAAAATTCGAGACAAACTGAGAAGGACCATACATCATCGAGAAAGTGTTTGATGGAGGATCCTGCTAGATGATAAATGCCGAGGGAGAAAGGCCCATGCCACCCATCAATGGCTGATATCTCAAGAAATACTACGAGTGAATGCTCCAAGTCGTAGGAGAATTGAGCACGCCGGCCTTACGGTCTGGATCATACATCCTGTAAAACCGTATACAATCTACAGACGCAAATGACCCCTATCTCTCCCAAGTCCTACCGGCGAGATTGCATCTGAAATCCTGTCATCGATGAAGCAAAAAAAGGAAGGAAAAAAAAGAAAAAGAAAAAAAAAGTATGTCCACAAGAAAAATGGGCACGGATGAAAACCCGAAAGGGCTCCGTGAGTAAAAACAGCAAGACTGCCAGCGAGTTTGTGAAAACCCGAAAGGGAGCAAACTCGTGAAAAGAGATGAAATACACTTGTAAAGTCCTCTCATCCTTATGAGGAGAAAATTCTCGTGTGAGATCCTTACGACTCACAAAAGAGCAACACACTTAGGAATCCCCACGATTCCTAGGGAGAAAATACACCCGCAAGATCCTCTGGACTTGTGCGGAGAAAATGCTTTTATGAGACCCTTACGGCACATAAAATTGAAAAGCCTTAGGTGATAGGGATCTAAACATGTCTCCTAAACCATCGTTCCCCAACGGGCAACGGCAAATGATGAGTCGCTCCTGGCATTATGCTTCAGTGTTAGCGGTGCTGATGCCGACCCAAAACTCAAACCCTAAGTTTTCCAAAAGAAAAATGATGAGTCGCTCTTGGCAATACGCTTCAGTGTTAGCGGTGCTGATGACGACCCAAAACTCAAACCCTATGTTTTCCAAAAGGCAAATGATGAGTCGCTCCTGGCACTACGCTTTAGTGTTAGCGGTGCTGATGCCGACCCAAAAACCAAATCCCAAGTTCTCTCGGGAAAAATGATGAGTTGCGCCTGGCATTATTCTAGTGCAGCAATGCTAATGCCAAACAAAATCTAAATTCCGAGTTCCAATTGAATTCAAAATTCCTGCCAAATAAAAAAGAAATCAAACAGATCAAATCAACGTCCCACCCGGCAGCACTTCTATGCTCAAAAGTCCTGCTGGATGGATAGGGAACTCCCAAAACAAATCAAATCCCGACACCGCAAGAAGCGGAGCAAGTCAACTTCGACCCTGACACTGTAAGAAGTGGAGCAAGTCAACTTCAACCCCGAAACCGCAGAAAGTGGAGGAAGTCAATTCAAGTACCGACCGTCTAAGTCGTAAAAACGGCAGAACCGACCATCCAAGTCACAAAAAGGGCAGCACCGACCGTCCACGTCGCAAAAATGGAAGCACCGACCGTCCAAGTTGTAAAAATAGCAGCCTTGACCGTCCAACTCGCTAAAACGGCAGCACCGACCGTCCAACTCGCAAAAATGGCAGTACCGACCGTCCAAATCGCAAAAAGGGTGACACCGACCGTCAACGTCGCTAAAATGGCAGCACCGACTGTCCACGTCGATAGAATGGCAACACCGACCGTCCACATCTCAAAAATGGACGCACCGACCTTCCACGTCGCAAAAATGGCATCATTGACCGTCCAAGTCGAAAAAGTGCAGGACTGATCGTCCACGTCGCAAAAAAGGAAACAACAACCATCCAAGTCGCAAAAAGGGCAGCACCGACCGTTCACGTCGTAAAAGGGGCAGCATCAACCGTCCACGTCACAAAAAGGGCAGCACCGACCGTCCAAGTTGTTAGTGTTAGTTAGTGTTTAGAAAAGATCTTTTCGGTTAGTCGATGTTGTTTTAAACAAAATGATTTTTTTACCTATTGCGCCTCCCCGCAACTTGTGGGGTGTACAACGTTGACTTACAGTGGTATCAGAGACTCGCTAAACCATAACTAACTTGTTAGCAAAGTCGTTAGAAATTCGATCGCAAAACGAACCGGAAAAAACATCATTTTTATCAAGTTTCTGTCGATTTTAAAACAGGGTCTAAAAATTTTTCAGGGACCCTTAAAATTACAAGCAGGGAAACTTAAGAACACTGGAGAAATTTGGGGTCCTAACTTGGCCAAACCGCCGTGTAACCGTGGCCGATCCGCCGCGGATCCGCCGCCGAGTTGAAGCCGAGTTGACTCAAATTTCTCCAGTAACTCTTCTGTGTTAATTTTGTTCTTTCTGGAATGTTTTGTTTCTGTTCAAGTTTCAGGTGCACAGAGAAGTTTTTGGAGTAGAATCAATTGTGTTTGCTCGATCGAAATTCTGCGATATTTGGCTAATTAGATTATATCTGTGATTTGTATAATGTGTTTATAAACCTCCCCTAACTGCTAGTATGTCGGTTGGCAGGGGGTTGCACATTTCTGTAATGATTTTACTGTTTGTGTTTATGAACTTGATTGGATCGTTGTGATGATTAGCCGGGGTTTGAGATGGGTTTTAATATTCATTTATTCGATGTAAATTGTAATATGTTGTAATATTCTTTTGCGGTGCACATCTAGGTTGCGGTTGTAGCCACCGTTGTATTATTTCATTTACTGATTTTTGCTCCTAGGATAGACCCAAGGTGGGTTGCATAAACTACCGGGTACTTTGAAGTGTTTAGTGGCCTACTCACGTTGTTGAGGGAGACCGCTTCACTTCGGGTACTTGGCGGGTAGTTTGCCGTACCCGTAGGGGTCTAGGGTGGGGTAATGGCTATTCATCACAACTGTGTAATCCGTCTTTCACTGCAGGCTCAAAAAAAACGCGGATTGCTTGTATATCCAATAATGTTCATCGATGATCTGGAATGCGGATGGCATAAGAGGACGTTGTATTTTCGTTGTTTTCTGCAATGATAGGTTAATGATGGGACGCATTATTATTAATGCAAAGAAAATAAACCAAAGTTGAATCGTTGGAACAGTTTAAAAGAAACCACTCGGTTATTTTTAAAACAGAAGATATTTTTAAAATTGTGGAGCTTTAACCACTCCTTTTAAAAGCTATCAGGTTCCTTCGATCATATCAAGTTCACTACGTTCACGGTTTCGCCAAAACCATTCGCAGCCCTCCGTCATTTCATTTGGATAATCAGTAGTATTCAAGCTATGTATTTTGGCCAAAGTCAAGGCATAGTGTTTGGTAGCTGCTGGGTAATCATTTGTTGCATAGATAGATGAGTTAGTTTGGGACAGTTGTATTATCATTTGACCAAAGTCAGGGGTATGTACGGATGGGTTCAAATTAACAAGATAATGATGGGTAGAACTTGACATGTGACTTATGACATTTTGACCAAAGCCAAGGTCATAAGAGCATGGGGCAGAAATTTATATCGGGAATTTCTAAAGAAACTGAAATTTGCAAAGAGATGCATACCATTTGGAGTTTGATGAATGTTGGTAGGATTCCTTCAACATTATCACACGATGATATTTGGATCCCGATCCTACTGTGAGTATATGCTACTCATCAGGAGATTCGTCACTTAACGATCAATGCTATAAACCAAGTAGGTGCCGAGAAAGGTGTCAGTGGGGTTACGCCCCCAGAGAAAAGAGGTTATTTAATTAAGGAACTTCGCGAAAGCGTTGCAAAACCTCCTTCGAAGTACCAACACCAGCCTGGCTGAACGGTTACGCAAGTATTGTACAGTGAGAATAGTCCTGACTAGTTCTTCCTTTTTGGTTTGAGGAAGGATTCGAGAAACAGTGGAAGCCATCCAGTTTAGATAAACTAAAAACCACTCTAAACGTGCAAGAGCATCATGCTAAAGTGTTCCCTCTCTCTCTCATTGCAGTGACCCAAAACATGTCTGGCCTTAAGTTACTATTAAAGAAAAATATATTGACAGGGCCAAACTATAAAGATTGGCTGCGGAATGTCAAGATGGCTTTGACCTATGACAAATTGGGGTATGCCCTTAGCGCTAAGGCACCTGTTGTCCCTGGTCCTAAATCCAGTAATGCGGATAAGGAAATCCGCAAAACCTGGGAGTTAGATTGCGCGAGGGCCAAGTGCATCGTGCTTGCCTCGATGAATAATGAGCTTCAGAGGAGGCACGAGGATATGGATCTTGATGCCATATTTCTCCATACAAAGGAACTTTATGGAGAGCAATCTCGTATAGCAAGATACGAGACCTCAAAGAACTTGTTTCAGGCGAGGTTGGCCGTCGGATCATCGGTAGGAGAACATGTCCTAAAGATGATTGGCTATATAGAAGAGCTCGCAGACCTTGGGACGACTTTGGAGAACGAGCTCTATACAGACTTGATTCTCCAGTCCCTTCCTTCCACCTATGCCCAGTTTATTCTGAATTTCAACATTCAAAGAAAAGAAGTTGAACTTCCAGAACTCCTTAACATGTTGAGGAGTGCAAAGGGTACCTTGCAGAAGGCAAGGATACACCCACTATGTTTGTTCGCGGTGCTTCTTCTTCCGGGTCCAAGGCTAGGGCCAAAGGAAGGAAGAATAAGGCCGCCACCAAACCTAGAGGAGGTGTTAGTAAGGTGGGAGTGAAGGGAAAGAAAAAGATTGCGGTGCCAGTAGTGGCAAAGGATGAGTGCTTCCACTGTCATAGGAAAGTGCACTGGAAGAAAGATTGCAAGGCTTGGAACGCCAAGAACCAGGAACCGAAGCAAGCTGTGGCTTCGACTTCAGGTGTGTTTGTAATTGAGAATTGTCTGTCAATTAACTCTACTTCCTGGGTATTGGATACCGGATCAGGATCTCATATATGCACTTCATTGCAGGCACTGAGAAACCGTAGAGTGCTGAAGGTTGGTGATATGACCCTGAAGGTTGCTAACGGAGCTAGCGTGGAAGCTGTGTCCATAGGGGATTATCACCTGGGATTGACGAGTGGACATATTTTGGTTTTGCATAACTGTTTTTGTGTACCCAATTTAACGTGTAATATCATATCGGTTTCGTTGTTATTAAAAGAAGGTCATGATTTCACGTTTGTAAGCGTTGTTGTTAACATCCACCTTAATCATGGTTTGATTGGGTCCGATACACTAGATAACGGTATATATGTCTTAAACCAATTACAGACTTTCAATGTCCAGAACACACTAAAAAGAAAGTCTCCAGATTTAAATAAGGCTTTCTTATGGTATTGTAGACTGGGTCACATCAATGAGACAATGTTAACTAAGTTACATAGAGAAGTATATTTGGATTCGTTCGAATATCAAACTTATGCCACTTGTCAATCATGTCTCAAAGAAAGATGACAAAGACTCCATTCACTGGACATGGAGTAAGAGCGAGCGAGCTCTTAGGACTCATACACAGCGATGTATGTGGTCCAATGTCTATACATGCAAGAGGTGGTTCTTCCTATTTCATTACTTTTACGGATGATTACTCTAGGTACGGATTCATTTTCTTGATGAAACATAAATCCGAGGCTTTTAAGAAATTCCAAGAGTATAAGAATAAAGTAGAAAACCAAACCGGCAAAAGTATCAAGACATTAAGATCTGATCGAGGTGGTGAATACTTAAGTGCCGAGTTCCTAGGTTACCTAAAAGAGAAAGGAATTCTCTCTCAGCTTACTCCTCCATACACTCCATAGCATAACGGTGTATCGGAGAGAAGGAATCGAACCCTATTGGATATGGTACGTTCCATGATGAGTAATGCTGAGTTACCGCGATCTTTCTGGGGTTATGCGCTAGAATCAGCAGCATATCTTCTGAACAGGGCTCCTACCAAGACTGTGCCTACCATGCCATATCAGATGTGGAGTGGGAAGAAACCCCATCTTCAGCATATGAAGATATGGGGATGTCCATCTTTTGTTAAAAAGCAGCATGCGGACAAACTCGAGGCACGATCAGTACAGTGTAAGAGTGTGGGATATCCAAAGAACTCCAAGGGATATTATTTCTATTACGCAGAGGAACAAAAGGTTTTTGTTTCTCGTAATGCCCATTTTCTAGAACAGCGGTTTTTAGAAAAGGAAACAGATGGGAGCGAAATAGAACTCGAAGAAATTCCAGAACCACAAACTACTACTGAGAGTTTAGTAGAACCAGTAGTTCAAGAAGAACAGGACATTCCCGCACCCCCTTCACGGAGTAGTAGGCCGTCTCATCTGCCTGAGAGATACTACGGTTTTCTCATAGATGTGGATAGAGAGGATTGCGTCATTGATGATGATGAACCTACTAGCTTCCAGCATGCCATCCAGAGCGGTGACTCGGTACGATGGCTAGATGCAATGCGGACCGAGATGGAGTCCATGTACACCAACAAAGAATGGACTTTGGACTTTGCTCCAGATGGGGTAAAACCTATAGGATGCAAATGGATCTTCAAGAAAAAGATTGGTGTAGATGGACAGGTAGAAACCTATAAGGCTAGACTTGTTGCAAAGGGTTTTCGTCAAAGACCTGGTTTGGACTATGACGAAACATTTTCTCCAGTGGCTATGCTCAAATCCATTCGGGTCCTTCTTGCTATTACCGCCTTCCATGATTATGAGATCTGGCAGATGGACTGTTCCCCTCCGAAAGACACGCGGGACGTGGGGACGTCTCGCCTGAGGTTCGGGGCAGATGCCAATAGGTGCTATCCGTCCACCTCTCTGAGGATGCCAAGTTGATTTATGGCACCATGTCTCGAAGGTTTAAACGGATGCGGCCGATGTAGCAGACTTCGTCAGATTCCCCCTCGTTTGAGGGGTTTTTGATTGTGGGGACGCTCTTCCCTGCAGGCGCAAGCCCCTGCAGTTAATTACGCTACCGCATCGCGGTAACAACTTTCTCCTTCTCCAGATGGTCACTTCGTGTCGTGTGTTTTTGTTTTATGTTTTATTGCCCGTCGATCGTTTACGGAGACTGAGTTATGTCGTCGCCCGTAGGGCGTGGACCAGTCCAAATCCGAGTTATCTTAGATTTGGGTTTTGGGGTTTGGTTTGAGGATGCGTTAGCCACGCTTGAGGCTAAGATCAACTCAAACATTTGTTAAGGACACGTTAGTCTAGTTTAAGACTAAGATCAACTTAACGGGATCGTTTAGATCCGACAAAGGAGCGTTTGGACTCCGTCGTTCCGGTTTTAGGGACATAGTGGTCCATCGTATGTGTGTGGCCGTCGGGACCCGTCACCTCTCTGACGACGTTGAAGGATTACAATGACGGGTGTCAGAGGGGTTCAGAGATGTACCCTCGAGCCAGAGTCAATTGGGGGGATTCGTAGTCCAGTCTGCTTGAAGGTTTAAGGATTCGTTAGCCATCTTTGAGGCTAAGATCAACTTAAACGGGACCGTTTAGATCCGACAAAAGAGCATATAGGGGCTCTATTGTTCTAGTTTAGGGACATTGCGGTCCGTGGGTAGTTTAAGGACATTGCGGTCCGTGGGTAGTTTAAGGACATTGCGGTCCATGGGTAGTTTAAGGACATTGCGGTCCATTGTTAGTTTTAAGACATCTCGGTCAAGGTTAAGGACGTCGTAGTCCATGGGTTTAAGGACTCCACAGTCCGGTATGTGCTCTGGATGCTTCACACGGGTTCATTGCCGTGCTTGGCGAGGACCAGGCTCCGCTCTGGGCGTTTTCCACGGGGTCAAGGAGTAACGTTATCCGCGTTCCACGTAACCAGGAATTTTGCACTAGATGCTTCACACGGGTTCTCTGCCGCATTAGGCGAGGACTAGGCTCCGCTGTGGATGCTTCACATGGGTTCACTGCCGTGCTCTGCGAGGACCAGGATCCGCTCTGGACGTTTTCCACGTGGTCAAAGAGTGACGTTATCCGCGTTCCACGTAACCAGGAATTTTGCATTAGACATGGGTTTAAGGACCCCACAGTCCATATCATGAGTGGTCATCGAGACCCGTCACCTCTTTGAAGACATTGAGGGATTACAATGCCAAGTATCAAAGGAGTGAAGAGATGTACCCTAGAACCGGAATGGCTTAAGTAGTTCTTGGCCCAATTTGGGATCAAGACCAATTAATTATGTTATGAGCCCATTAGCCCAGTTAATTACGAATTGAGGACTTATGGCCAGCTTGGGCTAAGTCCAGTCAGGTCTGGAATATTGGCTTCTTGTTGGTCCATTGAGGGAGAGGCTTTGCCTCTATCCCTTTAGCCAATCGGGCCAAAGCCTAGTGTTAAACACTACAGAGCAATCAGTGTTGAATACTGGGAATGAGGTTGACAAGTTAGTGTTTAACACTAGAAGATAATTGGTGTTAAACACCAGCGACAAGGCTTTTAAATTAGTGTTAAACACTGAAACAGATCGGTATCAAGCACTGGCAACTGAGCCCTCAAATTAGTGTTAAACACTAAGGTAGTCAGTGTTGAACACTGCAAGTAAAGTTTTTTGATTAGTGTTGAACACTAAGGCCCAACAGTTGTTTTAACACTGGATTCGGTAGTTTCGATTTATTGTTAAACACTAAGGCAAGAGGGGTCACGTGGCAACACGTGAGAGCGCCCTCCCTTCATTGATTCTGTTGAGATTATCGCATTTTTCAGCGTATCACGTGCCCTCACGTGACGGGTATTCAAATGCTTATATGTTAACACTTCTGCCGAGGGTCACGTGAGGCACTGCCTCAAAGGGCTTTCTGTAGATCTTTTGAGGGGGGTCACGTGGTGACACGTGACTCTTCTTTTCTGTGGTTGTTAGAAAATCTGTTAATCCCTTTCAGGAATTAAATTCCTCGTAGGGTTGAACCCTGACAATAATTTCAAAGGAATTAAATTCCTAGTTTCTTTTGAAGAGTTGAACTCTGAATTTTCTGTAGGAATTAAATTCCTTATATATGTGAAGAACTGAATAGGGTTAAACCCTAATAAAAGCTTTTAAGGAATTAAATTCCCGCTGTTTCAACAGAACTAGGTTCTTAATTAGGGTTAAACCCTGTTTCTCTTTGCTCTGAAGGAATTAAATTCCCATGATACAGGGTCAAGCCCTAATTTTATTTTAAAGGAATTGAATTCCTATAGTTTTGTGAGAATTAAATTCTCGCGCTTGCATTCCCTCTCTATGTTTTGGATCTGCATGGCAGGATCTCAACCCATCGAGAATTAAATTCTCAACTTCAAGGGGAGATGTGCTCTTTACAGATCCTCTATCAAAGAGAGAAGAAATATGTTCTTCTGTTTCATATATCAGAGTTAAACTCTGTTGAGAAGTGAATTCTCTTTCTTTCAGAAAGCCTTCCCTTTCTTACCTAGGGTTTTCTTTTGCAGAAGATCCAAGTTCCTTCAAAGTATCAAGGCTCTCTCCTTTTTCTTCCCCCTGCGTATGTATGTATATTTTTGTGTCCTGGCTCCTATTTATAGGAGAAGCAGCCGAATCAATCAGTTTTCGATGAATCTTCATTGAGAGATTTGATTTGCATCCTTCATTCGTTCTGGACCTTTGGATTATTAGGTGAATTTTATCCACCATTGGATTTTAAATCCAGAGATTCTCCTTTGTTATTTTGGTTAGATTTAAGGGGGAAATCTTTCCAAACCCGAGATTTTCCATAGATAGATGATATTTAATCATCTCTGAATCTTTAATTTGATTGGTCCCAGATAATCACTTTCCTTTGGAAAGATTCAAATTTCCTTCAGAATTTAATTCTGTCGTCAAAAATGGGCTTTGAAAGCCGGTCACGTGTGACCACGTGACCCATGGTCACGTGTGGACACGTGACCCTCTTTGGAATGAAGAGTCTTCTTTCTTTCTGCGCTGTCTTCTGGTTGCTGTTTTAGTCATCACGTGTTAACACGTGACCATTGGTCACGTGTGAACACGTGACAACCTGTTAGGAGCCCCTTTCCTTGACTCAACTGTAGCACGAGTCCTCTCCTTTGAGCGTCACGTGCCAACACGTGACCTCATCTGAAGCCCTTTTTCTTGACTTGATTAGGGAACCTTTTCTCTGACTTGATCAGGGAATCAATGAGCCCTTTTCCACTGCTTTTATATGTCACGTGTCAACACGTGACTGCTGGTCACGTGTGAGCACGTGACCCCTCTTTCTGAAGCTTTTCCCATGAGCTTTTCTGATTTTAAATCAGGAAACAAATGCCCCCACAGCGTTGTTCTCACGTGTCTGCACGTGAGTGCAACGCTGTCATCTTTGCGACCGTTGGATTCATTTAGGGATTTGGGAGATGAAACGTTTCCATTATTTTCTATAAATACCGCTGTCTCTTCATAGGAGCCTTCACTCTGCTCATCTTCTTCCTCTGAGAACTTTTTCTTTGAGAATTTAATTCTCGCTTTCAGAGCTTAGTTCTCTGTCTTGACATTTTCCAGAGTTTAACTCTGTTGGCGGATCCCTTTTCCTCAGGTGATGTTCTTAGACAACGATGGACCTTCACATTTCTCCGGATTTTAAATCCAAAACAAGGGTTTTTACCCTTTTAATATGAACCCATTCCCTTCAAATTCATCAATAGGAACAGAAAGCCATCTAATCTTCAAACTGTAAACATCTTAGGGCTTAAATGATCTTTAGGGAAGTGGTGATGACAATCTATGGAATCCGATCCCGTTTCAACAGAATGTTTTTACGGGAATTTAATTCCTTTTTTCTAAAAGGAATTTAATTCCTGTGAAGAACTCAGTTTCTTCACGTGGAGCCTTCTTGAGGTCTCTTGGCCCGAGGTTGTCCTTCTGCCGTTGATGAAACAGGGACTTTCTAATGATTCTCATGACCTTTATTTCAGGTATTATGGATGCCCATCTGTTTGGTCTTGACGAGATCATTTCCTATGGGAATATCTGTGCACTGGGCCGCAGTCAGAACCAGGAGTTCACCGATGCCCAATGTGCCGAGATCATGAGCCGCTTTGACGAGTACAACCATCGGCTACTCCCCCGTCGCTCTTCTCTTCTGAGGCTGATCGTGCTGGCGATCAGGGAGGCTCTCCCTTTATTTTGTGCTGGTGTGCCGCTTGGGTCATTGGACGCCGCCGAGGATAAAGTACACTCAGTGTATCTGATGCACTTGATTTCAAAGAGAAGGCGGGATAATCTCATTGATCTCCTGCATCAGATTTTTCAGCAATCAGCCAAACTTGCCGCCTACCGGAGGGTAGAGGACATCCGCGGGGACCCCGATGCTTGTGACCGTGAGAGAAAGCATACTCGGGAGGTTCGAAATGCTTGGAAGATCTTGAATAAAGTTAATTTTGAGTTTCTCAACCCATGCCCCGCATCTGAAGTTTTACCATTGTAAAAGTTTTCTTTTTATTTTGTATGGCTTTCTTGAAGTCTGGATGATAAGTTCTGTTGTGTCTTTGTATGTTTGCATGCTTTTTCTCTGAGATCTTATTATTCTGCTACTATTGTTGTTTGTGCTTTAATATGCAGGGTACTACTCCATATTCTTCCTTTTAAATGCACATCAGGTTTGGGCTTCACGTGTTCTACACGTGAGATCTCTTGATGCGACTGTTCACAAGATTTTCCTCATGCCATATTTTCAGTGCACAATGTTAGGTGCTGAAAAAGGGGCATGGAAATCGTTCCATCTCCTTGATTTTCGATACCTTTCCTTTTTTTTAGGCCTTGAAAATAAATTCACCATGCAAGATTTTCCGCGCATAGCACTTAATGCACTTCATTATATATGAGGCTATAGCTTTCTTTTCCTTTCACAGAGAGATTCATATCCTATACATTTTTTTTTTTTGAGAGAGAGAAACGAGTGCCATGGCTTGTAATCGTCCTCATGCTCGTCGACAGCCATGGGAAGTTCCTCTTGAGGAAATGATCCCCCGGTTTGCTGCTCGGTTGGTGGACCCCCTCTTTTCTGATGACGAATGTGACTCGGCCATGCACGAGCTCTCGATTCGTAGAGGGTCTCCCCTCCCGATGGGTTCCCTCTGGCTCCAGATGATTCTCGCGGCACTGCTTGCCGACATCCCTCCTCACCCAGCGGAGATGACTCTGGCGCTGCTTGATGCGGCGGAAGAGAAGCTTGAAGGCTTTCATGAAGCGTGCCTGATTACTCAGGCCTTGAAGGACTACTCAATTCATCTATTGAGCGAGATAAAGGCCCGGCGAGCTATTATGTTTGCTTTCGCGGACGAGCATGGCGCCAACCGATGGGGAGCGATCTCTCGCGAGAATCGTCGCTTCGATGTGCTGGAGAGAGCGGAGAGGGAGATGGAGAATTTTGTTCTTTGCTTTGTTAACCCTTGTGCCATTGATCCGGTGTTTGGTGATCTTTTCCGTTAGCGTAGTGTCTTTAAATTAGTCCTCTCTTTTGTATGCTTTATGCTGAACCCCTATGTAGGCTTGGTACTCGTATGCATGTTTTCGCTTGCATGAATAAACATTGTGTTCTTCTTATGAAAGCTTCCTCTAATTATCAACATTGTCATCATGTCGCATGCAAATTAATGCCTCGAATTTTATTTCTTTTTCGGATGCTCATATAATCGTGAACACATGCTCGATAGGATAAACACTGGAAATTTTCTCATTGCTTTTCATACCAGGTGATGTGAACGCGTTTCAGATTGATTATCGCTGTCGACCGGAAGCCCATTTATACGGTCTTGTAAATGTCTTGTGTTCGAGGCCGTGGTCGCGAGCGCAAGCTTTCGTGGCCACGTAGCGAACATATTGTTGTACGAGAAAAGGGTTCGGCCGTAAATTTTCGGAGAGGGAGCTAGCTTCCAAGGTGTTGGGCAAGCTTCAAGCCAATCTCACAGCCAGGGCCAATAAAGCGTATGAACTGTGGCGGGTGCTACAGGAATCCATCAAAGAGGTGGTGGCTCTCGACAAAGCCGCCACGTTCACTCGTGAGAGGGTCGAGGCTCATAAAGCCACCGAGAAAGAGCTCGAAGCTCGGCTTGCTTCGTATCAGGCTCAGCAAGCTCAGGCGGAGGCTCGTCTTCTGGAGATCTTGCGTCATGAAGCCGTGGCTCAGCAACAGAACGATGAGCTGGTAAAATTATTGCACCGCCCTCCGGCTTAAGGACTTGTATCTTTTCTTCTTCTTCTTCTTTTTGTACATACTCATGGATAAGAGTATCCTTTCTTTTTGTTTCTTTCATAAATTGTACTTTGTATCCATTTTGGTTTATGAATAAAAGATACAATTTTCCTCTCAATGATATGTCCCCTTGAATGCATTCTGCGGATACTATATCTTGATCTCCTTGCCGGACATCGATGGCTTAGGGTTCAGGGTTAAGATCTGCTTCCTAAGACCTTTGCATTTTATGAGCCACGAGGGTCTCATAAAGAGTTTTTCTCCCTACAGGTCGAGAGGACTTGTAAGTGCTGGATGCGGTTACCCTTGTCCGTGTTTTACGGAGTCAGGGGTTTCTCCAGATATTGTAGTTTAAAGACGTCGCGGTCAAGGTTAAGGACCTCATAGTCCGTGGATTTAAGGACTCCACAGTCCGCTGTTAGTTTTAAGACATCACGGTCAAGGTTAAGGACCTCATAGTCCGTGGATTTAGAGACTCCACAGTCCGATGTTTGGTTGCAGGGACCCGTCACCTCTTTGAAGACGTTGAGGAATTACAACGTCAGGCATCAAAGGAGTGAAGAGATGTACCCTTAAACCGAGGCAAAAATCTGTAAGGAATAGGGGTGGTTGATCGTTAGTTTTAAGACATCGCGGTCGAGGTTAAGGACATCATAGTCCATGGATTTTAAGGACTCCACGGTCCGGTATTTGCTCTGGATGCTTCACACGGGTTTACTGCCGTGCTTGGCGAGGACCAGCTCCGCTCTGGGCGTTTTCCGTGGGGTCAAAGAGTGACGTTATCCGCGTTCCACGTAACCAGGAAGTTTGCACTAGATGCTTCACACGGGTTCACTGCCGTGCTCGGCGAGGACTAGGCTCCGCTCTGGATGCTTCACACGGGTTCACTGCCGTGTTCTGCGAGGACCAGGATCCGCTCTGGACGTTTTCCACGGGGTCAAAGAGTGACGTTATCCGCGTTCCACATGACCAGGAAGTTTGCACTAGATGCTTCACACGGGTTTACTGCCGTGCTCGGCGAGGACTAGGCTCCGCTCTGGATGCTTCACACGGGTTCACTGCCGTGCTCTGCGAGGACCAGGATCCGCTCTGGACGTTTTCCACGGGGTCAAAGAGTGACGTTATCCGCGTTCCACGTAACCAGGAAGTTTGCACTAGATGCTTCACACGGGTTCACTGCCGTGCTCGGCGAGGACTAGGCTCCGCTCTGGATGCTTCACACGGGTTCACTGCCGTGTTCTGCGAGGACAAGGATCCGCTCTGGACGTTTTCCACGGGGTCAAAGAGTGACGTTATCCGCGTTCCACGTGATCAGGAAGTTTGCTCTAGATGCTTCACACGGGTTCACTGCCGTGCTCTGCGAGGACTAGGCTCCGCTCTGGATGCTTCACACGGGTTCACTGCCGTGCTCTGCGAGGACCAGGATCCACTCTGGACGTTTTCCACGGGGTCAAATAGTGACGTTATCCGCGTTCCACGTAACCAGGAAGTTTGCACTAAATGCTTCACACGGGTTTACTGCCGTGCTCGGCGAGGACTAGGCTCCGCTCTTGATGCTTCACACGGGTTCACTGCCGTGCTCTGCGAGGACCAGGATCCGCTCTGGACGTTTTCCACGGGGTCAAAGAGTGACGTTATCCGCGTTCCACGTAACTAGGAAGTTTGCACTAGATGCTTCACACGGGTTTACTGCCGTGCTCGGCGAGGACTAGGCTCTGCTCTGGATGCTTCACACGGGTTCACTGCCGTGCTCTGCGAGGACCAGGATCCGCTCTGGACATTTTCCACGGGGTCAAAGAGTGACGTTATCCGCGTTCCACGTAACCAGGAAGTTTGCACTAGATGCTTCACACGGGTTCACTGCCGTGCTCGGCGAGGACTAGGCTCCGCTCTGGATGCTTCACACGGGTTCACTGCCGTGCTCTGCGAGGACCAGGATCTGCTCTGGACGTTTTCCACAGGATCAAAGAGTGACATTATCCGCTTTCCACATAACCAGGAAGTTTGTTGATTGTATCCGCATTTCACGGGATGGAGGTTTGACTCTTGGTGATATGTATCGCCGAGCCATGGAACTTGGGGTTGCCGCTGTTCCGTTTCGCTTGATGTTGTGACTGCTGTATCGAGACGAACGTCGAGGTGGTGATCACTCCATGTTGGTATGAGACGATCTCTGAATGTCTTTCCAGTTTTATATGACTTACCGTCAAGACGTTGAAGCTAGGAATTTGGCCTTCGCTTCGTTTGCTTTGTCGCGTCCGAATCCTGCTGGGGGAGGAACGCTGGGGTGACATTTCATCTGCTGTATCGAAACGAACGTCAGGGTGGTGACCACTCCGCGCTGGTGTAGGATGATCTCCGATTGTCTTTCAGGTTTTATATGACTTGCTGTCAAGACCCTGAAGCTAGGAATTTGGCCTTCGCTTCGTTTGCTGGCATTGCGTCCTCTGTATCGAGACGAATGTCGTGGTTGTCTCTAGGTTGTTGGTGAACCGTCGAGGTTTGGAACCAGGGATTTTGCCGTGACTCCTTTCGGTGATGTTGCGTCGTCAAGACGTTGAAGCTAGGAATTTGGCCTTCGCTTCGTTTGCTGGTATCGCGTCTGCTGTATCGAGACGAATGCCGCGGTGGTGATCACTAGGCTATCTGTGAACCGCCGAGATTTGGCTTCTCCTTATGATGAAACTCGGGGGAGGAGTATGATCCCTTCTTTGATTGCGCCCCTGGATTGTATACAGGGTTAGATGTAACATCACCTGTAGGGCGAGGATTTCACTTTTATTTTATTTCTTTTTCCGCGATGCTCTATCATTTCAGCTTTTATATCGCGAAGGTCGCGATTGCCCCATCATTTCGGCTATTTTTTCGCGGTGCCCAATCATTTCGGCTATTTATTTATTTTCACTCGCTGTTTTTTATTGCGAGTTGCCCCATCATTTCGGCTATTTTGTCATGCATACATTTTTACTTGCTGCTTTTTATTGCAAGTCGCCCCATCATTTCGGCTATTTCGTATGCATGTGTGGCTCGCTAGCTTTTTCGCTGCAAGCTTGGATTTTTAGATACCGATTTCAGCATCAGCATCGCTACAACTGGAATGTTGCCAGGAGCGAATCATCATCTGCCTTTGTCGATGATGAACAAAGGTGGCTCAGCAAACAGGGTTAAGGGTCCTGTCGACCAAGGCTTTGACTTCATGAGCCGTAGGGGTCTCACAAAGGTGTTTCTCCCTACAAGTCGTGAGGATCTTGCCGGTGTATTTTTCTCCTTAGGGATCGTGAGGATTCCTAAGTGTGTGCTCCTCTGTAAGTCGTAAGGATCCTACAAGAGGGCTTTCTCCTTATGGATCGAGAGGACCTACAAGGGTTGGACTTTGCTGGGGAAATGTTTATTCGCGCCCGTGGATTGTATACAAGGGTCAGTACGAGCCGCTTGTAGGGCAATATCGAAGATTGTGGAGGATTTGCTTAAGAACAGGTTTAGGTTTCTGTAACTTAAGACTTTCAAGTCTCATGAGCCGTGAGGGTCCCATAAGAGAGTTCTCCTTACGAGTCGTGAGGATTTCGTAAGTGCATTTTCTCCTTAGGAATCGTGAGGGTTCCTAAGTGTGTTGCTCCTTTGTGAGTCGTAAGGATCTCACGCGGGTGGTTTCTCCTTACAAGGTCGAGAGGACCCTATAAGTGTCTTTTAACGAGGTTGCGCCCTTTCGGGTTTTCACAAACACTCGCCGGTAGTCCTGCTGTTTTTACTCACGGAGCCCTGTCGGGTTTTCATCCGTGCCCATTTTGCTTATGGACATACCGCTTTTCTTTTATATATTTTATTTTTTTTTATTTTTTCTTTCTTATCTCGTCAGCCTGACGATGCTGCGGTAGTAGTTTTAGGGACGTTTCAGTCCGTCGTTAGTTTAAGGACGTTTCGGTCCGTCGTTAGTTTAAGGACGTTTCGGTCCGTCTTTAGTTTAGGGACGTTTCGGTCCGTCGTTAGTTTAGGGACGTTTCGGTCCGTCGTTAGTTTAGGGACGTTTCGGTCCGTCGTTACGGGAAGGCTGGCTGCTGCTTGTAAAGTCTGAGCCTAGGAAGATAGCGAGCGGACATAGTCGTCGTCATCTATCATTGACCCAGGCTATGGCTCATTAAGCGTAGTATTTCTTTAAGAAACGGCCGTTTATTGGCCTGAAAGGCCTTTCACCGTGCATGTCCATGAGTAGATAGGCTCCACCCTGGTAGACCTTGTCTATGATGTAAGGGCCTTCGTAGTTTGGCTCAAATTTTCCCCGTTTGGCACGATTGGGGATCATAGGTCTCTTGACCACTAGCACGAGTTCGCCTTGGCGGAATGTCCTCGGCCTGGTCAATCTTTCGTACGAGCGCGTCATCTTTGCTTTGTAGGCTTCCAGATGTTGTTGCGCTATGAGTCGGGTTTCGTCGAGGGCATCAAGCTCCTCAAGCCGAAGGTGAGCATTTTCTTCGTCCGTCAGCTCGTGGTGGACTGCTACTCGTAGAGAGGGTAACTCTATCTCGAGGGGGAGTACTGCTTCCGTCCCAAATACCAATGCGTACGGCGTTGTGTTCGTGGCTGTCTTGAATGTAGTTCGATAAGCCCAAAGGGCCTCTTGCAGCCTCTCGTGCCAGTCTCTCTTATTCCGGGAAACGGTCTTTTTTATGATCTTCGTCAAGGTCTTATTGAAGGCCTCGGCCAGACCGTTAGCTCGTGGGTTGTAAACTGAAGAATACCTCCAGTCTATATTATGCTGCTGCGCGAAGCGGCTAATCTTATGGCTTCTGTAGGCTGGCCCGTTATCGGAGATAATCCGCCGTGGGGTTCCAAACCGATAGATGACGTGCGTCTTGAAGAAATGGAGGATATTCTCCGTCTTCACTTCCCTCAGTGGTACTGCTTCTGCCCATTTGGAGAAGTAATCAGTTGTCGCCAGGATAAAACGATGTCCCCGAGATGATGCTGGCTCAATGGGGCCGACTATGTCAGTCCCCCACATCTCGAATGGACAGCTGGCCACCGTTGGGTGTAGCGGATTCGGATGTTGGTGGATGAAGTCTCCATGAATCTGGCATGAGTGGCATTGCTTCGCATACTCGAGGCAGTCCTGGATCATCGTGGGCCAGTAGTAGCCCATTCATTTAATCTTTAACTTCATCTTCGGGCCTGCTTGGTGAGAACCGCAAAGTCCGTCATGAACTTCCTGAATGACTCTTTTTGCTTCGTCAGATCCTAAGCATCTCAGCCATAGAGAATCAAACGATCTCTTGTATAGAGTATTGTTGTCGAGGGCGAAAGATAGAGCTCGTTTCATGAGCTGATGTCTTGAGGACGCTTCTTTGGGCATTCGGAGGGACTTAAAGTAGTCTATGAAGACTTCCCTCCAGTCCTCGGCCTTCTCTTGGTCTTTTATTTGTAGGGTCGTCTGCTCAGTCGCTCCCTCTTTATATAATTCCGGAGGTATTTCTGCCGGGGTGAGCACTCGACGGCTTTGTACCACGATTCTGACACCATCGAGGTTCTCGTCATCCAGTTCTTTAGCAAGTTTGGCCAACGCGTCTGCTTTGCTGTTCTCCGCGCGCGGTATGTTCTCTAAAATATAGGAGGGAATTTGGGCCAACAGTTGTTGCACCTTTTCGCTGTACTTTACCAACTCCGGCTTGCACGTTTGGTAGTCACCATTTACTTGACTAACAACTAGCTGAGAATCCCCGTATATAAGGAGGTCTTCAATTCCCATGTCGATGGCGATTTCGAGGCCTGCTATCAGAGCTTCATATTCAGCCTCATTGTTTGTCCTCGGCTCTGTTAAGGAGAAGGCGAAGCGCATTATCCCTCCTTGTGGAGTTGCAAAGATGATGCCTATCCCTGATTTGATCATTGGGATACCTTGTTTCTGTTTCTTTACGGAGGACGCTCCATCGAAATAGAGTTCCCATCGGGTGCTTCCGCCGCTAATCGCATCAAATGCATGCTCGTATGGCAAATCACAATTCAGAGGAGAATCGGCCGGTATCGGGTGCTCAGCGAGGAAGTCAGCAATGGCCTGGCCTTTCACTGCCTTGAGAGGTTGATAGATTATCGAGAACTCCATCAAGAGCAGGGCCCATTTAGCGAGTCGTCCCGTCAATATGGCTTTTGACATCAGATATTTAAGAGGGTCCACCTTCGAGATGAGGCAGACTTCGTATGCCAACGCATAGTGCATGAGCTTTGTTATCGCGAAGATTAATGCCAAGCAATATTTTTCAATGGTTGAGTAATTGCTTTCTGCCCCCAGTAGAACTCGACTTAAGTAGTAAAGTGCTCTCTCTTTCCCCTGATCGTTCTCTTGCGCCCATAATGCGCCCAAGGAACCTTCGAGGGCGGTTGTATAAAGAATGAGGGGTTTTCCCTTGACCGGCGCAGCCAATACCGGCGGGTTCTGCAGGTACTGCTTGATCTCGTCTAGTGCACCTTGGCATTTTTGATCCCAGACGAATGGGGTTCCCTTCTTCATCAGGTGACTGTAGGGGCGGCATTTGCCTGAAAGATTTGCGATAAATCGCCGGATGTATGCGAGCTTCCCTTGGAGAGACCGCAACTGTTTGAGGGTTCTTGGCGGAGGCATTTCCATGATCGCTTTAATCTTTGACGGATCTATTTCAATACCTCGGTGTCGAACGATGAATCCCAGGAATTTGCCCGAGGAGACTCCGAACGCGCATTTGAGGGGATTCATTTTCAAATTATATTGCCGGAGGCGTTGAAACACAGTCTCCAGATGCTTTAAATGCTCTTCGTATGACATGCTCTTTACTACGAGGTCATCGATATAGCACTCAACGATGTCATGTATGAGGTCATCGAAGATCTTTGTCATGGCCCTTTGATAGGTAGCGCCAGCGTTCTTTAGACCAAAGGGCATAACCCTGTAACAAAATATACCCAAAGGGGTCCGGAAAGCGGTGTGCTTCTGGTCTTCGGGATGCATCTTTATCTGATTGTATCCTGACGAACCGTCCATAAAGGAGAAAACCTCGTGAGTGGACGTGTTATCTATCATTAGCTCGGTTACCGGTACTGGAAAATCATCCTTTGGACAGGCTTTATTGAGATCCCTGAAATCTACGCATATGCGTACCGTCCCATTCTTCTTCATTACTGGGACGATATTGGCGATCCAGTCGGGATATTGAACTTCTTGAATAAATCCAGAATCGATCAGCTTCTTGACTTCGGCGTTGATGCTCATCTCTAGCTCGAGTCGCATCCTTCTTGGCGCCTGCTTGACTGGCTTGATATCTGGAGATATTGCTAATTTATTCACAGCAACCTCCGGATCTAACCCTGGCATCTCGGAGTAGTTCCACGCGAAGCAGTCTTTATGCCGTAGAAGCACGTTCTTTAACGCGGCCACCTTTTCTTCAGAGAGTAGCTCGCTGACAAATGTCGGTCGCGGGTCATCTGCCGATCCCAACTCAATCTTCCTAAGGTTATCTGCCGTAGTATGTATACCATCTTCCAGTTCTTTCGGAGCTGGCGGAAATTCTGAGATCACCTCATCATTGCTGTTCTCAAAGCACCGGGGAAGGTCATCCACGTTCTCGCGCTCTTCTTTTAATATTGCGATCGTATAACAGGTGCAAATCCGCTCCCAGGACTGAGGTGGATCCGGTTTTGCTCTTGCGGCCTTGGGTTCATGCTTTTGTGGCGGCGTTACCCTCCAGCTGTTGGATAAAGCGAATCTGCCCCGTTGGTACTGGTCCTCGACCCAGTTCTTGAAGGTGAAGCAGTCTTCGGTGGGGTGTCCTATGGCTCGGTGATAAGAGCAATAGCTCAGACGAGAAGCCTTGTTAGCTTGCTCAGGGTGTCTAGATTCTGGAAGCGCGATCATTTGATGTTTTAAAGCGAGCTCGAGTAACTTCTTCGTCTTGTCTCGGGGGAAGGAGTACGCTCGACTCGTCTTTTCCATGAGGGACGAATCCGAGCCGCGCAGTACCTGTAACCCTCTAATCCAACGTCGTTGTCGTCGGATCTTCTTTCCGCTTCTTGACTTATTTCCGTCCCCGCATCGGGCCTTTCGCATGATGGGTTGACGAGGATGAACATCTTTGTCTTTTGCAATCTGTTGAAATAGACGTTGCGTCGTGGCCTTCTCGTAGATGGCCGTTTCGCGGCTGTGGTCTTCCCGAGCTTTCTGACCCACTTTCCTTATAGGCTTGCCCGTTCGTTCTTCAAATGATGGACTCGGCGCTTCAATCGCGGGGTCTAGTTTTGATGAGGGGTCGGCATCTCCTGACAGGGCGTCCTCTTCTTCATCAAAGGTATATATAGCGTAGCTGCTGTGGGCCCGCTCCCGTTTTCCGGTTCTCGCGTATCCAAGCCCAAGTGTTTCCATTTTCCCGTTGGGCAATTTGCGTTGGGTTCCAGGGACATCCCAAATCCTGTTGTAGAACCGAGCCTGTCGAACAGTTTGTTTTAAGGGTACCCCTTGGTGCTTCAATAGCTTCTTTAATCCATTTGTATAGTATCTGGGCAGACGGATGGGTTGGAGCCTGTCGGGTGTAGCATTTGCGCCATGCCAGATCTCTTTCTCTACTTTCGACTCTGAGGATCGGTAGAATAGGATCACCTTCTCACCCCTTCGCCTGGGAGGGACGTAAAACGTTTGCAGGTCCTGCACATTGTGAGCTTGAAGCGTGTCGAGATCCTTGTAGTGTTCTCGCGGTACCATGGTGATTTGCAAGCTATGGTCATCGCCAGGAGGTGTTTGTATTGACAGCCGATTGGAGAACACAGCATTAACTTCATCCTCTGAATCACTTCCGAAGACCAGTATGGGGGCGGACGTTCCCGGGTTGTTACGCTGATATGGCCCTGTATAAACTATCTCTTCCTCTTCTTCGGTATCGCTTCCGAAAACAGGGATGGTGGCGGTGGCTTTGTTCTCCGGGTCGCGACACCTTTCTGTATCTTCGAAGTCTGGCAAAAAGTATTTCGCATCTTCGTATTTGCGGACTTCGTTCACGGAGAATGGATTTAACTCTCCTGTTACGGTATACTCGAAACCATCCTTAAAGTACTTCATACACTGATGTTGTGTAGAAGGGACGATGTTGTATTCGTGTAGCCAAGGACGACCGAGCAAGGCGTTGTAGCAGGTTTTGGCGTCAATGACATGAAATTTGATGTCTGTGACGAGAAGTCCAAAGCGTAATGTTAGTATCACAGATCCGAGAGTCCGTGACGATTGTGAATCGAAACCGGAGATAGTAATTTTGTCACGAGCGAGATGTTGCACACTCATGCAGATCTCCTTCAACACCCGAACATTAAGGAGATTGATGGAGGATCCATTATCCACCAGGATCATGCCTATCTTGATATCATGGCAGTATCCGGAGACATATAGGGGACGGTTATGGTCGCACGTCCCGAGAAGGAGGTCTTCATCACCGAAAGTGACGTCGGCCGTATGCACTTCCTCCAGTTCGTCCTTCATCTTTTCAGTGGCGAGGAAGGCTTGGAATTGTTCAGGTTCTTGCAACGCCTTAATTAGTGAGTCTCGCGATTCTTTTGACAATAGGAGGGCATCAAGGATGCTAAGCTGAGAAGGTAGCTTCCTTAAGTGCGCGAGGATGTTATAGTCCACCTTACCCTTCTTAGGAGGGTCTCTGGTAGTTAGTTTTTTCGTGACTTGGTCATCTAAAGTGATATCTTCAATGACCTTTTCCTTTCCCTTATCTTTTCTGCTCACGGGCCCGAGATTCTTTTCTGGGAGTGTGCGATTGCGCAGCTGGATGTTCTCGCAGGCCTCAGATTCCTCCTCTTTCCCTAAAACGGATTCTTTAAAGAGAGGGCCCAGAGTCATTTCTTCATCAGAGTCGCTCCCAAAGGTGAGAACTTGTGACCCCCCGGCGTTAACCATGTAACAGTTGCCAGTAGTCCTATTGTGCCCTTCAACAGTACTTCTTCGCTCCCGACGGCTCTTGGGTTTCATGCGCTTAAAATGTTGCTGACGAGTAACATATCCTTGCCACCATATTTTAAAGGCGTCGCACTCCTCCGTGGGGTGTGAGATTCTCCGATGATATGCGCAGTAATTAGGGTGCCTCTCCGCCCCATCGTGTGTATTTCCTTCTGCGGGTGGTAGCTTCATTCCCATTGACATGGCTTTGGCGAACCTTTTCCTCGTCTTGAATATCTTCTTGTCTACTTCGGATGCCTTTTGATCTGGCGGGGGTAGTTCAACTCTTTCATCCAGTCGCCTGCATTTGGTTCCTTCTGACGTTGCCATCTCACGCTCCTGATCCGCTTTACTTTTTAGACGAATCTCATCTAGAAAGGCATTGATCATTTCATTTGTCAGCCACGCACGCTCTGGTTCAGGTTCTGCCTCCAGCTTCTTAGTGTCAGGCGTTTTCTCATCATCGGTAAACGAATGGGAGATTACGTTACAACTCGCCACATACTCTTCGGATTCATCCGATGAGCTCTCTTCATCATCTCCCTCTTGAAAGATGTGGTAGAGGAACTCTTGCAGTGTGACAGGGGTTCGCGCCTTTTGATTGTATTCTTCCAGCGCGTCGATTTGCTTTTGCAATTTCGTGCGCTCGTCCCCAAGCTTCGCGGGCTTCTTGGATTTCTTCTTCTTTTTCTTCGAAGCTTTTGACGGCTGGGCGTGAGTATTCGGGTCCTTATCACGAGTCTTCGTAGTTGGGCGGAGCCTCAACATCCCTTCGATAATTTGAGGTTCAAGAGGGTCCTTCCATTCGATCGCAGGGCACGCATGAAGGTCTCTCAGCATTCTTTTGGTTTTAGTTGATAGTACGACCTCCCATGGAGCTTCTTCAATAAAGGAGCAGGTTGCCCCCGGTGTATCTGTTTTCTTAGGAGTATGCGGTTGTGGTGGGCTCACCTTCCACTTCTCGGACAGTACAAACTTCCCCTGGAGGTATTGATCTTCAATCCATCCTTTGAAGACGAAGCAATCTTCAATCGGGTGACTTACCGTTTGATGGTAAGGGCAATAGCTAGGGTTATTCACCTCGGTGGGTTGTGGCGGTCGCCTTGGATTCGGCAGGTTTATAAGTCTATTGCGTATTGCCAGCTCAAATAGCCGTTTCGTCTTGTCTCGTGGGAACGAGTAGGGACGTTTCATCTTCTCATTATAATATCGGCGTCTTTCTTCCAATTGATCTGCCGATTTCGGGGCGTTAGGCTGCTGTTGGGCATTTGCGACGAAGGTCGCCCTCCCTTTACCCTTGTCATTCCGAGGTTCCGACTTCGGGGGAGGTGGTCTATGACCCATCTGGTCCATTTGAGCCAACTTGTCGATTAAAGCCTGGAATGTGGTTGGCTTAAAGAACATCATAAACTGGGAGATAGTTGCGTGGGGGTCTAGGGTTCCCACGAACATGCCCACTGCGGGTGCCTCCTCAATGCGTTGTTCGCATCTCGACCACAAATTCCGCCAGCGTATAGCATACTGGACCCAGGTTTCGCCTGGTTTTACCCTGGCGTTAATCAATGCAGTTATTGGAGTGCGCTCGCTGGCACTTGCGAACCGCTGAGTGAATAACAACTCCATTTCAGCGAACGTTTTGATGGAATCGTTCGGGAGTTCCGAATACCATTCGAACGATGTTTCTGATAAGCTGCCAACGAACTGACGGAGTAACAGTTTATCATCCCCGCCGGTGTTACCGCAGAGGGCCCGGAACTGGGCGACATGTTGATGGGGATTGCCGGTCCCCTTGTATACGTGGAATTTTAGTATCGTATAGCCTTGCGGGTATTTGATTTGGTCGTACCAGCTTGGATACGGCCGCCCCGTTTTCACGACTTGACCAGCTGCCTCAGTCGCATGATGGACCCGGATTTGCTGGGCTATGTAGTCAGCCAAGTCCGCCTTAGAGATTGCTTCCTCCTTGGCCGTTGAGAGGGCCGGCAGTGGATTCGACGTTTCTCCTCGGTCGTCTTCAAGAACGATTGGGGGATCTTCGGCGGGCAAGTCCTGCTGGATCATCATTCCTATCATATCTTGGAAGAGAAGGCCCATACGTTGTAAGTTGGCTGCTTGTTCAGCAGCCTCTTTGTCCTTTTTCTCCAGTATCCGGCGAAGGAATTCAGCGTCGGTTTCCTCCTCCTGGCGTGCGTCTGAGGACGTTTCTGGGCTTTCTTTTGGCCCGGTAAGTGCGGCCATAGCATTCATCGTTTACGGAGACTGAGTTATGTCGTCGCCCGTAGGGCGTGGACCAGTCCAAATCCGAGTTATCTTAGATTTGGGTTTGGGGGTTTGGTTTGAGGATGCGTTAGCCACGCTTGAGGCTAAGATCAACTCAAACATTTGTTAAGGACACGTTAGTCTAGTTTAAGACTAAGATCAACTTAACGGGATCGTTTAGATCCGAAAAAGGAGCGTTTGGACTCCGTCGTTCCGGTTTTAAGGACATAGTGGTCCATCGTATGTGTGTGGCCGTCGGGACCCGTCACCTCTCTGACGACGTTGAAGGATTACAACGACGGGTGTCAGAGGGGTTCAGAGATGTACCCTCGAGCCAGAGTCAATTGGGGGGATTCGTAGTCCAGACTGCTTGAAGGTTTAAGGATTCGTTAGCCATCTTTGAGGCTAAGATCAACTTAAACGGGACCGTTTAGATCCGACAAAAGAGCATATAGGGGCTCTATTGTTCTAGTTTAAGGACATTGCGGTCCGTGGGTAGTTTAAGGGCATTGCGGTCCGTGGGTAGTTTAAGGACATTGCGGTCCGTGGGTAGTTTAAGGACATTGCGGTCCATGGGTAGTTTAAGGACATTGCGGTCCATGGGTAGTTTTAAGACATCTCGGTCAAGGTTAAGGACGTCGTAGTCCATGGGTTTAAGGACTCCACAGTCCGGTATGTGCTCTGGATGCTTCACACGGGTTCATTGCCGTGCTTGGCGAGGACTAGGCTCCGCTCTGGGCGTTTTCCACGGGGTCAAGGAGTGACGTTATCCGCGTTCTACATAACCAGGAATTTTGCACTAGATGCTTCACACGGGTTCACTGCCGCGTTAGGCGAGGACTAGGCTCCGCTCTGGATGCTTCACACGGGTTCACTGCCGTGCTCTGCGAGGACCAGGATCCGCTCTGGACGTTTTCCACGGGGTCAAAGAGTGACGTTATCCGCGTTCCACGTAACCAGGAATTTTGCATTAGACATGGGTTTAAGGACCCCACAGTCCATATCATGAGTGGTCATCGGGACCCATCACCTCTTTGAAGACATTGAGGGATTACAATGCCAAGTATCAAAGGAGTGAAGAGATGTACCCTAGAACCGGAATGGCTTAAGTAGTTCTTGGCCCAATTTAGGATCAAGACCAATTAATTATGTTATGAGCCCATTAGCCCAGTTAATTACGAATTGAGGACTTATGGCCAGTTTGGGCTAAGTCCAATCTGGTCTGGAATATTGGCTTCTTGTTGGTCCATTGAGGGAGAGGCTTTGCCTCTATCCCTTTAGCCAATCGGGCCAAAGCCTAGTGTTAAACACTACAGAGCAATCAGTGTTGAACACTGGGAATGAGGTTGACAAGTTAGTGTTTAACACTAGAAGATAATTGGTGTTAAACACCAGCGACAAGGCTTTTAAATTAGTGTTAAACACTGAAACAGATCGGTATCAAGGACTGGCAACTGAGCCCTCAAATTAGTGTTAAACACTAAGGTAGTCAGTGTTGAACACTGCAAGTAAAGTTTTTTGATTAGTGTTGAACACTAAGGCCCAACAGTTGTTTTAACACTGGATTCGGTAGTTTCGATTTATTGTTAAACACTAAGGCAAGAGGGGTCACGTGGCAACACGTGAGAGCGCCCTCCCTTCATTGATTCTGTTGAGATTATCGCATTTTTCAGCGTATCACGTGCCCTCACGTGACGGGTATTCAAATGCTTATATGTTAACGCTTCTGCCGAGGGTCACGTGAGGCACTGCCTCAAAGGGCTTTCTGTAGATCTTTTGAGGGGGGTCACGTGGTGACACGTGACTCTTCTTTTCTGTGGTTGTTAGAAAATCTGTTAATCCCTTTCAGGAATTAAATTCCTCGTAGGGTTGAACCCTGACAATAATTTCAAAGGAATTAAATTCCTAGTTTCTTTTGAAGAGTTGAACTCTGAATTTTCTGTAGGAATTAAATTCCTTATATATGTGAAGAACTGAATAGGGTTAAACCCTAATAAAAGCTTTTAAGGAATTAAATTCCCGCTGTTTCAACAGAACTAGGTTCTTAATTAGGGTTAAACCCTGTTTCTCTTTGCTCTGAAGGAATTAAATTCCCATGATACAGGGTCAAGCCCTAATTTTATTTTAAAGGAATTGAATTCCTATAGTTTTGTGAGAATTAAATTCTCGCGCTTGCATTCCCTCTCTATGTTTTGGATCTGCATGGCAGGATCTCAACCCATCGAGAATTAAATTCTCAACTTCAAGGGGAGATGTGCTCTTTACAGATCCTCTATCAAAGAGAGAAGAAATATGTTCTTCTGTTTCATATATCAGAGTTAAACTCTGTTGAGAAGTGAATTCTCTTTCTTTCAGAAAGCCTTCCCTTTCTTACCTAGGATTTTCTTTTGCAGAAGATCCAAGTTCCTTCAAAGTATCAAGGCTCTCTCCTTTTTCTTCCCCCTGCGTATGTATGTATATTTTTGTGTCCTGGCTCCTATTTATAGGAGAAGCAGCCGAATCAATCAGTTTTCGATGAATCTTCATTGAGAGATTTGATTTGCATCCTTCATTCGTTCTGGACCTTTGGATTATTAGGTGAATTTTATCCACCATTGGATTTTAAATCCAGAGATTCTCCTTTGTTATTTTGGTTAGATTTAAGGGGGAAATCTTTCCAAACCCGAGATTTTCCATAGATAGATGATATTTAATCATCTCTGAATCTTTAATTTGATTGGTCCCAGATAATCACTTTTCTTTGGAAAGATTCAAATTTCCTTCAGAATTTAATTCTGTCGTCAAAAATGGGCTTTGAAAGCCGGTCACGTGTGACCACGTGACCCATGGTCACGTGTGACCACGTGACCCTCTTTGGAATGAAGAGTCTTCTTTCTTTCTGCGCTGTCTTCTGGTTGCTGTTTTAGTCATCACATGTTAACACGTGACCATTGGTCACGTGTGAACACGTGACCCCCTGTTAGGAGCCCCTTTCCTTGACTCAACTGTAGCACGAGTCCTCTCCTTTGAGCGTCACGAGCCAACACGTGACCTCATCTGAAGCCCTTTTTCTTGACTTGATTAGGGAACCTTTTCTCTGACTTGATCAGGGAATCAATGAGCCCTTTTCCACTGCTTTTATATGTCACGTGTCAACACGTGACTGCTGGTCACGTGTGAGCACGTGACCCCTCTTTCTGAAGCTTTTCCCATGAGCTTTTCTGATTTTAAATCAGGAAACATGGACGTAAAGACGGCTTTTCTAAATGGTAATTTAGAAGAGTGCGTCTATATGGATCAGCCAGAAGGCTTCAATCAGAGTGGGAGCAGCGGGAAAGTATGCAAGTTGCTTAAGTCCATTTATGGACTAAAGCAGGCATCGCGGAGTTGGAACATCTGTTTTGATGAAACGGTCAAAGAATTTGACTTTATCAAAAATCCAGATGAACCATGTATATAGTTAAATTGTAGCACGAACTGTATTATTCCTCGTCTTGTACGTGGATGACATTCTATTGATAGGAAATGACATTTCTATGCTACAATCTGTCAAAGGATTCTTGTCACACAAGTTCTCCATGAAAGACCTTGGTGATGCCTCTTACATTCTGGGGGTCCGGATCTATCGTGATAGATCCAAGAGTATGTTGGGACTTTCGCAGTCCAGGTATATCAACACTATACTGAAAAGATTCAGTATGGAAGATTCTAAGCACGGTAATTTATCGGCTTGTCACGGAATCACCCTATCCAAAGAAATGTCTCCCAAGACTGATTTGGAAAGGGAACGCATGTCTCTTATACCCTACGCTTCTGCGGTAGGCTCTATAATGTATGCGATTTTATGCACCAGACCAGATGTAGCTTACGCACTGAGCGTGGTAAGCAGGTATCAGTCAGACCCAGGGGAGAAGCATTAGATAGCAGTAAAGAGCATTCTCAAGTACCTGAGAAGAACTAAGGAGATGTTATTGGTTTACGGCGGAAAAGACCTCAAGCTCGAGGCCTTTGCTGATTCCGGCTTCCAGAGTGACAAGGATGACTCCAAGTCCATGTCAGGTTATGTCTTTACCCTCAATGGAGGGGCGGTGTGCTGGAAGAGTTCCAAGCAGGACACTGTTGCTGACTCGACGATGGAAGCGGGGTATATTGCTGCTTGCGATGCCGCAAAAGAAGCGGTCTGGATGAAGAAGTTCCTAACAGAACTTCAGGTGGTTCCTACCATTGTTGATCCAATACCGCTGTATTGCGACAACAACAGAGCTATAGCTTTAGCGAAAGAACCCAGGTCCCATCAGAAGTCTAGACACATCTTAAGGCGGTATCACCTGATCAGGGAGATCATAGATCACCGGGAGATCGAGGTCCGGAGAGTTGCTACAGAGGAGAACATTACTGATCCATTCACAAAGGCCTTACCTCAGATTCAGTTCGAGAGGCTACTCGAGATGATCGGTCTTCGATACGCCAGTATATGGCCCTAGTGCAAGTGGGAGATTGTTAGTGTATATGCCCTGGGGGCCATTATTGTATCATACTAGCTTGTATATTACTTAATGGAAGATTGGGATATTCACAGTTATATTAACAGTCTTGCTAAACATGGTAGTATGCTACTTGGTTATATCTATCTTAATATGTGTGTACGTATTGATAGAGCCCTTAGGATCTTGCTTGACTACCAGCGTTGTGATGGCAGTCACACTAGTGGGGGATGGGTAGTCTACAAGCACATCCTTTTTCAGCTCCCTAGTCATAGGATTATCGAGATAGGGCATCGATACTCCGGAGTAGACTAGTATGTACGCTTCTCATCCCAGTTGGGGAGATGGTTTTTCCCACAGCCATCAGTACGTCGTACTGGAGATAGTATACAGGTGCTCGTTGGGTTACGGGTACACCGGACAGGACTCGCGGGGAACTGTTGGTTGGTATTATACCCGTCATCATTTAACAGTTCCCAGGTAACATGAGTACAGCATAGTCTGCAGACTTGACACTGCTGCATCTCCTCGAGTGTGTCCCACTGTTCTTAGATTGCTACCCTACCACGGCTCAAAGGAGTCATGCAAACAGGTAGCAGTTGGGTGCAGTCCCGAGCACTTGGAGGCAGTGGCGGTTAGACAGGATTCGTCTCTCCCGGTATTGGGAGTTGATATCGCGCTGTGTCAGAGAGCCATTACGCAAAGTCCCTGGCCAGGGCAAGCGAGATTTACTGGTAGGTTTTCCAGTAGTTTCTCAAGGTGTAATGGGCTTCGCTCCGACACGACTTATACCGCTTTTAGGGGACTGACGCTTGCTGCCCCCCTAAGCCCGATATGCGATAGTCCTAGACGAACAGACCGGACTGTATGGAGATTGTCACATCAGGCTCAGTAGGAGTTCGGATGGGCTTCCTCATCGTCCTTCTTATCGACATCTACCTGGGGACCGTTACGTATAGCTAGTGTTGCTTGCGGTCTTTGGTTAAACCCACTGTCAGCGTAGTAGTCGAGCCTTTAGAGTCCCACACAGAGAGTTTCCCTGCTCCGGGCGAAACGATATAGAGGTCGTATGGTTTTAGGACAGGGTTCGGACATGCACGTGCATTTATACATGTACGATGTTCGGACAGTTTTTACTAGCCGGCTTTGGTTTAAGCCAGATTCTAGTATCGGATTATTGGATTTATACAGTCTAAACTTTTTCCGTGTTTTCACGGATAGGAGGGGCGTTCTCATAATTTGGCGAGAAGGTTCTAGAAGGATGATGACTTGGGGGTTAAGGTGGCATTTGCATTTATTGGATTAATGAGTCATGAGAGTGAATCATCCATGGAGTTAATGTTGCATTAATGATTTAAATGACTCATGAGATGAATCACTCTATGAATTAATGAAGAATGATGACACATATTCATTTGTTATTCATTTTAATTATATCATATGCTTCATATATTCAAATGAGATCATTATTCCAAAAGGATTCTCACTCTCACCTTCTCTCTCCTCAAGCTCTCTCTCTTCAAACCCTAATCCTAACCTCTCATGTGTTGAGATCAAGAATTAGTAAGACTTGTTAATCCCTAATCACACTCTATATTACCTAGATGACTTTGATTAGCAATTGGAGTAACCTAGCTTCCTCAAGTTAGAGGCAAAGCTTGGAGTAGTAGCTTTCGGGTGGATCATCTATTACAAAGAGGAGGCCGACAAGGAGGTGGTTAACGAGAAGAAGAAGGACTTGGTTCATTAGGTATAATCTTTTTTCATAGTAGCCAACTACACCTATGTTAGTGTTAGTTAGTGTTTAGCAAAGATCCTTTCGGTTAGTCGATATTGTTTTAAACAAAATGATTGTTTTACCTATTCCGCATCCCCGCAACTTGTGGGGTGTACAACGTTGACTTACACAAGTAACAAAAATGGCAGTATCGACCGTCCATGTCGTTAAAAGGGCAGTATCGAAACTCCACAAGGAACCAAACCGAATCAATCTCCATATGGAAAAAGATCCATCAATTTCATGCACACAACCCATACACACGGTGTGCATTTATTGACGGGGGGCACTTTGTTGGGGTCAAAAATCACACCCCGGTTAACCAAGTCAAAGTCAGTCAACCCCCAGCCAAATGGGCCCGAGCCCAAGCAAGCGGGCCTAAGCCCAAGTCAAGACCAAGCATGGAAGGGGCCGGCTCCATGCCAAAAGAAGGCGATGAATTAGTTTAAATATATTTTTTTAGAATTAAATGTATGGAAAATGGGCAAAAGACCAAAATTTTGTAAACCCCATTACTTATGTGCTAAAAAAATAAGCATGTAAGGCATAAGGAGGCACAAATGCCATTTAGAAAAACCCAAGGTGTTGTATGTAAAGTGTGTAGCCTATAAAGGCAAACATGATAAAAAAATCAATAACAACATTTTATTCTCTCAAAAAATTCTAGGGTTTGCGCCTCCATCTCTTTTCTTTCAAGTTCTCTCTTTCCTTTTCTTTTCCAATTAAATCAAGAGTTTAAATCTTCTTTTTTCCAAAAAAAAATGTTTTTCACTATAAAACCCTCGAAAGGGAGTTCAGATCTCCCATCAAATCTCTAAAAGAGTGATTTTTTATCTCACCTGCCTTTTTCTCCAAGATCCAGCAAAACGAGAAGAAAAGGAAGAAGACCCACCTCCAAAAATCCCATTTTGGGAGAATCCGAGGCTCCGGGAAGAAGAAATGGGTCCCCTTTGATCACCTCCAAAAATCTTTGAGGAGTCCAGCTCCGAGATCCAAATCCTCAAAGGAGTTTAACTCCACATCTAGACCTTTTAGGAATTTAATTCCAAATCCAAGCCTTTTAGGAGTTTAACACCAAATCCACATCCAATTTATTACATAGAATTTTAACTCCAAATCTATACCTAATTACTGTTTAGGAGTTCAACTCCAAAGCCCCTCGGGAGTTCAACTCCCAGCCCAGGGGCTGGGCCCCTTTCTCTGCTGGTGTTTCCAGCAGGCGTGTGCCATGCACGTAACCCGCTGGCGCCCTGCGTCCACGCACAGGGCACGTGACCCGCAGGTGCCCAACACCCACGAGTAGAGCACGTGACCCGCGGGCAACCAATGCCCGTGCGCCTGGCGCGTGACCCATGGGCGGCCAGCGCCCATTTGCCACTCACGCGTCCTTAGGACGCTCCTCACCCCTCTTTTTCCCTTATGCTCCACACTCAAAACGCGTCCCCCGTAAACTCTGCGAAGTCCCCAATACGTCTAAGATCCCTTTCAAAACACAATACACATACTGCACATTGAGTTCGCATGACCAGTTTTACTCGTCAATCGATGGTTCTCTAGCTTCAAAGGTGAAGGGTAAATAACGGCAGCTTAGTCCGCGACAACCGGAGATTTGGATCCACACAATCAATAAACCCCAGCCTACCTTAAGCATGAGGAATCTGTTACGCCTGACAAGCGACGCGTATTCCCATCTCGATAAGGTGATGAAAAACACCCTACAAGGTACATGGTAGCAATTGTTCAAAATTAAAGTGTTGCCACTTGGCAGCACAAGATGATATTCGCCGACGGCTGCAGCATTAACTTGTGCTCCGTTCCCTACTCTGAGGGACATATCATTCGGTCCAACCATTCTACTTTTTCTTAGTCCATATAATAAATTACAGATATGAGATCCCGATTCGGTATCTAGTACTCAGGAGATAGGGTTGACCAAAAAACAGTTTTCAATAATAAATACACCGGAAGAAGATACATTAGAATACTTCTCCTTCAATAGGGTCATCTGGAGTTCCTTACAATCCTCTTTCCCTTGCCTATACTCATGACATTTGTCACAAGTTAGAGCCAAACCAATGTTCTCCAGCCCAATGTAATAACCTAGTTCGGTCAAGTCATAAATTATATTATCTTGATTAGGGAGTGAATTGGTTGCTACCTGGAGAGAGGGAAAAGAAATACTCAGCGCACGCTCTTGCAAGATTAGATTGGTTATTAGATTATCTAATCAGAATGGCTCCCACTATTTCCTCGAATTTTTCTTCAAACCTTAAAAGGAAAACTAGTCGGGATCATTCGCACCTTAGAAGTTCGCACCTTAGATTATATTTATATAACCATTCGTCTCAAGCATGATATAAGAAACATCATAAAATAGCGATAAGAAACATGGAATAGCGGATAATATAGGAGCCCCAGGTTTCATTTGAGCAACAAATGAAACTCAACGTTCGCCGGTCGTGTGGATAGCCTATGCAATGTAGAATCAGGACCCCTACGAGCGCGGCAAGTTACCCGCCAATCCCGAAAGTGCGGCAGCCCCAATCAACTAAGTGAATGGGCTACCCAGCACCTTATGGAATCCGGTAACTTGAGCACCCCTCCGTAGGACATCATATATCCCCTACGAGTGCGGTGAATAGCCCGCCAATTCTAGAGTAAGGCTCCCCAAGTCTCAACGCTATGAGTTGCAGGCCCGTTGCCCTCTAGAACCCAGTTACTCGAGCATTCCTCCTGGGAGTAATCCTAATACAGAAAAAAAATTATATACAATGGTGACATCGATCTCAACCCAGCCATGCCCCAATAAAAGAATATAATGTAGGGTTACTTAGCAAGGCAGCAAGGTTTCGGGTGGCATCGTCCATGCCGTTTTCAAAAAATTGCCGTTCTAAACAACCCTAACCAAGAATCTTAACTAGAGTTTTAAACAAAACAACATGCAAACAACTTTGCAAACTAAGTGAATGCGGAATACAACCTTTGTAGACTGGTCCTTCACTTCAAATGCTCGGTGTAGAAGTCCCTTCGCTGCGAGTAAGAATCTCCCGAACTCTTGAAAGGCTCCACAAGGTGAAAGATGCAAACTTGCTCAAATTCTTCGAGGCCGAAAATGATCTATGTCGAGGAGACTCAAGCTCATGCTAACTCTTCACTAAATTAGGGTTTAGTGAAGCAAACATCCTAAACTAAATGGCTAATAGTAGAGGATGATGAAGTAGGAAATGGGCTCTCTTTAGTTTTCTTTTTTTCACAATATTTTCTCACCATTTTCAAAAGCTAGAAAGCTTTTCATGAGGAAGAAGAAACTCAAGTGAAGAAGAAGAGAATGAACTCAAGTGAGGTGAGAAAATGAACCATGGGTGAGTTAGTGTCATATACTAACCCATGTAGAGAGTTTACCATGGTTAGTATAATGGTTGGGTTAATAAATATCTACAAGTGAAACAAAAATGGTGGACTTGGTCAATATTTCTACAAGCTTCTACAAGCTTGTAGCCATGCCAAATATCCATCCATTTTTGAATTACTTAGATAAATATAAACCCTGCATTATATCAAGTATGGTGTAAGTCTCATACACCCATGTATCATGTATCATCAAGCATGACACAAAACTATGTACACTAATATATATCACATATATACTATGTGCACAATCAAGTGAGAAAAGAAATCATAAATGAGCTAATATTAGTTTATGCACATTAATATATCAAAAATATATAATTATACATTAGATTATTAAACCAACACTTGATTTAATAATACGTCTATATCTCATACAACCGACTAATATTAATGTAACAATCTATCGAATTAACACTTGATCCAATAACCGTCTATATCATATATAAAAGACCGATATCACATATCGTGAAAATAGAATACGGTATCACATATCGTATTAATCTCGGTCCGGTACATATCACATATGTGCTCCTACTTCGTTTCGCATGAACCAGGAAACCTCTGTATAGGACTCTAAAGACTCGACAATACGCCGGCAGTAGGTGATTATCATATCAAATACCCACAAGCCGCAAGCAGTCTGCTAAACGTAACGGCCACCTGGGTATTGAGCGATCAGAAGATCAACAAGCAAGCCTGCTCATACTCCTGCGAATCCAATCAGTAACACTACCGTACAGTCCGGTCTCTTCGTCTGATATGCCGCATATCACTGCCTGGGGGTGGTAAAACGTCAGACCCTAATGGCCTGATAAGTCATGCCGATGCAAGGTCCATAACGGTTCGAGAAACTACTAATAACACTTACCAGTAGATCTCAGCAACCATGGCCAGGGATTTCATGTTATGGTCAATCGAGCATAGTGCAACATCAACCCCCAATACCGGGAGAGACGAATCCCCTCCTATCGCTCATTGTCTCCATGTGACTCGGGACTGTACCCAAAAACCACCGTTTTGCATGATCTCTTGACCGTGGTAAGGTGGAAATCAAAGCACAGTGGGAATCACACAAGACTCTATGAAGATCTCGGGTCGACAAACTAACCTGTACCAGTGTCACCAGAGAACTGCTATCTGACGATAGGTACAATAACATCTGGGAGTTCTCGGTGAGTCCATTCAGTGTATCCAGTCTCTACTGAGCACCCGTATACCTTCTCTCATGTCAAACATCAATGGATGTGGGATCATCCATCGCCCATCATATGGGTCAAGAAGCGCATACGCTAGTCTACTCTGGAGTATCGATGCCCTGTCTCGATACTCCTATGACTAGGAACAATTATAGGGTATACTTGTGGACTACCCTTGGCCCCACTAGTATGATCTTCATCATAGTCCTGATAGTCAAGTACACATCCTAAGGGCTTTATCAACATGTGAGAGCAAGACAGCATCACTTATACAAGTCAACATGTAAAGATAAAGAGCAACCAGATAGCATACTATCATATAGAGCAAGAAATTCCTCCCTATATATGTCCAAGCATCCACTACAATATACATCACATGTACAATAATGGCCTCTAGGGCATACATATAACTAACAAACTCCTACTTGCACTAAGGCCATTTGTTGCAGTATCTCATACTCAACGATATAGCAGTGGTTGTAATATCACATACTCAACCATCCTAAAATCTCTCAAATAGTATTTGGGGAAGCAGGCCTTGGTGAGTGGATCCACCATGTTAATCTCAAAATCTACTCTACTTTCCTCGATCCCTTGGAGATCAACCATCTCCCTGATCAAGTGATACTTGCCTCAGAATATGTCTGGAACGCTGATGGGACCTACGTTCCTAGGCCAAAGCCACAACTCCATTGTTGTAACAATAACAATTATTGGAAACTCAATGGTAGGAACCTTGTTCATCTTATGAACAAGACATGCCCAGACAACTACTTTGGCAGCATCATTGGTAGCAATGTATTCAGCCTTTATCGTCTAGTATGTCACGGTATCTAGCTTGGAACTCTTCCAACATACCATCCCTCTACTGAGGGTAAAGACAATGCCTGTGACCGACTTTCAGTCGAACTTATCACTCTGGAAGCTAGAACAAAGAACTTTCTTTTAGTTTTTTTCAAGTACTTAAGAATGTCCTCCACAGTTGTCCAGTGATTCTTCCAAGATCCGATTGATTCCTGATCACTACACCTAGTGATTTAGCTACATCTGGTCTTATACATGACATCGCATACATGATAGAGCTTACTGCCGAAGCATAGGGTATCCTTTGTACGCGAGTAATCCATGAGTAAGTGGGCGAACCACCACGCTTAGAATCCTCCATACTAAACCCTTTAGTATGGTGTTAATGTACCTAGATTTGGGACACTCCCAACATCCACATAGATCTATCACCATAGATCATAATCCATAAGATATAGTAGGTATCATCCAGATTTTCCAAGGAGAATCCTCGTGATAAGAGGAGCTCGACCGAGTATAGCATAGGAAACCATTTCCTATCAAGAGTATGTTATCTACGTACGATACTCATAAGACAACCTCACTCTCTACAACCTTCTTGTATATATAAGGTTCATCTACCATTTTGATGAAGTCAAACTCTTTGACTGCCACATCAAAACAGATATTCCATCTCCGCGATGCTTGCTTTAATCCTGATGGACTTAAGCATTGCTTTGAAAGTCTCAACTTTTCTATATACACCAAGAATCTTCTCAAGATCCATTTGCTCCTGATGGGTTTTACACCTTCAGGTGCAATAATCAAATTCATACTTTGTTGGTGTATATGGATTCTATCTTTGATCGCATAGCATCCAGCCATTTCACAGAGTTCCCACTCGTGATGGCCTGCCTGAACCTAGTTGGGCCATCGTCAACCATGATGCAATCCTCACTCCCACTGTCACCGAGAAGACTGTAGTCTCTCTCAAGTGGATGAGGAACCCTACCAGATTCATGGAGAGGCTGAGATTTGTTGGAGACTATAGAATCCTTTGGTTTCACCAAATTATCAGCTGTTAGTTTGTCTAGCTAGAACTCCTTCTAGTTCTACCTCATGACCACAAATTTCTTCACAAGAAATTCCTTTTCTAAAAAGGTGGCATGCTGAGAAACAAAACACATTTTACACCTCTGAGTGGTAGAAGATATCCCCTCACAAATGTTTTGGATATCCAAACAAACTTACAGAACTGACCTTGCCTCTTGCTTTTCCGGATTTTGCCTTTCAATATAGGCCGGACAACCCCATATCTTAACTCGTTTAAGACATGGTCTCTTCCTATTCCATATCATATATGGAGTGGTAGGAAATGATTTGGTTGGAACCCCATTCAATAGGTATGCAGCTTCTCAAATGCATAACACCAAAAGGAAATAGGCAACTCAGCGGTACTCATCATAGAGCGCACCTCATCTCATAGGGCGCGATACCTCCGCCCCGATACACCAATGTGCTATGGTGAATTCAAAGTAGTAAGCTGAGAGAGAATCACATTCTCCTTTTAGAAACTTCAGGAACTCCATGCGCAAGTATTCTCTTCTCCGATCACATCGAAGGACTTAATACTTCTACCCGTCTGGTTCTCAACTTCAAGCTTATATTCTTAGAATTTCTCAAAAGTTTCAGACTTGTGTTTCAATAGGAACATATGTCCGAATCTCGAGAGATGATCAGTGAATAAAATGAAGTACGAAGAACCAACCTTAGCATTTGTAGACATAGGACCGTATACATCATCATGTATCTGTCCCAAGAGTTCAGCAACTCTTCCTCTGATTCGAGTAAACGGAGTATTGGTCATTTTACAATTGAGACAAGACGGGCAAGTGGCATAAGAGGAAAATTTGAACAGATTCTCATATTCATCCTTATGTAACTTAGATGGTCGTGTCGCATTAATATGACCTAGTCTACAATGCCACAAGAAAGTGTGTGTTCTAGATACTTTTAACTGTGGTTTGATTTAGAACATATATGCCATTACATAGCGTGCCTGATCCAATCAACTCTTGAATCAGGAAAATGTTCACAACATTATCCTCCAATACAGAATTATATCCTTCTTTAACTTAATAAAGAAACTGATGTAATGTTGTATATCAGGTTCGGGATGTAATAACATTCGTTCAGATTCAATGTATCAATACAAGAAGATATTTGCCAACTGATTTGGCTACAACACTTGCATCATTCTCTACACTTAGAGACATATCACCCATTCCCAGTTCTCTACCTTTCTGTAACCCATATTACATATACGGGATCCTGATCCGGTATCATATACCCAGGACGTTGAGAATACTGAGAAACAGTTCTCGGTAATGAACACACTCGAAGAAGATGCATCAATATGCTCATTCCTCGAATGAGTGGCATAAGAATCTGGATATTCCCCTATTCCCTCCTTGGACTTATAACAGTTATAAGATAGAGCGGAACCAACGTTTCCTAGCACAGTATAATAAGCAGGTTCGGTCAATGCATCCATATTATTATCTTGATTAAGGCGTGACATGGTCGCTACCAGAAGAGAGGGAGAAGAAAACACTCAGCGTATGCTCTTGCAAGATCAGATTGGTAATGATTTTATCTAATCAGAATGGCTCCCACTATTTTTATCAAATGTTCTTCAAACCCTAAAAGGTAAGACTAGCTGGGATTAATTACACCCTATAAGTTTGCCAATCATTCGGCCAGGCCAGTGTCGGTACTTTGAGGGAGGTTCCCCGTGCTTTTGCACGGACCTAATTAAAATAAACCTCGTTTTCCCAGGGGCGTAACCCCGTTAACACCTTTCTAGACACCTACTTGATCGGCTAATTGTAATGTGCAAAACTCTCCCAGGAGTAACTCTTACTCGCAGTGGGTATCGGGATCCAACTATCTCATAGAAGATATGCAATCTCATTACAAATTTCAACACTTGAAATTCCCGATAATATTTTGCCCCTAACCTCCGATGACCTTGACAAAGGCCAACAAACCATAGGATGCTAGTCAAGTTCAACCCGTCATTTCCTATTTCAATTAAACCCATTCGAACGACCCTTGATAAAGGCCAACAAGGTCGCACGACTACCCTAATCCAATCGCATCATATGCTTAAACATATAAGCACTAATCAACTACCACACACTACGTCTTGACAAAGGCCAACAAACGCAGCACGAATACTAAAAAAATACTTATCTGAAATGACGAAGTGCTACGACGGGTTTTTAAGAAAACCTTTTGCGTAATGAACTTGATATCGTTGTAGAATCGAGTGATTTTGAAAAGGAGTGGTTTTTAGCCTTTTACTAGTTTTGCTTAAGAGGTCAATCCCGGTGAAGGGATCTCGGCTCTTTCCTTATCGAATAAGGTGCAGGATATTTCACAAATACCATTATGCAAAGCAAAAACTATAGAAGCAATCAAAAGACAAACCGAGTGGGTTGTAGCATCTGCTAATTTCACTAAAGAGGTCACTCCCGATGAAGGGATCTCGGCTCTTTCCTTATCGAATAAGGTGCTAGATATTCTACAAGGAATACCGCTATACAAAGAAAGAACTAGAGCTACCAGTTTTTAAACAAGTTTCTACAACATCTTTAGGTTTATTTTATTTCATTAATCTCATTAATGAAGTCCCATCAATTATACTTCACAAGCATCACATATGAAACGAAAGCAGCAATATTAATTATATCTCATATATATAATATAGGCATTCATCTTATAACATATCAAGTGATCACATCACAAAATATCAGCAGCAAAAAAATCACATATGAAATATTGGATATACTAGGAATTCCGTATTTTATTTCAGCCAATAAAAAACGCGGATTCCACGGTCGCGATGAATAGCCAAACCCATATCCCTAGACCCCTACGAGAGCGGCAAGCAGGCCTACCAATTCTAGAGTTAGGAGACCCGGTCTCGACTCCTCGAGATGGTCTCCAACTGGACCCTAGAACCCGGTTACTTGTGCTCTCCTACTTGGGTCTATCCTAATGCGGAAAAGTAAATAATATACATCAATGGTGACATCATCCTCAACCCGAAAGTGCCCCAATAAAAGAATATTACATAAAAGCTTTTACATGAATGAAAATGAAAAACTCTCATCTCACATAAAACCCCCAGCTAATCAAAACATGACGATCCAATATAACATATCACAGCAACACATAACATCACATATCATCAACGTAAGTAAATATGCGTATCTCAGTTGTTGTTGACATATAGCACCGAAACCGGTGATACACCACATATTACACTAACGGTCGCAGAAAATAAAGTGAAAAACTACAACAGTTGGTGTAACAACCCAAAATTTCCTATACAAATTTTTTCAAAATATTTTTTTCAAAATCCATAAAGAGGTATTTATTGCCTGAGCACAAGACTTAAGTAATTAATTAGCAATTTAATTACAAAAAGGAGCTTGTAGTTCATTGGTAATACCTTGCACTGCTGAACCAAGCCACCAGAGTTCAAATCACATACCCCACATTATTTTTTAATATTATTTTATTTTGTATTTTTAGAATACCAAAGGTTCACACGTGCATTTCTCACAAAAACCCCACTACACCCATAAAACTAAATACACCAATGTGCACCCCAATCGACGAGCCACCCTTCGACCCCTCGAATCGGCCGGGATCGGCCGAGTCGGGCCGGCGCCGCCGGCCGGACTCGGGGTATTAGAAGACCAAGAGCCACATTACCCAAGTTATAGACTCGGCCGGACCGCCGAGTCTACAACTTGGGAAATGTGGCTCTTGGTCTTCTAATACCCCCTGCACAATCCATTTAATTAGATCGGTTCCAGAGACACCATTAACCGCCATTTACTCCATTTTAATGATTTTTTAATACATTTTTTAAATTAAAACCCTTCATCTACCCTAACCCTAGCCTAACTCTATAAATACCACCCCTACCCTCTACCCTCTCACCCCAAACTCTGAGCCAACTCTCTAAAATTTCCAAGAAACTTGTGTACCTTGAAAACGAGCACGAAGCGAAGCTACGGCGAAATTCCCGGCGAACTTCCGGCGATCGTTCTAGGAGCTCTCGACGACGAAGCGACGCACCGGCGATTCCTCTCCTTCCATCTCACTCTCGTTATTGTCCAAAACCCGTAAGTCCTCAAATTCTACCTCTCTTTTCTTTTCTAAAATACGGATTTACAAAACCCGACGGAATCGGAACAAATCCGATTTCCGATTCGGTTTCTTTATAAAACTTCACTTCTCGTTAATACAATTATGCTTAAACTCTCTCATGTTGACTATTAAATACTAATCAACCAAATTGATCAAGTTTCATATCACAAAATAATTGCTAGTTCCTTTTACCGTATTTTTTTCATTTAGATACCACATAGTTCCTTTTGCGACATTTAAACCATTAAACTTGTTATACCTTTAAATAGATCACGAGGTAACGACCTACCTCCTCACACACTCATATGGAACATAGCACGATACCCTCGGAAACATAGAATACAGGAAATCGACATCTTTACAAATAAATAACCTTTGAGCTAATAATAATAAAAAAATATCTAAACACAGCCAATTAAGGACTGTCGTGCTCATTAGGACAGAGGAAGGTTGTGGGCACATATTCGTTTATCTAAACCTGACTTTGTGGTGCCTAGGCTAGACAAGTGAGAAAGGTAACTTTAAAAGGCTCGTCTCACAGTGATTCGTGAGCGGAACCCTCCTTTTTTCACTTGTACTTACGTGGCCACAATTGGCGGTGAAGAGGCGATTTGAGAGATATCTCACAACTTGTCACTTTGGACCAGTTAGGAGCAGTCTAGTTAATTTAGGAGACCCTAGAACATAGAATACGGGAAATCGACATCTTTACAAATAAATACCATAATTAATAAAACCGTTTTTTCTTAATGATTAGTATTTATACAAATCTTTGCAAAGCGCTGCTACAACTCATTTAGAGAACCCGTTCGGTATGGTGCGGATTATCGCACATCCTCGGGCTTAGTAGTGCGAGATGCAGACATCCGCAAGGAGCATTCGGTCTCGAAAAATTTAAAATACGACATCTTAAGAAAACGAGATTTCTATAATATTATATATATACTAAAATTATTTTCATAGAAATATATGTATATGTAACATAAAAATATCTATTTTGAATTATTACAAATATTCCACTTTTTCTAAAAATGTCACAAGAATCATTTTACACTAAAATACCATGAATTCCATACAAAACCAATATTACCAATAAATACCATTTATTATGAAAATAGGATATTTTCAATAGAAATATCACAATATAAAATCCACATTCATTACAACTCTAAAGACAATTAATAAATACTTGGGGTGTACTTTCAAAAGTATATAAAAGTATTTTTACATAAAACCCCCTCAAGTTCTATAATTTACCTTAAGGACCCTAGTAAATATTGGTTTAAGCGGGACTAATCTCTTGAACCTCAGGGAGCCGGAGAAGTGGGTGCTTGCCTATCTAAGGTAGACAACTTAACAACGGTTACGGTAATCGTACAAATTCTGTCGCCCATGTACAGCAGATACCGATAATATCAAAACAATCGGGATTTCAATTTACTTCTCTAATTGTCTGACTCGGATTGAGTCTCATTATAATATGACTTGAATATGATTCAAGTACAATCTATAATCTACAATCTATAATTCTACAATCTACAATCTACAATATTACAATTCAACAAGAATGCATGAATCTATTATTCCACATATTCAATCTATCAATCTATACAACTTGACCGAACCGAACCATGGATATACATTCCATTTATATGGTTCTCCAGTTATTCCGTTTACATGATTCTACGGTTACATCAGTTTACTGATATCATGGTTTCGGTCAGTCATTTAATTATACAATCAATACAATTTACAAAACAAACAATACAAACAAGACATCTTGGGGTTTAAGGGGTAGATTGGTACGGAAGGTGCTAGAAGTGGCACGAGACAGTAAGACTTAATACACCTAACATGAATCCAGTTGCTGTTGAACCGTGGTATAAATGGTTCCTTGTACTATACTTTCCTCTAGTCTCTGGCATATAGATACTCCTCTCGTATACACTGGCATTCTTCTGTACCAAGCTACAAACAACAGTGTTAACACAACATTACAACAATATAATACAACTTTAAGAGATACCTTCTTATTCTGTCTAATCTATTTCTCCCTTATCTGTGGGACTTACCGAGCGACCTGTTCGCTGACGACATTCTCTTTCTTTCTTCTTTGAATGTCGTCAGGTGATCTGGACAAATCAGAGATTGAGCCCAGCACTGAAGACTTTGACCAGTTTAGTGAAGACCCCGAGCTCTAGTCATTGTACACTTTACATTCAGTACTTTCATTTCTGTTATGCCATTGTTTAGGCATTTCTTTTTATTCAGTTGTATTTACTTTTCATGCATTGTACAAAAGAATGTTAATAAATAAAGTTGTTGTTCAGTTTATATCTCTTGTCTCTTGTGCTTTACTTTTATATTGCATAGATACGCTTAGCGTATTTACTTCACAGTACATACGTAGCGGCCTCGTCGCGTCCCCTTCGCCGTATACTAGGAAGCGGGGCGTGACAGGTTTTGTTGGTGGCCCATGCAGGTCTGAGCTGTATGGAACCCTAAGCAATATAAAACACAAGAACCAGCAACTAAAACATTCTTTACAATTCATGTTACTTGAATCTTCCAATTTCATATATCTTGAATCTGTCCTAACCTAAAATTCTCTCACCTCATTTACAATCTTACCGAAACCTTCGCATCCTTTCATTCCTTCACACATTTATCATACACTATCAAGTACTTCTAACACCTTGTAACACCTTAGCAGCCATAGAAGCTAAAACAGTTGACCAAGGTAACACTAGTATTTCACTTTCACATTTTTAAGAAAAACCCTTGCAACACTTTATTTTTTTCATACACTATCAGTACTTCAGTCACCACACTTTTCTTAAATTTGTTACACTTTCCTTTTATAAATTTCGAGAACGAAATTTTTATAAGGAGTGTAGAATGTAACAACACTAAATTTCCTATACAAATTTTTTCAAAATATTTTTTTCAAAATCCATAAAGGGGTATTTATTATCTGAGCACAAGACTTAAGTAATTAATTAGCAATTTAATTACAAGAAGGAGCTTGTAACTCATTGGTAATACCTTGCACTGCTGAACCAAGCCATCAGAGTTCAAATCTCATACCCCGCATTATTTTTTAATATTATTTTATTTTGTATTTTTAGAATACCAAAGGTTCACACGTGCATTTCTCACAAAAACCCCACTACACCCACAAAACTAAATATACCAGTGAGCATCCCTCGACCCCTCGACTCGGCCAGGACCGGCCGACTCGGCCCGGCGCCGCCGGCCGGACTCGGCCGGACCGCCGCGTCTTCAACTTGGGAAATGTGGCTCTTAGTCTTCGCATACCCCCTACACACTCCATTTAATTAGATCGGTTCCAGAGACACCATTAACCCCCATTTACTCCATTTTTAATGATTTTTTAATATATTTTTATATTTTTTAAATTAAAACCCTTCATCTACCCTAACCCTAGCCTAACCCTATAAATACCACCCCACCCTCTACTCTCTCACCCCAAACTCTGAGCTAACTCTCTAAAATTTCCAAGAAACTTGTGTACCTTGAAAACGAGCACGAAGCGAAGCTACGGCGAAATTCCCGGCGATCGTTCTAGGAGCTCTCGACGACGAAGCGACGCACCGGTGATTCCTCTCCTTCCATCTCACTCTCGTTATTGTCCAAAACCCGTAAGTCCCCAAATTCTACCTCTCTTTTCTTTTCTAAAACACGGATTTACAAAACCCGACGGAATCGGAACAAATCCGATTTCCGATTCGGTTTCTTTATAAAACTTCACTTCTCGTTAATACAATTATGCTTAAACTCTCTCATGTTGACTATTAAACACTAATCAACCAAATTGATCAAGTTTCATATCACAAAATAATTGCTAGTTCCTTATACCGTATTTTTTTCATTTAAATACCACATAGTTCCTTTTGGGACATTTAAACCATTAAACTTGTTATACCATTCAATAGATCACGAGGTAACGACCTAGATCCTCACACACTCATATGCAACATAGCACGATACCCTCGGGAATATAGAATACGGGAAATCGACATATTTACAAATAAATAACCTTTAAGCTAATAATAATAATAAAAATATCTAGACTCAGCAAATTAAGGACTGTCGCGCTCATTAGGACAGAGGAAGGTTGTGAGCATTCAGTCGTTTATCTAAACCTGATTTTGTGTTGTCTAGGCTAGACAAGTGAGAAAGGTAATTTTAAAGGGCCCGTCTTACGGTGATTCGTGAGCGGAACCCTCCTTTCTTCACTTGTACTTATCTGGCCACAATTGGCGGTGAAGAGGCGATTTGAGGGATATCTCACAACTTGTCGCTTTGGACCAATTAGGAGCAGTCTAGTTAACTTAGGAAACGTAGAACATAGAATACGGGAAATCGACATCTTTACAAATAAATACCATAATTAATAAAACCGTTTTTTCTTAATAATTAGTATTTATGCAAATCTTTGCAAAGCGCCGCTACAACCAATTTGGAGAACCCGTTCGGGATGGTGCGGATTATCGCACATCCTCAGGCTTAGTAGTGCGAGATGCAAACCTCCGCAAGAAGCATTCGGTCTCGAAAAATTTAAAATACGACATCTTAAGAAAACGAGATTTCTATAATATTATATATATACTAAAATTATTTTCATATAAATATATGTATATGTAACATAAAAATATCTATTTTGAATTATTACAAATATTCCACTTTTTCTAAAAATGTCACAAGAATCATTTTACACTAAAATACCATGAATTCCATACAAAACCAATATTACCAATAAATACCATTTATTATCAAAATATGATATTTTCAATAAAAATATCACAATATAAAATCTACATTCATTACAACTCTAAAGAAGATTAATAAATACTTGGGGTGTACTTTGAAAAGTATATAAAAGTATTTTTACATAAAAACCCCTCAAGTTCTATAATTTACCATAAGGACCCTAGTAAATATAGGTTTAAGCGGGACCAATCTCTTGAGCCTCAGGGAGCCGGAGAAGTGGGTGCTTGCCTATCTAAGGTAGACAACTTAACAACGGTGTTATCAATACGGTAATCGTATAAATCCTGTCGCCCATGTGCAGCGGATACTGATAATATCAAAACAATCGGGATTTCAATTTACTTCTCTAATTGTCTAACTCGGATTGAGTCTCATTATAATATGACTTGAATATGATTCAAGTACAATCTATAATCTATAATCTATAATTCTACAATCTACAATCTACAATCTACAATATTATAATTCAACAAGAATGCTTGAATCTATTATTCCATATATTCAATCTATCAATCTATACAACCTGACCGAACCGAACCATGGATATACATTCCATTTATATGGTTCTCCAGTTATTCCGTTTACATAATTCTACGGTTACATCAGTTTACTGATATTATGGTTTCAGTCAGTCATTTAATTATACAATCAATACAATTTACAAAACAAACAATACAAACAAGATATCTCGGGGTTTAAGGGGTAGATTGGTACGGAAGGTGTTAGAAGTGGCACGAGACAGTAAGACTTAATACACCTAACATGAATCCAGTTGTTGTTGTACCGTGGCATAAACGGTTCCTTGTACTATACTTGCCTCTAGTCTCTGGTATATAGAGACTCCTCTCGTATACACTGGCATTTTTCTGTACCAAGCTACAAACAACAGCGTTAACACAACATTACAATAATATAATACAACTTTAAAAGATACCTTCTTATTCTGTCTAATCTATTTCTCCCTTATCTGTGGGACTTACCGAGCGACCTGTTCGCTGACGACATTCTTTTTCTTTCTTCTTTGAATGTCGTCAGGTGATTTGGACACATCAGAAATCGAGCCCAGCGCTGAAGACTTGGACCAGTTCAGTGAAGACCCCGAGCTCTAGTCATTGTACACTTTCCATTCAGTACTTTCATTTCTGTTATGCCATTGTTTAGGCATTGCTTTTTATTCAGTTGTATTTACTTTTCATGCATTGTACAAAAGAATGTTAATAAATAAAGTTGTTGTTCAGTTTATATCTCTTGTCTCTTGTGTTTTAGTTTTATATTGCTTAGATACGCTTAGCGTATTTACTTCACAGTAAATACGTAGCGGCCTCGTCGCGTCCCCTTCGCCGTATACTGGGAAGAGGGGCATGACAGTTGGAATCCGCAACCACCTTAGATATCATAAACCCAACGTATCACATACATTGGATTTCATGCCTAACCAAATGAATTCCTTAGACATCACATACCTAACAATTATAAACCACGCATTTTAGTCTCGATATTGAAAACACTTTCCAATAACCTGTCGGGTAATTCAACAAGATTCCCGATAACCTGATCGAATGCTCGTCGGAAACTTTATTAGACGGCCGCACCCCCGATGCCGTCGACGAAGTGCACTAAGGCGGAACACCGCTGCCGCGAGCACCCGAACGGATTCTTTTGGCGACGGGGTTCTCCTACAGTCACTTGGTCAGGGCTATGGGAATAGCTATCTAGTAAGGTTACCCGGCGAGTATCCACGTACACTACGTAATTGCGACGGACTTTTGATCCACATCAAAATTCCGTGGCAACCGATCAAATGAGACTAAACTGCTAGATTTAAAAAATTCAAACTAGTTATCGCATAACTACTTATGTGGATTCCAAATATTATATCACAATCACAGATAGCTAGACGAAGTTAAACTTTTCGATCGAATAAGCAAGCACCCAAAATTTCCCAACAAGCTCAACACTTGAGCGGGGTTCAAAAAGTACCCAGAATATGCCACAGCTCCTATGAACCAGACGTAGAAGGGTCAACCAATGCCTCACTTGTGGCACCGCTGAACTACCACATACCCTAGGGTTTGATGGCGGTTCTGACGGTCACAGAATCGAGTTAAACTTTCGTTCTTCTAGAGGGTCCACAGAATCGCTTGCAAGATTTTCTGAAAATTTTAAACTCGGAAAAAATCCAACACTTGGAAAATTTCCAGCGGGGAAAAATTAGGTTATTGATATCCGTTCAAACTTTTTAACATCGTCTAAATAACCCGAATACATGTTAGGATTACGATTATGAAACACTCCGAGTTGCCTTTGCAGAAAGTTAATATCACATGCAAATTTAGCAAAAACAAACAACACCTGAAACACCAAAACCCAGAGACTGGAACACCCTGAAAAGTTGAAGCCAAAACTCCCAAATTGGGCCGAGCTCACTGGTTTTTAGGGTAATGTAGCCGGCCACTTTGAGGCCAAATGCCTTCATATTTTCACAGTGTTCATATTATATCTCATACAATATTCTGCAAAGAGAAAGAATACGACTATAGTTTTTCGAAAAGTGGTTCCAACAACATCTTGTTAGGTTTCTTTTTCCTTGCATTAATCAAAATTAATGCGGTCCTATCAATTAAAGCCTATCACACCATAAAAGAACGAAAATAAAATGCACGTATATACCATCTGCATTCGCCACGGGGCCCTGTCATACACCATTAGGTTACTTAACTAACGGCAGAGCATGGGCTGGACTAGCGCAGATGAAAAATATATACAACATCTACTGATATATTTATATAACCATTCGTCTCAAGCATGATATAAGAAACATCGCAAAATAGCGATAAGAAACATGGAATAGCGGATAATATAGGAGCCCCGGGTTTCATTTGAGCAACAAATGAAACTCAACGTTCGCCGGTCGTGTGGATAGCCTATGCAATGTAGAATCAGGACCCCTACGAGCGCGGCAAGTTACCCGCCAATCCCGGAAGTGCGGCAGCCCCAATCAACGAAGTGAATGGGCCACCCAGCACCTTATGGAATCCGGTAACTTGAGCACCCCTCCGTAGGACATCATATATCCCCTACGAGTGCGGTGAATAGCCCGCCAATTCTAGAGTAAGGCTCCTCCAGTCTCAACGCTATGAGTTGCAGGCCCGTTGCCCTCTAGAACCCAGTTACTCGAGCACTCCTCCGCGGGGTAATCCTAATACAGAAAAAAAAAATTTATATACAAAGGTGACATCGATCTCAACCCGGCCATGCTCCAATAAAAGAATATAATGTAGGGTTACTTAGCAAGGAAGCAAGGTTTCGGATGGCATCGTCCATGCCATTTTCAAAAAATTGTCGTTCTAAACAAACCTAACCAAGAATCTTAACTAGAGTTTAAAACAAAACAACATGCAAACAACTTTGCAAACTAAGTGAATGCGGAATACAACCTTTGTAGACTGGTCCTTCACTTCAAATGCTCGGTGTAGAAGTCCGTTCGCTGTGAGTAAGAATCTCCCGAACTCTTGAAAGGCTCCACAAGGTGAATGATGCAAACTTGCTCAAATTCTTCGAGGCCGAAGATGATCTACGTCGAGGAGACTCAAGCTCATGCTAACTCTTCACTAAATTAGGGTTTAGTGAAGCAAACAACCTAAAATAAATGGCTAATAGTAAAGGATGATGAAGTAGGAAATGGGATCTCTTTAGTTTTTTTTTTTCACAATATTTTCTCACCATTTTCAAAAGCTAGACAGCTTTTCATGAGGAAGAAGAAACTCAAGTGAAGGAGAAGTGAATGAACTCAAGTGAGGTGAGACAATGAACCATGGGTGAGTTAGTGTCATACACTAACCCATGTAGAGAGTTTACCCTGGTTAGTATAATGGTTGGGTTAATAAATATCTACAAGTGAAACAAAAATGGTGGACTTGGTCAATATTTCTACAAGCTTCTACAAGCTTGTAGCCATGCCAAATATCCATCCATTTTTGAATAACTTAGATAAATATAAACCCTGCATTATATCAAGTATGGTGTAAGTCTCATACACCCACGTATCATGTATCATCAAGCATGACACAAAACTATGTACACTAATATATATCACATATATACTATGTGCACAATCAAGTGAGAAAAGAAATCATAAATGAGCTAATATTAGTTAATGCACATTAATATATCAAATATATATAATTATACAATAGATTATTAAACCAACATTTGATTTAATAATCCGGCTATATCTCATACAACCGACTAATATCAATGTAACAATCTATCAAATCAACACTTGATCCGATAATCCGGCTATATCATATATAACCGACCGATATCACATATCGCGAGAATAGAATATGGTATCACATATCGTATTAATCTCGGTCCCTCACATATCACATATGTGCTCCTACTTCGTTTCGCATGAACCAGGAAACCTCTGTATAGGACTCTAAAGACTCGTCAATACGCCGGCAGTAGGTGATTATCATATCAAATACCCACAAGCCGCAAGCGGTCTGCTAAACGTAACGGCCACCCGGGTTTGAGCGATCAGAAGATCAATAAGCAAGCCTGCTCATACTCCTGCGAATCCAATCAGTAACACTACCGTACAGTCCAGTCTCTTCGTCTGATATGTCGCATATCACAGCCTGGGGGTGGTAAAACGTCAGACCCTAATGGCCTGATAAGTCATGCCTATGCAAGGTCCATAACGGCTCGAGAAACTACTGATAACACTTACCAGTAGATCTCAGCAACCATGGCCAGGGATTTCATGTTATGGCCAATCGAGCATACCGCAACATCAACCCCCAATACCGGGAGAGACGAATCCCCTCCTATCGCTCATTGCCTCCATGTGACTCGGGACTGTACCCAAAAACCACCATTTTGCACGATCTCTTGACCGTGGTAAGGTGGAAATCAAAGCACACTGGGAATCACGCAAGACCCTATGACGATCTCAGGTCGACAAACTAACCCGTACCAGTGTCACCAGAGAACTGCTATCTGACGATAGGTATAATACCATCAAGGAGTTCTCGGCGAGTCCGTTCAGTGTACCTAGTCTCTACTGAGCATCCGTATACCTTCTCTGATATCAAACATCAATGGATATGGGATCATCCATCGCCCATCATATGGGTCAAGAAGCGCATACGCTAGTCTACTCTGGAGTATCGATGCCCTGTCTCGATACTCCTATGACTGGGAACAATTATAGGGTGTACTTGTGGACTACCCTTGGCCCCACTAGTATGATCTCCATCATAGTCCTGGTAGTCACGTACACATCCTAAGGGCTTTATCAACATGTAAGAGCAAGACAACATCATTTATACAAGTCAACATGTTAAGTAAAGAACAACCAGATAGCATACTATCATGTCGAGCAAGAAAGTCCACCCTATATATGTCCAAGCATCCAATACAATATAAATCACATGTATAGTAATGGCCTGTAGGGCATACATATAATTAACATATACAAACTGGCAAAAACGGCAGTCCACAAGTCGGACGCACGCCCCTCAATAAAGAATATACAAATGAATCTAAACTGTACAACTACCATTGCACTAAGGGCTATCCAACATGACAATCCGAATAAACCATCAGAGATATAAACATCACAGCAGCAGAAGCAAGTAAGTGCAACCCCATCTAAATGACATATAGCAATTAGACGACGTTTGAAAACACATACACAACATCATAGACATCAACGATGCAAAATTTCAAGTCGTGAAACTTTCCAAGTTTCCCGAAAACAAAGATAACACTAAGTGAAATCTAGGGAAAATCAAACAAGACCAAAAATCCTAATTCTCAAAACCCAAGACATTGAATGAAAACGAGGACCAGAAGACACCAAAAAACTGTCGGTAGCGGGCTTTTGGGGATTTCTGGCGGTTTTTTTATAGTGGATCTTCCCCGTTTTCATGGTGTGTCACTACAATATAAAGAGAAAGTCTATGCACTTGTTTAAAAAAATTCCATAGACCAAAAATATTTTGGACAGAGAGTGGGTTTTTGAAAATCGTAATTTTTCAGTTTTAAAACTAAAGTATCGTCTACTACTAGTTTCTAATATTTGGGTGGCTCTGAAACCATGTTGGTGTTCATAGCGCCGTGGCCGCTAACTGCTGCCATTGCAGAACAAAAAATTTAACTTTTAAAATACTTGGTGCAAGAAACGACTACCTAGAATCTAATCAAACATTAAACTAGCAAACTAAACAAGTTTAGCTACTATGATAAGAGAGTTATACCGAAATATTCATGTCCTTCAGTCCTCTACCCTTTTCCTTAGCTCCATGAGGTCTCCGTGATCGAGTTTAATCTCCGGTCTTCCTTCGTCGAAGATGATCCACCCGAGAGATGTGGTTCATGGCTCTAGCTCTACACAAAAAACCTAGTGGAGCAACTAAAGTCTCTAGGTTGCTAATGTAGAGTCTCTAGTGATGTAATGAGTTGTTCTAGTAATTTTCTATCTCTCTTCCATCCCTGTTTCTAAACTCATGAGAGGGTAGGGAGGAAGATTAAGGAGGAGCTTAAGAAAAGAGCTAGTGGGGAGAGAGAACAAAAAAAATGAGAATGAAAGAACTCATGAGAGGAAAAACATCAACCATGGTTTTGTTTAAAACCATTTTTCCAATATAATAACACAACCATGCTTGAATAGTTTGCACAAATGAATTTACAATTTATTTGTCAATACAATTCAAGTATGGTTCACGCCATTTTCTCTTTTACACCTCATTTCCACTTTTACACCTCATTTCCCTTTTACAAAAACAAAAGGAAAATGCATGATGATGTGTCCTCCTTCTAGAATATCTTTCCGTATAAATACGGAATACACTTTACCAGATATACATACCCGTATTCGTATCGAAATACGAACACCCAAAAAGATAGAATAATACAAAGAATATAATACTAGAATATACATATTGAAATATATATATATGTAAATTATTAAATCAATACCTGATTTAATAATCTGGCTTAATCCTAAGTCGACTAATATTATCAACCATCTGATCAAAAGTCCATATAACACTAGAATATAAATATCGAAATATGCATATGTAAATTATTAAATTAAAACATAATTTAATAATCCGGCTTAATCCTAAACTAGCCGATATTATCATTCGATCGGAACCCTGCATGTATCAAAATACAGCTACTACATCATTTCGCCTGAACAAAAAAAAAACCTCTGTATAGGACTTTAAAGACTCGACAGTACGCTGACAATGGGTTTAACCATAAGCACGTCAACGGCACTAGTTGTACGTAACGGCTACCCAGGTACCTTTCGAAAGGAAGGCCGACGAGCAAGCTCATCCGAACCCCTACTGAATCTATCCGCGACAATCTCCGTATAGTCCGGTCTCTTTGTCTAAGAGTATCGTATATTAGGTCTAGGGGTGGTAAACAACATACCCCTAATAACTTGATAAGTCATGTCAATTCGGCTCAGGACCGATCCGAGAAACTACTGATCTAACCATGTTGAGGTTCCTAGTGCCCTGGCCGTCGACTGCGGCCATTGCGGAACGAAAAATTTTGGTGTTTAAAAAACATTGCGCTAGAAACAACAATCTAGAATCGAAACCAAATATGAAACTAGCAAGTTAAAAAGAGGTTATCTATTATGATAGAATTGTTTTACAAAAAGATCTGTGTCCTTCAGTCTTCTACCCTCTTCCTTAGCTCCTTGAGGTCTCCTTGATCGAGCTTGACCGCCGTTTTTTCTCCGTCGAAGATGATCCACCCGAGAGATGTGGTTCATGGCTCTAGCTCTACACTAAAAACTAGTGGAGCAACTATAGACTCTAGATTGCTAATCAAAAGTTTCTAGGATATAGTGAGTTGTTCTTAGTGTATATCTATCTCTCTTCCATCCTTGATTCTCAACATATGAGATGGTAGAGTGGAAGATCAAGAAGAAGGAGGAGGAGCTCAAGAAAGGCTAGTGAGGAGAGATGAGCAAAAATGATGAGAATGATTTCATCAAAAACCAACCAAGTGTTCATCCAAATGAGAGTATGATATGAAGCATGGTTTTGTAAAAACCATTTTCCAAATAAAAATATTGCAACCATACTTGAACAGTTTGCACAAATGAATTTTCAATTCATTTGTCAACACTATTCAAGCATGGTTCTCACCATTCTCTATTCACTACCTTTACACATCATTTCCATTTAAATTAATAAATGGATAAATCAAAATGAGGTGTCCACCTTCTAGAATGCTTTCCGTATAAATACAGAATACACTCAACTGTATATACATACATGTATTCGTATCAAAATATGAATACCCAAAGAGATAGAATAACACAAAGAACATAATACTAAAATATACATATACAAATATATATATACGTAAATTATCAAATTAATACCTGATTTAATAATCTGGCTCAATTCTAAGCCGGCTAGTATTATCAACTGTCCGATCGAAAATTCGGGTAACTAGTACAATCATTCGATCGGAACACTGCACGTATCAAAATACGGCTACTACACCAATTCTCCTGAATCAGGGAAACCCTCTGTGTAGGACTCTAAAAACTCGACAGTACGTCGGCAGCGAGTTACTGGATAAATCCATAACCATAAGCACGTCAGCGGCACTAGCTGTACGTAACGGCTACCCGGATACGTGTCAAAAAGGAAGGCCGACGAGCAAACTCATCCGGATCCCTACTGAGCCTATCTGTGACAATCTCCGTACAGTCCAGTCTTTTCGCCTAAGAGTATCGCATGTCGGGTCTAGGAGGTGGATAAAGTCAGACCCCTAATAATGCGATATTTCGTGTCGGTGTGAAGCCCATCACCCACTGAGAAACAACTGATCCAAATCAATAATTCTCATCTGCCTTGGCCAAGAATTTTTGGTAATGGCCACCGGTGCACAGCGCGACATCAACCCCTAATACCGGGAGAGATGAATCCCCGACGATCCGCTCATTGTCTCCATGTGGCTCGGGACTGTATCCAACTAAAACCGGTTTGCACGACTCCTTTGAGCCGTGGTAGGGTAGTAATCAAAGCACAGTGGGAACTCACATGAGACAAATGACGATCTCATGTCGAAGGACTAATCTGTACTCATGTCATCTGAGAACTGCTATCTGACAATAGGTATAATACCAACTAGCATGTTCTCGGTGAGTCCGTCCAGTGTACTCACCCCCAGTGAGCACCTATATACGATCTTAGGTGCGAAAGAACAATGGTTGTGGGACCAACCATCGCCCCTCGTCAGGGTTTAGAAACGTATACACCAGTCTACTTCGGAGTATCAATGCTCAGTCTCAATAGTCCCATGACTAGGGACATTTAAGGATGTGCTTATGGACTACCCATCCCCCACATGTATGATCGTCATCATAACGCTGATAGTCAAGAAATAATCATACGGGCTTTATCAACATGTAATAGTGATCTGTAATAACACATAATGTATGTACATGATGATAAAGACAAACCAGATAGCATACTATCATCTCGAGTAAGACTATTCTACCCGTATAGGTCCTCCCTCAATCATCACAATCGCCTGCCTGCGATTACAATAATTGACTTGAGGGCACTATATCCAACAAACCATCAGTAAATCTCAACTGCCTTGGCCAAGATCTTATGGTTCTGTCCAACCGAACACGGTGCGATATCGACTTCCAATACCTGGAGAGACGAATCCCTAACAATCACTCACTGCCTCCATGTGGCTCAGAACTGTACCCAACCAAAATCTGTTTGCACGACTCACTAGAGCCATGGTAGGGTAGTGATCAAAGCACAGTGGGAACTCACACGAGAATAATCATGATCTCAGGTCTAAACACTAATCTATACTCATGTCACCTAGAACCACTATCTGACAATAGGTATAATACCATCTAGAGGTTCTCGACGAGTCCGTCCAGTGTACTCACCCCCAGTGAGCACCTGTATACAATCTTAGGTGATCACACCAATGGCTGTGGGACCAACCACCGCCCTTCGTCGGGGTCCAAAAATGTATACACAAGTTTACTCTGAAATTTTAATGTCCGGTCTCCATACTCCTGCAACTTGGGACCTTTAAAGAATTGCTTATCAACTACCCAGCACCCATAAGTATGATCACCTTCATAAAGCTGGTAGTCAAGCAATATCCTACGGGCTTTATCAACATTTATAAGCAATACAAAGCAGTAAGAAAAACAAATACACGTGTTCAGATAAAGACAACTCAAATAGAATACTATATAACTGAGCAAGATTATCCTATACATACATATCCCCAGCATCTTATTCGATACAGGCCTCTAGGGCATACATATCCCTAGCATCTTATACAATACAAGCCACTAGGGCATATATATCCAACAATTGCAATCGGGCGACTTGGGTCGTGAGATCCGCCACGACGTTTTCCAGCTCGTCGATTTTGGAACGGACCTTGGCCAACTTCTTGTCCCTGAAGCTTCCTTTGATGCCATAGGAATAATGCTGGTTCTATAGTTCCGGGTATGACAACCAGGTTATCCTTACTGCCCGAGCTTGATTCTGCATGAACCACTGGCTCTTTTGGCTAAATGGCCATAGCGGGCTCTTCATCATCTAGACCGAGCCTGTGTTGGGTAGCAATAACCACGTCATTATTATGGGTATGAGGCGTAGGAGGACTTGTTCTTATGGCTCCACCATGTAGAATCGTACAGGTTGTGTACCAGTCTACTGCTTATTCATTGGTAATGTTACTCCTTAGGCTTTTGGCTTGTTGCCTTGGTCCACCCCTTTTAGAGAAGGGAAGGCGACTGAGAGCGGCAGGTTCCTAAAGGATTTCGGTCTCTGTTTGTATGAAATTGACGCTCGCGGCTTGATTGTTTGCTAACACACCTGACAGTTCTATCTCTCCTGCTTTTTATTGTTTTTCGACCCAATTTTTAAAGATAAAGCAGTTCTCAATAGCATGACCTATCACTTTATGATAGGGGCAATATTTGGGGTCGTCGGTCATATTCGCTTCTTGTGGTTTTTTTGAGTCTGGAAATTGTAGACTGTTTCTTAGGACGTCCTTAAATATCTTGTGGACTTTGTTCCCTCTGAAGAAATAGACCTTATCCAGCTTCTCTTTCAGGGGAGATTCTACTCCCTCACCCAACACTGGCTTCCGAGGCTGGTTGGCATTAGGTGTAACACCCGAGCCCAAATGCTACTAAGTTCAGTTACCGTTTGAACGTAGTGTGGCACTTATTTCATTTATCTTGCTTGATTGTTACTTATTGTAATTTTACCCCGTCAATTCATTTCTGCATATAAAAATTTATGGCATCTCAAATAAAATTAAAATATTCGTCATGGCCTGCTTGACACCCCTAACCCTGTTGTTGCGTCCGTGCATCGTGTTCTCGTCCCGTTCAGTGAAACAGGCAAGTTTGGACGGCTACGCGCACGTACGTGTATCCGTTTTGGGGGTATGCTTTTTGATTGTAAAACACTTCATTTTAAATTTTGGAGCCCGCCTAAAATTTTCTTATTGCAATTTCAAATTTTTGGACCCAACCCGGGCGCAATTTGGAAATATTTTACTTTGCGCCAAAATCCCAAATTTCTAATTTATTTTAATCTGTCGAATATTTTTATAACCTCTTAAATTTTTTCGTTTCCTTAAAATCCTTCAAAATTTTATCCCAGCCAATCACGATTTCTCCTTTAACCCATGGGCCCCACCTCATTTCTCTCTCTCTCACCGTATACCTCTCTCTCTCCCTGTCTCTCTCTATCTCTCTCCTCTCTCTCCCCCCCGTCTCTCTCTCTCTCTCTCTCTCCCTCTCTATTTCTCTCTCTCTCTCCTCTATATATTCTTTCTTCCTCCTCTTCTTTTCTTTCACGAGTGAACCCTTCTCACGTAAACCCTAGCCGCCTCACCCCTCGCCGCTGCAGCACCAACACCGACGATACCATCACCGGCCTCCTCGCCCTCGTCGCAGCCACCGCACCTCCTTCCTCCTCTCCCCTCTTTCCCGAGCGCCTGCAAGAGGCGCCTGCACACCGCCTGCACACCACCTGCACCTCGTGGGGTCGCCGCCGGCGATCTCAATCCACCCCCTCCCCGACCTCGTGCACCCCCTCGGTGAATATCTTCTTCTCCTCTCCTTCTTTCTCCTTCCTTCCTCCCTCGTTTCACCGATTCTCTTTTGTTCGCCATTGTTCCCTGCAGGTGGTCCGCCGGAGCCCCGTCGACGCCGTCGACCATCACGACCCCTTCAATCCACAGTGAGTATCCTTCCCTTCTCCATCCTCCTTCCCTCCTTCTTTATTTTCCTTTCTTTTCTTGTTGCAATTCTTGATCGTTCGCTGTTTTTGGGTTCGCCGGAATCCGGCCGTGCCGGCGACGTGTCCCGACGTTCCAGCGCAGCACCCCGACCCGTGTGGCTTCACTGTTCGTCGTTTGGGTACATTCCGTGAACCGTGCGCCCGTCGCTAGTTTTCCCCGCCGACGTTAACGTTCCGTTTTCCCGATTCGCGACCCGTCGAGGCAAGTACCCCTTACTACATGCTAAATAATATTTACATATACATTGAGAACACCCTAAACTTGTAGTTTTAACTTTAGTAAGATCTTTTCCCATTTTCGTGTTCAATACTGATATATATCATTTTATCTTTCAAACTTGGAACCTACCTGTTGCAATTATTGTTTTGAACCTAATAACCATATTTACATGTTTTAATTTCACTTTCACTAATGACGTAGCCTAAGGTACTTTATCTATCGTTTTACTTCATTCGGACACCCGTGTACATTTAACCTGCATAAACTGTGATTTCATCCATGGAACTTATATTTATATATATATATATATATATATATATATATATATATATATATATATATATATATATCATTGCATCCATGAAGTCTTAAACTTGGTAACATGATTAAACGGCTATAATTGTCATACTGCATTCTTATAATGTTGAAACCATCTCTGTGACACAATTGATAACTGTACTGCTAATTGAATGAATCTGCCTATTGCTTAGTTCATTGCTTAGATCATGTAGTTAACCATGCTTGATTATGTAACTGAGTATGAGCACACCCATGATATTGTTTACATCTTGACCTGACTTGCTACATACATATTGATTGACCCGTCATGGTACCGTATACTGCTTGACTTGACCTGATGTACCATGACCTGACCTGTTACCTGATCTTGTGTCTAATGCCAACGAACCTGACATGTAGTCCTCATGGACCGTTCCTGTTGTCTATCCAGACAAACCTGTTTACCTGATCCTGTGTTGGCATTAGTTTCTTGATTACGGGATACCTGACTTGACATACACTTATAACTTGGGGGTATGGGGAAATCAAATGTGAAACCTGACTTGTAACTCAACAGTTCGCTACCTGTTCTGATCAGTTTTAGGCTAGGCCAGCCTTGGAATGATGATGCTGACATCATTCATCTGTACACATTCCTGTTTGGTGCCTAACGGCATGTCTCGGTTTCAGCCCGAGAATCTTGGGGCCGTGGTCCCGGGTATGTACGGGATACTATTGAGTTACATCGATGATTCATCAATTTGGTTTCAAACACTTTAGAACAGAAAACCTGATAGAACAGTTTAGTTTACCCACTGCACTACTCTGATTTACATTATTGTTACCCTTGCTTTATTCATGTTTATATTCGCATTGCCTATTACCCTGTTTATCATGTTATTACTTGATGACTTGATGCGCTGACGTCTGGGTTTTGCATGGCCCAGATTCTGTACCGCTGACGCAGTCCGAGCAGGAGTACTTCAGCCGACAGGCTGAGCTGTGAGTGTCAGCAGTAGTTAGTTTTCTTTCCTGCATTTATTTCCTGATGTGAGCCCGCATTATGGGACATACATTCCAGTTATTTTGTATTGGATCTTTCGCTTCCGCATTTTATTATTCTTGACTCATGTTATCTTGGATTATGGACATGTTTAGATAGTTTTATTTTGTTCTTGATATCTCTACAACCGTAATGTGATTGTGGATGGATACTTCCTACCCACAGGTATCATGGTTGGCTATGTCACGTGCCCATTTTAGCGTACTCTGGGAAGCGGGGCGTGACATGGTTCTTTTGGTATCAGAGCCATAGGATAGTTGGGTTGATCCTTTTGTAGTTGGGTATTGTACCCAATACATGAATCAGAATACCCGTGTTTAGGAAACATGTCCTGCCACCTTGCCGTTTACTATTCTTGAATCACATTCTTCCTGATTATATCTTTTACGATGTGCAAACTTCCTTTGCATATCGACTCGAAAACCTGATTCCTTGTTATCTCTAGGACTTAGGCGACTTGGGTGGAGTTATGTAATTGTGGCTATGATACCGCGGCATAGTTACAATGAGGCACTCTATTTAAGTAATGTCACGACCCAAGTTTGGATGTGACAGGCACTCAGATTATATCATATCTAAAGATATGCACAATCCAAGTAAGCCAAAAACCAAGATCAAAATACCTTATTTCGGAATTTTTTTATGAAAATTTAGTTTTTAAGTAGAAATCTCAAGTTATTAAGTTTATTCATTAAGCAAATAATAAAGGTTAAGTTTGGTTGTATTCCGGGTTGGAATCAACAATATCAATAATAAACATGAATGTACACATAATAAACATTACTGAATCTCATAAAGAAGAACTATGAAACTGATCCAAATACTTCAACTGTACATATATTTCCCAACTCTCTTTTCTAAGTCAAAATACAAGTCTGATGGAGTCTTTCTAGATACAAAAGTACAAAAACCAAAAAGGAGGTTACTACACATGTAACCTACCGATCAAAAGATGGAAACAACAGCAAAAGTGATCCTGCCTCGCAGCTACCCGTCCACTCTATCCCTGCAAGGAACTGTGGCACAACGGGGATGAGTTGCCAACTCAGTGAATACAACTAACATATAACGGCGAATAAAGTAAATATGGTAATCATGATAATGAACATGAATCAATATGATATGTGAGTATATGTGAAATCCAACAATAAATCACATCATACTTCTGAAATCACAACTCAATATAAATCATCTCTCGGTGTCTATCAACGACACAAAACTTTCATTTCTTATAGGCATCATTCCTCGAATGATCCTATACCCATAATATCGGTCGTCATCCTCTAGATGCACGCCGTATATTTCTATAACAAATATCCGGAATCGAGTAACCTCGCTAGGCTCCCCCGTCTCAATACGGCTATCCTGCCCCTCGGTCTCGACCGGGTCCACCCTGTATCCAACTGTATATCTCCCCCACTCAGTATGGATAACGTAAATCCGCGACCGTATATCTCCCCCACTCGGTCCGGAATAAAAACAAAAACAGAAATCAACTCAGGGTGGACATGTCACATCAATCATGAAAATACTGGATTTATGTAATAGTATTCAAAACTCAAAACCATAAATCCTCAATTCTGTATCTGTCTCATATCCAACATAGAAATACGCATAAAACAACTGGATGTAAATAATGAATGCTACCAATACACTTGACATATGAAATACAATATAATCCATGTTAATAAGTATGATATTTAGGTGTATGTGACATGGCAATATCGACGAGGTGTGTGTAGCATATAAGATGTGCACGTGGCATGACTCGTCGATACTTGTGAAGTGTTCTAACAACTAAGCAACATACAAGTAATTTAATGAATGATATTCTAATAATTAAACATGATGATATGAATATTGCATTAAGTAAAACCATGGGCGAAACACGCCATCTCTACTAAATTCCCCGGTAGATGTTTAGTCTACTCACCGGAAAGTCGAATCTACTCCGGAATCGCTAATCCTTTCCTTTTCCTCGCGGCTTCCGTATTCCTTGTATCCGCGTCTAAATATACCAATATATCGTATATAAGCAAAACTGTATTTCCGACATAACGGAAATAAAAACACGTTATACCCTTTTGCTAGTTATCTAATATTAGGTTATATCAAGTTGTTTCACACCTAGTCTCGCTGGATTTTTAGCTTAAACCTGCACAGTTTCAGAATTTAAAACGCGACTTAGTTTCGTCGTGTCGTTTTTAACGTTTTACGATTCCTTTTCCGATGTATTCTCCCAGATTTAGATTACAGTAAAACTAATTAAAATCAACAGTACCAAACTACCCCAAATTGTATACTGCAGACACCCCAACAGACAAAATCCCCAAAGCTCTCACCATGGCCGGCGACGCCGGCCATATCTCCTCTGTCGCCGGCCCAAAACCGGCCCCCTCCTGTCGTTTTCTTGTGGTTCACTCTATTTGTTACCTACATCATTTTGACCCTGTTTAATTTATTTAGTTAGGTTCCAGATTACAGCAGATATTAACAGACTCTAATTTTGCTAAAATACGATATTGTGTAACTTATCTAAACTATGCTTAACTAAACTACAGAGCTTAATTACCTACTGTGATTTAGAATTTTACCTTCCTATTAGTTGTAGGAATAACCCTCCATGATTAGCCAACCCCTTCTAGCTTGATGATGAACTATCTCTATGAACAAGCTCCATTCTTCCTCTTCTTCCTCTTGTTTTTCTTCTCTCTTTTAAATTTTCCTTTTTCTTTAATTCCTTTCAGTTTGATTTTGTGTTTTGAACTGAAAAGAACCTATTTAACTGAGTGGATGAAAAGATAAGGGAAGGTGGAGGTGTCATGAGCTAGGATGTGCATGTTCTATGCAAGGAGGAGGTGGAAATGAGAGAGTGCTCATGCAAGCATGAGGTGGTTTTAGCCATTATCTTCAATTTTCCTTTTAAATTTGCATTTGATTTCAGAACTGAATTGATATCATCTAATTTCACTTAAACCCTCAACAATCTCATATTTGCATAAAACCTTAACTTTACAATTTAACCCCTCACAACTTACTTATTAGAAAACACATCTTTTGTTAAAATGAAGCTAAAATTTTCATTAAAACCCTTTTAACTTATTTATATTACCTTCTAAAATTCTAATTTAATTTGTATTACCTAAAACTTATAAAGATTAACATATTTGATTTTAACCATTTTGTGATTTATCAGCTTATTCTTATTTTAATTAAATTTATTTATTTCTATGTTTTTCCTAATTGTTACAATATTCCCCCCTTAAGAAAAATTCGGTCCCCGAATTTAAACTAATTACTATACATACCTATGAAAAGATGTGGAAATTTCTTTCGCATCGCGTCCTCCGTCTCCCAAGTAATCTCCTCGCGATCCTTTCCTTGCCAGAGAACCTTTACAAATGGCAGTATCCTCGATCATAGTTGCTTTGCTTGCCTGTCCAGAATAGCTACTGGCTGCACTGTGAAGGATAAATCTGGCTCAAGCTGTAGAGTCTGATGATGGATCGCATGAGATGGATCGTGAAGATATCTGCGAAGCATCGAAACATGAAACACCGGATGTACGTCGGGAAAACCAGGTGGAAGCGCTAACCGATAAGCTACAGCGCCCACTCTCTCTAAAATCTCGTAAGGTCCAACATATCTGGGGCTGAGCTTCCCTTTCTTCCCGAAGCGCATCACACCTTTCATTGGAGATACTCGAAGGAACACATGATCTCCCACATCAAACTCAAGTTTGCGTCGTCTTCGATCTGCATACGACTTCTGTCTGCTTTGAGCCGCTTTCATTCTATCTCGTATCAAGTGAATCTTTTCTGTAGTTTCCTGTACTATCTGCGGTCCCAATATACAACTCTCACTAAGTTCTGTCCAGCAAACAGGTGATCTACATTTCCTTCCATACAAGGCTTCAAAGGGTGCCATCTGGATCGTCTCTTGAAAACTGTTGTTGTATGAGAATTCTACCAAAGGTAGGTGACGATCCCAACTACCACCGAAATCTAGGCTACAAGCCCGAAGCATATCCTCTAGTATCTGAATTGTCCGCTCCGACTGACCGTCTGTCTGTGGGTGGAAAGCTGTACTAAAACTCAGTCGTGTACCAAGAGCGTCCTGAAGTTTCTGCCATAGCCTGCTCGTGAACTGGGTACCTCGATCTGATACTATGCATGTCGGCACTCCATGTAGACGTACAATCTCATCGATATAAATCTGTGCATACTGAACAAATCCATATGTCGTCTTCACTGGAAGAAAATGAGCGGCCTTCGTCAGCCTGTCTACAATCACCCAAATGGAATCGTACCCTCTGCTAGTCCTGGGTAGACCCACCACAAAATCCATAGAAATCTGTTCCCATTTCCACTCTGGAATGGGTAAGGGTTGCAGCTCTCCGGCTGGCCTCTGATGTTCTGCTTTGACTTGCTGACAAGTCAAGCATCGTGAAACAAAATCCGTAACATCCTTCTTCATTCCTTCCCACCAATAATTATCCTTCAAGTCACGATACATTTTAGTGGAACCAGGATGGATACTGTATACTGACCTGTGGGCATCCTCCAAAATCTCACGCCTCAATCCGTCAGAATCTGGCACACAGAGACGAGTCCTAAAACGTAACACTCCATAATCATCAATCACGAACTCCGTCTCCTTGCCCTGCCTAACATGATCCATAATCTCCATCAAGCGAGTATCGGTAGGCTGCGCATCTCGAATACGATCCAATAGCTGAGGTCTGGTGCGAACATGAGCCAACTGACCTCCTGTCGATGTAAACTCAAACTGTATACGACTATCATATAAGATCTGCCAGTCTGTAGAAGACTGTCTCTGCAAAATACTCAAATGAGATAAATTACCTCCAGGCCTCCGACTCAAGGCATCTGCTACAACATTTGCTTTGCCTGGATGGTACAAAATCTCACAGTCGTAATCTTTGACCAATTCCATCCATCTACGCTGCCTGAGATTCAGATCTTTCTGCTGAAAGATATACTTTAAACTTTTATGATCTGTGAAGATTTGACACGTTTCTCCATACAAGTAATGTCTCCAAACCTTCAATGCGAATACTACAGCAGCCATCTCTAGATCATGAGTAGGGTAATTTTGTTCATGCCTCTTCAACTGTGGAGAAGCATATGCTATAACCTTGCCGTGTTGCATCAACACACAGCCTAAGCCCACTCTAGAAGCATCGCAATACACTACGAAACCCCCTGACCCGGAAGGTAAAGATAATACAGGTGCAGTCGTCAAACGCATCTTCAACTGTTGGAAACTCTGCTCACAAGTATCTGTCCACTGAAATGGAACTTCCTTCCTAGTCAATCCTGTCAAAGGTGCCGCTATCCGTGAGAAATCCTGTACGAAGCGTCTGTAATAACCTGCCAGACCTAAGAAACTCCGAACCTCCGTAACTGACATAGGCCTGGGCCAGTTTTGTACCGCTTCAATCTTCTTTGGGTCCACGCATATACCTTGTCTTGTAACTATGTGACCCAAGAAATCCACACTATCGAGCCAAAAAGCACACTTAGAAAACTTTGCATACAACTGATGCTCTTTCAAGGTCTGCAACGTGATACGTAAATGCTGCTCGTGCTCCGTCTGACTCCGAGAATATACAAGAATATCATCTATGAATACTATAATAAACCGATCGATAAATGGTCTAAAGATACGGTTCATCATATCCATAAAAGCTGCTGGAGCATTGGTGAGTCCGAACGACATCACCAAAAATTCATAATGCCCATATCTCGTACGAAACGCCGTCTTTGGAATATCGTCCTTCCGAACCCTCAACTGATGATATCCTGACCTCAAGTCAATCTTTGAGAAGAATCCGGCTCCTTGCAACTGATCGAACAAGTCATCTATTCGTGGTAATGGATACCTGTTTCGCACCGTAACGCGATTCAGCTGTCGGTAGTCGATGCACATTCTCATACTACCGTCCTTCTTCTTTACAAATAACACAGGAGCTCCCTATGGTGAAACACTAGGACGAACAAGGCCTCGATCTAACAACTCTTGCAACTGGCCTTTGAGTTCTTTCAATTCCGTCGGTGCCATTCGATAGGGTGGTATAGAAATAGGCCCTGCACCCGGAATCAAATCGATACAAAATTCAATATCTCGATCAGGTGGCAACCCTGGCAACTCTGCAGGAAATACCTCAGGAAATTCTCGTATGATCGGGATTTGGTCCAAAGGAACTTCAGCGACCTCTACGTCCTGAATAAAAGCCAAGAACCCATAACAACCCTTCTTCAATAGCCGCCTCGCACCAAAAGCAGAAATCATGTTGACAGGGGTTGACTTGCAATCCCCCTGCACAACAAACACCGGTTCACCTGGAAAACAGAATCTAACCGCTTTTCCTCTACAATCTACATAGGCATGACAAGCGGCTAACCAATCCATCCCAAGAAGTATATCAAAATCCAACATGTCCAGGAGAATCAGATCAACTAGCGAATCTCTAATACCAATACGCACCGAACACGATCTGAATACGTGTCGAGCTATAAAGGAATCTCCAACTGGAGTAATCACTACCAACGGTAACTCTAACAATGACGACTCCTTCCCCAACAAAAGTGCGAATCGTGAAGATACATAAGAGTGTGTAGAACCGGGATCAAATAAGACATGTGCCTCTAAAGAGCATACTGTAAGAGTACCTGTCACGACTGCATTTGATGCCTGGGCATCCTGTGGAGTCAGTGCAAAAACCCGTGCCTGGCCCCTGCCCGCATCCTGTCGTCCTCTACCTCTATCTCCTCTACCTCTCTGAGCACGTCCCGCATAGCCTCGACCTCGTGGTGCAACTGCCTGGCGTGTAGCGCCAACTGGGGGAGGAAGTAAAGCCATCGGTGTAGGAGATGGAAGGGGTAAAACAGCCGGTGGAGCAACGGTCCCGCCCTGAGATCTGCAATCTCTTGCAAAGTGCCCGGGAAGTCCACAACTATAACAGGTAGATGGTGGTCTCTGATCACCAGGATAAGAACTAAACATCTGGCCCTGTGTCCAATCTCGTCCAACACTGCGGCCTGGAGTATATCTGCCTGGATAGGACCCTCTACCTCGGCCAAACTGTCTATTTGTCGGCACGAATGGTCTACTCCTCTTTGGCTCCGGAACAACTCCTGACTGGCTCAAACGCTCCTCTACTCGTATCGCCGCATCCAAGGCCTGTGCATATGTATCAAAATGCTGGGAGCCTATCGCCAGATATAACTGTGTGTCCAAACTCCTTAGGAACCTCTTCACTCGAAGCTCCTCTGTAGGTACTAACTATGGGGCATATCGCGATAGCTGGGTGAATCGTAAGTCATAATCGGCTACTGACATACTTGCTGATTTCTTCAACGCTTCGAAACTGCTAGCTCTAGCATCCCTCACACTCTCGGGAAGAAATCTGGCAAGAAAGACTGTAGAAAACTCGGTCCACGTCATCGGAGGAAGATTCGTAGCTCGCCCTCTCTCCATCGACTCACACCACTCCTGTGCAAGTCCCTCCAAACGAAAGCTAGTCAGCTCAACTGACCTCGCATCAGAACATCGTAATGATCTGCATATCCTCGCCATTCTATCAAGAAAAGACTGAGGATCAACCGTCACATCGGTCCCTGTGAATACCGGTGGTCTCAATCTCATAAACTCCGCAAGTGATACCTCCATCACTCTCGTATCTACTGGTGCTACCGTCTGTGTAGGCTGTACCTCGGACTCTGCTACGGTCGGTGCTGGATCTGATCTCAAAGCTCGAGTGGTCTCAGCTAACTGTCCTACCACTCGCTGTAATCCCAACATACCCTCCTCGATCCTAGTCATGCGATCTGGAGGAGGAGGATCAGCATGCTCATGCACCTCCTGCACGTCCGGTGTACCAGTCCTCGTCACAGGCGGACTCGCCCTAGCTGCATTCCTGGCTGCGGCTCGCCTAGCCCGCATAGCCATAGCAACTGGAACAAGAAACGAGAGTTGATAAGGTGTGGGAATAGAAGAATTCAATAACGGAGATCAACGGAAGAATAGATCAAGATAACATCCTAAGGTTAGTTAGGCTGAATACGATAACGTAAATATGCCGCGGAACATACGTACGGTACTGCATTCGTCCTAACTCACCTACTCCATCAAACCAAAGATCATCCTAACTCTCAGACTTACATCAACCTATTGAAATCCCTTACTGAATTCCGTAAGGTTACTCCTAAGCTCTGATACCAACTTTGTCACGACCCAAGTTTGATGTGACAGGCACTCAGATTTATATCATATCTAAAGATATGCACAATCCAAGTAAGCCAAAAACCAAGATCAAAATACCTTATTTCGGAATTTTTTTATGAAAATTTAGTTTTTAAGTAGAAATCTCAAGTTATTAAGTTTATTCATTAAGCAAATAATAAAGGTTAAGTTTGGTTGTATTCCGGGTTGGAATCAACAATATCAATAATAAACATGAATGTACACATAATAAACATTACTGAATCTCATAAAGAAGAACTATGAAACTGATCCAAATACTTCAACTGTACATATATTTCCCAACTCTCTTTTCTAAGTCAAAATACAAGTCTGATGGAGTCTTTCTAGATACAAAAGTACAAAAACCAAAAAGGAGGTTACTACACATGTAACCTACCGATCAAAAGATGGAAACAACAGCAAAAGTGATCCTGCCTCGCAGCTACCCGTCCACTCTATCCCTGCAAGGAACTGTGGCACAACGGGGATGAGTTGCCAACTCAGTGAATACAACTAACATATAACGGCGAATAAAGTAAATATGGTAATCATGATAATGAACATGAATCAATATGATATGTGAGTATATGTGAAATCCAACAATAAATCACATCATACTTCTGAAATCACAACTCAATATAAATCATCTCTCGGTGTCTATCAACGACACAAAACTTTCATTTCTTATAGGCATCATTCCCCGAATGATCCTATACCCATAATATCGGTCGTCATCCTCTAGATGCACGCCGCATATTTCTATAACAAATATCCGGAATCGAGTAACCTCGCTAGGCTCCCCCGTCTCAATACGGCTATCCTGCCCCTCGGTCTCGACCGGGTCCACCCTGTATCCAACTGTATATCTCCCCCACTCAGTATGGATAACGTAAATCCGCGACCGTATATCTCCCCCACTCGGTCCGGAATAAAACCAAAAACAGAAATCAACTCAGGGTGGACATGTCACATCAATCATGAAAATACTGGATTTATGTAATAGTATTCAAAACTCAAAACCATAAATCCTCAATTCTGTATCTGTCTCATATCCAACATAGAAATACGCATAAAACAACTGGATGTAAATAATGAATGCTACCAATACACTTGACATATGAAATACAATATAATCCATGTTAATAAGTATGATATTTAGGTGTATGTGACATGGCAATATCGACGAGGTGTGTGTAGCATATAAGATGTGCACGTGGCATGACTCGTCGATACTTGTGAAGTGTTCTAACAACTAAGCAACATACAAGTAATTTAATGAATGATATTCTAATAATTAAACATGATGATATGAATATTGCATTAAGTAAAACCATGGGCGAAACACGCCATCTCTACTAAATTCCCCGGTAGATGTTTAGTCTACTCACCGGAAAGTCGAATCTACTCCGGAATCGCTAATCCTTTCCCTTTCCTCGCGGCTTCCGTATTCCTTGTATCCGCGTCTAAATATACCAATATATCGTATATAAGCAAAACTGTATTTCCGACATAACGGAAATAAAAACACGTTATACCCTTTTGCTAGTTATCTAATATTAGGTTATATCAAGTTGTTTCACACCTAGTCTCGCTGGATTTTTAGCTTAAACCTGCACAGTTTCAGAATTTAAAACGCGACTTAGTTTCGTCGTGTCGTTTTTAACGTTTTACGATTCCTTTTCCGATGTATTCTCCCAGATTTAGATTACAGTAAAACTAATTAAAATCAACAGTACCAAACTACCCCAAATTGTATACTGCAGACACCCCAACAGACAAAATCCCCAAAGCTCTCACCATGGCCGGCGACGCCGGCCATATCTCCTCTGTCGCCGGCCCAAAACCGGCCCCCTCCTGTCGTTTTCTTGTGGTTCACTCTATTTGTTACCTACATCATTTTGACCCTGTTTAATTTATTTAGTTAGGTTCCAGATTACAGCAGATATTAACAGACTCTAATTTTGCTAAAATACGATATTGTGTAACTTATCTAAACTATGCTTAACTAAACTACAGAGCTTAATTACCTACTGTGATTTAGAATTTTACCTTCCTATTAGTTGTAGGAATAACCCTCCATGATTAGCCAACCCCTTCTAGCTTGATGATGAACTATCTCTATGAACAAGCTCCATTCTTCCTCTTCTTCCTCTTGTTTTTCTTCTCTCTTTTAAATTTTCCTTTTTCTTTAATTCCTTTCAGTTTGATTTTGTGTTTTGAACTGAAAAGAACCTATTTAACTGAGTGGATGAAAAGATAAGGGAAGGTGGAGGTGTCATGAGCTAGGATGTGCATGTTCTATGCAAGGAGGAGGTGGAAATGAGAGAGTGCTCATGCAAGCATGAGGTGGTTTTAGCCATTATCTTCAATTTTCCTTTTAAATTTGCATTTGATTTCAGAACTGAATTGATATCATCTAATTTCACTTAAACCCTCAACAATCTCATATTTGCATAAAACCTTAACTTTACAATTTAACCCCTCACAACTTACTTATTAGAAAACACATCTTTTGTTAAAATGAAGCTAAAATTTTCATTAAAACCCTTTTAACTTATTTATATTACCTTCTAAAATTCTAATTTAATTTGTATTACCTAAAACTTATAAAGATTAACATATTTGATTTTAACCATTTTGTGATTTATCAGCTTATTCTTATTTTAATTAAATTTATTTATTTCTATGTTTTTCCTAATTGTTACAATATTCCCCCCTTAAGAAAAATTCGGTCCCCGAATTTAAACTAATTACTATACATACCTATGAAAAGATGTGGAAATTTCTTTCGCATCGCGTCCTCCGTCTCCCAAGTAATCTCCTCGCGATCCTTTCCTTGCCAGAGAACCTTTACAAATGGCAGTATCCTCGATCATAGTTGCTTTGCTTGCCTGTCCAGAATAGCTACTGGCTGCACTGTGAAGGATAAATCTGGCTCAAGCTGTAGAGTCTGATGATGGATCGCATGAGATGGATCGTGAAGATATCTGCGAAGCATCGAAACATGAAACACCGGATGTACGTCGGGAAAACCAGGTGGAAGCGCTAACCGATAAGCTACAGCGCCCACTCTCTCTAAAATCTCGTAAGGTCCAACATATCTGGGGCTGAGCTTCCCTTTCTTCCCGAAGCGCATCACACCTTTCATTGGAGATACTCGAAGGAACACATGATCTCCCACATCAAACTCAAGTTTGCGTCGTCTTCGATCTGCATACGACTTCTGTCTGCTTTGAGCCGCTTTCATTCTATCTCGTATCAAGTGAATCTTTTCTGTAGTTTCCTGTACTATCTGCGGTCCCAATATACAACTCTCACTAAGTTCTGTCCAGCAAACAGGTGATCTACATTTCCTTCCATACAAGGCTTCAAAGGGTGCCATCTGGATCGTCTCTTGAAAACTGTTGTTGTATGAGAATTCTACCAAAGGTAGGTGACGATCCCAACTACCACCGAAATCTAGGCTACAAGCCCGAAGCATATCCTCTAGTATCTGAATTGTCCGCTCCGACTGACCGTCTGTCTGTGGGTGGAAAGCTGTACTAAAACTCAGTCGTGTACCAAGAGCGTCCTGAAGTTTCTGCCATAGCCTGCTCGTGAACTGGGTACCTCGATCTGATACTATGCATGTCGGCACTCCATGTAGACGTACAATCTCATCGATATAAATCTGTGCATACTGAACAAATCCATATGTCGTCTTCACTGGAAGAAAATGAGCGGCCTTCGTCAGCCTGTCTACAATCACCCAAATGGAATCGTACCCTCTGCTAGTCCTGGGTAGACCCACCACAAAATCCATAGAAATCTGTTCCCATTTCCACTCTGGAATGGGTAAGGGTTGCAGCTCTCCGGCTGGCCTCTGATGTTCTGCTTTGACTTGCTGACAAGTCAAGCATCGTGAAACAAAATCCGTAACATCCTTCTTCATTCCTTCCCACCAATAATTATCCTTCAAGTCACGATACATTTTAGTGGAACCAGGATGGATACTGTATACTGACCTGTGGGCATCCTCCAAAATCTCACGCCTCAATCCGTCAGAATCTGGCACACAGAGACGAGTCCTAAAACGTAACACTCCATAATCATCAATCACGAACTCCGTCTCCTTGCCCTGCCTAACATGATCCATAATCTCCATCAAGCGAGTATCGGTAGGCTGCGCATCTCGAATACGATCCAATAGCTGAGGTCTGGTGCGAACATGAGCCAACTGACCTCCTGTCGATGTAAACTCAAACTGTATACGACTATCATATAAGATCTGCCAGTCTGTAGAAGACTGTCTCTGCAAAATACTCAAATGAGATAAATTACCTCCAGGCCTCCGACTCAAGGCATCTGCTACAACATTTGCTTTGCCTGGATGGTACAAAATCTCACAGTCGTAATCTTTGACCAATTCCATCCATCTACGCTGCCTGAGATTCAGATCTTTCTGCTGAAAGATATACTTTAAACTTTTATGATCTGTGAAGATTTGACACGTTTCTCCATACAAGTAATGTCTCCAAACCTTCAATGCGAATACTACAGCAGCCATCTCTAGATCATGAGTAGGGTAATTTTGTTCATGCCTCTTCAACTGTGGAGAAGCATATGCTATAACCTTGCCGTGTTGCATCAACACACAGCCTAAGCCCACTCTAGAAGCATCGCAATACACTACGAAACCCCCTGACCCGGAAGGTAAAGATAATACAGGTGCAGTCGTCAAACGCATCTTCAACTGTTGGAAACTCTGCTCACAAGTATCTGTCCACTGAAATGGAACTTCCTTCCTAGTCAATCCTGTCAAAGGTGCCGCTATCCGTGAGAAATCCTGTACGAAGCGTCTGTAATAACCTGCCAGACCTAAGAAACTCCGAACCTCCGTAACTGACATAGGCCTGGGCCAGTTTTGTACCGCTTCAATCTTCTTTGGGTCCACGCATATACCTTGTCTTGTAACTATGTGACCCAAGAAATCCACACTATCGAGCCAAAAAGCACACTTAGAAAACTTTGCATACAACTGATGCTCTTTCAAGGTCTGCAACGTGATACGTAAATGCTGCTCGTGCTCCGTCTGACTCCGAGAATATACAAGAATATCATCTATGAATACTATAATAAACCGATCGATAAATGGTCTAAAGATACGGTTCATCATATCCATAAAAGCTGCTGGAGCATTGGTGAGTCCGAACGACATCACCAAAAATTCATAATGCCCATATCTCGTACGAAACGCCGTCTTTGGAATATCGTCCTTCCGAACCCTCAACTGATGATATCCTGACCTCAAGTCAATCTTTGAGAAGAATCCGGCTCCTTGCAACTGATCGAACAAGTCATCTATTCGTGGTAATGGATACCTGTTTCGCACCGTAACGCGATTCAGCTGTCGGTAGTCGATGCACATTCTCATACTACCGTCCTTCTTCTTTACAAATAACACAGGAGCTCCCTATGGTGAAACACTAGGACGAACAAGGCCTCGATCTAACAACTCTTGCAACTGGCCTTTGAGTTCTTTCAATTCCGTCGGTGCCATTCGATAGGGTGGTATAGAAATAGGCCCTGCACCCGGAATCAAATCGATACAAAATTCAATATCTCGATCAGGTGGCAACCCTGGCAACTCTGCAGGAAATACCTCAGGAAATTCTCGTATGATCGGGATTTGGTCCAAAGGAACTTCAGCGACCTCTACGTCCTGAATAAAAGCCAAGAACCCATAACAACCCTTCTTCAATAGCCGCCTCGCACCAAAAGCAGAAATCATGTTGACAGGGGTTGACTTGCAATCCCCCTGCACAACAAACACCGGTTCACCTGGAAAACAGAATCTAACCGCTTTTCCTCTACAATCTACATAGGCATGACAAGCGGCTAACCAATCCATCCCAAGAAGTATATCAAAATCCAACATGTCCAGGAGAATCAGATCAACTAGCGAATCTCTAATACCAATACGCACCGAACACGATCTGAATACGTGTCGAGCTATAAAGGAATCTCCAACTGGAGTAATCACTACCAACGGTAACTCTAACAATGACGACTCCTTCCCCAACAAAAGTGCGAATCGTGAAGATACATAAGAGTGTGTAGAACCGGGATCAAATAAGACATGTGCCTCTAAAGAGCATACTGTAAGAGTACCTGTCACGACTGCATTTGATGCCTGGGCATCCTGTGGAGTCAGTGCAAAAACCCGTGCCTGGCCCCTGCCCGCATCCTGTCGTCCTCTACCTCTATCTCCTCTACCTCTCTGAGCACGTCCCGCATAGCCTCGACCTCGTGGTGCAACTGCCTGGCGTGTAGCGCCAACTGGGGGAGGAAGTAAAGCCATCGGTGTAGGAGATGGAAGGGGTAAAACAGCCGGTGGAGCAACGGTCCCGCCCTGAGATCTGCAATCTCTTGCAAAGTGCCCGGGAAGTCCACAACTATAACAGGTAGATGGTGGTCTCTGATCACCAGGATAAGAACTAAACATCTGGCCCTGTGTCCAATCTCGTCCAACACTGCGGCCTGGAGTATATCTGCCTGGATAGGACCCTCTACCTCGGCCAAACTGTCTATTTGTCGGCACGAATGGTCTACTCCTCTTTGGCTCCGGAACAACTCCTGACTGGCTCAAACGCTCCTCTACTCGTATCGCCGCATCCAAGGCCTGTGCATATGTATCAAAATGCTGGGAGCCTATCGCCAGATATAACTGTGTGTCCAAACTCCTTAGGAACCTCTTCACTCGAAGCTCCTCTGTAGGTACTAACTATGGGGCATATCGCGATAGCTGGGTGAATCGTAAGTCATAATCGGCTACTGACATACTTGCTGATTTCTTCAACGCTTCGAAACTGCTAGCTCTAGCATCCCTCACACTCTCGGGAAGAAATCTGGCAAGAAAGACTGTAGAAAACTCGGTCCACGTCATCGGAGGAAGATTCGTAGCTCGCCCTCTCTCCATCGACTCACACCACTCCTGTGCAAGTCCCTCCAAACGAAAGCTAGTCAGCTCAACTGACCTCGCATCAGAACATCGTAATGATCTGCATATCCTCGCCATTCTATCAAGAAAAGACTGAGGATCAACCGTCACATCGGTCCCTGTGAATACCGGTGGTCTCAATCTCATAAACTCCGCAAGTGATACCTCCATCACTCTCGTATCTACTGGTGCTACCGTCTGTGTAGGCTGTACCTCGGACTCTGCTACGGTCGGTGCTGGATCTGATCTCAAAGCTCGAGTGGTCTCAGCTAACTGTCCTACCACTCGCTGTAATCCCAACATACCCTCCTCGATCCTAGTCATGCGATCTGGAGGAGGAGGATCAGCATGCTCATGCACCTCCTGCACGTCCGGTGTACCAGTCCTCGTCACAGGCGGACTCGCCCTAGCTGCATTCCTGGCTGCGGCTCGCCTAGCCCGCATAGCCATAGCAACTGGAACAAGAAACGAGAGTTGATAAGGTGTGGGAATAGAAGAATTCAATAACGGAGAATCAACGGAAGAATAGATCAAGATAACATCCTAAGGTTAGTTAGGCTGAATACGATAACGTAAATATGCCGCGGAACATACGTACGGTACTGCATTCGTCCTAACTCACCTACTCCATCAAACCAAAGATCATCCTAACTCTCAGACTTACATCAACCTATTGAAATCCCTTACTGAATTCCGTAAGGTTACTCCTAAGCTCTGATACCAACTTTGTCACGACCCAAGTTTGGATGTGACAGGCACTCAGATTATATCATATCTAAAGATATGCACAATCCAAGTAAGCCAAAAACCAAGATCAAAATACCTTATTTCGGAATTTTTTTATGAAAATTTAGTTTTTAAGTAGAAATCTCAAGTTATTAAGTTTATTCATTAAGCAAATAATAAAGGTTAAGTTTGGTTGTATTCCGGGTTGGAATCAACAATATCAATAATAAACATGAATGTACACATAATAAACATTACTGAATCTCATAAAGAAGAACTATGAAACTGATCCAAATACTTCAACTGTACATATATTTCCCAACTCTCTTTTCTAAGTCAAAATACAAGTCTGATGGAGTCTTTCTAGATACAAAAGTACAAAAACCAAAAAGGAGGTTACTACACATGTAACCTACCGATCAAAAGATGGAAACAACAGCAAAAGTGATCCTGCCTCGCAGCTACCCGTCCACTCTATCCCTGCAAGGAACTGTGGCACAACGGGGATGAGTTGCCAACTCAGTGAATACAACTAACATATAACGGCGAATAAAGTAAATATGGTAATCATGATAATGAACATGAATCAATATGATATGTGAGTATATGTGAAATCCAACAATAAATCACATCATACTTCTGAAATCACAACTCAATATAAATCATCTCTCGGTGTCTATCAACGACACAAAACTTTCATTTCTTATAGGCATCATTCCTCGAATGATCCTATACCCATAATATCGGTCGTCATCCTCTAGATGCACGCCGTATATTTCTATAACAAATATCCGGAATCGAGTAACCTCGCTAGGCTCCCCCGTCTCAATACGGCTATCCTGCCCCTCGGTCTCGACCGGGTCCACCCTGTATCCAACTGTATATCTCCCCCACTCAGTATGGATAACGTAAATCCGCGACCGTATATCTCCCCCACTCGGTCCGGAATAAAAACAAAAACAGAAATCAACTCAGGGTGGACATGTCACATCAATCATGAAAATACTGGATTTATGTAATAGTATTCAAAACTCAAAACCATAAATCCTCAATTCTGTATCTGTCTCATATCCAACATAGAAATACGCATAAAACAACTGGATGTAAATAATGAATGCTACCAATACACTTGACATATGAAATACAATATAATCCATGTTAATAAGTATGATATTTAGGTGTATGTGACATGGCAATATCGACGAGGTGTGTGTAGCATATAAGATGTGCACGTGGCATGACTCGTCGATACTTGTGAAGTGTTCTAACAACTAAGCAACATACAAGTAATTTAATGAATGATATTCTAATAATTAAACATGATGATATGAATATTGCATTAAGTAAAACCATGGGCGAAACACGCCATCTCTACTAAATTCCCCGGTAGATGTTTAGTCTACTCACCGGAAAGTCGAATCTACTCCGGAATCGCTAATCCTTTCCCTTTCCTCGCGGCTTCCGTATTCCTTGTATCCGCGTCTAAATATACCAATATATCGTATATAAGCAAAACTGTATTTCCGACATAACGGAAATAAAAACACGTTATACCCTTTTGCTAGTTATCTAATATTAGGTTATATCAAGTTGTTTCACACCTAGTCTCGCTGGATTTTTAGCTTAAACCTGCACAGTTTCAGAATTTAAAACGCGACTTAGTTTCGTCGTGTCGTTTTTAACGTTTTACGATTCCTTTTCCGATGTATTCTCCCAGATTTAGATTACAGTAAAACTAATTAAAATCAACAGTACCAAACTACCCCAAATTGTATACTGCAGACACCCCAACAGACAAAATCCCCAAAGCTCTCACCATGGCCGGCGACGCCGGCCATATCTCCTCTGTCGCCGGCCCAAAACCGGCCCCCTCCTGTCGTTTTCTTGTGGTTCACTCTATTTGTTACCTACATCATTTTGACCCTGTTTAATTTATTTAGTTAGGTTCCAGATTACAGCAGATATTAACAGACTCTAATTTTGCTAAAATACGATATTGTGTAACTTATCTAAACTATGCTTAACTAAACTACAGAGCTTAATTACCTACTGTGATTTAGAATTTTACCTTCCTATTAGTTGTAGGAATAACCCTCCATGATTAGCCAACCCCTTCTAGCTTGATGATGAACTATCTCTATGAACAAGCTCCATTCTTCCTCTTCTTCCTCTTGTTTTTCTTCTCTCTTTTAAATTTTCCTTTTTCTTTAATTCCTTTCAGTTTGATTTTGTGTTTTGAACTGAAAAGAACCTATTTAACTGAGTGGATGAAAAGATAAGGGAAGGTGGAGGTGTCATGAGCTAGGATGTGCATGTTCTATGCAAGGAGGAGGTGGAAATGAGAGAGTGCTCATGCAAGCATGAGGTGGTTTTAGCCATTATCTTCAATTTTCCTTTTAAATTTGCATTTGATTTCAGAACTGAATTGATATCATCTAATTTCACTTAAACCCTCAACAATCTCATATTTGCATAAAACCTTAACTTTACAATTTAACCCCTCACAACTTACTTATTAGAAAACACATCTTTTGTTAAAATGAAGCTAAAATTTTCATTAAAACCCTTTTAACTTATTTATATTACCTTCTAAAATTCTAATTTAATTTGTATTACCTAAAACTTATAAAGATTAACATATTTGATTTTAACCATTTTGTGATTTATCAGCTTATTCTTATTTTAATTAAATTTATTTATTTCTATGTTTTTCCTAATTGTTACAAGTAACTTGGAGTTCTAGCCTTGATCTATATTTTGAATCTATCATCATGCTAATGTTGGGTGTTTTGATTTCAGGAATATGGCCGGTAAGAATTTTAAGACGTACCAAAGACGTGTGGACGAAGCCGCCATGCTTGGAGTGATAAGAGGAATGCTGGAGAATCAAAAGAAACAGACCGAGCTGATCCAGCAGCAAGCGGAATCGTTTCAGGAAGGTTTGCAGATCGTTCAGCAGTCTGTGAACAATGTTGGAGCTAAACCAGTTGACCGAGTAGGGACCGTAGCAGATTTCAGGCGTTTGGGTCCGTCTATATTTACTGGTTTGGAGGAGCCGTTGCCAGCGGAGCAGTGGCTAGTTGACACAGAGAACTTGCTTATTGCGGCACAGATTCCAGATGAGAGAAAAAGTTGATGTGGTACGCATTCAGCTAGTGGACTACGCCCGAGAATGGTGGCTTGTAGAGGAGAACCGTTTGCCCAAGCCGATCAAGTGGGCGGATTTTTCAAAGAGTTTCCTGGAGAAGTTCTTCCCGCGGACTGCACGGGAGGAAATGGGAGAGAAATTCATCGGGCTAAAGCAGAATGGAGCACCCGTAGATGTGCATGCAGCGGAATGGACAAGACTCAGCAGATTCGCTGGACCTTTGGTTGCCAACGATGCAGACAGGGCACGGAGGTTCATGGGCATCTTGGACGTGGACATCCAGAGGCAGATTGTCTCCCTGGGTTTGACCACTTTCTCACAAGTACTTGCGGCAGCTCGAGAGCAGCAGAGTTTATCTGGGATGAATGGGAGTTTGCAGCAGACAGCAGTTGCGGTAAGGAAGCCAGTATTTGTACCGAACCGAGCTCATAGACGCAGAGGTATTCCAGTGGACCGTCGAGGTGTAGCACCCATGAAGAAGCCTGTTGTCGTCGATCGAAGAAAGAGCATGACTTGTAACTATTGCAATTTACCTGGCCACATGCAAAAGGATTGTCGAAGGAGGCTGGGACTCTGTTTGGTTTGTGGAGCGGCAGATCACGCCGTTAGTGCCTGTCCGTCGAAGCTTCATACGAGGGATGATTTTCAGAAGCCCCCGCAGAGGCCGTTCCAGGGACAGAAACAGCTGACTCAAGGACCTAATCAGACTAGAGCTTTTACCTTGACAGCTGAGGAAGCTAAGGCGTCAGGAGAAGTTGTTTCAGGTACTCTACTCGTTCATGGTTTTCCCGCATTAGCGTTATTTGATTCTGGTGCATCCCATTGTTTTATATCATCGAAGTTTATAACTACACACTCGATTGACTACACGACCCTGTCTAGTTTCTGGGACATACACACTGGGAATGGGAAAATCATAGCTAGTAGGGAATGTAAAGATTGTACAGTTGTTGTGTGCGGACGGGAGCTTTTTGCAGATTTCTTGGTGATTGATACGGGCAGCTACGAGGTCGTCTTGGGAATGGATTTTCTTGGCACTTTCCACGCTCACATTGATTGTAGGGCAAGGAAGGTAATTTTCCAGATTCCTGGACATCCCGAGTTTAGCTTCACTGGAGGAAGCAGTTCTGAAGGGCCAGTCGAGTTTAGGGCTAGGCCGACAAACAATATTCTTGCATCTACGGAAGTTGATAAAAGTGAAGAGCCGGCTGTTGTTCGTGATTTTATGGACGTGTTTGAAGATATATCGGGTTTAACGCCGAAGCGAGACGTGGAGTTCGCAATTGATCTTATTCCTGGTGCAGCGCCAGTATCCAAAGCGTATTATCCAATGGCACCAGTAGAGTTGGAAGAAATCAAGAAACAGGTTGCTGAATTGCTTGAGAAGGGTTGGATTCGAAGCAGTAACTTGCCTTGGGGAGCTCCAGTTCTTCTAGTAAAGAAGAAGGATGGCACAAGAAGGATGTGCATCGACTATCGCGAATCAAACCGGGTGACTATTAAGAACAAGTACCCGATCCCTCGCATTGGCGAACTTTAGGCTCACCCATCCTTGAACCTAAAGGGACAGGCATTGGCTGCTTCATGTCGTTGTCACACAGCTCATGAGTAGAGACTTGCGCTTGATTGGAAGGCGTTCAGGCAACTTAAGCCGTGAGTTACATCACGACATTCGTCAAGTCGTCAGTTTTAGAGTAAAGTTCGGCCATCTCCTTATCTCTACTTTTGTACTGCTTTCGGAGCTCTTGAAATAGCTCCTGTTCTGCGGTGTTGGGGCAGAAATTCGGTTCCTCCTCACTATCCGAACTAGATTCCACATGGACTGAGGGGTCCTTCTGTTTATCAGCCCCATCGAGGAGGTTTTCATCATCCTGAGGAGTAAGCTGAACTTGGGAAGGGACAGCCACATTCAAGCCAAATTGGACTTGAGATGTGGTGGCCCCATCCTTACTTTTGCTGCGAAAGTAGTCACTAGGACACGCGCCCGCCATGTAGATTGTGTGAATAACATATTTGGCCATCATTTCATCACTGGAAATTGATTTCACGGACCGTTGTTGTGGCCCTTCCATTTCGGGAAAGGACAATCAACTAAAGACGGATTGCCTGACCGGGTTCTCAGGTGGCGCCGATACAACTTTTCTGGGTTTGCTCCGCTGCTTTCACGCGAAACGAAGTGCTTGGTAGACTTCTGAAGAGAGGGTATCATGCCTTTTGTGCTGGGGTTCAGACACATCCCTTCATAGCACAATTTGAATTGCGGTCCTCTTGATTTTGGCAAATGCCACATTCTTCTGAACCCACTTCAAGGGGTCGAAAGAATTGTGGGTTTTCATGGCTGACATGGCTGTGGTCACGGAACAGTTCGGACTTTGGAACTTCACAAAATTTAACTTGGCCGGAGCCCTGACCCTTTTGTTGGCTCTATATCTGAGTCGCTTCTGCCTCGGCCTTTCCGATTTGAGCACCTGGCGGGCTTCTGCTCTTCGGAAGCCACCGTAGGCAAAGTGATGGGGAACCTTGAAAAGACATCCGCTCGCGCGTCCGTCGAAGGCATCACTTGAGCTAGCCCACGACATCTGGTGACTTCTTTTGTTCCGACGGCTTTGCCCGCAGCTGGAGCCACGGAATGCTGTTCAAACACCGACTTGCGCTTGAGTTGTGGTGCCCTTGAGGTCACCACATTCAGCCTCCTGCCCCTTGAAATCGGTTTGGCCACTTGGTTTGCCAAGGTTTCCACCAGATGAACGCTTCCGGCGGGGTAGATGATGACCGAACCAAATTGGAGTGGAGACTCCTCCCACCGCCTCATGAGACTCGCCGGGAGGATCACGTGGGTGTTTGTCTTGATCACGTAATTCACCGAAGTTGCGTTAGAAATGAAGTAAGTCTTGGGAGACATGGACGCTGAATTTGAGATTATGACTGAAAGCCGTTAAGCTGCACACAGAAAGAGTATGACTTCAATACAGACAATTGATATATATGTTGATTGAGTTCGCATGAATATTTAATCTGAAATATGGGAGGAGAGAAAATGTCACATCGGGCCAGAATCTGTAGAGTGTTTTTCTTCACCCCATTGAGGTGGGAATGCGCGCACTTGTCAGGCATGTACAGATTCCCTCTGCTTAGGGTATGCTAGAGTTTATTGATTGTGGGGATCTGAATCTCCGACAGCCACGGACTAAGCTGCCGTTAATTACACCTCGCCCTTGGAGCGAGAGAACCTTCGATTGATGGGTAAAACTGGTCATGAGAACTCAATATGCAGTGTGCATGTGTTGTGTTTTGAAGGTGTTTTTTCTAATGGATGATGTATTTTTTGTGTGAAACGTTTGAAAAAAAGGAGGGGTAAGAGCGTCCTAAGGACGCATGAGATAGAACGTGGTCGCTGGTGCCAGCGAGTCACGTGCGTGGCGCGTGGGCGCTGGACGCCATCGATCACGCACCCGGCACGTGTGGCGCTTGGCGCCAACGGGTTACACACCTGGCACGCGGGTGCGGGACGCCAGCGATGTTCCCCACCGAAAGACGCGGACGTGACCGCACGGGTCCGTCTCGCCTGAATTTCGGGGCAGATGCTAATTGGTGCTATCCGTCCACCTCTCCGAAGATGCCAAGTTGATTTATGACACCATGTATCGAAGGTTTAAATGGATGCGGCCGATGTAGCAGACTTCATCAGATTCCCCCTCATTGGAGGGGTTTTTGATTGTGGGGACGCTCTTCCCTGCAGGCGCAAGCCCTTGCAGTTAATTACGCTACCGTATCGCGGTAACCACTTTCTCTTTCTCCAGATGGTCACTTCGTGTCATGGGTGTTTGTTATTTTTTTGGTTGCCCGTGGATTGTATACATAGACTAATTTATGTTGTCGCCCGTAGGGCGTGGATTAGTCCAAATCCGTATCTTCTTATATTTGGTTTTGGGGGTTAGGTTTAGGATACGTTAGTCTCATTTGGGACTAAGATCAACTTAAACGTATTTTAAGGATATGTTAGTCTAATTTTTAGGCTAAGATCAACTTAACAGGATCGTTTAGATCCAACAAGAGAGCAATTAGGCTCTATTGATTAGTTTAGGGACATTGTGGTCGATTAGTTTAAGGACATTACGGTCCAATGTTAGTTTAAGAACATCTCGGTCCAAGGTTAAGGACGTCATAGTCCATGGGTATTAAAGGACTACACAGTCCAAGGTTAAGGACATCATAGTCCGTGAGTTTAAAGACCTCACAGTCAAGGTTAAGGACATCATAGTCCATGGGTTTTAATGAACCCCACAGTCCGTAGAATGTTTGGTTGTCGGGACCCGTCACCTCTCTGAAGATGTTGAAGGATTACAACGAAAAATATCAGAGGAGTAAAGAGATGTATCCTCGAACCGACGTGAGTTGGTTGAAAGATCTGTAGTCCAATTTGGGGCTAAAATCTGCTAACATATTTATGAGTAGATGAGCTCAATTAATATGAGTTGAGAACTTATGGCCAATCCTGTGCTAAGTCCAATAAATGTTTAATATTTTATTTTGGGTTGTTAATCTTTTATTTGGGCTTGGCCCTTTTAACAATGATGAGCATTATATCTTGACAATGTTTTTATCCTTTTTATTGAATGCTGAGCATTCATCAGAGCTCTGGGCTTATTAAAGAACAATTTATGTTCTGTCAGCGCAACACGTGGAATGCTAGGCGCTTTGCTCCATTCAAAAAGCGCAGTGCGCTTCTGCCATGTGGCGCATATGTAAGGGACAAGTGTCGCGCTTGGCGCTTCATGCTTGGCGCTTCGCGCTTGGCGCTAGGCGCCAGACGATGAGCGCATGATGCCAGTTTATGAACGCTGAGCGCTTATCCATGAGCGCATTGCGCTTTCAGTTTAATGGCACACACGTGAGTGACACGTGGTGCGCTTGGCGCTGAGCGCCAGCCCATGAGAGCAGTGCGCTATTTTAAGAGCGCAAAGCGCTAGTGGTTAATTGGCGCATACGTGATTAACACGTGGCGCATTTGGCGCTGAGCGCCAGTCCAGAGAGCGCAGAAACGCAGTTCAAGAGCGCAAAGCACATCTGATCAATTTTATAATCTGAGAAACAATTTATGTTCTATTAAAAGTGACTTTGTCTCAGGATCTAAGAACAACCGTTCTTATTTTGATTCAATCTCTTATATTGATGAAAGGCTTTGCTTTTATGGATCTACGATCCTTAAGAGAATTGAATTATTCTCCCCTCCATTTTATAATGAGATGTTCATGATCTCTTTGAGAAAGACTTTAGTCTTATAGATCTATAATCTGTGAGAAGTAAGTTCTTCTTTTATTTTATGATGAGATCTTTTGATCTCTTTGTGAAAGAGATTTTGTCTTTGTAAATTTATGATCTTTTTAAAGAAATAAATTCTTCTTTCTTAATCATGGGATGATTTCATCTCTGTGTTCATCATCATTCATTCTTACCTTGAAGAAAAATCTTCTTGCAAGAGCTTGCTCTTTGAATTTCTCCAAGTTTTTTGGGGATGTTTTTCTCTCTCTCTTTTTGTATCTGTCAGACTTGAAGTCTAGGGGCCTTTTTATAGGGTAGGCTAATTTGTTGAATCAGTTAAAGAGATCTTTCTCTGATTGATTTGGGGATGTTTCCCCACCATTGGATCTTTGATCCTAGGGTTTCTGTTTTACATGAGTCAATCTTCTTGTTTTTAACAAGATTGGAAAATCTTTCCATACAGAATTTATTCTGTTTTTTTTTGGTAATTTTTATTTACCATTGGATTATTGATCCAACGGTGCTCTGATTTACGGAGCACAATTTTGTTATTTGGAAAGATTTTGAGGAATCTTTCCTTAACAGAATTTAACTCTGATTAATTAATGATTTATCATTATTATTAGATCTTTGATATAACGGTGGGGAGCTTTTAGTTCCAGTGCTAGCGCACCCGTGCTCTGCACGTGGTGCGCTGCTTGAAGGGCAGTGCACATTGCGCTAGCGCACCTGTGTTTGACACGTAGTGCGCTGCTTGGAGCGCAGCGCACCTAGCGCTAGCGCACACGTGGCGTGCTACTCAGAGCGCAGCTCACCTAGCGCTAGCGCTCACGTGCTTTGCACGTGGTGCGCTGCTTAGGGCGCAGCGCACTTGGCGTTGTATCTGAAGCGTTGCTTCATTTCAAAAATTTGAATTTTAAACAGATCTTTGCTCTGATTGGGGGAAACAAATGCCCCCCACCGTTGCGCTCATGTGGCCCACATGTGAGTGCAGCAGTGGCAGCATCTGTGCCCTTGGATCAACTGAGAAGTTGAAACGGCACTCAGTGCCTATAAATAGGACCTTTGGTCCTTTGGATGATTTCTGTTCATCTTCTTCCTTATTTTCTGATAATTTTTATTCTCTCACAGAGCATAGCTCTCCATCTTAAGAATTTTCTTAAGAACAAAAACTCTGTCAAAATTTAGCTAAAGATTAAATAATCTGGGGTTTTACCCATTAACAGAGGCTTGCTCTTCATAGATCTTTGATCTAAAGAAAACCCTTTTAGGGTTTCATTAACAGAGCTTTTGCTCTCTTCAAATCATGAAGAACTCTTAAGAGTTTGTTCAAGGATCTTGAAAATCTCAGAATTTTTTAATTCGTGTATATATATATATATATATATGTTAGTGTTTATGCCCTAGAAGGCCATTACTGTATCATACTAGCTTGTATATTACTTAATGGAAGCTTGGGATATTCACATGTATATAACAGTCTTGCTAAACATGGTAGTATGCTACTTGGTTTTTCTATCTTAATATGTGAGTATACGTATTGATAGAGCTCTTAGGATCTTGCTTGTCTACCAGCGTTGTGATGGCAGTCACACTAGTGGGGGCTGGGTAGTCTACAAGCACATCCTTATTCAGGTCCTTGGTCATTGGATTATCGAGACAGAGCATCGATACTCCGGAGTAGACTGGTGTGTACGCTTCTCATCCCAGTTGGGGAGATGGTCTGTCCCACAGCCGTCAGTACGTCGTACTGGAGATAGTATACAGGTGCTCGTTAGGTTACGGGTACACCGGACAGGACTCACAGGGAACTGTTGGTTGGTTTGATACCAGTCGTCAGTGAACAGTTCCCAGGTGACATGAGTACAGCGTAGTCCGCAGACTTGACACTGCTACTTCGCCTCGAGTGTGTCCCACTGTTCTTAGATTGCTACCCTACCACGGCTCAAAGGAGTCGTGCAAACAGGTAGCAGTTGGGTGCAGTCCCGAGCACTTGGAGGCAGTGGCGGTTAGACAGGATTCGTCCCTCCCGGTATTGGGAGTAGATATCGTGCTGTGTCAGAGAGCCATTACGCAAAGTCCCTGGCCAGGGCAAGCGAGATTTACTGGTAGGTTCCAGTAGTTTCTCAGGGTGTAATGGGCTTTACTCCGACACGACTTATACCGCTATTAGGGGACTGACGCTTGCCGCCCCCTAGGCCCGATATGCGATAGTCTTGGTCGAACGGACCGGACTGTATGGAGATTGTCACATCAGACTCAGTAGGAGTTCGGATGGGTTTTCTCATCGGCCTTCTTATCGACAACTACCTGGGGACCGTTACGTACAGCTAGTGCCGCTTGCGGTCTGTGGTTAAACCCACTGCCAGCGTAGTAGTCGAGTCTCTAGAGTCCCACACAGAGAGTTTCCTACTCCAGGCGAAACGATATAGAGGTTGCATGGTTTTGCGACAAAGGGTTCGGACGCATACGTGCGTTTACGCGCGTACGACTTTCGGACAGTTTTTACCAGTCGGCTTTGGTTTAAGCCAGTTACTGGTATCCGGTTATTGGATTTTTACAGTCTAAAGTTTTTCCGTATTTTTGCGGATTGGAGGGGCGTTCTCGTAATTGTACGAGAAGCTTCTAGAAGATGTGACTAAGGAGGTTTCTTTTGGATAAGAAAGTGAGTCATGGTGGTGATTCATTCATTTCATTAATGCACATTTATTGCTTAATGACTCATGCTAATGAATCACCACTAGATATTTTATGAAGCATGCTTATTCATTTCCTTTATTCATTATTCTAAAATAAGAATGCTTCATAATATTATGATACACTCTCTCTCTTCTCTCATTATCTTATCTCACATTCTCTCTCCTCAAGCTCTCATCTTCAAACCCTAATCCTTAATCCTCATGTGTTGAGATCAAAGGATTAGTTAGACTAAACAATCCATAACCTTTACTCTACATCATCCTTTCATCTTTGATTAGCAATCAAAGTTGATTAGTTACCTCAAGTTAGAGGTTTAGCTTGGAGTTTCGCTCTCGGGTGGATCGTCTACTACCTAGAGAAGGTCGAGGAGAACAAAGGAGGACGTAAAGACGAAGGACAAGTTTCGTTAGGTATAATCCCTTAACACTATAGTTTAGTATAGCTATGTGTTCGGTTATTATTTGTTTAGCTTCGATTTAAGCGGTTAGTCGATGTTCGTTCCTTAAACTTGATCGTTTTTGTAAAATCCGCCTCCCCACAAGTACTGGGGTGTACTACATCGACTTACAGTGGTATCAGAGCCTCGCTAAACAATAAATAACCTAGTTGCAAATTTGTACGAATTTCGAACGGAAAAACAAAGCCGCAAAACCCTAATTCTGTCAAGTTTCTGTCGAAGTTAAAATCAAGTCAGAAAATTTTTCAGGTGTGTTCAGAGAGCTTGACATGACCACAGGAGAACACCCAAAAAATTTGGGCTTCTGATTCGTCTACGGTGCCGCGGAAGGGCGGCGGATCCCACCGATCCGCCGCGCAACCGCGGCCGAGTTGACGAGTCAGGAACTCGTTTTTTTTGGGTGGGTCCCCTGTGGTGTTTTGGGTTTTCTGGAATATTTAATTATTGCTCAGGTTACTGTTTAACAGAGCAGATTTTGGAGCAATATTGATGTTGTTTATTCGATCGAATTGTACAGTATTTGCGTATTGGATTATATCTGTGATTGTTTAATGTGTTCGTAAACCTCCCCTAACTGCTAGTATGTCGGTTGGCAGGGGGTTGCACATTTCTGAAATGGTTATATCTGTTTGTGCATATAAACTGTATTGGACTGTTGTGGTGTATAGCCGGGGTTCGCAATGGGTTATTGATTAATTCATTTGTTGTAAATGTAATTTGTTGTAATATTATTTTTGCGGGGCACTTCCAGGTTGCGGTTGTAGCCACCGTTGTATTATTTCATTTTACTGTTTTTGCTCCTAGGACTGACCCAAGGTGGGGTACACAGACTGCCGGGTGGGTAGTTTGCCGTACCCGTAGGGGTCGAGGGTGGGGTAACGGCTATTCATCACAACTGTGTAATCTGTCTTTTCTTGCAGGCTCAAAAGAAATACAGATTGCTTGCAAATCCAATATTGTTTATCTGTGTTCTGGAATGAATATCATTGCGTCAGACGAATGTAAAATATCTATATTTATTGTAGCTATTTAGACGTCACTTATGTTTTACACCCGCGCTAGCCCAGCCCCCGCTCTGTCGTTAGTTAAGTAACCTAACGGGTGATGACGGGACCCCGTGGCGAATGCGGATGGCATAAGAGGACGTTATATTTTCGTTGTTTTCTGCAATGATAGGTTAATGATGGGACGCATTATCTATAATGCAAAGTAAAATAAACCAAAGTTTAAATCGTTGGACCAATTTAAAAGAAACCACTCGGTTAAATTTTAAAACAGATATTTTTAAATGCGGAGATTTAACCACTCCTTTTAAAAGCTATCAGGTTCCTTCGGTTATATCAAGTTCACTACGTTCACGGTTTCGCCAAAACCAGTCGTAGCCCTCCGTCATTTCTTATGAATGGTCAGTAGTATTCAAGCTATGTTTGTTTGGCCCTTAGTCAAGACATAGTGTTTGGTAGCTGCTGGGGTATTCATTTGTTGCATAGATAGATGAGTTGGTTTGGGACAGTCGTATTACTTTGTTTGGCCCTTAGTCAAGAGTATACGGATGGGTTCAAATCAACAGGATAATGATGGGCAGAACTTGACATGTGACTTATGATTTGTTGGCCCTTAGTCAAGATCATAAGAGCATGGGGCAAAAATATATATCGGGAATTTCTAAAGAAACTGAAATTTGCAAAGAGATGCATACCATTTGGAGTTTGATGAATGTTGGTAGGATTCCTTCAACATTATCATACGATGATATTTGGATCCCGATCCTACTGTGAGTATATGCTACTTATCAGGATATTCGTCGCTTAACGATCAATGCTATAAACCTAGTAGGTGTCCAGAAAAGTGTCAGCGGGGTTACGCCCCCAGAGAAAAGAGGTTATTTAATTAAGGAACTTCGCGAAAGCGTTGGAAAACCTCCCTCGAAGTATCGACACCGGCCTGGCTGAACGGTTAAGCAAGTATTGTACGGTGAGAATAGTCTTGGCTAATTCTTCTTTTATGGTTTGAGGAAGGATTTGAGAAACAGTGGGAGCCATCCAGTTTAGATAAACTAAAAACCATTCTAAACTTGCAAGAGCATCATGCTAAAGAGTTTTCTTCTCTCTCTCCTAATTGCAGCGACCCTGAAAATGACTGGACTTAAGTTACTTTTAGAGAAAAATATACTGACGGGGCCAAACTATAAAGATTGGCTGCGGAATGTCAAGATGGCTTTGACCTATGACAAACTGGGGTACGTCCTCACCGCTACAGCACCTGTTGTCCTTGGTCCCAAATCCAGCAATGCGGATAAGGAAATCCGCAAAACCTGGGATTTAGATTGCGCGAGAGCCAAGTGCATCGTGCTTGCCTCGATGAACAATGAACATCAGAGGAGGCACGAGGATATGTCCCTAGATGGCATATTTCTCCATACAAAGGAACTTTATGGAGAGCAATCTCGTATAGCAAGATACGAGACCTCTAAGAAATTGTTTCGAGCGAGGTTGGCTGTCGGGTCATCGGTAGGTGAACATGTCCTACAGATGATTGGCTACATAGAAGAGCTCGCAGACCTTGGGACGACTTTGGATAATGAGCTCTATACAGACCTTGTTCTCCAGTCCCTTCCTCCCACCTACGCCCAGTTTATCCTCAACTTCAATCTTCAAGGAAAAGAAGTTGAACTTGCGGAACTCCTGAACATGTTAAGGAGTGCAGAGGGCACCTTGCAGAAGGCAAGGGAAACACCCGCTATGTTTGTTGGCGGTGCATCTTCTTCCGGGTCCAAGGCTAGGGCCAAAGGAAGGAAGAAGAAGGCCGCACCCAGACCTAGGGGAGGTGTTAGTAAGGTGGGAAAGAAGGGAAAGAAAAAGTTTACAGCACCGGTAGTTGGCCTGGATGAGTGCTTCCATTGTCACAGGAAAGGGCACTGGAAGAAGGATTGCAAGGCGTGGAACGCCAAGAACCAGGAACCGAAGCAAGCTGTGGCTTCGACTTCAGGTGTGTTTGTAATTGAGAATTGTCTGTCGATCAACTCTACTTCCTGGGTATTGGATACCGGGTCAGGATCTCATATTTGCAATTCATTGCAGGCACTGAGAAACCGTAGAGTGCTGAAGGAAGGTGATATGATCCTCAAGGTTGCTAATGGAGCTAGCGTGGGAGCTGCGTCCGTCGGGGATTATCCCCTAGGATTGACGAGTGGACACATTTTGGTTTTACATAACTGTTATTTTGTACCCAGCTTAACGTGTAATATCATATCAGTTTCCTTGTTATCAAATAAAGGTTATGATTTCACGTTTGTAAGAGATGTTGTCAACATCCACCTTAATCATGGTTTGATTGGGTCCGGTACTCTAAATAACGGCATATATGTGTTAAACCAACTCCAAATTTTCAATGTCCAGAACACACTAAAAAGAAAGTCTTCAGATTTAAATAAAGCTTTCTTATGGCATTGTAGACTGGGTCACATCAATGAGAGAAGGTTGACTAAGTTGCATAGAGAAGGATATTTGGACACGTTCGAATATCAAACCTATGACACTTGTCAATCTTGTCTCAAAGGAAAGATGACAAAGACTCCATTTACTGGACAAGGAGTAAGAGCGAGCGAGCTCTTAGGACTCATACACAGTGATGTATGTGGTCCAATGTCTACACATGCGAGAGGTGGTTATTCCTACTTCATTACTTTTACAGATGATTTCTCTAGGTATGGATATGTTTTCTTAATGAAGCATAAATCAGAGGCCTTTGAGAAATTCCTGGAATTCAAGAGTGAAGCGGAAAACCAAACAGGCAAAAGTATTAAGACACTAAGATCTGATCGAGGTGGAGAATACTTAAGTGCCGAGTTCCTAGGTTACCTAAAAGAGAAAGGAATTCTCTCTCAGCTTACTCCTCCATACACTCCACAGCACAACGGTGTATCGGAGAGACGGAATCGAACCCTATTGGATATGGTACGATCCATGATGAGTAATACTGAGTTACCGCGATCTTTCTGGGGGTATGCGCTAGAATCAGCGGCATATCTTTTGAACCAGGTTCCAACCAAGACTGTGCCTACCACACCATATCAGATGTGGAGTGGGAAGAAACCCTGTCTAAAACATTTTAGGACATGGGGGTGTCCAGCTTTTGTAAAAAAGCAGCATGTGGACAAGCTCGAGGCACGCTCAGTACTGTGTAAGCTTGTGGGATATCCAAAGAACTCCAAGGGATATTATTTCTATTACGCAGAGGAACAAAAGGTTTTTGTTTCTCGTCATGCCCACTTCTTAGAAACTGAATTTTTGGAAAATCAGAAGAGTGGGAGCGAAATAGAACTGGAAGAAATTCCAGAACCACAAACTGCTACTGAAAGTTTGGTAGAACCAGAGGTTCAAGAAGAACAGAACATTCCCGCACCCCTCCGCAGGAGTAGTAGGCCGTCTCGTCCGCCTGAGAGATACTACGGTTTTCTCATAGACGGGGATAGAGAGGATTGCATCATAGATGATGATGAACCTACTGACTTCCAGCAGGCCATCCAGAGCGGCGACTCGGTACGATGGCTAGATGCAATGCGGACCAAAATGGAGTCCATGTACACCAACAAAGTATGGACTTTGGACTTTGCTCCAGATGGGGTAAAACCCATAGGATGCAAATGGATCTTCAAGAAAAAGATTGGTGTAGATGGACAGGTGGAAACCTATAAGGCTAGACTTGTTGCAAAGGGTTTTCGTCAAAGACCTGGTTTGGACTATGACGAAACCTTTTCTCCAGTGGCTATGCTCAAATCCATTCGGGTCCTTCTTGCTATTGCTGCCTTCCATGATTATGAAATCTGGCAGATGGACGTAAAAACGGCTTTTCTGAATGGAAATTTAGAAGAGAGCGTCTATATGGATCAACCAGAGGGTTTCAATCAGAGTGGGAGCAGCGGGAAAGTGTGCAAGCTGCTTAAGTCTATTTATGGACTAAAGCAGGCATCGCGGAGTTGGAACATCTGTTTTGATGAGACAGTCAAAGAATATGACTTTATCAAAAATCCAGATGAACCGTGCATATATAGTAAAGTTGTGGCCAGAAGTGTCGTATTCCTCGTCTTGTACGTGGATGACATTCTATTGATAGGAAATGACATTCCTATGCTACAATCTGTCAAAGGATTCTTGTCACACAGGTTCTCCATGAAAGACCTGGGTGATGCCTCTTACATTCTGGGGATCCGGATCTATCGTGATAGATCCAAGAGGATGTTGGGACTTTCGCAGTCCAGGTATATCGACACTGTACTAAAAAGATTCAGTATGGAAGATTCTAAGCGCGGTAATCTACCGGCTTGTCACGGAATCACCCTCTCCAAAGAGATGTCTCCCAAGACTGATTTGGAAAGGGAACGCATGTCTATTATACCCTACGCTTCTGCGGTAGGCTCTATAATGTATGCGATGTTGTGTACCAGACCAGATGTAGCTTACGCACTAAGCGTGGTAAGCCGGTATCAGTCAGACCCAGGGGAGAAGCACTGGATAGCAGTAAAGAACATTCTCAAGTACCTGAGGAGGACTAAGGAGATGTTCTTGGTTTACGGCGGAAAAGACCTCAGGTTGGAGGCCTTTGCTGATTCCGGCTTCCAGAGTGATAAGGACGATTCCAAGCCCATGTCGGGTTATGTCTTTACCCTCAATGGAGGGGCGGTGTGCTGGAAGAGCTCCAAGCAGGACACCGTTGCTGACTCGACGATGGAAGCGGAGTATATAGCTGCTTGCGATGCCGCAAAAGAAGCAGTCTGGATGAAGAAGTTCCTAACAGAACTTCAGGTTGTTCCTACCATAGTTGATCCAATACCTCTGTATTGCGACAACAACGGAGCTATAGCTTTAGCGAAGGAACCAAGGTCCCATCAGAAGTCCAGACACATTTTGAGGCTGTATCACCTGATCAGGGAGATCATTGATCGTCAGGAGATCGAGGTTCGGAGAGTTGCTTCAGAAGAGAACATTGCTGATCCATTCACGAAGGCCCTTCCTCAGATTCAGTTCGAGAGGCTACTCGAGATCATTGGTCTACGATATGCCAGTACATGGCCCTAGTGCAAGTGGGAGATTGTTAGTGTTTATGCCCTAGAAGGCCATTACTGTATCATACTAGCTTGTATATTACTTAATGGAAGCTTGGGATATTCACATGTATATAACAGTCTTGCTAAACATGGTAGTATGCTACTTGGTTTTTCTATCTTAATATGTGAGTATACGTATTGATAGAGCTCTTAGGATCTTGCTTGTCTACCAGCGTTGTGATGGCAGTCACACTAGTGGAGGCTGGGTAGTCTACAAGCACATCCTTATTCAGGTCCCTGGTCGTTGGATTATCGAGACAGAGCATCGATACTCCGGAGTAGACTGGTGTGTACGCTTCTCATCCCAGTTGGGGAGATGGTCTGTCCCACAGCCGTCAGTACGTCGTACTGGAGATAGTATACAGGTGCTCGTTAGGTTACGGGTACACCGGACAGGACTCACAGGGAACTGTTGGTTGGTTTGATACCAGTCGTCAGTGAACAGTTCCCAGGTGACATGAGTACAGCGTAGTCCGCAGACTTGACACTGCTACTTCGCCTCGAGTGTGTCCCACTGTTCTTAGATTGCTACCCTACCACGGCTCAAAGGAGTCGTGCAAACAGGTAGCAGTTGGGTGCAGTCCCGAGCACTTGGAGGCAGTGGCGGTTAGACAGGATCCGTCCCTCCCGGTATTGGGAGTAGATATCGTGCTGTGTCAGAGAGCCATTACGCAAAGTCCCTGGCCAGGGCAAGCGAGATTTACTGGTAGGTTCCAGTAGTTTCTCAGGGTGTAATGGGCTTTACTCCGACACGACTTATACCGCTATTAGGGGACTGACGCTTGCCGCCCCCCTAGGCCCGATATGCGATAGTCTTGGACGAACGGACCGGACTGTATGGAGATTGTCACATCAGACTCAGTAGGAGTTCGGATGGGTTTTCTCATCGGCCTTCTTATCGACAACTACCTGGGGACCGTTACGTACAGCTAGTGCCGCTTGCGGTCTGTGGTTAAACCCACTGCCAGCGTAGTAGTCGAGTCTCTAGAGTCCCACACAGAGAGTTTCCTACTCCAGGCGAAACGATATAGAGGTTGCATGGTTTTGCGACAAAGGGTTCGGACGCATACGTGCGTTTACGCGCGTACGACTTTCGGACAGTTTTTACCAGTCGGCTTTGGTTTAAGCCAGTTACTGGTATCCGGTTATTGGATTTTTACAGTCTAAAGTTTTTCCGTATTTTTGCGGATTGGAGGGGCGTTCTCGTAATTGTACGAGAAGCTTCTAGAAGATGTGACTAAGGAGGTTTCTTTTGGATAAGAAAGTGAGTCATGGTGGTGATTCATTCATTTCATTAATGCACATTTATTGCTTAATGACTCATGCTAATGAATCACCACTAGATATTTTATGAAGCATGCTTATTCATTTCCTTTATTCATTATTCTAAAATAAGAATGCTTCATAATATTATGATACACTCTCTCTCTTCTCTCATTATCTTATCTCACATTCTCTCTCCTCAAGCTCTCATCTTCAAACCCTAATCCTTAATCCTCATGTGTTGAGATCAAAGGATTAGTTAGACTAAACAATCCATAACCTTTACTCTACATCATCCTTTCATCTTTGATTAGCAATCAAAGTTGATTAGTTACCTCAAGTTAGAGGTTTAGCTTGGAGTTTCGCTCTCGGGTGGATCGTCTACTACCTAGAGAAGGTCGAGGAGAACAAAGGAGGACGTAAAGACGAAGGACAAGTTTCGTTAGGTATAATCCCTTAACACTATAGTTTAGTATAGCTATGTGTTCGGTTATTATTTGTTTAGCTTCGATTTAAGCGGTTAGTCGATGTTCGTTCCTTAAACTTGATCGTTTTTGTAAAATCCGCCTCCCCACAAGTACTGGGGTGTACTACATCGACTTACAATATATAAATTGTTTTTAATTTTCTTGATGGATTATTCCATCATTTTCTTCCAGAGCAAGGCTCTTGAGGAATTTTTATTCCTTCATGATCAGAGTTTGACAAGTGTCACTCTGTCACAGACCACTGCTCTCAAAGGGAGACTTACTCCTCTGCCCGAGAGATCTCTCATTTAATGAGGATTTCTTGAGAATTTCCTCATTTAATCAACAGTCTCATCAAATGATGAGGCTGTTTTATTAATGATGAACTGTCATCTAGATTTTGTGGGCCCCTTTTGGTCCCTCTTCATTGCATTGCAGTGTGGTACAAATTCTAAAGAACCAAGTGTCAGAATTTAAATTAAATTATCGCACTGACAGCTGACTTTTGTCCCTTTTTGCGCAGGCGACATGTCTTTCGATCCCTTTTTCCCGTTTGTTCGTTCAGAGGGAGGATTCCCTGGAGCGCCTGTGGACCGGGAAGTCTTAGCATTAATCAAAGATCATGACCCGGAACATAAGAATCTTCACCTTTGGGGGACATGGTATAATCAGATTATTAAGGGTCGGCAGAGCTTTTCGTGCGCGGTACCCTCAGAGCCCATCATGGCGATCCATTATGCCGACCCACCCCTGGTGAACTATACCGTGGAAGAAGTCAACTGGACTTCGGGAGGTCTTCTTCAGCCTGCTATGGCTTCGATACCCGTTCAGCCTCCAATGGCTTTGGATACCCTGGGGCGACGTATTTTTCAAGGCGAGGCGCGACCGTGGGGACAACCATATTTGATCGGCCTAATTCCTCGTCATCCAGCTGGCTATCTGCAATGGGCCCGCTACATTCTGTCAGCGAAGAAGTCACAGTTGTTGAGGCTTGGGTTGTATCCCGCCATTTATGCTTCTCTCTTCCAGTATTCTACGCTTCCCGCCTGGTGGGTTAAGGCCTTTCTGGAGCAGTGGAATATTCCTACTCACACCTTCCTTTCGCTAAACCGAGAAGTATCAATTTCTTTAGAGGAATTTGCAGAAGTTTCTGGCTTGCCGGTTATGGGGGAGCATTATGAGGAACTACTTCCTACAGATGAATACATTTTTGGTGCCAAGCCAGTAATGACAGGCCTTACCCCGGAGAACGTCATTCAACACCAGTTCCCTAGTTTAATCAAAGTGTTGAATATTTATGAGGGCCTTTTTCTCGAATCTGGGAGCCGCGGGGTTACTTTCGAGGATTTCATTGCTCGTTTTCTCCATCCGGAAGTCCTCTCGAAGGATTCTGCTAAATTCGCCAAACTTGACGACCCTTTCGGTTTAGGGTTAAACAACTTCCCAACGGTGGAGGCAGATAAAAAGAGTTTCTCCCTTCCCAACACTCCAGTTGTTTCTTTCGCGGAGGTCGCAGTCCCTGGGATTGATGAGGAAACGTTCTTTTTGGGGTTTCTCGGGCTATGGCTGAGCTGGTTTGCGCTCCCGATGCACCCTCGCCGTATGAGGCCGTCTGTCTTCTATCCGGCCCACCGAATGATTATTGGGGTGAAAGTGGCTGTCGGGGTTGCCGGGTTAGCTCATCTGTATTACGGCCTCATCCAAGTGGCGGATACTAATGAACCCGGAGTGCAGCATGTAAACATCTCGATGCATTACTTCATGTCATGGCTCGAGCTACATGCACTTGGCGTTTTCGGTATCCATAAAAGGCCGTCCTTCTACGACAGGTGCGGCTTTCCCCGGATTATGCGATTAGTCGACGCATCTATTGTAAATCCGTCATCGTGGGAAGGTAGAGGTTTGCTCCTTCATCCCCGCAGGATTGGAGACGGCATGACTTTCACCGACAAGATCCTGACTATCGGCAAAGAGTCCGTGACAACGGTACAGCCATTGCGAGACATTTTTAAAGATGGAGCCTCTGTTTTGAAAGCTCGAGAAATCCTTCATTTATATTCCATCAGACCGGGCTTTCTAGTGTTTAGGCAAAATGATGCAACGTTATTCATGAGATACAATCCGCACCGTTTTGCCCAGCAGCTGAGCTACAATCAGGAAGTCCCGCTTGAGGCTTTCTTGTTAGAACCTGTTGTCACTAAAGAGGGAATGCGAAACGTGCTGCATCATTTCATGCGCATGAACACGGGGTCCAACTTCTTTATCAGCGAACCGAGTTGTGTCCCGAAGGCCCTTAGTGTGTACGTGGCGTGGTACCGGCATTCATTGGGCGCCGTCATCAGGGAGGAGAAGCGACTGTTGCTCGATCGCAAAGGTCCACCCCCTACTGGTGATCGAAACGTCCCTCTGAAGCGATGGACCATTGTCCCGCCTCCCTTAAGAGAAGCTGCCGTGATCGAAGTCCCGCACGACAGGCCCGAGCTACCGATACCCCGGGCTCCTGTAGAAACGGAGAGTGTAGCTTCCCCCGATTCTGGCGTGGGTTCAGATATCGGGACTCGCCGTCCTAAAGTGCCTACCAAACGTAAGCTTGTGCTAGTTGCGACTGGAGCTCGCTCGCAGAAGAGGAAGAAAAAGTCAATCCTTTCTGTCGACGTTGTATTCGTCCAGGAGCCTCACGCTCCTTATGGCGAGGGCCTGAGTGAGTATAGGACAAACGAGGGTCTATTTATGCCGCCAGATGATACTGATCTGGCGGCTGCCATTGCAGCTTCTGAGAAATTGGCAAGCCATGAAGAGGGACCGGCCATCCTCGCACAATCAGGTAACCATTAGCTGTATCTTTCGTCATTGCAGCATATTTTTGTTATCATGTTTTGACTGACACTTTCCCCCCTCCCCGTTTTTTAACAGGCATTTCCACCGAAGAAGCTCTCACAGCTTCTCTCAAGACTTTTGAGGAAGAAGAAAGACTTCGAGCATCCTTAGGCATCGGTATATTTCGGTTCACCACGTCTCCGCTCCTGTTTCTTATGGGTAATCTGATACCTCTTTTTCATCTTATTACAGAAACTACCTCTACTCAGGTTATTCCAGGCGTGACACCGACTTCGCAGGGCGGTGCAGTCACGCTTCCCGGGTCGGCTATCGAAGTCTCCGTTCCACCGGTATTGCCGAAAGAAGCTTCACTTAAGCAACCGATGACGGATGCCATAAAGGCTCCAGAGATAACTATTAGCGTGGACGATGACGTCCCGTTGACGGAGGTCTTTAGAAGATCCGCCCTCACGCCCCGGACGGAAAGGAAGAGTAGAATGCGCGCGGCAAGGGAGCGTGCCGCCGCTTTGGATGTGGGTGCAGGTCCAAGCGCTGTTACCCATGTCCCTACTCCTTCAGAGGATACTTCGGCTGCCTTGTCTACCGCCCACAGACAGGCAGCACGTACGGCTCGGGAGGCAGTCGAAAAATCGACCCAAGGTAACGTGACATTGGGTTCTTTTGTCAAAGTTTTGATTTTCAGGTTCTCATATATCCTATCCCGCAGTGCCGAGTCTTGCCGAGGAAGTGGTGGGTAACGTGGCGGCAACCATCGAGCTTGAGGTAGCGACAGGTGAGACAGCCACAATTGCCGAGCCCGAGGTAGCGGTAGGTGAGATGGCTACAATTGCCGAGCCCGAGGTAGCCACTCTTTCTCAAGAGTCGGGCACTGCTCCAATCGTCGCTCTTTCCCCCTGCGGCTCCTTGCCGTTGCTGAGCGCTGCGAGTGTCACGACGATTCTCATGGAATCGGGAGACGAGGCTACGGGTGGCGAGACCGTTCCGATGGAGGAGGGTGAAGCATTCGCTGCATCCAGTGACGCCCTTGTCACGGTCTCGACCGGCGATTCACCGGGTAGATTTTGGGTCATTACTCTCCCCTTCAATTTGCAATCCCTTTCAATTTCTTTTGACGGCGTTTCTATTATTTCTAACGCAGGTGTGATGAACGTTGGGGTTATGCCATCCGAGGAAGCGTCTCCAGTTGCTGTTTTGACGGTGACCGCTCCTTTACCTTCTCTCGTACCCTCTCAAATGCTGGAAGGTGCGGATTTGTGACCCATCAGCTTCATTGTAGGCAGTACACTTTATGTACTGACATTGCATTATTATATCCTTGCAGGATTCCTTTTTGATCACCTGTATCTAATGCTATACCCACACTTCTCCTTTCAGTCTGGGATTGCCTCTTCTAGCGGAGCTGGTGAGTACAGCCTTTAGCTAACGTCTCTTCTGTTCTTTTACGGGTAGTCAAATCATTTCTTATTCTCCTTTGTTTTAATTGCATCCCTACAGATCGAAGGAGGAGACAAAAGAACAGTTGTACCGCCGGTACTCCCGGTCTTGCCATCTGCTGCAGCCGGTATAGTAAACTCCGTTGTTCATGAACCTCCCTTATTTCTTGAACCATTATTTGACTGTGATTTGCTTTGTAACTGTGACACCGACTTCATCTCTATTTGAGTCTCAAGTCATAATGCCAGCAGGCCCCTTCTCTCGACGCCCCTCCTCCAAAGGTGTTGTCAATAGCCTGCGCACGTTGATCGATCATCTCGAAGAGCTTGATTCGGAGACTCCTGCCCTTGCTACAGATTTCGCTGCTGAGGTTAATCCCATGCTGGCGATGCTCGTGCACTTTCATAATGAAGGCGTCATGGAGTCCCGGGTTAATCATTGCAGAAAAATCGAGGCCTGTCTGCATGAGCTTGAGTTTAGACGTCCTTCCCCCGAGGTCTTGGATGTGAACTCCCAGGGGGCTGCATGGGTCGAGGAGAGCACCCCTTACTTCTGCCATCTTGAACAAAAAGCGGCTTTGAGGCGTAAGGAGCGCAAGGAGACTTTAAGCGAATCTGCTCGTTTGCATGATCAGGTTGATGCCAATGCTGTGCAGTTGAAGGCTATCTTTGAGGGCCTTCTACGATGTATTTCCGACGGGCTAACGCTGAGGCAGAAGCTCGACCTCATTGAACGAGATGCACAAGGTCGTGAGGTAGTTCAGCGGGTCATTGACGGGCAACTTTCATCTTATCTGCAGCAACGAGCTCAGGTTGAAGCAGATTTGGTCGTGGCAGCTGACCATGAAAAGGGGCTGAGGGAAGTGTGTGAGCGGCTAATTGGTCTATTGAAAACGCTTCCCTCTCAATAATTGTTTTTGTACCATTTGTAATTTTGAATAAAATGTATCCATTTTTTTTATTCTTTCATAAGATGTACTTTGTACCCAATTGAATTTATGAATAAAAGATACATTTCTTTCGCAATGTCTTGTGTCATCTCTTAGCTTTCTTCTTTTCTTTGTTATTAGCATGTCGCTTTAGTAAGCGTAGCCTGCCGATGTTAAAGAGAGCATTCCGTTTTGAATTCTTCGAGAGGTAGTGATGGCTTAGAAAACAGGTTCAGATCTGCCGCCTAAGACTTTTCATCTTTATGAGCCGTGAGGGTCTCATAAAGACTTTTCTCCCTACGAGTTGAGAGGATCTCGTAGGTGTATTTTCTCCTTAGGAATCGTGAGGATTCCTAAGTGTGTCTCCTCTTATAAATCGTAAGGATCTTACAAGTGAGTTTTCTTCCTTACGGGTCGAGAGGACCCGTAAGTGATTGATGGTGTTGCCAATATCCGCATTTCACGGAGTCAGGAGTTGCTCTGGGCGTTTCCCACGAGGTCAAGATTGACTTTAGCCGTGTTCCATGGGACCAGGATTTTGCTCTGGATGCTTCCCACGGGGTCGGATTGACATAGCCGTATTCTGCGAGGACCAGGCTCCGCTCTGGATGCTTCCCACGGGGTCAGGATTGATATAGGCCGTGTTCAGCGAGACCAGGATCCGCTCTGGACGTTTCCCACGGGGTCAGGATTGACATAGGCCATGTTCCACGAAACCAGGATTTTGCTCTGGATGCTTCCCACGGGGTCGGATTGACATAGGCCGTGTTCAGCGAGGACCAGGATCCGCTCTGGACGTTTCCCACGGGGTCAGGATTGACATAGGTCGTGTTCAGCGAGGACCAGGCTCCGCTCTGGATGCTTCCCACGGGGTCAGGATTGACATAGGCCGCGCTCCACGAAACCAGGAATTTGCTCTGGATACTTCCCACGAGGTCTGATTGACATAGCCGTATTCTGCGAGGACCAAGCTCCGCTCTGGACGTTTCCCACGGGGTCAGGATTGACATAGGCTGCATTCCACGAAACCAGGAATTTGCTCTGGATGCTTCCCACGGGGTCTGATTGACATAGCCGTGCCCTGCGAGGACCAGGCTCCGCTCTGGACATTTCCCACAGGGTCAGGATTGACATAGGCCGTGTTCCACGTGACCAGGAATTTGCTATGGATGCTTCCCATGGGGTCTGATTGACATAGCCGTGTTCTGCGAGGACCAGGCTTCACTCTGGACATTTCCCACGGGGTCAGGATTGACATAGGTCGTGTTCCACGTGACCAGGAATTTGCTCTGGATGCTTCCCACGGGGTCTGATTGACATAGCCGTGTTCTGCGAGGACCAGGCTCTGCTCTGGACGTTTCCCACGGGGTCAGGATTGACATAGGCCGTGTTCCACGTGACCAGGAATTTTCTCTGGATGCTTCCCACGGGGTCATAGCCGTGTTCTGCGAGGACCAGGATCCGCTCTGGACGTTTCCCACGGGGTCGGGATTGACATAGGCCGTGTTCCACGTGACCAGGAATTTGCACTGGATGCTTCCCACGGGGTCATAGCCGTGTTCTACGAGGACCAGGCTCCGCTCTGGACGTTTCCCACGGGGTCAGGATTGACATAGGCCATGTTCCACGTGACCAGGAATGGTTGACTCTCGGTTATTTGTGCATCGTCGAGTCATGGAACTGGGGATTTTGCCGCAGCTCTGATTTATTGATGTCGTGTCTGTTGAAATGAGACGGATATTGAGATGATCTCTAGGCTGTCTGTGAACCGTTGAGATTTGGCTTCTTCTTCCGATGGAGCCTGGGGAGGGAAGGTGCGATTCTCTCTTTGTTTGCGCCCCTGGATTGTATACAGGGATTGATGTGATATCACCTGTAGGGCGAAACGTTTCATTTTATATATTTTTCTTTCCGCGATGCTCTATCATTTCAGCTTTTATATCGCGAAAGTCGCGATCGCCCAATCATTTCGTCTATCTCTCGCGGTGCCCAATCATTTCGGCTATTTGTTTTATTTTTACTCGCTGCTTTTTATTGCGAGTTGCCCAATCATTTCGGCTATTTTCTATGCATACATTTTCTTTACTTGCTGATTTTTTTTTGCATGTTGCCCCATCATTTCGGCTATTCGTATGCATGTGTGGCTCGTTGGCTTTTCGCTGCAAGCTTGGAATTAGACACCGATTTCGCATCAGCACCGCTACAACTGGGATATTGCCAGGCAAGAATCATCATTTTCCTCTGTCAATGTCGAACAAAGGTGGCTTAGCAAACCGGGTTAAGATCCTGTCGACTAAGGCTTTTGACTTCATGAGCCGTAAGGGTCTCATAAAGGTATTTCTCCCTACAAGTCGTGAGGATCTCGTAGGTGCGTTTTCTCCTTAGGAATCGTGAGGATTCCTAAGTGTGTGGTCTCTTTATAAGTCGTAAGGATCTTACAAAGTGCTTTCTCCTTATAACTCGAGAGAACTTACAAGGGTTGTTCACTGTACAAACATATCTCTAGTCATGGATGGGACTTTTTTAGGGAAATGTTTATTCGCGCCTGTGGATTGTATACAAGGGTCAATATTGAACCACTTGTAGGGCAGCATTGGAGGTTGTGGTGGCCGCTTAAGAACAGGTTCAGATCCCTATAGCTTAAGACTTTTGAATCTTGTGAGCCATGAGGGTCACATAAGAGGGTTCTCCTTACGAGTCGTGAGGATCTCGTAAGTGTAATTTCTCCTTAGGAATCGTGGGGATCCCTAAGTGTGTTGCTCCCTTGTGAGTCGTAAGGATCTCACGCAGGTGGTTTCTCCTCACAAGGTCGAGAGGACCTTGCAAGTGTCTTTTAACGAGGTTGCGCCCTTTCGGGTTTTCACAAAAACTCTCCGGTAGCCCTGCTGTTTTTACTTATGGAGCCCTTTCGGGTTTTCATTCATGCCTATTTTTCTTATGGACATACCGTTTTCTTTTTCTTTCTTTTTTTCTTTCTTTTTTTTGTGTCAGCCTTGGGATACTGCGGTCCACAGTAGTTTATCGACGTCTCGGTCAACAGCTAGTTTTAGGACATAATGGTCCATCGTTAGTTTAAGGACGTTTCGGTCCGGACCGGCTACTACTTATAGAGTTTGGGCTTAGAAAGATAGCAAGCGGACATAGTCGTCGTCATCTATCATTGACCTAAGCCGTGACTCGTTAGGCGTAGTATTTCTTTAGGAAGCGACCGTTTATTGGCCTGAAAGGTCTTTCACCATGCATGTTCATGAGTAGATATGCTCCACCCTGGTAAACTTTGTCTATGATCTACGGGCCTTCGTAGTTCGGCTCGAATTTCCCCCGCTTGGCACGATTAGGGATCATGGGTCTCTTGACCACTAGCACGAGTTTGCCTTGGCGGAATGTTCTCGGCCTAGTCAATCTCTCATATGAGCGTGTCATCTTCGCTTTATAAGCCTCTAGATTTTGTTGCGCCATGAGCCGGGTTTCATCAAGGGCGTCGAGCTCCTCAAGCCGAAGGTGAGCATTTTATTCGTCTGTTAGCTCGTAGTGAACCGCCACTCGTAGAGAGGGTAATTCTATCTCGAGAGGGAGTACCGCTTCTGTGTCGAACACCAATGCATATGGCGTTGTGTTCGTAGCCGTTTTGAACGTAGTTCGATATGCCCAGAGGGCTTCATGCAGTCTCTCGTGCCAGTCCTTCTTATTTCGAGACACCGTCTTTTTCACGATCTTCGTCAAGGTCTTGTTGAAAACTTCAGCTAGACCGTTAGCTCGGGGATTATAGACCGAAGAATATCTCCAGTCTATATTATACTGTTGAGCGAAACGGCTGATCTCGTGGCTTCTATAGGCTGGCCCGTTATCGGAGATAATCCGTCGCGGAGTGCTGAACCGATAAATGGCGTGTGTCTTGAAGAAGTGGAGGATATTCTCCATCTTCACTTCCCTTAGCGGTACTACTTCTGACCATTTGGAGAAGTAATCAGTTTTCACCAAAATGAATCGATGTCCTCTGGACGAGGCTGGTTCGATGGGGCCGATTATGTCAGTTCCCCACATTTCGAACAGCCAGCTAGCCACTGTTGGATGCAGTGGATTTGGATGCTGATGGATAAAGTCTCCGTGAATCTGGCATGAGTGGCACTGCTATGAGTATTCTAAGCAGTCTTAGATCATCGTGGCCCAATAATAGCCCATCATTTTGATCTTCAGCTTCATCTTCGGCCCGGCTTGGTGAGAACCGCAGAGTCCATCGTGAGTTTCTTGGATGACTTTCCTTGCCTCTTCAGGTCCTAGGCATCTTAGCCACAGAGAATCAAATGATCTCTTATACAGAGTATCATTGACGAAGGCAAAAGATAGAGCTCGCTTCATGAGCTGATGTTTTGAGGACGCATCTTCAGGTGTTCGACGGGATTTGAAGTAGTCTATAAAGACTTCTCTCCAATGCTCAGCGTTTTTCTGGTCTTTTATTTGTAGAGCCATTTGCTCGGTCGCTCCCTTTTCTTCGGATGACTCAGGAGATATTTCTGCCGGTGCAAGAACCCGACGGCTTTGCACAACGATCCTCACGTCATCGAGGTTTTTGTCAGCCAGTCCTTTAGCGAGCTTGGCCAATGCATCCACTTTGCTATTTTCCGTGTGCGGTATGCTTTCTAATGTGTAGGAAGGGATCTGAGTCAGCAGTCGCTGTACTCTCTCGCCGTACTTCACCAGTTCTGGCTTGCACGTTTGATAGTCGCTGTTTACTTGACTAACGACCAGTTGGGAGTCTCTGTATATGAGGAGGTTTTCAATTCCCATGTCGACGGCGATCTCAAGACCTGCTATCAAAGCTTCATATTCGACTTCGTTGTTCGTCCTCGGCTCAGTTAAGGAGAAGGCAAAGCGCATTATCCCTCCTTGTGGAGTCACGAAGATAAGGCCTACCCCTGATTTGATTATAAGGGTGCTTTGTTTGAGCTTCTTCATGGAAGACGCTCCATCAAAATAGAGTTCACACCGGGTACCATCCCCGTCGATCGTGTCAAATGCATGTTCATCTGGCAATTGACAGTTCAAAGGAGAATCGGCGAATATCGGGTGCTCAGCGAGGAAGTCGGCGATGGCCTGGCCTTTCACTGCCTTAAGAGGCCGATAAGTTATCGAGAATTCCATCAAGAGTAGGGCCCATTTAGCGAGATGCCCCGTTAATATGGCTTTTGACATCAAATACTTGAGAAGATCCACTTTTGATATGAGATGGACCTCATGCGCCAACGCTTAGTGTCTGAGCTTCGTTACCGCGAAGATCAACGCTAGGCAGTGTTTTTCGATAGGGCAGTAGTTGCATTCTGCCCCCAGGAGATCTCAACTCAGATAGTAGAGAGCTCTTTCTTTCCCTTGATCGTTCTCTTGTGCCCACAGCGCACCTAAAGAACCTTCAAGGGCTGTCGTATACAGGACGAGGGGTTTTCCTTTAACGGGAGCGGCCAACACTGGTGGATTCTGTAGGTATTGCTTGATTTCGTCCAATGCGCTTTGGCATTTGTGATCCCAGACGAACGGGGTTCCCTTTTTCATCAAGTGACTATAGGGGCGGCACTTGCCGGAAAGGTTGGCTATGAATCACCGGATATATGCGAGCTTTCCTTGGAGAGATCGCAGCTGCTTGAGAGTCTTTGGCGGGGGCATTTCCATGATCGTCTTGATCTTCGACGGGTCCATCTCGATGCCTCGATGTTGTATGATGAATCTTAGGAATTTGCCCGAGGAAACTCCGAACGCGCATTTGAGAGGGTTCATCTTCAGGTTGTATTTCCGAAGGCGTTGAAACATAATCTTCAGATGCTCTAAATGTTCTTCGTATGATTTGCTTTTTACTACGAGGTCGTCGATATAGAATTCGACGATTTCATGTATGAGGTCATCGAAAATTTTCGTCATGGTCCTCTGATAGGTGGCACCAGCGTTCTTTAGACCGAAAGGCATCACCTTGTAGCAGAATATACCCAAAGGGGTCCGGAAGGCGGTATGCTTTTGGTCCTCGGGATGCATCTTTATCTGATTGTAACCTGAAGAGCCGTCCATGAAAGAGAAAACTTCATAAGTGGACGTATTGTCTATCATCAGCTCGGTAACTGGCACTGGGAAATCGTCTTTTGGGCAACCTTTGTTGAGATCCCAAAAGTCCACACATATGCGCACCGTCCCATTTTTCTTCATCACTGGGACGATATTGGCGATCCACTCAGGGTACTAAACCTCTTGGATGAAGCCGGAGTCCATTAGCTTCTTGATCTCGGCATTGATGCTCATCTCAAGCTCGAGCCGCATTCTTCTCGGTGCTTGTTTGATCGGCTTGACGTCCGGGGAGATTGCCAATTTGTGTACAGCAATCTCTGGATCTAGTCCGGGCATCTCGGAATAGTTCCATATGAAGCAATCTTTATGCTGCACGAGCACGTCCATAAGCGTAGCCACCCTTTCTTCAGACAACAGCTCACTGACGAATGTAGGCCGCGGGTCACTTGCCGTCCCCAAATCAATTTTCTTGAGGTTATCTGCAGTAGTATGTATTCCATCTTCCAGCTCTTTTGGCACCGGTGGAAACTCAAAGATTACCTCGTCATCATCGTTTTCGAAGCACCAAGGAGGTCATCCATATTCTCAGGCTCTTCTTCTGACAGCATTATCACGTGGCAGGTACGAGATCGTTTCCAAGATCGATGTTGATCTGGTTCTACTCTCGTTATACGCTTCCCTTTTGGTTCATGCTTCTGTGGCAGGCTTACCTTCCAGCTGCTGGATAGAACGAACATGCCTTGTTGATATTGGTCTTCAACCCAGTTCTTGAAGGTGAAGCAGTCTTCGAGAGGATGCCCTATTGCTTGGTGGTAAGAGCAATAGTCTGGGTGAGTGACCTCGTTCGCTTTCTCGGGGTTCTTGGACTCTGGGAGGGTAATCATTTGATGTTTTATGGCAAGATCAAGTATCTTATGTGTTTTGTCCGGGGGAAAAGAGTATGCTCGACCCATCTTCTTTATAAGAGACGAATCCGGATTGCTCGATTCCCGATCGCGTGGCTTCTTGGTCCCGCTTTGTCGTTGTCGAACGCCTTTCCCGCTTTTTGATTTACTTTTGCCTCTGCGTCGGGCCTTTTGTATGACGGGTTGACAAAGAAGGGCATTTTCATTTTTCGCAACCTGCTGAAGGAGGCGCTGTGTTCTGGCTTTCTCATAGATGGCCATTTCGTGATTATGATCGTCTCGAACCTTTTGACCCGCTTCTCTTATAAGCTTGTCCATCTGTTCTTCAAACGACGAACTTGGCATTTTCATGGCGGGAGTTCGTTCTGGTTCAGGGTTAGCATCTTCCCACAGAGCATCTCCTTCTACATCAAAGTCATGTATGACGTAGCAGTCGCAGAATAGCTCCCGTTTCTTAGATCGAACATATCCAAGCCTGATCGTTTCCATTCTCCCGTTGGGCAACTTTCGTTGAGTTCCGGGAACGTTCCAGATCCTGTTATAGAACCGTGCTTGTCGCGCAGTTTGCTTAAGGGGTACACCTTGGCGTCTCAAGAGTCTCTTTAGTCCGTCTGTGTAATATCTGGGCAAACGAATAGGCTGGAGCCTGTCAAGTGTAGAATCTGCACCATGCCAAATTTCTTTCTCCACTTTGGTTTCCCCGGATCGTTAGAATAGGATTGCCTTTTCACCTTTTCGCCTGGGAGGGACGTAGAGTGTCTGCAGTTCTTCCACACTATAGGTATCAAGCACGTCTAGCTCTTTATAATGCTTTGGCGGAACCATGGCAACTTGCAAACTTTGATCTTCATTAGCGAAGGCTTGTATTGATGGCCGAGCAGAGAATACGGCATTGACCTCATCTTCTGAGTCGCCGCCGAAGATTAACATAGGAGTGGACGGTCCCGGCTTGTTGCACTGGGGCGGACCTGAATAAACTATTTCTTCTTCCTCCTCAGAATCACTCCCAAAGACTGGAATAGTAGTGATAGCTTTGTTCTTGTCCTCCGATTTGCGACATCTTTCTGTGTCTTCGAAATCCGGTAAGAAGTATTTTGCATCTTCGTACTTTCGGACTTCATTCACGGAGAATGGGTTCAACTCTCCTGTCACAGTGTCGAGACCATCCTTGAAATACTTCATACACTGATGTTGTGTAGAAGGGATGATGTTGTACTCGTGTAACCAAGGTCGGCCGAGCAAAACGTTATAGCAGGTCTTAGCGTCAATGACGTGGAACTTGATGTCCGTAACAAGAAGCCCAAAGTGTAGTGTCAATATTACAGACCCAGGCGTCCGTGATGACTGGGAGTCAAACCCAGAGATGGTGATTTTATCACGAGCGAGGTGCTGAACGCTCATGCATATCTCCTTCAATACTCTTAGGTTAAGGAGATTGACGGAAGACCCATTGTCGACCAGGATTTTACCTATCTTGATATCATGACAGTATCCGGAGACATAAAGGGGACGGTTATGCTCGCACGTCCCGAGGAGGAGATCTTCATCGTCGAAGGTGATATCGGCTGTGTGCACTTCTTCCAGCTCTTCCTTCATCTTTTCTTCGGCGAGGAAAGCTTGGAATTGCTCAGGCTCTTGCAGTGCCTTGATCAAAGAATCTCTTGCTTCTTTTGATAGCAGAAGGGCGTCGAGAATGCTTAAGTGCGAGGGTATTTTCCTCAAGTGTGCCAGAACGTTGTAATCCATCTTGTTTTCTTTGGTGGGTCCTTGGCTGTCAGCTTTTTAACGACTTGATCTTCTAGGGCGATGTCCTCAGGGACCTTTTCTTTTCCCTTATCCTTTTTGTTTGAAGCCTGGTTGGCGGGTCCGAGATTCTTTTCAGGCAGCGTACGATTGTGCAGCTGAATATTTTCACAGGTCTTCGGTTCTTCCTCTTTTCCCGGGGTGGATTCTTTAAAGAGAGGGCCAAGAGCCATTTCTTCGTCAGAGTCGCTCCCGAAGGTGAGAACTTGCGATGCCCCAGCGTCGACCATGTGACAGTTGCCGGTTGTTCTTTTATGCTCCCCGGTCGTGTTTCTTTGCTCCTGACGAGTTTTGCGTTTCATCCGCTTGAAATGTTGTCGGTGAGCAACATATCCCTGCCACCAGTTTGTAAAGGCTATGCACTCTTCAGTAGGGTGCGCAATCCTTCGATGATATAAGCAGTAGCTAGGATGTATATACGTTTCATCAGGAGTGTTTCCTTCGGAGGATGGCAGCTTCATTCCCATCGATATGGCTTTGGCGAACCTTTTCCTCATCTTGAACCTGCTTTTATTTGCGGCGGATATACATTGATCTGGTGGGAGTGTTTTAACCCTTTCGTCCAATCGCCGGCGTTTGACCTTTTCACATGCGGCCATCTCGCGCTCTCGATCAGCTTTGCTTTTCTAAAGAGCTTCGTCCAGGAATGCATCAATCATTTTGTCTGATGGCCCTAGAAGTTCCGGCTCAGGATCTGCCCCCAGTTTCTTTGTGTAAGGAGCTTCTTCATCGTCTATCGACGAGTGAGAGATCGCATGGCAACTTGCCACATAATCTTCAGATTCATCCGACGAGTCTTCTCCATTGTCATCATTTCCGTCCTCAAGGACGTGGCTGAGAAATTCTTGGAGTGTGATCAGGGTCCGCACCTTTCGGTTATATTCTTCCAGCGCGTCGATATATTTTTGCAGGTCCGTGCGCTTGTCACCAGGCTTCACGGGCTTCTTGGCTTTCTTATTTTTCTTCGAAGACTTTGACGGCTGGGTGTAAGCGCTTTGACTATCACCACCAATTTTTGGAGTCGGGCGCGGCTTCAGCATTCCCTCGATAATCTCGGGTTCCAGTGGATTCTTCCACCTGATTGTCGGGCATGTGTGGAGACCCTTCAGCATTCTTTTCGTCTTGGCTGAAAGAACGACTTCCCATGGAGCTTCTTCTACGAAAGAACACGATGCCCCCGATGTGTCCGTCTTCTTGGGAGCGTGTGGCTGCGGCGGGTTCACCTTCCAATTCTCGGACAGGGAAAATTTGCCCTGTTGGTATTGATCTTCAATCCAGCCTTTAAAGACGAAGCAATCTTCAATTGGATGGCTTACCGTTTGATGGTAAGGGCAATAATAGGGACTATTAGCCTCACCATGTTGCAACGGTCGTTTTGGATTCGGCAGATTGATGAGTCTGTTGGGCACCGCCAGCTCAAACAATCTCCTCGTTTTGTCCCGGGGAAATGAATAAGGGCACTTCATTTTCTCATTATAGTATCGCCATCTCTCGTCTAGTCGATCCGTTAATTTTGGACCACTGGGTTGCTGTTGAGCATTGGCGACGAAGGTCGCTTTCTCTTTCCTTTTTTCATTCCGCAGCTCCGGCTTTGAAGGAGACGGTCTATGACCCATCTGGTCCATTTGGGCCAGTTTGTTGATCAAGGCCTGGAACGTGGTCGGCTTGAAGAACATCATAAATTGGGAAATAGTCGCTTGAGGGTCAAGAGCACCTACGAACATGCCCACGGCCGGTGCTTCTTCGATGCACTGCTCACATTTTGACCACAAATTCCGCCATCGTATTGCGTATCAAACCCACGTTTCGCCAGGTTTTACCCTGACATTGATCAATGCCGTTATTGGGGTGCATTCACTAGCACTCGCGAAGCGCGGGGTGAATAGCAGCTCCATTTCTGCAAAAGTTTTGACGGAGTCGTTGGGAAGCTCCGAATACCACTCGAACGTCGTCTCTGACAAGCTACCAACAAACTGGCGGAGCAGAAGTTTATCATCACCTCCGGTGTTACCGCACAAGGCTCTGAATTGAGCGACGTGCTGATGCGGATTTCCCGTCCCTTTATATACATGAAATTTAGGGATCGTATATCCCGGCGGGTACCTTATTTGGTCATACCAGGCTGGATAAGGTCGCCCAGTTTTAACGACCTGTCCAGCCGCTTCGTTCGCCTGATGAGCTCGCATTTTCTGAGCGATGTAATCATCCAGAGCGGCCTTGGAGATGGTTCCCTCTTTGGCTGCTGAAAGAGCCAGAGGACGGTTCGATGTCTTCCCTTTGTCGTCTTCAATGATGATCGGGGGGTCTTCAGCTGGAGGTTCCAGCTGTAACATCATCTCAGCCATGTCTTAGAACAAAAGAGCCATTCGTTTGATGTCGGCTACCTGTTCCGCGGCCTCTTTTCTTTCCTCTCGAGCATTCTTCGGAGGAATTCAGTATCAGTTTCTTGTTCCCGACGTTGCTCCGAGGTCTTTGGATTTTCTTTTGGCCCAGTGAGTGCGGCCATTGCAGTCAGCATCTCCTGAAGTTTCTGCTGCTGTTGTTCCTGAGCCTTCGTTATCGATCGAGTAAGCGGTCGATGACCCGTAGAAGCACGGCTTTCCACTTTTCCGGAATCCATATAAACGGTATGTATTACCATGCCCCCGGACTTGGGGCATTTAGATTCGACTTCATTGCGGTTTGCCGCATTCACGGGAGCTTTCTCTGGCCTCCTTCTCTTATGAGCAGTTGACGTTGAGGGAGTCGTTGCAGCGGGCACCCAGACGGCTGTCGTCTTTGGTGGCTTAACAGGATGGTTTTATCCTTGTCGAGCTTTAAGCTTCTTTGGCCGGCAAGAGTAGTCCTGGTCAATCACCTATTCCTGAACCTGTCGCCAGACTTTATAAATTTTGGAGGACAGCCGCTGAGGGGGCTGCTCCGGCTTCTTTTCTGTAGTAATCTCCATAGGTGGAGGAGATCTCTTCAGCACGGCAGTCGGAGAGTTCTTGCGAACCCTCCTAAGCGGTTCAAAGTTATTCCCAGTTGGAACAGCAGCATTGATTTCCACCATGGGAGCTGGCGGAGTTAGTCCAGAAGGGGAATTGCCACCATCCTTCCTTACTCGGCGCCAGTGGAGACATCGAGCGTGTCGTGCGGTTGGGATTGTCTCAGCTGTAGGGATGACTTCCTTATGCCCTCTGTTTTGGCGAGGGGTTGCCGTTGTCAGCCTATTGAAGACTGATGTCCGCTGAGAAGCAGTGTCCAATCTGTCAAAGACAGACCTCTGGGTAGGGGAAGCAACCTTGATGATTTTTCCTGGAACAGGAGCTGAAATAGTCAGTCTTGTGAAGACCGACCCTTTGGCAGAAGAAGTCGCCTTGACGACTTCGGGAGGAGGGATGGCTATCCTTTTTGGGATAACCCTTTCTGGTATCGCGGGCTTCTTCATGGGCCCAACTGAGCTTTGGCCCAGTCTGTCAAAGACTGAGGCGTTGGAGCTGGATGACCCGTTGAGAGGGGCCGCAGTAGTTGTAAGCCGATCAAAGACCGACTTCTTCTGAGCTTCCTGTGTTGGTACAGGAGCGCTGAAGCTCGTTGGCGGGAGCATGGTCCCGAAGAACAATCCAGTGGTGGCCTGAGTGACCTGTTCCACCGGCATAGCGAAGATGGAGGCCGCTTGGGGCCCGTAAGTCACTCCTCCATACGGGACGGAGCGAGAGTTGCAGTTGCAGTTAGTGCAGGTTGAAGCCATTAACCTTTTTTTTCTGCACGGAGCAAGACACCAAATCTTAGTACCTCGAACCCAAGGGCAACCATATCAAACCGCGATTCGTTCGCGAACACGACACACGAAGTGTGGAGTGGAAAGAGGAAAAGGTCCCACCGGGCGTGCCAGAATCTGTTCCCCGCTGAAAGACGCGGACGCGACCGCGGGGGTCCGTCTCGCCTGAATTTCGGGGCAGATGCTAATTGGTGCTATCAGTCCACCTCTCCGAAGATGCCAAGTTGATTTATAACACCATGTATCGAAGGTTTAAACGGATGCGGCCGATGTAGCAGACTTCGTCAGATTCCCCCTCATTGGAGAGGTTTTTTATTGTGGGGACGCTCTTCCCTGGAGGCGCAAGCCCCTTAAGTTAATTACGCTACCGTATCGCGGTAACCATTTTCTCTTTCTCCAGTTGGTCACTTCGTGTCGTGGGTGTTTTTTTTTTTTTGGTTGCCCGTGGATTGTATACAGAGACTAATTTATATTGTCGCCCGTAGGGCGTGGATTAGTCCAAATCCGTATCTTCTTAGATTTGGGTTTGGGGGTTGGGTTTAAGGATACGTTAGTCTCATTTGGGACTAAGATCAACTTAAACGTATGTTAAGGATATGTCAGTCAAATTTTTAGACTAAGATCGACTTAACAGGATCGTTTAGATCCAACAAGAGAGCAATTGGGCTCTATTGTTTAGTTCAGGGACATAGCGGTCGATTAGTTTAAGGACATTACGGTCCAATATTAGTTTAAGGATATCTCGGTCCAAGGTTAAGGACGTCATAGTCTATGGGTTTTAAAGGACCCCACAGTCCAAGGTTAAGGACATATAGTCCATGAGTTTAAAGACCTCACAGTCAAGGTTAAGGACATCATACTCCGTGAGTTTAAAGACCTCAAAGTCAAGGTTAAGGACATCATAGTCCATGGGTTTTAAAGGACCCCACAGTCCGTAGAATGTTTGGTTGTCAGGACCCGTCACCTCTCTGAAGACGTTGAAGGATTACAACGATGAATATCAGAGGAGTAAAGAGATGTACCCTCGAACCGACGTGAGTTGGTTGAAAGATCTGTAGTCCAATTTGAGGCTAAGATCTGCTAACATATTTATGAGCAGATGAGCTCAATTAATATGAGTTGAGAACTTATAGCCAATCTTGGGCTAAGTCCAATAAATGTTTAATATTTTATTTTGGGCTGTTGAGCTTTTATTTGGGCTTGGCCCTTTTGACAATGCTGAGCATTATACCTTGACAATGTTTTTGTCCTTTTTATTGAATGCTGAGCATTCATCAGAGCTCTGGGCTTATTAAAGAACAATTTATGTTCTGTCAGCGCAACAGGTGGCGCGCTAGGAGCTTTGCGCCAGTCAAAAAGCGCAGTGCGCTTCTCCCACATGGCGCATATGTAAGGGACACGTGTCGCGCTTGGCGCTAGGCGCCAGACGATGAGCGCATGATGCCAGTTTATGAGCGCTGAGCACTATTCCATGAGTGCATTGCGCTTTCAGTTTAGTGGCGCACACGTGACTAACACGTGGTACGCTTGGCGCTGAGCGCCAGCCCATGAGTGCAGTGCGCTATTTCAAGAGCGCAAAGCGCTAGTGGTTAATTGGCGCAAACGTGATTGACACGTGGCGCATTTGGCGCTGAGCGCCAGTCCAGAGAGCGCAGAAGCGCAGTTCAAGAGCGCAAAACGCATCTGATCAATTTTATGATCTGAGAAACAATTTATGTTCTATTAAAAGAGACTTTGTCTCAGGATCTAAGAACAACCGTTCTTATTTTGATTCAATCTCTTATATTGATGAAAGGCTTTGCCTTTATGGATCTATGATCCTTAAGAGAATTGAATTATTCTCCCCTCCTTTTTATAATGAGATGTTCATGATCTCTTTGAGAAAGACTTTAGTCTTATAGATCTATGATCTATGAGAAGTAAGTTCTTCTTTTATTTTATGATGAGATCTTTTGATCATTTTGTGAAAGACTTTTTGTCTTTGTAGATCTATGATCTTTTTAAAGAAATGAATTCTTCATTCTTAATCATGGGATGATTTTATCTCTGTGTTCATCATCATTCATTCTTACCTTGAAGAAAAATCTTCTTGCAAGAGCTTGCTCTTTGAATTTCTCTAAGTTTTTTGGGGAGGTTTTTCTCTCTCTTTTTGTATCTGTCAGACTTGAAGTCTAGGGGCATTTTTATAGGGTAGGCTGATTTGTTGAATCAGTTAAAGAGATCTTTCTCTGATTGATTTGGGGATGTTTCCCCACCATTGGATCTTTGATCCTAGGGTTTCTGTATTACAGGAGTCAATCTTCTTGTTTTTAACAAGATTGGAAAATCTTTCCATACAGAATTTATTCTGTTTTTTTTTGTAATTTTTATTTACCATTGGATCATTGATCCAACGGTGCTCTGATTTACAGAGGACAATCTTGTTATTTGGAAAGATTTTGAGGAATCTTTCCTTAACAGAATTTAACTCTGATTAATTAATGATTTATCATTATTATTAGATCTTTGATCTAACGGTGTGGAGCTTTTAGTTCCAGTGCTAGCGCATCCGTGCTCTGCACATGGTGCGCTGCTTGAAGGGCAGCGCACATTGCGCTAGCGCTCCTGTGTTTGACACGTAGTGCGCTTCTGGAAGCGCAGCGCACCTAACGCTAGCACATACGTGGCGTACTGCTTAGAGCGCAGCTCACCTAGCTCTAGCTCTCACGTGCTTTGCACGTGGTGCGCTGCTTAGGGCGCAGTGCACTTGGCGCTGCATCTGAAGAGTTGCTTCATTTCAAAAATTTGAATTTTAAACAGAGCTTTGCTCTGATTGGGGGAAACAAACGGAAAAAGGGCTTAGCCGCTGGACTGGGAGTTAAACTTCTGAGAGACTTTGGAGTTAAACTCCTAAGAAAAGAAGCATCTTTATTTGTAGTTAAACTCCTAAAACATCTGGGTTTGGAGTTAAGCTCCTTTGAGGACTTGGATCTTGGACTTGGAGTTGAACTTCTCAAAAATTGATTTGGAGTTAAACTCCTAAAGGATTTTGATCTTAGATGGTGAAAAGAGACCCATTTTCTTTCTCTTCAAACATTGGACTTCTCTAAAATGGGATCATTTAAGATGGGCTCCTTCTTCCTCCTCTCTTTTTGTCGGATCATGGAGAAAGGTGGCGGTGAAATTTAAAATTTCACTTTTAGTGATTTGATGGTAGATTTAAACTCCCCTTCAAGGGTTTTATGATGAAAAACTATTTCTTTTTGGGAAAAGAAGAGTTAAACTCTTGATTTAATTCCAAAAAAAAGAATAAGTTTTAGAATTTTGAGGAAAGAGAAGGAGACACAAAACCTTAATATTTTGAAGGGAGTCAATTCTCTTTCATTTCTTCATAATGTTGCTTTATATGGGCTTAAAAATTTATACATAATCCATTGGGCTTTACAAAATGACATTTTGCCTATCCCATACCCATGTGCTTATTTCTTTTTGCACATGAGCCATGGGCTTTACAAAAATTTGGATTTATGTCCATTTATTCATTAAAATTGTTTATTGCAAAGTTTTCTTCTTGGCATAAGGAAGAATGGCCCCTTCATGTTTGGGTTCGACTTGGGCATGGGCCTACTTGGTCTAGGCTTGGGCCCGCTTGCTTAGGTTGGGCTTGGACCCACTTGACTTCGTTTCAGGCTTGGACCCACTTGTTCGCAATTTGACTTTGGGTCAATGGGGTATAAATTTTGACCCCAACACTCATGTGAAGAAACCTATTCATAAAACTTGCCAAGTATATAAGAAGGGTGATGTAGTTTTGAAAATCTCTCATTTTCCCTTTCTAATTATTTTCTTCAACTTAGAAAAAATGAAGAGAAGGAAAGAAGAAGAAAAGGCCACGCTTATTAGAAAAAAACATGAAGTGAAGAAGAAGATGAAAAAGAATTGATATATGAAGTGAGAAGAAAAGGTCAAACTTTTTTTTCTTTTCTGCTCTCTTCTTATCTAATCTTTTCTTTTCATCTCTTCTCTTCACTTTTTCTATGCTTATCTCTCTCTCTTTATATATATATATATATATATATATATATATAGAGAGAGAGAGAGAGAGAGAATAATGGAGAAAAGATGCCATAGGAGGGAATTCCCTCCTATGGCGTCGAAAAAATACCCCCTCCACCAATTTTTCCGACGATCGGCCCCCATCATCTTCATCGTCATCATTTAAGATGTGGGTACACCAAATTTCATGTGATTCTACAACTTTTTCACCGTTGATTTAGCAATGTAAAAAGTTCTATTGTCGGTAAACCGTTAATTTTGAACCCACTAAATCAACGGTGAAAAAGTTGTAGAATCACATGAAATTTGGTGTACCCACATCTTAAATGATGACGATGAAGATGATGGGGGCCGATCGTCGGAAAAATTGGTGGAGGGGGTATTTTTTCGACGCCATAGGAGGGAATTCCCTCCTATGGCCTCTTTCCTCCATTAATCTCATATATATATATATTCAAAAATGTTTCTCTTTCCCTCTCTCCTTATATGTCACCAAGAGAGAGTGGGCCCCACATGCATTCTTTACTTATTTTTCAATAACAAAAAATATATATTTGTACCAAAATGCAAATACATAATGTATCAAATACATGACATGTATTATATATATCAAATACATGGCATGTATTATATGTATCAAATACATATAAATGCGAGAGTGTATATTGAAAGTCTATCTTAACACCACTATGAGATTCTAGAGATATCAAGCATGCCAAATTTTAATTTTTATTAGGTGCTAAGTTAGACTAACAAGATCTTTACTAGATTATTAGGGTTTTCCTTTGTGATGTGATTAACTTAAAGAGAAGAAAAGAGCATAAAACCTTTGTAGTTCGAGTCCTTCTCTTCAAAAGCTCCGGGTTGAAGTCCACGCGACTCTACTAGGCTCCTCTTCGAGTTGAACGAACCTCCTTCATGATTTTCACGCCAAAGACGATCCACCCGAAGTCCACAAGCTCAAGCTAACCCTTCACTAATCTCATTAGTGAAGGCAACACTCCACATCAAATTGCTAATCCAATATGTGATGGTGAAGTAGGGGTTTATTTTGCTCACTAGGGTTTTCACAAGTTCAATGATTCACATCACATGTGAGGGTTTGAACTTGGAAGTGAGGTGAAGAAAATTGTAGAGAGCAAGAGAAAGCAAGAGCTCAAGAATGGCTAAGGCATGAAGAAAAAATGATGAGAGTAAAATCAAAATGGCTCTCTCTTTCCTCACTTATTCAAGTATGGAATAAAATTGAAATTCTAAATTGCAACCATACTTGAATAGTGAGTCAAGCCTAATATACAAATAATAAAACCCAAGCCTTACCCATTCCATAAATATCTCCACAATTTACACCTCATTTTTCTATTTTCTAAAAATAGAAAAACATGTCATGCTTCATATAATAATATATATATATATATATCAAATATACATTACTATATATATATATATATATATATATATATATTTATATATATCAAATATACATTAATACATATATATATATAAAGCAATTAGTGAGCTAATGATATTAGTTAAGATATAATTATATCACATATAATATATATCATATTATTAAATCAACACTTGATCTAATAATCCGGTTATATCACATATAACCGACTAATATAATTAATCTGAATATCACATTATCAAACCAGCACTTGATTCGATAATTCGGTTATATCACATATAACCTGACCGACATCAGATAACTGCCAGATTATAATACGGTATCACATTCTCATATTTAATCAGGACCACGCAAATATCAATGTATGCGCCCTACTTCATTTCGCTCGAACCAAGAAACTTCTGTGTGGGACTCTAAAGACTCGTCAATACGCCATCAGTAGGTGATGATCATATCAATCGCTTACATGCCGTCAGCGGTACTAGCTGGACGTAACGGCTACCCGGATATTGAGCGATATGAAGATCAATAAGCAAGCTCGTCCATACTCTCCATGAAGTCTATCAGAAACACTACCGTGCAGTCCGGTCTCTTCGTCTAATATGTCGCATATCAGGTCTAGGGGTGGTAAACGTCAGGACCCAGTAACGTGATAAGTCATGCCGATGTCTGGCCTATAACGGTTTGAGAAACTACTGATAACTTTTATCAATAAATCTTAGCAGTAGCCCTGGCCAGGGACTTCCAGTTGTAGCCAATCGAGCATAGCGCAACATCAACCCACAATACCGGGAGAGACAAAACCCTTCCTATCGCTCATTGCCTCCATTTGACTCGAGACTATACCCAAAATCCACCTGTTTGCACGACTCCTTTGAGCCGTGGTAGGGAGGAAATCAAAGCACGGTGGGAGCTACCCAAAATCCACATGTTTGCACGACTCTATGACGATCTCGGGTCTATAAACTAACCTATACCAGTGTCACCAGAAGACTGCTATCTGACGATAGGTATACTACCACATAGGAGTCCTCGGCGAGTCCTGTTCGGTGTACTCATTCTCTAATGAGCACCTTTGTACAATTTTTGATGTTACACACCAATGGTTGTGGGATCAACCATCGCCCTCTAAGGGACAAGAAACGTACACACTAGTCTACTCTGGAATATCAATGCCCTATTCTCGATATTCCCTCGACTAGGAAATGATTAAAGGATGTACTTTTGGATCACCCTACCCAGTATGATCTCATCATAGTCCTAACATATCCTAAAGGCTTTATCAGCATGTGAGTAAAGAATACCAGTCAACATGTTAAGATAAAGAGTAACCATATAGTATACTATCATGTTGAGCAAGAAAGTCTTCTATATACATGTCCAAGCATCCACTATAATATACATCACATGTACAATAATGGCCTCTAGGGCATATATATTACTAACAATCTCCCACTTGCACTAAGGCCATATGCTGTAGTATCTCATACCCAACATCCCAAAAAGTCTCTCAAACTGTATCTGGGGGAGGGACTTCATGAGTGGATCCACTACATTGTCCTCCGTGTCAAATCACCTTATCTCGATCTCCCGGCGATCTACTATCTCCCTGATCAGGCGATACCGCCTCATAATATGTCTGGATCTCTGATGGGACCTGGGTTCCTTGGCCAAAGCCACCACTCCATTGTTATCACAATACACAGGTATTTAATGCTCAATGGATGGAACCACACCAAGCTCAGCAATGAACTTCTTCATCCAGACAGCCTCTTTGGCAGCATCGTTGGCAGCGAGTATTCAACTTCCATCATCAAGTCTGCTACGGTGTCTTGTTTGGAACTCTTCCAACACACCGCCCCTCCGTTGAGGGTAAAGACAAAACCCGAGACCGAATTACTGTCGTCCTTATCACTCTGGAAGCTTGAATCGATAAAGGAATCCACTTGGAGTTCACCGTTACCATACACCAAGAACATTTCTTTAGTCCTTCTCAAGTACTTAAGAATGTTCTTCACAGCTGTCCAGTGGTTTTTCTCAAGATCTGATTGATACCTGCTCACTACACCTAGTGAGTAAGCTACATCCGGTCTGGTACATAACATCGCATACATGATAGAGCCTACTGCCGAAGCATAGAGTATCCCTTGCATGCGAGCCCTCTCCAAATCAGTCTTAGGAGACATCTCTTTGGAGAGAGTGATTCCTGAACAAGCGGGTACATTACCTCACTTGGAATCTTCCATACTAAACCTCTTTAGTATGGTGTCTATGTACCTGGATTGGGACAATCCCAACATCCGTTTAGATCTATCTCTATAGATCTTTATCCACAGAATGTAAGAGGCATCACCAAGATCTTTCATGGAGAACTTGAGTGATAAGAAGAGCTTGACCGAGTGTAGCATAGGAACATCATTTTCTATCAAGAGTATGCCATCCACGTAAAATACGAGGAAGACCACTTTACTCTCTACAGCCTTCTTATATATACAAGGTTCATCTATATTTTTGATGAAGTCAAACTCTTTGATAGCTTCATCAAAACAGATGTTCCAACTCCGCGACGCCTGTTTTAATCCATAAATGGATTTAAGCAGCATGCACATCTTTCTGCTGCTCCCACTGTCTACGAAGCCCTCTGGCTGTGTCATGTACACGCTCTCTTCTAAATCACCATTTAGAAAAGCGGTCTTGACGTTCATCTGTCAGATTTCGTAGTCATGGTATGTAGCAATGGCATGTAGGATCCTGATGGACTTAAGCATAGAAACAGGAGAAAAGGTTTCATCATAGTCGACGCCAGGTCGTTGACGAAAACCTTTTGCTACAAGTCTAGCTTTGAAAGTCTCAACTTTTCCATCTACACTTATCTTCTTTTTGAAGATCCACTTGCTCCCAATAGGTTTTACCCCTTCAGGAGCAACTTCCAAAGTCCATACTTGGTTGGTGTACATGGATTCCATCTCGGATCTCATAGCATCCAGCTATTTCACAGAGTCTCCACTTGTGATGGCCTGCTCGAAACTAGTCGGGTCATCATCTTCCATGATGCAATCCTCGCTCCCATCGTCTATGAGAAAACCGTAGTATCTCTCAGGTGGATGAGGAACCCTACTAGATCTGCAGAGTGGCTGGGATTCATTAGGCACTATTGGATCCTCTGGTTCCACTAAATCGTCAGTTGTGGTTTGTACTGCTGGAACTTCTTCCAGTTCTACCTCACTGCCACTAATTTCTTTTACAAGAAATTCATTTTCTAAAAAGGTGGCATGTCAAGAAACAAACACTTTTTGTTCCTCTGAGTGTTAGAAGATATGCCCTCGCGAATTCTTGGGATATCTTACAAATTTGCACAATACTGACCTTGCCTCGAGCTTGTCCGGATTTTGTGTTTTCACATATGCCGGACAACCCCATATCTTAACAATATTAAGACATGGTTTGTTCCCTTACCAAATCTCATATGGAGTGGTAGGTACAGATTTGGTGGGGACCATATTCAATAGGTGTGCGGCTGTCTCAAGCGCAAATCCCCAAAAGGAAATGGGTAACTCAGCATTACTCATCATAAAGCGCACCATATCTAATAGGGTGTAATTCTTCCTCTCCGAAACACCATTGTGCTGTGGTGTATATAGAGGAGTAAGCTGAGAGAGAATCCTATTCTATTTTAAATAATCCCGAAATTCCATGCTCAAGTATTCTCCTCCCCGATCAGATCGAAGGACTTTAATACTTTTGCCTGTCTGGTTTTCAACTTCGCACTTATATTCCTTGAAGTTCTCAAAAGCTTCAGACTTGTGTTTCAACAGGAACACATGTCTGTATCTTGAGAGATCATCGATGAATGTAATAAAGTACGAGAAACCATTTCTGGTATGTGTAGACAAAGGACCGCATACATCACTATGTATTAGTCCCAAGAGTTCAGTAGCTCTTTCTCCGTGTCCAATAAACGGAGTTTTGGTCATCTTTCCTTTGAGACATGAATGACAAGTTTCATAAGATGAAAATTCGAACGGATTCAAATATCCATCTTTATGAAACTTAGCCAGTCTTGTCGCATTGATATGACCTAGTCTACAGTGCCACAAGAAGGCTTCGTTCATTTCTGAACTTTTCCTCTTGTATGTGTTCTGTACGTTAAAAACTGTACTTTGATTAAGAACGTATATACCGTTACATAACATACCAAACCCAATCAACACTTGATTCTGGAAAATGTTCATAACATTATCCTCTAATATAAGATTATATCCTTCTTTAGTTAGCAAAGAAACCGATATAATGTTGCACATCATCTTTGGTACGCAGTAACAGTCGTTCAAAATCAATGTATTACCAGTTGGTAATACAAGGTGATAATCGCCAACTGTCTTGGCTGCAACAATTGCACCATTCCCTACTGTTAGGGATTTATCACCCTTCCCCGGTTCTCTACCTTTCTTTAGCCCATGTAACAAATTACATACGTGGGATCTTGATCCGGTATCCAATACCCAGGACGTAGAACAAACTGAGAAACAGTTCTCGGTAATGAACACACCCGAAGAAGATGCATCAACATGCTGTTTCTTCGCACGGGTGGCGCGGGAATCCTGATGTTCCCCTATTCCTAAGGAACCAATGTTCCCCTGCTCAGTATAATAAGCGGGTTCGGTCAATACATCAATATTATTATCTTGATTAAGGCGTAACATTGGTTGCTGCCTAGAGAGAGAGAGAAGGAAACGCGTTAGCGTGCGCTCTTTGCAAAATTAGATTGGTTATTATCTTATCTAATCAGGATGGCTCCCACTGTTTTTTATCAAATCCTCTTCCAAACCCTAAATGGTAAAATTATTCGGTATTAATTACACCCTACAAGTTCGCCAATCGTTCGGCCAAGCCAGTGTCGGTACTTTGAGAGAGGTTCCCCGTGCTTTCGCACGGACCTAATTAAAATAAATATCGTTTTCCCAGAGGTATGACCCCATTGACACCTTTCTAAACACCTACTTAATCAGCTAATTGTAAAGTGAAAAACTCTCTCAGGAGTAACTCTTACTCGCAGTGGGTATCAGGATCCAACTATCTCATAGAAGGTATGCAATCTCATTGCAAATTTCAACACTTGAAATTCCCGATAATGTTTTACCCCTAGCTTTCTATGACCTTGACAAAGGCCAACAAATCATAGGCCGCTAGTCAAGTTCAACCCGTTAATTTCTTGATTGAATTAAACCCACCCGGACGACCTTTGACGAAGGACAACAAAGTCGCACGACTACCCTAATCCAATCGCATCACATGCTAGCAGATAAGTACTAATCAACAACCGCACACTATGCCTTGACGAAAGCCAACAAACGTAGCACGAATACTAAATAGTAGTTATCTGAAATGACGGAAGGCTACGCAGATTTTTAAGAAAACCATGAGCGTAATGAACTTGATATCGTTGTAGAATCTAATGTTTTTGAAAATGGTGTTTTTGAGTCTTTTGCTAGTTTTGCTAAAGAGGTCACTCCCGGTGAAGGGATCTCGGCTCTTTCCTCATCGAATGAGGTGCTGGATATTCATGAATACCACTATGCAAAGCAAGAACAAGAGAAGAAGTCAAAAAACAAAATCGAGTGGGTTGTACCATTTGCTAGTTTCGCTAAAGAGGTCACTTCCGGTGAAGGGGTCTCGGCTCTTTCCTCATCGAATGAGGTGTTGGATATTCATCAAGGAATACCACTATGCAAAGCAACAACTAGAGCTACCCTTTTTTTAAAATTTGATTCTACAACATCTTTTGGTTTCTTTCTTTTCATTAATCTCATTAATGAAGTCATATCAATTAATGTTTCATAAACATTACAAAAAAATGAAACGAAAATAGAACGTACGCTTATACCATCCGCATTCTCCATGGGACCCCGTCATGCATCGTTAGATTACTTAACTACCGGCAGAGCGGGGGCTTGACAAGCGCGGATGCAAAACATAAACAACGTTTATTATATATCATATATATAATATTACATTCGTCTCACACAGTTATATGATCAACATCACAGAATCAAGCAGCAGAAGCAACATATGAAATATTGGATATACTATGATGTCCGTGTTTTAAATTTAGCCAGTAATATAAAACACGAATTCCACGGTCGTGATGAATAGCCAAACCTACATCCTTAGACCCCTAGGATAGCGGAAAGTAACCCTGCCAATTCTAGAGTTAGGAGACCCGGTCTCAACACCTTGAGATGGTCTCCCACTGGACTCTAGAACCCGGTTACTTGTGCTCCCCGCCTATCATAATGCGGAAAAGTAAATAATATACAATGGTGGTGACATCATCCTCAACCCGGAAGTGCCCCAATAAGAGAATATTACATACAGATTTTACATGAATGAAAATAAAAACTCTCATCTGACATAGAACCCCCGGCTATTCTTTCACGACGATCCAATAAATCATATCAACAGCAACACATGATATCACATATCATCAAAGTAAGCAAATATGCGTATCCCTAAAACTTGTTGACATATAGCAATGAGATTGGGATACCCCACATATTACACTTACGGTCGCAAAAAAGAAAACAGAAAATTACAATAATTAGAATCCGCAATATCTTTAGACATCATAAACCCGGAATATCTCATATTCCGAATTTCATGCCTAACTTATAAAACTTGTATTTTAGTCTCATATTGAAAACACTTTTCAATTGGTTGTCGGATAATTCAACAAGATTCCCGACTTAGTGATCGCGTACAACTCGCAATTGCGACGGAGTTTTGATTCGAATCAAAACATCGTGGCAATCAATCAATTGAGACTAAACGGCTAGCTTTACAATATACTAACTAGTTTTCATAAAACTGATTAATCCGGATTGTAATAATTGTATCACACATATCATAAAGCTTGTAAATTAACCGTGATCTGATTATTTTCGTGGATGTGTTTATCGAATCAACTAGTAAAGAAATCACAACCAAAAATATTTGACCGCAATCAAACAACGGTGTCAGTTGAAGTTAATGAATGAGTGCGGATCGTCCTCAGGGATCTCGAGATTCGTTTGTACTTTTATTTGTTTGAAATGAAATGTTAATCGACAATAAGAGAAAACACGATTCAATTGATTGATTTGTATTCGTGTGTCACTAATCTTTTCTAAAGAATCAAGAACTATAAACAACAAGAATCGGTTTCAATGGTATTATCCAAACGACAATCAAGAATGATATAGAGGCTCGTAGGAATCGATAGGATCTTTAGATGTGATGTAGTCTACAATATTTCATATTCTTGTCCTTCGAAAAATTGATGCTAGATCAATGGTTATCGACGAGAATTAGGGTTTTCTTGATGAAATTAAAATTTCATCTCTTAACCCTTACTCTTTGTCATCTACCATTTATATTCTAGCCTCTAGTAATTTCAAGAATCGATCGGATCACCCCAATCTCGAGCGATGTTGATCAAGAAAGCATCGAATCGAATTGGGTTGTCGATTCTTGAAATAGCTAGGGTTTACAATCTCGTGGATTCAAGAATTGATTACAAATTTGCTACATCATCATACTAAAGATTTTCTCGACTCCTTAACGAGCGGAGTTTTACTCGCGCATCATCACATAGACAATATTCAAGAACAGTAAAGATAACATGATGCGGAATTAAAAGAAAGCAAGATTAACAAATTTCACCTTTTATTTATATCAACAATTCCGTTACAATCACTCGAGAACTACAAGAGGAGGAACTTGATCGTCGACTTGGCTTCGCTCGTCTCCGTGGATCGCGGATCGCTTGGATCACTTGCCCGATTGAAGATCGGCTCGGCTCCCAAAAGGTTGAAGATTTCTCGCTTGATTTGGTACTCAAGATGTTGGATTTGGAGTGGAATTAGGGTTAGGGTTTCCTACAAGATTTCTCACTAATCTTGAGGAAGAAGAAGATGGAGAAAGAGAATGGCTAAACTAAAAATGGGTTGAATCTTTTTCTCTCTAGGGTTTCTTGATTTTTCAAGATGATCAAAGATTTTCCAAGAATGAGAAATGAGAGAGCCTAGGGTCCTATTTATAGAACTAGGTCTAGGTTTGAATTAGACTTTCCCTCCCAAAGTTTGTTGACAAGTTGTTGGGGTTTAGCTTAGGGTTTAAGCAAGGGTTTAGGAAAGTTCTAGAAGTTCTAGGCTAGTTTAGGAGCTTGATGATCTGGTGGAAGTGTCTGGACTCTTCTGGACTTTTGTATGTATTTTTGAGCTGAGGGTACTAGCACAGGAGTTGTGGTGAAGTTTGAGGAGCTCAGTCCCTGGTTCCGCCGCGGATCCGCCGCGTGAGGTGGCTTTGTGCCGCGCTTCCGCCGCGCCTTGGTGCCCTCGGGATTGGTGCTTTCTTCTGTGGCTTTGTACTTCTATTTGGGTTATTCTTTGATGTTCAGAGTTGCAGTAGCCCTTCTATGTTGATACCAGATTTGCTTTCAATGAGTTTACGAGCAATTGTAATGGTCGAGCAATGTATTGATCGAGCAAGTATCTCTTTTCCTGCATAGACTTCAGAATAGGGGTTGCAAGATATAGAAAATATGCTATGTAATGCAATGCCGTTAAATTTCCCTAGAATTTCCGGTTTTAAAGGTCGAATACATGTAATTTGATATTTTGCGACCAATTAGCTAATATGTGAATTATGAATACCGTACTCTCCTATATATATGCAGATGACAAGGAAATTGCCGGTTAAAATATGCAGTATTTTCGACTGATCAAATACCCCCAAACTTAATTTCGATCGTCTCGAGCGAATGTTTTATTAAAAAGAGAAGGAGAAAATAAAGAAAGAGAAAAAACTAACTAGCACACTTTCGTAGGCAACACGATTGCACTGAGCATGTGCAACAAGCCTTTAAACCTCTAGGTGTCCCTAGTAGGAGGAGTGTTGTCTCCTGAGGGTTTTCAGCGGATTGCACCCACAAAATCCAAAAATAAAAGCAAGATCATGAATATTACATTTAAAGACAAGAATTGTAAAAGAAAAGCCTTGAAAATTAGGGTTTCCAACTAAGCTAGTTTTTCGGTTGTCATGAGCCCTATCTTAATGGTCATGAAAAAATGTCAGAAATCACGTCCTCCCTCAATAAAACATCGTCTTATTCTTCATTCCTATCTTTATTCCAAACATCGATCATATCACCCTGCGTGTGTGTAAAGAACATCCCTACACCCGGAGAATTCAATTCAAGCTATCATACCCTTGCCCATCAGCCTCAGTACTTCTTGACAAACGAGATTGCTTACACACTTTCATGCGACCGTTAATACTTCTTGAGGTACTAACCGACCGATTACTAATGTGCTTGCTAACTTGGTGTATTTTCCTAGTCTTGCACCACCTCAGGCATAGCAGTGACTCCCAGACCAGTTGACCTTGGGGCACTAGGTGAAGAAGCACCCTTTTGCTATATATTTTTCTTGCCCTTGGTGATAACAAAACCAGTGTCCATTTTTCTCACCACTTTCAAAAATACTATTTTTCTTTTCATACTTTTGGCTTTAAGACAAGAGCATTTCAAGGTATCCTCTACTATCCCAGGCTTCAAGACGTGTGTAAGTGCGAATAGCAGGGTAGCAACGTTCAAAATGTTTGGCTTCCAGAATAGAAACTATTTTTCAGACTTATTTTTATCCTCAGATTAGTGACGTCCTTCATCTTACTAACCCTTGGGACAACGGCTCATAACTACTTATTACTAGTTCGTATAAGAAAACTTCTAATTTTTCTTAGTTTTCTAAAATTTTTCCAATCTCATGGATGTAATTGTTCACTGTCTAAACTTTCATTATCTTATTTATATACAAAAAGTGTAAATATTAATGTTATTTTTATATTTGAAAATTTTAAAATTTTTATGGGTTTTGAAAATTTTTCAATTTTTATAGATTTTTTTTTTTTTTTAAAAAAAATGTTTTGTGCTTATGCAGATGATATGCAAATGATGCGAAAATAAGCACAAACCTCCCCCAAACTTGTTTTCAACAGTGTCCTCACTGTTGCCTTCTGCTAAATCTCGAAAACCTGTAAGCTTGGGAGGAATTTATTAGTGGGGGCAAAATATTTAAGTGAAGAACCTCCCTCAAACTTATTTTTGGCTCATCTTTTTGTAAAAATTTTATTTTCAAGAGCCCGATTATACCCCCCCAAACTTGAGTTATGCAATGTTAAGCTTTGAAAATCACAAGTGGGGGTCAAAAATCATTGGTCGATGCCAAGCTTTGCAAAGACCAAATGTTAACACCAACCATTCAAAAATTTTATCAATGCAGTGCTCTGGTTGGTGGAAGAAGAAGAAGTGGGGAAAGGTTAAGTGGTGGAATAGAATGTGTGTGCGTCTCATATTGGAGAGACGATGCAGTGAAAGTGATGGATTACTCGCATTCTTTTTACAAGTCAAAAGAAGGGGTGGAGGTTCAATTTCAATGATTGGGAGATGATTCATCTCAACACCCGTGTCATTCAAAAATGCGAGTTCATCAGCGAAGATTTCCTCAAAAGTTCCATCTATACCCCGATGAATAATGTCATCACAAAGTGCGGGGTGATCTTCAGACTCTAAGAACAGTTCATAATCAGTGTTCATTGTTGACCCGGACATCTCGGTGGAAGAGTCCGTATGTGTATGATACATAATTGGGTCAAACAACAACGTATGAAAAGAGTCAAGATCGGTATCAGGAGGATCATCAACTTCGCTGCTGTCGACATCCATTAAGTCGACAGAACATACCTGAGCAGTAGGTTCAGAGGGTACACTTCCCAACTTGTAAATGTTCAGCTCTATTGACCTATTCCCGAAAGATAGGGTCATAGAACCATTACGACAGTTGATAATAGCATTGGAAGTGGCCAAAAAGGGGCGACCTAAAATCACCGGAATTTGATTCCGTGAGTTCGCTACAGGCTGTGTATCAATTACAATAAAGTCTACAGGGAAAATAAATTCCCCGATTTTTATTAACACATCCTCTAGTTCACCCCTAGGTCTGGTGATTGATCGGTCAGCCATCTGTAAAGTGCATGGAGATGGTTTCAACTCTCCGATTCCTAACTGCTCATAAACTGAGAAAGGAAGCAGGTTAACACTTGCCCCAAGATCTAGTAGAGCACGGTTAATGTGTTTCTCCCCAATAGAGATGGAAATAGTAGGATATCCAGGATCCTTACGTTTCCTCGGTAATTGCTGGGGGAAAGCCGTTTCTACTGTTTTTGCCATGAATATCTTCTTGGGCATTTGTTTCTTCCTCTTTCTAGTGCAAAAATCTTTAAGAACTTTTGCGTATGCAGGTACTTGTTGGATAGCATCTAGAAGAGGGATATTGATGTTAACCTGTTTAAACATCTCAGTGATCTTCTCCATCTGTGGACTTAGTGTGTTAGCCCTTAACCGATTCGGGTAAGGTGCTTTAGCAATAAGCGCTGGGTCCATTAATGGAGAAGGAAGTGTGTGTGGAACCGATCCCTGAATGGAAGTGGGAATCGTCCGAGGAGGGGTAAAAGAGGTGGGCTGTAATGGAGAGCCTTTTGGGAAATGGAGAATAGGCTCGAAAGAAAATGGTGGGGTAGAAGAACTGGGGTCAGAATTAGATGTGTGTGTGTGTGGAAAGGTCTCAGCCGGGGTGTTGATATGATTTTCAGTATCATCAACTTCTTCCCCAACATGATTGTCAAGCACTCTTCCAGATCTCAATGTGGTGATTGCATTCACATGATGTGAATAACCAGGATTGGGCAAGGATTGAGCTGGAAGTTTCCCTTTCTCTCTTGCACTCAGTTCGGCTTTTAATCGTGCAATTTCTTCTTCCATCGATTTAATACTCTCGTTTTGGGACGCAGAGTTTTTCTTCATGTCATCGACGGAAGATTTCACTTCAGCCGAAACTTGCATGATATTTGATAAGATCAAATTCATGTATTGTGCAAAAGAAGAGGATTCATCAGTTCCGGTCAACTGTAAAGGACTAGACAGTGCAGGTGTGTTGACCTGATTTTGAAAATTATGTGCTTGAAAGGGGTGCTGAGTGAGTTGGAGTTGTGGCTGCTGTTGTGGTGGAGGGACCCTTTGGAAATTGTTTTGGTTTGGAACCGTGTTTTGAGATGGATTTTGGTTCCAAGCAAAATTCGGGTGGTTCCTCCAACCCTGATTATATGTGGAAGAAAAAGGATCATTTCGAGGTCTTTGAAATGTGGCATTGGTGTGCTCACGACCTTGAAACGGACATTCTTCCGTCAAGTGAGACGGATCAGAACAGCACCCACAAACAGTTTTGGGGAGTGAAACCGGGTTTAGGGAGGCTGCTGCAAATTTGTGTTCCATAGCGTCGAGCTTCTTTTGCATTGCTGCCATTTCAGCTCGAACACCTATGGACACATCTACTTGGTGTACGCCACCCCTATTCAATGGTTGGGTTCCACTCTCCCAAATCAGTGATTTTTCAGCGAATTCTTCTAAGTATCGCCAGGCTTCCCCATCGTCTTTAGTCATAAATGTACCCTGACACATATTCTCAAGGCTTTGTTTCGTGCTAGGGTTACTGCCCTCATAGATGATTCGGCACAATTCCCATCTCGGGATGCCGTGATGAGGACATTGAACCATTAAATCCTTGAAACGTTCAAAGTACTTTGAAAATGGTTCGGTAGGGAGCTGGGCAAATTGGTTCAATTCGCTCCGAATTCGAGCCGTCTTCTGGACTGGGTAAAATTTCTTTAGGAATGCAGCGACGAATTCTTCCCAATTTGTGATGGAGTGTGCGGTGGTGTTATATAGCCACTTCTCGGCTATATCGCACAAGGTAAAAGGAAGAAGTCGTAGACGCATCGCATCCACAGAAAGTTGAGACGTACCCATCATAGCGCATACGTTTTCAAATTTGGTAATGAAAACGTAAGCGTCCTCGGTCTCGAGTCCGTGATACTTAGGTAGAAGGTTGATATACTGGGGCTTTATTTCAAAGTTATCCCCGTTTGCTGGTGGTGTGGATAAGCAGGTCGAAAGAGGACCTCTAAGTGGATAGCATCTTTCCTGAAGAGAAATGTGTGGAGGATTCTGCGCACCAACGGACGGTGGCAGATTTGGGTTAAAGAAGTTGGATGGATTCGGATCCATCGATGTGGGTGTGGTAGTAGGTAAAGAAAAGGTAAATGAAGAATTATCGACTTCGGAGTCGATAAAAGGTACGCGGACTAAACGGGCACTAGAATCCCGTGTCCAGCCTATCTTGTACTAAAAAGGGTTAGTACAAGTGGCAGCGTTGGCTTATAATTAGGGGTAAAAATGAATGCGGTGTTTGCTTTGAAAATGGACGGATTTTGAAAAAATGATGCGACAACCAAATGCAGCAACACAAACCCTAGAATCTAATGGTCACCTAGGTCCGGCTCTAGACCGCTCCTAACTGCCAAAAGACAAGTCGCGGGATCAATCCTTCACTGCCTCTTTGTCCCCTGTGGCCGGATAAGTGCCAGGTAAGTGGGAAGGAACCACCACTACAGTGGACCTAATTAATAACCACTAGCCTTAGACACACTCGCCTTAGGCACCACAAGAAAACGCGGATAAGCAATGAATTACCCACGGCCCTCTCTTGTCCTAAATGAGCGCGACAGTCCTTAGAGTCATCTCTAGATTTCTTTTAGTTAATGGGGGTAAATGCGGATGCAAGTTTGGTGGTTTTCGGGGCCTAGGAAGGGTAATGAAATCCCCACCTAATTTGGATTTGGCCGTGCCCCTTAAATTCCGTATTAGCAATGCAAAACAACCAAGAAAACAAAATCACGCACAATTTTAATTTGCTTTTGCGGCGCAGCTATTGTTTGCAAAGAATCCTGCAGAAAGGATTAGTTGGAGCTAAAAAAGGGAGAGGGGAGAGAGAGAGAAATCACCTGAAGAAAAATTTTCCAGATAACCCTCAAGCCTGCGGCGCTTCCGCCGCACAAAGCATGGTTCTGCCGCCCTTCCGCGGTCAAATGTTGGGAACAGTGTACTAAATTTCTTCAGCTGCTTCCTTTTACTATCTCCAGCTCTCTGGTATATCCCAAATAATTTTTCCACAGCTCAGATTGCTCCAGATCACCTTGCAATCAATTCACAACACACGTATAAGAGTTTGTACGAATTTTGATTTCAAGAAATGAAACGTAATAATTCTTTCACTTCAAACTATAAAATGTAAACGAATTAACGCGCGATCCCCGGCAACGGCGCCATTTTGATCTGATTATTTTCGTGGATGTGTTTATCGAATCAACTAGTAAAGAAATCACAACCAAAAATATTTGACCGCAATCAAACAACGGTGTCAGTTGAAGTTAATGAATGAGTGCGGATCGTCCTCAGGGATCTCGAGATTCGTTTGTACTTTTATTTGTTTGAAATGAAATGTTAATCGACAATAAGAGAAAACACGATTCAATTGATTGATTTGTATTCGTGTGTCACTAATCTTTTCTAAAGAATCAAGAACTATAAACAACAAGAATCGGTTTCAATGGTATTATCCAAACGACAATCAAGAATGATATAGAGGCTCGTAGGAATCGATAGGATCTTTAGATGTGATGTAGTCTACAATATTTCATATTCTTGTCCTTCGAAAAATTGATGCTAGATCAATGGTTATCGACGAGAATTAGGGTTTTCTTGATGAAATTAAAATTTCATCTCTTAACCCTTACTCTTTGTCATCTACCATTTATATTCTAGCCTCTAGTAATTTCAAGAATCGATCGGATCACCCCAATCTCGAGCGATGTTGATCAAGAAAGCATCGAATCGAATTGGGTTGTCGATTCTTGAAATAGCTAGGGTTTACAATCTCGTGGATTCAAGAATTGATTACAAATTTGCTACATCATCATACTAAAGATTTTCTCGACTCCTTAACGAGCGGAGTTTTACTCGCGCATCATCACATAGACAATATTCAAGAACAGTAAAGATAACATGATGCGGAATTAAAAGAAAGCAAGATTAACAAATTTCACCTTTTATTTATATCAACAATTCCGTTACAATCACTCGAGAACTACAAGAGGAGGAACTTGATCGTCGACTTGGCTTCGCTCGTCTCCGTGGATCGCGGATCGCTTGGATCACTTGCCCGATTGAAGATCGGCTCGGCTCCCAAAAGGTTGAAGATTTCTCGCTTGATTTGGTACTCAAGATGTTGGATTTGGAGTGGAATTAGGGTTAGGGTTTCCTACAAGATTTCTCACTAATCTTGAGGAAGAAGAAGATGGAGAAAGAGAATGGCTAAACTAAAAATGGGTTGAATCTTTTTCTCTCTAGGGTTTCTTGATTTTTCAAGATGATCAAAGATTTTCCAAGAATGAGAAATGAGAGAGCCTAGGGTCCTATTTATAGAACTAGGTCTAGGTTTGAATTAGACTTTCCCTCCCAAAGTTTGTTGACAAGTTGTTGGGGTTTAGCTTAGGGTTTAAGCAAGGGTTTAGGAAAGTTCTAGAAGTTCTAGGCTAGTTTAGGAGCTTGATGATCTGGTGGAAGTGTCTGGACTCTTCTGGACTTTTGTATGTATTTTTGAGCTGAGGGTACTAGCACAGGAGTTGTGGTGAAGTTTGAGGAGCTCAGTCCCTGGTTCCGCCGCGGATCCGCCGCGTGAGGTGGCTTTGTGCCGCGCTTCCGCCGCGCCTTGGTGCCCTCGGGATTGGTGCTTTCTTCTGTGGCTTTGTACTTCTATTTGGGTTATTCTTTGATGTTCAGAGTTGCAGTAGCCCTTCTATGTTGATACCAGATTTGCTTTCAATGAGTTTACGAGCAATTGTAATGGTCGAGCAATGTATTGATCGAGCAAGTATCTCTTTTCCTGCATAGACTTCAGAATAGGGGTTGCAAGATATAGAAAATATGCTATGTAATGCAATGCCGTTAAATTTCCCTAGAATTTCCGGTTTTAAAGGTCGAATACATGTAATTTGATATTTTGCGACCAATTAGCTAATATGTGAATTATGAATACCGTACTCTCCTATATATATGCAGATGACAAGGAAATTGCCGGTTAAAATATGCAGTATTTTCGACTGATCAAACCGCGACATTAGAATTCCGCACGCAATTAGCAAACTTAACCAATTTTTCCAAGACTTGAAAAATCCAGTGAGCTAAAGTTCAAAAACCAATCGTTTTAAACCAATCCGGGAGTAGAAACGAACTCGAAACCAGCCCGAATCTTCATGGAGGCAAAGATACCAAAATTAACTGTCGAATGGAGGGCCTAGAGGGGATACCCTACCCCTGAAGCCACCACGAAGTGTCCAGGGGATGAGGCAGACCCGAAACTGCCTAAGGTGGGGCAGTTTCGGGTCCCCACCGCCAAGACCACCTTGTCGTGGTCTTGGGGAGTGGGCCCAGCCATTCGGTCCCCCCCGGGGTGTCCCTGAGGTGCGCACGCTCCACCCTGCGGTTTATCGGTTCAAACCGTGAGCCCACGGGGTGTGTAAACAACTCAAAACATCATTTTCGAAACTGTTTTTATCGGCAGTTTTTTGCGCGACAAAAATGGCGGATTTCCAACGTCGCTACAAGTTACCTTAATGTTCTAGCTTGGCTCTGATACCATAAAAGTCTACCTTAACGCCACCATGAGGTTCTAGAGGCATCAAGCATGCCAAATTTTAATTTTTATTAGGTGCTAGGTTAGACTAACAAGATCTTTACTAGATTATTAGGGTTATCCTTTGTGATGTAATTAACTTAAAGAGAAGAAAAGAGCATACAACCTTTGTAGTTCGAGTACTTCTCTTCAAAAGCTCCGGGTTGAAGTCCAAGCGACTCTACTAGGCTCCTCTTCGAGTTGAACGAACCTCCTTCGTGATCTTCGCGTCAAAGACGATCCATCTGAAGTCCACAAGCTCAAGCTAACCCTTCACTGTTCTCATTAGTGAAGGCAACACTCCACATCAAATTGCTAATCCAATGTGTGATGGTGAAATAGGGGTTTATTTTTCTCACTAAGGTTCTTACAAGTTCAATGATTCACATCACATGTGAGCGTTTGATATTGGAAGTGAGGTGAAGAAAATTGTAGAAAGCAAGAGGAAGCAAGAGCTCAAGAATGGCTAAGGCATGAAGAAAAAATGATGAGAGTAAAATCAAAATGGCTCTCTCTTTCCTCACTTATTCAAGAATGGAATAAAATTGCAATTCTAAATTGCAACCATGCTTGAATAGTGTAACATTCCTAAACTTTCTGTACAACTTTCTGTACATTTTTTTCAAAAATACAGAAAGGGGTACTTTTGCCTGAGCATAAGTTATAAATTTGTTTTGCTTTTTAATAGCAAGAAATAACTTGTAGCTCATTGGTAAGACCTTGCACTGTTGTAACAAAGCACCAGAGTTCAAATCCCATTGGCCACATTATTTTTTATATTGTTTTCTTTTAAATTTTTAGAAGCCCAAGAGCCAACACGTGTATAACTCATAAAAACCAAAAGTCACATATAAAAAAACTGACCCAGGAGAAAGACCAACCGACGGTGGACACGTGGCGACGAGCCCCGGTCAGACTCGGCTGACTCGGGCCGGCAACTCGGCCGGCGAGGCCGGGTTGACTCGGTCAAAATCCGAGTTGGTATTCTTGACTTCTCTGTCTTTTTGCCTCCCCATAACCCATGTACACTTTAAAAACCCTGCACATTTACAGAGTCAATAAAAACACATGTTTACTCTATTTTAAATACAATTTTTAATACAATTTTCATACAACCTTTCATCTACCCTAACCCTAATATTTTCCTATAAATACCACTCCATTCCACACACCCCTCACTCACAAACTTTGTCCAAACTCTTAAGAAAAATCCCTAGAACTTTTGTGTACAAGTGGAGTTAGCCAAGGGCGAAGCTCCGGCGAACTTCCGACGACGACCCTAGGAGCTCCCGGCGACGAAACGACGCATCGGAACCTAATTCCACTCCCTCTTCCTCTTTTCTAAGCTAAATTCCTGTAATTCCCTCCTCCCTCTTGTCTTTTCTATTCTGAAAACTCGTATTTCTAAAACCCGACGGAAGCGGAGTTAATCCGACTTCCGATTCGGTTTTCTTTAAAAAGTTCCAATTTTCTTAAATACAAACATACCAAACTCTCACATCATGACTATTAAATATTAACAAAACAACATGAACAAGTTTCATAATAAAATATTTCATATTATAATTTTTATTGTACTTTTTCAGTAAAATACCATCTAGTTTAGTTTTGACATTAAACATCATATTTTTTGCTATACCTTTAAATAGATCACGAGCTAATGACCTACCTCCTCACAGCACTCATATGCAACATAGCACGATATCTTTCGGGAATATAGAATACGGGAATACGAATTTACATATAAATACCTTTTACTATTAAAACCTTTTTCTATAAGATTATGTATTTTAAATAAATCTTTGCAAAGCGCCGCTACAACCCATTTTAGGGAACCTGTTCGGGATGGTGCGGATTATCGCACATCCTCGGACTTAGTAGTGCAAGATACAGACCTCCACAAAGAGCATTCGGTCTCGAAAGATTTAAAAATACAAACATCTTAAGAAAATGAGATTTCTAGAAAAATAATAAATTAAATTATTTTTATAAATATATATATATATATATATATATATCACCAAAATATCTATTTTTGATACAGTACAAATATTCCAACTTTTCTAAATCATAAAGAATCACTTTACATGAAAATAGCATGCAACTCTATACAAGTTCCATACTTTACAATTAAATACCATATATTATGAAAAATAGGTTTTTAATCACTAGAAATGATACAATGATAAAATATACATCAATGAAAACTTTAAAGACGTTAATAAAATACTTGAGGTGTATTTTGAAAACTATACAAAATTATTTTTTACATAAAACCCCCTCAAGTTCTATAAATTACCCTAAGGACCCTAGTAAATATAGGTTTAAACGGGACCAGTCTCTTGAGCCTCAGAGAGCCGAAGATATGGGTGCTTGCCTATTTAAGGTAGACAACTTAACAAACGGTGTTATCAACACGGTAATCGTCTTTGAAAAAGACACAAATCCTGTCGCCCATGTGCAGCGGTTACCGATAATACCAAAACCTAATTCAGGATTCAATTTCTTTTCTAATTGTTCTGACTCAGACTGAGTCTCATTATAAATAATCTGACTTGAATATGATTCAAGTATAAACTACAATTCAATATGAATCCATGAATACATATATTCAATCTATTCAATCTGTATTGACTGAACCGAACCATGGATATACTTCCATCTACATGATTCTCCAGTTACATCCATTTATTGATATCATGGATTCGGCAAGTCATCCATCTGTACAATCTATAATACAAGACAATACAATTTACAATACAATACAAACAATACAATCAAGATATCCCGGGGTTTAAGAAGTAGATTGGTACGGAAGGTGTTAGATATGGCACGAGACTGCAAGATTTAAGACACCTAACCTGAATTCATTTGATGTTGTACCGTAGCATAAACGGTTCCTTGTACTCCATTTGCCTTTAGTCTCTGGTATATAGAGACTTCTCTCGTATACACTGGCCTCTTCTGTAACAAGCTACAAACAACAGCGTTAACACTATAATAATATAATATAACTTTAAAAGTTACACACACACACACACTCTCTCTCTCTCTGTCTATTCTATTTCTCCCTTATCTTTGGGACTTATCGAGCGATTGTTCGCTGACGACATTCCTTCTCTTTCTTCTTTGGAATGTTGTCAGGTGTATCGGACCTTCAGGAGATCGAGCCCACCAGCGAGGATTTGGACCAGCTAGCTTTCGACCCATAGCTTTAGATTCTTTGTACACATTTACATTCTGTATTTTCCATTTCTGTTATGTCACTGTTTAGGCATTGCTTTTTCATTCCATGTATTTACTTTTCCATGTACTGTAAAAGAATGTTAATAAATAAAGTTGTTGTTCAGTTATATCTTTTGTCTCTTGTGCATTTTATTTATATTGCTTAGTTACGTTTAGCGTATTTACTTCTGAGTAAATACGTAGCGGCCAGTCGTGTTCTCTGCCCATACACCGGAAAGCGGGGCGTGCAAGGTTTTGTTGGTGGCTCATGCAGGTCTGAGCTATATGGAACCCTACCATGCGGTTCGGTTCTGCGTGGACAACCAAAGTAATATAACACAAGAACCAGCAACTGAAAATATTCTTTACAATTCATACTCCTTGAATCTTATCATTTCATATACTTTGAATCTGTCCTAACCTAAATTTTTCTTTTAAGGTTATGCATTCCCTAAACAACACCATCACCAATGTCAACAACACACCTCCACCACTACCACTCACACCTGTCGTCCCTGCTCCGATCAACGAGCAAACGGTTCTGCTTGAGGCGATCCACAGCTTTCTGGAAGGACAGCAGCAGCAGACTGCTATCCTGATGAACTGACCAGAGGCAGAAGAAGCTGGGGTGAAGCAATTCAGAGTTTTGCACCCCAAACAATTCTCAGGAAAAGAGAGCCCTCTAGAAGCTGAGCAATGGGCTCAGAGCATAGAAGATGATCTGGCAGTGGCACAAGTGCCAGAGATAGCTTGGGTCCGAGTTGTGATGCTGCAGCTCACTGACAATGCACGGGTTTGGTGGAAGGCGGAAGAAAACCGTCTTGATCAACCCATCGAATGGAAGACTTTCCGAGACATATTCGACGCAAAGTACTTCCCTAAGACTGTCCGCTTTGATATGGAACAGCGGTTTATCCATCTGCAACAAGGTTCAATGTGGACCAAGTCAGTAGATGAATATGACGCTGAGTTCACCATGCTCAGTCGGTAAGATATGCCTCAATAATTCGATTTTTTCAATATATTACATACTACACAGCTAACACAAGACCGTAACATGTTTGCGTCCCATCTCATACCGACTGCTGAGATCAGGGCTAGAAGATTTCAGTAAGGGTTGGACCCGGAAATCCAAGCTGCATTAGCTACAGGGGATTTCCCAACTCATGATATGGCATTGAAAGCTACCCGCCATTATGGGGCAGTGGTAAAGATGAGGGGCAGACCTCAATCTTCCAGAGTGAAGCGCCCTGCCAATCAGATGGCAGGAGGAGCCTCTTCAAGGCCAACTGTTGAACTCAGAAGACTGGAAGAAGCCAGTAATCAGCCGAGTCCTGACTTTTGCTTCTAATACAAGAGGGAAGGACACTGGTAGAAGGACTGTAGGCGCGCAAAAGGCCTATGTTTAGTTTGTGGCGCGTCCAATCACGGAATTGAAAACTGTCCTTATAGTCGCAACCCAGCTCACACCCCCACCAACTACCTGCAGCGGCCAGCTATCCAGGATCCTGCACCTCGTCTAGCACTCCCTGCTCTACCACCTGTACAGCCTACTTGCCAATTCCAACAGGCAATGAGAGACATGCCTCGAGGGCAGAGAAACATATGCCTCCAACTAGAAGGAATGTACTACGGCGTCAGACTTTCACATTAGCAGCCATAGAAACCGAGGCTGTAGGTCAAGGTAACACCGGTAATCCTCTTACACATTCTTAAATCCTTGTATCACTTTGTTATTTTTCATACACTATCGGTAGTTCAGTCACTAAACTGTCCTTGAATCTGTTGCACTTTTCTTTTACAAATTCCGATGACGAAATTTTTATAAGGATGGTAGAATGTAACATCCCTAAACTTTCTGTACAACTTTCTCTACAATTTTTCAAAAATACAGAAAGGGGTACTTTTGCCTGAGCACAAGTTATAAATTTTTTTTGCTTTTTAATAGCAAGAAACAACTTGTAGATCATTGGTAAGACCTTGCACTGCTGTTACAAAGCACCAGAGTTCAAATCCCATTAGCCACATTATTTTTTATATTGTTTTCTTTTAAATTTTTAGAAGCCGAAGAGCCTACATGTGCATAACTCGTAAAAACCAAAAGTCGCATATAAAACAAATTGACCCAGGAGAAAGACCAACCGACGGTGGACACGTGGCGACGAGCCCCGGCCCGACTCGGCTGACTCGGGCCGGCGACTCGGCCGGCGAGGCCGGGTTGACTCGGTCAAAATCCGAGTTAGTCTTCTTGACTTCTCTGTCTTTTTGCCTCCCCATAACCCTTATACACTTTAAAAACCCTGCACATTTACAGAGTCAATAAAAACACTTGTTTACTCTATTTTAAATACAATTTTCATACAACCTTTCATCTACCCTAACCCTAATCTTTTCCTATAAATACCACTCCATTCCACACACCCCTCACTCACAAACTCTATCCAAACTCTTTAAAAAATCCCTAGAACTTTTGTGTACAAGTGAAATTAGCGATGGGCGAAACTCCGGCGAACTTCCGACGACGACCCTAAGAGCTCCCGGCGTCGAAACGACGCACTGGAACCTACTTCCACTCCTTCTTCCTCTTTTCTAAGCTAAATTCCAGTAAGTCCCTCCTCCTTCTTCTCTTTTCGATTCTGAAAACTCGTATTTCTAAAACCCGATGGAAGCGGAGTTAATCCGACTTCCGATCCGGTTTTCTTTAAAAATTTCCAATTTTCTTAACTATAAACATACCAAACTCTCACATCTTGACTATTAAATATTAACAAAACATCATGAACAAGTTTCATAACAAAATATTTCATATTATAATTTTTATCGTACTTTTTCAGTAAAATATCATGTAGTTTAGTTTTGACATTAAACATCATATTTCTTGCTATATCTTTAAATAGATCACGAGGTAATGACCTACCTCCTCACAACACTCATATGCAACATAGCACAATGTCTTTCGGGAATATAGAATACGAGAATACGAATTTACACATAAATACCTTTTACTATTAAAATATTTTTCTATAAGATTATGTATTTTAAATAAATCTTTGCAAAGCGCAGCTACAACCCATTTTGGGGAACCCGTTAGGGATGGTGCGGATTACCGCACATTCTCGGGCTTAGTAGTGCGAGATGCAGATCTCCGCAAGGAGCATTTGGTCTCGAAAGATTTAAAAATACAAGCATCTTAAGAAAATGAGATTTCTAGAAAAATAATAAATTAAATTATTTTTATAAATATATATATATATATATATGTATCACCAAAATAACTATTTTTGATATAGTATAAATATTCCAACTTTTCTAAATAAAAAAAATCATTTTACATGAAAATACCATGCAACTCTATACAAGTTCTATACTTTACAATTAAATACCATATATTATGAAAAATAGGTTTTTTAATCACTAGAAATGTCATAATGATAAAATATACATCAATGAAAACTTTAAAGACGATAATAAAATACTTGAGGTGTATTTTGAAAACTATACAAAATTATTTTTTACATAAAACCCCCTCAAGTTCTATAAATTACCCTAAGGACTCTAGTAAGTATAGGTTTAAGCGGGACCAGTCTCTTGAGACTTAGGGAGCCGGAGATATGGATGCTTGCCTATTTAAGGTAGACAATTTAACAAACGGTGTTATCAACACGGTAATAAATTTTGAAAAAGACACAAATCCTGCCACCCATGTGCAGCGGTTACCGATAACACCAAAACCTAATTCAGGATTCAATTTCTTTTTCTAATTGTTCTGACTCAGACTAATTCTCATTATAAATAATCTAACTTGAATATGATTCAAGTACAAACTACAATTCCATATGAATCCATAAATACATATATTCAATCTATTCAATCTATATTGACTGAACTGAACCATTGATATACTTCCATCTACATGATTCTCCAGTTACATCCATTTACTGATATCATGGTTTCGACAAGTCATCCATCTGTACAATCTATAATACAAGACAATACAATTTATAATACAATACAATCAAGACATCGCGGGGTTTAAGGGGTAGATTGGTACGGAAGGTGTTAGAAGTGGCACAAGACTGCAAGATTTAAGACACCTAACCTGATTTCATTTGCTGTTGTTCCGTGGCATAAACGGTTCCTTGTACTCCATTTGCCTTTAGTCTCTGGCATATAAAGACTCCTCTCGTATACACTGGCCTCTTCTGTACCAAGCTACAAACAACAGCGTTAACACTATAATAATATAATATAATTTTAAAAGTTACACACTCTCTCTCTCTGTTTATTCTATTTCTCCCTTATCTTTGGGACTTACTGAGCGATTGTTCGCTGATGACATTCCTTCTCTATCTTCTTTGGAATGTTGTCAGGTGGATCGAACCCTCACAAGATCGAGCCCACCAGCGAGGATTTGGACCAGCTAGCTTTCGACCCAGAGTTTTAGATTCCTTATACACATTTACATTCTGTAATTTCCATTTCTGTTATGCCACTGTTTAGGTATTGCTTTTTCATTCCATGTATTTACTTTTCCATGTACTATAAAAGAATGTTAATAAATAATGTTGTTGTTCAGTTATATCTTTTGTCTCTTGTGCATTTTATTTATATTGCTTAGTTACGCTTAGCGTATTTACTTCTGAGTAAATACGTAGCGGCCAGTCGTGTCCTCTGCCCGTACACCGGGAAGCGGGGTGTGACAAATAGTGAGTCAAGACTAATATACAAATAATAAAACCTAAGCCTTACCCATTCCACAAATATCTCCACAATTTACACCTCGTTTTTCTATTTTCTAAAAATAGAAAAATATGTCATGCTTCATATATATATATATATATATATATAAAGCAATTAGTGAGCTAATGATATTAGTTAAGATATAATTATATCACATATAATATATATATCACATTATTAACTCAACACTTGATCTAATAATCTGGTTATATCTCATATAACCGACTAATATAATTAATCTGAATATCACATTATCAAACCAACACTTGATTCGATAATCCGGCTATATCACATATAACCTGACCGACATCAGATAACCGCCAGATTATAATACGGTGTCACATACTCATATTTAATCAGGCCCACGCACATATCAATATATGTGCCCTACTTCGTTTCGCTCGAACCAGGAAACTTTTGTGCGGGACTCTAAAAACTCGTCAATACACCAGCAGTAGGTGATGATCACACCAATCACTTACAAGCCGTCAGCGGTACTAGCTGGACTTAACGGCTACCCTGGTATTGAGTGATATGAAGATCAACGAGTAAGCTCGTCCATACTCTCCATGAAGCCTATCAGTAACACTATCATACAGTCCGATCTCTTGTTCTGATATGTCGCATATCATGTCTAGGGGTAGTAAACGTCAGACCCCGGTAACGTGATAAGTCATGCCATGACTGGCCTATAACGGTTTGAGAAACTACTGATAACTCTTATCAGTAAATCTCAGCAATAGCCCTGGCCAAGGACTTCTAGTTATAGCCAATCGAGCAAAGCGCAACATCAACCCCCAATACCAGGAGAGAAGAAACCCCTCCTATCGCTCATTACCTCAATGTGACTCGGGACTATATCCAAAATCCACCTGTTTGCACGACTCTTTTGAGACGTGGTAGGTAGGAAATCAAAGCACAATGGAGCCACACGAGACTCTATGACGATCTCGGGTCTACAGACTAACCTGTACCAGTGTCATCAGAGGACTGCTATCTGACGATAGGTATACTACCACATAGGGGTCCTCAGCGAGTCCTGTTCGGTGTACCCATTCTCCAATGAGCACATGTGTACAATCTTTGATGCCACACACCAATGTTTGTGGGATCAACCATCGCCCTCTAAGGGACAAGAAATGTACACACTAGTCTACTATGGAATATCGATGCTCTATTCTCGATATTCCCTCGACTAGAAACTGATTAAAGGATGTACTTTTGGACCACCCTGGCCCCACTAGTATGATCTCATCATATTCCTGATAGTCAAGTACATATCTTAAGGGCTTTATCAACATGTGAAAGCAAGACAGTAAAGAATACCAGTCAACAAGTTAAGATAAAGAGTAACAAGATAGCATACTATCATGTCGAGCAATAAAGTCCTCTATATACATGTTCAAGCATCCACTATAATATACATCACATGTACAATAATGGCATCTATGGCATACATATTCCTAACATATATGTATTCATATACATACACTTATATATGTGTGTGTGTGTATATAATCTTAAAAAGAAGAAGATATGTATCCTATACATAAACAAATCCATCAGTATCTAATACTTATGAGAGAGCAAAAAAGAGTATGTATTTTACACACACACACACACACACACACTAGAAACCATATCACATATACTCTTATTAAGTCAACACTTGACTTAATAATCCGGTTTTTAAAGCAGCTAGTATTTTTCAGACATTCGATTAAATCATACATTTAATCGAACTCCCGCACATATCCAATTCGCATGTCACATCAACATTTTGCCCGGGCTGGCACCTTCGTTACGGGACTCTAAAGACCTGTCAATATGTTGGCGGTAGGTTATATATAGAATCATATTCAACTGAATCCGAAACACTTTCAAATCCAATCTCCTGACGGGATAACTCACAAGTACGTTGGTGGCACTAGCTATGCGTAACGGCTACCCAGGTATGAGCAAGATGTAGGGTTACTGGGCACTCTCACAAGGTTCTACAAGGCATCAACCATGCCCGATTTAAATTTTAGACGTGCCGAACAACCCTAACCAAGATCTTAGACTAGAGATTAGGCGAAACAAAGCAAGTAAACAACTTTACTTCTAAGAGTTAGGGATTACAACCTTTGTAGTCCGTTCCTTCACTTCTAAAGCTCCGTGTTGAGGTCCCTTTACTACGATCATCGAGTATCCGGATTCTAGAAAGGCTCCATAAAAGAAAGATGCAAGCTTGCTTCCGATCTTCGATGACAAAGATGATCTACCTTGAAGAAACTCAAACCCAAGCTTACTTTGCTAATCAAGTATTAGCAAAGCAAACACCCTAATCTAAGTAGCTAGAATAGATGAGGATGATGAAGTAGGAATTTAGCACTCATTTATTTTCTATTTCTCACTTATTTTCATCACTTCACAAAAAGCTAGAAAGCTTTTCATGCAAGGAAGAAGAAGGAAGAAGATGATCAATTCTTTTGTGATGAATAATGAAATCTTGTGAGGTTAGAAATGCAACCATGGGTTAAGTATGATAACTTAACCCATGTAGAGACTTAACCATGGTGAAGGGTTAGGTTGGGTTAACAAATATCAACCAAAATATGTTTAGAAAATATCTTTAGTTAAAAACAAAAGCAAAGCTTCTAGAAGCTTCAAGAAGGTTTAACCCTAATCCAAACCCTAACCATGTTTAAACTCCACAAAACATGTTGCATTTGTAACCTTAACTTGTTACAATATTATATATCACATATATAATATATTTTGTAACAAAATAAAATAATACAATTAACATATATCGCATATATATCAATGTATTACCCGAGTGAGAAAAAGAATCTTTTAGTGAGCTTATATTAGTTAATGTAATTTAATATATCAAATATATAATTATACATTAAATTATCGAATCAACACTTGATCCGATAATCCGGCTATTTCATAAATAACCGACTAATATAATCTGTATCCGTTCATCGAACCAACACTTGATCCGATGACCCGGCTATATCTCATATACCCGGCCGATAACTCATATCGCAAGAATCTAATACGGTATCACATACACGTATTGTTCTCGGTCCCGCACATATCATATATGTGCTCCAACTCCGTTTTGCCTGAGCCAGGAAACCTCTGTGTAGGACTCTAAAGAATCGTCAATACGCCGGCAGTAGGTGATGATCATATCACACCCACAAGCTGCAAGCGGTCAGCTAAACGTAACAGCCACCCAGGTATTGAGCGATCAGAAGATCAACAAGCAAGCCTGTACATTCTCCTGCGAATCCAATCAGTAACACTCTCGTACAGTCCGGTCTCTTCGTCTGATATGTCGCATATCTCGCTTAGGGGTGGTAAACGTCAGACCCTAGTAGCTTGATAAGCCGTGTCGATATGAGGTCCATAACAGTTCAAGAAACTACTAATAACACTTACCAGTAAATCTCAGCAACCCTGGCCAGGGATTTCCAGTTATAGCCAATCGAACATGGCGCAACATCAACTCCCTATACCGGGAGAGACGAAACCCCTCCTATCGCTCATTGCTTCCATGTGATTCGGGGCTGTACCCAAAAGCCACAGTTTTGCACGCCCTCTTAGACGTGGTATGATGGAAATCAAAGCACAGTGGGAATCACACAAGACTCTATGACGATCTCGGGTCTACAGACTAACCTGTACCAGTGTCACCAGAGAACTGCTATCTGACGTGAGGTATAATACCATCTGGGAGTTCTCGACGAGTCCGTCCAGTGTACTCAGTCTTCACTGAGCACCCGTATACCTTCTCTGATGTCAAACACCAATGGATATGGGATCATCCATCGCCCATCATATGGGTCAAGAAGCGCATACGCTAGTCTACTCTGGAGTATCGATGCCCTGTCTCGGTACTCCCACGACTAGGAACATTTGAAGGATGTACTTAGCGACTACACTATCCCCACTAGTATGATCTGCATCATAGTCCTGGTATTCAAGTACTCATCCTAAGGGCTTTATCAACATGTGACATAGAGACAATCAGAGTACATGTTAAGATAAAGAGTAACCAGATAGCATACTTTCATGTCGAGCAAGAAAGTCCTCCCTATATATGTCCAAGCATCAACTACAATATACAACGTATGTACAGTAATGGCCTCTAGGGCATACATATAACTAACAATCTCCCACTTGCACTAGGGCCATCTGTTGTGCTATCGCATACCCAACAATCAGCTGTGGTTGAAGTATCTCATACTCAACCATCCCATAATAGTCTCTACTGGGAAATAGGACTTTGTGAGTGGATCCGCGCTGTTGTCCTCTGTATCTTCTCTCCTAACCTCGATGTACCTGGAGGTCAACCATCTCCATGATCAGGTGATACTGCCTAAGAATATATCTGGATCACAGATGGGACGGGGGTTCCTTGGCATAAGCCACAACTCCATTGTCACACAATGGCAGGAACGAAGTTCATCTCATGAACTAAAATATATCCAGACTGTCTCTTTGGTAGCATCCTTGGTAACGATGTATCTTGCCTTTAATCGTCTAGTAAGTCACGGTATCTAGCTTGGAACTCTTCCAACATACCGTCCCCCCACTGAGGGTAAAGTCAATGCCTGCGACTGACATTCAGTCGTCCTTATCACCCTGGAACCTTTCCAGTGATTTTCCGCAAGATCGATTGATACCATCTCACTACAACTAGTGAGAATCCTAACATCCAATTAGATCTATCTCATAGATCCAAAACTCAGGATTTAGGAGGTATCACCTTGATCCTATAGAGAATCTTTGTGATAAGAGGAGATTGACCGAGCGTAGCATAGGAAACTCCTTCCCTATCAAGAGTATGCCATCCGCGTACTCTACGAGGATCACCACCATACTCTCTACTACATATTTGTATATAAAAGGTTCATCTACCATTTTGATGAAGTCAAACTCTTTGACTACTACATCAAAACAGACGTTCCAACTCCGCGATGCCTGATTTATCACATAAAACATCTTGCACACGTTTCCGCTGCTTCCACTGTCTACGAAGCCCTCTGGCTGTGTACTTATAGACACTCTCTTCCAAATCATTATTTAGAAAAGTAGTCATGACACCCAACCGCCAGATATCGTAGTCATAGTATGTAGCAGTGGCAAGTAGGATCTGGATGGACTTAAGCATAGCTTTGAAAGTCTCAACTTTTCCATGTACACCAAGTAATCTTCTCAAGATATACTTGCTCCTGATGTGGATTTAACCCTTCAGATAAAGCAACCAAAGTCCATACTTTGTTGGTGTATAAGGAGTCCATCTCAGATCGCTAAGCATCCAGCCATTCTTACAGAGTCCTACTCCTGATGGCCTGCTCGAAACTAATTGGATCATCATCTCATGATGCAATCCTCGCTCTCACTGTCATAGAGAAACCGAAGTATCTCTCAGGTGGATGAGGAACCCTACCAGATCGGCGGAGAGGCTGAGGTTCGTTGGAAACTATTGAATCCTCCGGATTTACCAAATCTTCAGCTGCAGTTTGTATAGCTGGAACTCCTTCCAGTTCTACCTCATTACCACTAATTTCTTCACAAGAAATTCCCTTTCACAAAGGTGGCATGCTGAGAAACAAAAACACTTTTTGTTCCCCAGTTTGGTAGAAGATATTCCCTTGCGAATGCTTGGGATATCCAACAAACTTCCACAGAACTGACCTTGCCTCGAGCTTGTCCGGATTTTGCTTTTGACATAGGCCGGACAACCCCAAATCTTAACTTCCTTAAGAGATGGGCTCTTACCATACCATATCACATATGGAGTGGTAGGCATCTGATTTGGTTGGAACCCTATTCAATAGGTATGCAACTTCTCAAGTTCATAACCCCAAAAGAAAATAGGCAACTCAGTAGTACTCATCATAGAGCACACCATATCACATAAGGTGTGATTGCTCCACCCCGATACACCGACGTGCTGTGGTGTATACGGAGGAGTAATGCTGAGAGAGAATCTCATTCTCCTTTAGAATAGTCCAGGAATTCCGTGCTCAAGTATTCTCCTTCTTGATCTCATCAAAAGACATAATACTTATACTCGTTTTTGGTTCTCTACTTCTAACTTATATTCATTGAATTTCTCAAAAGTTCCAGACTTGTGTTTCAACAGGAACATATGTCCGGATCTTGAGAGATAATCAGTGAATGTAATGAAGTACAAAGAACCGGTCTTGGCATGTGTAGACTGGGGACCTTCATACATCAGCATGTATCAATTCCAAGAGTTCACTAACTCTTTCTCTGTTTCCAATAAACGGAGCTGTGGTCATCTTATCTTTGTGACATGACTGGCAAGTTTTACAAGATGTAAATCCAAACTAATTTAAATATGCATCTTTATGTAACTTCAGCTAGTCGGGTCGCATTGATATGACCTAGTCTACAATGCCTCAAGAAGAATTCGTTCATTTCTGAACTCTTCCTCTTGTGTGTGTTCTGTACGTTAAGAACTGTGGTTTGATTTAGAACGTCTATGCTTTTAGATAACGTGCCTGAACCGATCAACTCTTGATATAGGAAATGTTCAAAATATTGTCCAACAATACAAAATTATATCCTTCTTTACTAATAAAGAGACTGATATGATGTTGTATATCAGGTTCGATATCTAATAACATTCGTTCAGAATCAATGTATTCTGGTAATACAGGGTGATAACTGCCAACAGACTTGGCTGCAACACTTGCATCATTTCCAATTCTTGAAACTTATCACCCGTTCTCGGTTCTCTACCTTTCTGTAGCCCATGTAACATATTACATTTGCGGGATCCTGATCCGGTATCTCATACCTAGGACGTAAAGGATACTGAGAAATAGTTCTTGGTAATGAACACACCCGAAGATGATGCATCAGCATGCACTTTCTTCGTTTGGGCGGCACGGGAATTCTGGTAATCCCCTATTTCCTGCTCTATCTTATAACAATTATAAGTTGGAGCGGGACCAACGTTCCCTAGCGCAGTATAACAAGCGGGTTCGATCAATACATCCGTATTATTATCTTGATTAAGGCGTGACATGGTCGCTACCTGGAGAGAGATAGAAGAAAACACTCAGCGTATGCTCTTGCAAGATTAGATTTGTTATTAATATATCTAATCAGGATGTCTCCCACTATTTTAGTCAAATCTTCCTTCAAACCCTAAAAGGAAAGACTAGCCGGGATTAATTACACCCTACAAGTTCGCCAATCTTTCAGCCAGGCCAGTGCCGGTACTTTGAGGGAGGTTCCCCGCGCTTTCGCACGGACCTAATTAAAGTAAACCTCGTTTTCCCAGAGGCATAACTCCGTTGACACCTTTCTATACACCTACTTGATCGGCTAATTGTAATATGTAAAACTCTCTCAGGAGTAACTCTTACTCGCAGCGGGTATCAGGATCCAACTATCTCATAGACGGTATGCAATATCATTACAAATTTCAACACTTGAAATTCCCGATAATATTTTACCCCTAACCTCCTATGACCTTGACAAAGGCCAACAAACTATAGGATGCTAGTCAAGTTCAACCCGTCATTTCCTGATTGAATCAAACTCATCCGCACGACCGTTGACAAAGGCCAACAAGGTCGCACGACTACCCTAACTCAATCACATCATATGCTTATACAAATAAGCAGTAATCAGCTACCGCACACTACGCCTTGACAAAGGCCAACAAACACAGCACGAATACTAAATACTACTTATCTGAAATGACTGATTTATCAAAAATATTTCTAAACCGCAATCAAGAACGGCGTCGCTTGGTAGCTAGCCGGTGGTACGGGTCGGTCCGCAGGGATGTTGTGAATTTCCTAGTTGTTCTTACGAGCTAATTCCGAACGGTGTGAACGGATTAATTAAATCTAAAAACTAAATCTATCTAGATCTAAATCTTGCTAGGGTTAGGTTTAGGGTAGGTTTGGAAATGTAAATAAATCTCACCACTTTCTATACCCAAATTAAGATCTATGAGGTGTTATAGTAATTATTAATAAAGGGAATTAGAACCATTAGGGAAGGTGTTCCTTCCTCTCGGTTCTTGTCCTTCCTTTATCAATCCTTACCCTAACCTCCATGGAAAACACGCTCAACCGGGCCTTTATACTACGGTATCACCGCTACCTCGTGGGATAGGGTGCCGTAGGGAGCGGTGTGTGCATGTATGCATAGAGTCCTATTGATTATATATGATGGGCAAGAAAGGGATGAGAGATCTCATCTTTCAAAAGCCTTCCCCAAAGCTAACCCTAACAAGCAAGGAGACTACTCGCTCATTAGGAAATTTAAAAATATTTAACTAGGGCAGAGAATGAAAAATTACCTAGGGCAAGAATTGAAATTACCTACTTACTTTACAGATGGCTCTCTCCAAACATTTACGCAGGGTTGTCAGATCTGAATAAATGATATGAAAAGAGGCATCGATGCTCTCCAAAAGAATTCTAAATTTTATTCATAAAAAGAGGCATAGGGAGGCATAGCCTAATACAATGAATTAGAGTTCCTATTTATAGAGGATAGGAATCCCTAGGTTACAATTGATCCGCATGTCTACATTTACCAAAATAGCCCTAGGTAGACTAGTCAAAGCCGTCTTAAAATTATGGTAAGATTTATATTCCTTAATTGCTCAGGCCCGCCGCGGAACCGCGGCCCGAGGCCCTGTTTGGCCGCGGTTCCGCTGCCAAAAAGATGATTTGGCTGCTACAACTTCTTGTGATGGTCCCTGGCTCTCTGGTCTTCGTACTTCTTTATTTCTTTTCTCAATTTTGCTTCTGATTCTCTTCCAGATTTTCCAGTGAACGTTGTTGTGGACTTTAACCGTGGCTTTGTGTCGACGTCTTGAACCTTGCTTTGTGAACTGATCTTTATGTAGGTGTTCCCCTCCGAATGGCGGCCAAGACTGGACGTCTTGCCTGAGATTCGGGACAGATGCTATATAGTTTTATCCGTCTACCTCTCCGAGGATGCCAAGTTGATTTATGGCACCGTGTATCGGAGGTTTAGACGGATGTGGCCGACGTAGCAGACTTCGTCAGATCCCCCCTCGTTTGAGGGGGTTTTGATTGTGGGGACGCTCTTCCCTGCAGGCGCAAGCCCCTTCAGTTAATTACGCTACCGCATCGCGGTAGTCACTTTCTCCTTCTCCAGAATTTCACTTCGTGTCGTGTGTGTTTGTTTTGTTTGTGGATGCCCGTGGATTGTATACGGAGACTAAGTTATGCCGTCGCCCGTAGGACGTGGATTAGTCCAAATCCGTATTTACTTAGATTTGGGTTTGGTGTTTTAGTTTAAGGATACATTAGCCATATTGAGGCTAAGATCAACTTAACAGGATCGTTTGGATCCGATAAAAGAGCATTTAGGGGCTCTATTGTTCCAGTTTAGGGACGTAGTGGTCCATATGTAGTTTAAGGACATTTCGGTCCATTGCCAGTTTAGGGACATGGTGGTCCATTGGTTTAAGGACGCATAAGTCCGTGGGTTTAAGGACCCCACAGTCCGTATTGATGTGTGGTTGTCGGGACCCGTCACCTCTCTGACATCGTTGAAGGATTACAATGATAGGAGTCAGAGGAGTTCAGAGATATACCCTCGAACCGGATGTAAATTGATTTAGGAGAGCAGCTGTGCTCAGTCAATTTAATTTGAGGACTTACGGCCATGATTGGGCTAAGTCCAGTTGGGAATATTCAACGTTTTTATTTATCTTTGGCCTATTAGGCCTGTGCTAGGGTTTTGCCCCTTTTTAAATAATGCACTGCATTTCTTATTTTGTTTGGGCTCTGCCCTTTTATAAATGATGCAGAGCATCAATTTTGTTTGGGCTCTGCCCTTTTAATGCATTGCATTTTATTTTGCTTGGGCTCTGCCCTTTTATAAATGATGCAGAGCATCAATTTTGTTTGGGCCATGCCCTTTTATTGCATTGCAATTTATTTTGGCCTGCTAGGCCTTTTTGATTTGGGCCTGACCCTTCAGTAAACAATACAGTGCATTTGTCGGGCGCTTTGCGCCAATCATTGAGCGCAAGCGCTTGGGGTGGTGACATATGTCGCGCAAGTGCAGTGCGCGGCGCTGTTGCGCTGCTGACACGTGGCGCGCTCTGGTGAGTTGCGCCAATTTCAGAGAGCAATGCTCTATCTTAAAAGCGTATGGCGCAAGTGGTCCTGGTGCTGACATGTGGCGCTCTCTGGTGGCTTGCGCCAACCCTGGAGCGCAACAGTGCAGTTTTGCAAGTGCAAGGCACTGTTTCAAAATCTTGATCCAATTTTAGATTCAAGAAAAGAATCTTTAAGATTCCAGAACCAATGGTTCATAAAAAGTGCAAGGCACTATTATTATTTGTTTTTTATTGAAGATCATTGATCTTGTTCTTAGATCAATGATCTATTCAGAAGAAATTCTTCTATTTTAAAGGTTTTTACCTTTTTCTTGAGTCTCTTTTCAAGTTTCTTCAGAGTTGAAGTTCTTGATGATTCTTGATATTGATGATCTTTTGAGTTGGGGTCTAGGGGTCTTTATATAGTGCCCATATATTTGTTAAGTTTGTTAAAGAGATCATTCTATGAGTGATTTGGGGAATTTTCCCCACCGTTGGATCTTTGATCCAAGGGCTTCTGTTTTACAGAAGACAATCTTCCTGTTTTAACAAGAACAGAAAGATCTTATTAGAATTTTAATTCTGTTTGGCACAGATGCACCAGCGCTTGACACGTGTCACGCAGCGCACAGCGCAGCGCAACTGCGTTGACACGTGTCGCGCAGCGCTTGCGCAGAAGCAACTGCGCTGACACGTGTCGCGCAGCGCTTGCGCAGAAGCAACTGCGCTGACACGTGTCGCGCAGCGCAGCGCTTGCGCAACTGAAGCTTTGCTTCCTTTAATTTTGTTTTTTAATAGAGCCTTGCTCTCATTGGGCGCACTGCCTTGGGCGCTGCGCTGACGTATCAGCTTCTGACACGTGGCGCGTTGCGCGCAGCGCACGGAATTTGAAGCGTTTCTTCAAAATTTGAATTTTTGAAATTCAAACAGAGCCTTGCTCTGATTGGGGGAAACAAATGCCCCCCCCCCCGCACCGTTGCGCTCACGTGGCGCACACGTGAGTGCAGCGGTGGCAAAATCTTGGCTGTTAGATCAACATGTAAGTTGAAGGGGTGCAGGCGCCTATAAATAGGACCCTTGGCCCTTGAAAATTTTTTACCATTTTTAAGAACTGGAATTTCAGAGTCTTGCTCTTGTTTAAGAACTTTATAGCCTTGCTCTCGTTTCTTTCTAAGAACTCCAAAGTTCAGATTTTTAGAACAACTTAGGTAAAATTTTAAATTAAATTAAATTAAATTTGATTAACAGAGCCTTGCTCTTATAGATCTTTGATCTAAAGAAAAACCCCTTTGGGGTTTTATTAACAGAGCCTTGCTCTCAAAAATTTATAGATCTACAGAGATCTTGTTCATGGGGTTTAACCCATGAACAGAGCTTTGCTCATGGATCAAATGTAGATCTTTTTTGATCTAAAAATGGAGAACTCCTAAAAGTTTTCATGGATCTTTAAGATCCCAAATTTTTAATCCTTAGGAGTTAAAGTTTTCTTTTGATGGATTTTTCCATCATTATTATAGAGCTAGGCTCTTTTTAGGAAATTTTATTCCCCTGAGACCAAAGTCTGACAAATGTCACTCTGTGACAGAGCTTTGCTCTGAAAGAGGAGATTTTCTCCTTGTCTCTAGGGATTTCCCATTAATGAGAATATTCTCTTGGGGATCTTTTCATTAATTAACAGTCTCACCCAATGATGTGGCTGTCTTATTAAATGATGCACTGCCATCCAGATTTTGTGGGTCCCCATTTGGTCCCTTACCCACTGCCTTGCAATGTAGTAAAAAAGAATTTTTAAAACGCCAAGCGTTGGAATTACAACACTGACGGCTAATTTTTGTCCCTCCGCAGGAAACATGTCTGCCAATCTGTCTTTCCCGTTTGTTCGTTCGGAGGGAGGGTTTCCCCAGGCACCGGTGGACCGAGTGGTGCTTGCTCTCATTAAGGATCATGACCCCGAGCACAAGAGCCTTCACTTATGGGGTAAGTGGTATAATAAGATCATCCAGGGTTGCCGAAGTTTCAGTTCCGCCACTCCGTCTGAGCCCATAGTTTCGATCCCCTATGCGGATGAACCCCCGGTGAAGTATGCCGTGGAGGTCAAAAATTGGAATTCGGATGACCTCCTCCAGCCTGCAATTGGTGCCATTCCCGTGCAGCCGCCGCCGGCGATAGACATTTTGGGAAGGCGAATCTGTCAGGGTGAAGCACACCCTTGGGGACAGGCCTATAATATTGGATTGGTTCCGCGACTGCCCGCCGGATATTTGCAGTGGGCCCGGTACATCTTATCGGCGAAAAGGACTCATTTGACGAAAATTGGTTAATATTCGGCTATCTACGTCTCACTCTTTGAGTATCCCTCTCCTCCAACGTGGTGGATTAAGTCTTTTATCGAGCAATGGAATATCCCCACCCACACCTTCTTGATGACGGACAGGGAGGTCTCTATTTCCTTGGAGGAATTTGCCGAAATCTCGGGTTTGCCGATGAGGGGGGAGCATTACGAGGAGTTACTTCCTCCTGACGAATACGTCTTTGCCACCAAGCCGCTAGTGTTTGATCTGACTCCGGAGAATGCTATTCAGCACCAGTATCCGGGCTTGGTGAAGGTGTTGGACATTTATGAAGGGCTCTATTTGGAATCGGGCGTCCGGGAAGTCAGTTTCGCAGATTTTATCGCCCACTTCATTCGACCGGAGTTTTTATCGGAGCGGAGCGAGAAGTTCGCTCAGCTCGATGACCCGTTTGGCTTTGGCTTGGACCGCCGACCCATATCGGAGAATGATCAAAGGGACTTTTATCTCCCCGGTACCGCCGTCGTCCCTTTCTCAGAAATCGCCGTCCCGGGTATGGATGAGGAGACCTTTTTTGTAGGGTTCATGGGCTTGTGGCTGTGCAGCTTTGCGCTCCCCATGCATCCGCGCCACATGCGGCCATCTGTTTTCTACCCAGTGCATCGGATGGTGGCTAGTTTGCAGTTGTCGGTAGGAATTGTCGGGCTGGCTTATCTTTATAATGGACTTAGCGTAGCGGCAGACGCTAGTGAGCCTGGGGTACAGCCCGCTAACTTCCCGATGCACTACTTCACCTCCTGGATGGAAATGCACGTGCACGGGGTGTTCGGCGCCCATAAGATTCCTCCATTTTTTGAGAAATGCAGACTCCCAAGAGTCATGCGGTTGGTCGGCGCTTCAATCGTGGTTGCATCTCCGCGGGATTCTAGGGGGCTGCTCCTTCGTCCGCACCTGGTTGGAGCGAAGGTTTCCTTTCTGGATAAAGTTATAACCATAGACTCAGAGACCACCAAGTCAGTGGTGCCGCTGCGCGATGATTTTAAAGACGGTGCTTCCATATTGAAGTCTCGGGAGATCCTCCATCTCTACTCCATTCGGCCGTGCTACCTGGTGTTTAGGCAGAATAAGACGGCGCTCCTCATGAGGTATAACCTTCACCGGTTCGCTCAGCAATCGAGCTATCACCAGGGGATCCCGATGGAAGCGTTCTTGGAAGAGCCCGTGGCCAGCCAAGAGGGGATAAGGAATGCCATACACCATTTCATGCGACTTAACACGGGCTCTTATTTCTTCATCAGCGAGCCGAGCTGCGTCCCAAACGTGCTCAACGTGTACGTGGCTTGGTACGCGCATGCAATGGGTCCAGTTATCCTTATGGAGAAGCGCATGCTGGTTGACCGCAAGGGTGCGCCTCCCGGCGGTGATCGCAAGGCTCCTTTGAAGCCAAGGACCCCGGTCATTCCTCCACTAAAAGACGCCGGAGTTGATCGACCACGCATGCTGAGCCCCCCGCGTGGATTGCCGCTGCCTGTTACGGAAAATGTGCCATCGGCGTCCCGTGCTCCAAGGGAGACGGTCAATGTGGTATCGCCGGAGTCAGGCATAGGTGCGGATATCGGGACCCGCCGCCCCAAGGTGCCCGCAAAGCGAAAATCGATCCCGGGTGCACCCAGGGCTGGAGGGTAAAAGAAGAAGAAGTCGCTCCTCTCCCTCGACGCTATCCTCGATTTAGAGCCTCAGGCCCCTCTAATCGAAGGTATAAGCGAGTATGGCAGCAATGAAGGCTTCTCGGTAGATCCCGCAGACACCAACCTGGCGGCCGCCATTGCGGCTTCCGAGCGGTCAGCTAGGCTCGAAGCGATGATGAATAAACTCGCTCAGTCAGGTAATCGTTAGTTGTGTTCTCCGTCACTTTATCGCATTTTTATCATTATTTTTGACTAATACTTTCCTCCATTTTTTAAACAGGTGTCACTACCGAAGAAGCCATTGCTGCCTCTTTAAAGACCTTCCAGGAGGAGGAGAAGAAGCGCGCCTTAATGGGCGTTGGTACGTCTCGCCTTATCAAAAAAAAAAATTTGTTATCTTTTTTGATGGACAACCTAACCTTCTTCCTTTTTTTCTTTGTAGGGGCTGCACCAGCTGATGCGAGGACTCTCCCCGGGCCCGCTACTGAAGTCCCAGTCTCGTCGGGGCTGCTGCGAGAGCCTCAACTCGACAAGTCGACGAGGGATGCCTTGAAGAATTTGGAGGAATCCCTGTTCACGGACGAGGACGTCTCAATGAAAGAGGCTTTGGTGAGGTCCGTCTCAACGGCTCGGGAGGAGAGAAAGCGGTTGAGGCGCGAGGCGAAGGCACGCAGGACTGCTTTAGCCGCGGGAGCGGGTCCAAGCACCATCATTCCCATTGGTTCTCCCTCCGAAGAGCTCCTGGCCGGCCTATCTACCGCACGCAGACAAGTGGCGCGTGCAGTTCGGGAAGCTAATGATAAGTCCACTTCAGGTAATGTACCTTTCAAGATTTCGTTGTAAGAATTGTAAACCTATCGGTTCTTATATATATTTGTCTTGCAGGGCCAAGTCCAACCGAAGGGGAGGCGGAAACCGTCGAACCTAAGGAGCCAGAGGAAGAAGCACTGGCCGAACCCGAGTCAACGGTGGGCAACGTTGTTGGGGCTGCTGAGCCTGAGTTGGAGGCAGAGGGGGCTGCACTCGAAAGGGTCGTTGATGCCGAGCCCGAGGTAGCGGCAAATGAGACGACAATCATAACTGAGCCTGGGGCAGTAGCGGCTGAGGCGCCTGAGACCAGCGACCCCATGGCAACGGCGGATGAGACAGCAGCAGCCGCTGAGCCTAAAGGAGTAGCGGATGAGATGGGTGTGACTCCCGGGGACGAGCCAGCCGCTCTTTCTCAAGAGTCTGGCAATGCTCCGATCATTGCTCTCCCCGTCTATGGTCTTCCACTGTCCCCTGGTCGTGCGAGCACAATGACAGCCCCGGTTGAGTCCGGTGACGAGGCCACGGGAGGTGGACTCGTATCGATGGAGGAGGGTTGTAACACTTCAAAAATATAAAATATTAATTTTTGGGAATTTTTATAATTTAATATTATTTTATTGAATATTTTAATATTTTGGTATTATTAAATGCAAATAAATGGGGAAAAATTATGGAAAATTATGAAAAAATTCTAAAATAGGGTAAATTAGAGAATTATGACATTTTAAAGTTTTTGTGATTAGTTTGACGCTAATTTAGTGCTAATCGCGATTAAAAATCGCTAATCGGATTTTTTGGCTTTTTGTGCAAAACTTGCACATATCATTTTTATCACACTTGTGCATTTTCTACCATGTTACTTTGGGTTTACTATTGGTGTGAGAAGGATTTGGATTAAAGAATAAAGAAAAAGAAAATAAGAAAAAGGTATGGTGAGAAGAGAGGGTAGGTGAGGACTTTGACTTAACCTTAGCCTTTCCCTTGGTTTTCCTCTCATTTCCTCCCCCCTCTTCCTGAGCTGCTTGCTGCTGCTGCCTCTCCTTCATCTCCCTCCCCTCTTCAACTCCTCACTTCACCTCTAAAACAACCCCAAAACCACACACTCATTTCTTTAAATGTGTGCACAAGCCCGAGACCTACAAGATAGACCAAGAAAGCATGGAGTTTGGCCACTAGGGGCAACTCAAGAAAATTCTTGAGTTGCCAATTGAGGTAATTTCTGAAACATTAGCTTAATTCTAGCATTCCCTATACCCCAATGTTGTTATAGAATCGATATTGTGTGATATTATGGACTTGATAAAAACCTAGTTAGGGTTTGAGAGAAACTTGTGTTGTATTGGGAAATTGAGCTCAGTTAAGGTGATACCAACACCATAGTGCCTAAATTGGAACCCAAAACCTGAAGCTTAAAACAGAATACGGATTTTAGAAACCGATATCGGGGGAAATTATGAAATCTGTGTAGTGTTTATTGAATCTGCTATCACCCGAGACACCCGAAAATAAAGTTGAGTGGACAGTGAGATGTGCAGGCACCATTGAACCAACACCCCAAACCCTAGCCCCCAACTCATCCGTACGGCCGCCAAATTTCCCTTTCTGGCCGCAATTTGCGGCCAGAGCAGTGAGGAATTTCCTTGTTTTCTGTGCATGGCCCTATTTCCTCTATTCTTGGCCCAGGGTACTTCTAGTTTTGACTGATTCCATCTAGGGTGAAATCTGGGACATATATCCTAAGTTGCTATTTTGGATTCGTGTTTCCGTATTCCGTATTTTTAATTCTGCAATTATGGATTGTGTTTTGCCTCGACTATGTGGCGTTTATACGACGATATAGAGGATTTATTGATGGTTTTGAAGGCGTGCCATAGGTTTTCACCTATAGGCCATGTTCCCCTCCGAACGGCGGCCTGGACGTTAGGACGTCCTGTGCCTGGGGTTCGGGGCAGATGCTATTTGGTTTTATCCGTCTATCTCTTCGAAGATGCCAAGTTGATTTATGGCACCTCGTATCGGAGGTTTAGACGGATGTGGCCGATGTAGCAGACTTCGTCAGATTCCCCCTCAGGGTGAGGGGTTTTTGATTGTGGGGACGCTCTTCCCTGCAGGCGCAAGCCCCTGCAGTTAATTACGCTACCGCATCGCGGTAACAACTTTCTCCTACTCCAGAGTTTCACTTCGTGTCGTGTGTGTTTATTTTGTTTATGGTTGCCCGTGGATTGTATACGGAGACTGAGTGATGTCGTCACCCGTAGGACGTGGGTTAGTCCAAATCCGTATTTAGTTAGATTTAGGTTTGGTATTTTTAGTTTAAGGATACGTTAGTCGCGTTGCGGCTAAGATCAACTTAAACGTTCGTCAAGGATACGTTAGTCCTGTTCTGGACTAAGATCAACCTGACGTGGTGATTCATTTAATTTATGGTCGTCGGGACTCATCACCTCCCTAACATCGTTGAAGGATTACAACGATAAGTGTCAGAGGAGCTCAGAGATATACCCTTGAACCAAAGCCAGTTGACTTAGGGTTTATGAAATCTGTTTGAATGTTTAAGGATACGTTAGCCGTGTTTGGGGCTAAGATCAACTTAAACGGGACCGTTTAGATCCGGGAAAAGAGCAATTGGCTCTATTGTTCCAGTTTAGGGATGTAGTGGTCCATTCTTAGTTTAGGGACGTCTCGGTCCAATGCCAGTTTAAGGACGTGGTGGTCCAATGCCAGTTTAAGGACGTGATGGTCCATTATTAGTTTAGAGACATTTCGGTCGACATTAGTTTAAGGACATCTCGGTCCAATATTAGTTTAAGGACGTCTCGGTCCAATATTAGTTTAAAGACGTTTCGGTCCGATATTAGTTTAGGGACGTTTCGGTCCGTCGTTAGTTTAAGGACGTCTCGGTCCATCGTTAGTTTAAGGACGTCTCGGTCCAATATTAGTTTAGGAACGTTTCGGTCCGATATTAGTTTAAGGACGTTTCGGTCCGTCGTTAGTTTAAGGACGTCTCGGTCCAATATTAGTTTGTGGTTGTTGGGACCCGTCACCTCTTTGACGTCGTTGAGGAATTACAACGATGGATATCAAAGGAGCTCGGAGATGTACCCTCGAACCGGACGTAGATTGATTTAGGAGAGCCATTTTGCTCAGTCGATTTAATTTAAGGACTTATGGCCACGATTGGGCTAAGTCCAGTTCAACATCTTTATTAAGTAATGCATTGCATTTTTTTCATTTCTTTATTTAGGCTCTGCAGAGCATCAATTTATTCTGAGCTCTGCTCATTTATGAATGATGCAATGCATCTGTTTTGTTTGGGCTCTGTCCCTTTTAAAATGCATAGCATTCTGGATATTCTGTTTGGGCTTTGCCCATTTATAAATGATGCAAAGCATCTGTTTTGATTTGGGTTCTGCCCCTTAAAATAATGCATTTGCGCTTTATTGAGCCTGTTAGGCCTTCTCTTAATTGGGCTTGGCCCTTTTTAATGCATCTGCGCTTTGCGCTAAGTAATGAGCGCAAGTCCATATGGTGATGACACGTGTCGTGCTCTGATGAGCGCAAGCGCACTAGCGCAGTGCGATGCGCTGTTGCGCTGCGCTATTGCGCTGCTGACACGTGGCGCGCTCTCAGCGAGTTGCGCCAATTCCAGAGAGCAAAGCTCTATCTTAAGGGCACTTAGCCCAAGTGGTTTTATAGCCGACACGTGGCGCTCTCTTACGAGCGCAACGGCGCAACTTGGAAGTGCAAAGCACTAAGAATCTTTTTAGATTCAAGAAGGGAAGTGCAAAGCACTGTTTAATTTCTTTGTCTAAATTAGATCAAAGAAAAATAAATTTTTCTTTATTCGAAGAACCAGAGGTTCTTAAAAGTGCAAAGCACTATTCTTTTATTATTTTATTATTTTTATTGTTTTTACAGAACCGAAGGTTCACAAGAAGTGCAAAGCACTGTTTTCTTTTTTATATAAAGATCATTGATCTTATATATATATATATAAATTTTTTAGACTCATGGTCTATTAGAAGGAATTTCTTCTAATCCATGAGGGTTCTTTACCTCTTTCTTGAGATCTTCTCAGAGTTTTCTCTGCTTAGAGTTCTTGATCTTTCGAGAAAATTGTTCATGCCTCTGAATTGAGGCTTAGGGTCCTATTTATAGTGACCACAAATCTGTTGAATTTGTTAACAGGATCTTTCCTGAGTGATTTTGGGAATTTTCCCACTGCTGGATCTTTGATCCAAAGGCCGAAGAAAATCTTCTAGTTCTGGAAAGAACAGAAAAGATTTCATAAAATCTTAATTTAGTTTGACGCGGATGCCCCAGCGCATGACACGTGTCGCGCAGCGCAGAGCGCAGCGCAAGTGCGCTAGCGCATCTGCGCTGACACGTGTCGCGCAGCGGAAAGCGCAGCGCAACTGCGCTAGCGCATCTGCGCTGACACGTGTCGCGCAGCGCAGAGCGCAGCGCAACTGCGCTGACGCGTGTCGCGCAGCGCAGCGTGCAGTACAGTTGAAGCGTTGCTTCCTTCAATCAGAGCTTTGCTCTGATTGGGTGCTCTTTCTGGGACGCTGCGCGCGGGACTTGAAGCTTTGCTTCAAAATTTGAATTTTGAATTCAAACAGAGCTTTGCTCTGATTGGGCGAAACAAATGCCCCCCCATCGTTGCGCTCACGTGGCGCACACGTGAGTGCAACGGTGGCAACCCTCCTGACCGTCGGATCAAGGGGGAATCTCAAGAGGCGCAAGCGCCTTATAAATAGGGCGTTTTACCCTTAGAAAATCTCACCATTAGGTTTTGATTTTCCAGAGCTTTGCTCTTGCTTAAGACTTCAGAGCTTTGCTCTTGCTTCCCAAAGTTTTTTTTTTTTTTAGAAAACTTTTAGGTAATGTTTAATTTAAAACCAAGTTAAATTAATTTAAGTCAATTTTAACCCACAGAGCTTTGCTCTCATAGATCTTTTGATCTAAAGAAGTTCCCTTCGGGGTTTCATCCACAGAGCTTTGCTCTCACGAATTCATAGATCTACAGAGATCTTGTTCATGGGTTCTAACCCATGAACATAGCTTTGCTCCTGAATTAAATGTAGATCTTTTAGACTTAAAAAAAATGAAGAATTTTCTCTGTAAGCTTTTATGGATCCTTTGTCAGGATTCCAGAAATTTTAATTTTAAAAAAAAAAAAATTTTTTTCAAAACTTTCCCTTTGATGGGGGTATTATAGAGCTAAGATCCTTTTTAAGGAATTTTATTCTTTTGAGACCAGAACTTGACAAGTGTCATTCTGTGATAGAGCTTTGCTCTAAAAGAGGAGATTTTCTCCTTGTCTCTAGTGATTCTTTCCCCCTTTTTTATAATGGGAATGTTCCCCCCAGGGGCCAACTGACAATCTCATCCAATGATGAGTTTGTCCCCTTAACTGACGTATTGTCATTTAGATTTCATGGGTCCCTCTTTGGTCTCCTGTTCACTGCACTGTGGTGCGGTGTAATTAATTAATTTTGATTTTAATTTAATTAATGCATTTTCTTTTTCCAATACCAAGCGTTAGGATTACAACACTGACATCTACATTGCTCTTTTTGCAGCGATTATGTCTGAAAACACTTCATTTCCGTTTGTCCGCTAAGAGGAGGGATTTCCAGAGGCGCCTTTGGATCGCGAGGTCCTGGCCATGATCAAGGCATACGACCCGGAGTATAAGAGCCTCCACCTTTGGGGGTCGTGGTACAATTAGATCATTATGGGTCGACGCAGCTTCACATGTGCGGTGCCGTCGGAGCCCATAACGGTGATTCATTACGCTAGCCCACCCCCGGTGCAGTATGCCGTGGAGATGACGGATTGGACATCGAAGGGTTTTCTTCATCCGGCCATAGATGCCATCCCGGTCCAGCGTCCTATGGTTTTAGATATCCTAGGACGCCGTATCTGTCAGGGCGAAGCGAGACCTTGGGGGCAATCATATAACATTGGTCTGATCCCCCGCCACCCGGTTGGCTATCTGCCGTGGGCCCGGTATATCCTATCGACGAGGAAGTCGCAGTTGATAAGACTAGGACTGTACACCGCAGTCTACGTCTCTCTCTTTCAGTATCCTACGCTTCCTACTTGGTGGTTCAAGGCCTTCCTGGAGCAGTGGAACATACCTACTCATACTTTCCTTGCCATGGATCGGGAGGTGTCTATCTCGTTGGAAGAGTTTACGGAGGTGTCTGGCCTACCGGCTATGGGGGAGCATTATGAGGAGTTGCTCCCGCCGGATGAGTACATCTTTGGTGCCAAGCCGATGATAAGGGAGCTCACGCCGGAGAACGCTGTTCAACATCAGTTCCCAAGTCTGATCAAGGTGTTGAACATCTATGAGGCCCTTTTCGTTGAGCATGGGAGCCGTGGAGTTAATTTTGAGGATTTTATTGCTCGGTTCCTTCATCCAAACATCCTCTCGGCGAAGACTGCCAAGTTTGCCAACCTTGAGGATCCTTTCGGCTTAGGTTTGGATAACCTGCCAGCGAAAGACATAGATCAAAAGAACTTTTTTCTTCCCAACTCCTCAACCATGTCTTTTGCGGAAGTCGCAGCCCCCGAGATGGACGAGGAGGCCTTCTTTTTGGGATTTCTTGGGCTTTGGCTGAGTTGGTTTGCACTTCCAATGCACTCTCACCGCATGCGGCCCTCTGTTTTTTATCCGGCCCACCGAATGACTATCGGGGTAAAGGTGGCCGTTGGGATCGCCGGCTTGGCGCATTTATATCACGGCCTTAGCCGAGCGGCAGATGCTAATGAACCTGGGGCGTTGCACGTGGTTTTCCCAATGCACTACTTCATGTCGTGGCTCGAACTACATACAGCGGGTGTTTTCGGCATGCATAAAAGGCCCTCATTCTACGAAAGGTGCATTTTTCCTCGCCTTCTACAGTTGATCGGCGCATCAATTGTAAATCCGTCGCCGCGAGATGCCAGGAGTTTACTCCTTCGTTCCCACACCGTTGGAACCGGTGTGTCTTTTATTGACAAGGTGTTGACCATTGGAAAAACGTCCACCACTGCAGTGCGGCCATTGCAAGACACTTTTCAGGATGGCGCTTCGATTTTAACGGCTCGAGAGATCCTTCACTTATATTCTATCAGACCGGGCTTTTTGGTGTTTAGGCAGGACGGGGGAGCGATCTTCATGAGATATAACCCGCATCGTTTCGCCCGACAGCTGAGCTATAACCAAGGGGTACCGTTGGAGGCCTTTTTATCGGAACCCGCCGCGACCGAAGAAGGGACGGAGAGAGCGCTGCATCATTTCATGCGTCTAAACACGGGCTCTCATTTTTTTATCAGTGAGCCGGCTTGCGCCCCCCGACTTCTTAGGGTGTACACAGAATGGTATAGTCATTCGACGGGAGCGGTCATAAAGGAGGAAAGGCGGTTGCTGATCGACCGTAAGGGTGCACCTCCAGGTAGCGATCGCAACGCTCCTCTGGTGCCAAGGACTCCAATAGTCGCTCCCTTAAAAGATGCTGGGAGCAGACCATCTCGTGTGCAAAGTCCTCCGTGTGAATTGCCGCTCCCCGATATTGCGGATGCACCTCCTGCACCCCACGCTCGGGCGGAAACAGTGGTTGTATCCTCGCCGGAGTCTAGCGTGGGTGCGGACATCGGGACCCGTCGTCCCAAAGCGGCTGCCAAGCGTAAGTCGCTTCCCCGTGAGCCTAGGGTTGGAGGGCAAAAGAAAAAGAAGTCGCTCTTCGCCGCTGACGTTGCGTTTGGCCAGGAACCCCACGCTCCTTATTCCGAGGATCTGCTTGAATATGGGACTAACGCGGGATTAGTGATGCCGCCGCCGGACGATACAGACTTGGAAGCTGCTCTCAGAGCTTCAGCATGGCTGGTGAAGCATGATGCGTGGCTGGCTAAGCTTGCGCAATCAGGTAACTACTAGTCACTTTTTCTTTGCTATGACGTATTTTCTTTCTTATTTCATTATTTTTGACTAACTCTCTTCTTTCTTTTCTTTCAACAGGCGTCACCGATGAAGAAGCCATTGCCGCTTCTCTGAAGACCTTTCAGGAAGAGGAACGTGCCAGGGCATCTGTGGGCCTTAGTAAGTTTCGACTCATCAAGTTTTTTCTGTTTTCCCTGTGTTATGGTCGACTTAACCTTTCCCTTTTAATTGCAGGGACCTCAATGCCGCTTCCTCCTAGTGACGCAGACGTCCTACCAGCTGCCGATGTTCCCGCTTCTTTTGGGCCACCACAGGAGGTTCGTCTTGAAGAGCCGATGAGAGATGCTTTAAAGGCTCTGAAGGCATCCCTGAATGAAGATGATGACGCCTTGAAGGAGGCGTCACAGAGGTCCCTCATAACCGCTCGGGAGGAGAGGAAGCGGTTGAGGCGTGAGGCGAAGGCGCGCAAGGCTGCCTTGGCCATGGGAGCGGGACCTAGCACCGCCCCTCGAGCTGGTACTCCTTCAGGAGAGGCCCCTGTCGCCCTATCCACTGCCCGCAGGGAAGTGGCTCGAGCAGTTCGGAGCGCAAATGGTAGATCCGCTTCAGGTAATATTTCTCTCAGGGTTTCTTTTTTGTTATAAGGATTTTAATATCGCTGGTCCTTATATCTCTTATCTTTGCAGGGCCAAGTCCGATCGAGGGAGAGGCGAGGGCCGTCGATCTTGGGGGAGCGGGGGAGGCAGTGCCTGCCGAACTTGAGCCGATAGTGGGCAGTATCGTTGAGGCCATGGAGCTTGAAGTGGGGTCCGAGGGGCCTGCCGCCGAGAAGGTCATTGATGCCGGATCTGAAGAGGTGGCAGATGATATGATCATTATAGATGAGTCCAGGGTGGTGGCGAATGAAGCGCTCGAGGCCGGCGATCCCCTGGCGATGGTGGGCGATACGACCGCCACTACTGAACCTGAGGGAGTAATGGGTGAGGTGGCCACGATTCCCGGAGACGAACTAACCGCGCCTTCTCTGGAATCTGGCAATACTCCAGCCATCGCCCTCCCTATCTATGGTCCTCCGCCGTCCCCAGATCTCGCGAGCCCGACAACGGTCCCCATCGAGTCGGGCGATGAGGCTATAGGCGGCGATCTTATGTCAATAGAGGAGGGAGTCGCCTCCGTTTCAGCCGGGAGCTCCCCAGGTAAACCCTAAGTGGCTGCTTTTCTTTACTTTACAACCATTTCTGACAAGTCCACCTTTTCGTAATGCAGGGGTAGCTAATGCCGATGCCCCACCGCTCGAGGGAGCGCCTTCGATGACCGCTTTGGCGGTGGTCACCTCTCAACTTTCTCTCATATCCTCGAAGGTGTTAGAAGGTATATGTTTGCGATTTATTAATCTTGTTTTCCAGATATCTAATTCGCGTACTAAAGTCACACTGTCGTGTTCTCAGGAGCGCTTTTTGATCATGTACATCAGATGTTGCTCCCGTACTTCTCATTCCCATCTAAGCTTGCTTCTTCCCCTAGTGGCGTTGGTGAGTATGATTTCCGTTGACATCCTTCCTTTCTTATTTCTTATTGACGGAATTGTCTCTAGACTCTTTTTTTTATCTCAACTGCAGTGCTACAGATTGAAGGAGGGGATGACAGATCAGCTGTGCCACCAGCCCTTCCGACCTTGCCACCTGTCTCAACTGGTATAATGACCGTTATATTGGTAGCTTTCCTCCCTCTATTTTCTGTACTTTTATCTGATCACATCCTGTCTCTTTCAGCTGTCGTTCTGGCTTCGGCGTCCTTCGAACCTCGCGTCACAATGCCAGCGGGTCCTTATCTGAGGAGACTGTCTTTAAAAGGCGCCGCGAATAGTCTGCGCATGTTGAGTGACTATGTCGAGGAACTCGATGTTGAAACTCCTACCTCTGCCGCAGACTTCGCTATGGTGGTTAACCCGATGTTAGCGATACTCGTGAACTTTCATAATGAGAGCATGATTGCATCCTGGGTTAACCATTGTAAGGAGATCGAGGGTTGCCAATTTCAATTGGAATCGTTGCGTCCCACTCCCGAGATTGTGGATGCCAATAATCAGAGGACTGCGTGGATTGAGCAGAGCGCTTCTTACTTCCGCCATCTCAAACAAGAAGTTATTTCGAGGCGCGAGGAGCGTGATGATGCTTCAAGCAGGTCCGCTCGACTGCATGCTCGGGTGGAGGCCAATGCTGCACGGCTGAAGGTTATCTTTGAGGGCCTCCTGCAATGCCTCTCCGAAGGATTATCATTGAGGTATGAACTTAACGTTGTCGAGCGAGCTGCAGCCAGCCAGGAAGCAGCCCAGAAGGCGGCGGAGGAGCAACTTTCATCCTTCTTGCAGCAGCGGGCTCAGGTGGAGGCGGAGGTGGCCGCGGCTGTCACTCGAGAGGAAGTGCTGAAGGAAGTGCGAGAGCAGCTTGTGAACTTACTAAAGACACTTCCTCCTCAGTAGCTATCCATTTTTGTGTCGTTCGTACTTATAGATAAAAGAATGTATATGTATATATTTTTTATCTTTTGACATAATGTATCCTGTATTTGATCAAGTTTATGAATAAAAGATACACCTTTTTGTAATGTCTGGTGTCACTTCTTCGCCTTTTCGAGTAAATTCATTTCTCTCAGAAATAACGATGGCCTAGACTGCAGGTTCAGATCTGCCGTCTAGGACTTTTCAACTCCATGAGCCGTGAGGGTCTCATAGAGGCTTTTCTCCCTACGGATCGAGAGGATCTCGCAGGTGGATTTTCTCCTTAAGAATCGTGAGGATTCCTAAGTGTAGTTTTCTCTTTATAAGTCGTAAGGATCCTATAAGAGAATTTTCCCTCTTACGAGTCGAGGGGATTCGTAAGTGGTTGTTTCCCTCTTTATCGAAAATCAATTTCAGAGAGTGAGACCCATGAATAGTATGCAAGAGACCATTTAGGATTGACTTGCAGGGTCTCATTGCCCTCTTACGAGTCGAGAAGGCTCGTAAGCGGTTGTTTCCCTCTTTGTCGAGAATCAACTTCAGAGAGTAAGACCCGTGAATAGTATGCAAGAGACCATTTAGGATTGCCTTGCAGGGTCCCATTGTTCAGGAAGCAAGTTTTTGAATCCTTACTGCCCGAGATGTGAGTCAAAGAAGCTCTCGTCATGGAGTGTTTGTATCCGCGAGTTGAGAAGTTTTATGAGGGATTATTTGTTTCCCAAGCGCCAAGGATTATTTATGTCCTTGGGGTTTGAAACGAGTCGAGGGTTCCTACGGAGGCACTGGTGGCTCTGCGGGTCGACGCGGATCAGAAGGCTCTCGTCAAGGAGTGTTTGTATCCGTGAGTTGAGAAGTTTTGCGAGGGATTATTTGTTTCCCAAGCGCCAAGGATTATTTGTGTCCTTGGGGTTTGAAACGAGTCGAGGGTTCCTACGGAGGCACTGGTGGCTCTGCGGGTCGACGCGGATCAGAAGGCTCTCGTCAAGGAGTGTTTGTATCCGTGAGTTGAGAAGTTTGCCGGGATTATTTGTTTCCCGAGCGCCAAGGATTATTTGTGTCCTTGGGGTTTGAAACGAGTCGAGGGTTCCTACGGAGGCACTGGTGGCTATGGGGGTCGACGCGGATCAGAAGGCTCTCGTCAAGGAGTGTTTGTATCCGTGAGTTGAGAAGTTTGCCGGGATTATTTGTTTCATGAGCGCCAAGGATTATTTGTGTCCTTGGGGTTTGAAACGAGTCGAGGGTTCCTACGGAGGCACTGGTGGCTCTGCGGGTCGACGCGGATCAGAAGGCTCTCGTCAAGGAGTGTTTGTATCCGTGAGTTGAGAAGTTTGCCGGGATTATTTGTTTCCCGAGCGCCAAGGATTATTTGTGTCCTTGGGGTTTGAAACGAGTCGAGGGTTCCTACGGAGGCACTGGTGGCTCTGCGGGTCGACACGGATCAGAAGGCTCTCGTCAAGGAGTGTTTGTATCCGTGAGTTGAGAAGTTTGCCGGGATTATTTGTTTCCCGAGCGCCAAGGATTATTTGTGTCCTTGGGGTTTGAAACGAGTCGAGGGTTCCTACGGAGGCACTGGTGGCTCTGCGGGTCGACGCGGATCGGAAGGCTCTCGTCAAGGAGTGTTTGTATCCGTGAGTTGAGAAGTTTGCCGGGATTATTTGTTTCCCGAGCGCCAAGGATTATTTGTGTCCTTGGGGTTTGAAACGAGTCGAGGGCTCCTACGGAGGCACTGGTGGCTCTACGGGTCGACGCGGATCAGAAGGCTCTCGTCAAGGAGTGTTTGTATCCGTGAGTTGAGAAGTTTTGCGAGGGATTATTTGTTTCCCAAGCGCCAAGGATTATTTGTGTCCTTGGGGTTTGAAACGAGTCGAGGGTTCCTACGGAGCACTGGTGGCTCTGCGGGACGACACGGATCAGAAGGCTCTCGTCAAGGAGTGTTTGTATCCGTGAGTTGAGAAGTTTTCGTTGGAGTCACTGGCTTCTTCGGTTGAAATGAACCGTTGAGGCTTGGTTTCGTCGTTTGACGGAATCCGCTGGGGAGGCATGGTTCCTTCTTTGTTTACGCCCTTGGATTGTATACAGGGATCGATGTGATCTTAACTGTAGGGCCGAAGTTTTATCATTTCTTATTTTTCGTTTTATTTCCGCGACGCTCTATCATTTCAGCTTTTATATCGCGAAGGTCGCGATTGCCCAATCATTTCGGCTATTTTTCGCGGTGCCCAATCATTTCGGCTATTTATTTTATTTTTTTTTTTTTTTTACTCGCTGTTTTTTTTATTGCGAGTTGCCCAATCATTTCGGCTATTTTGCATGCATACATTTTACTTGCTGCTTTTTATTGCAAGTTGCCCTATCATTTCGGCTGTTTCGTATGCATGAGCGGTCTACTGGCTTTCGCCGTCAACCTGAAATTGGACACCGATTTCGGCATCAGCACCGCTGCAACTGAGATATTACCAGGAGCGAATCATCATTTGCCTCTATCGTTGTTGAACAAAGGAGGCTTAGCGACCAGGGTTAGGATCCCGTCGGCTAAGGCTTTTGACTTCATGAGCCGTAAGGGTCTCACAAAGGTATTTCTCCCTACAAGTTGTGAGGATCTTGTAAGTGTATTTTCTTCTTAGGAATCGTGAGGATTCCTAAGTGCTTGTTTCTTCTGTAAGTCGTAAGGATCCTACAGGAGGGTTTTCTCCTCATAAATCGAGAGGATTTACAAGGGTTGTTCACCATGCGAACATATCCCCAGTCACGGATGAGACTTGGTTAGGGAAATGTTTATTCGCGCCCGTGGATTGTATACAAGGGTCAATATTGAACCACTTGTAGGGCATTATTGGAAGTTTGTGGGGGTTTGCTTAAGCACAGGTTTAGGTCTCTGTGACTTAAGACTTTCAAATCCTATGAGCCGTGAGGGTCCCATAAGAGAGTTCTCCTTACGAGTCGTGAGGATCTCGCAAGCGTATTTTCTCCTTAGGCATCGTGGGGATTCCTAAGTGCGTTGTTCCCTTGTAAGTCGTAAGGATCTTACGCGGGTGGTTTCTCCTTACAAGGTCGAGAGGACCCTATAAGTGTTCTTTAACGAAGTTGCGCCCTTTCGGGTTTTCACAAACATTCGCCGGTAGTCCTGCTGTTTTTACTCACGGAGCCCCTTCGGGTTTTCATCCGCGCCCATCTTGCTTATGGACATACCGTTTTTCTTTTTTTTTATTTTTTTTTTTTATTATATTTTTTTTAATTTATTTTCATTCATCTCGTCAGCCCAAGGATGTTGCAGTGTTAGTTTAAAGACGTTTCGGTCTGCTATTAGTTTAAGGACATTTCGGTCCGGCGTTGAGAGGGCTGGCTACTACTTATAAAGCTTGAGCTTAGGAAGATAGCGAGCGGACATAGTCGTCGTCATCTACCATTGACCTAGGCTATGGCTCATTAAGCATAGTATTTCTTTAGGAAGCGACCGTTTATTGGCCTGAAAGGCCTTTCACCGTGCATGTCCATGAGTAGATAGGCCCCACCTTGGTAGACCTTATCAACGATGTATGGTCCTTCATAGTTTGGCTCAAACTTTCCCCGCTTGGCGCGATTGGGGATCATGGGCCTTTTGACCACTAGCACGAGTTCGCCTTGGTGGAATGTCCTCGGGCGGCTCAATCTTTCATATGAGCGCGTCATCTTTGCTTTATAGGCTTCCAGATTTTGTTGTGCTAGAAGCCGGATTTCATCGAGGGCGTCAAGCTCTTCAAACCGAAGGTGAGCATTTTCTTCATCCGTCAACTCGTAGTGGACTGCCACTCGTAGAGAGGGTAATTCTATCTCGAGAGGGAGTACTGCTTCCGTCCCGAATACCAACGCGTATGGCGTTGTGTTTGTGGCCGTTTTAAACGTAGTTCGATACGCCCAAAGAGCCTCTTGCAATCTTTCGTGCCAATCTCTCTTATTTCGTGACACTGTTTTCTTCACGATCTTCGTCAAGGTCTTGTTGAAGGCCTCAGCTAGACCGTTAGCTCGCGGGTTATAAACTGAGGAATATCTCCAGTCTATATTGTGCTGCTGTGTGAAGCGGCTAATTTTATGACTTCGATAGGCTGGCCCATTATCAGAGATGATTCTTCTCGGGGTTCCAAACCGGTAGATGACATGCGTTTTGAAGAAATGGAGGATGTTCTCCGTCTTCACTTCCCTCAGTGGTACCGCCTCTGCCCATTTGGAGAAGTAATCAGTCGTCGCCAAGATGAAACGATGTCCTTTTGACGATGTTGGCTCGATGGGGCCGACTATGTCAGTTCCCCACATTTCGAATGGCCAACTAGCCACTGTTGGATGCAGTGGATTGGGATGCTGATGGATGAAATCCCCATGAATTTGGCATGAATGACATTGCCTCGCGTATTCCAGGCAATCCTGCATCATCGTGGGCCAGTAGTAGCCCATCCGCTTTATCTTTAATTTCATTTTAGGGCCTGCTTGGTGGGAACCGCAGAGTCCGTCGTGAACTTCTTGGACGACCCTTCTCGCTTCGTCAGGTCCTAAGCATCTCAGCCACAGAGAATCGAATGACCTCTTGTACAGAGTATCATTGACGAAGGCGAAAGACAGAGCTCGTTTAATGAGCTGATGTCTTGTGGACGCCTCTTCAGGTATTCGGTGGAATTTGAAGTAATCTATGAAGACTTCTCTCCAGTCTTCGGTCTTCTCATGGTCTTTTATTTGTAGGGTTGTCTGCTCAATTGCTCCCTTTTCTTTATATGATTCTGGAGGTGTTTCTGCTGGGGAGAGCACTCGACGGCTTTGTACCACGATTCTAACGTCATCGAGGTTCTCGTCAGCCAATTCTTTAGCAAGTTTGGCCAGTGCGTCTGCTTTGCTGTTTTCCGCACGCGGTATACTTTCCAACGTGTAGGAGGGAATTTGGGTTAGCAGTTGCTGCACTTTTTCACCGTATTTTACCAATTCCGGTTTGCATGTTTGGTAATCGCCGTTCACTTGACTGACGACCAATTGGGAGTCCCCGTATATGAGGAGGCTCTCAATTTCCATATCGATGGCGATCTCGAGGCCTGCTATCAGAGCTTCATATTCCGCTTCATTATTCGTTCTCGGCTCTGTTAAGGAGAAGGCGAAGCGCATTATCCCTCCTTGTGGAGTTACAAAGATGAGTCCTACCCCTGATTTAATTATAGGGGTACTTTGTTTGCGTTTCTTCATGGAAGATGCTCCATCGAAATAAAGCTCCCAATGGGTATCACCACTGTCGACTGCGTCAAACGCATGTCTGTCTGGCAAATCGCAATTTAAAGGAGAATCGGCGGGTATCGGATGCTCAGCGAGGAAGTCGGCGATGGCCTGGCCTTTCACTGCCTTGAGAGGTTGATACGTTATCGAGAATTCCATCAAGAGCAGGGCCCATTTAGCGAGTCTTCCCGTCAATATGGCCTTTGACATTAAATATTTAAGAGGGTCCACTTTTGAAATAAGACGGACCTCGTGTGCCAATGCATAGTGCCTAAGCTTTGTTATTGCGAAGATCAACGCCCGGCAGTGTTTTTCAATGGGAGAGTAGTTGCTTTCTGCCCCCAGCAGGACTCGACTTAAGTAGTAGAGTGCTCTTTCTTTCCCTTGATCGTTCTCTTGTGCCCATAATGCGCCTAAGGAACCTTCGAGGGCGGTTGTATAAAGAATAAGAGGCTTCCCCTTAACCGGAGCAGCCAACACCGGCGGGTTCTGCAGGTATTGCTTGATCTCATCCAGTGCGCCTTGGCATTTTTGATCCCAAACGAATGGGGTTCCCTTCTTCATCAGGTGGCTATAAGGATGGCACTTTCCTGAAAGGTTAGCTATAAATCGTCGTATATACGCGAGTTTCCCTTGGAGAGACCGCAGCTGTTTGAGAGTCCTCGGCGGAGGCATTTCCATGATCGCTTTGATCTTCGACGGATCTATTTCAATACCTCGGTGTCGAACGACGAATCCCAGGAATTTGCCCGAGAAAACCCCGAACGCACACTTAAGAGGGTTCATCTTCAAATTGTATTGCCGAAGGCGTTGAAATACAGTCTTCAGATGTTCGAGATGTTCCTCGTATGATTTGCTTTTAACCACGAGATCGTCGATATAGCATTCAACGATTTCGTGTATAAGGTCGTCGAAGATCTTCGTCATGGCCCTTTGATAAGTAGCACCGGCGTTCTTCAAACCAAAGGGCATCACTTTATAACAAAATATACCAAGAGGAGTCCTGAAGGCTGTATGCTTCTGGTCTTCTGGATGCATTTTTATCTGATTATACCCTGATGAGCCATCCATGAAGGAGAAAACCTCATGAGTGGATGTGTTGTCTATCATCAGTTCGGTGACCGGCACTGGGAAATCATCTTTTGGGCAGGCTTTATTAAGATCCCGAAAGTCTACGCATATGCGCACTGTCCCATTTTTCTTCATCACCGGCACGATGTTGGCGATCCATTCAGGGTACTGGACTTCCTGGATGAAGCCAGAGTCTATCAGCTTTTTGACTTCGGCGTTGATGCTCATCTCAAGCTCGAGCCGCATTCTCCTCGGCGCTTGTTTGACTGGCTTGATGTCCGGGGATATCGCCAACTTGTGTACAGCAATTTCTGGATCTAGTCCCGGCATTTCGGAATAGTTCCATGCGAAGCAATCTTTATGTTGTAGAAGCACATCCTTTAACGCAGCCACCCTTTCTTCAGATAGCAGCTCGCTGATGAATGTCGGTCGCGGGTCATTTTCCGTCCCCAACTCAATTTTCTTGAGATTATCTGCAGTGGTATGTATTCCATCTTCCAGCTCTTTCGGCGCTGGGGGAAATTCTGAGATTACCTCATTACTGCTGTTTTCGAGGCACCAAGGGAGGCTGTCCAGGTTCTCGGACTCTTCTCTTAATGTCGTTATCATACGACAGGTGTGAATTTTCTGCCAACCCCAATGTGGAACTGGTTTTTCTTTCGCGGCTTCGGGCTCGTGCTTCTGTGGTGGCGCTACCCTCCAGTTATCAGACAACGCGAATTTGCCAAGCTGATATTGATCTTCAACCCAATTCTTGAAGGTGAAGCAATCTTCAAGAGGGTGTCCAATTGCTCGATGGTAAAAGCAATAATTTGAGTTGAACACCTCGCCTGCGTGCTCGGGGTGCTTGGACTCTGGCAACGTAAGCATTTGATGTTTTAGAGCGAGATCGAATATTTTCTTTGTTTTGTTCCGAGGAAATGAGTATGCTCGACCCATTTTCTTCCTGAGGGCTAAGTCGATAACGCTCGATTCTCGGATGCGTGGCTTCTTAGCTCTGCTTTGTGGTTGTCGAGCGCCTCTCTTGCCTTTCGACTTGTTTTTGTTTTCGCGTCGAACCTTTTTTGTAGCAGGTTGACAAGGAGCGGCGTCTTCGTTCTTTACTGCCTGTTGAAGGAGACGCTGTGTCTTAGCTTTCTCATAGATTGCCATTTCACGATCGTGATCATCTCGGGCTTTTTGACTCGCATCCCTTATAAGTTTGCTCATCTGGTCTTCGGACGATGGACTGGGCGGTTTTGTATCAGGGACTTTTGCTGGTTCAGGATTAGCATCCTCCCATTGAGCGTCCGCCTCTTCATCGAAGTCATACATGGCATAACAGCTGTTTACTAGCTCCCGCTTCTTTGGCCGGATGTACCCAAGCCCTTTGGTTTCTACTCTCCCGTTAGGTAGTTTGCATTGAGTCCCGGGAACGTTCCAGATTTTGTCATAGAACCTGGCTTTTCGGACGGTCTGCTTGAAGGATATCCCCTGGCGTTTTAACAGTCGTTTCAAGCCTTCCGTATAATACCTAGGTAAACGAATGGGTTGAAGACCGTCCAGCGTTGGATCTGCTCCATACCAGATTTCTTTCTCCACTTTATTTTCTTCAGAGCGATAAAGCAGAATTGCTTTCTCTCTGTTTCTTCTGGGAGGGATATAGAACGTCCGCAACTCTTCCACACTGTAGATATTAAGTGCATCCAGTTCTTTATGGTGTCTAGGCGGCACCATGGCTATTTGTAGACTTCGCTCTTCATCAGCAGAATTTTGTATTGACAATCGAGCAGGGAATACAGCATGAACTTCATCCTCTGAATCACTACCGAAGATCAGCGAAGGAACGGATGGTCCTGGCCTGGCAGATTGGGATGGACCTGAATAAATTATGCCCTCCTCCTCGGTGTCACTGCCGAAGACAGGGATGGTGGCATTAGTTTTGTTCTCCGGTTTGTGACACCTTTCCGTGTCTTCGAAGCTCGGCAAGAAATATTTGGCATCTTCATACTTGCGAACTTCGTTCACGGAAAACGGATTCAACTCTCCGGCCACAGTGTACTCGAGGCCATCCCTGGAATACTTCATGCACTGATGCTGTGTAGAAGGGATGATATTGTACTCGTGTAGCCATGGTCGGCCGAGCAGAGCATTATAGCACGTCTTGGCATCTATAACATGGAATTTGATGTCTGTGACGAGCAACCCGAAGCGTAGCGTCAATATTACAGATCCAAGAGTCTTTGAGGATTGAGAGTCGAAACCGGAGATAGTGATCTTGTCTCGGGCGAGGTGTTGGACACTCATGCAAATTTCTTTTAACACCCGTACATTGAGTAAATTGACGGACGATTCGTTATCGACCAAGATTTTACCTATCTTTATGTCATGGCAATATCCTGAGACATAAAGGGGGCGATTATGTTCACACGTCCCGAGGAGAAGGTCTTCATCACCAAAAGCAACGTCGGCTGTGTGCACTTCTTCCAATTCGTCTTTCATCTTTTCTTCGGCTAAGAAGGCTTGGAACTGGTCCGGATCTTGTAGCGCCTTAATCAAAGAGTCTCTGGCTTCCTTTGATAGTAACAAGGCATCAAGGATACTGAGCTGAGAGGGCAGTTTCCTCAGATGTGCCAGAACGTTGTAATCCACCTTATTTCTCTTCGGCGGGTTCTTGGCGTTTAGCTCTTCCAGAACTTGGTCATCTAAAACGATGTCTTCAGAGACCTTTTCTTTCCCTTTATCTTTTCTATTCGAGGGTCCGAGGTTTTTTTCAGGCAGTGTCCGATTCCGCAGCCGGATATTTTCGCAAACCACTGGCTCCTCTTCTTTTCCCGAAGTTGACTCTTTAAAGAGGGGGGCAAGCTCTAGCTCCTCATCAGAGTCGCTCCCAAACGTAGGCATTTGTGACCTGGTAGTATTAACCATGTGACAGTTGCCGGCAGTTCTTTCAAGTACTTTGGTCGTGTTTCTTCGCTCCCGACGAATCTTACGCTTTTCCCGTTTAAAGCGTTGTTGATTAGCGACGTAGCCTTGCCACCATCTATCGAACGCTTTGCACTCTTGGGTAGAATGTGAGACCTTCTGATGATATAAGCAATAAGAGGGGTGCATTTCTACCACGCTAGTAACTTTTTCTTCTGAGGGTGGTAGCTTCATGCCCATCGATATGGCCCTAGCGAGCTTCTTTTTTATCTTGAATTGGCTTTTGTCAGCGGTGGAGGCATTTTGCTCCAGTGGGATCATCTCAGCTCCTCCCTCAAGTCGCTGGCGCTTGGCCGTTTCGAATATCGTCGTCTCGCGTTCTTGATCAGCTTTACTTTTCAATCGAGCTTCACTAAGAAATGCGTCAATCATTTCTATTGATAATTCCGGAACTCTTGACTCAGTATTTGCCCCCGGCATTTTGGTGCCAGAAGTCCCTTCATCGTTCGAGGTCGAGTGAGAGATCATATGACAGCTTGCCACATATTCGTCGGATTCATCCGATGAGGTTTCTTCCTCATCTTCTTTTCGAAAGACGTGATCAAGGAAATCTTGGAGCGTAATGGGAGTCCGCGCCTTTTGGTTGTACTCATCCAGTGTGTCGATCTGCTTCTGTAAGTCCGTGCGCTTGTCGCCAGGCTTCACGGGCTTCTTAGATTTATTCTTCTTCTTTTTCGAAGATTTTGACGACTGGTTATGAACGCTTGAACTACCACCATCGGCCTTCGGAGTCGGACGTGGATTCAACATCCCCTCTATAACCTGCGGCTCCAAGGGGTTCTTCCACTTGACCGCTGGACAGGTCTGAAGATCATTTAGCATTCTCCTCGTTTTGGCCGATAATACGACTTCCCAGGGAGTTTCTTCGACGACGGAGCATGTTGCCCCCGGCGTATTCGTCCCCTTATAGGTGTGGGGCTGCGGAGGATTCACCTTCCATTTGTCAGATAGCGCAAATTTGCCCTGACGGTACTGATTCTCAAGCCAATTTTTGAACACGTAGCAGTCCTCGATGGGATGGCCCAGCACTCGATGATAAGGGCAGTAATTAGGCTCGTTGACGTCACTTGGTTGCGACGGGCATTTTGGATCTGGCAGATTTATGAGCCTGTTGCGCAATGCCAGCTCGAACAGCCTCCTTGTTTTATCACGGGGGAAGGAGTAAGCACGTCCCATCCTGTCCTCAAGGGGTACGTATGGGCGCGTATTGTTTGGCCGAGCAACCGGCTTCGAGTCATTCGGTTGTTGTTGGGCATTAGCGACGATAATCGCTTTTCCCTTTCCTTTATCGTTTCGAGAGTCCGGCTTCGGGAGAGGGGGTTTATGGCCCATCTGGTCCATCTGCGCCAATTTGTCGATCAAAGCCTGGAAAGAAGTCGGCTTGAAGAACATCATAAACTGCGAAATGGTTGCTTGTGGATCAAGGGTTCCAACAAACATTCCCACCGCAGGGGCTTCTTCTATGCGCTGTTCACACTTAGACCATAGATTACGCCACCGTATAGCATACTGGACCCACGTCTCGCCGGGCTTTACCCTGGCGTTAATCAGCGCCGTCATCGGAGTACGCTCGCTGGCACTTGCAAAGCGTTGGGTGAAGAGCAGCTCCATCTCTGCAAAGGTTTTAATAGAGTCGTTGGGGAGCTCGGAATACCACTCGAACGCCGTATCCGATAGGCTTCCAACGAACTGGCGAAGCAGAAGCTTGTCATCGCCGCCGGTGTTACCGCAAAGCGCCCTGAATTGGGCAACATGTTGATGGGGATTGCCAGTCCCTTTATAGACATGAAACTTGGGAATTGTGTAACCTGGCGGGTACTTGATTTGATCATACCAGCCCGGATACGGTCGCCCCGTTTTTACGACGTGGCCGGCTGCTTCGGCCGCGTGATGAACCTTTATCTGCTGGGCTATATATTCGTCCAGATCAGTTTTAGAGATTGTGTCTTCTTTAGCCGTCGATAGAACGGGCTGAGGGTTTGATGTTTCTCCCCTATCATCCCCAAGGACGATCGGGGGTTCTTCAGTCGGGGGCTCTGGTTGTATCATCATCCCTATCATGTCTTGGAAGAGAAGGCCCATACGTTGTATATTGGCTGCTTGTTCAGCAGCCTCTTTGTCTCTCTTTTCCAGTACTCTTCGGAGGAACTCAGCGTCGGTCTCTTCCTCTTGGCGCTCATCTAAAGACGTCTCAGGATTCTCTTTTGGCCCCGTGAGTGCAGCCATTGTATTCATCATCTCCTGGAGCTTTTGTTGCTGCTCCTGAGACTTGGTCACTGACCGGGTAAGCGGTCGGTGACCCGTAGAAGTACGACTTTCTTCCTTCCCCGAAGCCATATAGACCGTATGAACTGCTATGCCCCCTGACTTGGGGCGTTTAGGTTCACCGCTTTTAAACTTTGTCAGCATCACTGGAGTTTTTTCTGGCCTCTTTCTTTTGTGGACCTTTGAGGTTGAAGGAGCCGTTGAAGTGGGCATCCTAGCACTTGTTGCCCCCTGCTGTTTAATGGGGCGGTTTTTGTCTTTTTCCACCTTTGCCCTGTTCTGGCGACGGAAGTGGTCTGAGTCAATCACGGAGTCTTGAACCCCCCGCCAAACTTTATAAATTTTCGCCGACAGCCGTTGAGGGGGTTGTTCCTGTCTCGTCTCCGGAGCTTTTTCCATGGGTGGAGGAGACTTTTTCAATGTAGCAACCGGGGAGTTCTTTCTCACCTTCCTCAGCAATTCAAAGCTGTTCCTAGTTGGAACAGCAGCATCAACCTCCACCACTGGAGCAGGTGGGGTTAATCCTGAGGGGGAGTTGCCCCCTGCCTTCCTTATTCGCTGCTAATGGCGACGTCGCGCACGACGAGCCGTTGGGACTGGCTCGGAAATCGAGATGGTTTCTTGCTGCCCCCTGTTTGAGCGTGGGGTAACTGCTGATGTCAGCCTATCGAAGACTGATGCCTTCTGACTGGCTGGAGGAGGAGTAGGAACCGTCAATCTTGTGAAGACCGACTCCCTGATGGGAGAAGCCGTTTTAACGACTTCCAAAGCAGCGGCCGTTGCCCTCTTTGGGACAGCCACTTTACAGTTCTGACCCAGCCTGGTGAAAACAGAGGCTGTCAGCTTAGTAGCGGATGACCCGTTGACAGGGGTCGTGGTAGCAGTGAGCCGGTCGAATACCGACTTCTTGTTCATTTCTGGTGCGGATATCGGCGCAGAGAAGCTTGTAGGTGGGACCATGGTCCCGAAGAACAAGCCGGTGGTGGCCTGAGTCACCTGGCCTGCCGGCAGAGTCAGGAAGGAAGCCGCCTGGGGCCCATATGCTACACCTCTCGGTGAGGTGGAACGTCCGTTGCAGTGGCATTTCGAGCAGTTGGTGCAGTTGGTGGCCATTGAATGCTTGAGTTCTGTACCAGACAAAAGACCAAATCTTAGCAACTTGAAATCCGAAGGCAACCATTTAACAAACCGCGATTGGTTCGCGAAGACGACACACGAAGTGTGGAGTGAAAAGAGGAAGAGGTCCCACCGGGCGTGCCAGAATCTGTTCCCCTCCGAACGGCGGCCTGGACGTTAGGACGTCCTGTGCCTGGGGTTCGGGGCAGATGCTATTTGGTTTTATCCGTCTATCTCTTCGAAGATGCCAAGTTGATTTATGGCACCTCGTATCGGAGGTTTAGACGGATGTGGCCGATGTAGCAGACTTCGTCAGATTCCCCCTCAGGGTGAGGGGTTTTTGATTGTGGGGACGCTCTTCCCTGCAGGCGCAAGCCCCTGCAGTTAATTACGCTACCGCATCGCGGTAACAACTTTCTCCTACTCCAGAGTTTCACTTCGTGTCGTGTGTGTTTATTTTGTTTATGGTTGCCCGTGGATTGTATACGGAGACTGAGTGATGTCGTCACCCGTAGGACGTGGGTTAGTCCAAATCCGTATTTAGTTAGATTTGGGTTTGGTATTTTTAGTTTAAGGATACGTTAGTCGCGTTGCGGCTAAGATCAACTTAAACGTTCGTCAAGGATACGTTAGTCCTGTTCTGGACTAAGATCAACCTGACGTGGTGATTCATTTAATTTATGGTCGTCGGGACTCATCACCTCCCTAACATCGTTGAAGGATTACAACGATAAGTGTCAGAGGAGCTCAGAGATGTACCCTTGAACCAAAGCCAGTTGACTTAGGGTTTATGAAATCTGTTTGAATGTTTAAGGATACGTTAGCCGTGTTTGGGGCTAAGATCAACTTAAACGGGACCGTTTAGATCCGGGAAAAGAGCAATTGGCTCTATTGTTCCAGTTTAGGGATGTAGTGGTCCATTCTTAGTTTAGGGACGTCTCGGTCCAATGCCAGTTTAAGGACGTGGTGGTCCAATGCCAGTTTAAGGACGTGATGGTCCATTATTAGTTTAGAGACATTTCGGTCGACATTAGTTTAAGGACATCTCGGTCCAATATTAGTTTAAGGACGTCTCGGTCCAATATTAGTTTAAAGACGTTTCGGTCCGATATTAGTTTAGGGACGTTTCGGTCCATCGTTAGTTTAAGGACGTCTCGGTCCATCGTTAGTTTAAGGACGTCTCGGTCCAATATTAGTTTAGGGACGTTTCGGTCCGATATTAGTTTAGGGACATTTCGGTCCGTCGTTAGTTTAAGGACGTCTCGGTCCAATATTAGTTTGTGGTTGTTGGGACCCGTCACCTCTTTGACGTCGTTGAGGAATTACAACGATGGATATCAAAGGAGCTCGGAGATGTACCCTCGAACCGGAAGTAGATTGATTTAGGAGAGCCATTTTGCTCAGTCGATTTAATTTAAGGACTTATGGCCACGATTGGGCTAAGTCCAGTTCAACATCTTTATTAAGTAATGCATTTGCGCTTTATTGAGCCTGTTAGGCCTTCTCTTAATTGGGCTTGGCCCTTTTTAATGCATCTGCGCTTTGCGCTAAGTAATGAGCGCAAGTCCATATGGTGATGACACGTGTCGTGCTCTGATGAGCGCAAGCGCACTAGCGCAGTGCGATGCGCTATTGCGCTGCTGACACGTGGCGCGCTCTCAGCGAGTTGCGCCAATTCCAGAGAGCAAAGCTCTATCTTAAGGGCGCTTAGCGCAAGTGGTTTTATAGCCGACACGTGGCGCTCTCTTACGAGCGCAACGGCGCAACTTGGAAGTGCAAAGCACTAAGAATCTTTTTAGATTCAAGAAGGGAAGTGCAAAGCACTGTTTAATTTCTTTGTCTAAATTAGATCAAAGAAAAATAAATTTTTCTTTATTCGAAGAACCAGAGGTTCTTAAAAGTGCAAAGCACTATTCTTTTATTATTTTATTATTTTTATTGTTTTTACAGAACCGAAGGTTCACAAGAAGTGCAAAGCACTGTTTTCTTTTTTATATAAAGATCATTGATCTTATATATATATATATATATATATATATATATATATATTTTAGACTCATGGTCTATTAGAAGGAATTTCTTCTAATCCATGAGGGTTCTTTACCTCTTTCTTGAGATCTTCTCAGAGTTTTCTCTGCTTAGAGTTCTTGATCTTTTGAGAAAATTGTTCATGCCTCTGAATTGAGGCTTAGGGTCCTATTTATAGTGACCACAAATCTGTTGAATTTGTTAACAGGATCTTTCCTGAGTGATTTTGGGAATTTTCCCACTGCTGGATCTTTGATCCAAAGGCCGAAGAAAATCTTCTAGTTCTGGAAAGAACAGAAAAGATTTCATAAAATCTTAATTTAGTTTGGCGCGGATGCCCCAGCGCATGACACGTGTCGCGCAGCGCAGAGCGCAGCGCAACTGCGCTAGCGCATCTGCGCTGACGCGTGTCGCGCAGCGCAGCGTGCAGTACAGTTGAAGCGTTGCTTCCTTCAATCAGAGCTTTGCTCTGATTGGGTGCGCTTTCTGGGGCGCTGCGCGCGGGACTTGAAGCTTTGCTTCAAAATTTGAATTTTGAATTCAAACAGAGCTTTGCTCTGATTGGGCGAAACAGGCCCCTTATCGTATCGTTTTGGTTTTCGTGTGCCGTTTTAGCTTTGATTTAGTTTTAATGCGCATATACGATATTTTGATAAGTAGGTACCCATGAAGACTTCGGGACGACAAGCAAATGCGGGGTGACGTCCGCAAATGATGATGCAAGGTGAGTAGATTATATCTACAGGGGGAAGTCGGATGGATGGCGTATAGCACCCCCGCAGTCCGTAGATAGAATACTATGTAGTTTATTTGTGATAGTTGTAGGGTGTTATGGTTAGTTAGAGCTAGAAATAACTAGCGTAGTTCCTAGTTGCGAGCTCTAGGATAGAGGTACACCAGCACGCACAACCTTGCATATTCTTTATACTTGCACCGTGTTTGATGATATGGGATGACTTTGGAGATGAGTCGATGATGTGGGCTTTGTGCCGCGAGATCGGTGATTTGGGATATGACTTGTGATTCTTGCGGGCTTGGGATGTGTGTTTACCCCCGCATGCATACTTTATTGATGGTATCGATTTGTACTAGACATAGAGTAGTACCCCAGATTATATGATCTGATGATGGTGATACTTGTTATATGATGAGATAGTGAGATGTTGACCCGTACCCAGCTATTGGGATGCCGTACGAGGATTTACCGTACGAGCCGATATTGATGATAGATCCGCACTCATAACTCGAGGATGTCCTACGATATATTATTGAGGCGGGATCACCGACTAGTACATCTATATTTATCGACTCAGATTTAGGTGGTTTCCACACCTACCCCTCCTGATCGACCTGATACTTAGATCTGTAGTTTGCATAATAGATTCTTCACTGTGGTGTTGACTATTTGATTTCCGCATATTCATGCTATTCGCATTGCTGGCATATGTTTATTGCTATATTATTATCATGTTGTTAGGACACCAGCACCATTATCGATGATGCGTATGTTCCACGTACACTATTTGCCGGCTCACACACTTCATCATCGATAATTGCCATGCCACTACACTGTAGTACTGTCGCATGACTTCTGATATGATTACCTTCTTTACATGTCGCATACATCATGGATTGATTGCATAGCACATCGCATTGGATTTACTTCTTGATGTTGGATTTTCATGTGATTTCTGATTTTGAGGACCGTGGGATTATTTAAGAAAGGATGCTCTATTTTGAAAAACCCGGTACCTCGTGATATGATATTTTGGTGCGTCCACCACGCGTTTTCTCGGTGCTGAGACGTGTGCTTGAAACCCGATTCGAGGAGTGGATGATCCGTTTGCGGGTTCGTGGTGGGCCCGGTATGGTTCCCCTCGGCAAGATGATCGATGGGTTTTGCCGATTGAGCCTGGAGGCGGGCGAGTACCTACCGGTGATTGTATTTTAGCTCGGCGGATATCTGGAGGATACCGACCGGAGTTGAGAGATGGCGTACTGCCGGGGCCGAGGGCCGATTCCGCAGACATAGCCCGCGGGCCGATCCGGACTGACGGAGCCCGATGGATGAGGATTTACGTGTCGATGCTAGGCACGGGTTTCATGATGTTTTTCCATGATTTTGTTTATATCCTCATATTGCATACATGATGCTTATTGTCATTGGGTGACGGGTGGATGGGTTCCACATATATACAGACATGGATCATATACAGACTGGATTTACACTGATCATACTTCATTTGTATATATAACAGGGTATGAGGGCGCTGTTATATATACCCTTACACCAATATTAGTGGTATGGGACGCTAATATATGTGTATTGATATCCTTGATACTTCATCATTTTACTTCATGCAGACATACCTTATACTGATGACATGTTATTACCTGAGTACCTGGCACTACATACATATTTAGATGTTACCTTGCCACCTTATCATACTTCAGATGTACTCTTGTGGTTATATTACTGATTGTTGACCTAGGTTTATGTCTTGCATTCGGTTTCTGCTTGTAGATATTTCTATTCACGAGTTGGCAACTCACCCCCGTTGTGCCACAGTTCTTGCAGGTTCTGCCGTACAGGTTCCATTGCGGCATTTCTGGCACACTACTTTCTTGCGGGTGAATTGCTTTTGGTAGGTGGATTCTTTCGCATCAAGAACCACCATTGTATTTATTTTATTCATTGTATCTAGAATTTCCATCAACCAAAACTTGTATTTTGTTTCAGACTCAGACTTTAGTGATGTATTATTCGACCTTAGAGTCGCGCTTAGTAGTATTGCGGTTTTCTTGTTGCTTTTGAGCTTTCTTTTGGATTTGATCCTCGCCACTTGGCGTTGTATATTATATCGTTGTGTGGTTGTGACCGTCAATTGACGAAGAGCTAGCTCCCGCTTGGGGATGCCTTTAATCATTGCATATATTGTTATCCTTGTTGTACCCCATTCGGGGCCAGTTTTACAAAAGAGACTCTGCCGAAATTTTTAGAAAAGACCTTACTGTTTTCAAAACGTACCTTCGGCTTAGTTATTTAAAAACCTTGATTTCAAACATGTTTTTCTTCACTTCTTTAAACCAGTTTCTTTACTTATTCTTAAAAATGGTTTTAGATTTCTGGGCTTTTGGCTTACTTGGATCAGATGGAGTCCTATAGACTTCATATGGTTCAAGGGCCAGTCACGTTCTCTTTCGGGTCGTGACAAGGGTGATGCCTCTATTTCGGCCGGCGGTTCATCAGGTAAATCTCGAGTTACTGTCTCTTTTTATCTCGCAGTCCTTTCTGACAAGCTTATCTTTGTTTTTAACGCAGGTGCGGCCAGTGCCGATGTTCCACTGCTCAAGGGGGCGCCGTCAACTACTGTCTTGACAATGGCCACCTCTGTACCTTCTCTCGTGCCATCGCAAATGTTAGAAGGTATGGTCTTGTGCCTTATCGGTTTCATCTTTGCTGCACTATTTATGTATTGATGTCGTATTATTACGCCTTTGCAGGAGCGCTTTTTGATCACCTCTTCCAGGTGTTGCGCCCACACTTCTCCTTCCAATTGGAGCTTACTTCATCCAGTGGCGTCGGTGAGCATAATTTACAATTAATACTCTTTCTCTTTCCAGCAATGGACTTGTTTCTGATTTTTTCTTGCCCTAATTGCAGTGCTACAAATCGAAGGAGGAGATGCAGGATCGGCCACGCCACCGGCCCTTCCGGCTTTGCCGTCTGCTGTAGCTGGTATAGTAAATTTCCTTATTGATGACTCTTCTACATCTCTCGAACCGTCATTTGACTATGTTTTGTTTAGCAGCCATCGTTCCGGTTCCGGTCCCTCTTGAGTCTTGCATCCTAACGCCGGCAGGCCCTTTCCTGAAACGTCCATCTTCAAAGGGTGCCGTGATGAGTTTGGGCATATTGAGCGGGTACATCGAAGAGCTTAACGCAGACGCTCTCCCATCTGCCGCAGATTTCGCTGTGGAGGTTAACCCAATGTTGGCGGCGCTCGTAAATTTTCATAACGAAGGCGTCGTCAAATCTTGGGTTAATCACTGCAGGGAAATCGAAGCCTGCCTGCATCAGCTGGAGTCGATGCGTCCTGACCCTGAGGTTTTGGTCGTGAGTACTCAACGGGCAGCATGGCTCGAGCAAAGCACTTCTTATTTCCGCCATTTGGAATAAGAAGCAGCTTTAAGGCTGAAGGAATGTCAGGAGTCTTCAAGCGAAACTGCTCGCCTACGTGCTGAAGTTGAGGCGAACGCTGCCGAGGTGAAGGCTGTCTTCGAGGGCCTTCTGGAGCGTATCTCTAATGGGCTAGCATTGAAGCGGAAGCTTGATGCCGCCGAGCGTGATGCCCAAGGCCGCGAAGCAGCTCAGCAGGTCATGGGGGAGCAGCTTGCATCCTTCATGAAGCAGCGGGCTCAAGTGGAGGCCGAACTGGCGGTGGCGGCCGATCAGGAGAAAGCGTGGAAGGAGGTGCGCGAACAATTGACAGAGCTATTTAAGACGCTTCCTTCCCAGTAGCTACCTTTGTATCAATGTATTTGTAAAAAAATTTCTTTTTCGAATAACATGTATCCATTCTTTATTCTTTTGTACGATTCACCTTGTACTTGATTGAATTAATAAATAAAGATACACATTTTTTTTTAATGTCTTGTATGCTCTTTTGCTTTCTCCCTTCTCTTATTATCAGCATGCTTTCTTGATAAACGTAATTGGCAGATAATAGAGTAAGCATCTTAGTTTTTCCAAGAGATAGCGATGGCTTAGGCCGCAGGTTCAGATCTGCCGCCTAAGACTTTTCAACTCTATGAGCCGTGAGGGTCTAATAGAGACTTTTCTCCCTACGGATCAAGAGGATCTCGTAGGTGTATTTTCTCCTTAGGAATCATGAGGATTCCTAAGTGCATTTTCTCTTATAAGTTGTAAGGATCTTATAAGAGAATTTTCTCTTACGAGTCGAGAGGACCCGTAAGCGGTTGTTTCCCTCCATGTCGAGATTCGACTTTGGAGAGTAAGACCCGTGAATAGTATGCAAGAGACCGTTTTAGACTGACTTGCAGGGTCCCATTGCTCAGGAAACAAGTTTTTTAATCCCTGCTGCCTGAGGCGTTATCTTGCAAGTTAAGACGAATCGGGAATTTTCCGCGGAGACACTGATTTCTCTGCGAGCCGACACGAGTCAGGAGGCTCTCATCAAGGACGCTAGTTTCCCTGAATTGAGGTATTTGCCAAGGACACTTGTTTCCCTGGGGTTGAAACGAATCGAGAATTTCTCGCGGAGACGCTGGTTTCTCTGCGAGTCGACGCGAATCAGGATTTTCTTCGTCAAGGACACTTGTTTCCCTGAGTCGAAGGATTTTGCCGAAGACACTGGTTTCTTCGGGGTTGAAACGAACCGGGAATTTCCCGCGGAGACACTGGTTTCTCTGCGAGCCGATGCGGATCAGGAGGCTCTCATCAAGGACGCTAGTTTCCCTGAGTTGAGATATTTGCCAAGGACACTTGTTTCCCTGGTGTTGAAACGAATCGAGAATTTCTCGCGGAGACGCTGGTTTCTCTGCGAGTCGACGCGAATCAGGATTTTCTTCGTCAAGGACACTTGTTTCCCTGAGTCGAAGGATTTTGCCGAAGATACTGGTTTCTTCGGGGTTGAAACGAACCGGGAATTTCTCGCGGAGACACTGGTTTCTCTGCGAGCCGATACGGATCAGGAGGCTCTCATCAAGGACGCTAGTTTCCCTGAGTTGAGGTATTTGCCAGGGACACTTGTTTCCCTGGTGTTGAAACGAATCGAGAATTTCTCGCGGAGACGCTGGTTTCTCTGCGAGTCGACGCGAATCAGGATTTTCTTCGTCAAGGACACTTGTTTCCCTGGATTGAGATATTTGCCAAGGACACTTGTTTCCCTGATAGTTGAACTGATCTGTGGTGGTCTCTCAGGTTTTATATAAGTTACTGTCAAAACCGTGAAGCTAGGAATTTGATCTTCGCTTCGTTTGCTGGCACTGCGTCTGCTGTATTGAGACGAATGTCACGGTTGTCTTTAGGCTGTTGATGAACCGTCGAGATTTGGTTTAGCTTTCAGGCGGATCCTGTTGGGAAGGTGTGGTTCCCTCTTTGTTTGTGCCCTTGGATTGTATACAGGGATCGATGTGATCTCAACTGTAGGGCGTAAATTTCTTTTTTTTTATTTCTTTCCGCGATGTTCTATCATTTCATCTTTTATATCGCGAAGGTCGCGATTGCCCAATCATTTCGGGTATTTTTCGCGGTGCCCAATCATTTCGGCTATTTATTTTATTTTTACTCGCTGCTTTTTATTGCGAGTTGCCCAATCATTTCGCTATTTTGTATGCATACGTTTTCTTTACTTGCTGCTTTTTATTGCAAGCTGCCTCATCATTTCGGCTATTTCGTATGCATGTGCGGCCTACCGGCTTTTCGCCGTAAACCTAAAATTAAACACCGATTTCAGCATCAGCACCGCTACAACTGGGATGTTGCCAGGAGCGAATCATCATTTGCCTCTGTCGATGTCGAACAAAGGTGGCTTAGCGAACAGGGTTAAGGTCCTGTTGACTAAGGCTTTTAACTTCATGAGTCGTAAGGGTCTCACAAAGGTATTTCTCCCTACAAGTCGTGAGGATCTTGTAGGTGTATTTTCTCCTTAGGAATCGTGAGGATTCCTAAGTGTATGTTCCTCTGTAAGTCGTAAGGATCCTACAAGAGGGTTTTCTCCTTGTAAGTCGAGAGGACTTATAAGGGTTGTTCATCATGCGCACATATCCCCAATCACGGATGAAACTTGGTTAGGGAAATGTTTATTCGCGCCCGTGGATTGTATACAAGGGTCAGTGCTGAGCCACTTGTAGGGCAATATCGAAGGTTGTGGGGATTGCTTAAGCACAGGTTTAGGTCTCTGTAACTTAAGACTTTCAAATCTTATGAGCCGTGAGGGTCCCATAAGAGAGTTCTCCTTACGAGTCGTGAGGATCTCGCAAGTGTATTTTCTTCTTAGGAATCGTGGGGACCCCTAAGTGTGTTGCTCCCTTATGAGTCGTAAGGATCTCACACGGGTGGTTTCTCCTTACAAGGTCGAGAGGACCCTGTAAGTGTCCTTTAACGAGGTTGCGCCCTTTCAGGTTTTCACAAACACTCGCCGGTAGTTCTGCTGTTTTTACTCACGGAGCCCTTTCGGGTTTTCATCCGTGCCCTTTTTGCTTATGGACATACCTTTTTTTTATTCTTTTTATTTTTATATTTTTTTTTACGAGGTCGCGCCATTTCGGGTTTTCACGAACACTCGCCGGTAGCCCTGCTGTTTTTACTCATGGAGCCCTTTCAGGTTTTCATCCGTGCCCTTTTGCTTATGGACATACCGTTTTTATTTTTTTTTATTATATTTATATTTTTTCTTTTTCTTTTTTTTTATTCATCTCGTCAGCCTAAGGATGCTGCGGTAGTAGTTTAAGGACGTTTCGGTCCGTCATTAGTTTAAGGACGTTTCGGTCCACCATTAGTTTAAGGACGTTTCGGTCCGCCAATAGTTTAAGGACGTTTCGGTCCATCCAGGAGAAGGCTAGCTACTGCTTATAAAGTTTGAGCTTAGGAAGATAGCGAGCGGACATAGTCGTCGTCATCTATCATTGACCTAAGCAGCAGCTCGCTAAGCGTAGTATTTCTTTAGGAATCGACCATTTATTGGCCTGTAAGGTCTTTCACCGTGCATATCCATGAGTAGATAGGCTCCAACCCTGGTAGACCTTGTCTATGATGTACGGGCCTTCATAGTTTGGCTCGAATTTTCCCCGCTAAGCGCGATTGGGGATTATAGGCCTTTTGACCACTAGCACGAGTTCGCCTTGGCGGAATATCCTCGGCCGGGTCAGTCTTTCATATGAGAGCGTCATCTTTGCTTTATAGGCCTCCAGATTTTGTTGCGCTATGAGCCGGGTTTCATCAAGGGCATCAAGTTCCTCAAGCCGAAAGTGAGCATTTTCTTCGTCCGTCAGCTCGTAGTGGACTGCCACTCGTAGAGAGGGTAATTCTATCTCGAGGGGGAGCACTGCTTCTGTACCGAATACCAACGCATATGGCGTTGTGTTCGTGGCTATCTTGAACGTAGTCCGATACGCCCAGAGAGCTTCATGCAGTTTCTCGTGCCCGTCCTTCTTATTTCGGGACACCGTTTTCTTCATGATCTTTGTCAAGGTTTTGTTGAAGGCTTCAGCTAGACCGTTAGCTCGCGGATTATAAACCGAGGAATATCTCCAGTCTATATTGTGTTGTTGCGCGAAGCGACTGATCTTGTGGCTTCTGTAAGCTGGCCCGTTATCGGAGATGATCCGTCACGGAGTTCCAAATCGATATATGACGTGCGTCTTGAAGAAATGGAGGATATTCTCCGTTTTCACTTCCCTCAGCGGTACTGCTTCTGCCCATTTGGAGAAGTAGTCAATCGTTGCCAGGATGAAACGATGTCCCCTGGACGATGCTGGTTTGATGGGGCCGACAATGTCAGTTCCCCACATCTCGAACGGCCAGCTAGCCACTGTCGGATGTAGTGGATTTGGGTGCTGGTGGATGAAGTCCCCATGGATTTGGCATGAGTGGCACTGCTTCGCATACTCAAGGCAGTCTTGAATCATCTTGGGCCAGTAGTAACCCATCCGTTTAATCTTCAACTTCATCTTTGGGCCTGCTTGGTGAGAACCGCAGAATCCTTCGTGAACTTCCTGAACGACTCTTTTCGCCTCCTCAGGTCCCAGACATCTCAACCACAGAGAATCAAACGATCTCTTGTACAGAGTATCATTGACGAAGGCGAAAGACAGAGCTCGTTTCATAAGCTGATGTCTTGAGGACGCATCTTAAGGCGTTCGACGGTATTTGAAGTAGTCTATAAAGACTTCCCTCCAATCCTCGGTATTTTCTTGATCTTTTATTTGCAGGGTCGTCTGCTCAGTCGCTCCCTTTTCTTCGGATGATTCCGGAGATATTCCCGCTGGGGCGAGCACCCGACGGCTTTGTACCACGATTCTTACGTTATCGAGGTTCTCATCAGCCAGTTCCTTAGCGAGCTTGGCCAATGCGTCCGCTTTGCTGTTTTCCACACGCGGTATGTTTTCCAAAGTGTAGGAAGGGATTTGGATCAACAGTTGTTGCACCTTTTTGCCGTACTTCACAAATTCTGGTTTGCATGTCTGGTAGTCGTCGTTTACTTGACTAACGACCAGTTGGGAATCTCCATATATGAGGAGGTTTTCAACTCCCATGTCGATGGAGATCTCGAGGCCTGCTATCAAAGCTTCGTATTCGGCTTCATTGTTTGTCCTCGGCTCTGTTAGGGAGAAAGCAAAGCGCATTACCCCTCCTTGTGGAGTTACAAAGATGAGTCCTACCTCCGATTTGATTATAGAGGTACTTTGTTTGCGCTTCTTCACGGAGGATGCTCCATCGAAATAAAGCTCCCATCGGGTATCACCACCATCGATCGCATCAAACGCATGTTCGTCTAGAAGATCGCAATTCAAAGGAGAATCGGCGGGTATCGGATGCTCAGCGAGGAAGTCGGCGATGGTCTGGCCTTTCACTGCCTTGAGAGGTTGATACGTTATCGAGAACTCCATCAAGAGCAGGGCCCATTAAGCGAGTTGCCCTGTCAATATGGCCTTTGACATTAAATATTTAAGGGGGTCCACCTTCGAAATGAGACGGACTTCATGTTCCAACGCATAGTATCTGAGCTTTGTTATCGCAAAGATCAACGCCAGGCAGTGTTTTTCAATGGGGGAGTAGTTGCTTTCTGCCCCCAGTAGAACTCGACTTAAGTAGTAGAGTGCTCTTTCTTTCCCTTGATCGTTCTCTTGTGCCCATAATGCACCTAAGGAACCTTCGAGGGCGGTTGTATAAAGAATGAGGGGCTTTCCCACAGCCAACACTGGCGGATTCTGCAGGTATTGCTTGATCTCGTCTAGCGCGCTTTGGCATTTTTGGTCCCAGACGAACGGGGTTCCCTTCTTCATCAGGTGGCTGTAAGGACGGCACTTGCCTGAAAGGTTGGCTATAAATCGCCGTATATACGCGAGCTTCCCTTGGAGAGACCGAAACTGTTTGAGAGTCCTTGGAGGAGGCATTTCCATGATCGCCTTGATCTTTGACGGGTCTATTTCGATACCTCGGTGTCGGACGATGAATCCTAGGAATTTGCCCGAGGAAACTCCGAATGCACACTTGAGAGGGTTCATCTTCAAGTTGTATTGTCGAAGGCGTTGAAATACGGTCTTCAGATGCTCGAGATGTTCCTCGTATGATTTGCTTTTAACCACGATATCGTCGATATAGCATTCGACGATTTTGTGTATAAGGTCATCAAATATTTTCATCATGGCCCTCTGATAGGTGGCACCGGCATTCTTTAGACCGAAGGGCATCACCTTGTAGCAGAATATACCCAAAGGGGTCCTGAAGGCGGTGTGCTTCTGGTCTTCGGGATGCATCTTTATCTGATTACACCCTGATGAGCCGTCTATGAAGGAGAAAACCTCGTGAGTGGACGTATTGTCTATCATCATTTCGGTGACTGGCACTGGGAAATCGTCTTTCGGGCAAGCTTTATTGAGATCCCGGAAATCCACACATATGCGCATTGTCCCATTTTTCTTCATCACGGGGACGATGTTGGCGATCCACTCGGGATACTGGACCTCCTGGACGAAGCCAGAGTCGATCAGCTTCTTGACCTCAGCATTGATACTCATCTCAAGCTCGAGCCGTATTCTCCTTGGCGCTTGTTTGACTGGCTTGACGTCCGGAGATATCGCCAATCTGTGCACAGCAATTTTTGGATCCAGTCCCGGCATTTCGGAATAGTTCCATGCGAAGCAATCTCTATGCTGTACAAGCAAGTCTTTTAACGCAGCCACCCTTTCTTCAGATAGCAACTCGCTGACGAATGTCGGTCGCGGGTCATTTGCCGTCCCCAACTCAATTTTCTTGAGTTTATCTGCGGTGGTATGTATTCCATCTTCCAGCTCTTTTGGCGCTGGTGGGAATTCCGAGATTACCTCATCGTCGCTGTTTTCGAAGCACCAGGGAAGGTCATCCATATTCTCGGGCTCTTCTTTTGATATTGTTATCATGTGACTAGTACGAATTCGATTCCAAGCCCAATGTGGAACTGGTTCTGCTCTCGTGGCTTTGGGTTCGTGCTTCTGTGGCGGCGTTACCCTCCAGTTTTCAGACAGAGCGAACTTGCCGAGCTGATACTGATCTTACCCAATTCTTAAAGGTGAAGCAGTCCTCAAGAGGGTGTCCTATCACTCGGTGATAAGGGCAATAGTCCGGGTGAGAGACTTAGCTTGCTTGTTCGAGGTGTTTAGACTCCGGCAGTGTAAGCATCTGATGTTTTAGAGCGAGGTCAAGTATTTTCTTCGTCTTGTCCCGAGGAAAAGAGTACGCTTGACCCATTTTCCTTATGAGGGATAGATCGGAACCGCTCGATTCCCGCTTGCGTGGCTTCTTAGTCCCGCTTTGTTGCTGTTGAGCACCTTTTTCGCCTTTCGACTTATTTCTGCCTCTGCGTCGTGCCTTTTTTATAACAGGTTGACAGGGAGCGGCATTTCATCTTTCACAGCCTGTTGGAGGAGGCGTTGCGTTTTGGCTCTCTCATAAATAGCCATCTCACGGTTGTGGTCGTCTCTGACTTTTTGGCCAGCTTCCCTTATAAGCTTGTCCATTTGTTCTTCGAACGACGGACTGGGTACTTTTGCATCAGGAACTTTTACTGGTTCAGGATTAGCGTCCTCCCATTGAGCATCCGCTTCTTCATCGAAGTCATGCACGACGTAGCAACCGTGGAGTAGCACTCGTTTCTTGGACCGAATGTATCCAAGCCCGATTATTTCCATTCTCCCATTAGGTAACTTGTGCTGAGTCCCGGGAACATTCCAGACCCTGTCATAGAATTTGGCTTTTCGAGCGGTCTGTTTGAAGGATATCCCATGGCGCTTCAGCAACCTCTTCAAGCCTTCTGTATAATATCTGGGCAGACGGATGGGCTGAAGCCTGTTAAGCGTAGGATCCATACCGTGCCAGATTTCTTTCTCCACTTTGGTTTCTTCAGAGCGGTAGAATAGAATTGCTTTTTCTCCTTTTCGCCTAGGAGGGACGTAGAACGTCCGCAACTCCTCTACACTGTAGATATCAAGTGCATCCAATTCTTTATGGTGTTTAAGCGGCACCATGGCGACTTGCAGACTTTTCTCTTCGTCAGCGGACGTTTGTATTGAAGGTCGAGCAGAGAATACAACATGGAACTCATCTTCCGAGTCGCTACCAAAGATCAACGTAGGAGCGGATGGTCCTGGCTTGTTGTGTTGGGGTGGACCCGAATAAATCATCTCCTCTTCCTCCTCGGTATCACTGCCGAAGACAGGGATGGTAGCATTATCTTTGTTCTCCGGCTTGTGACACCTCTCTGTGTCTTCGAAATCCGGTAAAAAGTATTTGGCATCTTCATATTTGCGGACTTCGTTCACGGAGAACGGGTTCAGTTCTCTCGTCACGGTATACTCGAGACCATCCTTAAAATACTTCATACACTGATGTTGTGTAGAAGGGATGATGTTGTACTCGTGTAACCATGGTCGGCCGAGCAGAGCATTGTAGCATGTCTTGGCGTATATGATGTGGAATTTAATGTCCGTGACGAGTAACCCAAAGCGTAGCGTCAGTATCACAGACCCAAGAGTTCTTGATGATTGGGAGTCGAACCCGGAGATGGTGATCTTATCCCGAGCAAGATGCTGGATGCTCATGCAGATTTCTTTTAGCACCCGCACATTGAGGAGATTAACGGAGGATCCATTGTCGATCAGGATTTTGCCTATCTTTATATCGTGGCAGTATCCTGAGACATAGAGGGGGCGATTGTGTTCACACGTCCCAAGGAGAAGGTCTTCATCGCCAAAAGTGACATCGGCCGTGTGCACTTCCTCCAATTCATCCTTCATCTTTTCTTCGGCCAGGAAAGATTAGAATTGCCCCGGCTCCTGTAGTGCCTTGATTAACGAATCTCTCGCCTCTTTTGATAGTAAAAGGGCATCAAGAATGCTAAGCTGCGAGGGTAGCTTCCTCAAGTGTGCCAGAACGTTGTAGTCCACCTTATTTCTCTTTGGTGGGTCCTTGGCAGTTAGCTCTTCCATGACTTGGTCATATAGGGCGATATCCTCAGCGACCTTTTCCTTCCCTTTATCTTTATTGTTTGAGGGTCCGAGATTCTTTTCGGGTAGCGTCCGATTACGCAGCCGGATATTTTCGCAGACCTTCGGCTCTTCCTCTTTTCCCGAGGTGGACTCTTTAAAGAGGGGGCTGAGAGCCAGCTCCTCGTCAGAATCGCTTCCAAATGTGAGCACTTGCGATCCCCCGGTGTTAACCATGCGACAATTGCCGGTAGTTCTGTTAAGCTCTTCGGTCGTATTTTTCCACTCCCGAAGAGTTTTGTGCTTCTCCCGCTTAAAATGTTGTCGATGAGCAACATATCCTTGCCACCATCTATCGAAATCTTTGCACTCTTCAGTGGGGTGCGAAATCTTCCGATGATATAAGCAATAGGAGGGGTGCATTTCCACTTCACCAGTAATGCTTCCTTCAGAGGATGGTAGCTTCATGCCCATTGATATGGCCTTAGCAAACCTTTTCCTCATCTTGAATTTCCTTTTATCCGTAGTGGATGTATTTTGCTCTAGCGGAAGTATCTCAGCTCTTTCGTCAAGTCGCTGGCGCTTGGCCTTTTCAAATATAGCCATCTCGCATTCCCGATCAGCTTTACTTTTCAACAGAGCTTCGTTGAGGAATGCGTCAATTATTTCATCTGATGGCCCCAGAATTTTTGGTTCAGGATCTGCCCCCAGCTCTTCAGTGCAAGGAGTCTCCTCATCGTCCGTAAACGAATGGGAGATCACATGACAGCTCACTACGTATTCTTCAGATTCATCCGACGAACTTTCCTCCTCATCTTCCTCTTGAAAGACATGGTTGAGAAACTCTTGGAGTGTAATGGGAGTCCGTGCTTTCTGGTTGTATTCCTCCAGCGCGTCAATTTGTTTTTGCAAGTCCGTGCGCTTGTCGCCAGGCTTCACGGGCTTCTTGGATTTCTTCTTCTTCTTCTTTGAAGATTTTGACGGCTGGTTGTGAGCGCTTGGGCCACCACCATCGGTCCTTGGAGTTGGACGCGGCTTCAACATCCCCTCAATGACCTGCGGTTCCAACGGGTTCTTCCACCTGATCGCTGGGCATGTTTGAAGATCGTTCAGCATCCTCTTTATCTTGGCTGACAGCACAACCTCCCATGGGGCTTCTTCAACGAGAGAGCACGTTGCCCCCGGCGTATTTATCCTTTTAGAGGAGTGAGGTTGCGGCGGATTCACCTTCCATCTGTCGGACAACGCGAACTTGCCCTGTTGGTACTGGTCTTCAATCCAATTTTTGAAGACGTAGCAATCTTCGATCGGATGACCCAGTACTCGGTGATAGGGACAGTAGTTGGGCTCATTGACATCATTTGGTTGCGATGGATGTTTTGGATCCGGCAGGTTTATGAGTCGGTTGCGCAATGCCAGCTCGAATAATCTTCTCGTTTTATCTCGGGGAAACGAGTAAGGACGTCCCAGCCTCTCCTCAAGGGGTGCGTGCGGACGCATATTATTTTGACGAACAACCGGCTTCGAGTTGCTCGGCTGTTGTCGAGCATTAGCGACAACGATCGTTTTCCCCATCCCCTTTTCATTTCGGGGGTCCGGCTTTGGAAGAGGAGGTCTATGGCCCATCTGATCCATTTGCGCTAGCTTGTCGATCAGGGCCTGAAAGGTAGTCGGCTTGAAGAACATCATAAATTGCGAGATGGTTGCTTGCAGATCAAGGGTTTCCATAAACATACCCACTGCAGGAGCTTCTTCAATGCGTTGCTCGCATTTTGACCATAAGTTCTGCCACCGTATAGCATATTTGACCCATGTCTCGCCTGGCTTCACCCTAGAATTAATCAATGCCGTCATCGGGGTGCGTTCGCTGGCGCTTACAAAACGCTGGGTAAACAACAGCTCCATCTCCGCGAAGGTTTTGATAGAGTCGTTTGGGAGCTCAGAGTACCACTCGAACGCTGTATCTGACAAGCTGCCAACAAACTGGCGAAGCAACAACTTATCTTCACCGCCGGTGTTGCCGCAGAGCTCCCTGAACTGAGCAACATGCTGGTGGGGATTGCCCGTCCTCTTGTAGACGTGGAATTTGGGTATTGTATAGCCCGGCGGATACTTGATTTGATCGTACCAACTCGGATATGCTCGTCCTGTTTTTACAACCTGACCGGCTGCTTCAGTCGCATGATGTACCCGTATTTGTTGGGTTATATACTCGTCCAAGTCAGCTTTGGAGATTGTCTCCTCCTTGGCTGTTGATAGAGCCGGTGGAGGATTTGACGTTTCTCCCATATCGTCTTCAAGGATGATCGGAGGATCTTCAGCTAGAGGATCTTGTTGGATCATCATCCCCACCATGTCTTGGAACAGGAGGGCCATACGCTTTAAGTTGGCTGCTTGTTCATCAGCCTCTTTATCCTTCTTCTCCAATATCCGACGAAGGAATTCAGCATCAGTTTCTTGCTCCTGGCGTTCATCCGAGGACGCTTCAGGGCTTTCTTTTGGCCCAGTGAGTGCAGCCATCGCGGTCATCATTTCTTGGAGCTTCTGCTGCTGCTCCTGCGCTTTGGTCACCGATCGCGTAAGCGGTCTATGACCTGTGGATATGCAGTTGTCCTCTTTACCAGACGCCATATAGACGGTATGAACTACGATGCCCCCGGATTTAGGGCATTTGGGTTCACCACCTTTGATATTCGATGTCGACGTGAGGACTTTCTCCGGCTTTCTTCTCTTATGGGCCGTTGAAGTTGAGGGGGCCGTTACTTTGGGCACCCAAGTGGTCGTCGCCTTTCGTTGCTTGACAGGGGGATTTTCTTCCTGCCGACCTTTCGACTTCTTGTGTTGGCGAGAGAAATTAGGATCAATCACAGATTCTCGGACTCGTCGCCATGTCTTGTAGATCCTGGAGGACAGCGATTGAGAAGACTGCTCCGGCTTTTCTGCTTCCACGGCGGTCTCTACCGGTGGAGGAGATCTTTTGAGCACCGCAGTTGGCGAATTTCTGCGTACCCTGTTCAGCAGCTCAAAGCTGTTCCCAGTTGGAACAGCAGCATTAACTTCCACCGTTGGAGCTGGTGGAGTTATCCCGGAGGGGGAGTTGCCCCCGGTCTTCCTTATCCGGCGCCAGTGGCGTCGTCGGGCGTGACGAGTTGTCGGTATTGGTTCAGCGATAGAGACAGCTTCTTCTTGCCCCCTGTCCGAATGAGGCGCCGTTGGTGCCAGCCTCTTAAAGACTGAGGTCGTCCTTTGAGTGGCAATATTTAATCTGTCAAAGACAGATCCTCGAGCTGGGGCAGGAGTTGGAATAGTCAGCCTCGAAAAGACTGACTCCTTGACAGGAGAAGCCGCTTTGGCGACTTCGGGAGCAGCCGTCTTCTTTGGGATGGCCTTCTCATGTATCATGGGCTTCTTGGCAGGCCATTTGGAGTTGAGGCTCAGTCTGGTGAAGACCGAGGAGTTGGACGACCCGTTGAGAGGGGCCGTGGGAGTAGCAAGTCGATCGAAGACCGACTTTCTTGAAGCTTCCGGTGCGGGCACAGGGATGGTGAAGCTTGCTGGAGGGATCATGGTTCCGAAAAAACAGGCCGGTGGTGGCCTGAGTCACTTGCTCTACAGGCATAGTAAGGACGGATGCCGCTTGAGGCCCATATGCTATACCTCCAGGTGAGGTGGAGCGTCGGTTGCATTGACACTTCGAGCAGTTCGAGCAATTTAAGGCCATTGATGCTTGATTTCTGCGCTAGGCAAAAGACCAAATCTTAGTAACTTGAAATCCAAAGGCAACCATTAACAAACCGCGATTCGTTCGCGAAGATGACACACGAAGTGTGGAGTGGAAAGAGAAAAAGGTCTCACCGGGCGTGCCAGAATCTGTTCTCCTCCGAATAGAGGCCAAGACTGGACGTCTTGCCTGAGATTCGGGGCAGATGCTATATGGTTTTATTCGTCTACCTCTCCGAGAATGCCAAGTTGATTTATGGCACCGTGTATCGGAGGTTTAGACGGATGCGGCCGACGTAGCAGACTTCGTCAGATTCCCCCTCGTTTGAGGGGTTTTTGATTGTGGGGACGCTCTTCCCTGCAGGAGCAAGCCCCTGTAGTTAATTACGCTACCGCTGCGGTAGCCACTTTCTCCTTCTCCAGAATTTCACTTCGTATCGTGTGTGTTTGTTTTGTTTGTGGATGCCCGTGGATTGTATACGGAGACTAAGTTATGTCGTCGCCCGTAGGACGTGGATTAGTCCAAATCCGTATTTACTTAGATTTGGGTTTGGTGTTTTAGTTTAAGAATACGTTAGCCATATTGAGGCTAAGATCAACTTAAACGTTCGTTAAGGATACGTTAGTCTGATTTGAGACTAAGATTAACTTAACGGGATCGTTTGGATCCGACAAAAGAGCATTTGGGGGCTCTATTGTTCCAGTTTAGGGACGTAGTGGTCCATAGGTAGTTTAAGGACATTTCGGTCCATTGTCGGTTTAGGGACATGGTGGTCCATTGGTTTAAGGACGCATAAGTCCGTGGGTTTAAGGACCCCACAGTCCGTGTTGATGTGTGGTTGTCGGGACCCGTCACCTCTCTGACGTCGTTGAAGGATTACAACGATAGGAGTCAGAGGAGTTCGGAGATGTACCCTCGAACCGGATGTAAATTGATTTAGGAGAGCATCCGTGCTCGGTCAATTTAATTTGAGGACTTACGGTCATGATTGGGCTAAGTCCAGTTGGGAATATTCAACGTTTTTATTTATCTTTGGCCTATTAGGCCTGTGCTAGGGCTTTGCCCCTTTTTAAATAATGCACTGTATTTCTTATTTTGTTTGGGCTCTGCCCTTTTATAAATGATGCAGAGCATCAATTTTGATTGGGCTCTGCCCTTTTATAAATGATGCAGAGCATCAATTTTGTTTGGGCTCTGCCCTTTTATTGCATTGCAATTTATTTTGGCCTGCTAGGCCTTTTTGATTTGGGCCTGACCCTTCAATAAACAATGCAGTGCATTTGTCAGGCGCTTTGTGCCAATCATTGAGCGCAAGCGCTTGTGGTGGTGACACGTGTCATGCAAGCACAGTGCGCTGCGCTATTGCGCTGCTGACACGTGGCGTGCTCTGGTGAGTTGCGCCAATTTCAGAGAGCAATGCTCTATCTTAAAAGCGCATGGCGCAAGTGGTCCTGGTGCTGACACGTGGCGCTCTCTAGTGGCTTGCGCCAACCCAGGAGCGCAACAGTGCAGTTTTTCAAGTGCAAGGCACTGTTTCAAAATCTTGATCCAATTTTAGATTCAAGAAAAGAATCTTTAAGATTCCAGAACCAATGGTTCATAAAAAGTGCAAGGCACTATTATTATTTGTTTTTTATTGAAGATCATTAATCTTGTTCTTAGATCAATGATCTATTCAGAAGAAATTCTTCTATTTTAAAGGTTTTTACCTTTTCTTGAGTCTCTTTTCAAGTTTCTTCAGAGTTGAAGTTCTTGATGATTCTTGATGTTGATGATCTTTTGAGTTGGGGTCTAGGGGTCTTTATATAGTGCCCATAGATTTGTTAAGTTTGTTAAAGAGATCATTCTCTGAGTGATTTGGGGAATTTTCCCCACCGTTGGATCTTTGATCCAAGGGCTTCTGTTTTACAGAAGACAATCTTCTTGTTTTAAAAAGAACAGAAAGATCTTATTAGAATTTTAATTCTGTTTGGCGCAGATGCACCAGCGCTTGACACGTGTCTAGCGCAACTGCGTTGACACGTGTCGCGCAGCGCACAGCGCAGCGCAGCTGCTCTTGCGCAACTGCGCTGACACGTGTCGCGCAGCGCTTGAGCAACTGAAGCTTTGCTTCCTTTAATTTTGTTTTTTAATAGAGCCTTGCTCTGATTGAGCGCACTGCCTTGGGCGCTGCGCTGACGTATCAGCTTCTGACACGTGGCGCGTTGCGCGCAGCGCACGGAATTTGAAGCGTTGCTTCAAAATTTGAATTTTTGAAATTCAAACAGAGCCTAGCTCTGATTCGGGGAAACAGTAGGCTTGATCAAGAGTCTTCTATTTATTGGTCAAAATCTCACTTTTAAGTCGTCTTTTATTGTTTTCACTGTTTTAGATCCAAGAACCTGTAACCTGTAATATGTAGCAGACATGCGTCAAAAGCACCTGTTTTATTTGTAAAAAGAATAAGAATGGGAAATATAATAATATAATATTATGGTGTGAACAAATACCCCCAAACTTATCTTTTGCTCGTCCTCGAGCAAACTTAGTTTTATTCACGACAAAAACCTAACCGCACTTTCGCAGGGAAACGCGATTGCACTGAGCTCGTGCAACAAGCCGTTAAACCTCTAGGTGTCCCTAGTAGGAGGAGTGTTGTCTCCTGAGGGTTTTCAGCGGATACTACCCACAAAATTCTATCAATTCGGCTTTTCGACTTTAGTTCTCCAATTAGGTTTTCTAACAAGGAATTCTATTATCGTCGACTCGTAAATCATCCACCCATATTCTTCACACTTCCTTATCATCTAACTTAAGATTATACATGTTCTATAGACTTACTTAGCTTTCGGCATTTCTTAAATTTTCCTTCTAGGGTTCCATCTCCACTTAGGAATTTTTATCAACTCTCCTAAAGATACAAGTTCTATTCTCCACCCCCATCTCTCATCTAAACTCCAATCACATATCCCTACGTGTGTGTATAAATCACCCCTACACTTGGAAATTCAAATCAAGCAATCGTACTCTTGTCCGTTGTCCAAAGCACTTATTAATTGGTGAATTTTTTTAAATGAATTTTGCTTACACATCCTTCATGCGATCGTTAATACTTCTTGAAGTACCAACGACCGATTACAAAATGCGTTTGCACTTTAAAGCGTAATTCCTAGTCTTGCAACACCCAAGGCTTTAGCAGTGACTCCCAAACCAGGTGGTCTAAGGCACTAGGTGATGAAGCACCCTCGCTAAATATTTTTTCTATTTTTGCAGCCTTAAGTAATCACAAAAACCAGTGTTCATTTTTTTTCTTCATTCACTTTTTTTCTTTTATTTTCATTGTACTAAGGACTTTAGACAAGAGCATTTCAAGGTCTCTTCTACTATTCCAAGTTTCAAGGTGTGTGATCGTGCAAATTGTAGGGTATACATTTTCAGAATCTAGACTTAAGCTAGGAATTATTTTTCAAACTTATATTCTAATAAAGATATCAATACTTTTCCTTTGTTTCGACTTAGCCCAAGAAGTGAACCCAAAATTTGCCTATTTCTAAATAAACTACAAAGGCATATACTTTCTACCGTTAAACTTTAAGGAAGGTTATTTTTAGGATTTTTAATTTACTAAGTCTAAAATCTAGTTGTTCCTAGCCAGTTAACCTATTTGTCAAACTCAAGTCAAATATGGCCAAAATTGAATACAATAATTTTTATAATTTTTGAAATTTTTCAATATTTATGGATTTTAAAATAAGTATGCAAATGCAAAACTATGTACAAATGAATGCGAACGAAGAAAGCGTACCGAGCATACCCCCAAACTTAAACTTGACAGTGTCCTCACTGTCATGCTACACCAAGAGAGTCAAAATTGTCGGCACTCCCCTGTTTATTTATTTATAAAAAAAATTATTATTTTTTTTAATTTTATTGTTAAAAGAAAAACAAAAATATATATACAACAAGGTTCCCCCCAAACTTATGCTTGGCCTTACATAAGCCAAAGGTTAGCACCAACCATTCAAAAATCTTATCGGGGTAATGGTCGAGTTGGTGAAAGAATGGAGTGGAAAGAAAGGAAATGAGAAGAACACGAGACCGTGTGGGAAGAAAGGTAGAATATGGTCTCGGTGGAGGAGAAGACTGGCGGAAAAGAGAAAGAAAGGTAGCACGATCTTGAGGGTGTAAATCGAGTGAATAAATTAGCGCAATTTGTGATAACCGATGTGTTAAAAGCGATTGTGCTAATCTATCAACCCGTCGAGAAATGGGGTCAAATCCCTCAAGATTCGCAAGAAAACATGGGTACGTCGAACTTGGTATTGGAGATGAAAGCGTAACGGTCTCTTGCACGGTCGGAACGATAGGAAGGACGAAAGGGAGTGAATTAGGGATAGTCTCATTCTCATCGTAGTAAACTGTCTCGAACTTGAAAGATTCCATCAATGGTTCGAAACAACTGTAAGCAACCGAGTCTGATGGTTCAACTAACTCATCTGAAAATTCAAAGGACTCAAACTCGGGCGGTGAGTCTTCAACATCGTCCGAAAAAGTGAAACACTCGTAAGTGTTATCGGCAGTGAGAACTGTGTCAGATTCAAAGTCAAATTTTTCAAGCTCACAGTCTTCAAGCGTGATCTTGTGCGTGGTCGGAACGATGGAAGGAGGGAGGGTGATATAACAGTTAAAGGTTCAGGAGGCTGAATTGGAAAATCCGACACATCAAACAAAAATGGTTCAACCTCAATATTATCCTCAAGACTCTCCTCAATACTATCCTCATAAGTCTCCTCAATAGTTAACTCATCCATGCCATTATCATCAAAATCAAGACGCATATGAAGTTCGGGAGAAACATTTAATGACTCGGGATGATGAATTGGACATAAAATTTCAATCAAATCTACTGGTTCATCATCCAAAATATTCCCGGCGTCTATATCCTCAATCAAGTGAAAATCAATATTTTCTGACACCTCATCAAAAGCATGGATATTTATCGATTTAGGTTCTAGAGTGGAGGTTTAAAGATCGAAAGGATTAAGTGTGGTTTCACTCGAAAGGGGTTCTTCACAATCTGGCACATCAAGAACTACAAAGTCACACAACTCGTTTTTATTTTTAACTTGTGAACTATTTGGGACAATCGATGGAAAACCGGAGTTGTGGGCTTCGAGTGGGTATGGGTAGGTCTGATTTGGAAATGTGTAGAACTCACTCGCTCCTCTCAAATTCTCCCTCTGTCCAACCGCCTCCTCATACATTGAAAAATTTGAAGCTAGTTGGAAACCAGCTACCGGTTCACTAGGTTGTATAAGGGCGGATATGGATGCATGTACACTCCTCACCATTTTGTTTGTTGCTAAAATATAAGCCTCCAACGACTATTCCAAACTAGACTTGGGTGGTGAGGGGGTTTCGGTAAAAGATTCGAAATTGTTTGGATCTGTAAAACTCCCAAAAGGCTGTGTAGAAACAGTGTCTAGTGACGGTGGGAAAGTCGGATAGGACTGGTAGGAAGTGGGTGGTTGGACAGGGGTAGGGTCAACATGTGGATAAAAAGGTGAATAGTCTTGTGGATCCCTAGAACTAGATGAGTGGAGAGGGGTGAAAGATCGGCTACGAGATTGAGCAATATGCTCAGCAATGGACATCGGTTTAGGAGTTACAGCAGGACTTGAAAAAGTGGTATCAACATATGAAGGTGGTAAAGGTTGACTTGGTTGATACAAAGTGGGTTGCAAAGTCGAACTGTTTCTCCTAGACGCTTCTATTTGATCTTTCAAAGATATTTTAGGTATGGAAGGATCGTCTTTAAATTGACCGAAACAATTGACGTACGAGGCAAACTTAGGTTCGGGATACCAAAGTTCGAAAAGTGATTTATGATGTGAGGTACCCATGATAGAAGAAAGGGGAAAGAAAGAAGGTTGGGTGGTGCAAGGATTTCTTAGCGACAAAATTTGCAAGTTTTTATAAAAATTTTCCTTCTTTTTTTTTTATTTGAAACTTTTTGCAAAAAAGATTTTCGATAAAGGGCTTTGACAAAAATGCAATCAACCACAAATGCACAATCAGGCCTAGATCTAGGGTCACCTAGGTCAGCTAGACAGCTCCTAACTGTTCCAAAAGGCTAGAAATAGGACCTCAAACCGCCTCTTCACCACCAATTGCAGCCAGGTAAGTGCCAGGTGAGTGGGAGGCTCCCCGCTATAAGTAGCGGTCCTAATTAAGTAACCACTTGCCTTAGACACACTTGCCTAGACACCGCAAGGTCAGGTTAGGATTAACGACCGATGCCTATAACTAGTCCTCTGTCCTATTGAGCTCGAAGTCCTTAGGGCTGAGTCTAGTATTTTTTAATTAAAGATTGGTCAATGCAAATGCTTTATGTGATTTCTGGGGTCCTGAGAATGGTGATGAAATCCCCACCCAATCTGAATTGGTCTCAAGCCACTTAAAGTCCAATTAAAGATATGCAAAACAGAAAAAATCACTTGCAATAAATTTTTATTTTTGTAAAGCGCGGCGCAAAGAATCCTGCACAAGATTTGTTATTGAGAAGGGGGAAGATTTTTAAGCGCAAAGAATCCTGCAGGAGATTTGACAAAAGATATATTTTAGGTTGCAGAGGGGGGGAAAAGGAAACAAACAGTGAAAATTTCGCGCGATGAAGAGCCAGAAGGACCGCGGATTAGCGGCTGGAGGCGGCTTGAGCGGCGGAAAGGCGACGGAGTTGAGGCTTCAGGTCTCTGAAAAAATTCTGGTGTTCTGTTGGTCCAATTCCCTTCTGTTCTGATCTACCTTTTTCTGTTTCACACTCTGGATTTTTCCATATCCGTCGATCCTGCAAAGATTCACAAAAATACCATATTGGTTTTGTATATGGTATTTACATATATATATTGGATATTTACATATATAGATTGGATATTTACATGTATAGTTTCGAGTTATATCATATTGGTTTTGTATTGGATTTGACATTTGTGTCTTTACCATGACTCCGATGATTGCGGGATGCTTAACGGAGTTTTGATTTTGAGTTATATGCTCATTTTTCATGCGCATGCGCTGCGCTACGATTTGTTTTATGTACTTATGATTTCGGAGCCCCGACTACTTGATGGTTTTACTTAGATATTTTAGTATTTGGGGGGAGTTTTAATTTAAATTCGGGGACTGAATTTCTTTAAGGGGGGAAGATTGTAACGCCTTGAAAAGTCGTTTTGGTGTTTTCCCGAAAATCGGTGAAAATTTGGTATTTTTCCGTAAATCGTCTTTTTGTTATTTTGCAGTTTAGGCCTAATTATACCTAATTTGGATAGGTAATTGCTAGTTTTTAGTAGCTAATGAGTTACTTATAAAATTCTGGTCGTTTAAAATTTTTCCCTAATTTTTCAATTTTTAATATTGTTTTAAGCCGGTAAAAATACATTAAATTAGCGATAAATACAAATTTCTTTGGGCTAATTTTAATCTATAGAACCATGACAACTAAAATCTAGTTTGTAATATAAATTTTTAGTATTTTATTTTAAGTTCTATTTAGTTATAATCGAAGGAAATTAAAATTTTAATTATTTGAACTAAAACTTGCAAATATGATATTGTGGGGGGTCTTTTTGCATGGAATTCTTTTTGTAATCACTCACACACACCCTCACCCCTCCATGGCCGAGCCCACCATCAGCAGCCCACTTCTCCCCTTCAAAAATTTTCTCCATCTCATTTGTATGTGTGAAATAGAGTTTAAAGGTATAGGTTAAGATGTATTGTTTTGGAGGCTTAGTGTACCTTGATTTGAGGGGGGTTGACTTGGAAAATTTTGCACAACACCCACACCATTCCCCCCATCACCTCCTGGCCAAAAATCTGCAGGCCCTCCCCCTTCACTTTCCTCTTTTCATTTCCTTCAATTTTAATCAAAAAATTGCTCCAAAATCCAATTTAAATCTCACAAATTAATTTCCATTCTTCATCCCATTCTCCTTAGCTTTTATAGCTTGAATCATGGTGCTATGAAGCCATCATTGGAGGCAAATTCTTCTTGCTAGATCTCTAGATTTTTAAGGTATAATTTCTACCCATTTAAATTCTTATGGTTAGATTTCTTTAATTGAGTTGTTTTAGTGTTAATTTTAGTGCTATTTGCATGCTAGTTTTTTTAAAGTTTATGGCTTGAGTTGAATTAGGGTTTGGAAAACCATTATTAGGTTAATTAAGTTATTTTGTTATCTAGTTATTATACAGACCAAATTTAAGAGGTTACTTTGCTTAGTGAGCTCAAATTAGTGTTAATTTAGTGTTTTCATGTATAGTTTGGATTGGAATTGCTCATTTTGAAAAATCAAGAAAGGGTTGTGTATGAAAATGGGTTTTGAAGCATGGTAATTGGGTTAATTTAATTGTAGTGGCTTTCTAATGGTTAGCTTGGGTGTTTGCGCGATATTGTGTGCACTTTATCGCAAATCCGCGATATTTGCACGAATTTGGAAAAAAAAATTTGTGCTTACTAGGTTTTAAAAATATTTATAAATTGATGAGTTTAATTTAGGAAAGTGATTTGTATGACCTAATTACATTATTTAGTGAGCATTTTGGCCACAAAAATTGTTGAAATGTTTTTATTGGTTAAAACTTCAAGTTTTGAACAAAAAGGGTATTTGTGCTAACTAGGTTTTAGTTTAAGGGAATTTTGGCAAGATTAAAAATATAGTAAATGTTTATGTGGCCTATTTAAGCTAATTAGTGAATATTGTAACCACTAGTTTTGCTAAAACATCAAGATTGTATTAAAAACGGTTAACGACCGCTAACTAAGTTTTTGCGAAATAAAACGATTTGTTTAATTTGATGGTTTGATGAATTAAAACCTATTTCTTATATAATTAATGATTTTTGAAACCACGATTGATGCGTTTGAGTTTTTCGCGACCACTCGGCGTTTGTACGCCGATGTCGAGGGTTTTTGGGTTGATTTGAGAAAGCAAACCATAGGTTTTGACCTATGTGAGATTCGTGTGTCGTTTTGGTCATGAGTCGGATTTTAATGCGATACGGTGAATTATGATATGTAGGTACCCTTACGAAGACTTCGAGACGACAAGCAAGCGCGTGGCGACATCGGCACCGGTGAGCGAAGATCAGGTGAGTAGATTTATATCTACGGGAAGAAGTCGGGTGGATGGCGTATAGCACCCCCGCAGTCCGTAGTATAGTTCATATATATATGTTTATATAGGTGTTTTATGATACGAGAATGTTTATTCATGAGATGATTATGTGCTCATAGATTAGCTTTGGGTTAGTTCCGAAACCCTAGAGTAGTTGTTATACCCACATACGCACACACAGACTTGCATACATTACTTTCTTGTGCGTAGATGGGGATGTGTATATATGTATATACGCATGGGTATGGGACTATGCATATATACATTCATATACACATGCATGGATGATGAGGATAGTACTTTGGATTTGAGATGAGTCGATGAGATTTGATTTGAGGCCGTGAGATCGGTGATATGGCAGGGTTCGTACTTGAGATACGACATGACGTTGTAGCGGGTCCTTGACGTAGTGGTTCACACACGTGCATGCATACTTAGGCGGTATCAGTATTGTACTAGACGTAGATCAGTACCCCGATCATGATATTTGATAAAGAGAATACCAGATGAATAGTATGATGAATGTGATATTGACCCGTACCCAGATTTGGGATGCCGTACGACGGATTTACGTACGAGCTATACATTGATGTTTGATCCGCACTCTTGACTTGGGAATATTTGATTATAGATATGGTATCGGATGTGATATTATCGAGGCGGGATCACCGACTAATATATATATACATATGTATCGACTCAGGTGTTAGGCGGTTTCCTTACCTTTAGTTTAGCTTGATAGCTCAGCCCTATAGTTTAGTGTAGTTGTTAGCCCATATTAGTTGTCGTTGTGTCTAGTATTCAGCTCCCGCTCATTATTGCTGTTCGCTCCACATCGCATACTTATATTATAATTTCTTATTGCATTATTGATATCATACTGTTAGAACACCGGCACCATTACCGATGATGCGTATGTACCACGTACACTTACTTGCCGGCTCACACACCTCTTCATCGGTAATTGCCATGTCACGTACACCTTAGAAAATATTATTGATTGACTTAGCTTGTTAGTTAGTAGTTTGACATGATATTAGTGCACCTTCCTTATATACCAGTTTAGACATTGTAGTTATTACTTGTCACTTCATGCATACTGTTATTCATTGTTATGCCGCATTCATAGATTTTCATGCCTATATTCATGGTTTTATGTGCTATTGATGATTTGGATTCGGATTTCATGAGATTTCTTGGATTTGGAAGAAAACTGCAAAAACATAAATAAACTTCTTCTCTCTCTTTTAAATAAAAAGTGCGGTTTTCCCATGATGTATGAGTCGTCCACCATGAGTTTGCTGATGGATTTCGAGACCCGAGTTTGAGGAGTGGAGGAACCGTTTCGTGTACATGGTGGACCCGGTGCGGTACCCCGGGTCAAGAGGATCGCAGATGATGGCGTTGAGCCTGGCAGGGGAGCACTACCGACCGGTGATTTTACCCGACGCATCGGATATCCGGAGGATACCGTCGTAGTCTTGAGATGGATGGTAGGGGCCGGTCTGGACTGACGGCGCCCTAGATATTGAGTTTGAGACATTGAGATTTCGAGATATTGAGGTACTGAGATTTGATGATACAGGCCAGTCCGGATAGCCGGAGCCTGAGATTTTAAGACATTGAGATTTATGTTTTGTGTCGATGTTAGACACTGTCTATGCTGATTTCATTTATGATACCTCGTTTTTAAAAAGATACAGAAATCTCACTAATTTATGAAAGCAGTTTTCTTCAGTACATGCATTCTGTTTCATGCATTCATACATCATCCATATGATATATTGCTACCTGAGGCACTGACACGGGCACATGGGATCACACTTGGGTTAGACATTTACCCTAGCCATTGTTATAGGCTACTGGTTTTATATTTGAGGATATATTATGATCGTATGACCTAGGATTTCGTCATACATGCGATTCCTGTTCGTAGATGTATTCTATTCACGAGTTGGCAACTCACCCCCGTTGTGCCACAGTTTCTTGCAGGTTTTGCCGTACAGGTTTCTTTACGGCTTTGCTGGCACTGCTTCTTTTCGGGTGACTTGCTAGTAGGTGGGTTTATTTGTATCGTACCCATCATTATACTTTTTATATTATTTTTCTGTTGTATTTAGAAGTTCTATCAACCAAACATGTATTTATTTTAGAGATAGAGACCAGTGATGTTATTCTTTCGACCTTAGAGTCGCGCGTTATATTTATGTGGATTTCTTGTTGTTTTGAGTTTCCTTTTGAGTTTTGATCCTCGCCCTTGGCGTTGTATATTATTGCTTGTGTGGTGGTGACCGTCGATTGACGAAGAGCTAGCTCCCGCTTGGGGATGTCTTTTTATTGATTTCGTATACTATTCATGTTGTATCCCGTTTGGGGGCCAGTGTTTACAAAGGAGACTCTGCCAAAATTTTCAGAAAATACTTGATGTTTTTAAAACGCATAATTCGGCTTATGCTATTAAAACTACTTGTTTTAAGTTGGTTTTCCTTCACTCTACTACTTTTCTTGGTTTGGATTTCTGGGTTTTCGGCTTACTTAGATTACGTACGCCTCGAGACGTTTCGTAGTTTAAGTGCCGGTCATGTTCCGTACTTTCGGGACGTGGCAGTCGTGTCAATATGAGGTCCATAACAGTTCGAGAAACTACTGATAACACTTACCAGTAAATCTCAGCAACCCTGGCCAGGGATTTCCAGTTATTGCCAATCGAACACGGCGCAACATCAACTCCCTATACCGGGAGAGACGAAACCCCTCCTATCGCTCATTGCCTCCATGTGATTCGGGAGTGTACCCAAAAGCCACCGTTTTGCACGCCCTCTTGGACGTGGTATGATGGAAATCAAAGCACAGTGGGAATCACACAAGACTCTATGACGATCTCGGGTCTACAGACTAACATGTACCAGTGTCACCAGAGAACTGCCATCTGACGTGAGGTATAATACCATCTGGGAGTTCTCGGCGAGTCCGTCCAGTGTACCAGTCTTCACTGAGCACCCGTATACCTTCTCTGATGTCAAACACCAATGGATATGGGATCATCGATCGCCCATCATATGGGTCAAGAAGCGCATACACTAGTCTATTCTGGAGTATCGATGCCCTGTCTCGGTACTCCCACGACTAGGAACATTTGAAGGATGTACTTTGCGACTACATTGTCCCCACTGGTATGATCTGCATCATAGTCCTGGTAGTCAAGTACTCATTCTAGGGGCTTTATCAACATGTGACATAGAGACAATCAGAGTACATGTTAAGATAAAGAGCAACCAGATAGCATACTATCATGTCGAGCAAGATAGTCCTCTCTATATATGTCTAAGTATCCACTACAATATACAACGTATGTACAGTAATGGCCTCTAGGGCATACATATAACTAACACAAGATAAAAGCAAGTCGACGAGCAAACTCATCCAGAACCTACAAAGTCTATAAGTGACAGTCACCGTACAGTCCGGTCTCTTCGTCTAAGTGTATTGCATATCGGGTCTAGAGTTTGGAATCTGTCAGACCCCAATAACTTGATAAGTCGTGCGACGGAGCACTCATAACCAACTAGAGATACAACTGATAACACTTATCAGTTTATTTTCACTGCGGTGGCGACCAACTTATGGCTGCAGTCATATCTTACACAGCGCGATATCAACTTCCTATATCGGAAGAGTCGAATCCCCTCGACCGCTTACTGCCTCCACGTGCATCGAGACTATACCCAACAAAAATATGTTTGCACGACTCTTTTGAGCCGTAGTAGGATAGAAACCTAAGGATAGTGGAAACACATCTGAGACACATGGCGATCTCAGATCTTAAGGAGTACCATGTACTCATGTCACCAGAGAACTACTATCTGACATTGGTATATAACCAATCAGGAGTTCTCGGTGAGTCCATCCAGTGTAACTCATCCAATGAGCACATGTATACAATTCTTGATGTCAAACACCAATAGCTGTAGAATCAGCTATCGCCCTCCAACCGGGTCAAGAAATATACACACTGGTCTAAACTAGAGTATCGATACCCAGTCTCGATACTCCTACGACTAGGACATTTAAGGATGTGCTTATCGACTACACATGCCCCACTAGTATGATCTCCATCGTTATTCTGGTATTCAAGCAAAATCCTAAGGTTTTATCTCATGTCTAAACGATGCGTGAGTGAATAAAACGCATCACATGAAATATAAAGACAAACCGGATAATATATTATCATCTCGAGTAAGATTGTTCTCTCGTATGAGTTCTCCTTCAATTACAATAATTGCTTTTAAGGCATCTATATCTAACAGTACCCCATTTATCATTATGTTTTTACAGACTTCGAAAGTGTGTTTTAACTGTGAAGTTAAAAAAGTTTATGAGTTTGGATGGCAGCAAGTTTTGTGTTGATGAGTCTAGTCTTGGGATATCTATACAGTAAAGAAATTGGAACACTATTTAGGCTTGCACAACTCAATTCGTCCTCACTTTCCTCTCGCGTGCCTTAAAACTGCAGGAAAACATGCTAACTACTGTGTAGTATATAATATGAAGGCAATAATTAACATGCACCAGCTAGTCTTTTTCTTCTTATTATTATTTGCTGTCGCACATCAAACTTTAGTAATAGAAGACCAAACTAGCAGTCAAATCCATCATAATTGGGAATTCAATTGTGGTGTCCTTTTTCTCAATGGACCGGCTCCCCCATGCGATATATATATATCTACCTATATATAGGAAGAGAATAATGAAGAAAAGATACCATAGACGGGAATTTCCTTCTATGGCGTTGAAAAAATATAATCTCCATCGTATTTTTCGACGATCGGCACCTATCATCTTCATTATTATCATCTAAGATGTTGGTACACCAAATTTCATGTGATTCTACAGCTTTTTCACCGTTGAATTAATGAGTTTAAAATTAACGGTTTACCGACAATAGAACTTTTTACATTGAGTTCAAAATCAACGGTTTACCGACAATAGAACTTTTTACATTACTAAATCAACGGTGAAAAGGTTGTAGAATCACATGAAATTTGGCGTACCCACATCTTAGATGATAACGATGAAAATGATGGATTCCAATCGTCGGAAAACACGATGGAGATTGTATTTTTTGGATACCATAGAAGGAAATTCCCTCTTATGGCCTCTTCCCTCCATTATTCTATATATATAGAGAGAGAGAGAGACATATATATATAAAAGAAAGAGGGGTTCGGTTCCAGACACAACGTTGGATAAATTAATTTATTTAATAAATCTGGTAACGGATAAAATAAACGGTTCAGATTTAACCGCTTTTTAAAATAGCGGTTCATATTATATAAAGAAGGAAACCGTCCGAACAGTTTCAGCGGTTCAGAATTTTGAGATTGAAATTGGGCTAATTTTGCAATCATTTGAACTGCGATTCTTGCTGTGTATTCTTTTGATTCTTGGATCTATTTCATAAAGTAAATTAATTGCTTTAATCAACATAGAGTTTGTTATTTTTTTAGCGATTTTTGTTATGGTTTTCAGATGTAAATTGAGAATTTTTCATATGATTTGAATTGCAATTGTTGCTGGGTATTCTCATATTTCTTGGATCGATTTTATAATATAAATCAATGAGTTCTATTGTTTCTTCATCTGTTTCCACTACTATTACTTTTTTTTTTTTGCTTCTTTTTTATCCAATATTTATATTAACCGCTACTTTAAGTATGTTAGCCGCTGCTTTAATTTGCGGTCAACATCAACGTTGGATAAAAAATTGCACAACAAATCAGAACTGTTATAGTTAACCGCTACTTTATAATAGCGGTTAAATCTAACGGTTTATATTTAACATATACTTAAAACGGCGGTCAAAATAATAAAGAATCCAACAAATCAGAACCGCCACTTAAAGTAGCGGTTAATATGAACGTTAGATGAAAGAAAAAAAAAAGAATAGTAGTGGAAACAAATGAATAAACAATAGAACTCATTGATTTATGTTATAAAATCGATCCAATAAATATGAGAATACCCAGCAACAACCGCAATTCAAACCACAGGAAAAAAAATCCCAATTTACATCTGAAAACCCTAACAAAAATCCCCTAAAAGATAACAAACCCTATACCGATTAAAACAATTAATTTACTTTATGAAATCGATCTAAAAATCAAGAGAATACCCAGCAAGAATCGCAGTTCAAATTATATCAAAAACCGTCCAATTTCGATTTCAAAATCCTTAACCGCTCAAACTGTTAAAACGGTTTCCTCTTTTATATATTATGAACTGCTATTTAAGTAGCGGTTAAATATTGTAATATATCTTTTAAGTAGCGATTAAATCTGAATCATTTATTTTAACCGCTACTTAAGTATCGGTTAAAATAAACTGTTCAGATTTGTTGGATAAATTAACTAATCCAACGTTATATATTGTTCCGTCTTATTTATATATATATATAACATTTGATGAACATGCATCAGTTTTGATAGTAACCCTTGCAAGCAAATTTCTTTTATTTATAGGATTTTTTTACTTAAACTTCAGGATTCAAGAAATTGAGTTTATAAATGTATGAGAAATTTGAATCTCGGCCACTTGGCTTTCAGCTTCGTAAGAAATGATAATACGAGATCTTCTTATTAATTTCGGACCCACTATATATCATTGCAAAACCGAGATTCTTAAGTTGAGCTGTCAACATTCAACCGACAAGATAAAAGAAACTCTTAAGAATCTCATCAACATCCAATTTGCTTTTCTTTTTTCTAAGAAACAGAAAATATATATATGCAGATGAAATTAATATAAAAGTTATTATTTTTTATCAAGAAAACATGTGGAGTACGTGGGCATTCCAGATACTTTTCCCCCTTGCAATGTTTGCCCGTTGGGTCCAAACCAGCACTCCTTGCTTGCATGGCTCTCCTCTCTGTCTCAGCTATGAATTTACTATTAAGCACACCACACAGTTGCTAGATGATCCAACCGACCAAGGGCGATTCTGTCATTTTCCGTGCAAGGAGATGCGCACTTCAAAGGGCGGTCAAAGTTGGAGGAGGCGCCAGCTGGGGGGGACACGTGGGGCGCGGCCCCGGCACGTGCACGAAAAGCAAAGCCAAAAGCGGGGCTCGCTTCGCGATTCCCACCCGACAATCTTGCCCGGTTGACCGGAGACAGACCCGGACCCGTCCGCGCGGGGTTGCCCAATCCACGCACGCGTGTGCGCCCGCGGGCGCTAAGCGACAGAAGGACCCGCACATGCGACGTCCAGCTCAGCAGACAAGCGCCCTGGCCCCGCTGGCAGCGCTCGATTCTTATCGCAACGTGGCTGGCAACCCAGTGGCCCGGAACGCTGCGGGCCTGTACCATAGCTGCACGGCGTTTGGGTGGCGTGGTCTTCGAAGAATATTTGTAAGCGCTGGGGTCCAGCTGTTTACAGGTGTGGCGGTGGGTCCCACACTCACAGAATTCATTCTCTATATCCGTTTCTGTGATCTTTGACTGGTTTAGCTACCGGTTCTGGTGCCCACATTCCAAAATTGAACAGTGATTGGATAAATATGTCAGTTCAATTTAAACAACATGGCCACACTTATCACGATGTTAATTAGAAAAATACTTTTACATGAGCATCTCAGCTACCTGACAAAATTTGTATTAATTAAAAATATATTTACTTGTTCACGTGTCATGAGCACATAAAATATAACTTGGACCCATTATGACTTGTTGTAGAATTAGTTTAGGGTTATAATTTAGCCATCTTTTTAGGTTTTCAAAGCTTATAACCAGGGATCATATTAGCTTGGGAAGACGCACAGTGCCAAATCTCTATATGAAAAGCAAAGCAATAATTTCATCGCATCACAAATTTACTTTGGTTTTTCCATGTCATGTCAGAAGAGTCATTTACTCGTATAAAAAGTCATCCCATGGGCAATCGTTGATGAAATAATAGCTTGCATCATGCAAGACTGTAACTTCATTTTCAAGGATTGCTTACCGTTGCTCGGCCATACCTAGATACATATACAGGTTCAATTGGGTTTTATTGTCTTACCTGTCGTCAGATCGATTTTATATGCATGACATCATGAAAAATATGTTACTGCAACGTAACATGTTCACCTCCTCTCTGATTGAGGACCCCACAATTCGTTGGCACTGATATTATTATTCCCCCGTATGGTAACCGCACGTGTGAGCTTCACGATAAGATAACCCTCTCCATTCCCTTCAACCTCCCTTAAACTAAAACGAAGCAAGAAGCAAAAAAGAAGAAGAAGAAGAATGCCAGGGAGTATAGCGCCGTTAGACATAACGGCCGTCCAGATCCCGCACCACTTCCGGTGCCCCATCTCGCTGGAGCTGATGACGGACCCCGTCACGGTCAGCACGGGACAGACCTACGACCGCCAGAGCATCGAGTCGTGGATCGCCACCGGAAACGCCACGTGCCCCGTCACCGGCGTCCCCCTCTCCGCCCTCACCCTCATCCCCAACCACACCCTCCGCCGCCTCATCCAGCAGTGGTGCGTCGCCCACCGCTCCCACGGAGTCGAGCGCATCCCCACCCCTAAGCAGCCCGCCGACCCCATCCAGATCCGCTTCCTCGTCTCCCAATCCCTCGCCGGAGACTCCGCAGCCCTCCGCCGCCTCCGCTCCCTCGCTCGCGAGTCGGAGAAGAACCGCGCCCTCATCGCCACCCACGAGACCCGATCCGCCCTCATCTCGATCGCCTTCGAGGATCCCGGCTCGGATCTGTCGACGGAGGCGATGGCGGCCCTGTCGATGTTCTCGCTGACGGAACCGGAGAGCCTGTCGATTACGATGCAGGCGGAGAGGTTGGAGTACCTGGCGGCGGTGATGCGGTCGCATCCGTCTATGGAGAAAAGGATCGACGCCGCGGCGGTGATCGAGGCGGCGGCGGCGGCGGCGAGGTCGTCGGAGGTCAGATCGGCGATCGGATCGGTCGATGGAGTGATCGAGGGCTTCGTGAGGCTGGTGGATCTGAAGGAGAGGGTAGGGATCCGAGGGCTGTTCTCGTTGTGCTTGGCGAAGGAGAATCGGAGAAAGGCGATCGAATCGGGAGCAGGGAAGGCGATCATGAGGCGGTTGGGGGAGATGAAGGAAGGGGAGCTGGAGAGGGCGCTGGCGGCGGTGGAGCTGATCTGCAGGGCCGAGGGCGGGAGGGAGGCGGTCATGATCGGCGCCGGCGGGGGGAGGGAGGCGGTGAAGATCCTGGTGAAGGCGATGGCGGGGAGGGCGGCGGAGAGGGCTGCGGAGCACGCTGCGGCGGCTCTGGTGGCGGTGGTGGAGGCGGAGGATGGGCTGCAGGGGGAGGCGGTGGCGGCGGGGGTGATGACGTGGCTGCTTCTGATGGTGCAAAGCGGCTGCTCCGAGCGAGCCAGGAGGAAGGCGCAGGTGCTGCTCAAGCTCTTGAGATCAGCGTGGATCCTCGAAGATGAGGCTGGCGATTCTCATGAATTTTATTATTTTCAGCCTTGATAGTCTCTTTGTTGCTTTTTTGGATTATACGGATTTTGTTTGATTTTTCGGAGGGAGGGGGGGGGGAAATGGTGTGGATTTGAGTTTTGGGGGGGAATGGAGAGTGTACGAATGGATTTTGTTTTGTGGAAAAGATGGGATTACTAATTCTTAATTTAGAACTCAATTTACAATTTGCTTGTGCAATTTTCCAGCATTGGAAGAACAAAAATCAATGGTATGCAGATATATAACGAATGTGTAAAAGAAAGAGAAATCCGATGGTTTTTTCCTAACTATTTTTGCGAGTCATGTAATTTAATCGCTTTACTTGTTATGGCTGACTGAACACATATGGTTGGTATGCATAGCTTTTTTCAGTCCATAACCGAAATGATAACTTATTTTTATTAGGCGCACTATGTTTGCTAGAACGATATCATTTATGGCTTGATTCAATTATAACAGGAAAAAAAACGAAGAGAAAGGTATAATTCATTATCTTAAAAATAAGACATCCTTAGGTTAATGTAGACCAGGAGACGACAAATTGACATAAAACATAGGAGGAAGAAATTGGATTCTTACGGAGAGATCATGTGGTTCATGATTTTGGGGGTGGTTGTCACACGAAAACACCGAAATCTTAAAATGCAAAACGAGAGAATATATTTTATGACTTAAATGGAACCGCGGTAGCCCGCGGCCGCTTGGCCACCAGCACTATAGAGAAAGGGGTGGGTGTGTCCCATCACACTTAAAACCAAGTGGGACCCACGTCTATTTCACGCTCTTGCATCCTCTGCCAAGCGGGTGCGGGCGTTCGCAGCTGGAGCAACCACATATCTTATATTCTAACATGCTTCTGTAGGTAACATCGCTTGTTGTGTTGAAACCTAGGATTTTATGCAGCGGTATTTCTAATTTAAATTAACTCCGCATCTGCTGCACGTTCAGGAAAAGTTGAACCTGAGAGGCTCTTATACCCATCTAAAAGTCCTTACCGCTGCATCAAACTGAAGTTAGTGAAGATTGTTATGATAAAATTTATATTTTGACTGTCCTCACATGTTGAATGCACAATTAATCCACATTTATTATGCTCGATTGATGGTTACTTCATTTGACTTTTATACATAACTACGAAAAGAGACAATGACATTAATTTGCTACTTGACATTTTGTCTACTCTGTATATTTCAGTTCTTTCAATGTTGTTACCGTTTGAGCTAACTTATATCGATAAATCCGCGCCCACACATTTGAGAGGAATAAGAGGCAACTTTTGTCTCCCTACAAAGCTTTTGTGTATGTGAAGGTCAAACTTTGCGAAATGGTCTTAATCAATCATGCACTGGTCCCAAACATTAATTTTATATGGACCCATTGTTTCAAAGTTGGGCCAACGATGGCAACTTGTGTGGTCTAATGTTAATTGGCTTCGACATGGCCTGAAAACAATTGGGGACATTGCAGAGGCTTTGCATTGCTTTCCTTTAGCCCAATAAATTGCCTTTACAAATCATTTATTCTTTTTTTTTTCCCTCCGGCTTTTAATGATGGCCGGATTTTTATTGATGCATATATAGATCACAACCGGTGTTAACGGATCATCAAACTCCTTTTGACACCATGAGCAGGAGGAGATGTTGCCTGACGATATTGTTTTAGTGGAAATTTTCTCCTTCCTTTTCTAGTCTAGAAAATTGAAAAGGTTAGACCGAGGATCTTTGTTCGTTGGGTAGAACTATCTCAATTCAGGAAATAAACTCTCTTTATGTTTGTTTGCATTGTTTAACAGGAAAAAAGAAGAAAGGAAAGCCCAATTTAAAACTCAAGTTGGATTTGTGGCTTTAAATGACAGTCTATCGTAGGCTTTTTAATTTCTAAGTTGGGCTCGTTGTGTTCCAAGGAAAGACAGATCCAATTTGAAGCCGAAGCCCATCCAAACTAAAGCCCAGGCCAGACCCAATGAGAATTCCTTTCAACATTTATTTCTATAGTTCTTCTTCTTTTAGAAAAAGTTACACATAAAACCCTACATTTTTTTGGGACCATTTCCATAAAATTTCAAATATGCTAGAAAACTATGTTTTTTCTCTTTAAAGGGAAGTAAGATTTGTGTCGTCGTACACTTACACTATTTAAACAAAAACTCACTAGAAAAGGATCCATTTAGAAAAAAAATATATTTGAATATTAATATCGTAGGATGCTTAGATTTCTTTTTAATGTGACAACAGATCTAGCCTCTAGCTTATTGCCATAACACCGCGTAAAAGGTATTCTTTTGATCCCATGTGCGGGGACCATCATGGTTTTTTCACATTAAATTAATAGTTTATTAATTTGAACTGTTAAATATTTTGGACTTATTTGCAGAGTCGCGGTAGATTGTTATTTTGTTTTTGTTTAAATAATGTAATAGGTCTCTCCCTATTTATTTATTGAGAGAGGCGGCTAGGTTTTTTTTTTTACTTTTTCACTGAAATATTGTGTGAGTTTGGATTTCTCTGCGGAGAGTTATAATATCGCCTGCGTTCAATCCCTCTTCTTCGACTGCAGTCGAAAAACCTTCGGTCGCGTCTTGTCCGTAGGTTGTCATCATTAATGTCTGCATAACGATAGGTTGTTTGAGTGGTTGGTGTTAATGTTTAGTTTGTCCAAAACATTAAGCACGCGTCTTCCGACTCTTGTCCGTAGGGCACAAATTTAGAGTGAGTCTGTATTTTTATTCACAACATCTAGATGCTTTCATTTTGAGATCTGACGGTAGATAGTTATGATAAGCAAATTACTTAAAACTGCTGCAAATATTTGCAGGCAAACAAAGATTTTAAAGCATGATATGAGTGTGGATAAAAGTGCGTCTAAAAAGGGTAGTGAAACTAACACTCAAGTTTAGATCCCTATTATATTTTTTGGAAATTTGGGTCAAATACCAAGTTTAGATATTCTGATTGTGTTGGTGTTGAAAACTTGACTCATTTCATGAACTGATTAATTTACTGCTATTATTTTGAAGAGTTTGTTTGGCTTACACCCTTTGGAGTTCTTTTTGAGCTTCATTGCGGTCTCAATATCATGACTTGAGTAGGTTGTTCATTCATCCAGCTTTCACACACTATCAGAGTTTCTACGTCTCGCCATTCATCAGGTGGTTAGTTTTTGAATCCGGGGAGAATGATGTGTGACCATCATGGTTTTTTTAAAATTAAATCAATAGTTTATTAATTTGAACTGTTAAATATTTTGGATTTATTTTCAAAGTCCAAGCAGCTAGATTGTTATTTTGTTTTTGTTTGGATTTGTTTGAATAATGTAACAGGTCTCTCACTATTTATTGAGAGAAACATCAAGGTTTTTTTTAATGGATGAATGATTGATAATTTTTCATTGAAATATTGTGAGTCCGGATTAGAGTTATAATATCGGCTGCGGTCGATCCCTCTTCTTCGGCTACGGTCGATATTTTATTTTATATGCGCCGTCGTCGATCGATATCAACAAAGTTACCGTTTCTACATCATCTTCAACAACAACGAGTCAACTTCATCAACGAACATAGCATTTTTGCGCCATTACATCTAGCAATGTATACGATCAAATCGAAGGATCAAAAGAAGAAGAAAAAGATTTGGATTACATGCGAGCATCATCAACGAGATCTGTTTGTACGTTGCAATTAAACCTCAGGTCGATCAATCCAAGCTATGAACTTCAGCAGCAAATTACTTTAAAAGGTAATGGTTTGATGTCATCGGGATATAGAGCTGGGATATTAATTGCTTTAATGACTTGGGAATATAGATTTTAATCAAAAAGAGCATTAATCAGAATTCTATAAATGCCTAGGTTTTGTTTGATTTAATTTTTCATTAATTTAACATGAGAGATCTCGACAAAAATGCTTATCATTCAAAAGAAACAATAATAAATAAATTAAAGAGTTGTCAATGGATTATAATTGAACGTCTAGATTTAACTTGTTCTCCTTGTGAGGTCTACATAAATAATTTAACTTGTACTCCTACTTTTATTCTAAAATAAACGATAATAATTGTATCAAACCAGTCATGTTGCCTTGGCCAAATCGTAAGGATCAAATGCTTAGAAGGACCGAAACAAAAGCAATATGAAAGAAGACAACTAAAAATATAAAAGAAATCAATAACTTGACATCTCAAAATATGAATTTTAGAGATATGAAATGTGAGGCCAAGATATGAGAGGTCATAACATTCGTCATGTTGAAAATAACCGATTGACTCCAAAAGATTACTCCATCTCAACATCTATCAATTCATTGAAGATAAAAACTGAATGACAAAAATCCTAGATTTTTTAAGCATACCGATGGACATGAAAATTAGAGAGAAATATTTAAAGATAAATGATTAGTGGGAGAGGACAAAATGCTAGTTGACATTAAAAATGGAAAATTTTGTTTTCATTTTTATTTGTCAAAAAGGAGAAGAAAACTTTAGTGATTCCTATTTTGGTTTCTAAGAAACAATGACGATTCGAAGATGGAACTATTACAATCATACAAGACCATATATTTTTTTGAAGGAAAACAAGACCATATTTCACATGACCTCATTTTAAAAAAGGGAAGAAAAAAAAACTAGTTTCGTTTTTGCATAAAATTAAGGCACGTAATTATAAATATAGGTATCATGTGATAAAGTTTCATTAAAAGAGAAAAACTAAAGGTCTATTATGCTTAGTGCTATCCATCCTCAAAAACCATTGTATATAAGTTTGTTTAGTTATCTTCCGCAACCGGGTGTAAATACCGGGTCATGAAAGTGAAAGTGAAGGAAATAGATATATAGACCGCACAACCGTCGGATGGTGTCCAAATTTTTTTTATCTCTTCCTGATAGAGGTCCTTTTCGGGTCTCCGTCAGATGTTGTCTTCCGCTGATCTCCTGATGGGCTTAGACGGTTACCTTCTGTTGCGTGTGGGTCTCAATGGGTTTTTGATGGAAGAGATGGTATGGGGAGTTTGGTACCGAGTACCTGCAAAGAAGTCCCGGGGTGGTTTGGTACCACCAAGGACCCTCCGACGATTAAGTTAGTGGTGAGATCCGAACAGAGTAACGGCTTAAAAGAGTAAATAATGGCTTACTTGACCCCTTTATGATAGGGTTTTTTATAGTGGCGGCAGCACGCAGTAGAAGACGCGAGAATCTCGCCGGCGGTTACGCTCCCGACGTTACGCCCGCGTAAAGAGCGGATCGCCCATTAATGGAGATCGTGATGGCGTGGAACGTGAGATGTTGCTGGCGGAGAATCTGCGCATGGCGAGATTTACGGAGCGGCGGTTACGCCTGTGAGTGGTGGAGTTGGTCGGTCGAAGGGACCGAGGAAGATGGTCTCGGCGGGAGAGCTCGGGAACGAGCAAGAGGGCCGAGGTATCTTGGTCCTGCGGTAGCTCGGAGGCGAGCTGAGAGGCCGAGGAGGCCAATTTGCAGCGAGCTCTGAGGTGAGCCAGCTTTGTGCTTATAGGTCGGGTACAGGGGTGGTCTGATCGGCCCCTGTGGGCCCTCTCTTCTGAGTTCTGGGACACGTCATCTGCCACGTGTCGTGATCTGGAAGGTCGCCAATATAGAGCATCATCTTTAGCCCCCCACTCTTGTCCCGACCAGCTGGCGGGTCGGGCCAAGAGTGGAATGCCGGACCGTCCGGGGAGAGCTCCCTCCTAAGATTTCGTCAGGACGCGTCCCAGGGCTGTCAGCTGCCTTTCCTGCCAGCGAATCAGGGCGAAATCTCTGCATTTAAGGAAGGTGCGCCGGTTTGTGCATCCTGTCACTGAAGCGACTGTCTGCGTGTCAAGCGTCGGTTGACCGACGCGATGTGTGCAGACCTGTGGCGTCTGATGGGACACGGTCCAGTGCGGAAACGACAAGTGGAGCAATCGGTCGTCGAGTTGACTTCGATCACCTGATGTCTTTTGTCGGGGCTTGGGGTCCGCTGCATGTGATGGGCTCAGTAGCCTCGTCATGAGGGCTACAAACCTGCAGCGTCTGTTGGGCAGGAGGATACCTGCTGGGGATGACCGAGCAGGGAAGTTGCTTGGTTGATCTTGGCGAGGGCTTTGATCCCTGAAGTTGCGAGTAGGGAAGCTACCGGCCAGGGATAGCCGAGCTGGGAAGCCGCTCGGCCGTCTCTGGGAGTACTTTGATCCTTAGCGTTAGAGGGGCTGTAAGAAGCCCACTAAGGATGACCGGGCAGTGAAGCTGCGCGGTTGTCTATTGGCGAGGGTTTTGATCTCTGACGTCGTGGGTAGGCAACCGCCAGCCTGGGACGACCGAGCAGGGAAGCCGCTCGGCTGCCTCTAAGGAGGACTTTGATCCTTGTCTTTGTTGGGTAGGAAGCTACCCGCCGGGATGTGCCGAGTAGGAAGGGGCTCGGCGGCTTCACGAAGAGGGCTTCAGATTCTCAGCGTCTGATGGGCAGGAGGACGCCCACTGGGGATGCGCTGAACAGGAAGGAACTCGGTGGCCTCGCGATGAGGGCTTCAGACCATCAGCGTCTGATGGGCAGGAGGATGCCCGCTGAGGATGCGCCGAGCAGGAAGGAACCCGGCGGCCTCACGATGAGGGCTTGAGATTCTCAGCATCTGATGGGCAGGAGGATGGACACTGGGGATGCGCCGAGCAGGAAGGAACTTGGCTGCCTCGCGATGAGGGCTTTAGACCATCAGCGTCTGATGGGCAGGAGGATGCCCGCTGGGGATGCGCCGAGCAGAAAGGAACTCGGCAGCCCCGCGATGAGGGCTTCAGACCATCAGCGTCTGATGGGCAGGAGGATGCCCGCTGAGGATGCGCCGAGCAGGAAGGAACTCGTCGGCCTCACGATGAGGGCTTGAGATCCTCGGCATCTGATGGACAGGAGGATGCCCGCTGGGGATGCGCCGAGCAGGAGGAACTCGGCGGCCTCACGATGAGGACTTGATCCCTGGCGTTGTAGGGTAGGGAAGCTACCAGCCAGGGATAGTCGAGCAGGGTAGCTGCAGGGCTGCCCTTTCGTGAGGGCTTTGATCCTTGGCACTGGAGGGGCCGTTTGAGGCCTGCAAATGATGGCCGAACAGGGTAGCTGCTCGGTGCCTCTTGGCGAGTGCTTTGATCCTTGACGCTGGAGGGGCCGTGAGAGGCCTGCAAAGGATGGCCGAGCAGGGTAGCTGCTCGGTTGCCTCTTGGCGAGGGCTTTGATCTCTGGCATCGTGGGTAGGCAACTACCAGCCTGGGATGATCGAGCGGGGTAGCCGCTCGGATGCCTCTTATGAGGGCTTTGATCCCTAGGATCGTGGGTAGGGAGCTACCAGTGGGAGATGACCGAGCAAGGGTCGGGCTCGGTTGCCTCTTGCGAGGGCTTTTGATCCTTCAGGACGGGGACCGAGCAGGGTTACTGCCCAGTGCCTCTTGGCGAGGACTTTGATCCCTGTCGGTTGTGGTAGGAAGCTACCAGCCGGGGATAGCCGAGCAAGGACTCAACTTCCTCTGGGAGGACTTTGGTCCTTAGCGCGGGAGGGGCTGTAAGAAGCCTACCAAGGACCCTTGGCCGGGCAGGGTTACTGCCCGGTGCCTCTTGGCGAGGGATCCTCGGGCTCGACTGCCTCTGGGAGGGATTTTTGATCCCTGGTGTTGCGGTAGGGAAGCTACCCGCCAGGGATAGCCGAGCGAGGGATCCTCAGGCTCGACTACCTCTGGGAGGACTTTCTGATCCCTGGCGTTGTGGTAGGGAAGCTACCCGCCGCGGATAGCCGAGCGAGGGATCCTCGGGCTCGACTGCCTCTGGGAGGACTTTCTGATCCCTGGCGTTGCGGTAGGGAAGCTACCCGCCAGGGATAGCCGAGCGAGGGATCCTCGGGCTCGACTGCCTCTGGGAGGACTTTCTAATCCCTGGCGTTGCGGTAGGGAAGCTACCCGTCAGGGATAGCCGAGCGAGGGTCGGGCTCGACTGTCTCTGGGAGGGCTTTCTGATCCCTGGCGTTGCGGTAGGGAAGCTACCCGCCAGGGAATAGGCGAGCGAGGGATCCTCGGGCTCGACTGCCTCTGGGAGGACTTTCTGATCCCTGGCGTTACGGTAGGGAAGCCACCCGCCAGGGATAGCCGAGCGAGGGTCGGGCTCGACTGCCTCTGGGAGGGCTTTCTGATCCCTGACGTTGCGGTAGGGAAGCTACCCGCCAGGGATAACCGAACATGGTAGCTGCTGGGATGCCTCTTAATGAGGGCTTAGATTCTTGACGAGGTGGCCCTCGAGCCGCCGTGGCGAGCCCTCTCTGTGTATCCCCGTCAAGGGAGAGGGTGTCGGTCTATTCGGCCAGCAAGGGCGTTGATGACGGTCGTCGGAGGAGGTTCACCCGCGCCTCCGGTGAGGGGGAGGCGGCGGCTGGTATCTGGATCTTCAGGGTAATCGCTTACCATTGGGATGGAGATCGGAAGGCCAACTTTGTTTTTTGTGGAGTTTCGATTCCCACAGACGGCGCCAACTGATAGAGGTCCTTTTCGGGTCTCCGTCAGATGTTGTCTTTCGTTGATCTCCTGGAGGGCTTAGACGGTTACCTTCTGTTGCGTGTGGGTCTCAATGGGTTTTTGATGGAAGAGGTTGTATGAAGAGTTTGATGTCGAGTACCTGCAATGAAGTCCCGGGGTGGTTTGGTACCACCAAGGACCCTCCGACGATCAAGTTAGTGGTGAGATCCGAGCAGAGTAACGGCTTAAAAGAGTAAAGAATGGCTTACTTGACTTCTTTGTGATAGGGGTTTTTATAGTGGCGGCAGCACACAGTAGAAGGCGCGAGAATCTCGCTGGCGGTTACGCTCCCGACATCACGCCCGCGTAAAAAGCGGATCGCCCATTAATAGGGATCGTGATGGCGTGGAACGTGGGATGTTGCTGGCGGAGAATCTGTGCATGGCGAGATTTGCGGAGCGGCAGTTACGCCTGTTAGTGGTGGAGTGATGGAGTTGGTCGGTCGGAGGGACCGAGGAAGATGGCATCGGCGGGAGAGCTAGGGAACGAGCAAGAGGGCCGAGGCATCTTGGTCCTGCGGTAGCTCGGAGGTGAGCTGAGAGGCCGAAGAGGCCAATTTGCAAGGGGCTCTGGGGTGAGCCAGCTTTGTGCTTGTAGGTCGGGTACAGGGGTGGCCTGATCGGCCCCCTGTGGGCCCTCTCTTCTGAGTTCTGGGATACGTCATCTGCCACGTGTCCTAATCTGGAAGGTCGCCACTATAGAGCATCATCACTTCCTCTTTTATGGCAGCAAAACATCGGAATAGGCTTTTTCCCCAGCAAATCAAATAATTGGAAAGGCTTTCTGCCACTGGCAATCATTTTGTCATCCAATAATTCCAATTATTTTTCGTATCAAGTTATTAAAATGTGGCTCACAAGTCTTCCTTTAGTCAAACAAGTGGGCCTTGGAGCAGTCCAGGGGAGATCCGGGTTTGATCCTCATGTCTTCCATTTATTAAGAGGTGGTTAATTATCTCACCAGTTATCTCAAATGAATATCTCAAGTATTTATTTTATACTAAAATTATTAAATATTTCATGGTGTTTGCATTGTGTAGTACGACTTCATCACTATTTTTAGCCAGAAATGGAAGATGGAAACTTAGGAGTGTGGGGTCACCTTTTACCTAACGAGCCCCACAAATTGAAGAAATTTGATAAGTTAACTGTATCACATTTTGTTTTTAAGTATATCACAATATATTGATTCTCAAAAGACAACAGAGTGCATGTAACTCTTTTAATGATACCAATGTAGACGCGTAACGCATGGGATCGAAGTTGATCTAATCGAAATCGAAAATGAATAGGCTAAAAATTATATAAATAACTCAAATAATATAATTTTTAACTGGTTATAACATTGATGCTATGTTAAGTTATTTAAATTTATGTAATGGAGAACCTGGTATAAATGATACATTGATCGTTGTTGTCGGTAAAATTAAAAAAACCAGAAAAACAATCCTAAACAATTCAAATGATTTTATATGTATATTTTTAGGTTAATATGAAACTAAAAAATATATTTAGATATTAATTTCTCAATGTAATTAACATTATTTTGGATGTCACGTGGTTAACATTAGATGCAAACAGTCATAATTTAAGGCCTTGTTTGTCATTAGCCAAGATGGTTAATCTTGATCAAAATGATTTATTTTAATCTCAAATTAATGTCCGAGTGCCAAAATTTTAAACCTTAATACCGGAAGTCAAAATGACCGTCTGAGTAATGGTTTTACCCAATGTAAGATTTGGTTTGCTAATATATAAATTTTTATTTAAAATGCACTGAAAAGGAATCTACTTTAGAATCCATATCCTCTTTCAATTTTTTTTCCAAATTACTCAATATTTTCCCTTTTTTCTATAATTTATGCATGCAAGAAGTAGATTTTCAGTAACAGATATGATGTTTACCAAAATTATTGGTAATTAATTTAAAACTTAATTCAATTTAGCTTTTCTTCACGGTTTGATATTTGACATGTTGCAGTCAAGCTATAGACATAATAACTACATATTTCTCACTGAAAATTCATAAAAATTTCAAAAAACAAAAGTTAATGGCAAACTTGGAAAAACAAATTAAAGATAAGGGGTAGCATGAGAATCAAGAAAATAGTGTTTTGAGAGAATGTTATATTTTAAATGGTATATGCCCAAAAAATTCTTCTATTTATTATATTAATCATAGAGATGCATATTAATGATTGAGGAGGATACAAAATATATATATATATATATATATATATATATATATATGAAGATAATATATATACGAGAATAATGGTGGAAAGAGGATATACGAGCGAATTTTCTTTTTTGGCGTCGAAAATTTACATCCTCTCTCGTTTTTTTCGACGATCGGCATCCATCATTTTCATCGTTATCATCTAAGATGTGGCTATATCAAATATTATGTGATTCTACAACTTTTTCACCGTTGCATTAAGAATGTAAAAAGTTCTATTGTCGGTAAACCATTGATTTTGCACTAACGATCAACGGTGAAAAATTGTATAATCACATGAAATTTGGTTTATCCACATCTTATATGATAAAGTGTCACGATCCGAAATTTAGCCCGTAACCGGCACTTAAATTACGTAACATTTACAGGCGTACGCAACTTAAGTAAGCCGAAACCTAGAAATCTAAACCACCCCAAAAGGGATAAACGGAGAAAAGCATAGTTTAAAACATTCGGCAAATCTTAAGAAAAATCTTTAACTTTAGTTTTCTTTCTTGAAAATTTCGACAGCATCTCCTTTGTAAAAACTAGCTCCGAAAACGGGTACAACATAGATAATATATAAAGCATCCCAAACGGGAGCAAATCACGTCCAACGGCGGAGACAACCACCACAAGCAAATATACGACGCCGAAACGAAGAAATATAAAAGAAAACTGCATAAAAAGGTAAAAACTTTACAACAAGACCGGCTCCCTCGAGCACGGCACCCAAAGTCACCAAAATAATAATACAACATCGAATCCTCACAACTCGTTTCTAAGTCAAATATAAGAAGTGGTAGATGGAGAATACTAGATCCAACAAAAAAATACACAATGTACAAACGGATAACCGTAAACCCAGCTAAAAGCAAAGGCATCACAGCCAACCGTAGCGGTACCCGCAAAAGTAGAGATGATAAGACGCCCTGCCGCAACTATACTGAGGGTAAGCCATGCAACACACTGTAGCACAACGGGGGTAAGTTGCCAACTCGTGAATAGTAAATAATATCATACTGAAATCGCAAGTATGCACCAACAGCAATGATCAATAACATGTAAGCTGGTAGCATAAGTATTACAATATGAATATACAACTATCATGATCAAGATACACCACCAGATACTATATCTACATGAATCAAATGCATATCAACTGAATACTGAGTGCGGGATAATAAATAATCTCATGCACAAATCATAAACATGGAAAAACCCGGTGCAAATCAACAACACCCCAAATCTCAAAATACTCAGATCGGCCCTCAAATCCTGTAAGTCTCATGAAACCCGAGTGTCAAATATCGACACTCTAAAACATCATGAAAACCAGTTCCTAACATCGACATGTAAATACTCGTATCCATACGTTTCTCGAAACCCAAGCATCCCACTTCGACACTTGTGTTCCACGTATCGGTCTTTCTGATATCCATGCGTTCCTCAAAACCCAAGTATCCCACCTTGACATTTGTGTTCCACGTATCGGTCTCCAAAATCCATATATCTCTCGAAATATAAGTGCCTAATATCGACACTTGAAATTCCCCTAATCGCATGAAAATATATCTCAAATGCGTAAATCCATGTAAAATAGCATATGCGACATAAAATATCAATATGAGCATATTACGGGCAAAGTCTGCTATTTAAATGCATCAAGTCATTAAATATATCTCGCGGTTCCCAAAATCCAAATCCAAAATACATATATATACAGCGTCCCATTCCACCGATATATATGTTATAAAAAGCAGATCATGTAACAATAGCAAAGTATATGTGCGAGCATGTAGGTATAGTATGGTATATGTATAGGCATGTAGGTATACAGGTATGTTACATATCATATGCGCCATCGCACAAGAATCACTGCCTCTATGTCGCTAACCACTAGCAAGGTATATCAATGAATATTTGTGTTGTGCGTATCATGGCAATTACCGACAGTGTGTGTAGCATATCATTGGTGCTCGTGTAACATGGACTGTCAATAATAGTGCAGTGTACAAAGAATACAGGTTCAGACACAACAAATAGCTATATGCAATGAAATGCATGCATCATCTCTATATGAGCATATAAACATGCGGTTAATATCATATCATATCTAGCCCTGACGCTTAACGGCATACGGGCGAATTCCCCGTAGATGTTAAATCTACTCACCGATAGTCTCGAGCTATGAAATTCCGATCACCTGCTTCCCCTTGTTCGCAGCGTCCGAAGTCACCGCTTGCGATCCTAAAATTCTACAAACACATCACATAAGCTAAATATTCTACGTCGACGCAAAGTTAACGAAACGCAAGGATAACGTCCAGAAAATTACACTGCTCATCTAGCGTATCTAACGTGCACGACATCGGCCAAAAACCTTAACTGGGGTCGCTAAGCTACGAAACACCAAGTTTAGACTCCGATCGTCCCGATCGCGTGACACAACATAATTAATTACGAGGAATATAATTGATATAATCTCGCAACAACCAATTGAACCCACGTCGGAAAAACCTCAAAACCTAGTAAGCAACTTAACGCAATATTTCGCACCAGCTCAAAACTAACACATATCTAGCGATTTCAAATATCTTATAATAGCTTAACTAAGCTATCCAAACCACTTCCATATTTTTAAATTTGCTTAATTAAGTTTTAACAAAACCCTAGTAAGAAAAAACCCTTAATTAGACAAAGTAGTAAGTAACAATAATTATCATTTTCTACTAGGTTAAACTTTTCCTAATCTTCAATTAACAATAAACACTTAATCAAGATTTAACCCTAACTTGAATTTACTTAAAAATATCATGAATGCTTTAATCAAGAATTTAAAAGCTATAATAACCAATTAAATAGCTAATTCAAGATTTAAACATATAATTAAGGATTAAGGTAAGAATTTATACCTCTTCAAGAACAAATTCTAGCACAAGATTTCATCAACTTAGCCACCAAAAAACCATACTTTGTTGAAGATCCAAGCAAGTTTGTGAAGGAAATTGATGGTTTTATTTTATTTAGGATTTTGTGGATTTATTTTGGAATTTTTTGAAGAGTTTTGTGAACAAAAGGATGAAGAAATGAGCTAGGAAATGAAATTGGATAGATTTGGGGAGATGGCTCGGCCAAATAGTGACGGGGGAGGTATTTTGTGTAGAATTGTGAAGATGTTTCTAACAAAAATCAATTAGTGCATCATTAAATGCAATATTGCCACCTTTTTTTCTTTGCTTTTCTTTTTAAATTTAAATCCTTTTGTCCAAAAGAAAAATCTAGATATTTAAAAAGAAAGTTCTAAACTCATTTGAGTGATTTGATTAGCAAAAATTTTCATAGAAGAAATTTCCCAATTTTACGTGTATAATTTACCACTTAAAATAATATTTTATTAGTTAAAAATTCTATTTGAACCAAAACTTCACATAGACCCCCAAAGTTCGTGCACTAGCTTTATTTTAGCTAAACTAGGTGCCGGCAAATTTTTACGGAAGTTTGATCACAATCGGGTTAAAACGGAAAGTACCGACTATTTTGTCCTAAAACGGAAAAATGCTCATAATAATTTCTAAAACGTTACATAAAGATAGATGTGATGTATGCCGATCGTCGAGAAAAATCATGGAGGACGCATTTTTCCGACGCCGTAGGAGGATCCTATGGCAACTTTCATCCATTATTCTCAAATATATATATATATATATATATATATATATATATATATATATATATAAGAATAATGGAGGAAACATAAAAGGAAATTTCCTCCTATGGCGTCGAAAAATGCACACTCTCTCGTTTTTTCCAACGATCGGCATCCATCATCATTTTCGTTATCATCTAAGATGTGGGTACACCAAATTTCATGTGATTCTATAATTTTTCACCGTTGATTTAGTGGGTTCAACATTAACGGTTTACCGACAACATAACTTTTTGTTTTGCTAAATCAACGGTAAAAAAGTTGTAGAATCACATAAAATTTAGTGTACCCACATCTTATATGATAACGATGAAGATGATGGGTGCTGATTGTCGAAAACACGATGGAGCGTGTATTTTTTGAGGCCATAGGAGGAAAATCCCTTCTATGGCCTCTTTGCTCCATTATTCTCTCTCACTCTCTCTCTCTACCTATATATATAGAGAGAGGGAGAGAGGGAGAATAATGGAGAAAAGGTGCCATATGAGAGAATTTTCTTTTATAACGTCGAAAAAATACACACTCCACCGTCTTTTTCCAACGATCGGCATACACCATCTTCATCTTCATCATCTAAGATGTGGATACACCAAATTTTATGCGATTGTACCATTTTTTTCACCGTTGAGTGGGTGCGAAACTAACGGTTTACCGACAACAGAACTTTTTACATTGCTAATCCAACGGTGAAAAGGTTAAAGAATCACGTGAAATTTGGTGTATGTCCATTTTAGATGATAAAAATGATGATGATGAATGCTGATCGTTGAATAAAATGTTGGAAGGTTCCCTTCTAGGGCCTCTTTTCTCCATTACTCATATATATAGAAAGGCTTCTTTTCTCCATTATTCTTTATTTATATATATATATATATATATATATATATATATATATATATTGTAGGGGCCTTCTTTTCTCCACTATTCTTGTGTGTGTGTGTGATGTGAAGTTGAAAGGGCACAAAATGTTTGAAAAGTTGGAACCATTAAAAGCTGTATTTACCATAGAATTTGAGACACTTTGAAAATTCAAATTCAAAACTCAAAATAGAAAATTCGAATTTCAAAATAAATTCTGTTTACGAGTAGAAGCCCAAGCGTTCCCGAGCCCTACCCTAAAAACATAATAATTTCAGCACGGTTGTTCAAATTTTAACATGTACGTATTATGTAATGTTACGAGTTATATGGGCCCGCACTCGAACAGAGCTCCATCGTTGTGCGGCATGAGTTTAAGTTGGAACGGCCTCCATCCTCGGGGCTGGGTCACAAGAGTGCAGCCATCGAGAGACGACCCGACCCTCTTTTGAAAATATTATGTTGCCTTGATATAAATTGTTATCTCATAACCTAACAGCTTAAACTTTTGGATAAATTGGTTCTTGACATGGTATCAGAGCACGTTAGGTTTAAGAGCTTCTGGATTCAAATCTCGTAGTGAGAATTTCGCTAGAGTCCTTTCTTTCCACGTGCTAAAAATTCGAAGGTCCATGTGAGGAGGAATATTTAAATATTATATTGTTTTGATATACATTGTTATCCCACAATATAACAGCTTAAGCTTTTGGATAAAATGGCTCTTGACACATCTGTTGCTAATTTTTTCCCTCGTCCAATGTAGGGCTATTTTTCACACAAAAGCTAGCCACCATATACAAATTACCAACATGAGCGAAATCGGATCCTTAAGAAGAGTTTATGTTGTTCCTGCAATGAAACCAAAAATTAAAAAATACAATAATAAAGTATCTAATGAATTTTGAGTTCAATAGATGAGGTTCGGTAAAAAACGGATATTCCTTGCTCATTATCAGACAATCACTTATTATTCTTTGTCGCAGTTAATAGAATATTGAAAATCCAAAATTTTGAATTTGAAATAATGTTATGGGCGGACACTAGAATTGAATGTTTTAAATATGTATATATACAGCAATAATTACATAATACTATAAAACATAAAATTGAAACAGTAAATGATGACGTCGTTAACTGAGACCGAGGCACGTATCTCTCGTTTTTTTCTATAAGGTAATTTGTGCCACTCCGGTAGAATCTAATGGTTTTCTACAGATGCAGCGTGTTTATGGCACATCACCTCCAAGATATGTACAACAGTCTCCGATCAACATTGTATAATACAAAAATAAGATAGAAACATATATACGTATATATATATATATAGAAATTTAAGTTGTAACATACATGGTGTAAAATAATAAGAAAATAAAAGGTGAATAATGAGCCAAAATAAAGCAAGAATTGATAGCCTTAATAAATTCTAATTACTAGTATCATACGACACTAATAAATCAATAAAAAGTGGTCTATTAAATAGGCCATGATATCCCAAAGTAATTACATATGAACTCACTAGTCAAATGACTATCATCATATGGTCAAATTCTATTTTTAATTACCTAAGTAATGATCCAAACTTCAATCGCAACCAATAAAACATGGACAAATATTAATTTTAATATCCATGACAAAGATTTGATAGCTATAGGCCTTATGCCATAAATCCTAATATCCATATTCCAAATTTTTATATTGCAAAAATATTTTATACAGCGGGGATTATTTTATTAAAACTCTGTAATAAACTCATTTGAAAATGATAAATTTATTTTTCAATTTTTCCTACCACGTGCATTGCACGGGCTACACATAGATGCAGTTTCTCTCTCTATATATAAACACAAAATATGAGCAGTACTAGCTTTAGACCCTTCCCTTGTGTTAGCTAACAACACAATAATGTCAAGCTCGAAATCCTTCGCTCTCCCTCTCCAAGAGAAAATCAATCTAGCTAGCACTTTGCAGAGACTCATGGACCTCCTCATCTTCATACTCCTCATCTCTCTCCTCGCTTATCGCCTCGCCTCGTTTAGAGCCACGGGATTCGCCCTCATCTCTTTCATTGCTTTTGTCTGCGAGTCTTGCTTCACCTTCGTTTGGTTCCTCATGGTCAATGCTAGATGGAACCCTACCGCGTACAAAACCTATCCCCGACGCCTCGCAGATAGGTATGTAAGAGAAACCGACATTTATCATAGCGTTAGAGTAGTCTTGATGCAGAGTCAAGAAGTTCATATGGTATGTGGGGGCATTGCATTACATTGTCCATCTTAATCTTCATACCGTAAAATATATATGTACACGAATTTCCATATAGTTTTATTACCCTTTTACTTTTGATTTAGTTATGAAAAATGTTTTATTATCAAATAAACCGTTAAATTTGCGGTCCTTCAATGCAAGTGCAAGAAGTATTGAAAACACATATGTTTTGGGTTCTGTATATCTTAATTAGAACATGTTGATCTAGATAGATTATGTGGATCATTTAAAAAACTGACAAATTGTTGATTTTTTGACCGAAAATGCCGATCGTTGAAAGAATCGATAGAAGCTTTGAAATGCTGTTGGAGACTTAAGTTTAAAAATGCTACCGACATACATATGAGATGAATTTATAGTTGTTAGAAATCTCTGATTCAACAATGAAAAAGACGTCCATTTTGTTTCGCATGACTTCCAAGTTTTGGTACGGTATTAGAAACCTCCAATCATCCATGCAGATTTCAAGATCTTCCGGCAGTGGACATGTTTGTCACCACGGCCGATCCGTCTCTAGAACCTCCAATCATCACGATCAACACGGTGCTCTCTCTTCTTTCCGTCGAGTACCCGGCTCATCGTCTAGCTTGCTATGTGTCGGATGATGGAGGATCGCCGATCACCTATTATGCTCTATGCGAAGCTTCCAAATTCGCAAAATTATGGGTGCCTTTCTGTAAGAAGCATAACGTTCAAGTCCGTGCACCATTTGTGTATTTTTCAACCGAGCCGCAACCAACGCAGACCTCCGACTTCTTGCAAGCATGGAAACACATGAAGGTTAAGAAAAACATCAATTTTGGGTATTAATTTTTTATATACAAGAAATAAATAAATAGCAATAATTGTTAATATTTGTGTTATAGAGGGAGTACCAAGAGTTGAGTGAAAAAATAGAAGGCGCGACAAGAAATTATGGTACATGTCACATGAAAGATGAACTTGTGGAGTTCTCATCAATCGAAAGAAGAAATCATCCAAGCATCATTAAGGTGATTGTGCCCTTCAACTTTGGGGTCTCTCGTGATATTCTTTTTCACTTTTTGGCAACCACATGTTTAATATAATATTGCCATGCATGGTGTATATATATATGTATATATATATATATATATATGTATGTATATATATATATATATATATGTATGTATATATATATATATGTATGGATGGATTTTTACTTAAATCCCCCAAAACTTAGCTAATTACTAAAGAAACTCAAAACTTGATAATTACTGATTACCTCAAAAACTTTAAAGTTGCTCTAGCTTAAAACCCCTCATTGGCCCTTTTCCCTCACTTAGTTAGCCAGTTAACTGAGAAACTCAGACTAGGGTTATTAAAACTATCTAACCAATCGTCTTTACTTTTCTTCATCTAAGATTCCTAATTGGAGTCCTAATTCAAATTAGGGTTTTGGATTTGCTCTTCAAACCCTCTAATTGGCAATTGAATATGGTTTTTTTTCTCAACCTTCTCTACACATGAAGCAGTGGAATGCGAATGCGGGGTTAATTGCAAGTTTCGTGTAAGAAAAAGATAAAGTTCTTTTGATTACCCTAGGTACAAGTGTCCAGATCATGAGGAAGAGAAAGATGAAGAGCAAAAGAGAAATGACGGTTTTATCGAATAGAGAGATGGGTTATAAGTGGGGTACATGGAGATATTATAAATTAGCTAACGGTTAATCAAGTTTCACGGGACGGGCTACCCTGCGATGCCCTGCTCTTCTCGTCAAAAAAAAAAGAGAAGCTATAGGCTATGCCTTTTTTGGACGGAAAATTTGGAAGGGAGGGTAAAACGAGCAACTTGAAGTTTGTTTTTGATAACAAGTAATTACTATGTTTTGGGGTTTTTAGCAATTACTTAAGTTTTGGAGGGTTTTAAGTAAAATACCAAAAACACATTTGTCTAAAGAATATGCCCTTTCGTTTTGTTGCCTCCCATTTGTTTTGTAGGTAATTTCAGAGAACAATGGGGAAGAGGAAGGGGTCCCCCATTTGATATATGTGGCCAGAGAGAAGAGGCCAAAACACCCACATCACTTCAAAGCTGGAGCCATGAATGTTCTGGTAATATATCATCCTTTGTTAGCATAAGTAGGTAAAAAGAGCTATATGGTTCCTCCGGTCCACGGCGCTAAAAGAGGAATCAAAGAATGGATAGGACACTTTGGGTTTGGCCGAGTGAGAGACGACTGCATGCGGATCCGAGTATCGGAATAATATACGGATTTGTATATTTTTCGCATACGGATATGAATTTTTAAAATCCAGTCGGATAAAGACACACACACAGACAAAATAATTAATGGCTAGATATTGTTTTGAAGGCGACCGAATCCAATTATGTTTTACTTTCCTACGAAATATATCCGAATTGATCAATAGATTAATTAGGTCTCATTGAACAACTTTTGGGGCGTCCCTGTTCCTACTCCATCCTTTACATATATAAACTTAGAATAACGTAAAATTTTAAAATGATGATGCATCCATGGATTATTTGATTGATCACATATGATATAATAATAGTAGATGAAAATGTTATTAAATGGATATATGATTGCAGACTAGGGTATCAGGGGTGATGACAAATGCACCATTCATGCTTAATGTGGATTGTGACATGTTTGCAAATAACCCAGAGGTCATTCATCATGGGATGTGCCTTTTGCTTGGCTTTGATGATGATGATGGGGCATCAAGTGGTTTTGTTCAAGCCCCACAAGTTTTCTATGGTGCTCTCAAGGATGATCCTTTTGGAAATCAATTGGTTGTCCTTCACAGGGTTAGCTCTCTCTCTCTCCCTCTCTCCCCTTCCCTCAAAAGATTGTAAAATTTATATAATTTTGGTTGAAATATTCGAGGTTGTAAAATTTATATATTAATCTAATCGCTCATTAATTAATGTTGGAATAGCTCCTCAGCTATAAGCACTTAAGACTAATTCACCAAGAAAATATTCTAGGTTGTCCAATGTAAAAACAAAAATAATAGAGGAGTTTGGAAAATTAATGACAAGGACATGAGGAATTTTCTCCTCATATCCGGCCCATCCCCCACAATGCATGTACCTTTTACCATGATATATAGGAAAATTACACACCCAACTATTTTTCTTTTCTTTTCTTTTCTTTTCTTTTCTTTTCTTTTCTTTTGTGTTTATAATTAATCATAGCTTTGTATTTTAATAATTTCAGAAATGGGCGCATGGCATTGCAGGAATTCAAGGTCCATTTTATGCAGGAACAGGTTGTTTTCATAGAAGGAAAGTAATATATGGGTCATCACCTCAACATGATGAGGATGATGAACTACATGGTATGCACTATATATGTTGGTTCACATTTAATCTTGATTATTTTAGCAATTTTTTTTTTTGATTTATTATTTTGATTTTGATTGTTTGCAGATTATTTATCTTATGAGCAACTTGGAAGAATATATGGGAATTCTAAAGAATTAATGGAGTCAGCTAAAATAATAACTTCAAGGAAATCTCTAGAGTTTCCAATTATGAAAGATATTTCAGCTAGAATTCCATTAGCTATGGAAGTTGCTGCTTGCACCTATGAGTTCAATACAAGTTGGGGGAAAGAGGTAAAACACACCACAATCAATATTTTTTAGGTTTTTTTTAATACTAACAGGGCCCCGGCGCAATGCGCGGATGTGAAGGCTAAAGTCAAGAAAAATCATATTAATTTAATAACTTATTGTTATTTGAATTACAAACTGTAACATCTCATATTTATGAACCTCATATGTAAATATACGAAGGATTAATATGAGTTGCACGTTGTAATACTCCTTTTATCATGACGGATTAATATCAACCTCATATCTAAAATATATAAAGGATTAATATATATAAATCTCATATGTAATATCTCATATTTATAAACTTCATATGTAAAATATACGAAGGATTAATATAAATCTCATATGTAATATCTCATATTTTTTAACTTCATACGTAAAATATATGAAGGATCAACATAAATCTCATATGTAAAATATATTTGCTTTTTTGTGGACCTCATATATATGAAAACCGTAAAAAAATTCAAAAAACTCAAATTTCATGTTTTATTTCTTTTATTCAATATTATGCCTATAATGCACAAAAATCATGTACTTTTAAAAATCTCAAATTATTCTATTTCCTTCAGTTTCATGATATTTTGCATACGGTACATGACAATTGCAAAATTTACAAAAAATCCCAACATTATTTCTTCGTCAAATTTAGAATATTTTGCACGGTATCACATGAAAATTGTATAAATTTCAATTTTCAAACATTTCTGTTTTATTTAGTATTTGGCTTTAAAATGTTAGTTTTTTTTGGAATTTTTAGTATTTTGCATACCACACACATAAATATTAAATTTTTTCAATATTTGGCCAGGAAACCCCCTAAATAATAAGAGAGAGAGTTTTTAAAAAGGGTCAATCAAAATTTTGTAATAGTGTTATGTTTTAGTTTTCATTGATTTCTAGTATTTTGCATGGTATATATAGCACACGAAAATCGTAAAATTTTTAAAAATCTTAAGTTTTTCAAAATCTTACATGTCATAGCACACAAAAATTGAGATACCTTCAAATGTCCCAAAATTATCCGATTTATCTTCTAGTTTTCAATATTTTGCTTACTATAACACAAGAAAATCGTGAATTTTAAAAAAAATTAAAATTTTCTTCAAATTTTTAATAGTTTACATGCCATAACAGCTCATGAAATTTTCAATTTTATTTGGTTTTTCAATTTTTTGTTTGCTGAAAGACAAAGATCATGATTTTTTTGGTTTTTCCTTCCCTTTTTAATATTTTGCTTCTTATATATATAGTACACGAAACGCTAAATTTTAAAAGAATTGTTTTATTAGATTTTACCATTTTTGTATGCTAAAATCGTAAAATTTTAAAAAACATTAAAACTCTCCTTTTGCTTTGGTTTTTAATTATTTTGCTTGCTATATAAAATATGAAAATGTAATATTTTCAAAAAAACTAAAACCTTCTATTTTCTTTGATTTTTCAATATTTTGATTGCTATAACATACTAAAATCATAAAATTTTTAGAATCCTTAAAATTTTCTGTTAGCTTCACTATTTCAATATTTTGCATGATATAATACAAATTAAAGAATAAAATTTCCAAAAATCTCAAAAAGAAACTCTGTTTCTTTTTTCATTCATCATTTTGCATGCCCTATAGCATACAAAAATCATGAAATTTCAAAATCTCAGAAGTTTTTTTTCCTTTATTTCTCAATATTTTATTTGCTCATCCTTTTAGAGAAATTTTGGGCATCAAGGAGACAGAAAAAGCTATGTGAATAAAAGAAGAAAAAATCATCGATTGCTGCTAAAAATGTAACATAATAAAGAAATCTAGTCCGAGCGACCAAGACTTTCAGTGGTTGGAACCTCTAGCAACACATGAAAATCATGAACTCTTTAAAATTCCTATAATTTTTTGTTTTCGACAAATTTATAATATTTTGTATGGTGGAGGCTTTTTAGCACACGAAAATCATGTAATTTTGGAAAAAATTTAAAACAAATATTTATAAGAGAGAGAGTTTTTAAAAAGGGTCCATCAAAATTTTGCAATAGTGTTATGTTTTAGTTTTCATTGATTTCTAGTATTTTGCATGGTACATAAAGCACACCAAAATCGTAAAATTTTTAAAAATCTTAAGTTTTTCAAAATCTTACATGTCATAGCACACAAAAATCGAGATACCTTCAAATGTCCCAAAATTATCCGATTTCTCTTCTAGTTTTCAATATTTTGCTTACTATAACACAAGAAAATCGTGAATTTAAAAAAAAAAAAAATTCTTCAAATTTTTAATAGTTTACATGCCATAACAGCTCATGAAATTTTCAATTTTTTTTAATATTTTCAATTTTATTTGGTTTTTCAATTTTTTGTTTGCTAAAAGACAAAGATCATGATTTTTTTGGGTTTTCCTTCCCTTTTTAATATTTTGCTTCTTATATATATAGTACACGAAACGCTAAATTTTAAAAGAATTGTTTTATTAGATTTTACAATTTTTGTATGCTAACATCGTAAAATTTTAAAAAACATTAAAACTCTCCTTTTGCTTTGGTTTTTAATTATTTTGCTTGCTATATAAAATATGAAAATAAAATATTTTCAAAAAAACTAAAACCTTCTATTTTCTTTGATTTTCAATATTTTGATTGCTATAACATACTAAAATCATAAAATTTTTAGAATGCTTAAAATTTTCTGTTAGCTTCACTATTTCAATATTTTGCATGATATAACACAAATTAAAGAATAAAATTTTCAAAAATCTCAAAAAGAAACTCTGTTTCTTTTTGAGTTCATCATTTTGCAGGCCCTATAGTATACAAAAATCATGAAATTTCAAAATCTCCGAAGTTTTTTTTTCTTTATTTCCCAATATTTTATTTGCTCATCCTTTTAGAGAAATTTTGGGCATCAAGAAGACAGAAAAAGCTATGTGAATAAAAGAAGAAAAGATCATCGATTGCCGCTAAAAATGTAACATAATAAAGAAATCTAGTCCGAGCGACCAAGACTTTCAGTGGTTGGAACCTCTAGCAACACACGGAAATCATGAACTCTTTAAAATTCCTATAACTTTTTGTTTTCGACAAATTTATAACATTTTGTATGTTGGAGGCTTTTTAGCACACGAAAATCGTGTAATTTTGAAAAAAATTTAAAACAAATATTTATTTTTCAATATATTGCTTGTTATAGTGTGAGAAAATCATGAAATTTTGAAAACTCTCGAATATGTAGCTTTGTCACATATAATATAGATTGGTGCGAATGAGGTAGGTATTAGTTATCCAATTCACAATTCTACAATTAGTGAATAAACAAAATAATGATGAATGAGCTATTTACAATTTTTCAAATAAATGAAGGGATTGATTAATTTTCCAAGCATATGAGTCCAAAAATGAACTTGAATATCCATAAGGTTTTAGTATATATAATATAGATAGAAAGATAGATAGGTAGACAGGCCCTTGAAACAAACTTTATATTTTTAAATACACTCCCTAAAACTCTTAGTTAAGCTAAATTGATCCATATACTTGATTATCATCTCTAACACCTTTAGAAATCTTCGTTAAGAAGCTAAAATGATAACTTGAAGAATGTGTTTTGCACAAAATGAAAAGAGATGAGCGTTTGATGTTACATAAGACTTTTTATCTCACAATTCATCATAATAGCTTTAATCCAATTATTAATACTAATTAACTTAAGTGAAGGAGTGTTTTCAGTTAAGAGATAGCTTTTAGGGGTGTATTTAAAAATATGAAGTTTCAGAGAATGTTTTCAAAATACCAATGTTTGAGGGGCCTATACAAAAAGTCCCTTTTTTTTTATATATATTATAAAAACATTTGACCGCTTTCACATTTGTAGTTTAAATGTAAATATTTGTTATTAAAAAAAATTTATTTGCAGAAAGTTTTACAAATGTGGAATATTTTTAATTATGAAATATTTATATACATGGTTATATATGTAAATATCTTTTGCATATTAGTCACTAAAATAATAAAATACATATAAATTCTGCTTCTATATTCTTGATATGGTTATTTATGTAAATATCTTTTGAGTAAATAAAAGGGCTAGTGTTGACTGCTGTAGAAGACAATGACGAAGTCCTTTCGACTTGGAACGACTCATTTTAGTATACAACTGACCTGAATTAGAAAGCATTAGTAGGACCAGTGAGGGATTCCCGAGTCGGAGATCACGAACGGATAGCCCGCTAAATAGCTGCATTGTGTGATCCTGTGATCCAGCCGTCTCCTGTCCTTACTAAACTCAAGGATCCTATCCTCTTTGTTTTACCCTATTCGCTGTTGCGGCGCCATAACGTATTAACCTAAGTTCGTTAATGTTGTTGTTGCTGTTGTAATTACTGTTCTTTTCTCTTATCTTGGGTCTTAGCAGCTAGCTTAGTCAAACGCTTTTACGGATTGTATATTATAAGCTTTTAACGCAATATTCCGTCTTGTAGATTGGCTGGATGTACGGATCAATGACAGAAGATGTCCTAACCGGGATTCGGATACATGCCCAGGGCTGGAGATCTGTATTCCTGACGCCGGACCCACCCGCATTCCTCGGAAACGCACCGACCGGCGGGCCTGCAAGCCTGACCCAATACAAAAGATGGGCCACAGGCCTTTTGGAGATTTTGCTTGACTCAAATGGCCCAATACCAGCCACTCTTTACAAAAAGCTCAAGTTTAGGCAATGCTTAGCCTATTTGTGGCTCAACTCATGGGCTCCATCTTCACTGTTTGCGTTTTGCTATGCTCTTCTCCCAGCTTACTGCTACTCTGGCCGATTCAAGTTTCTTCCCAAAGGTAAATTACCTCTTCTTGTTTTTATTTCTTTTAGAAAACTTTTACATTTCATTATTAGCTTTAGTTAAAATGGTGGGAATAGGAAGAAGAGAAAGAAAACGAGGTTTTCTCCCGCCGTTGACTTGTTTTCCGCTAATGGAAAAACCAGATGGTGTTCTTTCACAACTCGGTCATAGCAGGAGAGGAGACGGGGTTTCAAGTAAATACCCCAAATATAAATTAAGCTGTTTAAGCATCGCTTTTTTCAAAAAACATCAAAACAAAATACGTAAATGCCCTTGAACATTGTACACAGGCATCCAGTCTAGAATTCTTCATCCCGGCTGCAATCTTCGTCTTCTACAATCTCTTCTCCCTCTCTGACTATCTAAGCTGCGGTCTCTCCGTTCGCGCGTGGTGGAACAACCAAAGAATGGACAGAATCTCCTCTGCGTCTTCGTTCCTCTTCGGATTCCTTTCGGTCATCCTCAAACTCTTGGGCCTTTCGGAAACGATGTTTGAAATCACCCGTAAGGATCAGACCAATTCGACGGAAGAAGCGGACGTGGACGCAGGAAAATTCACATTCGATTCATCGCCCTTTTTCGTGCCGGGGACGGCACTGGTGATGGTGCACATTGCTGGATTGGCCATTGGTGTGGTTGATTCAATGGTTGGGAGAGAACATAGGTGGGGGCTTGGAGAGGCTGTTTGCAGTGTGTGGGTGATTTTGAGTTTTTGGCCATTTGTTAGGGGGTTATTTGCAAAGGGTAGTTATGGTATTCCATGGGGGGTTATTTGGAAGGCTGTGGCTTTGGGCTCAGTCTTTTTGCAGATATGTAGGTTGAGTCAGGGTTAAATAGCTTACGTTTATGTTTGAAGTTTTATATTGAATTGCATGACTGCAGAAATTGTAATGATTTTCTTTCAAATATATTTTAGATATTTTGTATCATTTAGAGGGTAATTTTGCAAAGGATGGCCTGTTTATGATAAGCTTATCTCTGCTATAATAGTGTTTACCAATTTGAGTGAGCTTGCAAACAATCTTAACTAATTGATTACATTTCACTTGTTTGCACCTAATCTTATATAATAGATATGAAATTGTTTGCAATTAATAGAAGGGTTTTTTCTCAAACTACTGCCTCTGAAACTGTTATTTGGATATAGCATCCCAGAACATGATGTTATCCATATCACATGCAAAACCTCACATTTGTTCAAAGGCTTGGTTCCTAAAAACTATGGAAGGGTTCGCATGTTTGGCAAAAACCTATTGATAGATCTCTAAATTAGGGGAAAACTACCATGACTAATAGTGAACACCCTGCAGGAGTTAACTATGCATGTTAAATGATATTTTTTGCTCTTTTAATCAAATACAAATCTACTAGATCTTGAAAACCAAAACCCATAGATGTCATCTCTCTCTCCATTTCTTCTGGTAAAGAAAGTCAATACATTAGTTGTTTTGCAAAATGGAAAGAAGAGATTCGAAGGACCGATAGATTTTTGGGTCATAAATTGAAACAAGTAGGGTTTGGAAGTGATCCATGAAGAACTAAAAGAGGAATCCATATACACACACACAAGCACAAAGAAGAAAACAGCAATCAAGTCACACTCCGCCGTCTCGTTGGAGCAAAAACATCCTTGATATGAACCTTATCATACAACATATGTATCTAAATACAAGAGCTCCTAAAAATTCGAATTTCAGGAATCAATTTGTGGTGTGTAATATCCCTACTAATTAATTATCACATACGGCAACATACAACTCAAACCGCGGATACAACCAGCCCTTTGGAAAACAGGATGAGCAAAATAATTGAAGGTAAAAGGTTTTACCGCGGAAGCTATGCTTCTTTGCTCATATACACATCTAGGGCAGCCACAACCTCTTTCATGCTAGGCCTCATCTTAGCATTCTCATTGGTGCACTTATAAGCCACATTCAAATACCCCTTAGCCTCCAACTCCTCACCACCCCCCATCATCAAGGGGTCCAACACCTCCAACCCCAGCCCTGACTCCACCATCCCCCGGGCCCACCTCACCATCGACACCTCCTTCCCGTCCCCGCCCTTCACCGGCCAGCTAGGCCTACGCCCGCTCGCCGCCTCGTACATCAACACCCCGAAGCTGTACACATCCCCCTTCACCGTGGCGGCCGTCAGCCCCGCCCTGTACTCCGGGGGCAGGTACCCCATGGTGCCCGCGACCTGAGTCGACACGTGCGTCATCTCCGGCCCGACATGTCTGGCGAGGCCGAAGTCGGCGATTCTCGCCCCGAAGTCCGAATCGAGAAGCACATTGCTCGCCTTGATGTCCCTATGGATGATGCGGGGCTTGCATTCCTCGTGGAGGAAGGCGAGGCCCCTCGCGACGCCGTGCATGACGCGTGCGCGTGAGTGCCACGGCAGCGGCGGGGTTTTTGCCGGGTCGGGGTCGTGGATCCACTGGTCGAGGCTGCCATGTTCGAGGAACTCGTAGATGAGGATGCGGTCGGGGCCGGAGATGGAGAAGCCGAGGATGCGGGCGAGGTTTGGGTGGCGGATCTCGGCGAGGGTCTCGATCTCGGCGCGGAACTCGCGGAGGCCGTGGAAGGCGGCGTCGGAGGAGAGCTTCTTGACGGCGACGGTGAGGCCGTTGAAGAGGCGGGCCCTGTAGACGAACCCGAAGCCGCCGTCGCCGACGATGGCGTCGGCGGAGAAGTTGTTGGTGGCGGCGGCGAGGTCGGAGATGGATATCTGTTCGAGGGAGGGGTCGAAGGAGGAGATCTCCTCGTCGGCGGAAGCGGAGGAGGAGGAAGGGGAAGGGGGTTTGGTGCTGGGGTGGGTTAGGGTTAGGGTTTGGAATTGGGGATGCTTCTGGGGCTTTGGGGTGTGGCGGAGGAGGAGGAGGAGGAGGAGGAGGAAGACGACGGAGACGATGACGAAGATGACGCCGACGGTGATTAGGGCTCGGTAAGCTGTGTCCATCGTCGGAATTTTTTTTGGGGCGGGGCGGGAGGGGGGCGCGAGGGGGGGGGGGGAATTAGGGTTAGGGTTATGGTGGGAATTAAAGAGGTTGGGGGGAGTTGACGACAGAGTCAGCTGCAAGAATTTTTAGTACAATTTGATCAATTTTTCTTTTGGGTTCTAGATCCACTAATGTTTTAAAAAAATTAATATAGATGCTGAAAAATTTGTTTGAATTATTGTTACTTTGATTCATCCCTACTCGCTTTAGCAAGATATTAGCTAGAGCTGAATGGTTAATAAAAAAAAATTCTTATTGCCTTATTTTTGTTCAATTTGTTGAAAATGAAATTTAACATCTTTTTAAAAAAATATTCTTGCACTTGTTTGTTGCTAGATATTTTTTTATGTTAAATAGGTTCAGAAAGCTCGACCCTTGGCTTAATGAGAGCTCATTTGGGCTCCTTTGATAACTAAATCTTTAGTTTAAGCTCGTTTAATTTAATTGAACGAAAAACGAACAATCTAAAACTTGGGCTCATTCTTTCAGGAAAAATATTTTTCATCAAGGAAATGGATGTTGTCAAGGGAAACTCTTTATTCTGCATTTGCAATTTTTTTAATAATGAAAGTAAATGATGAAAAGGGTATGAAAATGCTTTTCTTTCTTTGTTATGGTCTTGTTAATTGTTAGAAGTCAAGGAGGAAAGGTTTTTTTTCTTTCCGAAATAGGGTATAATAATATTAAAATTATTAAAATAAAATCATTTATTTTTTATTCACCAAAATATGGCGGTTTCACACCCCAGCCCCCACCCATGAGCAGAGAGCGGGTTCCAAGAACCCGCCCCCACCCTCTAAAGAAGAGGGTGGGTTCCTAGAACCCGCCCCCCACCCTGTATAGGAGAGGGCGGCTTCTAGGAACTCGCCCTCCCCTAAAGAGGGTGGGGGCGGGTTCTAGAAACCCGCCTTTATTAATAAAAAAATTAAATAAAAAACAAAATTTAATAAATATCGATTAAAAAAATTAATAAATAATATTATTGTTGTTTTTATTCCGGACAATTGTTATTACAGTTCATATAAAATTACTATAAATATGAATTTTGTATACACTCCAATAACAAAATGAATAAGTCAAATTTATAATACAAAAAAATCATAACTGTTTGTAAAAAGTAAATTGTACAAGTTTCTTTACAAGCGCTAACCGATTTTCTTCCGGTGCACTTGTCACGATCTCGAAGGTCCTGTCCCTGTTGACTGTCCTGAACATCTGGTCCTATAATGACCTGGTTGTTTGCATAGGCTACATCTGCCGTGCCTTTGCTGAGGATCAGAATTCATTGTCATTCGATCTCGACACACTTTAGGTCTTCCGGGTCCTATATTTTTGTTTGGCGGTAATACAGTCGATGTTTGTTTTTTCCCAGTATAACAGTGCCAATAGCGACTGTCAGGTATAGGATGAAATTTTGGATCGTATGCGTCTTGGTAATTGGAAACTGTATAGTAACGGGAAGCAAAATTGTAATGTGAGTTATGCATGCTGCTCGCAGCAGCAATTGCGTGGGCACAAGGTAAATGTTGTTGCTGGAAAACACCGCATGTGTACGAAGAGAGCCCTTCATCTCTAAAATTTACGGTATATTGATTCCCATTACTCCCCGTAACTTAAAACTCCGTTGTGTCAAACCTTTCAGATCTGTAGTATTGTGCTTTGCGCTCTCTTTTCCTGAATATATCTTCGTAATACGAGGTGAGTTGAGTCTCCATCGCCAAGAACTTTTTCCTTATTTGCACAAAGTAATTATTCATTTTGAAAAAGGTTCGAACAATCAACCCCTATATCAGTAAGCCTCTAACACCTTTAAGGACGCCGTTGAAGCTTTCAGACATATTAGTGGTCGTTAGTAGATATCTGCATCCATTATCATGTGCTTGTGACCACATGCGTGCTGGATACTCATCTAACCACGCTTTCGCGGCTTGACTCATCTGTCCAATTCTCGTCATGTACATGTCATGAACATTAGAGTCAGATGCTTCACCGGCTTTGTACATAAGCTTATATAGATCTGAATTTTTAAATTTTATATCAAAATTTTGCCTGAAGTGCCGCAGGCAAAACCTATGTGGGGTCGTCAGAAATACTGCTCTCATTGCAGCTAGTATTCCTAAATGTCTATCAGATATGATGCATAAATCTGTTTTATCAATAACAGATGGGATACTTTTGAGTTGACGGAAAATCTATCAGATATGATGCATAAATCTGTTTTATCAATAACAGATGGAATACTTTTGAGTTGACGGAAAAACCATGACCAGAATGATATATTTTCACCCTCGACAATAGAAAATCCCAACGGAAATATACCGTTATTAGCATCAACACCTGTAGCAATTAACATGCAACCTCTGTACTTACCATATAGATACGTCCCATCCACGCAAAATACCGGCCGACAGTGTGTGAAACCAGCCGCACAAGAAGCAAAGCACCAGAAAATTCTTTGAAACCTGACACAGCCATCGACATCTGTTTCTGTGGTTTTTAACAGGTATACGGACCTCGGATTTGATACTTTCATGGCTTCCATAAAAGGGACTAGTGAGTTGTACGAGCTTTCCCAATTCCCAAATATCTTGCATAAAACCTTTCTACAAGCATCCTATGCCTTCACATACGAAATCTGAATTTTGTGCTCTCCGCTGACGTAGAGCCGTATCTCTCGGGAAGTCATCGCCACATCTGTACGGATTAGTGGCATGATTAGTGAGTAAATATAAGATGAAGTGCAATTCTTGTGATCTTTTAACATAATAGAATTGATGCAAATATGTTCTTGGTTGTATTTCGTGACCTTCCAAGCTTTAGCTCTTTTGGAACAACATGCATGCAATCTCCCCTTACATTCAGGAGCTTTCATACATACCACGGTATAGTACGTCTTATTTGACTCTTCGGTTTTAAATGCAACCTTTTTTTGAATAGCCCACGACTTCAGCTTATAAATAAGATCTCATTTTTCCTGAAACATATCTCCAACAGTGACGCAATCTTCGCTTGCTACGGTCGCTTCCAAATAGGGTTCGGTATTTACTTCTGCCGCGGCCAAGTCTATCCAACTATCATCTTCCAGCGGATTGAGGCCGGGATCTTCTAGTTCGACAAAATCATTATTCGTAACCATATTATCAATCAATACTACTTCATTCAATCCAGCGGTATATTCCACGCTATCCTCCTTTTGATGATCTTCACCAGTTTCATCATCATCACTGCCACACATATCAATATCACCCGTAGCAACAGAAGGCTCGGGTGCAATATATGATGGTTGAGATCGGTGTAATGTGGATGATTCGGAGTGAAAAGACCGGAAAGATGTGGACGGACATGCTTAGAATGCGCTGCTTGGATCGTGTTGGAATGATGCGGAGGTATGGGAAAATCTGCGTTTAGTATATAAATTGTTCTTATATAATTTTTCCTTGATATTTTCGTATTACGAAGAATATAAACATAATCACCACATGTTTCAGATTTATTTACCTTTGGAAGGTTGTATATGGTAATTCTTGTTGTTCTTCAGGGGTGCATGTAACTGCAGCAGTCGATTAGGAAAATCTGTATTTAATATATAAAATATATTAGTATTTTGGTATTACAAAAAGTGGATTTATAAAATGTTTACTCTTGAATTTGAAGATTTGAATAATGTTGTGTATAATCGTATCCACTGAGACTAACGGTATCATCGTTAACCATGGGACCGTACCCTTAGGAACTACCTCCAGCATTACCATCAAAATTACCCGTTGGAGCGATATCCGATACTTCCAATTGTTCCTTCTGAACTAAAAGTTCAAAAGAATGCTGGGTATTTGCCAGACCGAAATCTATCATCGAAGATATTGATGCATTGTCTATAATTTCAACCAATGCATTTCCAGTAAATATATGCCATATACAACTTAACTTAAGCTCAATTTCACGGGGATCGTATTTCATGATTTTAAACACTTTATTCTCGATTTCATTATAAGTCGTTGATGGTTCTAATCGCATAATTCTTGCACACCCGTCCATATACTCGGGACCTTATGCACTTGTGACAATCTGGTCATTGTATTTACATACAACAAATAAACTTGAACTTGCCATTATCTGCATCAAACAATATCAAGCCAACAATAAAAAAAAAGCGTTAACAACTTATATAATAAATATATTCATTGAAAAATAAATAAACGTTAAAATAAATTTATATACATTTGAAGGGGTGCATATGAGATTTTGTAGGAGGTGCAGATGCAAATCGGAGCATGATGAGATTTTGTAGGAGGTGCAGATGCAAACCGGAGCAGAATAGAGAGCAAATGGGAGGAGAGTGCAGATGCAAATTGGAGCGGAATGGAGAGCAAATGGAGAGGAGAGAGTGCTGTTTTTATAGGTGTTTGGTGGTAAAGGGGTCACGGGTTTGTCTTGGATTAATTAAAATTATTTAAAATATTAAGTAAGGGGTGTTTCAAAAACCCGCGCTTATCTTAATTATTCAAGGGGGTGCATTCTAAGAACCCGCATGCTTCTTTGCAAAATGATATGATCACACATAATTATTATCAGTAAGATTTGACGACACAATTTATGTTAAGAAAAAAACAAAAGATTTGACAACACACGACAGGAAAAAACAGAAGAGATGAGGGCGGGTTTTTGGAACCCGCCGGTATAAAATTATTGAAGGGGACGCGTTCTAAAAACCCGTCCTTTTCTTTGCAAAATGATATGACCACACATAATTATTATTAGTAAGAGAAAAAAAACCAAAAGATTTGACAGCACACGACAGGAAAAAACCAAAGAGATGAGGGCGGGTTCTTGGAACCCGCTGGCATAAAATTATTGAAGGGGGCGCATTCTAAGAACCCTCCCTCTTCTTTGCAAAATGATGCGACCCCACATAATTATTATCAGTAAAATTTGACAACATAATATTAAGAAAAAAGCAAAAGATTTGACAACATACGACAGGAAAAAACAGAAAAGATGAGGGCGGGATCTTGGAACCCGCTGGCATAAAATTATTGAAGGGGGCGCGTTTTAAGAACCCGCCATCTTCTTTGCAAAATGATATGAGCCCACATAATTATTATCAGTAAGATTTGACAACACAATATATGTTAAGAAAAAAACAAAAGATTTGGGAAAAAACATAAGAGATGAGGGCGGGTTCTTGGAACCCGCGGGCATAAAATTATTGAAGGGGGCGCATTCTAAGAACCCGCCCTCTTCTTTGCGAAATAATGTGTTCATTTTTAAAAATAAGATCTGACAACAATTTGACAACACAATATGACAATATGATTTGACAATTGATTTGACAACACAATATGGAAAAAACATAATCGTTCTGTGGGCAAAGATGATGGCGGGTTCTCGGAACACGCCCTCTTTTCCCTATAAAACTCCATCCCCTTCACTTTGATTTTCACTATTTTTATTTTACTATCTCTATTCAAATTCCCTTCTAAACCCACCAACCGTCTCAATCTTTCAGTAATTGTGATATCAAAATAATTTCAATGGATGTTTCCTGATTTAAAATCAGGAAAGCTTCTGTGAAGAGCTTCGAAAAGGGGGCCACGTGCTTACACGTGACCAGCAGTCACGTGTTGACACGTGACCTATAAAGTACAGAAAAGGGGACACAATGATTCGCTGAACAAAGTCAAGAAAAAGAGTTTCAGAAGAGGTCACGTGCTCCCACGTGACCAGGGTCACGTGTCGGCACGTGACGGTCAAAATAGCAAACTCGCTTTCCAATTGAACCAAGGAAAGAAGTGCCAGACAGGGGTCACGTGCTCGCACGTGACCAGGGGTCACGTGGTGACACGTGACGGCTAAGCAGCAGAAGAAGGCAGAACACAGAAAGAAAGAGGATCCTTCATTCCAAAAGGGGGGTCACGTGTCCGCACGTGACCATAGGTCACGTGGGCACACGTGACCGGCTTTCAAAGCCCTTTTTGTCAACAGAATTAAATTCTGAGAGAAATGCAAATCTTTCCAAAGGAGCGCAACTATATGCATCCAATCAAATTAAAGATTCAGAGGTCATTTATTTATGGAAAATCTCGGGTTTGGAAAGATTTCCCCCTTAAATCTAACCAAAATAACAAGGGAGAATCTCTGGATTTGAAATCCAACGGTGAATAAAATTCACCTAATAATCCAAAGGTCCAGAACGAATGAAGGATGCAAATCAGATCTCTCAATGAAGATTCGTCAAAAACCAACTGATTCAGCTGCTTCTCCTATAAATAGGAGCCAAAAGACACAGATAGAGAGACACGCGCAGAAAAAAGAAAAAAGGAGAAAAGCTTTGATACTTGGAAGAGACTTGGATCTTCTGCAAAAACCCTAGGTAAGAAAGGGAAGGCCTTTTAAAAGAGGGGGAATTTAATTCCCAACAGAGTTTAACTCTGATACATAAAACAGAAGAGCACATTTCTTCTCTCTTTGATAGAGGATCTGCAAAGTGCACATCTCCCCTTTAGGTTGAGAATTTAATTCTCAATGGGTCGAGATCCTGCCATGCAGATCCAAAACATAGAGAAGGAATGCAAGCATGAGAATTTAATTCTCGCAGAACTGTAGGAATTCAATTCCTTTAAAATAAAAGTAGGGCTCGACCCTATATCATGGGAATTTAATTCCTTCAAAATAAAAGAAGCAGGGTTTAACCCTAATTAAGAACATAGTTCTGTTGAAACAGCAGGAATTTAATTCCCTTTCTTTAAAACGAGAAGTTTAGCTCCTTAAAAGCTTTCATTAGGGTTTAACCCTATTCAGTTCTTCACATAAACAAGGAATTTAATTCCTACAGAAGGTTCAGGGATCGAAAGGAAGTAGGAATTTAATTCCTTTGAAAATTAAAGCCCGAGGAATTTAATTCCTGAAAAGAAAGATCAACAGATTCTCTAAACTACATACATGGAGGTAGGGTCACGTGTCACCACGTGACCCTCTCAAAAGAGCTACAGAAGTCCCTTTGAGGCAGCACCCCACGTGATCCACGTGACCTTGGCAGAAACTCGAATACACAAGCATTTGAATGCCCATCACGTGATGGCACGTGATGCTTTGAAAGAAGTGATAATTTCAGCAGAACAACTGAAGGGAGGGCGCTCTCACGTGCTGCCACGTGACCCTTCTTGCCTTAGTGTTTAACACTAAAATTAAAACTCTCAAGCCCAGTGTTAAAACACTGTCGGGCCTTAGCATTCAATGCTGGTTAAAAAGCCTTATTGGCAGTGTTCAACACTGATCTGTTTTAGTGTTTAACACTAATTTGAAAAAGCCTTATTACTGGTGTTTAACACCAATTATCTCTTAGTGTTGAACACTAACTCATCAATCTTATTCTCAGTGTTCAACACTGATTGCTCTGAAGTATTTAACACCAGGCTTTGGCCCAATTGGCTAAAGGGATAGAGGCAAACATTCTCCCTCAATGGAACAACAAAGAGTCAATATTCCAGACCTGACTGGACTTAGCCCAAGCTGGCCATAAGTCCTCAATCTGTGATTAACTGGGCCGATGGGCTCATAACATAATCGATCAAACTTGACCCAAATTAGGCCAAAGACTATCTAATCCACCCCGGTTCTAGGGTACATCTCTTCACTCCTTTGATATTTGGCATTGTAATCCCTCAATGTCTTCAAAGAGGTGACGGGTCCCGAAGACCATTCATGACATGGACTGTGGGGTCCTTAAACCCATGCATGATACAAAATTCCTGGTTACGTGGAACGTGGATAACGTCACTCTTTGACCCCGCGGGAAACGTCCAGAGCGGATCCTGGTCCTCGCAGAGCACGGCAGTGAACCCGTGTGAAGCATCCAGAGCGGAGCCTGGTCCTCGCCTAGCACGGCAGTGAACCCGTGTGAAGCATCCAGAGCACATACCGGACTGTGGAGTCCTTAAACCCATGGACTATGACGTCCTTAACCTTGACCGAGATGTCTTTAAACTACCCATGGACCGCAATGTCCTTAAACTACCCATTGACCGAGATGTCTTTAAACTACCCATGGACCGCAATGTCCTTAAACTACCCATGGACCGCAATGTCCTTAAACTACCCACGGACCGCAATGTCCTTAAACTACCCACGGACCGCAATGTCCTTAAACTAGAACAATAGAGCCCCTATATGCTCTTTCGTCGGATCTAAATGGTCCTGTTTAAGTTGATCTTAGCCTCAAAGATGGCTAACGCGTCCTTAAACCTTCAAGCAGACTGGACTATGAATCCCCCTAATTAACTCTGGCTCGAGGGTACATCTCTGAACTCCTCTGACATCCGCCGTTGTAATCCTTCAACGTCGTCAGAGAGGTGACGGGTCCCGACGGCCACATATACGATGGACCGCCACGTCCCTAAACTGGAACATTAGAGTCCAAACACTCTTTTGTAGGATCTAAACGATCCCGTTAAGTTGATCTTAGTCACAAAGTTAGACTAACGTATCCTTAACAAACGTTTGAGTTGATCTTAGCCCCAAGCATGGCTGACGTATCCTCAAACCAAACCCCCAAACCCAAATTTAAGATAATGCGGATTTGGACTAGTCCATGCCCTACGGGCGACGACATAACTCAGTCTCCGTAGACGATCCACGGGCAGTAAAACATAAAACAAAATCCACGACACGAAGTGACCATCTGGAGAAGGAGAAAGTTGTTACCGCAATGCGGTAGCGTAATTAACTGCAGGGGCTTGCGCCTGCAGGGAAGAGCGTCCCCACAATCAAAAACCCCTCAACGAGGGGGAATCTGACGAAGTCTGCTACATCGGTCGCATCCGCTCAAACCTTCGATACATGGTGCCATAAACCAACTTGGCATCTTCGGAGAGGTGAACGGATAGCATCAATTAGCATCTGCCCCGAATCTCAGCGCCAAGACATCGCAGCCTTGCGCGCCGTCTTTCGGAGGGGAACAGATTCTGGCACGCCCGGTGGGACCTTTTCCTCTTTCCACTCCACACTTCGTGCGTCGTGATTCGCGAACCAATCGCGGTTCGCCAATGATTGCCCTTGGGTTTCAAGATACTAAGAATTGGCGTCTTGCCTATTGCAGAAAAACAAAGGATCGATGGCTGCTACTTCCGCGAAATCCTCCAACTGCTCAAACTGCAATTGCGACCAACGCTCTACCTCGCCAGGAGGTATAGCCTATGGACCCCAAGCTGCTTCGTTGTTCACAATGCCGGCAGACCAAGTGACTCAGGCCACTACCGGATTGTTCTTTGGGACTATGCTCCCCTCATCAAGCTTCGTGGCGCCAGTGCTGACAAAGGAAACTCTCAGGAAGTCGGTCTTTGATCGTCTTACCCCTGCCGCGGTTCCTCTTAACAAGTCGCCCAACGTTAACGCCTCGGTCTTCTCTAGATTGGGCCAGAAATCTTGCGAACTCATCATGAGGCCTACAATCCCAGAGAAGATTGCTTCTAAGAAGGAGGCCGCTCCTGCCTCCGAAATCGCCAAGGCGGTTTCCCCAGTCAAGAAATCGATCTTCACGAGATTAACAGCTTCGACTCCCGCTCCCGCTGTACAAAGGACATCGGTCTTTGACAGGCTAACACCAACAACGACCCCCCACCCACACAGGGGGCAAGATGAAACCATTCTTATATCTGACTCTACGCCGTCTGCTCGACGCGCTCGACGTCGGCATTGGCGTCGAATAAGGAAGGCTGGGGGCAACTCCCCCTCTGGATTGACTCCACCAGCCCCGGCGGTAGAAGTTAATGCTGCTGTTCCAACTGGAAACAGCTTTGAAATGCTAAATAAGGTGCGAAGGAATTCCCCTACCGCAGTGCTGAAGAGGTCTCCTCCCCCATCAGAAAGGGTTGTGGAAATAGAATCAGAACAGCCCCGATCTCCTCAACGGCTGTCTTCCGAAATCTATAAGGTTTGGCGGCAAGCCCGAGACTCGATCATCGATCCAAACTTCTCCCACCAGCACAAGAAGCCGAAAATCCAACCGAAAGCTGGTCACCAGGCGAGAACCCAAAAGGCTGTTTGGATGCCCGCCTCGACGGCCCCCTCAACCTCCATGGCTCATAAAAGGAGGGAGCCCGAGAAGATCCCTCGACGTGCAACGACGGCTAAAAGCAACAAGCCCGGACACCCTAAGTCTGGGGGCATGATGGTCCACACCGTATACATGGCCTCTGGAAAGGAGGAGAGCCGCACTTCTACAGGCCACCGACCGCTAACCCGATCCGTAACGAAATCCCAGGAGCAGCAACAAAAGCTCCAAGAAATGATGAATGCTATGGCCGCGCTCACCGGGCCGAAGGAAAACCCAGAAGCGTCCTCAGACGCACGCCGGGAGGAAGAAACCGACACTGAATTCCTTCGCCGGACACTGGAGAAAAGGGACAAAGAGGCTGCTGAACAAGCGGCCAACATACAACGGATGGGCCTTCTCTTTCAAGATGTGATAGGAATGATGATCCAGCAAGACTTACCCGCCGAAGATCCTCCGATTATTCTGGAGGACGACCGAGGAGAGACGTCAAATCCACCACCAGCCCTCTCAACGGCCAAGGAAGAGACGATCTCTAAGGCTGACTTGGCTGACTATATAGCCCAGCAAATCCGGGTCCATCATGCAACTGAGGCAGCTGGTCAAGTCGTGAAAACGGGGCGGCCGTATCCAAGCTGGTACGATCAAATCAAATACCCGCAAGGCTATACGATACCGAAATTCCATGTGTATAAGGGGACCGGCAATCCTCATCAACACGTCGCCCAGTTCCGGGCCCTCTGCGGTAACACCGGCGGTGACGATAAACTGTTACTCCGTCAGTTCGTTGGCAGCTTATCAGAAACAGCATTCGAATGGTATTCAGAACTTCCGAACGATTCCATCAAAACGTTCGCTGAAATGGAGTTGTTGTTCACTCAGCGGTTCGCAAGCGCCAGCGAGCGCACTCCAATTACTGCTTTGATTAACGCCAGGGTAAAGCCAGGCGAAACCTGGGTCCAGTACGCTATACGCTGGCGGAATTTGTGGTCGAGATGCGAGCAACGCATTGAGGAAGCACCCGCAGTGGGTATGTTCGTGGGAACCCTAGACCCCCACGCAACTATCTCCCAGTTTATGATGTTCTTTAAGCCAACCACATTCCAGGCTCTAATTGACAAGTTGGCTCAGATGGACCAGATGGGTCATAGGCCACCTCCCCCGAAGTCGGAACCTCGGAATGATAAGGGTAAAGGAAGAGCCACCTTTGTCGCGAATGCCCAACAGCAACCTGACGCCCCGAAATCGGCAGATCAATTGGAAGAAAGACGCCGATATTATAATGAAAAGATGAAGCGTCCCTACTCGTTCCCACGAGACAAGACGAGACGGTTATTTGAGCTGGCAATACGCAACAGACTTATTAACCTCCCGAATCCAAGGCGACCGCCACAACCCACCGAGGTGAATAACCCTAACTATTGCCCTTACCATCAAACGGTAAGCCATCCGATTGAAGATTGCTTCGTCTTCAAAGGATGGATCGAAGATCAATACCTCCAGGGGAAGTTTGTACTGTCCGAAAAGTGGAAGGTGAACCCGCCACAACCACATACTCCTAAAAAGGCAGACACACCGGGGGCAACCTGCTCCTTTATCGAAGAAGTTCCATGGGAAGTCGCGCTATCAACGAAGACCAAAAGGATGCTGAGAGACCTTCATGCGTGTCCTGCAATCGAATGGAAGGACCCTCTTGAACCTCGAATTATCGAAGGAGCAGTGAAGCCCCGCGCAACTACGAAGACTGCTGATAAGGGCCCAAATACTCACGCCCAACCGTCAAAAGCTTCGAAGAAAAAGAAAAAGAAATCCAAGAAGCCCGCGAAGCTTGGAGACGAGCAAACAAACTTGCAGAAGCGAATCGACGCGCTAGAAGAATATAATCAGAAGGCGCGAACTCCTGTCACACTGCAAGAGTTCCTCAGCCACATCTTTCAAGAGGACGATGATGGAGAAAACTCGTCGGACGAATCCGAGGGATATGCGGCAAGTTGCAACATGATCTCCCACTCGTTTACCGATGATGAGAAAACTCCTATCACTAAGAAGCCGAAGACAGAGCCCGAACCAGAGCGTGCGAGGCTGACAACTGATATGATCAATGCCTTCCTAGACGAGATTCGTCTAAAAAGTAAAGCGGATCAGGAGCGCGAGATGGCAGCATCAGGAGGAACCAAATGCGGGCGACTGAACGAAAGAGTTGAGCTACCCATGCCAGAGCGAAAGGCATCCGAAATGGACAAGAAGATATTCAAGACGAGGAAAAGGTTCGCCAAAGCCATGTCAATGGGAATGAGGCTACCCCCCTCGGAAGGAAACACGCACGATGGGGCGGAGAAACACCCCGATTACTGCGCATATCATCGGAAAGTCTCACACCCCACAGAGGAGTGCGACGCCTTCAAGATATGGTGGCAAGGATATGTTGCTCGCCGGCAACATTTCAAACGCATGAAACGCAAGAGCCGTCCGGAGCGAAGAAGCGCTGTTGACGGACCCAACAGAATTACTGGCAACTGCTATATGGCTCATACCGAGGGATCGCAAGTCCTCACCTTTGGGAGCGACTCTGATGAAGAAGTGACTCTGGGCCCTCTCTTTGAAGAATCCGCGCTAGGGAAAGATGAGGAATCAGAAGCCTGCGGAAACACTCAGCTGCGCAATCGCACACTCCCGGAAAAGAATCTCGGGCCTACGAACAGAAAAGATAAGGGAAAGGAAAAGGTCACTGAAGATATCACTTTGGATGACCAAGTCGCGAAGGAACTGGCGACTAAAGACCTTCCTAGGAGGAGTAAAGTGGACTATAACATCCTCGCGCATCTAAGGAAGCTACCTTCCCAGCTTAGCATTCTCGACGCCCTCCTATTATCAAAAGAAGCACGGGACTCACTAATTAAAGCACTACAAGAACCTGAGCAATTCCAAGCTTTTCTCGCCACCCAAAAGATGAGAGACGAACTGGAAGAAGTGCATACGGCCGACGTCACTTTCGGTGATGAAGACCTCCTTCTCGGGACGTGCGACCATAACCGTCCCCTGTATGTCTCCGGATACTGCCATGATATCAAGATAGGCAAGATCTTGGTGGATAATGGATCCTCTGTCAATCTCCTTAATGTTCGGGTGTTGAAGGAAATCTGCATGAGTGTGCAACATCTCGCTCGTGACAAAATCACTATTTCCGGTTTCGATTCACAATCGTCACGGACTCTCGGGTCCGTGATATTAACGTTACGCTTCGGGCTTCTCGTCACAGACATCAAATTCCATGTCATTGACGCCAAGACCTGTTACAACGCCTTGCTCGGCCGTCCTTGGTTACACGAGTACAACATCGTCCCTTCTACACAACATCAGTGTATGAAGTACTTTAAAGATGGTTTCGAGTATACTGTGACGGGTGAGCTGAACCCATTTTCCGTGAATGAAGTCCGCAAATACGAGGATGCGAAATACTTCTTGCCAGACTTTGAAGATACAGAAAGGTGTCACGACTCGGAGAACAAGGCCGCCGCCACCATCCCTGTTTTCGGAAGCGATACCGAAGAAGAAGAAGAGATAGTTTATACGGGGCCAACTCAACGCAACAACCAGAGGACGCCCATCCCCATACTGGTCTTCGGAAGTGATTCGGAAGATGAGGTCAATGCCGTATTCTCCAATCGGCTTTCAATACAAGCACCTCCGTGCGATGACCATAACTTGCAAATCACCATGGTACCGCAAGAACACTACAAGGACCTCGACACGCTTCAAGCTCACAGTGTGCAAGAGCTGCAAACGTTTTGCGTCCCCCCCAGGCGAAAGGGTGAGAAGATGATCCTATTCTATCAATCCTCAGAGTCGAAAGTAGAGAAAGAGATCTGGCATGGCGCAGATGCTGCATGCGACAGACTCCAACCCATCCGTTTGCCCAGATACTATACAGATGGATTAAAGAAGCTATTGAAGCGCCAACGAGTACCCTTAAAATAAACTGTTCGACAGGCTCGGTTCTACAACAAGATTTGGGATGTCCCTGGAACCCAACGCAAATTGCCCAACGGGAAAATGGAGACACTCGGGCTTGGATACGCGAGAACCGGAAAACGAGAGCGGGCCCACAGCAGCTACGCTATATATACCTTTGATGAAGAAGAGGACGCCCTGTCAGGAGATACCGATCCCTCATCAAAACCAGACCCTGCGATTGAAGCGCCAAGTCCGTCGTTTGAAGAACGAATGAGCAAGCCTATCAGGAAAGTGGGTCAGAAAGCTCGGGAAGACCACAGCCGCGAAATGGCCATCTACGAGAAGGCCAGGACGCAACGTCTATTTCAACAGGCTGCGAAAGGCAAGAATGCTCATCCTTGTCAACCCATCATGCGAAAGGCCCGATGCGGAGACGGAAATAAGTCGAGAAGCGGAAAAAAGAGCCGACAACAACGACGCAGGATTAGAGGGTTACGTGATCGGGTACTGCACAGCTCGGATTCGTCCTTCATAGAAAAGATGAGTCGAGCGTACTCCTTCCCCCGAGACAAGACGGAAAGGTTACTTAAGCTCGCCCTAAAACATCAGATGATCACGCTTCCAGAGTCTAGACACCCCGAACAAGCTAATAAGGCCTCTCGCTCGGGCTATTGCTCTTATCACCGAGCCATAGGACATCCTACCGAAGACTGCTTCACCTTTAAGAACTGGGTCGAGGACCAGTACCGAAGGGGCAGATTCGCTTTATCCAACAGCTGGAGGGTAACACCGCCCCGAAAGCACGAACCCAAAGCCGCAAGAGCAAAACCGGATCCACCTCAGTCCTGGGAGCGGATTCGTACCTGTTATACGATTACGATATTAAAAGAAGAGCCCGAGAACATAGATGACCTTCCCCGGTGCTTCGAGAACAGCGATGATGAGGTAATCTCGGAATTCCCGCCCGCTCCAAAAGAACTGGAAGACGGTATACATACTACCGCAGATAACCTCAGAAAGATTGAGTTGGGATCGGCAGAGGACCCGCGACCAACATTTGTCAGTGAGCTACTCTCTGAAGAGAGGGTGGCCGCGTTAAAGAACGTGCTTCTACGGCATAAAGACTGCTTCGCGTGGAACTACTCTGAGATGCCAGGATTAGATCCGGAGATCGCTGTGCACAGATTAGCAATATCCCCAGACATCAGGCCAGTCAAGCAGGCACCAAGAAGGATGCGACTCGAGCTTGAGATGAGCATCAACGCCGAAGTCAAGAAACTGATCGATTCTGGATTTATTCAATAAGTCCAATATCCCGATTGGATCGCCAATATCGTCCCGGTGATGAAGAAGAATGGGACGGTGCGTATATGCGTGGATTTCAGGGATCTCAACAAGGCCTGTCCAAAAGATGATTTCCCAGTGCCGGTAACCGAGCTAATGATAGATAACACGTCCACTCACGAGATCTTCTCCTTTATGGACGGTTCCTCAGGATACAATCAGATAAAAATGCATCCCGAAGACCAGAAGCACACCGCTTTCCGGACCCCTTTGGGTGTATTTTGCTACAGGGTTATGCCCTTCGGTCTAAAGAACGCCGGCGCTACCTATCAAAGGGCCATGACAAAGATCTTCGACGACCTCATACATGACATCGTCGAGTGCTATATCGACGACCTTGTAGTAAAGAGTATGTCATACGAAGATCACTTAAAGCATCTAGAGACTGTATTCCAACGCCTTCGGCAATATAATTTGAAGATGAATCCTCTCAAATGCGCGTTTGGAGTCTCCTCGGGAAAATTCCTGGGATTCGTCATCCGACACCGAGGTATTGAGATAGATCCGTCAAAGATTAAAGCGATCATGGAAATGCCCCCGCCAAGAACCCTCAAACAGTTGCGGTCTCTCCAAGGGAAGCTCGCATACATCCGGCGATTTATCGCAAATCTTTCAGGCAAATGCCGCCCCTACAGTCACCTGATGAAGAAGGGAACCCCATTCGTCTGGGATCAAAAATGCCAAGGCGCACTAGACGAGATCAAGCAGTACCTGCAGAACCCGCCGGTATTAGCTGCGCCGGTCAAGGGAAAACCCCTCATTCTTTATACAACCGCCCTCGAAGGTTCCTTGGGCGCACTATGGGCGCAAGAGAACGATCAGGGGAAAGAGAGAGCACTCTACTACTTAAGTCGAGTTCTACTGGGGGCAGAAAGCAATTACTCTCCCATTGAAAAACATTGCTTGGCGTTAATCTTCGCGATAACAAAGCTCAGGCACTATGCGTTGGCACACGAAGTCTGCCTCATCTCGAAAGTGGATCCTCTTAAATACTTAATGTCAAAAGCCATATTGACGGGACGACTCGCTAAATGGGCCCTACTCTTGATGGAGTTCTCGATAACATATCAACCTCTCAAGGCAGTGAAAGGCCAGGCCATTGCCGATTTCCTCGCTGAGCACCCGATACCGGCCGATTCTCCTTTGAATTGTGACTTGCCGGACGAGCATGCATTTGATGTGATTAGCGGTGGAAGCACCCGATGGGAACTCTATTTCGATGGAGCGTCCTCTATAAAGAAACAAAAGCAAGGTATCCCAATGATCAAGTCAGGGATAGGCCTCATCTTTGCGACTCCACAAGGAGGGATAATGCGCTTCGCCTTCTCCTTAACAGAGCCGAGGACAAACAATGAAGCTGAATACGAAGCCCTGATAGCAGGTCTCGAGCTTGCCATTGACATGGGAATTGAAGACCTCCTTATATATGGGGATTCTCAGCTGGTCGTTAGCCAAGTTAATGGTGACTACCAAACGTGCAAACCGGAGTTGGTGAGATACGGCGAAAAGGTGCAACAACTGTTGGCCCAAATTCCCTCCTATACTTTGGAGAACATACCGCGCGCGGAAAACAGCAAAGCAGACGCGTTGGCCAAACTCGCTAAAGAACTGGCTGACGAGAACCTCGATGACGTCAGAATCGTGGTACAAAGCCGTCGAGTGCTCGCCCCGGCAGAAATATCTCCGGAATCATGCAAAGAAAAGGGAGCGACTGAGCAGATGACCCTACAAATAAAGGACCATGAGAAGGCCGAAGACTGGAGGGAAGTCTTCATAGACTACTTTAAGTCCCGCCGAATGCCCGAAGAAGCGTCTTCAAGACATCAGCTCATGAAACGAGCTCTATCTTTCGCTTTTGTCAACAATACCCTATACAAGAGATCGCTCGATTCTCTATGGCTGAGATGCTTAGGACCTGACGAAGCAGAAAAAGTCGTTCAGGAAGTTCATGACGGACTTTGCGGTTCTCACCAAGCAGGCCCAAAGATGAAGTTAAAGATTAAACGAATGGGCTACTACTGGCCCACAATGATCCAGGACTGCCTCGAGTATGCGAAGCAATGCCACTCGTGCCAGATTCATGGAGATTTCATCCATCAACATCCAAATCCGCTACACCCAACGGTGGCCAGCTGGCCATTCGAGATGTGGGGGACTGACATAGTCGGCCCCATTGAACCAGCATCATCTCGGGGACACCGTTTTATCCTGGCGATGACTGATTACTTCTCCAAATGGGCAGAAGTAGTATCACTGAGGGAAGTGAAGACGGAGAATATCCTCCATTTCTTCAAAACGCACGTCATCTATCGGTTTGGAACCCCACGGCGGATTATCTCCGATAACGGGCCAACCTACAGGAGCCATAAGATTAGCCGCGTCGCGCAGCAGCACAGTATAGACTGGAGGTATTCCTCAGTTTACAACCCGCGAGCCAACGGTCTGGCCGAGGCCTTCAATAAGACCTTGACGAAGATCATAAAAAAGACCGTCTCCCGGAATAAGAGAGACTGGCACGAGAGGCTGCAAGAAGCCCTTTGGGCTTATCGAACTACATTCAAGACGGCCACAAATACAACGCCACACGCGTTGGTATTTGGGACGGAGGCAGTACTCCCCCTCGAGATAGAGTTACCCTCTCTACGAGTGGCAGTCCACCACGAACTGACCGACGAAGAAAATGCCCACCTTCGACTTGAGGAGCTTGATGCCCTCGACGAAACCCGACTCATAGCGCAACAACATCTAGAAGCCTACAAAGCAAAGATGACGCGCTCGTACGAAAAATTGACCAGGCCGAGGACATTCCACCAAGGCGAACTCGTATTAGTGGTCAAAAGACCCATGATTCCCAATCGTGCCAAGCGGGGAAAATTCGAGCCAAACTATGAAGGCCCGTACATCATAGACCAGGTTTACCAGGGTGGAGCCTATCTACTCGTGGACATGCATGGTGAGAGGCCTTTCAGGCCAATAAATGGCCGCTTCTTGAAGAAATACTATGCCTAGTAAGCCACAGCCTGGGTCAACGATAGATGACGACGACTATGTCCGCTCGCTATCTTCCTAGGCTCAGACTTTACAAGCAGCAGCTGGCCCTCCCCTAACGACGGACCGAAACGTCCTTAAACTAACAAGAGACCGAAACGTCTTTAAACTATGAACGGACCGAAACGTCCTTAAACTATCAACAGACCGAAACGTCTTTAAACTAACGGTGGACCGAAATGTCCTCAAACTAACGACGGACCGAAACGTCCTTAAACTAGCGACGGACCGAAACGTCCTTAAACTAACGACGGACCGAAACGTCCCTAAACTACTGCCGCAGCATCCTTAGGCTGGCAAGATGATAAAAAAAAAAACAAAAAAAAAACGGTATGTCCATAAAGCAAAATGGGCACGGATCAAAACCCGAAAGGGCTCCGTGAGTAAAAACAGCAGGGCTACCGGCGAGTGTTTGTGAAAACCCGAAAGGGCGCAGCCTCGTTAAAAGACACTTACAGGGTCCTCTCGACCTTGTAAGGAGAAACCACCCGCGTGAGATCCTTACGACTCATAAGGGAGAAACACACTTAGGGATCCCCACGATTCCTAAGGAGAAATTACACTTGCGAGATCCTCACGACTCGTAAGGAGAATTCTCTTATGGGACCCTCACGGCTCATAAGATTTGAAAGTCTTAAGTTACAGAAACCTTAACCTGTTCTTAAGCAACTCCCACAACCTTCGATATTGCCCTACAAGCGGCTCGGACTGACCCTTGTATACAATCCACGGGCGCGAATAGACATTTCCCTAACAAAGTCCCACCCGTGACTAGGGATATATCTACATGGTGAACAACCCTCGCAAGTCCTCTCGACTTATAAGGGGAAAATTCTCTTTGTAAGATCCTTACGACTTACAAGAGAACATGCACTTAAGAATCCCCACGATTCTTAAGGAGAAAACACACCTGCAAGATCCTCACGACTTGTAGGGAGAAACACCTTTGTGAAACCCTTACGGCTCATGAGGTCAAAAGCCTTGGTCGACAGGACCCTTAACCCTGTTTGCTAAGCCACCTTTGTTCAAACGTCGACAGAGGCAAATGATGATCCGCTCCTGGCAACATTCCAGTTGTAGCGATGCCGATGCCGAAACCCGTATCCAAGAAATCCGAGCTTGCCGCAAAAAGCTAGCAAGCCACACATGCATGACAAAATGGCCGAAATGATGGGACAACTTGCAAAATCTCAGCGGTTCACAGATAACTTAGTGTTCATCACCGTGGCATTCGTCTCGATACAGCAGACGCGATACCAGCAAATGAAGCGAAGGCCAAATTCCTAGCTTCATTGTCTCGACGACACAACATCAAGCGAAACGGAACAGCGGCAACCCCAAGTTTCATGACTCGGCGACACATATCGCCAAGAGTCAACCCCCATCCCGGGAAATGCGGATACAATCAGCAAACTTCCTGGTTACGTGGAAAGCGGATAACGTCACTCTTTGACCCCGTGGAAAACGTCCAGAGCGGATCCTGGTCCTCGCAGAGCATGGCAGTGAACCCATGTGAAGCATCCAGAGCGGAGCCTAGTCCTCGCCTAACGCGGCAGTGAACCCGTGTGAAGCATCTAGTGCAAACTTCCTGGTTACGTGGAAAGCGGATAACGTCACTCTTTGACCCCGTGGAAAACGTCCAGAGCGGATCCTGGTCCTCGCAGAGCATGGCAGTGAACCCATGTGAAGCATCCAGAGCGGAGCCTAGTCCTCGCCTAACGCGGCAGTGAACCCGTGTGAAGCATCTAGTGCAAACTTCCTGGTTACGTGGAAAGCGGATAACGTCACTCTTTGACCCCGTGGAAAACGTCCAGAGCGGATCCTGGTCCTCGCAGAGCATGGCAGTGAACCCATGTGAAGCATCCAGAGTGGAGCCTAGTCCTCGCCTAACACGGCAGTGAACCCGTGTGAAGCATCTAGTGCGAACTTCCTGGTTACGTGGAAAGCGGATAACGTCACTCTTTGACCCCGTGGAAAACGTCCAGAGCGGATCCTGGTCCTCGCAGAGCATGGCAGTGAACCCATGTGAAGCATCCAGAGCGGAGCCTAGTCCTCGCCTAACGCGGCAGTGAACCCGTGTGAAGCATCTAGTGCAAACTTCCTGGTTACGTGGAAAGCGGATAACGTCACTCTTTGACCCCGTGGAAAACGTCCAGAGCGGATCCTGGTCCTCGCAGAGCATGGCAGTGAACCCATGTGAAGCATCCAGAGCGGAGCCTAGTCCTCGCCTAACACGGCAGTGAACCCGTGTGAAGCATCTAGTGCAAACTTCCTGGTTACGTGGAAAGCGGATAACGTCACTCTTTGACCCCGTGGAAAACGTCCAGAGCGGATCCTGGTCCTCGCAGAGCATGGCAGTGAACCCATGTGAAGCATCCAGAGCGGAGCCTAGTCCTCGCCTAACGCGGCAGTGAACCCGTGTGAAGCATCTAGTGCAAAATTCCTGGTTACGTGGAACGTGGATAACGTCACCCTTTGACCCCACGGAAAACGCCCAGAGCGGAGCCTGGTCCTCGCCAAACACGGCAGTGAACCCGTGTGAAGCATCCAGAGCAAACACCGGACTGTGGAGTCCCTAAAATCCACGGACTATGACGTCCTTAACCTCGACCGCGATGTCTTAAAACTAACAACCAACCACCCCTATTCCTCACAGATTTTTGCCTCGGTTTAAGGGTACATCTCTTCACTCCTTTGATGCCCGGCGTTGTAATTCCTCAACGTCTTCAAAGAGGTGACGGGTCCCTGTAACCAAACATCGGACTGTGGAGTCCCTAAATCCACGGACTATGAGGTCCTTAACCTTGACCGTGATGTCTTAAAACTAACATCGGACTGTGGAGTCCTTAAATCCACGGACTATGAGGTCCTTAACCTTGACCGCGACGTCTTTAAACTACAATATCTGGAGAAACCCCTGACTCCGTAGAACACGGGCGAGGGTAACCGCATCCGGCACTCGCAAATCCTCACGGCTGGGAGAGAAAACTCTTTATGAGACCCTCGTGGCTCGTAAAATGCAGAAGTCTTAGGAAGCATATCTTAAACCTGAATCCTGAGCCATCCCTGTCCTGCAAGGAAATCAAGATAGGATATCCGCAGAATGCAGTCAACAAAAAGGGGACACGTCATTGAGGAGAAAAATTGTACCTTTTATTCATAAACCAAAATGGATACAAAATACAATTCATGAAAGAAACAAAAAAGGAAGATACCCTTATTCATGAGTATGTACAAAAAATAGAAGAAAAGATACAAGTCCTTAAGCCGGCGGGCGGTGCAGTAATTTCACCAGCTCGTTATTCTGTTGTTGAGCCACGGCTTCATGACGCAGGATCTCCAGAAGACGAGCCTCCGCCTGAGCTTGCTGGGCCTGATATAAAGCAAGCCGGGCTTCAAGCTCTTTTTCAGTGGCCTTGTGAGCCTCAACCCTCTCGCGAGTAAACGTGGCGGCTTTATCGAGAGCCACCACCTCTTTGATGGATTCCTGAAGCACCCGCTACAGTTCATACGCTTTATTGGCCTTGGCTGTGAGGCTGTCCTGAAGCTCACTCAGCGCCTTGAAAGCTAGCTCCCTCCCCGAAAATTTATGGCCGAACCTTTTTCTCGCATAACGATACGTTCGCTACGTGACCGCGTAAGCTCGCTTTCGTGACCGCGGCCTCGCAAAACATGACATTTACAAGACCATATAAGTGGGCTTCCAGCCGGCGGGAATAGTCGATCTAAAACGCACTCATGTCACCTGACGCGAAAGGCAACAAGAAGGATTTCCGACATATTTCAAGCATGCGATCGCAATCATACGAGTATTCAAAAGAAAATAGTAATAGCATTTGCAATTGCATGAACATTCATAATGCCCAAAAAGGGCCTGACGCGCAGGAAAGTGACGATAGCATTTGCAATTAAAGAAAGTTCTAATGAGAAGAATCCAAAGTTTATTTATGCAGGCGGAAACATACATACTAGTACCAAGCCTACATCGAAGTTCTGCATAAAAAAGGAGAGACTAATTTTTAAAAAAAAAAATGTGTTCTACGCTAACGAAAAAGGTCACCAAACGTGGAATCAACGGCACAGGGGTTAACGAAGCAAAGGACAAAATTCTCCATCTCTCTCTCTGCTTTCTCCAGCACATCGAAGCGACGGTTCTCACGAGGAGTCGCTCCCCATCGATTGGCGCCGTGTTCGTCCGCGAAAGCAGACATAATAGCTCGCCGGGCCTTGATCTGGCCCAGCAGATGAATTGAGCAATCCTTCAAAGCCTGGGTAATCAGGCACGCTTCATGAAAGCCCTCGAGCTTCTCTTCCGCCGCATCAAGCATCGCCAGGGTCATCTCTGCTGGGTGAGGAGGGATGTCGGCAAGTACAGCCGCGAGAATCATCCGGAGCCAGAGAGAACCCATCGGGAGAGGAGACCCCCTACGGATCGAGAGTTCATGCATGGCTGAGTCGCATTCGTTGTCGGTAAGGAGGGGATCCACCAACCGAGCGGCAAAGCGGGGGATCATCTCCTCGATAGGCACTTCCCATGGCTGCCGACGAGCGTGTGGGCGGTTGCAGGCCATAGCGCTCAGATACTCCTCAAATTAAATCACGTCGATATGGGAATGAATTTCTCTGTGAAGAGAAAATAGGCTATGGCCTCAAGAATATAAAGAAGTGCATTAAGTGCTATGCGCGGAAAATCTTGCATGCGAAAGATGTTTCCAGGGCCCAAAAAGGAAAGGCATCGAAAATCAAGGAGAAATAACTATTTCCAAGGCTCCTTTTATGCATCTGATAATGCGCGCTAAAAATGCGGCATGGAAAATTTTGTCAACAATCCCATCAGAAGATCTCACGTGTAGAACACGTGAGACCCAAATCTAATATGCATTTAAAGGAAAGAATATGGAGTGATACCCTGCATATTAAAGCATAAACGACAATAGTAACAGAATAATAAGATTTCAGAGAAAAAGTATGCAAACACACAGAGACATAACAAAGCTTATCATCCAGACTTCAAGAAGGCGATACAAAATAAAAGAAAAACTTTTACAATGGTAAGGCTTCAGACACGGGGCACGGGTTGAGAAACTCGGAATTGACTTTATTCAAGATCTTCCAAGCATTTCGAACCTCCCGAGTATGCTTTCTCTCACGGTCACAGGCATCGGGGTCCCCGCGGATGTCCTCTTCCCTCCGGTAGGCACCCAGTATAGCTGATTGCTGAAAAATCTGATGAAGGAGATCAATGAGATCATCCCGCCTTCTCTTTGAGATCAAGCCCATAAGGTACACCGAATGCACCTTATCCTCGGCAATGTCCAAGTCCCCGAGCGGTATGCCGGCACAAAAGAGAGGAAGTGCCTCCCGGATCGCCAGCACGATCAGCCTCAGAAGAGAAGAGCGACGGGAGAGTAGCCTGTGATTGTACTCGTCGAAGCGGCCCATGATCTCGGCACACTGAGCATCAGTGAATTCCTGGTTCTGACTGCGGCCCAGTGCACGAATATTCCCGTATGAAATGATTTCGTCAAGACGATACAGATGGGCGTCCATGATACCTGAAATAAAAGTCACGAAAATCATTACAAAAACCGCCATTTCATTAATTACAGAAGAACAGCCTCGGGCCAAGAGACCCCAAGGAGTCTCTGGGTGAAGAAACTGAGTTCTTCATAAGAATTAAATTCCCTATCAGGAAAAAGGGAATTAAATTCCCAGGAATAATTTTGATGGAATTAAAGTCCAGGGAGTTGAAACGATGTCATCGTCCCCCCAAAGATCACCTAAACCCTAAGAGATCTACAGTTCGAAAGTCAGGTGGTTTCCTGTTCTTATGAAAAAACTTGAAGAAAAATGGGTTCTTTGTGAAACCCTTAACGCGGATTTAAAATCCAAAGAGTTCTTTTAAGGACGAAGGCGCTCTGGCCGTTCAACATTATTACCTGAGGAAAAGGGATCCGTTGACAGAGTTAAACTCTGGAAAATTTTGAAAACAGAGAACTAAGCTCTGGAAACGAGAATTAAATTCTCAAAGAGGAAATTCTCAGAGGAAGAAGATGAGCAAAGTGAAGGCTCCTATGGAGAGACAGCGGTATTTATAGAAAACAGTGAAAACGCTTCATCTCCCAAATCCCTAAATGAATCCAACGGTCGCAAGAGATGACAGCGTTGCACTCACGTGCTGACACGTGAGAACAACGCTGTGGGGGCATTTGTTTCCTGATTTAAAATCAGGAAAGCTTCTGTGAAGAGCTTCGAAAAGGGGGCCACGTGCTTACACGTGACCAGCAGTCACGTGTTGACACGTGACCTATAAAGTACAGAAAAGGGGACACAATGATTCGCTGAACAAAGTCAAGAAAAAGAGTTTCAGAAGAGGTCACGTGCTCCCACGTGACCAGGGTCACGTGTCGGCACGTGACGGTCAAAATAGCAAACTCGCTCTCCAATTGAACCAAGGAAAGAAGTGCCAGACAGGGGTCACGTGCTCGCACGTGACCAGGGGTCACGTGGTGACACGTGACGGCTAAGCAGCAGAAGAAGGCAGAACACAGAAAGAAAGAGGATCCTTCATTCCAAAAGGGGGGTCACGTGTCCGCATGTGACCATAGGTCACGTGGGCACACGTGACCGGCTTTCAAAGCCCTTTTTGTCAACAGAATTAAATTCTGAGAGAAATGCAAATCTTTCCAAAGGAGCGCAACTATATGCATCCAATCAAATTAAAGATTCAGAGGTCATTTATTTATGGAAAATCTCGGGTTTGGAAAGATTTCCCCCTTAAATCTAACCAAAATAACAAGGGAGAATCTCTGGATTTGAAATCCAACGGTGAATAAAATTCACCTAATAATCCAAAGGTCCAGAACGAATGAAGGATGCAAATCAGATCTCTCAATGAAGATTCGTCAAAAACCAACTGATTCAGCTGCTTCTCCTATAAATAGGAGCCAAAAGACACAGATAGAGAGACACGCGCAGAAAAAAGAAAAAAGGAGAAAAGCTTTGATACTTGGAAGAGACTTGGATCTTCTGCAAAAACCCTAGGTAAGAAAGGGAAGGCCTTTTAAAAGAGGGGGAATTTAATTCCCAACAGAGTTTAACTCTGATACATAAAACAGAAGAGCACATTTCTTCTCTCTTTGATAGAGGATCTGCAAAGTGCACATCTCCCCTTTAGGTTGAGAATTTAATTCTCAATGGGTCGAGATCCTGCCATGCAGATCCAAAACATAGAGAAGGAATGCAAGCATGAGAATTTAATTCTCGCAGAACTGTAGGAATTCAATTCCTTTAAAATAAAAGTAGGGCTCGACCCTATATCATGGGAATTTAATTCCTTCAAAATAAAAGAAGCAGGGTTTAACCCTAATTAAGAACATAGTTCTGTTGAAACAGCAGGAATTTAATTCCCTTTCTTTAAAACGAGAAGTTTAGCTCCTTAAAAGCTTTCATTAGGGTTTAACCCTATTCAGTTCTTCACATAAACAAGGAATTTAATTCCTACAGAAGGTTCAGGGATCGAAAGGAAGTAGGAATTTAATTCCTTTGAAAATTAAAGCCCGAGGAATTTAATTCCTGAAAAGAAAGATCAACAGATTCTCTAAACTACATACATGGAGGTAGGGTCACGTGTCACCACGTGGCCCTCTCAAAAGAGCTACAGAAGTCCCTTTGAGGCAGCACCCCACGTGATCCACGTGACCTTGGCAGAAACTCGAATACACAAGCATTTGAATGCCCATCACGTGATGGCACGTGATGCTTTGAAAGAAGTGATAATTTCAGCAGAACAACTGAAGGGAGGGCGCTCTCACGTGCTGCCACGTGACCCTTCTTGCCTTAGTGTTTAACACTAAAATTAAAACTCTCAAGCCCAGTGTTAAAACACTGTCGGGCCTTAGCATTCAATGCTGGTTAAAAAGCCTTATTGGCAGTGTTCAACACTGATCTGTTTTAGTGTTTAACACTAATTTGAAAAAGCCTTATTACTGGTGTTTAACACCAATTATCTCTTAGTGTTGAACACTAACTCATCAATCTTATTCCCAGTGTTCAACACTGATTGCTCTGAAGTATTTAACACCAGGCTTTGGCCCAATTGGCTAAAGGGATAGAGGCAAACATTCTCCCTCAATGGAACAACAAAGAGTCAATATTCCAGACCTGACTGGACTTAGCCCAAGCTGGCCATAAGTCCTCAATCTGTGATTAACTGGGCCGATGGGCTCATAACATAATCGATCAAACTTGACCCAAATTGGGCCAAAGACTATCTAATCCACCCCGGTTCTAGGGTACATCTCTTCACTCCTTTGATATTTGGCATTGTAATCCCTCAATGTCTTCAAAGAGGTGACGGGTCCCGAAGACCATTCATGACATGGACTGTGGGGTCCTTAAACCCATGCATGATACAAAATTCCTGGTTACGTGGAACGTGGATAACGTTACTCTTTGACCCCGCGGGAAACGTCCAGAGCGGATCCTGGTCCTCGCAGAGCACGGCAGTGAACCCGTGTGAAGCATCCAGAGCGGAGCCTGGTCCTCGCCTAGCACGGCAGTGAACCCGTGTGAAGCATCCAGAGCACATACCGGACTGTGGAGTCCTTAAACCCATGGACTATGACGTCCTTAACCTTGACCGAGATGTCTTTAAACTACCCATGGACCGCAATGTCCTTAAACTACCCATGGACCGAGATGTCCTTAAACTACCCATGGACCGCAATGTCCTTAAACTACCCACGGACCGCAATGTCCTTAAACTAGAACAATAGAGCCCCTATATGCTCTTTCGTCGGATCTAAATGGTCCTGTTTAAGTTGATCTTAGCCTCAAAGATGGCTAACGCGTCCTTAAACCTTCAAGCAGACTGGACTATGAATCCCCCTAATTAACTCTGGCTCGAGGGTACATCTCTGAACTCCTCTGACATCCGCCGTTGTAATCCTTCAACGTCGTCAGAGAGGTGACGGGTCCCGACGGCCACATATACGATGGACCGCCACGTCCCTAAACTGGAACATTAGAGTCCAAACACTCTTTTGTAGGATCTAAACGATCCCGTTAAGTTGATCTTAGTCACAAAGTTAGACTAATGTATCCTTAACAAACGTTTGAGTTGATCTTAGCCCCAAGCATGGCTGACGTATCCTCAAACCAAACCCCCAAACCCAAATTTAAGATAATGCGGATTTGGACTAGTCCATGCCCTACGGGCGACGACATAACTCAGTCTCCGTAGACGATCCACGGGCAGTAAAACATAAAACAAAACCCACGACACGAAGTGACCATCTGGAGAAGGAGAAAGTTGTTACCGCAATGCGGTAGCGTAATTAACTGCAGGGGCTTGCGCCTGCAGGGAAGAGCGTCCCCACAATCAAAAACCCCTCAACGAGGGGGAATCTGACGAAGTCTGCTACATCGGTCGCATCCGCTCAAACCTTCGATACATGGTGCCATAAACCAACTTGGCATCTTCGGAGAGGTGAACGGATAGCATCAATTAGCATCTGCCCCGAATCTCAGCGCCAAGACATCGCAGCCTTGCGCGCCGTCTTTCGGAGGGGAACAATGGAGAATTAACCATTCGATAAATCACTGCTCGTAAATCTAAACGAACATAGATCTTTCAGTATATTACACGGGGATGAAAGATTCAAAATTTATTAAATTTGTTTTAATTCCCCATTTCTTTTAATTCTGATAGTTGAAAATAATATGATTAAATTTTGCAGGGTGGAGATAATTTTACAGTTGTCAGTCGTAGTTCTGACAAGTGGTAAGTTACCGATTATCATATAATCGAGCAGATTCGAAGAGCCGGATTTTATGAAACTTCATTGCTTCGTCATATCCAAATCGACCACAGTCTCGTTACATCTCTTGTTGAGCATTGAAGAAAAGAGACCCACACTTTTCATCTTAGACGGGGTGATGTCACTATCACAGTCCAGGATATAGGCTCTTACTTGGTTTATGGGTGAATGGGCTTGAATTAGTCGGAGGTAAAATTGTGGGTCCAGACACCGAGCACCTATATAGGGATACACATGCCGAGTCTGCTCTCGGACAGGTATAATTCGTAATTTTTTAATTCAAAAGTTTAAGTATGTTACAGTAATATTAATTAACAATTATTTGTAAAATTCAGGCACCAGGAGGGTATATATGGGGTATAAGATCAGTTTAAACTGGCTCAAAAAAACATTTACTAATATCCCTGATGAAACTACCGATGATGTCTTGGATAGATATGCACGTGCTTACATTCTATACATGATCGGTTCTTGGTTGATGCCGGACCAATTGGCAACGCATGTTCATCCTTTATACCTTGGGTTTCTTACAGACTTTGATGTGTGTGGCCAGTATGCTTGGGGAGCAGTGGTCTTGACCTATCTTTACAAGGAATTAGATAAGGCATGTGCTCCTACGAAAAATAAAATTTGTGGCTGTATTATATTACTTCAAGTACATTCTTTATTTTTAACAGGTAGACATTTGCAAAATTGTAATATTGGTTCTTTCTCTTATCATCTGACACTTCATATATAGATTTAGTTATGAGAGCACTGTTGGGGTCAAAAATTACACCCCAGTTGACCAAGTCAAAATCAAAATCAACCCCAAACTAGGTGGGCCCAAGCCCAGTTCAAGTGGGCCTAAGCCTAGGTCAAAGAGACCGGCCCTATGACAAAAGAAATGAAACCATAAATTTGTTTAATGTAATTCTTTTATATATATATATATGTATGTATATGTATAAAAATAAATGTATATAAAATAAGCAAAAAACCAAAATTTTGTAAACCCCATGGCTTATGTGCAAAAAGAGATAAGCACATAAGGTATGGGGTGGTATAAGTGTCATTTGGTAAAGCCCAAGAGGCTATGTGTAAAGTGTGTAGCCTATAAAGGCAAACATGATGAAAATATCTATGACAACTTTTCCATTCTCCCCAAAAACTAGGGTTTGTGCCTCCACTCTCTCTTTTTCAAGTTCTTCCTATTCTTTTTCATTTTCCAAAGTAAATCAAGTGCTTAGCTTTCTTTTTTTTAAAAACTGAATAAAGTTTTACCATAAACTCACCTCCCAAGACTCCATCAAGAGAAGAAAAATGGTCTCTTTTTTATCATTCAAGATCTAAATCTTGGAGTTTCAAAAGAACCCATTTTAGGTTTCTTCTCAAAAGAGAAAGAAGAAAATCTTTTGGAGTTTAACTCCACAAATAAAATTCTTTTGGAGTTTAATTTTATAATAAAAACCTTTTTTTTTGGAGTTTAACTCTGAAAAAAATTGTTTTGAAAGTTTAACTCCAAGTAAATTTTTCTTTGGAGTTTTAACTCCATCACAAAAAAAAAAGATTTTTTTGGGAGCCCCTGCTCCCTCTCACGTGAGGAAGAGAGAACTCCCCCCAAGTGGGAGCTTTCTCCCTCTCATGTGAGGGGGAGACTCCTCATTTAGTGGAGTTTAACTCCACACCACATAAAAATTTTTTTGGAGTTGAACTCCATTTAAAATTCCTTTGGAGTTTAACACCACATTTAAAATTCTTTTGGAGTTCAACTCCGCAATAAAAATCTTTTTGGAGTTGAATTCCATTTAAAATCTTTTTTGGAGTTGAACTTCATTTAAAAATCTTTTGGAGTTTAACTCCACAACAAAAATTCTTTTGGAGTTTAACTCCACAAAAGAATTCTTTTTGGGGAGTCTTAACTCCACATTAAGTCTTTTTAGGAGTTTTACTCCATTTAAAATTCTTTTAGAGTTCAACTCCACAATAAAAATATTTTTGGAGTTAAATTCCATTTAAAATTATTTAGGAGTTTTATTCCATTTAAAATTCTTTTAGAGTTCAACTCAACAATAAAAATCTTTTTAAAGTCGAACTCTATTTAAAACGTTTTTTTGGAGTTTAACTCCACAATAAAAATATTTTTGGAGTTGAACTCCATTTAAAAATCTTTTGGAGTTTAACTCCACAATAAAGTTATTTTTGGGGAGTCAAACTCTATTTAAAATCTTTTTGGAGTTGAACTCCACATTTAAAATTCTTTTGGAGTTTAACACCACAAAAAAATTCTTTTGGAGTTGAACTCCATGTTAAAGATTAAAAAAAAAAAATTTTGGGCCCCACGTGTGGAGGAGGCTCCCATTTGGGAGCCTTCCCCTCTCCCTCACGTGAGGTCACGTCAGATGGATTTGGCCCCCCTCACGTGAGAGCACATGGGGGGAAGGCTTAATGGGTGCCCTACGCCCCCCTCCCGCCCCCCGCCCCCGCCCCCGCCCCCGCACGCGGGGAAGGCTCCCATTAATTGGGAGCCCCTTCCCCCTTCCCCTCCCGTGAGTGGGGAAACCCCCCTTTTTTTAATAATTCTTTTCTTTTCTTTTAATCCTTTTTTTCTTCCTTCCTTCTTTTCTTTTTCTTTTTTATCTTTTTATTTAAAAATTAATAATAATAACAAATAAATATAAATAAATTATAAATAATATTTTTTTTAAAAATAAAAACTTTTCTCTCAATATTCATTTACTTATATATATATATATATATATATATATCCCTTTTTATTTTATTTATTTACAAATGGAACAAAAAATGAACACATCTCCATTATAATATGTTAAAACACACACACACACACACACCCCAATGCATCGCATTGAGTTCGCATGACCAGTTTAACCCGTCAATCGGAAGTTCTCTCGCTCCAAAGACGAGGGGTAATTAACAACAGTTTAGTCCACGGCTGCCGGAGATTCGGATCCCTACAATCAATAAATCCCAGCCAACCCTAGGCAGGGGGAATCTGTAATGCGCCTGACAAGCGCGCGCGTATTCACATCTGAATATGGTGACGAAAAACACCCTACAAGCACATGTGTATGGAAAAACCAGATCGCATTAATATTTCTGCCGTGGATACCCTTAAAAAGCCTCTCGGCTCTTGGTGGAGTGACAAGAAATCTTATAAGGCTCCTCGTCGAGTATTTAAGAACTAAAGAGATGAGTTGAATCGCATTACGGCGGCTCAGGTAACCATACCTTAGGTAATTAACTTTGTTTAAAAAATTTAAATTAGCTTCATTACAATTTTGTACTATGTTATTTGCGCAGTTCACGTGGACGTCTTATACAGCATATCGTCTGCAAGAATTAGCCGGCATTTGTATCGAAGGAGAGCCGGTTTGGCGGACTCGATGCCCACTACTTTGCATTAATATCGTGGTCATGCACCTACCGGACTGGGTGTTGCGACAGTTCAATAGATTGCAACATATTCCTGTTCCGCCGCCTGCGCCTATGACAATAGAGGGAGACATGCGAGAAAGAAAGGTGGAGCATGATTGAAGGGAGCATCATCATCAATATTTGCTGAGATGGGAGGATAGGCAGCGTAATATTGTTTTACAGCAAATAGGTGACCAAACAACCACCGACGCTACAGAAACATATCTACAATGGTATAAGCGTGTCACTATAAGATATCTTTTTGCTCCCTCTAACGACTTTCCTAACATCCAGCAGTACGAGCCTATAGGCCACGTGGAATAAGAAATGGTAAGTTAAATTCTTTAAATTATATTAGTTTTCAGCATCCGGCGGTATGAGTCAATAATTATTTTTTATTTTTAATGTAACGACAGGCTCGTAGGTTGCATCATATACAATTAATGATACAGGATCAATATCCGACTGATACTGGTCCAGATACTTAGGCTTTATTTTCTACTGTAGACATATATTGGTGGTATATTCGGTTCATATAACATACTTCTACATTTATCGCCATCGCTAGAGCAGCAGCATGAGCCGGCACCAGAGCCGCAGCATCAGGGAGATCCAGAGCAGCCGGATCGGTGGTTTGGAACACCATACTGTCAGCAGCAACCCTAGCATACTGAACAAGTGCAACAACCGGAGGAACAACAGTTTTGGGGGACAGGTTTTCCGCAACAACGGCAGTCTTGGGGGTCAGGTTTTGCGCAACAACGGCAGTCTTGGGGGTCAGGATTTGCGCAGCCATGTAGGCCGGGTTTTGTGCAACAGCAGCAGCATGAAACCAGGCCAGGTTCTTCACAACAACAGCCCAGTTGGGAGACTGATTTTTCGTAGCACATGTCCGACACATGTCCCATATTCAGGATTTGCGGAACAACAGCCTGTCCAAGACGATACTGAAGACGAAGCAGAAGAGCAGCCACCGCCGCCGCCATATACCCAAGAAACGGGAGGGTCGTCCAGTCATCCCAAGAGGCATAGGCTTATGTCAAGCCTCCTTGGATTGGGCAAGGGAAAGGGAAAGCGACAATTGTATACATTTACAAACAGATGATTTTTTTGTATTATAAATTTAGCGGATTTATTTTGTTATTAGAGTGTATACAAGATTCATATTTAAACAACAATAATATTATTTGTTAATTTTTTTAAACGTTATTTATTAAATTCTGTTTTAATTAAAAAAAATTTAAATGCCCGCCCTCTCCTTTATAAAGGAGAGGACGGGTTCCAAGAACACCTCCCCACCCTCTATAGGAGAAGGCGGGACGGGTTCTAGGAACCCGCCTCTTCTTTAGAGGGTTGGGACGGGTTCTTGGAACCCGCTTTTTACTGGCTGCGTGTGCGGGTGTGAAACCGTCCTATTTTGATAAATAAAAAATAAATGATTTTATTTTAATAATTTTAATATTATAATACCCTTCGGGAAAAAAACAAGGAAATATATAGCAGTGCATACATAATTTAAGGGGTAAAGGAAATATATAACAGTGCATACATAATTTAAGGGGTAAATTATCAACAAACCCAACCACTTTTTTCCGTTGTCAAAACCCCCTGACTTCTAAACTGTTGTCAAAACCCCCAGAAAAGATTTTAGTTGTCAAAAAAACCCTTTACCTATGATATCTAAGAGTTTCCTGCTATATCTAAGCAGTAGTCAGCGATATCTAAACAGTTGCCTGTGATATCAAAACCGTTTCACGCAATATCTAAATAATTTGTATGAATTTGTTATATATAACAGGCTATTATATAGATATCTCAGAAAAAAATTTCATGATTTTTTAACTACCGTTTCGAGACCAAGGGGATTTTGACACAGGAAAAAGGTGCTTGGGTTTGTCGACAATTTACCCTAATTTAAGTGCAGTTGTCTTTAAAAAACAATTAGATATTGCATGACTTGGTCAGGAAAGTCAGTCAGCCTCATGCCCATGCACAAGGACAAAAAATACATCATAATAAGAAAATTAGAAATGTTTTATAAATTAAAAATTACATCAATATTGTCTTTATTGTCACATAAAACAACACCTCATAAATTCATAATGCAAATGTAATAATAGTCTAAGAAAAACTTCACCTCAATGAAAACAAATATTCAATGGAAATTTCTTCATGGTTTCGGCCTCATTTACCATCCTCTAAGTACATCACATCATCTCGAGGTCTTCGAGAATTGCATGCAATGTTTCTGATTATCGAGACAGAGAGATCGAAATCGGCCTTCAATTTGCTGCAGCTCGCTTCGATCCATCTCTCTGCAACGCTCGTTGGTACGCTGTCTTGGCTGTCTCGTTCGTGCTCTTCAATGGCCGGCCTTATCTCATCGTATAGGTATTCGAGTTTTGATGCGGAAAGAGTCTTTCTTTCCTAATACATAGAAAAAGGAGATAGACTAAATTGCATGAACCACCCTTAGTTTTGCTCCTTTAGAAGCCGCAACTTTAACATACAATAATTTAAATAAAAAACATTGATATTGCAATGTTTTAACTTATGGATGAAGTAGAAATAGCTAATAAGTGAAGGTAGAAAATGAACTGCAAGCATCAATGATCAATTTAAATAACTCGAGTTGAAAATGTGCATGTGCCCAAATTTGCTTTGACATTGACATTCAAGAATTTTGGAATTCCATATAACATGCTTGATTGTATGGGGCTGCTTATTTTTGTGCAGAAGAAAATGCAGAATTTGTTTTTAAAAAATAGCAGATTACCCCAATTTCATCGCTTGGTTGCGTCAACCTGCGTTGCAGGTTTTGAAAACTGAACAAAATTTTGTGTTTGGTTGCGAACAAAAAGTGGAAATGCAACATTTGCGTTGATTCGCAATGAGAGATGAACGAGGAGCTGAACCCCTAACTTTATGTGATACATGGGATAATCACATTTCCCAAAGTTTGCAACACTTTGCAGTCGAATTGGCTGCTGCAAATGCTGCAAGAACATGTTACAGTTTGCAACCATTTCCAAACCTGTGAATATCTAACTCAAGACAAGAGGTAGAATTTTTTACCCCAATCAAATGTTGCATGCAACAAACTCCTAAATATAAAAACCATTTAGCTTAAGCTAATCGGTTGTGTGTTAACAATTTATATCCAGCTAACCCTTAACAAATATACTACCTCACAAGCAAGAAGTTCATCTCGTGCTTCCTTTGACCACAAGCGCTTGCTGATAAGCTTCACATCAACCTCTTTCCTTGCACGGTTTTTCAATTTACCACCAGAGAGATTCTGTGGAGTACTTTTAGGCATGGAGTTTGATTGTATCTGGTAGTTTCGACATGCACTATTACTTTTGATCCGAGATACCAGCGTACTTTTCTGCTTAAGTTTTCGTCGAGCATCTTGGGGATAGAAACTAGTTTTGCCTCTTGATTCATTTTTCGATCCATCAATTTCCATTGGTTCAACAGAATCTAATGGCTCTACAGTAATAGCATCATCTGTTGCAGGAACAATTGCTTGAAGAAATTGTGAAGTCGGTTCATCGTCTTCGGAATCGTAAAGGGGAATATTTTCAACAGAGTATCTGCAATATCATATAATGGTCAATGAATGTGGTAGTAAAGCTTTGATGGTTTTTGGTTTCTACAAGTATCAACCTTTAACCATTGTTATTATATTTTCCATTGGTAAGATTGCTCATCATAAATTGTCTCAAAATGATAAGGGGAGTGCTTTGAGCTCCGACAATTCTATTACTATCTATTGGATTTCTCTTAACTGTAAGTTAAAATATATCTATTCGATCTTCGTCATCGCCCGCTCCTGGTGTGGGGGATGGAGTTATCGCTCACCCCAGGCCTCAATTTTGAAACAACTTTTTCTTTTTTCTTTTTTGCATTTCTTTGGGGTTGCCTTCGTGGGGTTTTGAGGAGATGGAGATGGTCTTCGTGATAAGAGGGGAGGTAGATCCGGTCAAGTGGTGGCAGGATCCAATGGTTAAGGGATTGATCCGGTTAGGTGGTGGCCGGATCTGGTGATTAGGGGGTTGATGCGGTCAAATGGTACGCGGATCCAGTCTTGAAGAGATTAGATCCGGCATAGGAGGCTAGATCCAATGATGGGAAGGTCGAATCCGGTCATGGATAACTCGATCCGGTGTTATAGAGTCTGATCTGGAGAGAAAATGGCTGGATCCGACGAAGTGAGATGAGGTCGATGATCGTAAGTGCGGAGTCCGATCTGGCGATGTGAAGGCCCGATCGGAAGTGTGGCCGTATCGGTGGCGTGGAGGCCCAACCAGGGTGTAGTGGCTGTATTGACGGTGGAGGCTCAATCCGGCGTTGTGGTGGCCGTATTGGCGGGCATGGAAGCCCAATTGGCGGTGTGGTGGCCGTATCGACGGTGTGGAGATCCGATCCAATGTTGTGATTGATGGATCGGCGGTGTGGAGGCGGATGGTAAAGATGAGTTGATCAAGACCACGGGAAAACATCGATCGGGTAAGGAAGAAATTTAAGAGGGTCTTACAACATACAGAAGAAGTGGTGTATCAGGGATAGAGGGGTGATGGTACTTCGAGAGCGCAGCAATCAACATGAGATATGGGAAGAGAATGATTTCAGCATTTACGTGTTTTGGCAATTTTTAGAATTGTTTTAGTAATTGCTTATGTAGTTATGTAGGAGAGAATAAAGGAGTGGTGTACTCATATAAACATTTTTTAATGAAGGTTTTTTTTTCTTTTGGGGAGGCCCGGGGGGGGAGGGGGGGCCTAATTACCCCGCCTTTTTTCTCAAAAATAAAAAATAATTAGAGCGGAACAGCAATCTTCTTGCTTCTACATATCAAATCTACAGAAACTACATGATTTGATCTATGGAATATCAAGTGATTGAGAGTCGTACCTGTCATCGTCATCTTCCCAATTATAGGCAGCTTCCTACGAAACATATTGCATGGTGGAGAAGGGAAAAAAGAAGTTAGGAAAAGGAGGAAGATAATAAAATACAATAATGTGACAACTACATGCCAAATAATTATTCAGAGAAGAAAACTGATCATAAAGAAACGACGGGCCAAATGACAAATTGGCAACGGAGTAAAAAAATATATAAAAAATAACTCTTCTTCTTCTGTTTGAAAAGTTTAAGAAAAGAATCTGAAAAAACTTCATTAGCAATACTATTGGCTTGTTGCCCGGACAATTCCAAACTTTGAGAAGTAAACCAATTTGATTACATGTACAACAAGCACAAAGTAAACAGTAGATCTAATTTGTGAGTGTCAGTCCATCACAGTTCATGGCATGTTGCGATAACATTTATTGGAGGACAAAGATACATGAAACATAACAAAACACAAAAAGAAAGAATTTTAAAATAATTGATAATGAACCAGTTCATAATTCCGTTCCACTCTTGGATTTAAATGTGCCTTAGAGTTGAACATAATTCCTTGAAACAAATTTGGAGGATGCCACCAGGTCCTTTAGAACAGTTAAAAGCTCCTCACTGGTTCATAGTTTCGCATATTAAGAGAAGGTTAACGTTAAATTAAATGTTGATTATAAGACTGACAATCTTTGATTGAGAGTTGCTCTATAGTGCACCCCATTTTAATGGAAAAGGCTTCGAGGATGATTATGATACGATGATAGAGAACCAGTTCTTGTTAAATTGCTGTTAGCATTACTCAATGACTTTATGATAAAAATATCATAAAGAACATATCATGTTTTAGCAAGCAATAATTTAACACCAAAATGTGTTTATCTCTACAAAGGTCAGGTATTTAACCTCACCTGAAATCCTCGAGATTTAGCCCCTAGGAACCCAGAGCAGCAGGCGGCACCACAAAGGCAGCGAACTTTATCACCACCATACCATTCAAAGTTGTAATTATATGCTAGTTCCGTTCCAGCCGGAATGTCTTGCTTTGCAAATATCCCCACTCTTACTTCCCCCAACACAAACCACTTTCTCGTTTCGCAATTTGGTTGACTGTTCCTCAAATAAAATTATATTAGATGTCAAGAGAGAATATACTTGTATCATACATAGATATAATATAGGATAGGAATCAGAATGTTCGGCACTCAAGAAACAAGATAGTAAAAAATAAATGTGTATGAAATGAAAATGCTGAGACAGATGAACAAAGCTACTTTAAGATACAGGGGCAGAGCCAAGGGGGCGGGCTGCCCCCCACCCCCACCCCAAAATTTCGATACCGGTGTACATATAGGTATGTAGGAAGTTGGGTAGAGATAAATAATAAAATTTACTTACATGGTAACTGAATTGGAATTGGCATTGTGGTTAAGGCATGAGCTTGTGGGATTGGTGGTAAAAATTTGAGCCTTTGTTTTGGTATTTATTTTTCTAAAACCATCTATTAATTTTGGCATTTATTTTTCTAAAACCACCTATTAATGATCACTTGGTATTTGTTGTGGCAGTTATATCTTGAAAGCCACCATCGATAGCATAGTTCAAAGCTTGGTTGTGGCGTTTATTTTACTAAAGCCACTTATTAATAATTTCTTAGCATGAAAGATTTAATAACCTATATTTTCTCCTATTTATTTATACTCGCTTAACCTTTTCTGTTGATATTGTGGTCATTTTTCTAAGAATTTTTTTTCTCTTGTATCGATAATTTTTGTAACATGAAAAAACTAAAACACACTTATAAGTATTCAAACTTAAATATTTATATAAGGATAGTGTTTATAAGGTGACAGTTAAGAATAATGTGTCATCTTAAAAGACAACTGCTCATCTTTTTTGTTGATGATCGACACTGTATATGAGATGTATGTTCTTTTCCAGAGAGTTAATGGAGATAGTTGTGATAATTTGGAATATTTAAAGAAGATGATGAGTGTGTTTGCATCCTAAGGACCGTTTGGTTCATAAAATCTGCAAAGAATGGATTGACTTAGCCGACAGCTCACTGTGACATGACATCTTTATGGTGGAATAGAAATTCAGTTGTTTGTTTCACATGATTGCAATTGCTCACAAAACGTCACAAAATTAGGGCCAACGAGAGAATTTGCAAAGAATTGATGCCACGTTCTTAGCTGGCTCCGCCTCTCAACTTCATTAAACCTGCGTTTGTCCCCACCTTTCTTTGTCTACATCCCCAAAACCAAACAAGATAATGTTCTAGACTTCTAAAATCACAAACAAATTTTGACAACAGACACAAAAATTGAAAATTTAGGGGACAAAGCACTCTATGAGTTTCTAACATATCATAATTCCTATTTTTAGGTTTATGCAACCAAACGACCCTTCATGGAAGGTAGATTGATTCTATTGAAATAGAAAACATTTTTTGAGATAAAAGAAAATACGGCGATGGAGGTGGCGGCAGTGGTGGTGATGGGTGGAGCGGCGTCGGTGAGTAGCTATGGAGGTCCTGACGGAGCGACTTCAGCCAGCGGCAGCGGCGGGCGACGACGACGGAGGCTTTGTTTCTATAAATTTGGAGGGAACAAAAAGGAGAGAGGAAGAGAGAGAACCGAAAGAACCAAATTATTAATCTTCACTCTCTCTCAAGGTATAGCCACTCAAGATTTTGGTCAAGTCTCTCTTTCACCCCCCTTTATCAGACATGCATTGAGAAGGTCAGAAGGAGAGAGACTTGACCAAAATCATGAGTGCTTATATCTAGAGAGAGGATTAATAATTTTCTTCTTCCAGTTCTCTTCCTCTCCCTTCTCCTTTCCCCCGCAAATTTATAGAAACAGAGACTCCGTCTTTGTCTCCTGTCGTCGCCGCCGCCGCCCGCTAAAGTCGTTCCGCCAGGACCTTCACAGCTACCCACCGACACCACTCCATCCATCACCGCCACCGCCTTCGACATTGTATTTTCTTTTATCTCAAAAAACGCTTTCTATTTCAATGGAACCCATCAAGCTCCCATAAGGGGCTGTTTGGCTGCATAAACCCAAAAATAGGAATTAGAATTTGTTAGAAATTCATTGAGTGCTCTGTCCCCTGTATTTTCAATTTTTATGTTTCATTGTCAAAATTTATTTCGGATTTTGAAAAGCTAGAACAATGCCTTTTTTGGTTGGGTTTTGGAATAGGCAAAGAAAGGTGGGGACCTGACAAACACAGGTTTGGCGAAGATGGGAGACGTGACAACAATTTCTTGCAAATTTTCTCTTTGGGCCTAACTTCGTAATCCCACTTTTGTGACGTTTTGTATCATTTATTGAGCAAATCCTACGATTGCAATCCTGTAAAACAAACAACTGAATTCCTATTCCACTATAAAGATATCATGCTTACGGTAAACTGTCGGCTAATTCAATCCTACTTTTTTTTCAAATTTTGTGAACCAAACAGGCAAACCCGCTCATCATCTTTAAAATTTCCAAATTATCACAACCATCTCCATTAATTCCTTCCCGGAAATAAACATACATTTCATATACAGTGTCGATCATCGACAAAAAAGATGAGTATTTGTCTTTTAAGATTACATCTTATTCTTAATCGCCGCCTTATAAACACTATCCTTATATAAATATTTAAGTTTGAATACTTATATGTATGCGTGAGTGTTCTAGTTATTTCAGGTTACAGAAATTATCGATACAAAAGAGAAAAAATTCTTAGAAAAATGACCACAATATTAAAAGAACATGTTAAGCGAGCATATACAAATATGAGAAAATATAGGTTGTTATTAAATCCTCCATGCTAAATGATTATTAATAAGTGGCTTTAGTAAAATAAATGTCATAATCAAGCCTTGAACTATGCTAAGTGATCATTAATAGATGGTTTTTGAGATATAAATGGCACAACAAATGCTAAATGGTAATTAATAGATGGCTTTAGAAAAATAAATGCCAAAATTAATATGTGGTTTTAGAAAATAAATTCCAAAACAAAGGTTCGAACTTTGACCATCCATCCCACAAGCCCATGACTTAACCACAATGCCAATTCCAATTCAGTTACATGGAAGTAAATTTCGTTATTTATCTCTGTCAAAGTTATTTTTAAAATAGAATATAGTTTAAAATTAGAGAAGAGTTGGAGAAGTGATGGGCTTTTACACATAGGCTTTTAATGATAAGTGAGTTCCAATAATAAAACTCAAGCTTTATCGAGGTGTGACCCATTTTATATTTTATATTCATGTGTTTCTTTTGTTGTTTCCACTGTGAGACTATTTTTAAACTCCCATCATTTGGTATTTTACTCTCATCACCCCCCTCATGTAACCATCACTTTTTTCTTTGGTGTGGTTGTCACGTGGAAAGTACAACACTTGGTAGTATTGTCGAGTCAAGTTTGGATCGAGTCATTGGCTCTGATACCATGTCTAGATCAATTTAGATTCTTGTATTTTCTTTTCATTTAGCCATTAAAATTTATGTAGAAGTTTTAAAGTTAAATAAAAGGTATGTAATTTAATTCTTGTCTCTTTAATTTTATCTTGCAATTTAATTACCTATCTCCTTTATTTCTGCACTTTAAAATTTCTGCAACTTATTTATCTCGCTCTTTTACTTTCTGCAATTTAAATTTATGCATTTTATTTTCTTGCAATTTATTTCTTAAGATAGATCATAGATTTTATTTTTGTTTTTATGGATTTCCTTCTAATTATTTTAAAGTGATGATACTTGATGGTTGACTCTTGCTTTCGAAGAACCCTAAAGTTGCCTTTTTTTAATTATTTCTTTGATCTCTTTTCAATTAGTTTTTTTATTTTATTTTATTTAACTCAATAAGCGAGTAATTTCTCGCTTGTTTGGGTTTGTAGAAAAGGGTAGTATAAAAGATGGAAAAATCCCTTATACGCTTCTATTTATCTATTTTTTTTATAAACTTTGGCAAAGTGAGTATTAATCCTTTTATTTAGGCGCTTTATCCTTTCACGATAGTTACGATTCAAATTTGAGTCAAGTTATACTTACTTTGTTGAAGACTTGAGATTAATAGAGATCAATGGAAGGATAAGGGTCAATAAAGGGAATACTTAGTATCTCTCTAAGTAACCTAATCCACATTCATCGTTATTCCTCTAGCATTAATTAATTAAAGGATAAAAAGAATAATTTTCATAATACATTTTTTAACTACCCAATCCGAAAACCCTAATGAGTTCTTTTCTCAGTGATATTTTTAAATCTCTTTTAGTTTAAAACAAAGATCCAAATCTTTTCTATTAACTCGTCTAAAACAAGATTTTTAATATTACTATCTTCCTGTGGATGACCCGTATTCACCGTGGCTAGCTATTGCGACACCGTGTTGATTGCGGTAATTAGGAAACCCAAAAAGACAGTTTTTAACATCAATAGGCTTGACCCATTTTATATTTTATACCTATGCGTTTCTTTTTTTGTTTCCGCTGTGGGACTATCTCTAAAGTACGATCATTTGGTTTTTTTACTTTCGTTAAGTGAACGGAAAATTTAGGGGGATCCCCCGGCTTTGCCCCTGCGTATATCTTATTCTCCATGGTCTAAAACATGAGCACACAAATTTTTATGCGAAGTCAATAATGTTCGTTAAGTGATATAGCTTTGTCAAATGTTCCATTGTTTACAACCAACTGATGCAAGTGTAAAGATGATCAAGACCGAATGAATTTTAGTTTACGCCATGATTTAGATTATGTAGATTAAAATGAATGGTGCCATTTATCCAAAAAGATGGTGGAAAGTTAACTTTTAAGACACCGTCTTACTTGGTAGATAGTCATCATCTTATTTACACCTTTCTCAATTTATATACAAAAGATTTGTCATATTTATCTGGCCCCCCAATGGTTAAATCCTGGCCCCGCCGCTAGATATGTAAATGACTACATGAGGTTAAAAAGATGTTTTTTTTTGAAATAGGGTATTTTTAAATTAAAATTATTAAAATAAAACGATTTGATTTTAATTTATAGGAATAGGACGGTTTGTGTCGACCCCACCCCCCAGTTTCTCCAATAAAATGAAGAGGGCGGGTTTCCAGAACCCGCCCTCTCCTTCCTATATAAAGGAGAGGGCGGGTTCTGGGAACCCACCCGATTTAAAATTGGTAAATAAATAACAGAAAATTGGTAAAAATTTGAATAAAAGAATAAAATTGTATAATATGAATTTGGTGTACACTCTAATAACAAAATGAATCCGTCAAATTTTGAATACAAAAAAATCATATCTGTTTTTAAAATGTAAATTCTATCTTGACGGTCAAATTTATAATAACAATATGAATCCGTCAAATTTATAATACAAAAAATTATATCTGTTTGTAAAATGTAAATTCTATCTCGACGGTCAAATTTATAATAACAAAATGAATCCGAATATACCACCAATATATGAGTCGCAATTTGAAAATAAAGCCTGAATATCCAGACCAGCATCAGGCGGATATGGATCCTGCATCATTGATTGTATATAATGCAACCCACGAGCCTATCGTTACTTTAGAAATAAGAAATAAGTATTGACTCATACCGCCGGATGTTAAAAAGTAATATAATTTAAAGAATTCAACTTACCAGATCTCGTTCCACGTGGCCTCTAGGCTCGTACGCTGGATGTTTGGGAAGTCGTTAGGGGGAGGAGAAAAATATCTTATGGTGACATGCTTATACCACTGTAAATATGCTTCGGTAGCGTCGGTGGTTGTTTGATCACCTATTTGCTGTAAGGCAATATTAAGCTGTCTATCTTCCCATCTCAGCAAATACTGATGATGATACCCTCTCCAATCACGCTCCACCTTTCCTCCTCGCATGTCTCTCTCTATTGTCATAGGCGAAGGCGGCGGGACAGGAATATGTTGCAATCTACTAAACTGTAACACCCGGTGAAATTTTGCTAGAATTTTGCTAGAAAATTCCACGTGGCCACATAGGTTTTGCCTGCGGCACTTCAGACAATTTTGATAGAAAGTTTAAAAATTCGGATCTACATAAGCTTATATACAAAGCCGGTGAAGCGTCTGACCCTAATGTTCATGACATGTACATGACGAAAATTGGAGAGATGAGTCAAACCACGAAATCGTGGTTAGATGAGTATCCAGTACGTATGTGGTCACAAGCACATGATAATAGATGCAGATATCTACTAATGACCACTAATATGTCTGAAATCTTTAACGGAGTCCTTAAAGGTGTTAGAGACTTACCGATACAAGGGTTGATTGTTCGAACCTTTTTCCGGATGAATACTTACTTTGTGCAAAGAAGAGAAAAGTCCTTAGCGATGGAGACTCCACTCACCACGTATTACGAAGATATATTCCGGAAAAAAGAGCGCAGAGCACAATACTATAGATCCGAAAGGTTGGACACGACGGCGTTTCAAGTAACGGGGAGTAATGGGAATCAATATACCATAAACTTTAGAGATGAAGAGCTCTCTTCGTGCACATGTGGTGTTTTCCAGTAACAACATTTACCTTGTGCCCACGCAATTGCTGCTGCGAGCAGCATGCATAACCACATTACAATTTTGCTTCCCATTACTATACAGTTTCCAATTACCAAGACGCATATGATCCAAAATTTCATCCTATACCGGACAGTCGCTATTGGCTCTATTATAATGGGAACAGACAAACACCGACTGTATTACCGCAGGAAAAAATTATAGGACCCGGAAGACCTAAGGGGCGTCGAGATCGAATGACAATGGATGCTGATTCTCAGCAAAGGCACGCCAGATGTAGCCTATGCAAACAACCAGATCATTATAGGACCAGATGTCTAGGACAGTCACCTGGGACCGGACTTCGAAATCGTGATAAGTGCACCGATTGTATTAAAAATTTGACGGATTCATTTTGTTATTAGAGTGTACATCAGATTCATATTATACAATTTTATTCTTTTATTCAAATTTTTACCAATTTTCTGTTATTTATTTAAAAAAAAATTTAAATGGGGCGGGTTCCCAGAACCCGCCCTCTTCATTTTATTGGAGAGGGTGGGTTCCTAGAACCCGCCCTCTCCTATAATGTCTAGGGGGCGGGTTCTAGGAACCCGCCCTCTAAAACTGGGGTGGGTGGGGTCGACACAAACCGTCCTATTCCTATAAATTAAAATCAAATCGTTTTATTTTAATAATTTTAATTTTAAAATACCCTATTTCAAAAAAAACCCTAAAAAGATATATGTCAATATCAATTTAATTACGAAGATGTCCCTTAACAAAGATCAATGGAAGAAAATGATTCACCAACCCTAAAAGTTTGGGATAAAGCTTGTTGAAGAATGGTTATTGAAGCCTTGAAGGCAGGAATATTTAAAAGGATGTATAAGAGAAAAAGGGCTTATAGTACTAAACATATAATCCTAGATTTATTTATCCATATGACCACATCAATCTGCAATGTTGTTCTTCAATCATGTCCAAAATTTATGAAAAGTACAGCAAGCTTACCATGAATGGTTAATGAACCTTGCCACACTTCCTTTTTTAGTAGCATCGATCGATTCTTGTCCGTTAAGGGAAATAATAAATGCATCTTTCAGACCTAAAAAGCAACATTTTTTGCTCAATCATTCTCAAAAGAATATAAAAATATTGCTTATCAAATGATGGTTACCTTCAGCTTCATAAGCTTGGAACCTTTCTTTTGCTTCCTTTGATGATATTACTTCTCCGCAATATTCAATGATAAACTGCCCAGCCTGGAGTAGATGCAATCAAATCTTAGAAAAGTTTTTTGCAATGTGCATTACAGAATGAACATGGGTATAGATAAAAAAAAAATTATGAAACACTAAAGACCTTTATATTCTCATCAGCAAGAAGTCCCCATCCTCGCCCTTCAGTTTTAAATAGCCGTGACTTAGCATATTGACATTTCTGAAATTTCTGTTAACAATGATAACAGAACATTTCAAAAGAAAATGCTGACGCTGAAAAATAATGTATGGATGACAAAGATCCCAGCAGAGTTATCCTAACCTTGCTATACTTTTTATTTAAACCTCGACTTTGGAGGTCCCGAGTCTTTATTTAGTTATAAATCAGTTATAATTATTTTATTCGTTTTGTCTAATAATTTTTCTCCTCCCATTAAGCAAAGCTATAAATTCTCTTTGTGTTGCAAGTAGTATTGCAAATACCCTTCAAATTTAAAGATGGATAATTTGAAGCCAACCTGATTCCTACAATAACTGTCACACGGGCAATAGCCAGGTGTGCATTCTGTGCTCGTTAGTACATTTAAACATCTTTCCCCACAGCCACTGTCCAGGTCATTAGAATTATATCGGCACACACAAATTGCTATGTCCTCCTCTTTCTGCTTCATATGCCTATAAACAATGACCAAGTACGATTACCCATAAGAACATTTCAAATCAAATATTAATTACTAATATTACTATCATAAGAAGGATAGGATGTAGCTCTTGTGATTAATTTAGAGATTAAATTTTTTAGAGATAACTACAAATAGACCTAGATTAGAAGGCTCAAAATACATAGTAAACAAATTTAAAAGAATCTGGTTTTGCTGAAAAAAACATCAGTTTAACGCATTACGACGTATTCGAGATTCATATATAGTTCCTGTCAACTTTTAGTATCAAATGAGACAAACAATAAACTATTATCTATGACGAAGGTAAATGAAGAAAACAATCGTAATCGGAAGACAACTTACTTTCTATGAGAGAATTCATTCCTCTCAATGTGTTTATACTGTGCAGGCCTTTCACTTTGTACGCCCTACAAATAACACCACCGCCATTATTAGATTTTTGACACCAGAGACTTCAAAATATTTGTGAAACCTACTGCTCAAATGAAGTGATTGAAGTCTATATAGGATATGAATGCCTTTCACTCGTCGTATCTAAAGATTCTAAGCAACAAGCATTTGATATATTCAAGTGAGGGAATATCATAGAAAATAAAACTTAAGTCATCCAATTACGAATGAACCCAGCTACAATGTGACTCACAGCTGCGACAGTGATGAAATTATCAAACTTGTCGGTTGGAGGCTTTTCACAAACACAACATTCATCGGTTTCTTAATCACCCCACTAACAGAATTTTCTCGCTAATTATAATTTGGACTTGGACATTAAGATTTAAAGATGTTTTAATTAGAAATAACTTGAATCTATTAATCGAACTCTCACATCTTTAAGATTCATAGCTAGCACAAAAAAATGGAAAATCACTCTTGTAAAAAAAATTAAAATGAACAAAACGAACATATCCAACCGAGATAAATTCCACCCCAATGCTAAATTCAACTACATCAGATGCAAAATTCCATCAAGAGAGCAAATCGAAAGTTACCCAACTCAAAAAAAATTGATTCTCATAGACCCACATGCTAAAATTCAACTAAAATAGCCTTAAATCAATCAATAAATAAATAAAAAAAAGTGAGAAAAATCATACATTGCTTGCTTTCCAAAGCTCGTAAGCTAGCTGTGCCATTGAGAATACTTAGGACGAGGATAGGAGATTTGGAACTCTCACATCAATGAGAAATTTTGGTGTGGTTACCCCAATTCTCGATTTGTTGAGAGAACGAAATTAGGGTTTTGCGTTTTTGGGGAGTTTAATGTAGGGACCCAAAAAATGAGGGATTTTTGAGAAACAACCCAATGACACGTGGTATACACATGAATTAAAATATGGGTAAATTGTCAAAAAAAAAATCAGCACTATTTTCTGCTGTCAAAAAACCACCGGTCTCGCATCAGTTGTCGAAGACCCCCTGAAATTTTCATGAGGTATCTGTATAGTTGCCTACAATATCTAAATATGTCATAAATATTGCATGAAACTGAATAGATACAGCATGCTTGCATACATATCACATAAATACAGATATCGTGGTTAGGGGGATTTCAGATAACTGAAAAAATTCAGAGGGTTTTTGACAAGCGTTTCAGGGCCGGTGATTTTTAAAAAACCTGCTTGGGGGGTATGTTGGAAGAGTTCCAAGCTAGATACCGTGACAAACTAGACGATAAAGGCTGGTAACATCGCTATTATAGATACTACCAAAGAGGCAGTTTGGGTGTATATTGGTTCATAAGATGAACTAGGTTCCTACCATTGTATGACAATGGAAGTGTGGCTTTGGCCCAGGAACCCCGATCCCATCAGTGACCCAGACATATTCTGAGGAAGCATCACCTGATCATGGAGATAGTTGATCTCCAGGGTGATCGAGGTTAGGAGAGTAGACTCAGAGGACAACACGGCGGATCCACCCACGAAGGCCTTTTCCCCGAGAGAGAGACTCATATGGGATGGTTGAGTATTAGATACTGCAACCACTGCTACGGATGGCCCTAGTGCAAGTGGAAGATTGTTAGTTATATGTATGCCCTAGAGGCCATTACTGTACATAGGATGTATATTGTAGTGGATGCTGGGACATATATAGGTAGGACTTTCTTGCTCGACATGATAGTACGCTATCTGGTTGCTCTTTATCTTAACATGTATACTTTCTGTTTCTCTGACTACATGTTGATAAAGCCCTTAGGATGTGTACTCGACTTCCAGGACTATGATGAAGATCATACTAGTGGGGCATGGGTAGTCAATGAGTACATCTTTCATTGTTCCTAGTCGTAGGAATATCGAGACGGGGCATCGATATTCCAGAGTAGACTAGCGTATATCTTCTCGACCCATGTGATGGGCGATGGATGATCCCATATCCATTGGTGTTTGACATCAGAGATGGTATGCGGGTGCTCAGTGGAGACTGGGTACACTGAACGGACTCGCCGAGAACTCCCAGATGGTATTATACCTCACGTCAGATGGCAGTTCTCTGGTGACACTGGTACAGCTTAGTCTGTTGACCCGAGATCGTCATAGAGTCTTGTGTGTCTCCCACTGTGCTTTGATTTCCACCCTACCACGGCTCTACTGAGTCGTGCAAACAGGTGGTTTTTGGGTACAGTCCCGATTCACATGGAGGCAATGAGCGATAGGAGGGGATTCGTCTCTCCCGGTATTGGGGGTTGATGTTGCGCTATGCATGACTGGCCATAACAGGAAATCCCTGGCCAGGGTTGCAGTGATATACTGGTAAGAGTTATCAGTAGTTTCACGAATGTTATGGACCTTACGTCGGCATGACTTATCAAGCTACTGGGGTCTGACGTTTACCACCCATAGGCGAGATATGCGACATATCAGACGAACAGACCGGACTGTACGGCAAGTGTTACTGGTTGGATTCACAGGAGTGTGAGCGGGCTTGCTCGTCGATCTTCTGATCGCTCAATATCCGGGTGGCCGTTACGTTTAGCAGACCGCTTGCGGCTTGTGGGTGTTTGATATGATCATCATCTGCTGCCGGCGTATTGACGAGTCTTTAGAGTCCTACACAGAGGTTTCCTGGCTCAAGCGAAACGAAATAGGAGCGCATATGAGATATGTGCGGGACCGAGAATAATGCGTGTATGTGATACCGTATTCTATTCTCGCGATGAATGTATCGATTGGTTGTATGCGATATAACCTAGTTATCGAATCAAGGAATGATTTATAAGCCGATACATTGAATATCAGTCGGTCATATGCGATATGACTAGATCGTTAAATCAAGTGTTGATTTAATGATTTAATGCATAATTATATATTTGATATATTACTTTGCATTAACTAGTATTTGTTCACTTTAAAAAGGATTTTCTCACTTCATGTGCACATTGTGTATATGATATATTTTTGTGCACAAGATTGTATCATGTTTGATGATACATGCTAGTTTGGGTGTATGTTTGGTTTAAACCATGGTTGGTCAATGGTTAGGGTTTCACTTGATTTATTTCACTTATTCTTTTATCTATTTATTTTGGTTGAAAAGGAAAAGAAAAACTAAATGGTTGCTTTCATGCTAGAAGGTTCTTGTAGCTTCATGCATCTTTGACTAAAGCAACCATTTTGTCTTCATCTCCTAACCCTAACCATTCAACTAACCTTAGTTTATTCTCTACACCTAACTATGGTTGCTATATGATAAGTATTCATTTTATTTTCTATTTTGGAGAATACTTATCATATTCTTTCTTCTTCTTCTTCTTCATCTTCAACAAGAAGAAAACCTTACCTTCATCAATGGCAACTTGAGAAAAAGAGTGAGAAATCCAATTCTAAAGTGAACCCACTTCCTATTTCTTCATCCTCTACCACTTGACAAGTAGTATAGGGTGTTTTCTTCACAAGTTTCATGACTTGGTGAAGTTGGAGCTTGATCTTGAGTTGCCTCGACGTAGATCATCTTCGGCATCGAAGTCGACGACCTAGCCCGCCCATTTCTCCGATGAAGCCAACGCTAGAGCCCGGGATCCGATGATCGCAGCGAGGGGATTTCAACACAGAGCCATGGAGGTGGAGGACCAGATCTACAAAGGTTGTAGCCTCTTTCCTTTAGCAATAAATTCGTTTACTTGCTTGCATCGCCCATAAATCTAGTTAACGATCCGTATTAGGGTTTGTAGGCACATGAAAACTTTTGAATTGGGCATGTTTGATCACTTGTGAGACCTCATTAGTGTGCCTAGGAACCCTACATAATCAATAATGATAGCATTTTGAATGCTTGTTAGTCGTAAGTAACGGATGACGATCAGGGTCCGCTCACCGTTTTTTGCTTCTACCTTGTGTTCGGATGTCAACAAAAAATAACTTCACATACCTGCTCTATAAGTTCACGTCCGAAATGATATTAAACTAAAGTTTTATAATTTTTTAAGTTGCGTCCGAAATAACTTTAAACTAATGTATGTCAAATTTCTGGGAAAACAAGCTCCGCTTCAGACGCGTCCCCGTTGCATACACAATCAAGACAACTAGTAGAAAGACTTCTCCACCAAATCACATGCAGTAAGGGGCAGGAAATCGAATCCAATTCAGGTCCATCATATTCTCTTCAATATCCATCAATGCTTCTGCCGTAGAGACTCCAATAAGCCAAATCAATAGACCAGTCTTAAAGGGAAACCGAACATCATAACCGCACGGGTGTCCGAACCAAAGTACAAATCAGCATTTGAATGACTTTCTATCTCCCCATCTGGGGGCAAAGTCGTTAACTCACATGGGGAAACAAGACGTCCTAGGACAGCCCAGGTGAGGCCTATGACGACTGCAAATGCAAGTGTCTTCTCTAGAATGTCTATTGGTCATCCTAAAACAGCCGCCAAGAAAGCAAATGCCCGCAAGCTCTCAAAACTGAAAAGTTGAGACAAAAGTGGCTCAGATACAGAGCCAATAAAAAGGCAAGGGCTCTTGCTCACTTGGAATTCATGAGGTTCCAAGAATATGGTTACCCAGCGACGATAGTCAAGTCTGCCGTGAAAATCAATAACTCTTTCGAATCGTTAAAATCGGCGCAGAAGAATGCGATGATTGCGAAGATCAAGAAGACGTCGATTCAAAGAGTTCTGCAAAGAGGAGTGTCTAATCCCAGAATCAAAAGCATAGCACGGTCTAATCAAAGGTATACCGAGCTCTACTCGCCATGAAAAATCAAAAGAAGGAATTCAAACAGAGGGTACCAGCTGTATCCAAAACACTGGTCGGACCGAATGCTCTCAACGCTTCTCCTTCCCTGAAAAGAGCGGACTATAGTAATGGTCCAAAAGTCCAGCAAATATCTCTACCAATGATATGGTAATGAACGGATACATAATCTATACAGTCTATATGGTGGGACCCGAAAGAACAAGTCCTCATACGCTTCATAACCATGATAAAGATATAGTTGCCGTAGCCTAATCCCGGATTGGTTCAGTGATGTTGAAGACTCTACTCGAGCATCTGGGCTCAATTCCTGAAGAGTCAGATGACAGCAATAGCCTGGTCTCCGTCCATAAAAATACGGAACGTGCAATATTCCTAGATCTTCAAAAGTAGCTGTTTACCGCCGAAAACCGGGAGACGACGAATGTCAGAACGTATTGCCTAAATTTGGGGGCAGATACATGGGTTGATCCATTCACCTCTCCGAAAACACTAAGAGATTATAGCGCCATATATCGGAGGTTTGAATAGATGCGGCCGATATAACTTGACTTCAGATTCCCTCTCAGAGTAAGAGATTTATTGAATGTGGGGACGAATTTTTCCTACAGGCGCAAACCTCTGTAGTTAATTACGTTATCGCGAACGACAACAACTTTCTAGACACCAAGCTGTTTTCTTCATTTGTCGTGTCTTTTTGTTTTTATTTGGTTTGCCCTCAAATTGTATACGGAGACTAATTTCGTCATCGCTCGTAGGACATGGATTAGTCTAAATCCGTGTGTGTGTATGTATTTCATGATTTGGCCAAGCATTGCTTGACTATGCCCTTATTAGAATCTTGGTTTGCCAATTGGGATGAACATAGGTTCCATTCTCACATTGTGAGGTCCATAAGTTCATAAGCTTTGACATTGGAAACTTGAGTTCCAACATAAGCTTTGCCTACGGACATGTAGTCTCATTTGAGAACTAAGTCAACCTAGATGGTCTAAGAAACATAGGCTCTGTCTAGGGACACTTAGTCTTATTTGAGAACTAGGTCAACCTAGATGGCTTGAGAATTTTATTCTTACAGAAATTTGGATCATCAAGAAAGTTTAAGCTTCAAACAATTAGCCAATTTGCTAAGTTCTTGGTTCTGATTGGCACACATGAGCACTTGGTGCTAGTGTTGCTCTAGCGCACATGTATTTCACATAGCGCTGGTATTGCCATCTTTAGTTTTGAGCATGGCACTGGCTCACGTAACTTATACGTGGCGCTCATGCGTTGCGCTACACTCTGTGGGATATGGCATTGGATTTGGCACTGGTGCACGTGTATTGCACGTGGCGCAGCGCAATGAATTTGGCGCTCCTATGTGTATACTTTATAGAGAGCAATCTTGGCGCTTGCGCTAGCACACGTGTATTGCATGTGGCGCAGCGCATGTTTTATAGTTTAAGCTCTGTCTTCTTCCCCCAGAAAAGTTAACCTTTCAAAATTCAGATTTCTATGAAGTTTAAGCTTATATAACAATGATCTTTTGATCATAAAGAGCATAAAGATTAAATTTTAGGATCTTATGTAATACCCAGATTATTTCGGTACCTTAGCATCCGTATGTTAATAATAAATTTTACCTATACTTTCCTATTTAATTTACTCCCAATATACTCATTCCAATTATTTTTATTTTTCCCAAACTCTAATCAAATTTTAGTACCCAAATATTTATTTCTTAAACTATATCCTAACGCAAGCTCCATACCCCAAGCCCACAAGCCGATCCCAAATTCAAGCCTAAGCTCCAATAACCCAAACCCACTCATTTCCCTCAACTGCCACTTTCTCTTTTGAATTTTTCTATTTAAATCTCACTTAATACCCAATTCAATTCCTAATTAATTCCTATTTCCTAAATTAATCACCATATAATTCATAATTATTCCTCTTAATTAACTTCTAACCCCCCTCTCTCTTCTTTCACACACTCTCTCCGTCTCTTTCGCTAACTCTCTCTCTCCTCTCGATCTCACTTTCACTCCCTCCCTCCCTCATCTCGATCTCCCTCTCCCTCTCAAAAGCTCACCAAACCCCACCGGAGCCGCCGCCATCACCTCCGGCTCCCCACCATCGCCACCGACGACTATCACTGAGCCCCTCCATTACCACCATCCTCGAACACCAACCACCTTCATCCCTGAGTCACCACCGTCTACCTCCTCTATGACGTCCCTTCATCGGCGACCTCCTCCCCCTCACCAGGGATCGACTATCTACCACTCCTCTTCCATCACCCCTCCGATGACCCAACAACCTCTGCCCGCATCGCCTTCACCGCATTCTTCTTCTCCTTCGACTCAAAACCCACCTCCAATCCGCCGGCCCACCACCTTGCGTTGTCAAGCACCTAGCAACCGTCGGCGACGAACCCCCGCCATCTCATCCTTTCCCCGAGCACCTCGACTATACCTCTTCCTCTTTCACCAAGCTCCTCTCTTCTTCACCACCAACTGTCACCGGAGATGCCTCTTCCAACCATCGACGACCCCAGCATACCTCTAACCCCCGCCGTGAGGCACTGACCTTACCTCAGCCGATTCCAGCCCAAACTTTCTGCTGTTGCCGAGCCAAAACCCTGTAGCCGAGCCCAAGTTTGTGGTCGTCATGCGTGTGTCGTGCCGTGCCTTTCATCATCATTCATTGCTGTCGTGTCGCCGATCGTCATCGTCAGGAAAGTTTCCAAGACCTGCTTCCATGCTATAATACTTATATGTCGATATATGATTCGATAATATCGCGTGATTAGTATTAGACCGTATTTAATTTTAAATTGATTTGGATCTGAGTATTAATTGAGTCCAACATCTCGTGTTAACATCGTATAGAAGTTCATAACTTATTTTTCATGTGAATTGAACAGACACAATTGATATTCCGATAATAAACGACTGCTTAGTTTAGGTGTTCGATACGTATCTTGTGCGAAAACCAAATCTAGTATGGCGAAATTTATGGTTACTAGATTCTTTTACGGATAACGGACGATACATAGAAATTTAGGTAAAAAATACGGACCCTAACACCGTGAAGTGTCACCCCCACTTAGGTCCAACAAATCTGAAATTTCCCGTACACCCAACTTGTGAAAATCATAGATACATACTGGAATGCCATGTTAGAGGGCTCGTACTGAAGCCGACTAGAACCCCCTATAATTTATATTTTTATACTGTTATAGCACGATGGGGAAAACCGTTCTGGAATGCGGCTCTGGACTGCAGTCCAGGGCAGTACTGCTTGTCGACACCTGAATTAAAATGTTTTTATAACTCTCTGTGAAAATTATATTATGCGGGACCCTATACCGTTACAAATATTATTCTGTTAGATAACTATTGGTGTTGGTTTCATTCTTTAATACTGTCATTTGCTATTTTAATCATATTTTAAATTATCGTTACGTATTGCAGTCCCAAGCAGGGACAGAACGTATATCCTGATCTTAAACAGTGCATATTTTCCGGCACACAGTGGATATTGTCAATCCGTCTAGTGCATTGGAAACCCAATTAATATATCTAAATATTATCCAACTGTAGTATCGCCTAATTATGATTCTAACAGGATGAAAACCGTGTTACGAAACGGACTTTCAGTCCAGGAACTGAATTTCCAGCAGAGAACATTTAAAAAGAAATGACCATAATTCGCAAACACGAAACCCAATTGACTTGAAACCAATTTCTTTGAATTGATAATTAAGTTTACTTTCTACCCTTTTTGTATCATTTTGCTTAATTCTGATTGTACGATTTAATATGAATTTTTCTAAATTCTTAAGACGCATAATGACTTATATTGCATATGACTTGCTTAGCGTTATATATTCACATATTTACCCGACTGTGACACCTTTAGCGATAGTGAGCACCCTTATTAATTCTTAATTTATATTGCAATATCGAACGTGAGTGGTGTCGGATTAGTTGTGTCGAGTACGCCAGTGAAAAGTGAATGATTTGTGATAGTGAACGGTACAGTGAATAGCGAATAAAATAGTGTTATTGGTGCGTACTTATACACAACTAGCCCATACATACATTTATTAAAACCTGGGGGAAAAGGGGAAATCGAAGTGGAAAGGAACTCGTATTTAGCGAGATTAGTAATTTAGAGGATGATCGTTCGAAAACGACTCTTATATATATTAGGTTTGGACTTAGCGGTTCGGCTAACATGGTTTGTCCCGGGCAACAGTGGGTCATAGTCTCGGGTATATATAAGACCCTCGTTAAGCATGATCACTTCTTTCCTCAAAATTCAATTTCAAAAGAATTGACCTAGAGACCAGTAGGAACACAGATCATATACTGCATTGATTATTGATGTATCGATTACCTGCATTCACTATCTCCACTGTTATTACTTTTTTTCATACCTCATTATCGTTATCATATTACTGCTATTGTGTCGTCCTGACGACCTGAGTATGCATGCTCAGAGCTTGGAGAGGATGTAACTCAGGAGTCAGATCTATCATTCGAGCTCGCAGAGATTTAGACGTTTGTATTTTCAACACTTATATCGCTTCCCATAAAGCAACCTTGTATTCACACTTGGTTGGTAGTTTTCTTTTCTGTTGAACTATTGTAAACTGTGAATAATGAAAGTTGATGTAACAAACTAGTGATGTGTTTCCTTTACTTCTGTGCTATGATTACCGATTACCATGTAATGCTAGAAACCGAAGTGTGACTACGGCGGGATGGTTCACTGACCGTAGGAGCATGATTGGCCTAGTCGTCTCCATATCTCGTATTTTGGAAAACGGGGTGTAACATGGTTTTATTGGTATCAGAGCACCATGTTTAGTATAAGGGGATAGCATGAACTACGCTTTATTATATTGTTTTCACTTCACCATCTTTTACTTCCATCTTTGTAACTAACATATCCTTTCATTTATCTTCCAGCGACATGACTTTCCTGAATGACCTCTCCTCAGACTCTAGTTCCCAGGATCGCACAGAGAGGATCTTGAACGCATTGACAACTCTCGCAGAAGCCCATGAAAGGAAGACTGGCCTACTTACCGAGGATCTCAGGGCAATTACCACATTAAGAGGACCCTCTGCTCTCATTACCGCCCTTGAGGGCGCCACTACACTAGCTACACCTGCTACAGCTGGCACTGTGTCGGATTTCTGGAGGCTACATCAGGCTGTGTTTATAGGGTTAGCCGAACCACTTGAGGCCGAGCAATGGCTAGTCAATGTGGAGAACCTACTGATGGCCACACGGGTCCCCGATGAAGAGAAAGTGAACGTGATAAACATCTAGCTGGAAGACGAAGCCCGTACTTGGTGGTCCGTCGAAAAGAGCAGACTCGATAGGCCGATTGAGTGGAGTAATTTCAAAGAATACTTCTTGGACCACTATTTCCCTTCTAACAAATAAAACAAAAATGGAGGAAAGATTTATCTTGCTGAAGCAAAACGGCTGTCCCGTTGATGTATATGTGGCAGAGTTCAACCGTCTGAGTCGATTCGCTCCCTATATGGTCGCTTCAGAGGCCACAAGGACCAGATGTTTCTTGTAGGGACTTGACTTTGAGTTGCAACAGTTGATTGTGTCTCTCGAGTTGCAGACTTTCATGCAGGTGCTCAACGCTGCACGAATTCAGGAGAAGCTGATCAATAAATTCAAGGGCCTCAAGTCGAGTGACAGGAGGCCCCCAGTTATCTCGACACGTACTCATGCATCGTCCCGAGGGGTCATACTAGGTCACAGACCAGGGACAATGCAGAAGAAGCGTCCCTTCATGCCCCAGCAGCAACAACAGAGGAAGGTTTTAGTATGTGGCTACTGTTACAGGGACGTGCATACCCAGAAGGACTGTCGCTGTGCCAAGGAACAATGTTTGATTTGCGGATCTAGCCAGCACAGAGTTAGTGGTTGCCCTCAGCGAATAGAGTTACAGGGAGGATCAGGACCACAGCAGCAGAGGTCAGTGGAGCAGAGATAGACCAACACAGGTTGCGATCAGGGACGGGCTTTCACCCTGACTACCGAGCAGGCATAGGCCTCAGGAGAAGTTGTTACAGGTACTCTACTCGTTCATTCTACGCCAGCTAGAGTACTATTTGAATCTGGAGCATCATAATGTTTCATATCTGCACATTTCATCGACACTCACTCCATACCACATGAACCATTAACCAAAGGATAGGAAATACATACGGGTAATGGTATTATAGTGTCTAGTCAAGAATGTAGGTCTTGTCCAGTTGTAGTTATGGCAGGGAATTCTATGCGAATTTCTTTTAATCGGGACAGGCAGCTATGACACGATTCTCAGGATGGATTGGATGAGTACATTCCATGCGATCATCGATTGCCGAGCTAGGAATGTGACCATACGCATCCCCAATCACCCTGAGTTTGTTTTTGAAAGTGGAAGCAAATCTTTGGAGCCAGCCAAGTATAGAGCTAAGCCCAAGGTATTGACGGCTATGGAGATTGATGAGAACCCAGCGCCAGAGAGTGTTCGGGATTTCCTTGATGTGTTCCCTGAAGATTTACCAGGTCTACCACCTCCTCGCATCTTGGGATTCTTAATCGACCTGATTCCAGGTGCATCACCAGTTTCTAAAGCACCGTACAGAATGCCACCGGTTGAATTGGCAGAATTGAAGAAGCAAATTGGAGATTCTCTGGAGAAGGGATTTATTCATCCAAGCGCTTCGCCGTAGGGTGCACCATTCTTGTTGGTGAAGAAGAAGGATGGATTGCTGCGGATGTGCATAAACTACCATAAGCTGAACAGAGTAACGATAAAGAACAAATACTCCATTCCGCGCATCGACGATTTATTTGATCAATTGGGTGGTGCCAAGGTATTTTTGAAGATGGATCTTCGTTTGGTTTATCACCAGATCAGAGTAACGGCTGAAGATGTATGCAAGACGGCTTTCTGGACTAGATACAGGCATTATGAGTTTCTTGTGATACTGTTCGGTGTTATTAATGCTCTAGCAATATTCATGGATCTAACGAACAGGGTATTTGCAAAATACCTAGACATGTTTGTCGTTGTATTTATTGACAGCATATTAGTCTACTCTATGACTCGAGAGGAGCATGCCGAACATTTGCGAACTGTACTATAAATTCTGCGGGAAGAGAAGTTATACGCAAAACTGAGCAAGTGCGAGTTCTGGCTTAACAAAGTGCAGTTCTTGGGACACATTGTTTCGGGCGAAGGTATTTCAGTGGACCCAGCGAAGATAAAATCTGTTAGAGATTGGCCGACACCGAAATCAGTGGCGGAGATCAGAAGTTTCCAGGGATTGGCAGGATATTATCGGTGTTTTGTTCAGGACTTTGCACAAGTTGCTGAACTCTTGACAAAGATGACACAAAAGGAAGTGCCTTATGTGTGCTTAGAGGAATGTACACAGGTTTTTGAGTTATTGAAACAAAAGTTGACCACGGCTCCTATTCTTACAATACCGGATAATTTGGGTGGTTTGGTGATACACAACAATGCTTCAGGAAAATTTTTAGGCCGTGTTCTGATGCAGCACGGTCGGGTAGTTGCTTATGCCTCACGGCGGCTGAAGAATCATGAGAGGAACTACCTAATACATGACTTGGAGTTAGCTACAGTGGTTTTCGCCTTAAAGATCTGGAGACATTACTTATTGGGTGAAAAGGTAGAAGTGTACATGGATCATAAAAGTTTAAGATACGTGTTCACTCAGAAGGAATTGAATATGAGGTAACGCCGATGGCTAGATGTAATGATGGACTATGACTTGGACTTACAGTACCATCCAGAGAAAATAAATGTCGTACCTGGCGCTCTCATTCGCAAGCTGGTGGTCATGATGTTGACGAGTCAGAGGAGTATCATTGAGGACTTTCAGAAGCTCGAACTAGAAGTTGTTACACCGAGTGCAACCGGATAGTTTTGGTAACTACAGGTGCAGTCTTCACTTGTAAATTGCATTAAGGCTGCACATGCTGATGATCCTCGATTGCAAAAGTTTAAAGAGCAGGTGGAAGCCAGATTGAGGACAGATTTACTCATACATCGAGACGGTTCTTTGAGATTTGGTAGCAGACTTTGCGTTCCCAAGGGTGATGTTCGAGAAGAAGTACTAGCTGAGGCTCACAGTTCAGTTTATTCAGTGCATTCAGGAGGCACGAAGATGTACCGAGATCTGAGATAGCACTATTGGTGGAACGGGATGAAGCGAGAGATTGCACGGTTTGTATCCAAATGCTTAGTATGCTAACAAGTAAAGGCGGAACACCAGAGGACAGCTGGATTGTTGCAACCGCTTCCTATACCTGAATGGAAATGGGAGCACATCACTACGGATTTCGTGATAGCCTTACCGCGGAGTCCAAGAGGCAACAACGCCATCTGGGTTATCGTCGACCGTCTTACGAAAGCAGCACACTTTATACCTTTCTGAGTGGGACAGTTGATAGAGTCACTTGCGGAGAAGTACATACAGGAAGTAGTGCGACTTAACGGAGTTCCGGTCATTATAGTATCGGATCGAGACACCAGATTCGTTTTGCACTTTTGGAAGAGCTTACAGGAGAGTCTGGGTATACGTCTCAAGTTCAGGGCTTACAATCCACAGACGGACGGACAATCTAAGAGTACTATTCATACGCTCGAGGACATGTTGAGAGCATGCATGTTGGACTCTTAGGATTCGTGGGAGGATCACCTTCATCTGATGGAGTTTTCTTATAATAACAGTTTCCAAGCTAGCATCCAGATGGCTCCGTTCGAAGCACCTTACGGATGGAAATGTCGATCCCCTATTTATTGGGATGACGTTGGTGAGTGAAAATTACTGGGTCCCGAGCTCACAGTATAGACAGTGGACAAGATTCAGATGATCAGGCAGCGTATTAAGACTGCTCAGGACCGAAAGAAGAGTTGGGCAGATACCAATAGGAGATCGTTAGAGTTTGAAGTCGGTGATCATGTATTCTTGAAGATTTCACCTATCCACGGAGTTATCAGATCTGGGAATCGTGGGAAACTCAGTCCCCGATTCATCGGACCGCTTGAGGTACTAGAGCGAGTAGGGGAGGTGGCTTACCGACTTCCCTTACCCCTATCGTTAGCTAGCGTGCACAATACATTTCATGTGTCACAGTTGCGGCGCTGCATTCAATACGGCAGTCACGTTCTCGATGATTCACAATTGACATTGGGTACCGACTTATCGTATGTGGAGTAGCCTACTACTATACTCGATCGTAGAGAGAAGGTACTGAAGAATAAGGTCATTCTGTTAGTCCGAGTATCTTGGGGCAATCGTTTTCCCGGGGAATCTATCTGGGAATGTGAGGAGGATATCTGTTTGCGGTTCCCACATCTTTTCGAGTATCTGATTGTATCACTGCTTCCTTGTTTTTGTCCCTTTAATTTCGAGGACGAAATTTTTGTATGGGGGATATGATATAATACCCAGATTATTTTGGTACCCTAGTATCCGTATGTTAATAATAAGTTTTACATACACTTTCCTATTTAATTTACTCTCAATATACTCCATCCAATTATTTTTATTTTTCCCAAACTCTAACCAAATTTTAGTACCCAAATATTTATTTCTTAAACTATATCCTAACCCAAGCTCCATACCCCAAGCCCACAACTCAATCCTAAATTCAAGCCCAAGCCCCAATAATCCAAACCCACTCCTTTCCCCCACTTTCTCTTTTAGGGATAATTGACAATACATAGAAAGTTGGGTTGAAAATATGAACCCTAACACCGTGAAATATCACCCCCACTTAGATCCACCAAATCTAAAATTCCCCGTACACCTAACTTGTGAAAATAATAGTAAATTAGATAAATAATGGAATGCAGTGTTTGAGGGCTCGTACCGAATCCAACTCAACAACCTAGAACTCTTGTAATTTATATTTCGATACTGTTATAGCACGATGGTGAAAACCGTTCGGGAATGCGGCTCTGGACTGTAGTCTAGGGCAGTACTGCTTGTCGACACCTGAATTAAAATGTTTTTATAACTCTGTGTGAAAATGATATTATGCAGAACCCTATACTTTTATGAATATTATTCTGTTAGATAACTATTGGTGGTGGTTTCATTTGTTTTTATTGTCGTTTGCTATTTTAATCATATTTTAAATCGTCGTTACGTACTGCAGTCCCAAGCAGGGACAGAACGTATATCCTGATCTTAAACAGTGCATATCTTCCAGCATACAGTGGATATTATTGATCCGTCTAGTGCGTTAGAAACCTAATTAATATATATAAATATTACCCAACTGTAGTGTGGCCTAATTATGACCTCAACAGGGTGAAAACTGTATTACGAAATGGACTTTCAGTTCAGGAACTGAATTTCCAGCAGAGAATACTTAAAAAGAAATGACTGTAATTCGCAAACCCAAAACCTGATTGACTTGAAACTAATTTCATTGAATTTATAATTAAGTTTACTTTCTATCCTTTTTGTATCATTTTGTTTAATTCTGATCGTACTATTTAATGTGAATTTTTCTAAATTCTTAAGATGCATAATGACTTATATTGCATGGCTTAGTTAGCGACATAATTCACATATTTACCCGACTGTGATACCTTTAGCGATAGTGAGCGCCCTTATTAATTCTTAGTGTATATTACATTGTCGAACGTGAGTGGTATCGGATTAGTTGTGTCGAGTACACCAGTGAAAAGTGAATGTTTTATGATAGTGAACAGTACAGTGAATAGTGAATAAAACAGTGTTATTCGTGTGTACTTGTACACAACTAGCCAATACATACATTTATTGAAACCTGGGCGAAAAGGGAAATTAAAGTGGAAAGGAACCTGTATTTAGCGAGATTAGTGATTTAGAGGATGATCATTCGAACAACGACTCTTATATATATTAGGTTTGGACTTAGCGGTCTGGTTGACAGGGTTATGTCCCGGGCAACAGTGGGCCGTAGTCTCGGATACGTACGAGTCCCTCGTTAAGCATGATCACTCCTTTCCTCAAAATTCAATTTCAAAAGAATTGACCTAGAGATTAGTAGGAACACAGATCATATATTGCATTGATTATTGATATATCGATTATCTGCATTCACTGTCTCTACTGTTATTACTTTTATTTCATGCCTCATTATTGTTATCATATTACTGCTATTGCGTTGCCCTGACGACCTGAGTATGCATGCTCAGAGCTTGGAGAGGACGCAGCTCAGGAGTCGGATCTACCATTCGAGCTCGCAGAGATTTAGATGTTTGTATTTTCAGCACTTATATCGCTTCCCATAAAGCAACCTTGAATTCGCACTTGGTTAGTAGTTTTCTTTTCTGTGAACAGTGAAAGTTGAAGTAATAAACTAGTGATGTGTTTTCTTTACTTCTGTACTATGATTACTGATTACCATATAATACTAGAAGCCGAAGTGTGACTACGACGGGATGGTTCACTGACCGTAGGAGCATAGATGGCCTATTCGCCTCCGTATCCCGTATTTTGGGAAGCGGGGCGTGACATCTTGGGTTCCATCCGTTTTCCTTTATGGTTATGATCTTGAGGACAGGGGGTGTTCTTGATAAGAACTTGGATTTTGTGAAACCAAAACTTTGGTTTTTGGTGATCTTTGATCTCTAATGGGGGAAATAATGAAGATTTTCCCTTTGAGATCTCAAATCTTGAGATCAAACCCTCCATGAGAGCTTAAGCTCTCGGCCAGAGAGGATTTTTCTCACGGATCTTTGATCTAAAGGAAGAACTCTGGGTTCTTAGGAAGCTTAAGCTTCGATGATGAAGGAGAATAGAAAAAGGAAAAATTTTCTCTTTATTTTTACCTAGTCGGTTGGGGTTTCTCTCTCTTGAAGAAGTTCTTCTTGGCTTGATGGAGGCGGTGATCTCCTTATGAACCTTATGGGGGTCTCAGTGTGTATGTTGATGGATGTCTCTAGAAGATTAATCACCCCCTTCTACTCCTTTTTGTTGGAGGAGGAGTAGTTGGGAAAGTTTGGAGAGAATCTCTCATTGAGAGATTTTAAAATTGATTTTTGATCAATCGGTGGTGCTTAAGCACCGTTAGATTTTTGATCCAGAGATTTTCTGTTTAAACAGAAATAATCTTTTTGTTTTAGAAAGATATGGAAAATTATTTTTCTAAAATAAAGTTTAAGCTCTAATTGAAACATGCACTTCACCATATAAATGCACTTGCGTCTATCTATTGACGCTTGCGCTGTTAGAAATAGTGCCCTCAGAGTCAATTATTGGATCGTAGGTACGTGATTGCAATGATTGCGGAGGATCTATACCGGTAGGACAGTCTTACTCGAGATGATAGTATGCTATCTGGTTTGCCTTTATCAGTCATGTACATGTTCAGGTGACTGATTACATGTTACACTTTGATAGAGCCTTTAGGATCTTGCTTTACTACCAACAGTATGATGGCGATCATATACGTGAGAGTTGGGTAGTTTATACGCATATCCTTAATTGTAGTCCCTAGTCGTGGGAGTTTCGAGACAGGGCATCGATACTCCGGAGTAGACTAGTGTGTACAGTCGAGACCCCGACAAGGGGCGGTGGCCGGTCTCACAAGCCACTGGTGTCAGTTGGATCACCTAAGATGTATGCAGGTGCTCATTGGGTTATGAGTACACCGGACAGGACTCGCCGGGAATCTGCTAGTTAGTACTATATCTATCGTCAGATAGCAGTTCCCTGGTGACATGTGTACAGGTTAGTTCATCGACCTGAGGTCGTCATTTGTCTCGTGTGAGTTCCCACTGTGCTTTGATTTCTACCCTACCACGGCTCAAAGGAGTAGTCGTGCAAACAGGTAGTTTTTGGGTACAGTCCCGAGCCACATGGAGGCACGTGAGCGGATCGGCAGAGGATTTGTCTTTCCCGGTATTAGGGGCGAGATCGTGCTGTGTCTAGGAGAGCCATTACACAAAGCCCACGGTCGTGGCAGGAGATTTACTGGTAGGTACTCCAGTAGTATCTCAGGGTGTTATTGGGCTACACTCCGACACGACTTATACTGCTATTGGGGGTCTGACGTTACTAGCTCCCGAGGCAGATATGCGATACTCATAGACGAACGGACCGGACTGTATATACATAGTCACTGTTAGGCTCAGTAGGATTTCTGGATGAGTTCGCTCATCAGCCTCCCTTGAGGTCAGTCCATGGGCAGCCGTTATGCATAGCTAGTGCCGCTGACGGTTTGTGGTTAAACCCACTGCCAGGGTACTGACGAGTCATTAGAGTCCCCCACAGACAGTTTCCCAAGTTCGGGCGAAACGTTGTAGAGCCCGTATGGTTTTATGGCAGGGTTCGGAAAATGCACGTGCGTTTACGCACGTGTTATTTTTCGGGCAGATAATACTGGTCGGCTTTGGTTTAAGCCGGATCCGAGTATTATATTGAGTAGATATAATATCTTTGTCTCAGTTGCATTTGTATTCGGTCGTAATACAAATGCGGGTATATTTATACAGATACGGGGTTATCCTGAAAGTCGTTTCAGGATCACTTTTGGAAGTTGCCAGTTTCCAGTTTTCTATCAGCCGTCTTTTAACATTCGGTTAAAGACGGATTTATCTTTTCTTGAGATGAGGTGAGTCAGTGTTCTAGATGGTTCTAGAGAGGGTGACATGGATTGGTGAGTCATTAGTGCATTAATGGTGCCATTAATGCTTGATGACTAAGGGTTTTAGATTCAATGTTTCTTAGTGAGTCATGCTTTTCATTTATGATGAGGATAAGCTTCTTGTTTATGGTCACCTCCTTGATTGCTCCTACCATCACCTCCCTCTTTGCATAAATGTGGCCGGCCCCCTTGAGAGAGAGAGAGAGATTAATTTTCATTCTTGAGAGAAAAGACTAAGGTTTAGGGTGCATGGAAATTTCATAGCCTTTTTCATTCCATCACCCGATTCGAGTGGCAACTTCATTAACCGATCGTCCACGGCTTTGGACGAAGTGAGACAAAGTCATCTACTCATTCTCTACATCATTCTTGGTCGTCTCTTTTAGCAAACTTGACGACCGAGTTGCCTCGAGTCAGAGGCGGGAGCCCGTTTAAAGAATCGTTGACGTGGTGCCACCTGGACGAGCAGATCGGAGATCGACGAGATCGGAGCAGCCGCAACGGAGCGTGGGATGATGGTTAAAGAACGAAGGACTCGGATCGTTCGGTATAACCTTTCTACACTCTTTACAGTTTGTTAGTTTAGCAATAATGGTAGATCCGGGTGAAAGTATACGATAGCGCCAGTTAAAAAGTTTGTGTTCCACATTTGGCGTCTGTAGACGGCCGGGACGCTACCGTAGACTTACAGTGGTATCAGAGCCTCACCATTTTGCTATACTAACTTGTGCTAACGCGTTTAAAATATCGATCGAACCGGATATCGAAAAACACAATTTTCAAGCTTCACAGTTTCTTTCGATTTTAAATGATGTCCTAAAATTATTATACATATCTCAGAAAACTGTGCAGGGTTTTATAAGAATACCGTACAAATTTGGGCTCATGAATCGACAGGACCGCCGTGGAATCGCGGCCAAACGCATGGTTTGGCCGCGCATCCGCGGCCGTTCTGAGTGATCATGCCCCCAAAATTGCACTGTGTATTCTTCTCTGGAAATTGGGGTTTTTGGTATATATCTTTTGGGCCCAGATTTTATTACTGTTCACCAGTTGTTCGTGGGGCCCACTTTGTGATATTTAGTCGATCGAAATTTAAAAATGTTAGTTACAGTGCTTACATTATATCTCCGACCGGGAATGTCATTTGATCGGTAAACCGCGTCTGATTGCTATAGTCCTTTTAGACGGGTTTGCGAACGTGACATTCGCGTTGATGTTCTGTGTTGTGCTGTGGAGTTGCGGATTTGTCGTGGTGGATAGCAGTGTGCAATGATAGTGCAGTTTGGATTTATTTGTACATTTGATATTGCGGGGCGAGCATCCAATATGTGGACTGCCGTCACTGCCTGTTGTATAATATTCTTTTGGGGCATGACCAGGTTGCGGTCGATGTACCTGTTGTACTATTTTTCATTACTGTACTAGGTTTTACCCCGCGACGGAGTGCACGGATAGCCGGGTTCTTAGGGGCAACGGGTCCGCATCTCATGGCTTTGAGAGGCAGAGGGGCCTCACTCTAGAATTGGCAGACTATTCGCCGCACTCGTAGGGGATACATGTTGACCCAAGGAGGGGTGCCCAAGATTACCGGATTCCGTGAAGTGCAGGGTAGTCCATTCACTTTTGCTGTAGGGGGCTGCCTCGCTTCAGGTTTTGGCGGGTAACTTGCCGCACCCGTAGGGGTCTAGGTTTCATTGCACAGGCTATCCACATGACAGGGGAACGTCGGGTTTCAGCAGCGGCTCTGTGAAACCCGGGGATCCCAGATATCTGTATTGTTCTGTGATGCTTATTACTTTTCTATAATGTTGCATATTATCACGCCTGGAGCGATTATTGTATATTGGTTTATATACTATTAGATGTTGTATATGTTTTACACCCGCGCTAGTCCAGTCCCCGCTCTGTCATTAGTTAAGTAACCTAACGGGTGATGACGGGACCCAGTGACGAATGCGGATGGTATATACGTACATTTTATTTTCGTTCTTTTCTGGTGTGATTGATTGATGGGACTGCGTTGATTCTGATCAATGCAAAGTAAAACAAACCTGTTTGCAGTTGTTGGAACAAATTTAAAAAGGTGTTATTGCAAAGACGTTTCCTTTTGTTTTGCATAGCGGTATTCAGTGGAATATCCTGCACCTCATTTGACGGGGCAAGGGCTGATATCCCTTCACCGGGACTGACCCCTTGGGCAGAAGTTTGCATCAGGGTAATAACTTCACTATAGTCGATTACAAGTTGCTTTGCACCGCGGTATTCAGTGGAATATCCTGCACCTCATTCCACGAGGAAAGAGCCGAGATCCCTTCACCGGGAGTGACCTCTTTAGCAAAGGTTTTCGCCACTATATTTTAAAAAGCTATCAGGTTCCTTCAGCGATATCAAGTTCGTTACGTTAAAGGTTTTTCGCCAAAAACCAGCCGTAGCCCTTCGTCACTTCGTTTGGGTATTCAGTAGTATTCAAGCTATGCATTTTAGCCAAAGTTAAGGCATAGTGTTTGGTAGCTGCTGGGTATTCATTTGTTGATAGATAGATGAGTTGGTTTGGGACAGTCGTTCTGCCGATTGGCCAAAGTCAGGGGCATGTGCGGGTGGGTTCAAATTGACAAGATAGTGACGGGTAGAACTTGGCATGTGACTTATGACATTTTGACTAAAGCCAAGGATATAAGAGCATGGGGCAAAAATCATATCGGGAGTTTCTAAAGAAACTGAAACTTGCCAAGTATGCGCATACCTTCTGGAGTATGAGTAACGTTGATGCATTCCATCACGTTATCATGCGATGAGAGTTGGATCCCGATTCCCACTGATGAGTTGGTTTACTCTTCGGGTGATCCCGATTGATTCTTCTTTAGGTTTGGAGGAGAATTTGACAGGACAGTGGGAGGTTTCCAGATTAGATAAAGTGATAACCATTCTGATCTAGGTTAGAGTGCACGCAGAGTGTTTCTTTTCTCTCTCTCTTTGGCAGCGACCTTTGACCGACCCTAGACTATGACTCAGTGACCAGGTTGACCGAACCTTCTTAAAAATACTGGCTTTTGGATTGTCTATGTTGCATAAGTCATTGCCACTCCTTCTTCTACCCTTTGAATTTCTCAGAACACCCGTATTACTATGGACATCCACTTCCATTGGATAGATCCATCGTATGGTTATATACGAACTCGGAGGGATTTCTTCGAGGATGGATCAAGGTTTAGGAGAAATAGAATTGGTTTATTCAGTTGTCTTTTATTATCACCTTCTCTCAGGTTGCGAGGGCTCCTTGGTTTAGGAGAGTATACCTATTACGCTTATTGGATACTCTTATTCCAAATCATAGGCAGGTGCCGAAAGGTAGGGAATGAAGAAAACCAATTAGCCTAAGTAGGGTGTGCAGAAGGTAATATGTAAAGAAAAATAAAGGGATTAGAAAAAGGGCAAAGTAAATTGCGACTGTTATCATTCACGACCAAAACCGCGTACTTCATCGCCACTTCTATTTCACCTTTAAAGGAATAAGGTATTATTCAGTTGTCTTTTATCATCACCTTCTCTCAAGACATGAGTACTCCTTGGTTTAGGAGGGTATACCTATTATGCTTACTGGATAGTCTTCTTCCAAACCATAGGCTGGTGCCGAACGGTAGGGAAGGAAGAAAACCATTTAGCCTAACGATGGTGTACAGAAGGTAACGACTAAAGACAAATAAAGGGATTTGGAGAGATGGCAAAGAAATATACGGTTATAGTCATGAATTGGATTTTGGAAGAGGCATTGCTATGAATACCAGGATACCCCTACGAAACATTTTCATGTTTCAGTGCATTGTTAAAGGAAAACTGTTTTCCCGATTAGATACTTGCTCCAAGGGTATGTATTTACCAGGTTTCATTCTCATATCTGTATGGTTTTTACAGATGATGAGTGGGAGTAAGCTATTGGGAATAAGGCGATTATCCTCCTTATATCGGAATTCGTTGTAATTGGTGATATTTGAGGAAATCGCCAGGGTACAGTTTTCAACCTACGACGCACAGGTTATGAGTTTCTTAACTCAGCGGACTTATACAGAGTATTGTATGTTGTCCAGTGTCCGTCAGGACAAAGGGGTAGGTCCTCGTACTATGTTCTGTTTACTTATGACTTCTTTAGTATTTAGACAAGTGTTTCGTAGAAATACAAGGTCTAAGTTTTGAGAAGTTGTGGGTATAAGAATAAAGTAGAGAACCAGGTGTCACAGGTATCGGGATTCTTCAAAGAGATCGAAGATGTAGATTCTTGTGATTGGTATTCAGATGATAGTGATGGTTTTGAGAAACGTGTTTCTCTTTCAGGTTACTCATAATTGGATGGATTCCTAAGTTGAGTAATGCTGATTAGCCTCTTTCCATTAAGTTGATATGCACTGGAGACAGTTGCATGATTTGAATCTGGTTCCAATTAAATAAGTGCCAAAGTTTCTATATTGGATATAGAATAGTTCGTACCTTAAAAGATGTTAAGGTACGGGGAGTTGTCCAGCTTATGCTTAAAACCAGACTCTGGATAACTCAGGGCACGTTTATGTAATGGCTGTTTGTGGGTTGACCCTGGCTATGACGAGGGTTGATATTATACCATTTGGAAGATCAATAGTGATATTGTTCTTGACTCGCCACAGTTTTAGTAAAATGGATTTTTTCAGAAAACAGTAGTGGGAGTATGGTAGAGCTGGAAGTGATTCCAGAACCGCGAACGATTACGGAAAATTTAATAGGACCTATATATTCAATCGGGTATGACATTCTAATAGCCACTCCGTAGATATGGTGGGTAACCTCAGACACCCGAGAGGTACTTCGGTAGCCTTAAGGACGGTGACAGGGAGGGTCTTATCTACCCAGACTTGACACTACTGTTGTTCCAGGTTATGAGACTCGATAGGAGGGTTGTCGTAGTCAGTGGGAGCAGCGGAAGCATAGTGGGCAAGTAGCTTATGTCTATCTATAGACTAAAGCAGTTATAGCGGAGATAGATCATCTAGTTTTGATGTGACAGTCATGGGTTTGACTTCAATCAGAATAGGGGATGGATCTGTTAAGAAGGTAGTAGGGTGTGATGTCATGGTATTTGGATGACATACACAGAGTAGAAAGTAAAATTCCTATACTACGATCGGTTGTACTATGGTCGTCACACAGTTGTTTCTCCAGACAGGATATGGATATAATATTTGACATTCTGGTTTCTGGATCTATGGTTTTAGATCTGGATTTGGGTAGTTTCCCAATGTGGGTACTTTGACAGTATTCTAATGGTTTTTAGAATAGGTGACTCCTGGCATGGTGGTATACCAGTAGGTAATGGAGTCACCCTCTCTAAAGGTGTCTTACAGACAGAAGGGGAGAGGGATGTGCATGATTGGCAGATCACTTGCTTAGGCAATTGAGTCAATCATGAGATGTCAAGTACCACACCAGATGTTGTTTTTGCACAAGATGCAATAAGTTTGTATTAATCCAATCCTGGAGAAACATAAGGAAGCAGTTTTAGAACATAATTACATGTTCTACGGATTTGATGACGGCAGCCTCCTTCGGGAGACGGTTATCATTCCAGGCTTCAAAGGTGACATGGATGACAGAGTGATTGTCAGAGTTACAGTTTTCCCTATGACGAGGGATAGTATTATGGACAGGTGGTCCAAGAGGATACTGTGGGTGGCATGGTGCCGGATACTGATTAGGTTCAGTGATCGATACAGTCTAAGAAGTTTGGATTTGGAGTTCATTTATGAACTAGGTCCCATCAGATATCCAGACATATTCTAAGACAGGTATTACTCAATTCGGGAGATCATTTTCTCCGCGAACTTGAGATTAAGAGAGACATAGAAAGAAACTTCTAGGCGGATCCACTCACTGAGGCTATTTCTCGAACACAATAGTTTTACAAACGGGCTTTGTGAAACTGATTAGTAGAGGAGTTGGATGTTCGGTTTCACACGGGCTGTGAGTAGTCGACATCGCAATAATTAGCCTTAAGTGCAAGTGGAAGATTGTTGGAGATAGTACCCTCAGAGTCAATTATTGGATCGCATGTACGTGATTGCAATGATTGCGGAGGATTTATACCGGTAGGACAGTCTTACTCGAGATGATAGTATGCTATCTGGTTCGCCTTTATCAGTCGTGTACATGTTCAGGTGACTGATTACATGTTACACTTTGATAGAGCCCTTAGGATCTTGCTTTACTACCAACAGTATGATGGCGATCATATACGTGAGAGTTGGGTAGTTTATACGCATATCCTTAATTGTAGTCCCTAGTCGTGGGAGTTTCGAGACAGGGCATCGATACTCCGGAGTAGACTAGTGTGTACAGTCGAGACCCCGACGAGGGGCGGTGGCCGGTCTCACAAGCCACTGGTGTCAGTTGGATCACCTAAGATGTATACAGGTGTTCATTGGGTTATGAGTACACCGGACAGGACTCGCCGGGAATCTGCTAGTTAGTACTATATCTATCGTCAGATAGCAGTTCCCTGGTGACATGTGTACATGTTAGTTCATCGACCTGAGGTCGTCATTTGTTTCGTGTGAGTTCCCACTGTGCTTTGATTTCTACCCTACCACGGCTCAAAGGAGTCGTGCAAACAGGTAGTTTTTGGGTACAGTCCCGAGCCACATGGAGGCACATGAGCGGATCGGCAGGGGATTCGTCTCTCCCGGTATTGGGGGTGAGATCGTGCTGTGTCTAGGAGAGCCATTACACAAAGCCCACGGCCGGGGCAGGAGATTTACTGGTAGGTACTCCAGTAGTATCTCAGGGTGTTATTGGGCTACACTCCGACACGACTTATACTGCTATTGGGGGTCTGACGTTACTAGTCCCCTAGGCAGATATGCGATACTCATAGACGAACGGACCGGACTGTATATACATAGTCACTGTTAGGCTCAGTAGGGTTTCTGGATGAGTTCGCTCATCAGCCTCCCTTGAGGTCAGTCCATGGGCAGCCGTTATGCATAGCTAGTGCCGCTGACGGTTTGTGGTTAAACCCACTGCCAGGGTACTGACGAGTCATTAGAGTCCCCCACAGACAGTTTCCCAAGTTCGGGCGAAATGTTGTAGACGCCGTATGGTTTTATGGAAGGGTTCGGAAAATGCATGTGCGTTTATGCACGTGTTATTTTTCGGGCAGATGATACTGGTCGGCTTTGGTTTAAGCCGGATCCGAGTATTATATTGAGTAGATATAATATCTTTGTCTCAGTTGCATTTGTATTCGGTCGTAATACAAATGCGGGTATATTTATACAGATACGGGGTTATCCTGAAAATCGTTTCAGGATCACTTTTGGAAGTTGCCAGTTTCCAGTTTTCTATCAGCCGTCTTTTAACATTCGGTTAAAGACGGATTTATCTTTTCTTGAGATGAGGTGAGTCAGTGTTCTAGATGGTTCTAGAGAGGGTGACATGGATTGGTGAGTCATTAGTGCATTAATGGTGCCATTAATGCTTGATGACTAAGGGTTTTAGATTCAATGTTTCTTAGTGAGTCATGCTTTTCATTTATGATGAGGATAAGCTTCTTGTTTATGGTCACCTCCTTGATTGCTCCTACCATCACCTCCCTCTTTGCATAAATGTGGCCGGCCCCCTTGAGAGAGAGAGAGAGATTAATTTTCATTCTTGAGAGAAAAGACTAAGGTTTAGGGTGCATGGAAATTTCATAGCCTTTTTCATTCCATCACCCGATTCGAGTGGCAACTTCATTAACCGATCGTCCACGGCTTTGGACGAAGTGAGACAAAGTCATCTACTCATTCTCTAAATCATTTTTGGTCGTCTCTTTTAGCAAACTTGACGACCGAGTTGCCTCGAGTCAGAGGCGGGAGCCCGTTTAAACAATCGTTGACGTGGTGCCACCTGGACGAGCAGATCGGGGATCGACGAGATCGGAGCAGCCGCAACGGAGCGTGGGATGATGGTTAAAGAATGAAGGACTCGGATCATTCGGTATAACCTTTCTACACCCTTTACAGTTTGTTAGTTTAGCAATAATGGTAGATCCGGGTGAAAGTATACGATAGCGCCAGTTAAAAAGTTTGTGTTCCGCATTTAGCATCTGTAGATGGCCGGGGTGCTACCGTAGTCTTACATGCACCACGTGCAATGCACGTGGCGCTGCACACAACTAATTTGGTTGGCGCTTGCGCATGCGCCCAACCATTGATGCTTGCGCCACATTTTTTGTACGTGGTGCTGCGCCAAAGAATTGACGCTGCGCCAAAGAATTGACGCTGCGCCAAAGAATTGACGCAACTTTTGAGCGGGAACAACATCTTTATAACAGAGTGATAAGGAGTTGACCAAGGTCTATTCCAAAATCGATAATTTGATGAATGTCATGGAGAACCTCACAACCCAAGTCGTTCGGATGCAGTCGCAACAAACTTAAGACTTTACCCACGAACCAGGAACTGACATCTCGAATTGGCTAACAACCATTCTGTCCAGCCTGAAGGCAAGGGAACATCATGAAAGTCAACCGCTTCCAGCCTCCAGGAAAGTTCTGACGCTTGATGGCGTCAAATTGACACAAGAAAAAATCAAAGGCAAATTATCGGTAGCCGAAGCTGAAGTACAGAAAAACTGCACCAATAATGGGAGGCCATACCCTGCTGAATACTATCTTGTGGAATATTCCCGTGGCTATGTCATCCCTAAATTTGAAAAGTTCAACGGGATGGGAAACACCGATCAAAATATTACCCACTTCATGGCGTCATGCGGAAACACATAGAGCAATGACGCGCTGCTCCTCAGACAGTTCATTAAAAGTTTGAACGACTTTGCTTTTCGTTGGTACACAAGCATACCAAACAATTCGGTCAAGACATTTGCTTAAATGGAATCTCTGTTCAAATAAAGTTTCATGAGTGTCGGTGATAAAATTGCTATTGCTGACCTTATGAAGAGTAAATGGGACAACAATGAATGCAATGCCGATCATGTCAACCGAAAATGTAATCCTTGCACTAAATGCGAATAGCCAATAGAACAGGGGCAAGCCGTCAACCTTATGAGAGGAAATATCAATAACTGGACGCCCCCCTCCTTATGAACAGCGGATCCCAAAACTCTTCAGGACCTGACTGAAAGGATCCGGTTAATGGAGTGTGAAAGTATCGAGCCTACCTCAGACCTCCAAATTAATCACAAATCCAGGTACCAGAAGACAACAGCAGCAAAGACAAAAATTCCAGCAATACCAACCCCTTCAATATGTCTATTGACCGGGGTAAGCAAGCAATGGGCAGATCAAAGACCAATCAGCCTCGAAGACCAATGCTAGGGGAAGAACCGACTTTGATAGACAAAAGAAGAAAATCTACCCTTTCAAAAAGGATAAGGTCCGCAAGATATTTAAGGATACCCTAAACAATTTCTGCAGTTGCCCATGCCAAAGAGACCGCACGAGCGAAAATGACCGATAATCCCAATTACTGCCCGTATCATAGAGTGTCGAGGTATACAATTGAAGAATGCTATACTTTCAAAAATTGGGTCGAGGAACGGTACGAGACGGGAAAAATCTCACTGTTTGCCGGCGTGCTAGCAACTAATCAAGTCTCGAATGCCAATGTTATACAAATGAAAGCTGAAATACTCCGGGAGAAAACAATTCAATCGTCTACCCTAGGAAATGACTCAAGTTTGTCTCAGTTTTCATGGGACATACGCTTGTCCAAAAGATGAAGGAAATACTGAAACTTCTTTTCAAGGAAAGCATGGGATTAAATAAGACAATAAAATAAGGCCTATTGTCCCAGTCATCGATTCAACTTCATCAAAATCAAAATCCAAGAGTCTTAAATAATTCTGTAATAAGATGCCAACAAGGTCAGACAAAAAACAAGTACAGGTTTGACCCCTAAGTCATTAAACTGGGAAATAAAAGAAAAAGAAAAAGAAAAAGAGAAAGAAAAAGAGAAAGAAAAGAAATAAAGGATCAGTTCTTTTGCTCGTTCTCGAGCAAAACCATTTTATTTTCAAAATCCTAATCTCACTTTCACAAGAAATGCGATTGCACTGAGCATATGCAACATGCCGTTAAACCTCTAGGTTACCCTAGAAGATGAGTGCTGTCTCCTGAGAGTTTTCAGCGGATTACACCCACAAAATCCCGTCAAGCTAGATTCGTAAGTTAACTGTCAACTCTAATCCTAAAGTTTAGTATCTAAACTAGAAATTCTATCATACTAAATTAGAAATATCCAGCCCTTATTCTTCACACCTCGCTTCTTTGTTTCACTTAAGCTCCTTTACGTCTTTACGTGTTTGTGCAATAATGTTGTTTTGTTTCAAGAACTTCGATTAAAGTTTTCACGCCTTCAATAAAGACCAGGAAAAACTTCAAAAGTATATCGCAAGTTTGTTATGTTCTAAACTTTTTTGAGTTTTCATTCTTCAATTTGGTCTCAAATCTAGGATTTCTATCATCTTTAACAAAAAACTTAGTCTTATTTTTCACTCTACCTCTTACATGTTTTCGTTCATACACACCTTCGTGATTTGTGCAGTAGTCTTTTAATCTTGTAATTCAAAACTTCATATCTCCGTTAAATTCCCTTTCCAAAAATTTATATGTTTTTATCTTGTACTCGAAATTCGTCTCTAACCAAAATTATTCTCTTATAAAGAACCGCGAGGATTTTTAACTCAGAGGGAATACTTGCTTGGCTTATTAGGCTTTCTAGATTTCTTAACAAGATTTGGGTCAATGACTCCCAAACCAGAGGACTTTAGAGCTTAGGTATACAGACACCCCTAGGACTTAATTGCTCAAGTCACCAAGGCCACAAAATAAAAACTTATTTTTATGCGTGAAAATTCTTAGAAAGAAAACCAGCGGAGACATTTCAAGTAATTCTTTTCATCCCAAGACGTGTTTGTGTGGATAAGGTGTGTAATCACTCTAATCAAGTTCAAGATGTGTTATTTATCAAACTTAACCTCCATTAAAAATTTCAATGCTTTTCCTTCATATCAACTTCACTCATGAATCATACTCGGTATTACTTATTTCTAAACAAATTTGTATGATCTTAAGAAGAAATTTTTAGACATTTCAAATTTGACATCTAAATTTCAAAACTCATGACACATGTAGTGTGATACAAAGACGTATATTTGTTACGGTTAAACTCAAAGAAGGGTTATTTTTCGGTTTTTCAATTTCTAATCCTAGAATCTAGTTGTTTCTAACATATCAATCTTAACTGTCGGATTTTGAGTCTAAGTTTCCCTACTAGCTAACTTGACGATAAAGTTTTATGCTTTTGGAAAAAATTTCAAATTTTTATGGGTTTTATGGTTTTGTGATTTTTTTTGGATTTTTTAATATCAATACACCGTGGAATTTAAACATGATGCATTGCGGAAATTAAACATGTAAAATAACAGAAAAATACAGGAATGGAAGTACTGAAATGCAGGAAATATGCAAATGCAACTACATGATATATACAAAAGACTACCTCCATTCTTACCCTGAACTTATTCTTGACGATGTCCTTATCGTCGGCCTTGTCTCCGGTTGCTAGATTTAGACATATAGGGTGAGCTTTTATTGAAAATTTAGCAAAAAGAAACATAAGAACTAAGAAAAAATGCTAGCTAATTACAGTAGTTAATAGTTAGGAGATTTAGTTAGTCCACAAATTTGTACCAATCACAGAAATTTTTTGTCAATGTAAGACCGGAGCTGGTAAAACAAATAGTATAACAAGAAAAAGAAAATGTTAGTGTTATGCTTAGAAATTAGTGTTACGCATGGGTGCATGAATGTAGCGATCAGAAAATGTTGAAGATGAAGACAAAATTTTGAAGGAGTCAAAGAAATGTTGCCTGAATGAATTCTTTTTTCAAGAATCATGTGCTGAGTTTTGTAGTCAGGTTCGTCTAAAAACCGGAGTTCATCCTCAAAAAGTTTACAAAAGAGAGATCCCTAGGATGTTCCCAAAGTAATTGTGACTCAAACTCATCAAGAATATCAAGCTTATCCGTATAAATTTTCTCAAAACTCGGCGTGAAAGAGTATTTATCAATGTTAACTTTCTCCCTATACTCCCAAACAATCATATTCTCATCAATATCACCACTGCTTTTATCTCTTAATTCAAGTTTTTCCACATCACATTGATTTATGGGTAGGTCTATGTCATCCAAAAATGTAGGTTCCCATTCTACAATTTTTTTTAAAATTTTATCAATCGGTAAACCTAGAGTCATGGGTTCCTTATCACTAATTTACTTGAATAGTAAATCAAAATCATACCTAAAAAATTCATAAGTCTTGTAACAACCCTAATTTTCCTATACACTTTTCTATACAATTTTTTTAAATTTTTTTTAAAAATCCATAAAGGAGTATTTTAACCTGAGTACAATATATATATATAAGTAATTATTTTGTTTTTAAATAACTCTATTTTTAGTGTATATAAAATTGTTTTAAAATTAAAGTACACTTGGGGTATTTAATGTTGCTGTTACCACTTTAAGTAGTTATTTTCCCACAATAATTACAAGAAAGAGCTTGTAGCTCATTGGTAATACCTTGCACTGCTGAACCAAGTCACCAGAGTTCAAACCCCATGCCCCACATTATTTTTGTATTTATTTTGTTTTAATTTCTTTTGGAAGTCAATAGTCAAAACGCCATAACTCACAAAACATGAACTGAAGACAAAAAGGTAAAAATACCAAAATCTTCCCCAGGAAAACCCCCGGCCCCTGACACCCTGACTCGGCCCGACTCGGCGCCGCCGGCCGGACTCGGCCGGACGACCGAGTCGTCAACAGAGAAAAGTTGGCTCTGGACTTGGTCAACCCTCCTGCACACTCTAAATGCTTGGACCGGTTATCTATTGTCCAATAAATCCCTTTTACTCCAAGGTTTAATGATTTTTTAATGATTTATATATTTTTTTTATTAAAACCCTAACCCTAGCCTAACCCTATATAAACCCCCATACCCTCTACCCTCTCATCCTAAATTTCTAAGTCCACTCTCTCAAAATTCCAAGAGAACTTGGTACGTTAGAAAACGAGCGAAAGGCGAAGCGCTGACGAAATCGACGGCGAAATTCGGTGATGGTGCTAGGACTTCTCAACGACGTTTCGACGCACCGGCAGACCCTCTATCTCCCTCTCACTCTCTAGCGTTGTCCAAACCCGTAAGTCCCCCTTTTCTACCTTTCTTTTCCTTCATAAAAATACGAACTTATAAACCCGACGGAAATCGGAACAACCCGATTTCCGATTCGGTTTTCTATCAAATCTCACTTATCACTAATTCCATAATGCTTAAACATCTTCATGTTGACTACTAATCACTTAAAAATTAATTTGAACAAGTTTTCACACATGAAATGATAGCTTTTGCAATATATCGTATTCTTTCATTTAAATACCACCATGTTTAGTTTATCACATTTAACCTCTTAACATTGCTATACCTTAAAGTAGATCACGAGATAATGACCTACCTCCTCACACACTCATATGTAACCATAACACGCTGCCTTGAAAATTTAGAATACGACAAAACAAGATTTTACATTAAAATACCATTTTTCTTAATAAAACCTTTTCTAAAAGTTCTAAGTTATATACAATTTTAAGACAATATCTTTTAATAGGAAAATACGATAAGTTGTGGACATCGATCATTTATCTAAACCTGATTTTGTGGTGTCTAGGCTAGGCAAGCGAGCAAAGGTAACTTTAAAAGGCCCGTCTCACGATTCGTGAGCGGATCCGTCCTTCCTCACTTGTACTTACCTGGCCACAATTGGCGGTGAAGAGGCGATTTGAGGCTTCTAATAACTTGTCGTTTAGACCATTTAGAAATAGGCTAGTTGGCTTAGGAAACCCTACGATCTAAAATACGGAAATTTACACCTTTTACAAATAAATACCTTATCTTTATAAATCCGTTTTCTAAATGATTAGTATTTATTAAATCTTTGCAAAGCGCCACTACAACCCATCTTTAGGGAAATCGTTAGGGATAGTACGGTTTATCGTGCACTCTCGGGCTTAGTAGTGCGAGATTCAGACCTCCACAAGGAACATTCGGTCTCGAAAGGTTTAAAATACGACATTTAAGAAAAATGAGATTTTTTGGAAAATAAAATATTTATTAAAATTATTCTTGTATAAACATATGTATATTTATCATTTAAACACCTATTTTATTATAAGATAAAGTTTCCACTTTTTCCTAAAAATTACAAGATTAAAAGTTACATTAAAATACCATGAATTTCAAATAAATCAATATTACAAATTAATACCTTTATTTATGTAATTAGGATATTTTCACTAGAAATAAGACAAAATAAAATCACACTCCTTATAACTATAAAGACGAATAATAAATACTTGAGGTGTATCTTGAAAACTATACAAATGTATTTTTACATAAAACCCCCTCAAGTTTTATAAATTGCAATAATGACCCTAACAAATATAGAACTTCGACTTACATTTCTTTTAGTCTGACTCGGGTTTGAGTCTGATTATTTCTGACTTGAATACGATTCAAGTCAATCTATATTCTTTAATATTCCAACTCAATATGAACACATGAATTCCAGAATCCAGTTAACAATCTATACAACTTGACTGAATCAAACCATGGATATACATCCATTATTCCGTTATTCTATTTACCTGATTATGCAGTTACAATCTGTTTACTGATATCATGGTTTTGGTCGGTCATCCAACTTATACAATACAAAACAACGATACAATCAAAACACTACGGGGTTTTAAGGGATAGTTTGGTACGGAAGATGTTAAAAGTGGCACGAGACGGTCAGACTTAAGATACCTAACATGAATCCAATTGCCGTTGTTCCGGGCCTTCTGACGGAGCCTTGTACTCTATTTTCCGTTTGCCCTAGTCTCTAGCATATAGAGACCCTTCTCGTATATACTGGCATCCTTCCGTACCAAGCTACAAACAACAGCGCTAATACAACATTACAACAAACAGTATACAACTTTAGGAAATACCTGTTATTCTGTCTTTTCTAATTCTTCTTTATCTTTGGGACTTACCGAGCGACCTGTTCGCTGACGACATTCTATTTCTTTCTTCTTTGAATGTCGTCAGGTGCTTTGGACCCAGCAGAGATCGAGCCCACCAGTGAAGACTTGGATCAGTTTCACGAAGACCCCGAGCTCTAGACATTGTACCTTGTTCTATTCAGTATTTTCATTTCCTGTCATCCCACTGTTTAGGCATCGCTTTTCATTCCAGTTGTATTTACTTTGCATGCATTGTACAAAAGAATGTTATTAATAAAGTTGCTGTTATTTCTATATCTCTTGTCTCTTGTGATTTACTTTTATATTGCTTAGATACGCTTAGCGTATGTACTTCTAAGTATATCCGTAGCGGACCTTGTCGCGTCCCCTTCGCCGTACACCGGGAAGCGGGGTGTGACAGGTTTTGTTGGTGGCCCATGCAGGTCAGAGCTGTATGAATCCCTATCATGCAGTTCTGGTTTGTGTGAACAACCTAAGCAATATAACACAAGAACCAGCAACTAAAACATTCTTTACAATTCATGTTTCTTGAATCTTACAAATTTCTATTCTTTAAATCTTATCATTTCATGTATTTGAATCTGTCCTAACTTAAAATTTTCTTCAAGGTTATGGATTCCCCGAACAACACCAGCACGAATGTCAACAACACACCTCCAGCACTACCTCTCACACCGGCTATTCCTGCACCACCCACCGAGCAAACAGTGCTACTTGAGGAGATTCGCAGCCTTCTTGAGGGACAACAACAACTCCTGAACCGCCCTGAGATTGACGCGCCAGGGGTAAAGCAATTCAGGGCTTTGCACCCCAAGCAATTCTCTGGTAAAGGAAGCCCTCTTGAAGCTAAGGAATGGGCACAAAGCATCGAAGATGATCTGGCAGCAGCACAAGTGCCGGACATAGCTTGGGTCCGTGTGGCGAAGCTACAGCTCATGGATAATGCTCGCAACTGGTGGAAGGCAGAAGAAAGCTGTCTGGTACAGCCTATTGAATGGAAGACTTTTCACGAGAAGTTCGGCGCGAAATACTTCCATGTGACTGCCAAGTTTGCCATGGAGCAGCAGTTCATTCATCTACAATAGGGTTCAATGTGGGACAAATCAGTAGATGAGTACGACGCTGAATTCACCATGTTAAGCCAGTAAGATATGTCACAATAGTTCAATATCACATACTACACAGCTAACACAATTCTTAAACAGATTCGCAGCACACCTGATTCTGACGGACGAGAGCAGAGCCCGTCGCTTTCAACAAGAACTAGACACGGAGATTCAGGCTGCTCTAGCCACGGGAAAATTTCTGACACATGAGGATGCTTTGGAAGCTGCCCGCAGTTATGAAGCGGTGATAAAAGCAAGGGGCATACCTCAATCTGCCGGTTTGAAACGCCCTGCCACTCAAATGGCAGGAGGAGCCTCTCCAAGGCCATCGTTTGAACCCAGGAGACCAGAAGAAAACAATAATCAGTCAAGTCCAGATTTCTGCTACTACTGCAGAAGAAAGGGACACTTATGGAAGGACTGTAGGCGCGCAAAAGGCTTGCGTCTAATTTGTGGCGCATCCAACCACGGAACTGGGAACTGTCCTTACAATAACAACAACTCACACATCCACCAACTACCCGCAGCGGCCAGCTATCTAGGCTCCTGCACCTCGTTATGCACTACCTGCTCCATCACCTGCACAGCCTACTCGCCAATTTCAACAAGCAATGAGGGACATGCCTAGAGGGCAGAGAAAGAGGCCCCAAAGGCAGAATGTGCCTCCAGCTAGAATAAATGTACCACGGCGACAGGCATTCACATTAGAAGCCGTAGAAGCCAAGACTTTAGGTCAAGATAACACCGGTAAGCCTTTTTCACCCTTGTATCACTTTGTCATTTTAATACACTATCTATACTACAGTCATCAGACTTTCCTTGAAACTGTTACACTTTCCTTTTTCAAATTTCGAGGACGAAATTTTTTAAGGAGGGTAGAATGTAACAACCCTAATTTTCCCATACACTTTTCTATACAATTTTTTTAAAAATTTTTAAAAATCCATAAAGGAGTATTTTAACCAGAGCACAATATATATATATATATATATATCTAAGTAATTATTTTGTTTTTAAATAACTCCATTTTTAGTGTACATAAAATTGTTTTAAAATTAAAGTACACTTGGGGTATTTAATGTTGCTGTTACCACTTTAAGTAGTTATTTTCCCACAATAATTACAAGAAGGAGCTTGTAGCTCATTGGTAATACCTTGCACTGCTGAACCAAGCCACCAGAGTTCAAACCCTATGCCCCACATTATTTTTGTATTTATTTTGTTTTAATTTCTTTTGAAAGTCAACAGTCAAAACGCCATAACTCACAAAACATGAACTGAAGGCAAAAAAGTAAAAATACCAAAATCTTCCCCAGGAAAACCCCCAGCCCCTGACACCCTGACTCGGCCCGACTCGGTGCCGCTGGCCGGTGAACCGGCCGACTCGGTCCGGCGCCGCCGGCCGGACTCGGCCGGACGGCCGAGTCGTCAACAGAGAAAAGTTGGCTCTGGACTTGGTCAACCCTCCTGCACACTCTAAATGCTAGGATCGGTTACCTATTGCCCAATAAATCCCCTTTACCCTAAGGTTTAATGATTTTTATATTTTTTTTATTAAAACCCTAACCCTAGCCTAACCCCCATACTCTAGACCCTTTCATCCTAAATTTCTAAGTCTACTCTCTCAAAATTCCAAGAGAACTTGGTACGTTAGAAAACGAGCGAAAGGCGAAGCGCTGACGAAATCGACAGCGAAATTCCGGTGATCGTGCTAGGACCTCTCAACGACGTTTCGACGTACCGGTAAACCCTTTATCTCTCTCTCACTCTCTAGCGTTGTCCAAACCCGTAAGTCCCCATTTTCTACCTTTCTTTTCCTTCATAAAAATACAAACTTATAAACCCGACGGAAATCGGAACAACCCGATTTCCGATTCGGTTTTCTATCAAATCTCACTTATCACTAATTCCATAATGCTTAAACATCTTCATGTTGACTACTAATCACTTAAAAATTAATTTGAATAAGTTTTCACACATGCAATGATAGCTTTTGCAATATATCATATTCTTTCACTTAAATACCACCATATTTAGTTTATCACATTTAACCTCTTAACATTGCTATACCTTAAAGTAGATCATGAGGTAATGACCTACCTCCTCACACACTCATATGTAATCATAACACGCTATCTTGAAAATTTAGAATACGACAAAACAAGATTTTACATTAAAATACCATTTTTCTTAATAAAACCTTTTTTAAAAGTTCTAAGTTATATACAATTTTAAAGCAATATCTTTTAATAGGAAAATACGATAAGTTATGGACATCGATCGTTTATCTAAACCTGACTTTATGGTGTCTAGGTTAGGCAAGTGAGCAAAGGTAACTTTAAAAGGCCCGTCTCACGATTCGTGAGCGGATCCGTCCTTCCTCACTTGTACTTACCTGGCCACAATTGGCGCTGAAGAGGCGATTTGAGGCTTCTAATGACTTGTCGTTTAGACCATTTAGAAATAGGCTAGTTGGCTTAGGAAACGCTACAATCTAAAATACGGAAATTTACACCTTTTACAAATAAATACCTTATCTTTATAAAACCGTTTTCTAAATGATTAGTATTTATTAAATCTTTGCAAAGCGCCACTACAACCCACCTTTTGGGAACTCGTTAGGGATAGTACGGTTTATCGTGCACCCTCGGGCTTAGTAGTGCGAGATTCAGACCTCCGCAAGGAGCATTCGGTCTCGAAAGGTTTAAAATACGACATTTAAGAAAAATGAGATTTTTTGGAAAATAAAATATTTATTAAAATTATTCTTGTATAAACATATATATATTTATCATTTAAAAACCTATTTTATTATAAGATAAAGTTTTCACCTTTTCCTAAAAATTACAAGATTAAAAGTTACAATAAAATACCATGAATTTCAAATAAATCAATATTACAAATTAATACCTTTATTTATGTAATTAGGATATTTTCACTAGAAATAAGACAAAATAAAATCACACTCCTTATAACTATAAAGACGAATAATAAATACTTGAGGTGTATCTTGAAAACTATACAAATGTATTTTTACATAAACCCCCCTTAAGTTTTATAAATTACAATAATGACCCTAACAAATATAGAACTTCGACTTACATTTCTTTTAGTCTGACTCGGGTTTGAGTCTGATTATTTCTGACTTGAATACGATTTAAGTCAATCTATATTCTTTAATATTCCAACTCAATATGAACACATGAATTCCAGAATCCAGTTAACAATCTATACAACTTGACTGAATCAAACCATGGATATACATCCATTATTCCGTTATTCTATTTACCTGATTATGCAGTTACAATCTGTTTACTGATATCATGGTTTTGGTCGGTCATCCAACTTATACAATACAAAACAACGATACAATCAAAACACTACGGGGTTTTAAGGGATAGTTTGGTACGGAAGATGTTAAAAGTGGCACGAGACGGTCAGACTTAAGATACCTAACATGAATCCAATTGCCGTTATTCCGGGCCTTCTAACGGAGCCTTGTACTCTATTTTCCGTTTGCCCTGGTCTCTAGCATATAGAGACCCCTCTCGTATACACTGGCATCCTTCCGTACCAAGTTACAAACAACAACGCTAATACAACATTACAACAAACAGTATACAACTTTAGGAAATACCTGTTATTCTGTCTTTTCTAATTCTTCTTTATCTTTGGGACTTACCGAGCGACCTGTTCGCTGACGACATTCTATTTCTTTCTTCTTTGAATGTCGTCAGGTGCTTTGGACCCAGCAGAGATCGAGCCCACCAGTGAAGACTTGGATCAGTTTCACGAAGACCCCGAGCTCTAGACATTGTACCTTGTTCTATTCAGTATTTTCATTTCCTGTTATGCCACTGTTTAGGCATCGCTTTTCATTCCAGTCGTATTTACTTTTCATGCATTGTACAAAAGAATGTTATTAATAAAGTTGCTGTTATTTCTATATCTCTTGTCTCTTGTGATTTACTTTTATATTGCTTAGATACGCTTAGCGTATGTACTTCTAAGTATATACATAGCGGATCTCGTCGCGTCCCCTTCGCCGTACACCGGGAAGCGGGGCGTGACAAGTCTCCTCCTTAAATTTTTTTTTGCTATAATCAGTTGGTGCAAGATTCTCATCGTCAGATACTTCATCAGTTAAATATCCTCAAGGCCACAACCATTGGAGGCCAAATTGGTACCTGAAGGTTAGTGTTCGACCAACTTAGAGGATTTTCTTGCTCGTCCTTATAACATTCAGTCAAACTAATCATTGTATCTTCATCATCATCATCATCATCTATGAAATCATCAAAAAATATCTGATCTTGTATCTCACTCAGTTGACTTCCTAGCTGAAAGATTTCACCATATTGGTTTCAATTTGACTGTGTTCACTCCCGAGAATCTGTACAGCTAATTGTTTCACTTGTTCGTCGATTCTAGCCAATGATTACGATTGAGCGTGAAACAATTGATCAGATTTTTGTATGAATATGGCTAGTATTGAAACATTTTAATTCTCGACTGCAATCATCACTTCTAAAATCTTCTTTAAAGTGGTCAATCTAGCATCTATCTCATTATCAAACCTGATAGATGTGAAAGTTGTTTTGGGAAAGGAGGGTTGTGATGGGGGCGATGTATAAACAGAAATCTGGCAAATATCTTTCTCCAAGTTCTCAATCAATTGCTCTAAGTTTGAAGTGGGATTAGGTTCAAGAGTGTTAGGTGGTAGATTGATATTAAAATTTTGGCACGATTGGTTACACCCTAAGAAATGACAGTTTTCGAGAACGTGGGAAGAATCTTGGCAATTGGAACAAAAGAATTGGGGATGTGTATTAAAAAAAGCATATGGATCGTAAAAAATGAGATTAAAATGTGTGTCACCCATTTCTATAAATATTCAGAAAAATCACAAATGAAAAGAAAATTACACCCCTAATAGTCTATATTATGCTAAATCAACTAGACCTGCTCAAGAACTTGATTTTTGAAGTAAAATTGTGTCTAGGGTCAGACTCAAGATATATTTATCAAAAAGCTAGGTAAGTGCAGAGATCCGGGAGGTTATCCAACGCTTTTACGAAGTTCCTTAATTTGGAGTAACCTTCACACTTTTCGACGGTTGCGTCTTTTACACTTGCCTAGATACCCCTTAAACAATGTACCGTTAAGTAATATTCTAAACACAATAAACTTGCCCTAGTGAGTGCGAATCCTTAGAGGCTAAGTTCTAATTGATTTTAAGTTAATGTGGGGATGTAAGAATACTCAGTTTGTGATTTTTGGGTCACGGAAAGGGTGATGAAATCTCTCATCGTATCTTATTTGAGGTTCTTTTGCCCTTAAAGTCCATTTTAAAGAATGCAATGCGCAAATAAATAAAAAGTTGTTCAAATCATCACACAATTTTTTTTCAATTAAGCTTAGGCGCTGCAACCAAATACGGATCAGTTCTCTATTCTTCTGCAGCGAATTTGCAAAGAATCCTAAAGAAGATTGAAATATTGAAAAGCGTCGGATTTAAGAGAGGAGTTGGAAAATTACTTACTGAATGTTTTGGGTTAAGAAACCCCCATTGAGTCGATCCCGAGTGGTATAGAATGTTCGCTTGTTAGGGCATATCTACCCCGGGCTTTTGGCACTGGGCTTCAATATTCTCCTTGCTCTTCAAGTCCAAATCTTCTCCGCACGTTTGCCGCTCGCTAACTCGTCAAGTTTTGAAAAATAAAAAAATCAAAACTTTTGACCGAGAAAAGCGATATTACTGACCAATCTACTGCACCCAAACTATTATTAAATTCAAAGTATAAATATGGATCAATTATAAAACCAGAAAACAACCGAAAAAATTTAAGACCCAATGTTTGAAATTGGACCGCCTGGGGTGGTTTTGAAGTTGATTCGGGCGATTTTATCTAGGAATTAAGGTTCCATATTTTTCCTGTGTACTCTGTATTTAATTTTTGATCCATTTTTATACTTTTAAATGATTTTATGAATCTTTGAGTAACAACAGATTAAAAACACAGAGAACAGGGAAAGGAATTTTTCTTTTCGTTTTTGTTAGTTTTGGTATATTGGTTTTGTATATACAATATGTACTTGAATAACAACGCCAAATAACTACCGCTTCTCCGGCAACGACGCCAAAAACTTGTTGAGACTTAGCCCGTGCACGTCTTTAGTTAAAAGAATGATTTAAGTTAGAAATGCGGTGCACACGAGCTATGTCTCGTTTTAAAATATTCATAACCGCAAGTGCACGGCTCGTTTACAGCGAGCTGGAAAGTACGAGTTGATCCACAGGGAATTGGTAATTAAGTGTTATTATGGCAAGTTCAAGGAAAAGAATATTGGTTTGGTTTGTTTGTCACAAATTAGAAAATACGAAATTATAGGAAAAGGTAAAAGCGGCCGTGGCTCCGGTTCGGATGAATGAATCGTGACAATATCTTCTCATCTCTCTTGATCATGAATGTTTCCCCCTCTTGTTATAACTGATTATGAAGCATGGCGTATCAAGGCAGACTGCAAAGTATAAACCATCAAGACAAATGAAATTACAACGCGAAATAAAATGAATTCTTCAAAGAAGTGGCTTAGCATTAAACTTGCTAAGTGAGTGATGATAGTATAGGATATATGCTTAAGGAAGGATGTCAAACAACCATCAAGTAACATACTCTATCTAAATAACTTAGCAAGTTTAACACTAAATATTGATTCTAAGTTTAATATTGCTTAATAGAGATATTGAGAGAATAAGGCATAAGCAAAAGGATACCAAGTAACTATAGAAAGCTACATGCCCTATCAAACAAATACCATCATCCAATCTTAAAATTATAATCACATTAAGCATGATACATAATCAAAAGAGAAATGAGGAAGGTTTAGCCATTCATCGCCATTCTTTATCTTCACCATAGCCTAAAAATACTACTCAATCATAATAACAAAATAATAAAAGAAAGATAAAGAGCTTGAAACAAGAGTAAGCAAAGAAATTAAAGTAAACTGAAACAAAAGAGTTCAAGAATTATTAACAAATGGAGCAATTTGAGCTACAAGATTAGATTACAATTTCAACCTTCTTGATGGAGCTCTCAAATAAAAACTTCAGGAGGCAAGAAGAAGAAACAATCATACATTACACACCCTAAAAACTAACCTCTAATGCCATCCACTAATCTGAAATATATAGGAGTTTCAACAGGTAAAAAGATACATCCAGGTGGCTTGATTTGACAATGATGGAGACATGGTGTAAACACGAGTGCAATTAGGGATGCTAGGGCCGACCCAGGTGGCCAAAATGAATATTTGGTCAGCCCCACTGAGGATTTTGGGTTCCATCTTCATACACTGATCTTCTGACATTCTAATTTGATTTTTGAGATATTACTTTTCTTCTCAATCAATCAGGCTTTCACTCTGGCGTTTTGAAGTATAAAAATGACGACTTTTCAACCAAAAGGTGTACATCACATCAAAACTTTCCATTTTGATCATTGCTGTCATGCCCCGCTTCCCAAAATATGGAATACGAGGGGTGACTAGGCCGGCCATGCTCCTAAGGTCAGGAAAAGATCCTGTCGTAGTCACATTTCGGTTTCTAGCAGTACATGGTAGCAGTAATCTATTGGGTTACGATAGTGCCCTGGCCATCTACCGTGGCCGATGCGGAACATAAATGACGTTTAAAAACTTAGCGCTAACGAACCCGTCTAGAATCGAACCATAAACCTATACTAGCAAACTAATAAAGAGATAAACTATTATGATAGAAGCATTATACCGAATGATTTCTGTCCTTCGGTCTTCCACCATCATTCTTAGCTCCTTGAGGTGTTCACGATTGAGTTTGGCCACCGGTCTTCCTCCATCGAAGATGATCCACCCGAGGGAGACGATGCAGGCTCCAACTTCGCCTAGCGAAGCAACCGACACTCCAAAGTTGCTAGCAATGGAGAGTGAGGTGTAAGAATATTTCACTATCTTTTTCTTTCATACCTCATACTTAAGTGAGCAATCAAAGAAGAAGAAAAAGGAGGTGAGGAAAACCATGGGCATGAGCAACTCAAGAAAAAAGGCTAAGTCTGCAAGAGAGTGAATGAATGAATCAAGAGTAGTATGTGGAAAAGAATGGCTAATCATTTTTTTCAACCATGCAAGAAAATATCTCTCACATTTTATAATAAACAATCAAGAGCCATACATTTCTACATACCTCCAACCATGCTCATGCCACCTCACCCTCCACCTCATTTCCAAATGATTTTCTAAAAAGAAAATCATACATCTTCTATAAGATATTCCGTATAAATACGGACTATAACCCGGTATATGCATCGAAATACATATACGCGCATTCGTATAAAAATACGAATAGCCAAGAGAGAAAATGAATAGTGAACAATAATGTTAGAATACATATATAAATATATATATTATTAAATCAAAACTTGATTTAATAATCCGGCTCAATCCTAAACCGTTAGTATTATCAACCGTCCGATAAAAGTCTGTGTAGCTTGTATACATATTTAATCGGGCACCTATATTTACCAACATATGTCATCTACATTATATCGCCTGAACCATGAAAACCTTCTGTGCGGGACTCTAAATACTCATCAATACGCTGATAGTTGGTTTAACCAAAAGCACGTCAGCGGCATTAGCTGTACGTAACGGCCACCCAGGTATTGAGCGAAAGGAAGGCCGACGAGCAAACTCATCCGAACCCCTACTGAGCCTGTTAGTGACAATCCGTACAGTTCGGTCTGTTCGTCTAAGAGTATCGCATATCGAGTCTAGGGGGTGGATAAAGTCAGACCCCTAACAATGCGATATTTCATGTCGATATGAAGCCCATCACCAATTGAGAAACTGCTGATCCAAATCAGTAATTCTCGTCTACCTTGGCCAAGGATTTCTGGTGATGGCCACCCGTGCACCTCGCGACATCAACCTCCAATACCAGGAGAGACGAATCCCCAACGATCCGCTCACTGCCTCCATGTGGCTCGGAGTTGTACCCAACTAAAACCTGTTTGCACGACTTCTTTGAACCGTGGTAGGGTAGTAATCAAAGCACAGTGGGAACTCACACGAGACAAATGACGATCTTAGGTCGACAGACTAACCTATACCAATGTCACCTAGGAACTACTATATGATAATAGGTATAATACCAACTAGCATGTTCCCGGCGAGTCTGTCTTATATACTCATAACCCAATGAGCACATGTATACTATCTTAGGTGACTAACTGACACCAATGGCTTGTAAGACCGGCCACCGTCTCTCGTCGGGGTCTCGATAAGTATACACTAGTCTACTCCGGAGTATCGATGCTCGGTCTCAATACTCTCTTGACTAGGAACATTTAAGGATGTGCTTATAGATCGCCCAGCTCCCACGTATATGATCGCCATCATAATGCTGGTAGTCAAGCAAGAATCCTATGGGCTCTATCAACATGTAATAGCGATCTGTAATACCACATAATGCATGTACATGATGGTAAAGGCAAACCCGATAGCATATTATCATTTTGAGTAAGACTGTTCTACCCGTATAGGTCCTCCCTCAATCATCACAATCGCGTGCCTGCGATTACAATAATTGACTTGAGGGCACTATAGCCAACAATCTCCCACTTGCACTTAAGGCTAATTATTGCGGTGTTGCATACTCATAGCCCGTGTGATACCGAACACCCAACTTCTTTACCAATCAGTCTCGCAAAGCCCATTTATGAAACTATTGTGTTCGAGAAATAGCATCAGTGAGTGGATCCGCTCCAGTATTTCTATTTTTATCTCTCTATATCTCAACTTCGCGGAGAAAGATTATCTCTCGAAATGAGCAATACCTGTCTTAGAATTTATCTGGATATCTGATTAGTCTAAAATATTGCACATTTGAATGAATATTTTCCCCACTATTGTTAAGTTCTAAAATGTGTTTATTGTAATTATAGAACATATGAAGGTTTATGTGTAAAAAGTTTATAATCATATGTTTCTACTTAATAATTAGCATAATGAGGGAACATACATGTATATAATATTTATATAAAATATTAGTAATTAAAATATGCATATGCATATCAAATATTTCTAATCAATATTCTTAACACATAATATCATATAAAATGGTTAGGATAATATCTCAAAATACCAAATATTACCAACACTTTGATTTGAGATATTGTGCAGATTAGCTCAGGTCTGGAATCCAAGAGATCCGGGATAAATCAAGATGTCAGAATATTGAGGCAAATCCTGAAATCTAGCAACGGTAGAGACTCAGAGTATTATTTTCAGAATCTAGACATCGAGAGGATCTCCAAAAATCAAGATAAAATAGTACAAAAAATCCCAGAGACTGAAGCCATCAATACGCGGCGGAACCGCGGCCAAATAGGCCAATATGCGGTTGTTCCGCGGCGGTTCTAAGGCCGTTTGATGAGATATTTTGGTTATTGGATCGTATCAACATATATTCACAGATGATATCTAGGCTTTCTAGTTTCTGTGACTATAAATAGGACCGAGAGTTTCACATCTAAAATCATCAAACCGAAGAGATCAAGAGGTCCAAAGTAATCCGTGCATCCAGATGATCATCAGCTAGTCATCTACCTCCAACAAGAGAGAGAGCGAGAGCAAAAACTAGGGTTCTTTGTAATCTACTTTCAAAAAGAAGAGTTGTATGAAATAGTTGATTAATAAAGGTAGATCTTAGTTTACTTTCCGCACTTAATTTCTACGTCTTAATCATGTTTTTGTTCTTCTTCATCCTTCTACTTTAAACATGAGCGAGTAATTCCTAGCTTGCTAGGGTTCGTAGGCTAGGGTATATCAATGGATGATAAAATCATTTAACTTTTTTTATACATTTTAAAATCTATAAATTTTAGCAAAATAAATATTAACATCCTTATCGGGCGCGCTACCAATTTATTGCTAGTCACGATCACGATTTGAGATTGGTTTAAAACTTGTTTTGGTAAAGGCTAGATATAAATAGAGATCAATGCTAGGACAAAGGGTTAAGAGGGGGGAAACCCTGTTTCTTCCAAAAGAACCCTAATTTATATTCATCACTATCGATCTTGTTTTAAACTATTAAAAGATAAAATGAGTCATTTTTAATTATTTATCCATTACTATTAAGTTCTATAAACCCACAAGCCTCTTCTTTATAAATCTTACATCCACATTAAAATAGATCTACAAAAAACCACACTTCTTTTTATTAACTCGTCTAAAGTAAAAAAAAAGGTTCACGTTTCCCTGCGGATGACCCGTACTCATCACGGCTAGCTACTGGCGACACCATCCTGATTGCGGTTACTTTACGAACACTTTTCAACACATCACTCAAATAGCGCCATTGCCGGGGAAATGGTCGTAATTTTTTTCTTGCTATTCGGGTTGAATTCTTAAATCCATATCATAAAATAAACAAAACCGCATCTTGTGTATCTAACGATTATTGTGCGAGTTTTGCAAGGAAATCTGGAGTAACTGGAGCAAAAGAAAATAGATTCAGATACTTTCATCGTAGCCTAGAGGATAATAGGAGGGCACTGAAAAAAAATTAGCAAAAGATCCTTCCCTCTTGCGGTAGAACCACGGCGGCGTGGGGGAATTGGAGCGCCAAAATCCTTTGGTAATTTCCTAATATCTTTCTCTCTCCTCTAAGATCCAATATTCTAATTTTTCCTGCAGGATTCTTTGCAAATATCGCCGCTCAAAAATCTTTTTGCGTATTTTGATATCGGTTTGTTTGTGCATATCTTAACCGGACATTAAAGGGCAATAACCCAAATCCAGATTAGGTGGGAATTTCATCACCCTTCCTAGGCCTCACAAATCACAAAACGAGCATACATTCACCCTACATTAATTAAAAAATATCTAGACCAAGCCTCTAAAGACTGTCGTGCTCAATTAGGACAGAGGAGGGTCATGGGTAATCTATCGCTTATCTGCATTTCTTTTGTGGTGTCTAGGCAAGTGCGACTAAGAAAAGTGGTTACTTAATTAGGCCCGCTATTTCGGTGATTCGTATAGCGGATACCTCCTACTTACCTGGCACTTACCTGGCCACAAAAGTGATAAAGAGGTGGTAGAGGATTGATCCTGTGGTTTGTCCTTTAGAAGTCTAAGAGCGGTCTAGTGACTTGACCTAGGTGACCCTAGTTCTAGAGTTTGATTGTGCATTTTTTGATTTATTGAGTCAAGTCTTAAGTCCGACTTTTATCAAAACAAAACTTTTAAAAATAGTTCTCACATATCACATGCTGCCATGTGCACTAAACCAGCTTAGTGCAAGATCAGCTGGACACGGGATTCTAGTGCCCGTTTTTTCCGCGTTTCTGCTATCGACTCTGAAGTCGGTACTTCTTCATCTTCTATTTCTCCTCCACCCACCATATCTTCCGAGGTGGATGGATCTCCATCAGATTTTATCAATACCACCCTGCCACCACCCGTAGGTGTGCAAAATCCACCGCGCATTTCTCTTCAAGAAAGATGCTACCCCATACGTGGACCCTTTCCTACTTGTCTGTCTCTTCCACCAGCCAATGGGGATAATTTTGAAATTAAACCCTACTTCATCAACTTGTTGCCCAAATTCCACGGGCTTGAATCTGAAGATGCATACGTTTTCATAACCAAATTCGAGAACGTATGTGCAATGATGAGCACAACACAACTTTCTGTGGATGCTATGCGATTACGTCTTCTCCCTTTTATCCTGTGCGATCTAGCAGAAAAATGGCTTCATAGCACTGCCGCACATTCTATCGCTAAATGGGTCGAATTCATTATAGCATTCCTTAAGAAATTTTATCCCAATCACAAAACCGCCCGTGTTCGAAGCGAGATTAACAGTTTACCCAACTTCCCAACGAACCATTCTGGAAATGCTTTGAACGGTTTAAAGATCTTCTTGTACACTGCCCCATCACGGAATTGATAGATGACAGCTTTGCCGAATTATATATGAGGGTGTTAATCCTGCCACAAAACAAATACTTGAAACCATTGTCAATGCCATTTCATGTCAAAAGACGATGGTGAAGCTTGGCAATTTCTGGAAGATCTCGTCGAACAAACCTCACAATGGGAGAGCATTAGACTAATATCGTCTTCATCCAGTGCAGGTATCCATCAGCTCAACGTTTCCATCGCAGTGAAAGCCGAAATGGCCGCGATGCAAAAGAAACTCGAAGCTATCGAAAACAAAGTCTCGTCAACCTCCCTAAACCAAGTTACACTCATCAAAATCGTGTGTGGTTACTGTTTTGACCCATCACATTTAACGGAAGAATGTCCTTTGAATCACCCGTCTTAAGGTCATGAACAAACCAATGCTGTTTTTCAGCAACAACGTAGAAATGACCCTTATTCATCCATATATAATCAGGGATGGAGGAATCACCCTAATTTCGCTTGGAACCAAAACCAGTCTAAAAATCAAAATCGGTTTCCAAACTAAAATAATTATCAAAGGCTTCCTTTATAGCAACAGCAGGCACCACAACAAAATCAACACCTCTTTCAACCGTAATCTTTTCAAAACCCGGCCAACAACTTTGATCCTTATAATAATATTTCAATGGTCTATACCGATAAAACCTCTGCGCTCGAACGTAACTTAGAAACGTTCATTAAACAATCCACACAAACGACAGTTAATTTAATATCTTCTATCCAAACGTTAGCGCAACACACTGCTTCCCACAGTGAAAGCATAAAATCGACAGAAGCACAACTTGCACAGTTAAATGCCGCAATGAGCGAGAGAGAGAAAGGGAGACTTCCATCTCAACCTCTACCAAATCTCGGCCAGTCACAAAGCACGAATATCATCTTTCAAAATCATAATGTGAGTGCCGTAACTACGTTGAGATCGGAAAGAGTGCTGAATAACAATGTTGGTAAACAAGTTGAAGTCGAGGATATTGATGAAACCCCGGCTACTACTTCTATCCTATTTCGTCTAATCCAACATCTTCTTCCGAGTCTATTCTCCATTTTCCATTAGGCTCGAACTCCCATCCCACTTCCTTGAAGGAATTACTATCTACAACCATCCCAAATCCAATTTTGGGATCCATTCCATCCCTACAAACTTCTCCACAAAAGTTGGACCCGACCCTTATTGATAAAGCTCCTTTTCTATACAGGTTGAGGGCCAACAGACCAAGTCCCCAAATGGAGAAGATTGTGGATATTTTTAAGCAAGTTAACATAAATATTCCTCTCCTAGATACTATCAAACAAGTTCCTTCCTATGCGAAAATTTTAAAGGACTTATGCATTAGGAAGAGGAAAACTCAAGTACCTAAAAAGGTTTTCTTAGCGAGTAACATAAGCAATTCTTTTACCCAATTGGTGCCCACGAAACGTAAGGAACCCGGTTGTCCTACAATATCTATAACTATTGGGGGTAAAACTATCAATCGTGCTCTACTCGATTCAGGTGCTAGTGTTAACTTGCTTTCGTATTCTGTTTATGAGCAATTAGGGATAGGAGAGTTGAAACATATGTATTGCACTCTCCAGATGGCCGATCGATCTATCACCCACCCTAGGGGTGAGCTAGATGACGTGTTAATCAAAGTCAGGGAATTTATATTCCTTGTGGATTTTATAGTCATAGATACACAACCTGTGGCGAACCGACGGAACCAAATTCAGGTAATTCTAGGTCGACCTTTCTTAGCAACTTTAAACGCGATAATCAATTATCGTAACGGTTCTATGAACCCGTCCTTTGGGAAGATGACAATTGAGCTTAACATTTATAAGCTAGGAAGTCAACCCTCCGAACCCTATACTCAGATAAGTGATGTATGTTTTGTCGACAGTTACGAATTTAAGGAGCTTCATGATTCTGATCTCAACGCCACGAGTGCGTTTTTGTTTGATCCTACTATCTATTATACAAGTGAAGACCTTTATGTCGATAAGTCCACACCTAAGTCCGAACCTTTTGACTTGTCAAATGATTTAGTCGAGCTATCCGAATTTCATAAGTTCCGTTCCAATGAGATTATCATTCGGAATATCGATGAAAGTAATGAAGACATTTTTACCGAAGAACTCGCATTCCTAGAAGACATGAGAGTTGTGATGAATCAACCCCCACCCAAAGAAATTGAACCGCCACCCCTTCTTCTTATCAAGAACGAGAATGCGAGTAATGCAACATCACTGTTTCGTCTCTACCAACCGAGACGTAAACCCGATCGATTACGCCTTTTTTCTCCCCACTTCTTCACATCTATGATCTTCCACCAACCCTGTTGTTACATCGATAAAATATTCGAATGGTTGGTGTTGAATTTTGGTCTCTGTAAAGCTTTGCATAGGTCAATAACTTTACCCCCTCTTATAATTTTAAATGCTTAATACTGTTTTACTCAATTTTTTTTGGGGGGGGGGGAGAAAAATATTTTGGCTCTTGACAGAAAAACAAATTTTTTTTAAAAAATTGTGAGCCAAAAATAAGTTTGGGAAATGATTTCATTGTCATTAATTCTTGTCCCCTTTACTAACTTTTCCTCCCAAGTCTACAGATTTTAAACTTAAAAGATGACATTAGTTAGGACACTGCTGCAAATAGGTTTGGAGGAGATTTGTGCTTATTTACGCATCATTTTTTGCATTATACTAAATAAAAGCACAAATTTTTTTTGATAATGAAAATTAGAAAGTAAAAAATACATATGAAAGATAGGAAGAGGTTTAAGAAAAGTAAGAAAATTAGATGTTTTATAACGAAGCTAGTAATAGATAGTCATGAGCTGTTGTCCCAAGAGTTAGTAAGATGAAGAAAATCACTAATCTGAGGATAGAAATAAGTCTGAAAAATAATCCATATTCTTGAGTCCAAACATCTAAACGTCGACACCCTACTATACGCACTTGCACACATCTTGAAATTTGGGATAGTAAGGTTACCTTGAAATGCTCTTGTTTAAAAGTCTTAGTTTGAAGAAAAAATATATAAACAAAAATATAAATGAAAAAAATGGTGAAGAAAAATGAATATCGGTTTTGTAATTACTTAAGACAGCATAAAAAATATAGCGAGGGTGCCTTATCACCTAGTACTTTAGACCAGCTGGTTTGGGAGCCACTGCTAAGCCTTAGGCGTTGCAAAACTAGGATATTGCTAATTAAGCCTTAAAGAGTGAGCACATTTTGTAATTGGTTGGTTAGTACCTCAAGAAGTATTAACGGCCGCATGAAGAATGTGTGAGCAATTCCATCTATAAAACATTCACCTACTAAAAAGTACTAAGGAAGATGGATAAGAGTATGATAGCTTGAATTGAATTCTCTAAGTGTAAGGATGTCTTTTACATACACTTAGGGGTATATGATCGATATTTGGAAGAAAGGTAGGGAGGAAAACTAAAGGCAATGTTTTATTGAGAGATGATGTGATTTCTGACATCGTTTCATGACTATTAAGATAGGGCTCTTGGCTACTAAAAAGCTAGTGTAGTTTGAAACTCTTATTTTCAAGTTCTTTCTTTTATATGTTCTTTATCTTTGTATGTAACTTTCATCATCCGTCTTTTATTATGGGATTTTGTGGGTGTAATCCGCTGAAAACCCTCAGGAGACAACACTCCTCCTACTAGAGACACCTAGAGGTTTAAAGGCTTGTTGCACGTGCTAAGTGCAATCGTGTTGCATATGAAAGTGTGCTAGGTTTTTTTTTTCTTTCTTCTTCTCTTTAATAACTAGTTTGCTCGGGACGATCAAACTTAAGTTTTGAGTATTTAATTAGTCTAAAATATTGCATATTTGAATGAATATTTTTTCCATTATTGTTAAGTTCTAAAAGGTGTTTATTGTAATTATAGAACATATGAGGGTTATGCATAAAAAGTTTATTATCATATGTTTCTACTTTATAATTAACATAATGAGGGAAAATACATGCATATAATATTTATATAAAATATTAGTAATTAAAATATGCATATCATATCAAGTATTTCTAATCCATATTGTTAACACATAATATCATATAAAATGGTTAGGATAATATCTCAAAATACCAAATATTATTAACACTTTGATTTGAGATATTGTGCAGATTAGCTCAGGTCTGGAATCCCAGAGATCCGGGATAAATCAAGATGTCGGAATCAAATCTGCCAGACTATTGAAACAAATCGAGAAATCCAGCAACGACAGAGACTTAGAGTATTATTTTCAGAATTTATACATCGAGAGGATCTCCAAAAATCAAGATAAATAGAACAAAAAACCCAGAGACTGAAGCCATCAATACGCGGCAGAACCGCGGCCAAATAGGCCAATATGCGGCGGTTCCGTGGCGGTTCTAGGGCCGTTTGATGAGATATTTTGGTGATTGTATCGTATCAACGTATATTCACAGATGGTATCTAGGATTTCTAGTTTCTATGACTATAAATAGGACCGAGAGCTTCACATCTAAAATCATCAAACCGAAGAGATCAAGAGGTCCAAAACGATCCGCGCATCCAGGTGATCATCAGCTAGTCATCTACCTCCAACAAGAGAGAGAGCGAGAGCAAAAACTAGGGTTCTTTGTAATCTACTTTCATAAAAGAGAGTTGTATGGAATAGTTGATTAATAAAGATAAATCTTAGTTTATTACTTTTCGCACTTACTTTCTGCACTTAATTTCTGCATCTTAATCATGTTTTCATTCTTCTTCATCATTTCTTCTACTTTAAACATGAGTGAGTAATTCCTAGCTTGCTAGGGTTCGTAGGCTAGGGCAGATCAATGGATGATAAAATCATTTAACTTCTTTTATAAATTTTAAAATCTATAAACTTTAGCAAAATAAATGTTAACATTCTTATCGGGTGCGCTACTAATTTATTGCTAGTCACAACCATGATTTGAGATTGGTTTAACACTTGTTTTAGTAAAGGCTAGACATGAATAGAGATCAATGCAAGGACAAAGGTTAAGAGGAGGGAAGCCCTAGTTTCTTCCAAAAGAACCCTAATCTACATTCATCATTATCGATCTAGTTTTAAACTATTAAAAGATAAAATGGGTTATTTTTAATTATTCATCCATTACTACTAAGTCCTATGAACCCTACAAGACTCTTCTTTATAAATCTTACATCCGTATTAAACTAGATCTATAAACAACCATTCTTCTTTTAATCAACTCGTCTAAAGCAAGAAAAATGTTTACGTTTCCCTGCGGATGATCCGTACTCATCGCGGCTAGCTACTAGCAACACCGTCCTGATTGCAGTTACTTTACGAACACTTTTCAACACATCAGTCAATATCTGATGGTGCCCAGTTCACAAATGAACTCCAAATCCAACAAATTTCTTAGACTGTATCATCCACTGAATTTAATCAGTATCCTATGCCATGCCTTCCTTAGTATCTACTTGGACCACCTGTCCAACATACCGTCCCATAAAAAGAGGGAAAAGTATAACTCTGGCAGCCACTCTGTCATCCAGGTCACTTTGGAAGCCAGAAATGATAACCACCTCCTGAAAGAGGCTGCCGTTACCATATACCAAGAACATCCACTTATGTTTATAACCGCTTCCCAATGTTTCTCCAGGATTGGATTAATATATATGCTTATTGCATCTAGTGCAAAAGCAATATCTGGTATGGTACTTGATATCTCATGATTGACTCAATTGCCTAAGTAAGAGATATGCCAATCATGCAAATCCCTCCCCTCATCAGTCTCGAAGACATCTCTTTAGAGAGGGTGACTCTATCACCTGCGGGCATACCACCATGCCAGGAGTCGTCCATTCTAAAACACTTTAGAATAGCGTCAAGTACCAAAATTAGGACACTTCCCAAATCTAGATCTAAAACCATAGATCTAGTTACCATAATCCTTGATATTTTATCCAGATCCTATATGGAGAAAACACCTAGTGACAACCGCAGTATAACCGATCGTAGTATAGGAATATCACTTTCTATAAAGAGCATATCATCCAAATATCAGGACATCACTCCTTACTATCTTCTTACCAGGTCCATCTATTGTTCTGATGAAGTCAATCTCTATGACTGTCACATCAAAACTAGATGATCTATCTCCGCTGTACTTGCTCTATTCTATAAATAGACATAAGCTACTTGCCCACCATGCTTCCGCTGCTCCTACCGACTACAACAATCCTCTGGTAGAGTCATATACACGTGCACTTCTAAAGCTAATTTAGAGCGGCATTATATTCATCCTCCTGCTAGATCTCATAGTCTAGAACAGCAGTAGCGGCAAGTTTGGGTAATTAAAAACCTCCCTGTCACCGTCTTTGAGGAGACCAAGTACCTCTCGGGTGCCTGAAGTTACCCACCAAATCTGCGGAGTGGCTAATGGATCGTCAAAACCAATTGAATCTTCAGGTTCTACTAAATTTTCAGTAATTGTTTGTGGTTCTGGAATCAATTCCAGTTCTACCATACTCCCACTAATGTTTTCTGAAATGAATTCATTTTACTAAAACCATGGCGAGTCAAGAACAATATAACTATTGATCTTCTAGATGGTATAATTTTAACTCTCGTCAATGCCCGGGATAACCTACAAACTGCCATTACTGAAACGTGCCTAGAGTTTATCCGGATTCTGGTATTAAGCATAAGCCGGACAACTTAATATACCTTAACATCGTTAACATATGAATCCATTCTATATCTAATATAGAAACAAAGGCACTAATTGGAACTAGATTCAAATTACATGCAGTCGTTCCCAGTGCATATCAACTAAATGGAAGAAGGCCAAGCAGCATTACTCATCAAGGAGCGTACTCACGGATGAGTAATCTAAGAGAGAAGCAAGTTCTCAAAACTATTACTTACGACGGAATACCTAGTATAAGTATCTACATCTTCGATCACCTTGAAGAATCCTGATACATGCAACATATTGTTCTCTACTTTATTCTTATACCTATATCTTCTCAAAATATGGACCTTGTATTTAACGAAATACTTGTCTAAAACTAAAGAAGTCAAGAGCAAACAGAATATAGTACGAGTACCAACCCCTTTGTCCTAACAGATATCGGAAAACATACAATACTTTATATAAGTTCTTTGAGTTCAATAACTCAAAGCCTGTGCGTCGTAGGTTGAAAACTGTACCATGGTTAAGAAGAATTACACCCTGTTGAATGATCCTTACCTAACCATCAACTGATATAGGTAAATGTTATAGATATAATTTCAAAAATTTATATCTCACTTTATAAAATAAACGTACAGATATATCAGTTTGAAATTGGTGCATAACGATGGATATTCAAAACCAAATATTTGCCGTCAGGCAAAACCCAGGCGATTTCCTCAAATATCACCAATTACAAAGAATTCCGATACCATGAAGATATATTCACCCAATTCCCAGTATTCTACTCCCACTCAGTATCTGTAACGCCATACAGATGTGAGAATCAAGTCTGGTAAATATATACTTGGAGTTAGAATCTAATTGTGAAAATAGTTTTCAATTAACACCGCACAGTAAAACTGAAATATGAAAATGTTTCGAAGGGGTAGCTGGGTACTCCTAGTAATACCTCTTCCACTATCCATATTCATGACAATAACCGTATATTTCTTTTCCCTCACTCCAATCCCTTTATATGTCTTTATTTCTTACCTTATGTACACCACACTTAGGCTAATTGGTTTTTTTCCTTCCCTACCTTTCATCACCTGCCTATGGTTTGGAAGATGACTATCTAATAAGTGTAATGGGTGTACTCTTCTAACACCAGGAGCCCTCGTAATCCGAGAGAAGGTAAAGAGAAAAGACAACTGAATAATCCTTATTCTATTTTTCCAGAACCAGAATCCATCCTCGATCAGAAACAAGTTTCTTCGAGTTTGTATGTAACTATACGATAGCATATCTAATCAATATGGATCTTCATAGTGATATGGAGTGTTATGGAGAAATGCAAAGGGGAAGTAGGAGTGGCAGGGGTATACGCAGCTTCGTCGTGAATGATAGTAGTGGCAATTTCCTTTGCCCCCACTCTAATCCCTTTATATATCTTTACTTATTACCTTCTGTACACCCACTTAGGCTAATTGGTTTTCTTCCTTCCCTACTTTTTGGCACCTGCCTATGGTTTGGAAGAAGACTATCCAATAAGCGCAATATGTATACTCTCCTAATACTAGGAGCCCTCTCAACCTGAGAGAAGGTAAAGAGAAAAGACAACCGAATAACCCTATTCAATTTCTCCAGAATCAGAATCCATCCTCGAATTGAATCAAGTTTCTTCGAGTTCGTATGTAACTATACGATGGAATATCCAATCAATATGGATCTTCATAGTGATACAGAGTGTTATGGAAAAATGCAAAGGGAAAGTAGGAGCGGCATGGATATATGCGACTAAATGACAATCCAAAAGCCAAAGTGTTTTAAGAAGGTTCGGTTAACTTGGTTCATGAGTTTTTAAGGTCAGGCCATGGTCGCTGCCAAAGAGAGAGAGAGAGAGAGAGAGAGAGAGAGAGAAAAGAAACACTCATCGTGCACTCTAATCTAGATTAGATTGGTTAATCACTTTATCTAATCAGGATAGCTCCCACTATTTTCTCGAATTCTCCCTCAAACCCTAAAAGGAGAATTAGTCGGGATCATTTGAAAATTACCCGAGGAGTAATACCTACTCATCAGTGGGAATCGGGATCCAACTATCATCGCATGATAACTTGATAGAAGCCACTCAAGTCACCACACTCCAGAAGGCATGCGCATGCCTGGTAAGTTTCCTGTATATTTTAAACTCCCGATGTGGTTTTTACCTCTAGGACCCAAGTGACCTTGACACAGTCAACAAATCAAAGAGTCTTAGTCAAGTTCAACCCGTAATTATCTTGATTGCATTAAACCCACCCGTACGAGCCCTTGACACAGTCAACAAGGCCGCACGACTGTCCTAACCAATCGTATTGTATGCTATAAATAAGCACCATTTAGCTACCGCACACTACGCCTTGACACAGTCAACAAACGTAGCAAGAATACTAAGTACTACTCGTAGGAAATGACAGAGGGCTACAACCGGTTTTTGGCGAAAAACCTTTGACGCAATGAACTTGATATCGTTGAAGGAACCTGAGCGGTTTTACAAATATATAGTGGCGTAAACTTTTGCTAAAAATGTCACTCCCTGTGAAGGGATTTCGGCTCTTTCCTCATTGAATGAGGTGTAGGATATTCCTAACCGAATACCACGATGTAAAGCAAAAGAATCGACAATAGTGAAGTTATTATAGTGATGCAAACTTTTGCCCAAGAGGTCATTTCCTATGAAGGGATCTCGGTTCTTGCCTCGTCGAATGAGGTGCTGGATATTCAGAACTGAATACCACTGTGCAAATCAAAATGAAATGTCTGTAATAACAATTTTCAAAATTGGTTCCAACAATATCATATAGGTTTGTTTTTCCTTTCACTAATCAAAGTTAACACAGTCCCATCAATTAATCCATATCACACCAGAAAAAGGAACGAAAATACAATGTACGTATATGCCATCTGCATTCTCCATGCGGCCCCGTCATACACCGTTAGGTTACTTAATTAACGGCAGAGCGGGGGTTGGACTAGTGCGGATGCAAAACATATACAACATCTACTAGTATATATAAATATATATATATATAACATTCGTCCCAGGCATGATATAAGCAACATCACAGAACATCAACAAGTAACACATAATGGTGGATAATCTTGGAGACTCGGGTTTCATTTGAGCCGCAAATGAGACCTGATGTTTCCGGTCATGTGGATAGCCCATGCAATGAAAACCTGGACCCCTAGGAGCGCGGCAAATTACCCGCCAATCCCAAAAGTGAGGCAACCCCAATCAACAAAGTGAATGGGCCACCCAGCACTTCACAGAATCCAGTAACTTGAGCACTCCACCGTGGGTCATCCTATACCCCCTATGAGTGCGGCGAATAGTCTGCCAATTCTAGAGTAAGGCTCCCTCCGTCTCAACGCCATGATATGCGGGCCCGTTGCCCTTTAGAACCCGGCTATTCGAGCACTCCACCGCGGGGTAATCCTAGTACAGAAAAGAAAAGTATATATACAATGGCGACATCGACCCCAACCCGGTCATGCCTCAATAAAAGAATATACAATCTGGCAAAGACGACAGTCCATATGTCGGACGCTCACCCCGCAATACTAAATATACAAATGAATCTGAACTGTTCAACTACCATTGCACCACTGGCTATCCACCATGACAATCCAACCATAATATCAGCATAACCCAGAGCATCAATGTGAATATCACATTCGCAAACCCGTCTAGTTGAACATATAGCAAGTAGTCGGGATGTACCGCTCAATGATATTCACGATCGCAGATATTATCACATGCACTGATAAACACATACTTAAAATTTCGATCGACTAAACTTTTCCAAATTGGCCCCAAATGCAATCCAGCACTCAAACAGATCTGGACCAAAACCAAATATCCCAAAAATCATATTTCCATTAAATAGAGTTCTAGAAGAAATTTGGAGCAAAATTTCCACAAAACCGCCAATAGGCATGGTATGCGGCGGTTCCGCGGCCAAATTATTGGCTTAGATGCTCAAATTTCTTCTGGTGCCTTATAAATGCCTGCACGTAGTTTTAAGATGCTCTGAATGATTTTTTGAACAAGTTTTAAAATCGGCAGCGGGCATGTCGAAATGGAAAAACCATTCGGAAAAATGGGTCGATCGACATTTTAACCTTGTGCAAATTAGCTAGTAATGGTTTATGGGGTGGCTTTGATACCATGTTGGGTTATGATAGCGTCCTGGCCATCTACCGTGGCCGATGCGGAACATAAATGACGTTTAAAATCTTGGCGCTAACGAACCCGTCTAGAATCGAACTATAAAGCTATACTGGCAAACTAACAAAGAGCTAAACTGCTATGATAGAAGGATTATACCGAATGATCCGTGTTCTTTGGTCTTTTACCATCATCCTTAGCTCCTTGAGGTGTCCACGATTGAGCTTGGCCGCCGGTCTTCCTCCATCGAAGATGATCCACTCGAGGGAGACGATGCAGGCTCTAGCTTCGCCCAGAGAAGCAATCGACGCTCCAAGGTTGCTAGCAATGGAGAGTGGGGTGTAAGAATATTTCACTATCTTTTTCTCTCATACCTCATGCTCAAGTGAGCAATCAAAGAAGAAGAAAGAAGAGATGAGGAAAACCATGAGCATGAGCAACTCAAGAAAAAAGGCTAAGTCTTCAAGAGAGTGAATGAATGAATCAAGAGTAGTATGTAGAAAAGAATAGCTAATCATTTATTTTAACCATGCAAGAAAATATCTCACACATTTTACAATAAACAATCAAGAGCCATACCTCTCTACATACCTCCAACCATGCTCATGCCACCTCACCCTCCACCTCATTTCGATTATGTGGATAGCCCGTGCAATGAAAACCTGGACCCCTAGGAGCGCGGCAAATTACCCGCCAATTCCAAAAGTGAGGCAACCCCAATCAACAAAGTGAATGGGCCACCCAGCACTTCACAGAATCCAGTAACTTGAGATTTTCTAAAAAGAAAATCATATAATGAGGTGTCCATCTTCTAGAAGATATTCCGTATAATTATTGAATACAAGACGGTATATGTATCGAAATACATATATGCGTATTCGTATAAAAATACGAATAGCCAAGAGATAAAATGAATAGTGAACAATAATACTAGAACACATATATAAATATATATTATTAAATCAAAAGTTGATTTAATAATCCGGCTCAATTCTAAGCCGTTAGTATTATCAACCGTCCGATAAAAGTCTGTGTAACTTATATACATATTTAATCGGACACCTATATGTACCAACATATGTCATCTACATTATATCGCCTGAACCGTGAAAATCCTCTGTGTGGGACTCTAAAGACTCGTCAATATGCTGGCAGTGGTTTTAACCACAAGCACGTTAGCAACACTAGCTGTACGTAACGGCCACCAAGGTATTGAGTGAAAGGAAGGCCGGCGAGCAAACTCATCCGAACCCCTACTGAGCCTGTCAGTAACAATCTCCGTACAGTCCGGTCTGTTCGTCTAAGAGTATCACATATAGAGTCTAGAGGGTAGATAAAGTCAAACCCCTAACAACGCGATATTTCGTGTTGGTATGAAGCCCTTCACCAACTGAGAAACTACTGATTCAAATCAGTAATTCTCTTCTACCTTGGCCAAGAATTTCTGGTGATGGCCACCCGTGCACCCCGTGACATCAACCCCCAATATCAGGAGAGACGGATCTCCGACGATCCGCTCACTACCTCCATGTGGCTTGGGATTGTACCCAACTAAAACCTGTTTGCATGACTCCTTTGAGCCGTTGTAGGGTAATAATCAAAGCACACTGGGAACTCACACAAGACAAATGACGATCTCAGGTTGATAGACTAACCTGTACCATGTCACCTGGGAATTGCTATCTGACAATAGGTATAATACCAACTGGTATGTTCCCGGCGAGTCCGTCTAGTGTACTCATAACCCAATGAGCACCTGTATACTATCTTAGGTGACTAACTAACACCAATGGCTTATGAGACCGGCCACCGCTCCTCGTCGGGGTCTCGATAAGTATACACTAGTCTACTCCGGAGTATCAATGCCCAGTCTCAATACTTCCTCGACTAAGGACACTTAAGGATGTGCTTATAGACCACCCGCTCTCATATATATGATCGCTATCATAATGCTGGTAGTCAAGCAAGAATCCTATGGGCTCTATCAACATCAACATGTAATAGTGATCTGTAATACCATATAATTTATGTACATGATGATAAAGGCAAACCGGATAGCATATTATCATTTTTAATAAGAATGTTCTACCCGTATAGGTCCTCCCTCAATCATCACAATTGCGTGCCTGCGATTACAATAATTGACTTGAGGGCACTATAGCCAACATAATCTAACTCAGACGATGAGATAATACAGTCACAAAAGCTATCAGGTATAAAGGAAACTGAGCGTAATGGATATAAACAAAAGAGACAACTAACCGGTGATCTCAAAGGAATGATACAGCGGGTTCACTGGTCTGGATCTCCGCGATCTTCTCGAAATAAGGGAGGTCCACTTTTCCTCTGAGCATGCATACTCATGTCGTCAGAGCGGCATAATATTATAATATAATAATACTAAACATGTGACAGGAAATAGTGAAGTATGAAACAACGGTATAAAGCAGTAACATGAATGTATAAAATAACATAAACAAGTAGCAGTAGTGGGAATGTCATGGCGGTAATCTAGGTTAATATGCGAGTCACTAAGCTAACAGTCTTTATTCCATTTGAAATCGGTCAGTGGAAGGTATCCTCATGTTTAGCAAGGGTCTCGTGCATGCTTGAGACAATGGTCAAAAATATGCCCGGGACATAACCCTATCAGCCGTGCCGCCATGCAAAAATATCTACACGTATCACGCTGCTAATATTGAATGATCATCCTCTAAAGTATTAAATACCTCCCTAAATATGAGTTCGATTCCACCTTGATTTTCGCATTTTTGCCAGGTTTCAATATATGTTCATGTATCTAACTGGTTGTATACAAGTACGCATCCCTATCGCTTTTCAATCACTATCCCCGTTCGATCAATTTCACTGTTTAATCACTTCACTGGCATACTTGATACAACCAATCGATACCACTATCACTTGACAATGCGCTATAAACACTAGGGTATCAATATAAATGGTCACTGATCACTACAGGTAAAACGGTCAAGCTATATAATGAGAATGCAGTAAAATACCCTAAGAATATAACACGAGCATTCGGTGTTGTTCATGTTGTGAAAATCACGGTTAATCATACGTGTAGAATCAGACAAAATAATATAAAAGGCATAAACAGTAAACTTAGTTATCTAAGCAAAAAAAAAAAATTGGTTCCGAATCAATTGAGGTTCTGATTAGGGAGATACGATTATTTCAAAGAGATTGTTCGCTGAGGAAATCCCAATTTCTGAACTGGAAGTCCAATTTCACGAGCAGTTTACTATAGATTGTGTTTAGATTCAAGTGTTTCTCCAGTTGAATAAAACCTAGCTCTATTTGTTAGGTTTATAACACATCAAGAAGATCAGTAATATCCTCTGTACACTAGGAGATATGTTCAGTTTAGTGTCAAAGTATATAAACTGTCATTGCAGAAAATTGTAGGATATGTCAACGATCTAAAATATATTTAAAATAACAACGATGGTAAAATTGAATGAGACCAAAAACATAAGTTATATAACTTAATTATCTACGCGATTATATAGGACTTCGCATATTTTTAGTTTTATGTAGGGATGTATAGGCGATTAAATTCAGGTATCAACATGAAAACTGCAGAAATCAGCCGTATACATTGATAATATAAATTCTGTTTAAATATCAAATAGTGACATAATTCAGTGGAACTAGTGGCATAAGAAAGCTAACTCAATTTCCTACGTATCTATATAAGGTTCTACACATTTACACATTCGAACAGTGAGTTACATGTGTTTGATTTCAAGTATTCGTAGAGATTTCTATTCTAGGCTGCAGTCCAGAGTCACAAATCCCTTGAGTTTTCTCTATCTAAATGATACTATATTTAGTAAAAGTCACTATAGATTCATAGGTTATCCAGTCCTCTTCGTATCGAGTCTAAGAACGCTACGATCCAATTTTCATACGATTTATTATGAATTTTACGGGATGTCATGTACGGGAAAAACCAGATTTCGTACCGGTTATCGGAGACGTCACTTTATGTGTGAAATCTGGTTATTTTACATCCAAATTTCTACACTATGTTCGTTATCTGTAAAGTAAGTTATTTACCACAAGTTTCGCTATTTTAAATGGGTCTTCGTCTATGGTTTGCATCACAATTCCAAGAATATTTACGATCTAAACTCATTTATAGACGTATCTATTTATTATAAATTTTTTTCGGATAATCGTTTAAAATATCATGATAACAAGTGAAGAATTTCACTTGCCTTTGGCGACAGTGGCATGGAAATGACGATGAGTGTGGCACGGGTACGATCATGGCACGGCATGACCAGGGTTTGGCTAGTGCTCGGTCTTGGGACTTGGCGTAGGTACGATGGAGTACAGGGCCTGGCGCGGGGTAGCGACGTGTGGATGTGAAGAAGAGACGGTGACGACAAGGAGGCCATCGGCGAAGGTGATAGGCGTGGCACAGTGAGGCTCGAGTTTGTGAGTAGCTTAGTAGTGGTGATGAGATTATGGTAGCAGCGAGGAGGTGAGCGGTGGGTGGACGACAAGGTGTCGGTTGCTGGAGGGTTCGTCGGTGGCACGAGGCATCAGTGGTCATGTAGGTAGTTAGACTCGGCGATGGTGGAGCTAGGGAGTGGAAGCTCATGGGGTTGCAGTTGGTCTTCGAGAAGAGTTTGAGGAAAGAGGAGGTGGAGGGGCTGGTGGTTGAGGAGACGATCGACTGTAGCGAGGTGGTCGACATGAGCTTCGGTGGTGGGTGGTTGCAGACGTTAGTGGCTGGTCGTGGGTGTTGGAGTTGGATACTCAGGTTGTTGGGAGTGGGGTCGGTGAAGGGAAGCGCTAGGGAGTAGGAGAGATGGCGAGCGTCTCTAGTGGAGGTCGACGGTGACGGAGAAGGGTCCGGCAACGGTGGTGGAACTCAGGTGTGTGGGCGTGCAGTGATGAGAGAGAGAAGGAGAGAGAGCGAGTGAGATAGAGATTTTGAGAGAGAAAGAGAGTTGTTGAGAGAGATTATGGAGACAGCGAGGGGATCTTGGGGTTCGTTGGGGACGTGGGCGAGGTCGCGGAGGCGAGCGGGTCACGAGGGAGGTTGCGAGGAAGAAGGGAACATGGGGCTTTTTTGTAAGGGAAAAGAAGAAGAGGAGGAGGAAGGAGTCAGGTCAGGTGAGGGTGTGGGTTTGGGTTCATGGGCCTTAGACCGGGGCTTGGGTACAGGTTAGGGTTTAATTAGTGTTTAATTGGGGTTTAGAACTTAGGGTTTAAATTAGTTAGGAAAAATAAAATAAAATTAGGAAAAGAAATCCAAAAATATTTATTAAAATTTATGAAAATTTTTACAAAGAAATGGGGATTTACATCATACCTTCCTTTCAAAAATTTCATCCTCGAAATTTAAAAAACGAAACACAGAAAGCAACGAACAAACAAACTACTCGAAAAGATGCGGAAAACGATAACGACAGGTTAGCTACTCAAAATATGGGGAAGGCGTTGACGAATCCTATCTATGTAGCTATTTTCTCCGCGGGCACCCGTTGACATGATGCTCACCGGATCCACAAATCAAATATTGTCCTTTGGTCTGACGAATGTCTCTGTGAAGGTACCCCAGTCTCTTGCAATAACCGTAAACCGGGGTTTTTCGCCGCCGCTGCCGCTGCAGAGAAACGGATGAGCGCTTCATCTGTACTACTCCTTGCCTCAGGATTGGGATCACTCCGTGAGAAGGAGCCGCTTCTTCTGATTGAACCACTGGGGACCTCTTATCCGGGGTTTGTTGACTTTTAGCCTTTTCCACCAATCTTTCTTAAACTCGAGCAGCGTTCAGTACCTGAGCGAAAGTCTTCAGGTCGAGTGAAGCTATCAGCTGTTGAATATCAATATCAAGCCCATGCTGAAATCATCTAGCTTTGTTTACCTCTGTGGCTACCATATATGGGGAAAATTAGCTCAGCCTGTTGAAGTCTACTGCATAGATGTCTACAGAGCGACCATTCTGCTTCAAAGTGATGAAATTTTCTTCCATCTCTGCCTTGGCGGTAGCCGAAAAGTAAAGGTATAGGAAACACTCGGTGAATGTGCTCTACTAGATTTGATTATCCAGTCTTCTCTTCTTAACGGTCCACCATGTATGGGCCTCATCTTCTAACTGGATCTTCACTACGTTCACTTTATCTTCATTTGGGATTAGAGCAGTATTCAGTCGAAAATATTGCACATTTGATATAACATTTTCCTTACTTTTCTTAAATATTTAAAAGTGTTTATTATAAATATAGAACATATTTGGGTTTATCTGCAAAATACTATATGTTTATATATTATAATTAACATTATGAAGGAAAATATATGCATATAATATTTATAAGATATTTTGATAATTTAAATATGCATATCATATCATATCAACTAATCTTAATCAAATTGCTTAAAGATTTATTGCCATATAAAAGGATTAAGATTATATCTCTAATATAACAAATATTACTAACATTATTCATGGAGATATTGTGCAGATTTAGCTCAGGTCAAGAGATCAAGATATTCAAGATGTCAGGATAAAAAATCTGCCAATAAAATCGTAGAATCAATACTGGCAGAGACTCAGGAAATATTTCCAAAATCCAGATATGTAGAAGATCTCCACATGTCAACATGAGGCCACAGCAGAAAACCCAAACCCTAAGCCCACCAAAGCGCGGCGGTTCTGCGGCCAAAATGCCCTAATTGCGGCGGATCCACAGCCCTTTTGTGTCCGTTGGATCTGAGATTTTTGGTGGGTGATCATGATTGCATATCTTAACCTATGAGATCTAGAGTTTCTGATTTGAGGGCTATATAAAGGACCGAAGGCTAAAGTTAGAAATCATCTCCTTTAATACGAAGCAAATCACTGTCAAAAAACAAGAGATCCACGACAGGTCCGCGATTCGACGTGATAGAGCGACGTGAATATCGACGGAGCAAATATTTCCTACGAGGCAGGGATCGAGAGCAACTTCTTTCTCTTGCAATCTAAATTCGAAGGATTTGTACTTATAAAATTGATTAATAAAGGTAGATCATTAGCTTAATTATTTCACATTTACTTTCCGCATTTAAATTCTGCATTATGATTTCCTTCTCTATCCCTTCTTCTTCTTCTCCAAACATATGTGAGTAATTCTCCGCTTGATAGGGTTCGTAGGATTATGGTAGAACAATAGATTAGAAAATATTTTAACTTCTTTTATATCTTATGAAGTTTATAAAATTTAGCAAAAGAATCGTTAATATCCTTATCGGGCACGCTATCAATTTATTGATAGTCTCGACTGCGATTTGAGATCAGATTAACAATTGTTTTGTTAAGGGCTAAATTATTTTGTTAAGGGCTAGACATGAATATAGATCAATGAAGGGACAAGGGTCAATAGTAGGAAAACCCTAGTTTCTTCCAAGAACTCTAATCCTCATTCATCATTATCAATCTAGTTTTAAATCTATTAAAAGATAAAAAGAGTCATCTTTATTAGTCATCCATCAACTACTAAATTCTAACGAACCCTACAAGCCCTCTTCTTATATATTCCACATCCGTGTTCAATATAGATCTAGAATCACTCTCCCCTTCTTTCAATCAACTCGTCTAAACTAATATTAAAAATTCGACGCATCCCTGCGGATGACCCGTACTCATCTCGACTAGCTACACGCGATACCGTTATTGATTGCGGTTACTTTACTACAAACACTTTTTCATACCAATCAAATGGTGCCGTTGCCGGGGATACGTGCGTAATTTTTTTTCTTGCTATTCGGGTTGAATTCTTATTCGATTCATATTATAAAAATAAAAATAAACCGCAACTTGCATATTTACGATTAGTGTGCGATTTTTGCACGGGAATCTGGAGTCACTGGAACGAGGAAATTGAGATTCAGAGACCTTCAGAGAGGACCAGAGGAGAAAAGGAGGAACTGTAGAAAAATTGTCAAAAGCACCCTCTTTTCGGCGGCTGAACCGCGGCAACAAGGTGGATTTGGCGGCTGAACCGCGGCGGTATTGAGCGATCATGCACCCAAACTCTTCTAGTATCTTTTTCATATCTTTCTCTCTCCTCTGAGATCCAATAATTTTATTTTCTGCAGAATTCTTTGCAAAGTATCGCCGCTCAAAAATCTTTTTATGTGTTTTGATTTTCGAGTTGTTTTTGCATATTTTAAAAACGGACTTTAAAGGGCAATAACCCAAATTCAGATTAGGCGGGGATTTCGTCACCCTTTCTAGGCCCCACAAATCACTAAACATGCATGTACATAAACCTACATTAATAAAACTATCTAGACCAAGCCCTAAGGACTGTCGCGCTCAATTAGGACAGAGGAAGGTCATGGGTAATCTATCGCTTATCCGCATTACTTTTGTGGTGTCTAAGGAAAGTGTGACAAAGAAAAGTGGTTATTTAATTAGGCCCGCTATTTCGGTGATTCGTATAGCGGATACCTCCCACTTACCTGGCACTTACCTGGCCACAAGAGTAATAAAGAAGTGGTAGAGAATTGATCCTGCGGCTTATCCTTTGGAAGTCCAGGAGCGGTCTAGTGCTTGACCTAGGTGACCTTAGTTTTAGGTTTGCTTGTGCATTTTGTGATTTGTTGAGTCAATCCTCAAGTTCTTTCAAAGCAAAACAATCCAAATAGATTTTAAATCTTTCCCCTTCCTCTTTTCTTTTCACCTTCTTATAATGGGTAACCCAAACAGACGATCTCTTGCTGAGCTTTGCTATCCAGAACTAAATATTTCTTGTTTTCGTAATTGCTTCGGTCAAAAATCCGACTCTACCATGTCTTTAAGAGATATGATAGAGCAAGCGGAAAGAAATAGTTGGACACCTCACTCCAGGTCCTATCAACCACATCAAAATTCTACATCTTCTTATGTTAATAATATGTTTAAAGTGAGTGAGGGTACTTCTAAACGCATGTCCATTGCCGAGCATATTGTGAAGACTGAATCCCAAAGTTTCAATCCGGTCAAACCGTTAGGACAACAAACACCATCATTTCCTGAAGAAAGTATTGCTACTCCTTTTGCGGCGTATATGACATCTGTTACCAGTCGCCAGCCAACCAACCAATTTTACTATTCTTCTTATCACAATGTTGATCCTAATCCTGTCCATTTTTCATAACCATTCGATTCCTATCAATCCTACCCGACTTTTACACCTTCTCTAGACATTTCTTCTGAACTGTCATTTGGGAGCTTCACCTATCCACAAGAATTTCAATCTTCTACTGAAACCCCTTCACAATCCATGTCTAATCTTGAACGGTCATTGGAAGAATTTCGGGTAGTGTCGCGTCAGATGGAGGAATTGAATGCATCTATGGCCGCCCTCATACAACCCAACAAACGAGCAACTAATTTCCAACTAGCTCAAAATTTTCCAATGTATGATACGGTAATAGTACGAATTGAGAATTTGAGTAATGAGAGAGAGCAGTACACCCTTCCAAATCAAACCTCCCCATCCCAAATTGAAATCCACAACTCCAGTTTCACAAATCTATCGAGTACACCAAATGATTCACCAATTGAAGATAGAATATTTGATGAGTTGTGCGACTTTGTAGTGTTTGATTTACCCGATTGTGAAGGGTCTATTTCAAGTGAGACCACACCCAATCCTTATGATCTCTACACCTTCACTCTAGAACCGAAATTGACTGAAACCATGCTTTTGATGGGGTATTTGAGAATTTTAACTTTCACTTGATTGAGGATATTGACGCTGGGAATATTTTGGATGATGAACCCACAGTTTTGGATGAGTTTTTCTCACCAATTCATCATGTCCTTTCACTTCCGTGTGGACATCATCTTGAAACATTAACTGTTTTTCCCGAACCCTATATGTGTCTGGAAATTGATGATAAATGCATGACTGAAAAGCAGCACGATATTCAGCCTTCATTTCCCACATCCGGTTAAGCAATACTCGACACCCAATTTTTTTTACCCATTTCATCACCCACTTTCTTTGGTTCTTCTTCTAATCATCCTTTAATTTTATCGAGTGTTGATGAACCACACTCCGATATTTCGAGTTCTATGATTCTTGAAAGACCACTTGATTTAGACCCCTTTGAGAATGAGGTAGATGAGTTTTTCAAGGCTTCTACCTCCATAATTTTTGACAAATCAAGTGTGTTGTATTCTGGCGCGACACTTATTGATATTGAAACGTTCAATCGGACCATCGATGAAAGTTTCAAAGATATTTTCGCTGACGAACTCGCATTCCTACACGACACGGATTTTGTGATTAATCAACCTCCACCCGAAGAAGTTGAACCATCACCATTTCTTCTTATCCCATACGAGAATGTGACTATTCTTCCCATACCTACTCATTCACATTCTTATTATCGTTCACCATCACTGTTCCGTCTCTACCAACCGAGACGTAAACCCTATTGATTCCGCCTCCTATCTCCCCACTTCTTCAAATCTCTGATCTTCCACTAACTATATTGTTACATTGATAAATTCTTTGAATGGTTGATGTTGACTTTTGGTCTTTGTAAAGTTTTGATAGACCAATAACTTTAACCCCCCCTTTATAATTTTAAATGCTTAATACTATTTTACTTAAGTTTGGGAGGGGAATCTTTTGGCTCTTGAAAGAAAATAATTTTTTACAAAATTATGAGCCAAAAATAAGTTTGGGAGAGGATTTCACTGTCATTTATTCATGTCCCCATCACTAAATTTTCCTCCCAAGTTTACAGGTTTTTAAGCTAAAAAGATGATATCAGTGAGGGAGCTGCTGCAAATAGGTTTGTGAGAGGTTTGTGCTTATTCACTCAATATTTTGCATTATCATAAATATAAGCAGAATTTTTTTTTGATAATGAAAGTTTGAAAGTGAAAAAATTACATATGAAAGATAGGAATAATTTGAGAAAAGTAAGAAAGTTAGATATTTTCTTAAACGAAACTAGTAATAAGTAGTCATGAGCCGCTGTCCCAAGGGTTAGTAAGATCAAGGAAATTACTTATCTAAGGATAAATTTGAGTCTAAAAAATAGTCCATATTCTTGAGTCCAAATATTTGAACATTGATACCATACTATATGCACTTGCACATATCTTGAAACTTGGGATAGTAGAGGATACCTTGAAATGCTCTTGTCTAAAAGCCTTGGTATAAAGAAAAACAAAAATATAAAGAAAAAAATGGTGAAGAAAAATGAACACTGGTTTTGTAATTGCTTAAGGCAGCATAAAAAAATGTAGAGAGGGTGCTTTATCACCTAGTGCCTTAGACCAACTGGTTTGGGAGCCACTGCTAAGCCTTAGGTGTTGCAAAACGAGAATAATTATGCCTTAATAAGTGAGCACATTTGGTAATCGGTCGGTCAGTATCTCAATAAGTATTAACGGTCGCATGAAGAATGCATGAGCAATTCCATCTGAAAATATTCACCGATTAAAAAGTATTAAGGAAGATGGATAAGAGTATGATAGCTTGAATTGAATTCTCTAAATGTAGAGATGTCTTTTATATACACGTAGGGGTATATGATCGATGTTTGGAAGAAAGATGGGGAGAAAGACTAAAGGTGATGCTTTATTGAGGGATGGCGTGATTTCTAACATCTTTTCACGACCATTAAGATAAGGCTCATGGCAACTGAAAAGCTAGTGTAGTTGGAAACTCTTATTTTCAAGTTCTTTCTTTTATAGTTCTTATCTTTGTACGTAACTTTTATTTTCTTTCTTTTATTATGCGATTTTGTGGGTGTAATCCGCTGAAAACCTTCAGGAGACAACACTCCTCCTACAAGGGACACCTAGAGGTTTAACGGCTTGTTGCACGTGCTTAGTGCAATTGTGCTGCCTACAAAAGTGTGCTACTTAGGTTTTTCTTTTTTCTCCCACTCTTGAATAATTAGTTTGTTCGGGACAATCAAAATTAAGTTTGGGGGTATTTGTTCAGTCAAAAATATTGCACATTTGATATAACATTTCCTTACTTTTCTTAAATATTTAAAGGTGTTTATTATAAATATAGAACATATTTGGGTTTATCTGCAAAATACTATTTACCATATGTTTATATATTATAATTAATATTATGAAGGAAAATATATGTATATAATATTTATAAGATATTTTGATAATTTAAATATGCATATCATATCAAATAATCTTAATCAAATTGCTTAAAGATTTATTACCATATAAAAGGATTAAGATTATATCTCTAATATAACAAATATTGCTAACATTATTCATGGAGATATTGTGCAGATTTAACTCAAGTCAAGAGATTAAAATATTCAAGATGTCAGGATAAAAAATCTGCCTATAAAATCGTAGAATCAATACTGGCAGAGACTCGGGAAATATTTCCAAAATCCAGATATCTAGAAGATCTCCACGTGTCAACATGAGGCCACAACAGAAAACCCAAACCCTAAGCCCACCAAAGCGCGGCGGTTCCGCGGCCAAAATGCCCTAATTGCGGCGGATCCGTGGTCCCTTTGTGGCCGTTGGATCTGAGATTTTTGGTGGGTGATCTTGATTGCATATCTTAACTTATGAGATCTAGGGTTTCTGATTTGAGGGCTATATAAAGGACCGATGGCTAAAGTTAGAAATCATCTCCTTTAACATGAAGAAAATCACCTTCAAAGAATAAGAGATCTACGATAGGTCCGCGATTCGACGTGATAGAGCGACGTGATAGAGCGACGTGAATATCGACGGAGCAAATACTTCCTACGAGACAGAGATCGAGAGCAACTTCTTCCTCTAATAATCTAAATTCGAAGGATTTGTACTTGTAAAGTTGATTAATAAAGGTAGATAATTAGCTTAATTATTTCGCATTTACTTTCTGCATTTAAATTCTGCATTATGATTTCCTTCTCTATCTCTTCTTCTTCTTCTCCAAGCATACATTAGTAATTCTCCGCTTGATAGGGTTCGTAGGATTAGGGTAGAACAATGGATGAGAAAATATTTTAGCTTCTTTTATATCTTATGAAGTTTATAAATTTCAGCAAAAGAATCGTTAACATCCTAATCAGGCGCGCTATCAATTTATTGATAGTCTCGACCACGATTTGAGATCAGATTAACAGTTATTTTATTAAAGGCCAGACATGAATAGAGATCAATGAAGGGACAAGGGTCAATAGTGGGGAAATCTTAGTTTCTTCCAAGAACCCTAATCCTCATTCATCACTATCAATCTAGTTTTAAATCTATCAAAAGATAAAAGGAGTCATCTTTATTATTCATCTATCAACTACTAAATTCTAACGAACCCTACAAGCCCTTTTCTTATGTATTCTACATCCGTGTTCAACATAGATCTATAATCACTTTCCCCTTCTTTCAATCAACTCGTCAAAAGCAAGATTAAAAGTTCCACACATCCCTGTGGACGACCTATACTCATCTCGGCTAGCTACATGCGACACCGTTATTGATTGTGGTTACTTTATTACAAACATTTTTTCACACCAATCAAGCAGTCGTCAGAATATTCTCCACATCGACAAGCCACTGCACAGCTTTGAGCGGTATTGCTACACCTGTGAACACGGCCGGATGCAGTCTCCTGAAATGAGAAACAGTACCAGCCCTAGCATGAGTAGCTGATGCGAGAGTGCCCTCAGGGGCGGCAAAGACAGTGGTATATTTCCCTAAAGCAGTAATTGCGGACTCTTGCACTGCTTAAATCCCTCGGCCAGGAGATCGGTCTTCTTCTCTTATGACTCAATGATGGTCGTTGGCACACTAAGGATCCAATCGGTGCAATCATGGGATCTGGTATCCGATGAGTGGTTGCCTGAGGAAGCCATATCGCTAAAAGGTAAGTAGAGAAGGGAATCAAATAACAGAAGGAAATAAGTAAGGATCATATGATATCGAACGATGAGATGACAAGGATCATATAAAAGTGAAAGTCAATATAGCAGGATATGAATCAAGTGATCCTTTAACTGAATTGTAATCTCATTCTAAACCTGATGCTCTGATACCAACAAAACCAGATCGACATTCTTGGGAAAATATTTCGAGAAAATATTTTCGCGTCGAACATCTCGCGAAAAATCCTCCATTCGATCGGCTGGGCAAGACGGCTTTCTTCTGCCTTCCACCATACCCTGGTATTGTCTGTTAGTTGCAGCTTTGTAACTCTTACCCAAGCGATCTCTGGCACTTGTGCTGCTGCCAGATCGTTTTCGATCGACTGAACCCATTCTTCAGCTTCCAAGGGGCTCTCTTTCCCAGAGAATTGTTTAGGATGCAGTGCCTGGAATTGCTTCACTCCGGATGCTTCAGCTTCTGGGCGGTTCAGAAGTATAGCAGTCTACTGCTACTGTCCCTCCAAGAAGCTCTTGATTTCCTCAAGCAAAACCGTCTGCTCGTTGATCGGAGCTGCTATGGTAGGTGTAAGTGGAAGTGGTGGTGGTGTGGTGTTGCCGTTCACGTTCGTGCTCGTATTGTTCGGGGAATCCATAATCTTGAAAGAAAAATAGGGTTAGGATAGATTCAAGGAATATGAAATGTAAAGAACGTTTAATTGCTGATTCTTATAATTCTTATGATATATATTGCTTAGCTTTCCATGCAGTAATGACCCTGTATGGTATGACTTCATGCAGAACTGACCTGCATGGGCTGCCAACAAAACCTGTCACGCCCCACTTCCCAGAGTACGGGTAAGGAGACGCGATGAGGCCCGCGACGTATTTACTCAGAAGTAAACACGCTAAGCGTAAATAAGCAATATAATAAATGTATACAAGAAATGACAAAAGATATAAATCAATAGCAACTTTTTATTGATTAAACATTCTTTACAATACACTAGAAAGTAAATACAATACTGGAAAAGCAATGCCTAAATAATGGCATGAACTGAAAGTAAAAGTATATACAAGTGAACTAGAGCTCGGGGTCCTCAATGAACTGCTCCAAATCGTCCTGGCTGGGCTCGATCTCCAGAGAGTCGGGTCCTCCTGACAACATTCCAAAGAAAAAAAAGGAAAATGAATGTTGTCAGCGAACAATCGCTCGGTAAGTCCTAAAAGATAAAGAAGAATAGACAAAGAATAGAACATGTAAATTTTATTTAGTTATGTTCGTTATGTTAACGTAGTTGTTTGTAGCTTGGTACAGAATATGCCAGTGTATACGAGAGGAGTCCAACTTGCTCCGTAGACTAAGGTATAAGGAGTACATGACCCCGTCAAAACCCACGGGACAACAGCAATGAATGTTCAGGTTAGGTGTATTATAGTGACCATCATCGTGCCACTTTTAACACATTCCGTACCAGTGTACTCCTTAAAAACCCCATAATGCATATTGTATTGATTTATTGTATGAGACTTGCCGAAACCATGGTATAAATTGTTCATGTAAACGGATAAGGATATAAACGGATAGTCATGTAGTCAAGTCAATGTATATCCATGGTTCGGTCCAGTCGAGACATGTTGATATTGGATAGTATTCTGGTATTCATGTTCAAGTTCCAGTATATATGGATTCATGTTGTATTAGAGTTATATTTGAATTGTATTCATGTAAGGATTGTATTCAATTGAGTCAGATACTTAAACAGAATTTGATTCCTGAATTAGGTTTTGGAGTTATCGGTAATTGCTGCACATGGACGGCAGGATTTGTGACTTTTTCTAAACCAATTACAATTGATAACCTCGTTTTAATTGTCTACCTTAAATAGGAAAGCACCCACTTTCTCCGGCTCCCTGAGGATCAAGAGAATTGGTCCCGCTTAAACCTATATTTACTAGGGTCCTTATTGTAAATTAATATAACTTGAGGGTGTTTTATGAAAAATAGTTTTAATATACTTTCAAAATAATCCTCAAGTATTTATTTATCGTATTTAGGGTTTTCATGGATGTAATTTTTATATGATTAGGTATTCTAGTGAATATAAACCTAAATTGAATAGTACACGGTATTTTAGTGTAAATTGACTTGTATGGATTGCTAATGGTATATTCATGAAATTTGTGATTCTTGTGTTTAAAAAACATGGAATTTATTACAAATATAAAATAGATGTTTTTATAATATATATATATATATATATAATTATTAAAAATAAAATTTATTTATTAAATATAAAATCACATTATTCTTAAAAATCCCATCGAGATCGTATGCTCCGTAAGGAGGTTTACATCTCGCCCTACTAGTCTGATGGACGTGCGATAGCCCACACCAACCAAATTGAGTTCCCCAAAATGGGTTGTAGAGGCTTAATTGTAAGGAATGTAAATAATATAAATTAAAAGAATACGGTTTTTAATAGTTTATGGTATTTTGATGTAAATTCGTATTTGTCCCAAAAATATTGTTTTCAAGCAATTGTGCTATGTCAAGATGTGTGTTGTGAGAGGTAGGTCATAATCTCACGAGATTTTTCTAAAGGTAATACAAGAATATGATACAAGATGTCGTATGTAAAGTTTGTGGTATTTAAACATAAAAGTGTAACAAAGTTGCATAACAATGAATTTTAAGATGAAACTTGTTTTCAAAGTTTGTTTTAAGATTACTAAAAAAGATATAACAATATGGAAGTTTGGTTATTAAGAAAAGTTGTGTTTTTAACAATTTTTGAATCGAATGTCGGAATAACTCCACTTCCGACGAGTTTTGAAAAGAGAACTCTTTGAATGGAGAAGAGAGGAGAAAAGAGGGAACTTACGAGTTGGAATGAAAGAACGGAGGTATAGGAAGGATTTGAGAGATTTTTGGAGTCGCGAGGTCGCCGGAATCTTCTTGAATCGTCGCCGGAACTTGACCTTGGCTAAGTCCACTTGTACACTTCTTTGACTTGGAACAATTTGAGAATTTTGATAATGGATTTCAGAATGGAGAGAGCTAGGATGTGATTGTTAAGTCCACGTTACCCACCCCGGTTCTTTCGGGGAGGCGGAATAGGTAAAAATTAAAATTTTCTCACAAGGTGACATGGACCATCCAAGAAGGATCTTTGCTAAACAAAAACTAACGTATTAACTACAAGTTCTAGCTACTATGTAGAATGGTTATACCTAGATCTTGAACTCCTTCTCTTCTTGTTGTGGTTCTCCTTCTTGCTTGCTCCTTGGAGTGGCGTAGCCGGCTCCTCCTCGTCGTCTTCTCTTTGCCGAAGATAGATCCACCCGAGGGCCTCTACCTTGAGCTCCTACCTCAACCAAGAGGTAGCTAGAGTGCTTGGTTTGCTAGACGAAGAACCCTAGAAAGAGTAGAGAGATTCTTTGATGGTTTAGTCTCAAAAACTTATGATTTCCAACACATGGAACACTTAAGCTTTGAGAGAGGAAGAGGGGGAGCTTTTTTTTAAGAGAGAGAAAGAGTATGATAGAATGAACTCTCTTTTGCAACCATGCTCACATATTAGATCATATGAAAAATAACAATAATAATTAAAGAAATTGTGATGGTTCATTTGGAATGACCATTATCATTTCACATTAAATGAATTTTGTAAGAATCAAGGAGCATCTTTCATGTGAAATGATGATGGTCAATATGTCAACATAGGTCAACAAGTCAACCAAAATCAAATGGTCAACAATCCTAACCATGACACAATTATCTTTAATTAATACCATTAATCATATTTCTCATTCTCATTAGGGTTTGGAAAAAGTCAACGGTCAACAACCCTAATGAGAATCCTCTGCCTTTGTCAACTGTGCATACACACCCGCATCCGTGTTCCGAGGAACACGAATACAATGAGACAAAACCAATCCCAAAACAAATACTAGGATCTGGCTTAAACCAAAGACCGCTAGTAATAACTGCCCGGACACCAAACGTGCACAAGTGCGCGGATGTGAACAAACCCCGTCGCAAAACCATGCGACCTCTACTCTATTTTGCCCAAAGGCGAATAACCCTTTGTGTGGGACTCTAAAGGCTCGACACTACGCTGGCAGTGGGTTTAACCACATACCGCAAGCGGTACTAGCTGTACGTAACGGTCCCCAGGTAGATACCGATAAGAAGACCGACGAGGTGATCCTATCCGAACTCCTACTGAGCCTGAACGTGACAATCTCCGTACAGTCCGGTCTGTTCGTCTAAGAGTATTGCATGGCGGGCCTAGGGGGCAGTAAACATCAATCCCCTAATAGCGGTACAAGTCGTGTCGGAGTGTAGCCCAGAACACCCTGAGAAACTACTGGTAACATTACTAGCAAATCTCGCTTGCCCTGGCCAGGGACGACTATGTGTAATGGCTCTTCTAGACACAGCGCGATATCAACTCCCAATACCGGGAGAGACGAATCCTGTCTAACCGTTACTGCCTCAAAGTGCTTCGGGACTGCACCCAACTACTACCTGTTTGCACGACTCAATAGAGCCGTGGTAAGGTAGTAATCTAAGAACTGTGGGAACACACTTGAGGCGAAGTGACAGTGTCAAGTCAACGGACTAAGCTGTACTCATGTCACCTACGAACTGTTAACTGACGATAGGTATAATACCAACCAACAGTTCCCGACGAGTCCTGTCCAGTGTACTCGTAACCTAACGAGCACCTGCATACTATCTCCAGTACGACGTACTGATGGCTGTGGGACAGACCATCTCCCCTGCTGGGACGAGAAGCGTATGCACCAGTCTACTCTGGAGTATCGATGCTCTGTCTCGATAATCCTACGACTAGGGACCAAAATAAGGAAGTGCTTATAGACTATCAAGCCCCCCACTAGTGTGATCTTCATCACAACGCCGGTAGTCAAGCAAAGATCCTAAGGGCTCCATCAATATGTTTTTAGTGATATGTTAAAAGAAACATATACATATATTAAGATAGAAACAAACTAAGTAGCATACTACTATATCGAGCAAGACTGTCGTAAACCCGTATATATATCCCAAGCTTCCAAAATGTATTATACAAACTAGTACTATACAATAATGGCCTCTAGGGCATACATATTCAACAATCTCCCACTTGCACTAAAGGCCAGTAATTGGTGTACCGCATACCCAACGTTTGCACTAAGGCCAGCTGCTGGCGTACCGCATACCCAATAGCTCAAAAAGTCGCTCGAACTGTGTTTGAGGGAGGGCCTTTGTGAATGGATCCGCCGTGTTGTCTTTTGTGTCCACTCTCCGTACCTCGATCTCCTGGCGATCAATGATCTCCCTAATCAGGTGATACCGCCTTAAGATGTGTCTGGATTTCTGATGGGACCTTGGTTCCTTCACTAAAGCTATAACCCCATTGTTATCGCAATACAAAGGTATTGGGCCAACAATGGACGGAACCATCTGAAGTTCACTAATGAACTTCTTCATCCAGACCACCTCTTTTGCGGCATCGCTTGCAGCAATGTATTCAGCCTCCATCGTCGAGTCTGCGACGGTATCCTGTTTGGAACATCTCCAACACACCATCCCTCCGTTGAGGGTAAATACAAAACCAGAGGCAGACTTGCTGTCATCTTTGTCACTCTGGAAGCTTGAATCGGTAAAGGACTCGACCCTGAGGTCTCCATTACCATAAACCAGGAACATCTCCTTAGTCCTTCTCAGGTACTTTAGAATGTTCTTCACTGCCGTCCAGTGGTCCTCACCTGGGTTTGACTGATACCGGCTCACCACGCTCAGCGCGTAAGCTACATCCGGTCTTATACATAGCATCGCATACATTATAGATCCTACCGCCGAAGCGTAGGGTATAGTGCTCATGCGAACCCTATCCTCGTCAGTCTTAAGAGACATCTTCTTGGAGAGGGTGATTCCGTGCAATGCGGGTATATTACCGCGCTTGGAATCTTCCATACTAAATCTCTTTAGTACGGTCTCTATGTACCTGGACTGCGAAAGTCCCAGTAATCTCTTGGATCTATCTTTGTAGATCTTGATCCCCAGAATGTACGAGGCATCACCCAGGTCCTTCATGGAGAACCGTTGTAACAAGCATAGCTTGACCGATTGTAGCATAGGAATGTCATTTCCTATCAAAAGAATGTCGTCCACGTACAAGACTAGGAACACGACAGTTCGTCCTACAATCTTCTTATAGACACAAGGTTCATCTTCGTTCTTGATGAAATCAAATTCCTTGATTGTTTCATCAAAACAGATGTTCCAGCTCCGTGATGCCTGCTTTAATCCATAAATGGATTTAAGCAACTTGCACACCTTCCCGCTGCTCCCACTGTCTACGAAACCTTCTGGCTGATCCATGTAAACGCACTCTTCCAAACAGCCGTTTAGAAAAGCCGTTTTTATGTCCATCTGCCAGATTTCATAGTCATGGAAGGCAGCAATGGCAAGTAGGATCCGAATGGATTTGAGCATAGCTACCGGAGAAAAAGTTTCTTCATAGTCCACACCAGGTCTTTGACGAAAACCTTTTGCAACGAGTCTAGCCTTATAGGTTTCCACCTGCCCATCTACACCAAGTTTTCTTTTGTAGATCTATTTGCATCCAACGGGTTTTACCCCAGGTGGAGCAATATCCCAGGTCCACACTTTATTGGTGTACATGGACTCCATTTCGGATTGCATAGCATCCAGCCACTTATCAGAGTCCCTACTGATAATGGCCTGCCTGAAACTGGTAGGGTCATCTTCTTCCAAGATGCAATCCTCTCAATCCCCATCTATGAGAAAACCGTAGTATCTCTCGGGCGGATGAGAAATCGTACCAGATCTGCGGAGTGGCTGAGGATTGTCTAGGGTTATTGAATCCTGAGGTTCTGTCAAATCTTCAGTTTCATTTTGTGGTCGCTGAATTTCTTCCAGTTCTACCGAACTCCCACTAGTTTCTTTTGCAAGAAATTGCCACTCTAAAAAGGTGGCGTGGCGAGATACAAACACCTTTTGTTCCTCGGTGTGGCAGAACAGATATCCTATAGAGTTTTTAGGATATCCCACAAATTTACATAGAACTGAACGTGCCTAAAGTTTGTCCGGATTTTGTACTTTTACATAGGCCGGACAACCCCATATCTTAATATGTTTAAGATACGGCCTTTTACCATTCCATATCTCAAATGGTGTCTTAGGCACTGATTTAGACGGAACATCATTCAAGAGATATGCTGCTATCAGAAGCGCATGCCCCTAAAATGAAAGAGACAACTCGGCACTACTCATCATGGAGCGAACCATATCCAATAGGGTACGATTCCTCCGTTCTGATACACCGTTGTGCTGTGGTGTATAAGGAGGAGTAAGCTGAGAGAGAATACCATTCTCTTTTAAGTAATCTAGGAATTCCATGCTTAAGTGCTCCCCTCCCCTATCCGATCGGAGGATCTTGATAGTTTTGCCAGTCTGGTTCTCTACTTCGTTTCTGAATTCCTTGAATTTCTCAAAATCTTCAGATTTGTGTTTTATCAGATACACATATCCGAACCTAGAGAGATAGTCAGTGAATGTGATGAAGTACGAGAACCCGCCCCTTGCATATATAGACATCGGACCACATACATCACTGTGTATGAGTCCCAAGAGCTCTATTGCTCTTTCTCCATGTCCGGTGAACGGAGATTTGATCATCTTTCCTTTGAGACAATACTGACAAGTTTCATAAGATGAAAACTTGAACTTATCCAAGAGTCCATCTTTATGCAACTTACTTAGTCTTTTCTCTCCGATATGACCAAGTCTACAATGCCATAAGTAGGATTCGTTCGTATCTGAACTCTTCCTCTTGCGTGTGTTTTGTATATTGAGAATTGTATTCTGATTTAGAACGTAGATACCATTACACAGTGTACCTTCTGCAACCAGTACCTTATGAAGGTAAATGTTCATGATATTTCTATCAAGAACAAAGTTATATCCATTTTTATTGAGTAAAGAAACTGATATGATATTGCAAACCATGGAAGGTACATAGTAGCAATAGTTCAAAATCATAGTATTGCCATTTGGCAACACAAGGTGATATTCACCGACGGCTGCAGCATTAACTTGTGCTCCGTTCGCTACCCTGAGCGACATATCACCAAGTGCAACTTTCCTACTTTTTCTCAGTCTCTGCAATAAATTACAGATATGAGATCTTGATCCGGTATCAAGTACCCAGGAGGTAGGGCTGACCGTAAAGCAGTTCTCAATTACAAGAACACCTGAAGTAGATGCAATACTATGCTTCTTCTTCAACTGGGTATCCTTGGAATCCATACAATCCTCTTTCCCTTGCTCATACTTATGACTGTTATCACAAGTTAGAGCCGAACTGACGTTCCCCAGCCCCAAATAAGAATTCGGATCGGTCAAGCGATACATTTTATTATCTTGATTAGGGCGTGAAATGGTTGCTACCTGGAGAGAGAGAAAAGAAACACTCAGAGTGCGCTCTTGCAAGATTAGATTGGTTTATTAATTTATCTAATCAGGATGGCTCCCACTGTTTCCTCAAATTCTTCTTCAAACCTTTAAAAGAAGAACTAGTCAGGATTAATTGCGCGTCACAATACTTGCTTAACCTTTCAGCCAGGCTAGTGTTGGTACTTCGAGGGAGGTTTTCCAATGCATTCGCGAAGTTCCTTAATTAAATAACCTCTTTTCCTTGGAGGCGTAGCCCCGCTAACACCGTTCTAGACACCTACTTGGTTTAAAGCATTGATTGTTAAGTGAAATAATCTCCCGAGAGTAATCTAACTCATCAGTGGGATCGGGATCCAACTATCATTATGTAATGACCTAGATGGAATACACTCTAGTCACTACACTTCAGAAGGTATGCTAAATCTGCAAGTTTCAGTTTCTTTAGAAACTCCCGATATGGTTTTTACCCTTAGGACCCAAGTGACCTTGACCGAGCCAACATATTAAAGGATCCTAGTCAAGTTCAATCCGTCATTATCTTGATTGCATTAGACCCACCCGTACGAGTCCTTGAGTGAGCTAAAATGTCCGCACGACTGTCACAACCAATCACATTATATGCTACAGAAAAATATTACATAGCTACCGTTCACTACGCCTCGGCTGAGCACGAAATACGCAGCACGAATACTAAGCAATACCAATCCGAAATGATGGAGGGCTACGACTGGGTTTTGGCGAAAACCCGTTAACGTAATGAACTTGATATAGTTGAAGGAACATGATTGCCTTTTTGAAAATATAGTGGCGAAAACTTTTGCTAAAGAGGTCACTCCCTGTGAAGGGATCTCGGCTCTTTCCTCGTCGAATGAGGTGCAGAATATTCCAAACTGAATATCTCGATGCAAAGCAAGAATAATCGACTATAGTGAAGTTATTACCCTGACGCAAACTTTTGTCCAAGGGGTCACTCCCGATGAAAGGATCTCGGCCCTTACCTCGTCGAATGAGGTGCTGGGCATTCATAACCGAATATCTCTGTGCAAAACAAAAGAGAACGTCCTTGCAATAACAAATTTTTGAAAATTGTTCCAACAACGTCTTTTAGGTTTATTTTTCTTTGCATTAATTTAATGTGTCCCATCAATTAATCCTACCATTGCAGAAAACAACGAAAATATGACGTACGCTTATGCCATCCGCATTCGCCACGGGGCCCCGTCATCACCCGTTAGGTTACTTAACTAACGACAGAGCGGGGGCTGGACTAGCGCAGATGCAAAACATAAGCAACGCCTACTAGATATCATATATGTATATATATATACATTCGTCAGATGCAATGATAGCCATTCTAGATCACAGATGAACACACTGGATATGCTAGGAATTCGCGTTTCGTTCGAGCTTGCAACGAAAGACGGATTACACGGTCGCGATGAATAGCCAAACCCCACCCTAGACCCCTACGGGTGATACCCGCCAAATGCCCGAAGTGAAGCAGCCTCCCTCAACAACGTGAGTAGGCCACTCAGCACTTCAACGTACCCGGTAGTTTGTGCACCCCATCTTGGGTCTATCCTAGGAGCAAAAACAGTAAAAGAAATAATATACAATGGCGGCTACAACCTCATCCCGGATGTGCGGCCATAAAAATAATATTACATCAATTTACATATTACATCAAATGAAAGATAAAGAAACTCTCATCTCACAAAACCCCGGCTATTCATCCGCGACAATCCAATAAGTTCATATACACAATCCAACAACATTACAGATCACAGATATGCACAACCCCCACTAATCGACATATAGCGATTAGTCGACGTTCAGTGCATATATCACATTACAGATATAACCATTTAGCAAGAGTTTGTAGAATTTCGATCAAAATACCAATTTGTAACTACCCCCAAACACAACATTGTTCTCTGGAAAAACTGGGCAGAAACAAAACATCTTAAAAATCCCAAAACACCAAACTGAGCAATCTGCAAGAAATCGGAGTCGCGGCCGATCCGCGGTGAAACACATGGTTTCGCCGCGCTTCCGTGGCGAGTTGACCGAGTCGTGGGCTCATTTTTCTTGCCTGTTCCTAGAAAACCCTGCACCGATTTTTAAGGCATGTGGAATAATTTTTAGAGCAGTTTTAAAAATCGGCAGAAAGTATGGTTTTTTGACATGTTTTCGGGACTTTTTCCGGATCGAAGTTCTAAACACTTTGCTAACAGTTAGTTGTTGTTTAGCTAGGCTTTGATACCACTGTTAGGTCCACGTTACCCACCCCAGTTCTTTCGGGGAGGTGGAATAGGTAAAAATTAAATTTTTCTCACAAAGTGACATGGACCATCCAAGAAGGATCTTTGCTAAACAAAAACTAACGTATTAACTACAAGTTCTAGCTACTATGTAGAATGGTTATACCTAGATCTTGAAAGCCTTCTCTTCTTGTTGTGGTTCTCCTTCTTGCTTGCTCCTTGGAGTGGCGTAGCCGGCTCCTCGTCGTCGTCTTCTCTTTGCCGAAGATAGATCCACCCGAGGGCCTCTACCTTGAGCTCCTACCTCAACCAAGAGGTAACTAGAGTGCTTGGTTTGCTAGACGAAGAACCCTAGAAAGAGTATAGAGATACTTTGATAGTTTAGTCTTAAAAGCTTATGATTTCCAACACATGGAACACTTAAGCTTTGAGAGAGGAAGAGGGAGAGCTTTTTTTTAAGAGAGAGAAAGAGTATGATAGAATAAACTCTCTTTTGCAACCATGCTCACATATTAGATAATATGAAAAATAATAATAATAATAATAATTAAAGAAATTATGATGGTTCATTTGGAATGACCATTATCATTTCACATTAAATGAATTTTGCAAGAATCAAGAAGCATCTTTCATGTGAAATGATGATGGTCAATATGTCAATATAGGTCAACAAGTCAACCAAAATCAAATGGTCAACAATCCTAACCATGACAAAATTATCTTTAATTAATACCATTAATCATATTTCTCATTCTAATTAGGGTTTGGAAAAAGTCAACGGTCAACAACCCTAATGAGAATCCTCTGCCTTTGTCAACTGTGCATACACACCCGCATCCGTGTTCCGAGGAACACGAATACAATGAGACAAAACCAATCCCAAAACAAATACTAGGATTTGGCTTAAACCAAAGCCCGCTAGTAATAACTGCCCGGACACCAAACGTGCACAAGTGCGCGGATGTGAACGAACCCCGTCGCAAAACCATGCGCCCTCTACTCTGTTTTGCCCAAAGGCGAATAACCCTCTGTATGGGACTCTAAAGGCTCGACACTACGCTGGCAGTGGGTTTAACCACAGGCTGCAAGCGGTACTAGCTGTACGTAACGGTCCCCAGGTAGATACCGATAAGAAGACCGACAAGGTGAACCCATCCGAACTCCTACTGAGCCTGAATGTGACAATCTCTGTACAGTCCGGTCTGTCCGTCTAAGAGTATCGCATGGCGGGCCTAGGGGGGCGGTAAACGTCAGTCCCCTAATAGCGGTACAAGTCGTGTTGGAGTGTAGCCCAGAACACCCTGAGAAACTACTGGTAACACTACCAGCAAATCTCGCTTGCCCTGGCCAGGGACGACTATGTGTAATGGCTCTTCTAGACACAACGCGATATCAATTCCCAATACCGGGAGAGACGAATCCTGTCTAACCGTCACTGCCTCCAAGTGCTTCGGGACTTCATCCAACTACTACCTGTTTGCACAACTCAATAGAGCCGTGGTAGGGTAGTAATCTAAGAACAGTGGGAACACACTTGAGGCGAAGTGACAGTGTCAAGTCAACGGACTAAGCTGTACTCATGTCACCTGGGAACTGTTAACTGATGATAGGTATAATACCAAGCAACAGTTCCCGACGAGTCCTGTCCAGTGTTCTCGTAACCTAACGAGCACCTGCATACTATCTCCAGTACGACGTACTGATGGCTGTGGGACAGACCATCTCTCCTGCTGGGACGAGAAGCGTATGCACCAGTCTACTCTGGAGTATCGATGCCCTGTCTCGATAATCCTACGACTAGGGACCAAAATAAGGATGCGCTTATAGACTACCCAACCCCCACTAGTGTGATCGCCATCAAAACGCCGGTAGTCAAGCAAAGATCCTAAGGGCTCCATCAATATGTTTTTAGCGATATGTTAAAAGAAACATATACACATATTAAGATAGAAATAAACCAAGTAGCATACTACTATATCGAGCAAGACTGTTGTAAATCCGTATATATATCCCAAGCTTCCAAAATGTATTATACAAACTAGTACTATACAATAATAGCCTCTAGGACATACATATCCAACAGTGATGTGGTATTTATAGAAGAAATTAGGGTTTTGAGGATTGAAGAATGGAATTAAAATGCTTTTAAACATTGGATTAATGAGTGATTTTAATCCTCTGTTTAATTTCAGGAAAAACAAACAGTACTGGGTTTAAGGAGGTAGGCCAAGAGACTAGGGTTCAAAATATGGGGGCATTCCCCACGATTCAAACCGGCAGCGCCGACCCAAATTGAATCCTCGCCGGTCGATGTACGGGGGATGGGCTCAGGATTCTTGCCACGTGTTAGTGTCTGTTCATATAATAATTTCCACATGTCTGATTTCTGAGACTTTTCATTTTTACGTGCATTACACGTGTAAACTTTTGGGCTTCCAAAAAGTTTAAAAGAAAAATCATTAAAAATAATATGTGGCTGGGGAGATAAAAACACAGGGGCTATGTTACAGCAGTGCAAGGCTTTACCATTGAGCTACAAGTGCTTTCTTGTTATTCAAAAACAAATTAAATTTATAACTTGTGCTCAGGCTTACAAATACTCTATTTTTGGTACATCAACGTTAAAAATTTTTGTACATTAAAACAGAGTCGTTACATATAATTATAGGCAGACGATTATGTGATTGAGAGAGGACCTATACTGATAGAACAGTCTTACTCGAGATGATAGTATGCTATCTGGTTCATCTCTATCATCATGTATATGTATTATATGGTATTACATGTCACTATTACATATTGATAGAGCCCATATAATTCTTTCTTGACTACCAGGGTTATTGTGTCGATCATACTTATGAGAACTGGGTAGTCTATAAGCAAATCCTTAAATGTCCCTAGTCATGGGAATATCGAGATTGAGCATCGATATTCCAGAGTAGACTAGTGTATACGTTTCTTGACCCCGACGAGGGACGATGGCCTGTCTCACAGCCATTGGTGTCAGTTAGTTACCAAAGATAGTATACAGGTGCTCATTGGGTTATGAGTTACACTGGACGAGCTCACCGGGAATATGCTAGATGGTATTATACCTATTGTCAAATAGCAGTTCTCAGGTGATATGAGTATAGGTTAGTCTGTCGAACTGAGATCATCATTTGTTTCGTGTGAGTTCCCACCGTGCTTTGATTACTACCCTACCATGGCTCAAAGGATTCGTGCAAACAGGATTTAGTTGGGTATAGTCCCGAGCCAAGCAGTGAGCGGATTGTCGGGGATTCGTCTCTCCTGGTATTGGGGGTAGATGTCGTACTGTGCACGGGTGGTCATCACCAGAAATCCTTGACCAAGGTGGATGAGATTTACTGATTTGAATCAGTAGTTTCTCAGTGGGTAAAGGGCTTTACACCAACATAAAATATCGCGTTATTAGGGATCTGACTTTATCCACCCCTAGACCCGGTATGTGATACTCTTAGACGAACAAACCAGACTGTATGGAGATTATCACAAACAGTCTCAATATGGGTACAGATGAGTTTGCTCATTAGCCTTCCTTTCGCTCAATACCTGGGTAGCCGTTATGTACAGCTAGTGCCGCTGACGTGCTTGTGGTTAAACCCACAGCCAGCGTATTGACGAGTTTTTAGAGTCCCACACAGAGGGTTTTCCCGGTTCAGGCGATATGATGTAGATGACGTATGTTGGTATATACAAGTGTCCGATTAAATATGTGTACAGGCTACACGGATTTTAATCGGACGGTTGATAATACTAGCGGTTTAGGATTAAGCTAGATTATTAAACCAAGTTTTAATTTAATAATTTATATATATATATATATTTAATATATGTATTCTAGTATTATTGTTCACTATTCATTTTCTCTCTTGGCTATTCGAATTTTTATACGGATACGTGTATATGTATTTCGATACGTATGCCAGGTTGTATTCCGTATTTATACGGAATTTATTCTAGAAGATGGACATCACATTTGTGAATATTCATTTGTGAATATTCATTTATTAATATTCATGAAATGAGGTGGAGGGTGAGGTGGCATTGAGCATGATTGAAGACCATGTAGATAGAAATGAGCTTCATTATTATATTACAAATTGTTATTAGATTTTATTTGTATGGTTGTAAAAATTGTGAAGCCATTCTAGTTCTGTTCTCATTCATTCTCTCATGCCTTCAACATTTGCTGATGGATTTTTTTCCTCACTTCCTCCTCCCTCTTCTACACTTGCTCTCTTAAGGTTAGATTTGAGAGAAAAGGATAGTGGAAAATTCCTATATCCCCACTCTCCATTCATAGCGAGCTTGGAGCGTCGGTTACTTCACTAGGTGAAGCCGGAACTTCGATCAGTTCTCTCGGGTGGATCATTTTCGGTGAAAGAGGATCGGCTTGCAAACACGAGCCAGAGCTCTTGAGAGCATGCTAGAGTCCACTCCAATTGGAGCAAATGAAGACGCTACAAAGGTTGTGATTTCTATCATTTTGTGTTTACTAGTTTAGGTGTTTGGTTCGATTCTTGGGTTTTAGTTTCTACTGCCACGATTTTTTTTTTGAATTACGCATTGGCTGCGGGTTATCGGTGAAGGCACTATGAACCAACAATGGTATCAGAGCCACCCAAACATCCTAAACTAGTTAGTTACGACTCCCGAATCCTGTCGTTTTTGCCCTGCAAAAACTACCACAAAACCTATAAGTAATTCCATGCAAATTTGATGTTTTGACTTCCCGCGGACTCTCGATTTGGACCGAGAAGCTGCGGAGAGGTGCGTGGGGACCCCGTGCACCTCTTGGAGGGAGCTAGGGAGGGTCCACCACCCCGAGATCACCCTAAGGTGGCCTTTAGGGGGACCCGAGAACTGCCTAACAAGGCAGTTTCGGGTCTGCCTACCCCCCATGCCACCTTAGGATGGCCTAAAGGGATAGGTACCCCTCCTAAGTGCCTCCGAGTTGACGTAAATTTTGTGCCAGGGCCCTCCGTGATGTTTTGGATCAATCCGAACTCATTTCGGCCTCCCGTAGTGGGTTTTAGTATGGAATTTCTTATCGGTTTTTAGCACACTTGATTTTAGGTGTTTTGGAAAATTGAAGTGTTGGATATTTGCGTGCGGTATTTGATTGTCGTAGGCTTTGTGTTGGTTGCGTATATCATAACGTTTAGTAAAACGCCGTCTAGTTGCTATATGTATCAATTAGACGGGGTTACGGAATTGATACTCGCATGTTTGCATGTTCTGTGATGAATGATACTTTTTGGTTAAGGTTGTGTTGGATTTTTCGTGATGGATAGCCTGGTGTATATAGTATTAGATGTTATTCTCTATGATATAATGTATATTCATATTGCATGACGAGCTTTCGACATGTGGATTGCCGTCATCGCAGCTTGTATTATTCTTTGGGGCGCGTCCTGGTTGCGGACGTAGTCACCGTTGTATATTCAGATTTTCATTACATGCACTGGGATTACCCCGCGGCAGAGTGCTAGAGTACTCGGATTCCAGATGGCAGCGGGACTCCATCTTATGACATTGAGATCGGGGTGCTTAATTATAGAATTGGTGGGCTATTCGCCGCACTCGTAAGGGATATAGGATTGACTTGCGGAGGGATGCCCAAGTCACCGGATCTTGGAAGTGCTGGGTGTCCCATTCATTTCGTTGATTGGGGTTGCCTCGCATTTGGAATTGGCGGGTGGCTTGCCATACTCGTAGGTGTCTAAAGTCTGATACTACGGGCTATCCATACGACCGGAAAATTACATTTCATATTTGGCTCCATTGAAATGTACTTTTCTTATATTATCCTCATTTTCATATTGTGTTTGCTTATGCTATGATGCTTCTGTGATGTTTCTTGATATCATACGTGAGACGAATGTTCATATATATTATTTATATATTTAGTAGATACTATATATGTTTTTCATCCGTGCTAGTCCTTTCCGCGTATACCGTAAGTTAAGTAACCTTATGGTGAAAATCCGGGACCCTGTGGCGATGCAGATGGTATATACGTGCGTGTCTATTTTCGTTTCTTTCTGGCATGATATGATTAATTGATGGGACTGCATTAATTCTGATTAATGTGTCACACCTTGCTTCCCAGTGTACGGGCAAGGAGACGCGACGGGTCACGTGACGTATTTACTCAGAAGTAAACACGCTAAGCGTATCTAAGCAATATAAAGTAAAGCACACAAGAGACATGAATGTAAATGAACAAAACTTTATTTATTAAACATTCTTTTACAGGTACAACTGAAATGTAAATATATGAGTAGAAAGCAATGCCTAAACAATGGCATAACTGAAATGAAATAAACGCACAAGTAAAGTCTAATGCCCCGGGTCTTCAGTGTACTGCTCCAAATACTTCTGGCTGGTCTCGAGCTCTAGAGTGTTCGATCTACCTGACAACATTCCAAAGAAGAAGAGAATAGGAATGTCGTCAGCGAATAATCGCTCGGTAAGTCCCAAAGAAGGAGAGAAATAGAATAGACAGAAAAGAGAGTATATCTAGTATAATATTTGATTGTTAGGTTAATGTAGTGTTTGTAGTTTGGTACAGAAGATGCCACTGTATACGAGAGGAGTCCAACTTACACCGTGGACTTTGGTAAGCCGTAGTACAAGACTCCGTCTAAAATACCACAGAACAACGGCATGGATGTAATTATGTCTTAAGTGACCACCTCGTGCCGTCTTTAACACCTTCCATACCAATCTACCCCTTATAAACCGTACGATGTTTTGATTGTATTGTTTGTATTGTATTATCTTGTATTGTAAATTGTATATGGATGACTTGCCGGAACCATGATATCAGTAATGGAACGGATATAATGGATGTACATGTGGATGGAGAATATCGATGGTTCGGTTCAGTCAATATAGATTGATATAGATTGAATAGATGGATTCATGTTGAATTGTAGTTTATACGTGAATCACATTCAAGTCTGATTGATTAGATTGAGATCCAGTCTGAGTCAGACACTTTAAAAAGAACTTGAAATTCTGAATTAGTTTTGATGTTATCGGTAATGGCTGTACATGGACGACAGGATTTGTGTCTTTTTCCAAGACAATTACCGTGTTGATAACACCGCTTGTTAGATTGTTTACCTTAAATAGACAAGCACCCATATCTCCGGCTCTCTGAGGCTCAAGAGACCGGTCCCGCTTAAACCTATGTTTACTAGGGTCCTTATTGTAATTTAGTATAACTTGAAGGGGTTTTATGTAAAAATAGTTTTATATATTTTTCAAAATATATCTCAAGCATTTAATTATCGTCTTTAGGTTTTCATAATATGGTATTTTATTGAAATATTGGAATTGTGTTGTATTTATATGGTATTTTCATGTAATAGTGATTCCTTTGATTTAGAAAAATTAGAATATTTATATAATTAAAATATGTATTTTAATAATATATATATAAATATTAATGAAAATAATTTATTTATTTTCTTGTAGAAATCTCATTTTCTAAAGAAAAAATGTATAAAAATTCTATCGAGACCGAATGCTCTTTATGGAGGTCTGCATCTCTCTCTACTAGGATCGAGGACGCGCGATAACCTGCACCATCCCGAACGGTGTCCCCAAAAGTGGGCTGTAGAGGCGCAATTACATGGAAATGTTTAATACATCTTTTTATAGAAATGGTTTTATAGGTTGATGGTATTTATTTGAAATATAGAATTATCCACAACTATGTTCCCAAATTTCCATCGTGCTATGTCAAAGATGTGTGTTGTGATGAGGTAGGTCATTACCTCGTGCGTTTTCTAAAGTAAAAGGGTTAAAAGCAATAAGCAATATCAAATCTAAATATAAGGGTATTTTAATGTAAAAATGAAATAGAACTTGCTATGATTATTATTTTGATGTCAAACTTGTTCTATTATCTTTATTAATTATTACCAAACAATATATTAACATTTTGGAGGTATGTTATTAAGAAAAGTTTTATTTTTTTGAAGAAAAGGAAATCGGAAGTTGGATTAACTCCGTTTCCGACGAGTTTTGAAATAGAAAAGTTTTAGAATAGAAAAAGAGAGGGGAAGAAGGGACTTATTGGCTTCAATAAGAGGGAAGAGGTAGGAGAAGGATTGGGAAGCGTCGGGACGTCGTTTCGTCGCCGGAATCTCCTCTGAATTTTGTTGGAGCTTCGCCCTTCTCTAACTCCACTTGTACACTAAAAGAGACTTGAGAATTTTGTATAGTTTTGACAGGAATTTCTGAGTGAGGAAGGATGAAATATGGTGTGGTATTTATAGGGGAAATTAAGGTTTAGGGGGTGAAAGAAATGCATTAAAAATTTGCATTTAAAAAGATTAAAGGGGCATTTTATTGCACTCTGGATAAATTCAGAGTAAACAAGCAATAAGGGGTTAGTGGGGTAGCTGAAAGGTTGTAGTGGGCAAAAAATAAGAGCAATACCGTCAGTTTAGACCGGTGGTGCCGATTTTATTGAGGTTCTCGCCAGGTCTTTACCGTCGGGTAGGCTTGGCCTTTAGGCCACGTGTCGGGGTCGATTGGTATACTTCAGTGCACATATTTAAATGCTTTGTGACTCTTCAGTTTACGTGTAGTGCACGTGTAGACTCTTGAGCTTCAAAAAAAATTAAAAGAAATTTAAATAAAAAGAATGTGTATCTGATGGGATTTGAACTCTGGTGCTATGCCTCAACAGTGCAAGGTCTTACCAATGAGCTACAAGCTCCTTGCTGTTCAAAAGCAAATTAAATACTTATAGTGTACACAGGATTGCAAGTACTCCATTTGTACATTAACTTTTAAACAATTTTCTGTACATTGAAATTGGAGTTGTTATATAATGTAAGGAAAACAAACCTAAATGATGTTGCGGGAACCGATTTTTTTTAAAACTGACATTACCGGCGTATCCTTTTGATTTGCATCGTGGTATTCGGTCATGAATATCCTGCATCTCATCCGATGAGGCAAGAGCCTAGATCCCTTCACAGGGAGTGGCCTCTTAAGCAAAAGTTTGCATCACTGTAATAACTTCACTATAGTCGATTCTTTTGGTTTGCGTAGCGGTATTCGGTTAGGAATATCTTGCACCTCATTCGATAAGGAAAGAACCTAGATCCTTTCACAGGGAGTGACCTCTTTGGCAAAAGTTTGTGCTACTATATATTTGTAAAATCACTCAGTCTCTTCAACGATATAAAGTTTATTACGTTAAAGGTTTTTTCGGTAAAACCAGCCGTGGCCCTTTGTTATCTCCTATGAGTATTATTAGTATTCGTGCTACGTATGTTGGCCTTTGTCAAGGCTTAGTATGCGGTAGCTAAGTAATATCTCGTTTGTAGCATATGATGCGATTAAGTAGGACAGTCGTATAACTATGTTGTCCTTTGTCAAGGGTTCATGTGGGTGGGTCTAGGGTAATCATGATGATAACTAGTTGAACTTGACTAGCAACTTATGATATGTTGGCCTTTGTCAAGGTCATAATCCGTTAAGGGTAAAAACCATATTGGAAGTTTCAAATATAAGGGAAACTTGTAAGGCATGCACATACCTTCTGGAGTGTGGTGACTTGAGTGGCTTCCATCAAGTTATCACGCGATGATAGTTGGGTCCCGATTCCCACTTATGAGTAGGTGTTACTCCTCGGGCGATTTTCAGATGATCCTGAACAATTCTCCTTTTAGGATTTGAAGGAGAATTCGAGAAAACAGTGGGAGCCATTCTGATTAGATAAAGTGATTAACCAATCTAATCTAGATTAGAGTGCACGCTGAGTGTTTTCTCTCTCGCTCTCTCTTTGGCAGCGACCATGACTTGACCTTAAACTAAAACTCATGAACTAAGTTAACTGAAGCTTCTTACACACTTTGGATTTGGATTGTTAGGATTCACGACAAAGCCGCATATATTCTTACCATTCCTACTTCCCGTTTGCATTTCTTTAGAACATTCCTTATCACTACGAAGATCCATATTACTTGGGTATTCCATCGTATAGTTACATAAGAACTCGAAGAAACTTATTTCAGTTCGAGGATGGATTCCGGTTCTGGAGAAATTGAATATGATTATTTGGTTGTCTTTATTCTTTACCTTCTCTCAGGTTGTGAAGGCTCCTAATATTAGGAGAGTACACCTATTATGCTTATTAGATAGTCTTCTTTCAAACCTTAGACATGTGTCGAAAGGTAGGAAAAGAAGAAAACCAATTAGCCTAAGTGTGGTGTACAGAAGATAAGAAGTAAAGAAAAATAAAGGGATTGGAGTGACGGCAGGGAAATTGCGACTACTGTCATGAATCTGGATGGTGGAAGATGCATTACTAGGAATATCTGGCCATCCTCTCGAAACATTTTTATGTTTCAAATTTACCGTGCGGTATTAATTGAAAACTGCTTTCCCAATTAGATTCTGATTCTAGGGTATGCATTTACCAGACTTAATTCTCACATCTGTATGGCGCTATAGATGCAAAGTGGGAGTAGAATATTGGGAATTGGGTGATAAGATCCTCAATATCAGAATTCATTATAATTGGTGATATTTGAGAAAGTCGTCTGGGTTAACGGCAAATATTTGGTTTTGAATATCTATTGTTATGTACCAATTACAAACTAATATATCTGTACGTTTATAAGTGAGATATAACCTTTTGAAATTATGTTTATGAAACTTACCTATATCAGTTGATGGTTAGATAAGGTGCATTCAACAACGGTGTAATTCTTCTTCACCTTAACATAGTTTTCAACCTATGACATACAGGATTTGAGTTATTAAACTAAGATGACTTATACAAAATATTGTATGTTGTCCAATATTCATTAGGATAAGGTGTTGGTACTCGTACTATATTCCGTTTACTTATGACTTCTCTGGTTTTAGACACACATTTCATTGAAATACAAGGTCAAAATTTTGAGAAGTTATAGGTATAAGAATAAAATAGAGAACTATACGTTGCAAGTATCAAGATTCTTCAAGACGATCGAAGGTGTAGATACTTATTCTAGGTATTCCGTCGTAATTAATATATTTGAGAACTTGCTTCTCTCTCAGGTTACTCATTTGTGGGTGCGCTCCTTGATGAGTAATGTTGTATGGTCTTCTTCTATTTAGTCGATATGCACTGGAAACAGCTGTATGTATTTTGAATCTGGTTCCAATTAAATTAGTGCCTTTGTTTTTATATTGGATATAGAATGGATTCATATCTTAACTATATTAAGGTATATGGAGTTGTCCGGCTTATACTTAAAACCATAATCCGGATAAACTCAATGCACGTTTCAGTAATGGCAGTTTTTGGGTTATCCCGCGCTTTGACGAGGGTTAACATTCTACCATTTGGAGGATCAATAGTTATATTGTTTTTAACTCGCCACCTGTTTTAGTAAAATGAATTTTTTTCAGAAAATATTAGTGGGAGTATGGTAGAACTGGAAGTGATTCCAGAACTAAAAACAATTACTGAAAATTTAGTAGAATCTAAACATTCAATTGGATTCGACAATCCATTAGCCACTCCGCAGATTTGGTGGGTAATTTCAGCCACCCAAGATTATTAAATCAAGTTTTGATTTAATAATATATATATGTTTTTAATATATGTATTTTAGTATTATTGTTCACTGTTCATTTTCTCTCTTGGCTATTCGTATTTTTATACGGATACACGTATATGTATTTCGATACGTATACCGAGTTGTATTCCGTATTTATATAGAATTTATTCTAAAAGATGGACACCTCATTTGTGAATATTCATTTATGAATATTCAGGAAATGAGGTGGAGGGTGAGGTGATATTGAGCATGGTTGAAGACATGTAGAGAGGAATGGGCTTATTATTATATTAGAAATTGTAATGAGATTTTAGTTGTATGGTTGTAAAAATTGTGAAGCCATTCTACTTCTATTCTCATTCATTCTCTCATGCCTTCAACACTTACTCATGGCTATTTTTCTTCACCTCCTCCTCCCTCTTCTATATTTACTCTCTTGAGCTTAGATTTGAGAGAAAAAGATAGTGGAAAATTCTTACATCCCCACTCTCCATTCCTAGCGAGCTTGGAGTGTCGGTTGCTTCACTAGGTGAAGTCGGAGTGTCACGCCCCACCCCCAATACAGAGAGTATTGTCCGCTTTGGCCGAAGCCGTACGGTTTTTCCCTTTAGAGCGAACCGGACCCGACCAGGGGCCACTTCCCAGGAGGTCACCCATCCCAAGACTTCCCTGGTCCGAGCACGCTTAACTACGGAGTTCTCAAGCTCCTGTAGTTCCGGTTCACTTAAAAGGCGCCTCTGTATTGAAGAGTGGTATCATTCCATTTATAGTACAGATCTGCCCCCTTTCGGAATGTATTCCGAAGAGTCCCCATTGTTCTACAGTGGGTCCCACGGACTCAAGAGGTGGCCCCCACGGATTCAAGAGGTGGCCCTCGCCCACTTAACACGACACTTTAGCGTGGCACTTTGTTCCGTGTAGCACTTTGCTCCGTGAGCAAGAACCGGGTCCCGACATTCTCCCCACTTTTGAACAATGGTTCGTCCTCGAACCACAGACCTACTATTGAGAGACCGGCTCTGATACCATTCTGTCACGCCCCACCCCCAATACAGAGAGTATTTTCCGCTTTGGCCGAAACCGCACGGTTTTTCCCTTTAGAGCGAACCGAACCCGACCAGGGGCCACTTCCCAGGAGGTCACCCATCCCAAGACTTCCCTGGTCCGAGCACGCTTAACTACGGAGTTCTCAAGCTCCTGTAGTTCCGGTTCACTTAAAAGGCGCCTCTGTATTGAAGAGTGGTATCATTCTATTTATAGTACAGATCTGCCCCCTTTCGGAATGTATTCCGAAGAGTCCCCATTGTTCTACAGTGGGTCCCACGGACTCAAGAGGTGGCCCCCACGGATTCAAGAGGTGGCCCTCGCCCACTTAACATGACACTTTGGCGTGGCACTTTGTTCCGTGTAGCACTTTGCTCCGTGAGCAAGAACCGGGTCCCGACACGGAGTTTGGATCGTTTCTCTCGGATGGATCATCTTCAGCGAAAGAGGACCGGCTTGCAAACACGGGCTGGAGTTCTTGAGAGCATGCTAGAGTCCAATCCAATTAGAGCAAATGAAGATGCTTTAAAGGTTGTGATTTCTATCTTTTTGTGTTTGCTAGTTTATGTGTTTGGTTCGATTCTTGGGTTTTAGTTTCTAGTGCCATGAAATTTTTTGTTTTTGGATTTCGCATTGGCTGCGGGTTAGCGGCGAGAGCACTAAGAACTAACATTATTGTTCTTGATTACTAATCGACAGTTGTAATGTGATTACGGGAGGATATTTTCTTACCATAAGTAGCATGGTTGGTTTTGTTACGTTCTCGATTTTATGTATTTTGGTAAGCTGGGCGTAACATCCAGTATCGACGTCACCCCCTTCTGTTCTCGAACGTCGACAGCCCCTCTCCATGCAATCGAGATCTCTGAGCCTAGCAAGTCAGGGTTGCGTCGTATTTGCCGTCGTTCGGTGTTCGTCGTGTTCGTATCCGTATTCGTCGCGATCAAGGCAAGTTTACAACTTTCTACATGCTATGTTTGCTATTTATCTAGATATTGCAATATTAATCATTATTATAATATGTTTATAGAATCCATATGTCGTTACTTATAACAAGTTTATAATTTGCTGTTTATAACATTATTTAAATTATATTTATAATATGAAATTATTGCAAACTAATCTAGTTGGCTCAATTGGTAAATCGAAGAGTAGGAATTAATATAATTTAATTTATAATACTTGATAATTGTGAAACGCTATTGTAAATACAGCTATATATTTATAACAATTAATAATGGATACACCATTTTTGTTACATTCGGTATCACAGCTAGATAACTGTGACAACTATAATCCGGGTATTTATTATGATTTGTTTGTGTGATTAAATACTTCACCTATTTAGTACACAATACCTGACATGCCTGCGACCTGCCATCTTGCTACTGCTATTGCTATATTGCTTATACCTGTTACCTATAATACTTACCGATGCTAACAACCCTGACTTGTTGTCCTGATGGATGTGACTTGTTGTCTAAATAAACATAATCTGTACCGGCCTACTCGTATGTTGGCATTAGGTAGATATTATTCATACCTGACTTGGAAAACGAAACTAGGGGAAATAGGGAAATCAAAAGTGTAACTGAAGTGTAACTTAAAAGGATATTAATTGATCCGTGGTTTCGGGAGCAACGGAACAGATCATTCGTGATTCTTACTACTTGATCCATGGTTCCGGGGGGTAACGGAATAGAATCATTCTTGATTCATACATTTTAATCCGTGGTCCTGGAGGGTAATGGGATATATACTTTTGAGTTACATGGAGGAGTACATCATTGGTTTCAAATACCTGTAAAATAGTTAACCTAGAAATACAGACCTTAGGATACATGTGGCATACCGATAGCCTGCTGAATAACACCTGTGATTGTTTTACTCATACCTTATTTTGCACGTGACATCCTATAAAACATACCGTTCAATTTATTATTATTATTATTATATTTATGACGCACCGACGTCTGGGTTTTGTATGGCCTAGTTTCTTTAACCTTATCGTAGGAAGATCGAGAATATTTTGACAGGCAAGCTGAGCAGTGAAGAGCTTTCTGCTGTTTTAGTTTAGTGATGTTTTAAATTTATTTTCTATTTATGGTTTTGTTGTTCTGATCCCATAAGGGACGGGACTAGAATATTATTCTTGTGGGACCTTTATTTGTTTCCGCTACCTTGCTTGTTATTATTTATTATGGTAGTTAGACATGTGATAGATATTTATGACCTGTTCTTGATATCTGATTGACGACCGTAATGCTACTATGGAAGGATATTTCCTTACCATAGGTAGCACGGTTAGCTTTGTCACGTTCTGTATTTACGTATTTTGGGAAGCAGGGCGTGACAAAACATGTGACAGGAAATAGTGAAGCATAAAACAGCGGTATAAAGCACTAACATGAATATATAAAATAACATCAATATATAGCAGTAGTGGGCATGGATCATGACAGTAATCAGGTTAATATGCTAGTCACTAAGCTAACAGTCTTTATGTTATTTAAAATCGGTCGGTGAAATGCATCCTCATATTTAGCAAAGGTCCTGTGCATACCCGAGACAACGGTCAAAAATGTGTCCGGGACATAACCCTGTTAGCCGTGCCGCTGGGCATAAATACGTATACGTATTACTGTCACTAATATTGAATGATCATCCTCTAAAGCATTAAATATCTCATTAAATATGAGTTTGATTCCATCTTGATTTTCCCATTTTCCCTAGGTTTTAATATATGTTCATGTATCTAACTGGTTGTATACAAGTACGCATCCCTATCTCTTTTCAATCACTATCCCTGTTCGATCAACTTCACCGTTCAATCACTTCATTGGCATACTTGATATAATCAATCAATATCACTATCACTCGACAATGCACCATAAACACTAGGGTATCAATGTAAACAGTCACTAATCACTACGGGTAAAACAGTTAAGCTATATAATGAGAATGCAGTAAAATACCCTAAGAATATAACACGGGCATTCAGTATTGTTCATGTTGTGAAAATCATGGTTAATCATACGTGTAGATTAGACAAAACAATATAAAAGGCGTAAACAGTAAACTCAGTTATTTAAGCACCAAAATTGGTTCCGAATCAATCGAGGTTCTAGTTAGAGAGATACGATTATTTCAAAGAGGTTGTTCGCTGTAGAAATCCCAATTTCTGATCTGGAAGTCTAATTTCACGTGCAGTTTAATACAGATTGTGTTTAGATTCAAGTGTTGCTCCAGTTTAATAAAACCCAGCTCTATCTGTTAGGTTTCTAACGTATCAAGAGGATCAGTAATAGCCTCTGTGCACTAGGAGATATGTTCAGTTTAGTGTCAAGATATATAAACTGTCATTGCAGAAAACCGCAGGACACGTCGACGATATAAAGTATATTTAAAATATCAAACGATGGTAAAATTGAATGAGACCAGAACCATAAGTTATCTAATTTAATTATCTCCGCGATGATATAGGACTCCGCATATTTTTAGTTTTATGTAGGGATGTACAGGCGATTAAATTCAGGTATCAACATGAAAACTATAAAAATCGGCCGTATACATTGATAATATAAATTATGTTAAAATATCAAAAAGTAACGTAATTCAGTGGAACTAGTGGCTTAAGAAAGCTGACTCAATTTTATACATATCTATATAGGGTTCTCCGCATTTGCGCATTCGAACAGTGAGTTACAGGTATTTGATTTCAAGTATTCATAGAGATTTCTGTTCTGGACTGCAGTCCAAAACCACAAATCCCTTTAGTTTTCACTATCTAAATGATACTATATTCAGTAAAAGTCACCGTAGATTCATAGGTTATCCAGTCCTCTTCACATCGAGCCTAAGAATGTTATGATCCAATTTTGCACGATTTATTATGAATTTTACGGTACGATATATATGGGAAAAACCAGATTTCGTATCGGTTATCGGGGACGTCAATTTATGTGTGAAATCTTGTTATTTACATCCAAATTTCTACACTATGTTCATTATATATAAAGGAAGTTATTTACCACAAGTTCTGCTGTTTTAAATGAGTCTTCATGTATGGTTCGCATCACAATTCCAAGAATATTTACGATCTAAACTCATGTATATACGTATCTATTTATTATAATTGTTTCGGATAATCATTTAAAATAGCATGATAAGAAGAATTTCACTTGCCTTTGACGACAGTGGCACGACAACGATGACGAGCGTGGCATGGGCACAAGAACGAGCACGACACGGGCATGGTTTGGCTAGTGCTTAGCCTTGGGACTTGGGCATAGGTACGACGGAGCATAGGGCCTGGCGTGGAGCAGCAGCGTGTGGATGTGAGGCAAAGGCGGCGACAATAAGGAAGCTACCAGCGACGGTGACAGATAGCGGCACAACAAGGCTCGAGTTTGTGAGTAGCTTAGTGGTGGTGGTGAGACTATGGTGGTAGCAAGGAGGTGAGCGGTGGGTGGACATCGTGGTGTCGGTTTGTAAGTCCATGTCACGCACCCCACGAACTTGCGGGGAGGCGGAATATATGAAAAACGATTATCAAAGCTTCGTAACATGGACTTGAGCGCATGAATCGTTATCTAAACCATTTGTAAGACCCGGTTCTTTTTATACGCCTAAAATCCATATTTTCCTTTTTAAACCAAATTTTGTTACTTAATTATTTTGATAAAACCCACTCCCTATATTTATTTCCCATTAATCCTAACCCAAGCCACTCAATATTTTACCATAAATTAGACCCCATTTTAATTCTGGCCCATTCCTTCTTTTCTCTTCAATTTTCCATATATATGAATCCCTCAGCCCATCAAATTACTTTTGAGAATTTAATTTAAAACCCAACTTTCTGGCCCAGCCCCTCTTCTCTTCTCAATTTTCCCTCACAATCCCCCAGCCCACTGTTCATTTAATTTAAATCCATTTTCTTTTGTTTCTGACCGAGCCCAGCTCCTCAGCCCAGTGGTTTAGAAAATGAAAATTCTTTATATTGTTGCAAACCAACCAAGCCCGGCCCCATTCTCCTTCTAAACTGTTTTCCAATTCTTTTTTTTAATTATTAGGCCCGGCCTCCTCTTCTCTAACTCTTTTTCCTTTTTGATTTTCATTTTCTTTGCAAGGCCCAGCCCGTCTCCAAGCCCGTCCGCACCTTCACAGCGCCCGCTTCATTAAACCCGACCCGTATAGCCACTGTTCTTCTCCCTCTTTAAATTCCAACGGCTACTTCCCAACGTGCGCGTGCGACCCGCTTCCTCCGCCGTCGCCCACGCCCTCGTCGCGAGCCGTTACCCCACGTCGTGCGACGTTACCACTCGCGATCCCCTCAATGTTCTTCTCTCCTCCCCTCATTCCTCTTTCCTTCTCTCTCTCAACCACCGCAGAAACCCACTGCACCCGTTTCCCTCCGACGACGCGCGCGTTTTCTCTTTCCCATCCCGACTTCACCCTCGAACCCACACTTCTCTTCTCTCAAAGACTCCCCGTTCACACCCCTCGCCGACGAGCTCCGCCACCACCGTCGAGCCCTTCCTTCCTCCTCCTCCTCTCTTCCTCCCCTGCCTCCCCGAGCGCCTTCGCCTGCACCCCGAACACCCGAGCCGACCCCCTGCACACCCTCGCTCGAGCTCCGACCCCCCACCGTCATCTCCTCCTACAACTCCGCTCGACGTCGTCGTCTCGTCGTCGACCCATCATCCCCTCTCTTCCCCTCTCTCAATCTCGCTGCTCATCTCTCTCTCTCAGCTCACCACTCCCAGTTCTCTCTCTCCCCGAGTTCTCTAACTCTGCTCCCTCTCTCTGCCGACTCTCTCTCTCTCTCTCCTCCTTCTCCCTCTCACTCTCTCAGTCTCTTCTCTCTTTCACCTGCCCTCTCAAATTCTCTCTCTCTCAATCTCAGTCCTCTCTCTCTACCTCATCTCTATATATCTCTCTTTCTCTCTCTAACTCTGTACCTCACTCCCTCTCCCCATTAACGGCCCGGCACAATCAAGCTTTCACACATCGACAGCTAGGCCGCGACGCAAACCCACAAGCCGAGTCAAGATCACCGCTAAACATTCGAGCTTTGGCATTTCATCGAGCACATTCCATACGTCATCGATCTCTGCTGTCTCGGTCGTTGCCGCTACTTCCATACAACCCCAAGACGTTCCAGGCAAGTTTTTACTTGCTTTCATGCTATTTATTATTAAGTTACAAATCAAAATCGTAGATATAATACATGTTTTGCTTGATGCTAAATATAGCCAATAAACCGTTCGATGCTTGTTCTCATAGAAAATCATTATCCAATTTGACGGAATTAGATATCATTGCTTGTCCCGTATTGTCATGGACCTACTGTGTAAACTTCGCTGGAAAATTTGATCGTTTAAGATTAAAACAACTGCCCCCAAGTTTAAACGTAAAACTGTAATTCTGTTGCACCTGAAAACCGTTAAATTCACCATAAATCACATACATATTAGAATGGTGCGTTCGAGGGCTCGAATCGAAGCCAACTCGACGAACTTTAACTCTATACTAGTTTCCAGACATTTCTGTACTTAAACCGTGATGAAAATTGGATCGGAGTACGGCTCTGGACTGCAGTCCAGAGCGACTTCAGTTATTGGTTACTGTTCCATAACGTGTACCACAGGGTTTCCTTAACACTTAGGTTGCGGAACCCCGCTGTTCACTATAGGTAAATCTGTTAGCTAGACAACATAATTGATTTCATTCTGTTTCGTTACCGTTTGATATTTAAATTGTAATTTAGGAGATCGGGACACATAACAGTCCCAGCAGATTCAGGATTGACATGTTAATATTAAACAGATTGTAACTCCTAACGTACATACGCGATTGAAGATCCGTTTGTTGAGTTGAAAACTTTACTGAAAACCCTAGAATTCATTCAACTGTAGTATCGCTAAATTATGATCCCAACTGGGGTTAAAATGCGTTGTGAATTGGATTCCTGATTCTGAAACCGGATTTCCAGCCGCGTGCGCTTAAAATGAAACAGTTATAACTAATGATCCTGAAACCCGATTGGCTCGAAAGCAAATTAGATGGATAGCTGACTGAACATATTAATTACTACCTGTTTATCATTTCGCCAATTTTTATACATATGTTTCATGATAAATCGTGCAAGTGATAGACCGTTGTTTTTGATACCTTAAATGTGCTTCTTATACTGTTCATGCATCGTATCATACTTATATCATTATAGTGATAACCTAGTGACATCGTGCATTTACCCAATGTTAGATTTTAGTGGTGATTGTGGCAAGTACGTCAGTGTTCGTGTATCCGTGTTTAAGTGAAAGTGATACGTACTTGTGCACAATCAGTGTCCCTTTTATTCTATTGCATTGTCGACGTCTGTGGGATGCGTGTATGTGTGACTATAAGTGGTATGGGACACTTATGGAAGCACTTGCACGGGTGTCACAGATAAGGCATCCGACACTGCCATTTATCTTAGGTATTAGTCGGGACGTGCTTGATGGAGGTCCTGCCTCCAGTTCTCGCGCAGACTTGTCACGGATCGATTAGTATTTAGGATGATGGTTAGCGTTTGATGTAGACCACGGGGTGTGGGGTAGTTTAAGTGTGAGTTCAACAGAATCTCGGGAGTCCCATGCCGGCTTATATATTTAGGGAGTTATATGGAGATTTACAGGGTATGTGATATATACACCGTGATACACTCGTTACATGTTGGGCCCGTGGTCCCTTGCCCTTGGGTTCTACCCTTGGGTGGAGGACACTCGCGAGTGGTTGACTCTCACACTTGGACTGACGATAGGCTTATTGACCTGTGCAGTGAGACTTAGAGACTGATAGGGTTACTGTCATTTACATTCATTCTATACTGTCTTGACATTCGTGACATATTGTTATACTGCTTTATTTTTCCGCTGCATTGATCTCTGCTCATTCATATTCATGCTGTCATTGATTTACTGTTATTCATATCTATTACCACTGCTAGAACTGTTACTTGATTATATACATTATATTGCTATTGTGTCGCTCTGACGACCTGAGTATGCATGCTCAGCGTGAGAAGAAGATTTAGCCTGGACCAGTGCATCACAGACTTCCTGACTTGTCGTTCCTAGTTACATCCGTTTGTTCCACTTCAGGTCAGTTTACTTTATTGTATCTTTCGTTTACTGCATTTCTCATTACCTGCGCATTGTTTACTGTTTACCATGATAAACTAGAAGCCGAAGTGTGACTACGGCAAGACTTTTCCTTGACCGTAGGAGCATGGCTGGCCTTGTCTACCCCTCGTATTCCGTATTATGGGAAGCGGGGCGTGACACCATTGCTAACAAAATACTAGAGGTTTAACTACTCGGATACGAAGTTATACCTCACGATACTAGTCCTTCGGGTCTTCATCGCGGTCCTCCACTCCTCGTAGGCTCCTTGGAACATCGACACCTCAACGGCCTCCTCGAATCAAAGACGATCCACCCGAAAGCTCCTACGCCAAGCTTAATCTCAAACTTGAGATAACTAGGTTGCTTAAAGTGCTAATCTAAGCTACCTAGAGGATATAGAGTGATGTTATGGATGTATTAATCTAGATAACCCTTGATCTCAACACATGAGAGGTTAGGGTTAGGGTTTGAAGAGAGAGTGAGCTTGAGGAGAGAGAAGGTGAAGATGATAATGAAAAGAATAATGAACTCATATGAATATATCAACCATAACAATTAATCAAATAAATAATATAAATGATTTATCATCATGGTTAGATTCATTCATCTAGTGTGATTCATCACATGACTCATTAAATCATTAATGAATCATTTAATGCAAAGGATGAATCACATAAATGAGTCATTAAGCAATTAATGCTCATGCCACCTTAACCCCTTAGTCACCACTCTTTTAGAACCTTCCGAAAAATTACGAGAACGCCCCTCCAATCCGTGAAAATACGGAAAAACTTTAGACTGTATAAATCCAATAACCTGATACTAGAATCTGGCTTAAACCAAAGACGGCTAGTAAAAACTGTCCGAAAAGTCGTACGTGCGTAAACACACGTATGCGTTCGAACCCTTGTCGTAAAACCATACGACCTCTATATCGTTTCGTCTGGAGCAGGGAAACTCTCTGTGTGGGACTCTAAAGACTCGACACTACGCTGGCAGTGGGTTTAACCACAGACCGCAAGCGGCACTAGCTGTACGTAATGGTCCCCAGGCAGATGTCGATAAGAAGGCCGATGAGGAAAACCATCCGAACCCCTACTGAGCCTGATGTGACAATCTCCGTACAGTCCGGTCTATTCGTCTAAGACTATCGCATATCAAGCCTAGGGGGCGGCAAGCGTCAGTCCCCTAATAGCTGTATAAGTCGTGTCGGAGCGAAGCCCATTACGCCCTGAGAAGCTACTAGAACCTACCAGTATATCTCGCTTGCCCTGGCCAGGGACTTTGCGTAATGGCTCTCTAACACTGTGCGATATCATCTCCCAATACCAGGAGAGACGAATCCTGTCTAACCACTACTTCCTCCAAGTGCTTGGGACTGCACCCAACTGCTACCTGTTTGCACGACTCCTTTGAGCCGTGGTAGGGTAGCAATCTAAGAATAGTGGGACACACTCGAGGCGAAGTAGCAGTGTGAAGTCTGCGGACTATGCTGTACTCATGTCATCTGGGAACTGTTAACTGATGATGGGTATAATACCAACCAATCAGTTCCTCTGCGAGTCCTGTCCGGTGTAGCCGTAACCTAACGAGCACCTGTATACTATCTCTAGTACGATGTACTGATGGCTGTGGGACAGACCATCTCCCCAACTGGGATGAGAAGCGTATACACTTAGTCTACTCCGGAATATCGATGCCCTATCTCGATAATCCAACGACCACGGACCTGTATAGGATGTTACTTATAGACTACCCAGCCCCCACTAGTGCGACTGCCATCACGGCGCTGGTAATCAAGCAAAGATCCTATGGGCTCTACTAATATGTATAAGTGATATGTTACAAGAAACATATGCACATATTAAAGTAGACAGAAACTAAGTAGCATACTACCATTTTTAGCAAGACTGTATATATAACTGTGAATATCCTAAGCTTCCATTAAGTAATATACAATCTAGTATGATACAATAATGTCCCCTAGGGCATATACACTAACAATCTCCCACTTGCACTAGGGCCATGAGCTGGCATATCGTAGACCTATCATCTCGAATAGCCTCTCGAACTGCGTCAGAGGAAGGGCCTTTGTGAATGGATCAGCAATGTTATTCTCTGTCTCTACTCTTTTCACCTCGATCTCCCAGCGATCTACGATCTCCCTAATCAGGTGATACCGCCTTAAGATGTGTCTGGACTTCTGATGGGACCTGGGTTCCTTCGCTAAAATTATAGCGCCGTTGTTGTCACAATACAGAGGTATTGGACCAACACTGGAAGAAACCACCTGAAGTTCTGTGAGGAACTTCTTCATCCAGACAGCTTCTTTTGCGGCATCGCAAGCAGCTATGTACTCCGCTTCCATTGTTGAGTCAGCAACGGTCTCCTGCTTGGAACTCTTCCAACAGACCGCCCCTCCATTGAGGGTAAAGACATAACCCGACATGGACTTGGAGTCATCTTTGTCACTCTGGAAGCCGGAGTCGGCAAAGGACTCTAACTGGAGGTCTTTTCCTCCATACATCAAGAACATTTCCTTAGTCCTCCTCAGGTACTTGAGAATGTTCTTTACTGCTATCCAGTGCTTCTCCCCTGGGTTTGCTTGATACCGGCTTACTACGCTCAATGCGTATGCTACATCCGGTCTGGTACATAACATCACATACATTATAGAGCCTACCGTAGAAGCGTAGGGTATAATCGACATGCGATCCCTTTCCAAATCAGTCTTGGGAGACATCTCTTTGGAGAGGGTGATTCCGTGACAAGCCGGTAGGTTACCGCGCTTAGAATCATCCATACTGAATCTTTTCACTATGGTGTCTACGTACCTGGACTGTGAAAGTCCCAACATCCTTTTTGATCTATCACGATAGATCCGGATCCCTAGAATGTAGGTGGCATCACCCAGGTCTTTCATGGAGAATTTATGTGACAAGAATCTTTTCACTGACTGTAACATAGGAATATCATTTCCTATTAGGAGAATGTCATCCACGTACAAGACGAGAAATACTACAGCTCTCCCTATAATCTTACTGTATATGCATGGTTCATCTGGATTTTTGATAAAGTCAAATTCTTTGACAGCATCATCAAAACAGATGTTCCAACTCCGCGATACCTGCTTTAGTCCATAAATGGACTTAAGCAGCTTGCATACTTTACCGTTGCTCTCACTCTGAATGAATCCCTCTAGCTGATCCATATAGATGCTTTCTTCCAAATTACCATTTAGAAAGGCCGTCTTTACGTCCATCTGCCAGATTTCATAATCGTGGAAGGCAGCAATAGCAAGAAAGACCCGAATAGATTTAAGCATAGCCACTGGAGAAAAGGTTTCGTCATAGTCCAAACCAGGTCTTTGACGGAAACCCTTTGCAACAAGTCTAGCTTTATAAGTTTCAACCTGTCTATCTACACCAATCTTCTTTTTGAAGATCCATTTGCATCCTACGGGTTTTACCTCATCTGGAGCAAAGTCCAAAGTCCATACTTTGTTAGTGTACATGGACTCCATTTCGGCCCGCATTGCATCCAGCCATTTTACCGAGTCCCCGCTCTGAATGGCTTGCTGGAAGCTAGTAGGCTCATCATAGTCAATAGTGCAACCCTCTCTATCCCCGTCTATAAGAAAACCGTAGTATCTCTCGGGCGGATGAGATTGCCTACTACTCCTGCGGAGTGGCGTCGGAATGTCCTGTTCTCCTGGACCTTCTTGTTCTACCAAGGTTTCAGTAATAGTTTGTGGTTCTGGAATTTCTTCCAGTTCTATTGCGCTCCCACTCTTCTGATTTTCTAAAAACTCAGTTTCCAAGAAGCGGGCATGTTGAGAAACAAAGACCTTTTGTTCCTCTGCATAATAGAAACAATATCCCATGGAGTTCTTTGGATATCCCACAAACTTACACAGTACTGAGCGTGCCTCGAGCTTTTCTGCATGCTGCTTCTTTACAAAAGCTGGACATCCCCATGTCTTAAGATACTTAAGACAGGGTTTCTTCCCACTCCATATCTGATATGGTGTGGTAGGCACAGTCTTAGTTGGAACTCGGTTCAAAAGATATGCAGCTGATTCTAGTGCATATCCCCAGAATGATCGTGGTAACTGAGCGTTACTCATCATGGAACGTACCATATCCAATAGGGTTCGGTTCCGTCTCTCCGATACACCGTTATGTTGTGGTGTGTATGGAGGAGTAAGCTGAGAGAGAATTCCATTCTCTTTTAAGTAACCTAGGAACTCGGTACTTAAGTATTCACCACCTCGATCAGATCTCAGTGTCTTGATACTTTTGCCGGTTTGTTTTTCCACTTCATTCTTGTATTCTTGGAATTTCTCAAAGGCCTCGGATTTATACTTCATTAAGAAGATATATCCATATCTAGAGAAATCATCTGTAAAAGTAATGATGTAGGGATAACCACCTCGCGCATGTGTAGATATCGGACCGCACACGTCACTGTGTACGAGTCCCAAGAGCTCGCTTGCTCTTACTCCGTGTCCAGTAAACGGAGTCTTTGTCATTTTTCCCATGAGACAAGATTCAAAAGTAGCATAAGATTGATATTCGAACGGATTCAAATATCCTTCTCCATGTAACTTAGTCAACCTTCTCTCATTGATGTGACCTAGTCTACAATGCCATAAGAAAGCCTGATTTGTTTCCGGAGACTTTCTTTTAAGTGTGTTCTGGACACTGAAAATCTGAGCTTGATTTAATACGTATATTCCGTTTTCTAATGTACCTGACCCAATCATAACTTGATTTAGGTGGATGTGGACCACATCTCTTTTAAAAGTAAAATCATATCCTTCCTTAGATAGTAAGGGTACAAATATGATATTACAAGTCGTACCTGGTACATAAAAACAGTTACGTAGAATCAATATCTGCCCAGTTGTCAGTCTAAGATGATATTCCCCTACGGATTCAGCGTCCATGCTCATTCCGTTAGCAACTGTGAGGGTCATATCACCTATCCCGATAACCCTACGGTTTCTCAGAGCCTGTAAAGAATTACAGATGTGAGTTCCTGACCCGGTATCTAATACCCAGGAAGTAGGCTTAACCGACATACCGTTTTCTATCACAAGCCACAACATGCTTTGAATCCTAGCTACTGGCTTCTAAAGCCCTGCAATCTTTCTGCCAATGTTCATTCCTGTAACAATAGGAACGTCCCTCTTTTACTATATCCAGTCCCGAAACTTTTGCCTTTCTCTTTCCTTCTCCCTCTCTGGTTTCCTTCAGGGTAGGAGGCAGAGACTGTAGAATCAAGTCAGTATTTGACTCGTTTCCCAACGCGGTCTCCAGGTCCTGGAGCTCATCAATACAGCTAGTCATTGTAAGGACGTTGTCCCCTACAGATGACCCGTCAGTTAACCTCGCTTGAATTAATTCGTTCGAGGTTTCATATCTAGTGATATGAGATTGCTCTCCATATAAATCTTTATTATAGAGAAAGATGGAAACTAAGTCCATCTTCTCGTGCTGCTTCTGGTATACACCATCAACTGAAGCTAACATGAGGCACTTAGCTTTCGCTTTATCTTTTTCCCTTGTCTGACGGATATCCATATCCGCGACAGTGGAAACTGGACCTGAGACGGCGGGATCTTGAGTAGTAATAGGGTGGTCCAGCTTGTCATAGTCAATGGACATCTGGACAGACCTTTGCCAGTCATATAAGTCATATTCAGTCAATTTGTTATCTAGATGTAACCTATGTGTGGTCACAAGGTCGCTGCAATTTAAGAGAGAGAAAAGAAAACATTTTAGCATGATGCTGTTGCAAGTTTAGATTGGTTTTAAGTTTATCTAAACATGATGGCTCCCACTGTTTCTCGAATCCCTCCTCAAACCATAAAAGAAGAATTAGCCAGGACAATTCTCACCATACAATACTTGCTTAACCGTTCAGCCAGGCCAGTGTCGATACTTCGAGAGAGGTTTTTCAACGTTTTCGCGAAGTTCCTTAATTAAATAACTTCTTTTCTCTGGGGGCGTAACCCCGCTGACACCTTTCTTGGCACCTACTTGGTTTATAGCATTGATCGTTAAGTGACGAATCTCCTGATAAGTAGCATGTGCTCACAGTAGGATCGGGATCCGAAATATCATTGTATGATAATGTTGAAGGAATCCTACCAACATTCATCAAACTCCAAAATGGTATGCTCTCTCTGCAAATTTCAGTTTCTTTAGAAATTCCCGAAGTGGATTTTCGCCCCATGCTCTTATTATGACCTTGACTTTAGTCAACAAATCATAAGTCACATGTCATGTTCTACCCTTCATTGTCCAGGTTAATTTGAACCCACCCGTACATACCCTTGACTTTAGACAACAAGGTAATACGACTGTCCCAAACCAACGCATCTATCTATGCTGCATATAAATATCCAACAGCTACCAAACACTGTGCCTTGACTTTAGTCAACAAACACAGCTTGAATACTATTGACTATCTATATGAAATGACGGAGGGCTACGAATGGTTTTGGCAAAACCGTGAACGTAGTGAACTTGATATAATCGAAGGAACCTGATACTTTTTAAAAGGAGTGGTTAAAGCTCCGCAATTAAAAATTCTGATATTTTAAAATAACCGAGTGGTTTCTTTTAAATTTGTTCCAACGATTCAACTTTGGTTTATTTTCTTTGCATTATAATAATGCGTCCCATCATTTATCCTATCATTGCAGAAAACAACGAAAATACCACGTCCTCTTGTGCCATCCGCATTCGCCACTGGGTCCCGTCATCACCCGTTAGGTTACTTAACTAACGACAGAGCGGGGGCTGGGCTAGCGCGGGTGTAAAACATAAGTGACGTCTAATAGCTATCATATATAGATATTGTACATTCGTCAGACGCAATAATAAGCATTCCAGATCACAGATGAACTTTATTGGATTTATTAGCAATCCGCATTTGTTTTGAGCCTGCAATAAAAGACGGATTACACAGTTGTGATGAATAGCCATTACCCCACCCTAGACCCCTACGGGTACGGCAAACTACCCGCCAAGTACCCGAAGTGAAGTGGTCTCCCTCAACAACGTGAGTAGGCCACTAAACACTTCGACGTACCCGGTAGTTTGTGTACCCTATCTTGGGTCTATCCTAAGAGCAAAAAACAGTAAAAAGAAATAATACAACGGTAGCTACAACCGCAACCTGAATGTACCCCGCAAAAGAATATTACATCAAATTACATTTACATCAAATGAATGAATATTAAACCCATCTCAAACCCCGGCTAATCATCACAACAGTCCAACACAGTTCATATACACAAACAGTAAACATTACAGAAATGTGCAACCCCCTGCCAACCGACATACTAGCAGTTAGGGGAGGTTTACGAACACATTAAACATTACAGATAAAAACCCAATTAGCAAATATCTTAAAACATCGATCGAATACCATATTCCGTGTCTACCCCAAAAGCAAACCTGCACTGAAGCAACCTGGGTAGAAACAGAGCATACAGGAAAACAAAAAACACCAAAATATGAATTACTGTGAAAATCCGAGTCAACTCGGCGGCGGATCCGCGGCTAAAAGCACCTTATTGCCACGGATCCGCGGCCATCTTGCCGAGTTAGGGGCTCGTATTTTCCCAGTTTTCTTACAATTCCCTGCTGTGAATTTTAAGGTATGTCAAATTATTTTTCAGACCCTTTTAAAATTAACAGAAACTAGGAATATCCGGGTTTTTGTTTTCGTGTTTTCCATCGATCGAACTTATAATCAGTTGCTAACAAGCTAGTAATGGTTTAGTTGGCTCTAATACCACTGTAAGTCCATGTCACGCACCCCACGAACTTGCAGGGAGGCGGAATATATGAAAAACGATTATCAAAGCTTCGTAACACGGACTTGAGCGCATGAATCGTTATCTAAACCATTGCTAACAAAATACTAGAGGTTTAACTACTCGGATACGAAGTTATACCTCACGGTACTAGTCCTTCGGGTCTTCATCGCGGTCCTCCACTCCTCGTAGGCTCCTTGGAACATCGATACCTTAACGGCCTCCTCGAATCAAAGACGATCCACCCGAAAGCTTCTACGCCAAACTTAATCTCAAATTTGAGATAACTAGGTTGCTTAAAGTGCTAATCTAAGCTACCTAGAGGATATAAAGTGAGGTTATGGATGTATTAGTCTAGCTAACCCTTGATCTCAATACATGAAAGGTTAGGGTTAGGGTTTGAAGAGAGAGTGAGCTTGAGGAGAGAGAAGGTGAAGATGATAATGAAAAGAATAATGAACTCATATGAATATATCAACCATAACAATTAATCAAATAAATAATATAAATGATTTATCATCATGGTTAGATTCATTCATCTAGTGTGATTCATCATATGACTCATTAAATCATTAATGAATCATTTAATGCAAAGGATGAATCACACAAATGAGTCATTAAGCAATTAATGCTCATGCCACCTTAACCCCTTAGTCACCACTCTTTTAGAACCTTCCCGATAAATTATGAGAACGCCCCTCCAATCCGTGAAAATACGGAAAAACTTTAGACTGTATAAATCCAATAACCCGATACTAGAATCTGGCTTAAACCAAAGCCGGCTAGTAAAAACTGTCCGAAAAGTCGTACGTGCGTAAACACACGTATGCGTCCGAACCCTTGTCGTAAAACCATACGACCTCTATATCGTTTCGTCTGGAGCAGGGAAACTCTCTGTGTGGGACTCTAAAGACTCGACACTACGCTGGCAGTGGGTTTAACCACAGACCGTAAGCGGCACTAGCTGTACGTAACGGTCCCCAGGTAGATGTCGATAAGAAGGCCGATGAGGAAAACCATCCGAACCCCCACTGAGCCTGATGTGACAATCTCCGTACAGTCCGGTCTGTTCGTCTAAGACTATCGCATATCAAGCCCAGGGGGCGGCAAGCGTCAGTCCCCTAATAGCTGTATAAGTCGTGTCGGAGCGAAGCCCATTACGCCCTGAGAAGCTACTAGAACCTACCAGTATATCTCGCTTGCCCTGGCCAGGGACTTTGCGTAATGGCTCTCTAACACTGTGCGATATCATCTCCCAATACCAGGAGAGACGAATCCTGTCTAACCACTATTGCCTCCAAGTGCTCGGGACTGCACCCAACTGCTACCTGTTTGCACGACTCCTTTGAGCCGTGGTAGGGTAGCAATCTAAGAACAGTGGGACACACTCGAGGCGAAGTAGCAGTGTCAAGTCTGCGGACTATGCTGTACTCATGTCATCTGGGAATTGTTAACTGACGATGGGTATAATACCAACCAATCAGTTCCCCTGCGAGTCCTGTCCGGTGTACCCGTAACCTAACGAGCACCTGTATACTATCTCTAGTACGACATACTGATGGCTGTGGGACAGACCATCTCCCCAACTGGGATGAGAAGCGTATACACTTAGTCTACTCCGGAATATCGATGCCCTATCTCGATAATCCAACGACCACGGACCTGTATAGGATGTTGCTTATAGACTACCCAGCCCCCACTAGTGCGACTGCCATCACGACGCTGGTAATCAAGCAAAGATCCTATGGGCTCCACTAATATGTATAAGTGATACGTTACAAGAAACATATGCACATATTAAAGTAGACAGAAACCAAGTAGCATACTACCATTTTTAGCAAGACTGTATATATAACTGTGAATATCCCAAGCTTCCATTAAGTAATATACAATCTAGTATGATACAATAATGGCCCCTAAGGCATATACACTAACACGGTTGCTAGAGGATTTGTCGATAGCACGAGGCAGTGGTAGTCGTGTAGGTAGTTAGCCTCGGTGATGGAAAGCTAGGTAGTAAGGTTCATGGGGTTGCGGTTGGTCGTGGAGAAGAGTTCAAGGAGAGAGAAGGTGTAGGAGTTAGTGGTTAAGGAGACGATCGGCTGCAGCGAGGTGGTCGTCCTGAGCTCCGATGGTGGGTGGTTGCAGGCGTCGGCGGTTGGTCGTGGGTGTTGGAGTTAGGTGCTCGGGTTGTTGGGAAGGGGGTCGGTGCAGGAAAGCGCTAGGGAGTAGGGGAGATGGCAAGGGGCTCTGCTGGTGGTCAACGGCAACGAAGAAGGGTCTAGCGATAGTGGTGTGTGTATGGGCGTGCAGTGATGAGAGAGAGAAGGAGAGAGAGCGAGTGACATAGTGATTTTTAGAGAGAAAGATAGTTGTTAAGAGAGATTAGGATAACCGCGAGGGGATCTCGGGGTTCGTTGGGGTTGTGGGCAAGGTCGCGGAGGTGAGTGGGTCACGAGGGAGGTTGCAAGGAAGAAGGGAACGCGTGGTTTTTTTTTGAAAAGGAAAAAAAGAAAAAGAAAAAGAAGAAGAAGAAGACGGGGAGGGAGTCGGGTCGGGTGAAGGTATGGGTTTGGGTTCTTGGGCGTTAGGCCGGGGTTTGGGTATAGGTTAGGGTTTAATTAGTTTTTAATTGGGGTTTAGAACTTAGGGTTTAAATTAGTTAGGAAAAATATAATAAAATTAGGAAAAGAAATCAGAAATTATTTATTAAAATTTACGAATTTTTTTACAAAGAATTGGGGATTTATTATTGCACACCCATTTGCTTATCCACTTGTGTTCCTTATTGCACATAATGATTAATTTGGTTGCAAAAACTCGTATCTTGATCATTTATCCATTCAGTTGTAGTTTTGGCCTGAATTTTTGGCAAATGTGCAAAATGTGCCTTATTTTCAACTTAGTTGCCCCGAGTACCTGAAATCTGTACTTATGTTGCAGTCATGGATTAATAACACTTGTTTATTAACAAAATGATACAGAATAGCCGGTATTAAATACAATTATTCGTGATGAACATTAGTCCATAAGAAAATGAGGCACGAATGAAAACCTGAAAAGCCTTCGTGAGTAAAAACAGCGAGACTTCCCGTGAGCTTATGAAAACCCGCAAGGGCACAAACTCATGTAAAAAAATCCTCCAACGGCGAATGATAAGTCGCTCCTAGTACCATTCCAGTGTTACCGATGCAGACGCTAACAAAATTTCAAATTCCCAAATTTCCCAATGGCAAATGATGAATTGCTCCTGGCACTTATACTCCAGTGTTATCAACGCTCATACCATCCCCAACCCCAAAATTCCAAACTTTCAATCCAAATCCAACTCCAGTCCAAATCTCAACTCAAAATCAAATTCTACCAACTTTGAAAATCCAAATTCTAAATCCCACTCGGCAATGCTTCCAAGCTCAAAAAGTCCCACCGAACAGTGTAGAAGCCAAGCAAATCAAATCAAATCAAACTAAAATCCAATTCCAACTGCCAATCCAAATTCCAATCAAAACACAATCCAAATTCCAATCATCTTCAAATTCCAATCAAAACACAATCCAAATTCCAACTCCAAAATCCAATCCCAACTTCAAAATCCAGTTCCAACTTCTAATCCGAATTTTATTCAAAATTTTCAACTTCAAATTCAACTCAATCCAAATCCTGGCTAAAATCTAGATTAATTCTAAATTTCAACCCCTAAAATCCGGACCTTTAAATCCTAATTCAGATCCGAACTCAAATTCAAATCCCTCCAACTAAAAAGTTGCAAATTCTAAACCAAATCCCTAATTCAAATTCTCTGAGTGCAAATGATAAGTCACTCTTAGGATCAAACTTCAAGTATTCTGTCTATGATGACGTTAAACATCCGTCTATGATGAAGTTAAACCTCCCATCTACGATGATGTTAAACCCTCCATCTACGATGACGTTAAACATCCCATCTATGATGTTGTTAAACCTACTATCTATGATGACGTTAAACATCCAGATTCCAAATCAAAATCTCTAAAAATCTTCTGTCTAAGATGACGTTAAGCTCTCCCGTCTAAGTAGACGTTAAACAAAGCTCTCCCATCTAAGCAGACGTTAAATCAAGCTCTTTCGTCTAAGTAGACGTTAAAAAACTAAGCTTCGTCTAAGTAGATATTAAACAAATTCTTCCGTCTAAGTAGACGTTAAACCTAGCTCCCATGTCTAAGTAGACGTCAGACAAAGCTCTCCCGTCTAAGTAGACGTTAAACCAAACTCCCCCGTTTAAGTAAACGTTAAACCAAGCTCTTCCATCTAAGTAGAGGTTAAACTAAGCTCCATCGAGGTAGACGTTAAACAAACTCTTCTGTATAAGTAGACGTTAAACAAAGCTCCTCCGTCTAAGTAGATATTAAACCAAACTCTTTCGTCTAAATAGACATTAAACCAAGCTCTTCCGTCTAAGCAGACCTAAAACTAAGCTTCGTCTAATCAGACGTTAAACCAATATCTTCCGTCTGAGTAATGTTAAACCAAACTCCTTTGTCTAGGTAGACATTAAACCAAACTTCTCCATCTGTGTAGACGTTAAACTAAGCTCCGTCTAGGTAGACGTTAAACCAAGCTCTTCCATCTAAATAGACGTTAAACCAAGCTCCTCCATCTAAGAAGACGTTAAACAAAATCTTCGGTCTAAGTAGACATTAAACTAAGCTCTTCCGTCTAATTAGATGTTAAACTAAGTTCCATCTAAGTAGACGTTAAACCAAGCTTCTCTGCCTAAGTAGACGTTAAACCAACCTCTTTCGTCTAAGTAGACATTAAACCAAGCTCTGTCTAAGTAAATGTTAAACCAAGCCCATCCGTCTAAGTAGATGTTAAACTAAGCTCCGTCTAAGTGGACGTTAACTAAACCCTTCCGTCTAAATAGACGTTAAACAAAGCTCCCCCGTCTAAGAAGACGTTAAACCAAATTTTCCATCTAAGATGACGTTAAACTCTCCGATCTAAGACTACATAAATGTTTCGTTAAATCACATCAGGTAGCAGGTGAATAAAGGCGACGGTTCTACGTGTCGGAATCAAGCTCCGTCTCAGAATCAACCTCTATGTCAGAATCAATCTCCGTCTCGGTACCAACCTACTGTTGGAATCAAGCTCCGTCTAGGAATCAACTTCTGCGTCGGACTCAAGTTTCGTCTCAGAATCAACTTCTGCATCGAAATTAATCTCTGTCTCGGAAGTAACCCCCTGTCAGAATCAAGCTCTTTCTAAGAACCAACCTTCACGTCGCTAAAAGGAAAGCACCGACCCTATGTCGCCAAAAGGGAATCAAGTCAAAGCACCGACTTGAGGTCGCCAAAAGGGAAGCAAGTCAAAACACCGATCTCCACATTACTAATAAAGAAAGCACCGACCTCCATGTCGCCAAAAGGGAATTAAGTCAAAGCATCGACCTCTACATTGCCAAAAGAGAATCAAGTCAATACATTGACCTTCACGTCACCAAAAAAGGAAGCATCGACCTTCACATTACCAAAAGAGAACCAAGAACGGACCTCCACGTCGCCAAAAAGAAAGCACCGACTTCCACGTCACCAAAAGGGAATCAAGTCAAAATATCAACCTCCTCGTTGCCAAAAAGGGAAGCACCGAACTCCACGTCGCCAAAAGGGAAAAATCGACCTCCACGCCGCAAAAAAGGAATCAAGTCAACCCCTCACGAAAAAAAGATCCATCAATTTCATGTGCACGACATATAAATATCGTGTACATTCATTGATAGTGTGCACTTTGTTGGGGTCAAAAATTACACCCCATAGTCGAGATCAAAAAGTCAAAATCAACACCCAAGCAAATGGGCCCGAGTCCAACCAATCCGGACCTAAGCCTAAGCAAGTGGGCCCAAACCCAACTGGTCCAAGCTCAAGCATGGGGCTGGCCTCCCATGTCAAGAAAAGAGAGAAAATGTAATAAAATAGATTTAATATGTAATAAATATGAATAATGTAGAAATAATGGGCAAAAAATCAATTTTATAAAGCCCAAGGGCTTAAATGCAAAACATGTAAGGGTATTTAAACCCACCATATGATGAAATGAACAAGTTTTTCTCCTCCCACAAATTTGATAGGATTTTGAGCCTCCATTAAGAAAAAGGAAATGCTCTTTCCTCTTCATCTTCTTCCTCCAAAAAAACGCATAAGAGAGTTTTTTTTCTCCAAAACCTTAAATAAAACTAATTTAACACCAAAAATAAGAAAAAGACTTTGCCTTTCTCGATCAAAACTAAGAAAAGAGAAGAAGGATATCTCTTGGGGTGAAAACCCATGGCTTTCACCCCAAGCAAGCACCATGGATGAAGGACCTTGGTGAAACTCATTGGTTTCACCTATCAAGTTCATAAAAACATAATTTTAGGAGGAAATCTCAAAGCTTTTGCCTCACAATGACTCTTTTCCACCGGATCTTCCATGAGATCCATGAGAACATGGGGGCATAACCCATGTTTCCCTCATCAAAAGCTTGAACACGGGATACACCCATGTTCACCATCGGAACCCCCCAAAAGGGGTTTCTGCTTCGGAACCCCTCTTAAAGGGGTACCCTCTTTTGGGATCTCTCTCAAGGTATCCCTGCATCAGGATCCCTTCCGAGTCCCTGCTACGGAACCCCCTCAAAGGGGTTCTATCTTTCAGGATCCCCCTCAAGGGATCCCTCCATCGGGATTCCCCTCTAAGGGGTCCCGCCATCGGGACCCCTCCCCTCTAAGGAGTCCCCACCCCTTTCTAAAGGGTCCCGCCATCGGAGCTCCAACACCAAGGGGTCCCTCCCTTTTCAGGAAACCCCTAAAAAGGTCCCTCCCGCTCTTGGGACCCTCTTCAAAGGGTCCCCCATTTTTGGAACCGCCCCCCAAAGTGGTCCTTTTGCTTTCGCGGCCCCCCTCAAAGGGGTTTTCCGTCTATAGGAAGAACTCCCGGACTCGGGAGGCCACCTCTCTTTGTCTCCCTTTCTCGGAGCCCTCCAAGATAATCAAACTACCTCGCTCAAAAATTTGTTTGTTTCGGGGTGCTACCCCAAGCCCATAAGGGGGCTGTTAGCCTTCTTGACCCCCAGACTGCTGACCAAGCAATGGGAACCCTGTGTGATAACCTCCGATATGTTGAAAGAGGACTAAAAATCATTTTTAAATGCAAAGCACATATCAACAGAATGAGTTCGCATGATCCGTATGACCTGTTAATCGGAGGTTTTCTCGCCTCAAAACGAAAGATAATTAATGACAGATTTGTCCGCGGCTGCCAAAAATTAAAATCCCCACAATCAATAAATCCCTGACTACCCTAGGCGGGGGAATATGTACACGCCTGACAAGCGAGCACATCCTACATCAATAGGGTGACAAAATACACTCTACATCGACGATATATGACATGCCTTCCTATATATAAGCATTCTTGAGTGCGGGTTGAGGAAGGGGTAAACCTGTCTCCATTTTGCCAAATTGGATTCTTTCTCCATTCAATTCAAAGGGATAGATGGTAAAGAGGGAATACAAAAAAAAGAGCTCTAGTTGTTATCTTGTGCGTTTTCGGCTTAATGAGACTAGACTTGACTAAAGCTTCATATAAAAGCATTTACCGAACTAAATTGAGCCAAGTCAAGCGAAAGACTTTTTTGAAGAGAGCTTTAAGAGAGAAGGTTGTCCCATGCCTTTCTGATGGTGAAATGGATATTACATACAAGTCTCTAGATATTACTGATAACTCCTACATATTATAACTGTATTAAATCCAGTTGTAAAGGACTGTCAGCTCACATGGGCAATGGGCATTTTGAGTTTATACAAAAATACAAGCAGAAAATTGTATACCATAGGGTTTTTATTAGGTGCATAGGGTTTTTAACAATGCCAAAAATCCCAGGGGTTTTTACACAAGTTCTAAGCGGGCCGGGGTCTTTTTGACAATTTACCCTAGAAAAAATTTCCTACCGCAAGCAATAAGTTATGCACCATTATATGGGAAAATTTGGGAAATCACTGCCTTTTGAGCATAACCACCATGATAAAAGTATGTGAGAGAAAAAATTAAACGTTTTACGGGATGAATTTTAACATAAGATATCGGTGGGCAATTGTACAAATAGATATCCAAAATTTTGTTTTGATGTATGGCATGATATTCACTAGCAAATAGAGGATAGGGGAAAAAAACCTATGACAAATTATTTTATAAATAAGTTATATGTTTATTTACCAAAAACTATCAACACCTTTAGAACCGTGACAGTAAACTATCTATATCTTTCAAAACTACAGAAACTACCACGACTTAACAGTCAACTTTGACGATGTTAAATGTTCATTTCAAATGATCATTTTGTTTTTTCCATAAATAAATTATTATTAATTATTTTATTAATAATAACAACTAAATGTTAAAATTAAACAGAAAGTTAATGATGGTACCGGTGGAGGAGAAGGGCGGCATCCATGCAGCGAGAAAGGAAGGCACCAGAAAAAGAATATTGTTTAAGTCCAAAAATAAACTTCATTTTCAATGAAAAGCCTAAAGCCCAAGCATAATGGGCCGACCGGCCCAAACAAGGATGAAGAAAAAGAAAAAGATATAAAATGTAATAAGTATAAATAATTGTGCAAAAAGCTAATTTTGTCAAGCCTAAAAGATAAAGTGCAAAATTATAAGGGTATTTAAACCCCACCATATGACGAAATGACAGGTTTTCTCATTCTCTTTAATTTTTGCTAGGGTTTTCGGCCTTCATATCTCTTGAGGTGAGTTCACACCCCATCTTCTTACTCAAGAGAGATCCAAAAGAAATAGAACTATTTTGGACATCTCTTATCTCCCCATTTATTTTTCTTTCCCAAAATAACTCATTAAAAAAGAACCCATCTTTTCAATAAAAAAATTTCTTCAAAATTTCAAGATCCAAACCAAAACTAAATAAAAGAGCAATTTTGCTCAATAAACTCAAAAAGGAGGAAGAGTATTCGCCCTGAGGGATGAAAGCTCATAGCTTTCACTCCGGACGGCCATTTTCAAGTGAAGATCCACGGCGAAAGCCAATAGCCTTCACTTCCAACCGCACTCACCGTCGGATCTCCCATCGGATCCATGAGAACATGGGTTCCCCGCAACCTACGAATATGGCACCCACGCCATGTTTGTTGCCACCTTCGGATGCCCTTTGAAGGGCAACCGACCCTCGGATGCATAGGTACTTCACTTCGGATTCTCCTAAAAAGGCACTCCGCTTCGGACACCTCCTTTCGAGAGTGCCCCACCAAATAAAATTGACCTCCTTTACTGTCGAAATGTTGCCAAATCATCAGGAGGCCGTCCGACCTTAGGAGGCCACCCGGCCTCTCTTTCTCTCTTTCATCTTTATTTCTGTCTCTCTCTTTCCTTCTATCTTTCCACTCTTGGGAACTCTCCAACACGCTTTAAACATGATCCGTCTCCATGAAAAAAATTTCTTTTCTGGGCATTGCCCCGATCCCCGCAAGGGGGCTGCTGACCCCCAGCCCGCTGACCAGGCAGCGGGACTGTCACGACCCAAATTAGGAACACGACCGACACTTAAATCACGCAACATCTAAAGGCGTAACGTAATTCAAGTAAGCCGAAAAATCCAGAAATCTAAACCGGGAAAAGATTGAGTGGTAGAATAGCAAAACATTAGTTTTAAAACATCACACCTCTTTTAAAAAATCTAAAGTTGTTTCTTAGGAATTCGGTAGTATCTCCTTTGTAAAAACTAGTCCCAAACGGTTACAAAACATAGAATATAAAAAGGGCATCCCCAATCGGGAGTAACTCCCGCCTAAAGGTGTAACACAACCACAACATGTATATACGACGCCGTGAACGAAAGAAATAAGCAAATAAGAAGTAAAACAACATCGCAACATAAATAAAGCCGGCTCACACGAGCACGACACCCAGAGTCACATAAAATACAATATTGAATCTCTCAGTCTCGTCTCTAAGTCAAATACATATAAGCGGTAGATGGAGATTACTAAATACGAAATAAGATATACAAGTAGAATCATACGGATACTCACAAAAACCCACTTACACAAAATCACGCACTCAAAAGTAGCGCAATCCGCAGAAATAGATGCAATAAGGAGTCCTGCCGCGACTACACTGAGGGTCAACCATGCAAAACGCTGTGGCACAATGGGGGTGAGTTGCCAACTCGTGAGTAGTAAATAATATCGTACAGGTAATCACAAGCATGCACGACAAACAACCAATTCTACGTATGCTGTCATGATGGCATATGTACAATAATATGAGATGTTGTATAATCATAATCAAGGTACTACATCGGGATACAACAACTATATGTACGGAGTATATCATAAAAGTCCTGAGTGTGGGATAAAATAGAGTCATCATCAATAAGTCCTCATCATAGAAATCCTGTGTCCATCAACGACACCCAAAATCCCAATATCTCAGGCGCCGTCACTCTGATCGACCCTCATATCATCTCATCATATAACTCCGAACGGTATCCTCTGGATATCCGTTGAGTTTCCATACAATCACCGTTAGAAAGTGCTCCTCTGCTGGGCTCATCGCCTTTCTCTACAATCTTCTTGCCACGGGGTACCTTACCGAGCCGACCATGTATCCGCAAATGGTTCCTCCTCACTCCTCGAGTCGGGTATGCTCATAGTTCAGAACCGAGAAAACTCATGGTGGACACGAAATACCATACCAAGGGAAAAACTGCCTTTTTAAATAACTCAAGTTTCAAAATGTACTTTGCGGTTTCCCAAATCCACGAAATAGAAATCTCATAAAACATCATATGAGAATATATCACTATAGCAATGTATGTATGATGCTAATCATGATGCGTACTAGTACAAGAATCAATGTCTAACTGTCAATAATGAATGTGGTACAATGTATTTATCCATGGCAATTTCTATAGTGTGCGTGACATAGCAATTATCAACGGTGTGTGTGGGCATATGAATCCGTGCTCGTACAATATGAACCGTTAGCAATGGTGCAGTGCCCCTATTTATAACATGTCAATGTACAACATGTAATAGGATGCATAATATGATACGCATGGACAAGTCACAACATATAAACATATAGTACAAGATATTATCACCTGAATCTAGCCATCGGTGCTTAACGCCATACAGTCGATTCCCCCGTAGATGTTAAATCTACTCACCGGACGATCTCGAGCTAAGTGAATCCGATCACCTTTTTCCCCTTCCTGGCTGCGTCCGAAGTCCCCGCAAGTGATCCTAGTATCACACAAAACCATAATGGGTGAAATTAGTAAACTTTTCGATAATATACGGACATACCGCCAAACCAACGAATCGACTCCCACAAACTACCAAGTGTTAGCTTAGCGGGCTATACGTGTGCAATGACATTCTAGACTATTCCTATGGCAGTTAACTACACGAAACACCTATACGAAAGTCGGATAAATCCGCATCGCACATAATCGAAACGCTTGAATTATAGATAAACGGTCCCAGATTTTTATACATAAAGAATTAGAGAAAGTTGCACATGCCACAAGCCTACATTTTTCCCAAAGACCCTATGACCAAGGTCCACACATAGGCACCCTACTCTGGCCGCAAATTGCGGCCAGAATGAATATATCTGCGGACACGAATTGGGGACTGGGCTCAGGTTTTGGTGGGGTGTTCTAGGCCTCTAAACTACCTCTCTGTGATGGCAACTTCTCAAAATAATATCTGGGTCGATAGCAGATTCAAACAGAGCCCTAAGTTAACAAAAATACGATATAAACACTAAACTAAAACAATAAGGTGTATTAGTGTAACTATTTAACACAAGAACTTTCCCTAGAGTCTAATCAAGAGTTTAACATCATTACCCCACCAAAACTTGGATGAAACCCTAGCCATGCAAGCTCCAAGACATCTCAAGAGGATTAAACATGCTTAGTTAAGGGTTTAGTAAGGTTTGATGTTGGTTTAGACACAAGGTTAGTGGGAAAGATTTTCTAGAAGGGATTTTTGGTGAAGAAGAAGAAGAAGAAAATGAGAGAGTGTTGAGAGAATGCGAGAGTGGTGAGATGAGAGATGGCTCTTGAGAGCCATGCTCTCTCTCTCTCCCCCCTCATTTAATGCCTCCCATGCTTGTCCCCCATGTCTCCCATGCCTCATTATTGTGTTCCTTTTTCCTTTTTCCTATAAAAATAAAACCTTTTTACTTAAAAATAGATATGTATATATGTAACATGACATAAAAATGGTTAAGTGCCATGGCTAGCAAAGTATGGTTAACACATCTTTACCCCTAGATTAACATGCACATGTGTGCCTAAAAAAATACCGCAAGTATAAAAATAATTAAATAAAATATTAATTAATTATGATAAAACATGTGAAAATAATTATTAGTTAAATTTATTAAAAACCCGTATTATCACTTAATTAACTCTAATCGTGTTTTAAGGTGTTACAGGGAACCCCTGCGAGGCCCCCAGAATGTTCAAAGCGCCACTTAAAAGGGTTCTCAAACACAACTTTGTATACACACACATATTTTAGAGAGACTTCGTATGATAAGTATGGCCCATTAATTGGAGGTGCTCTCATGTCAAAACGAGAGATAATTAATTGCAGTTTTGTCCACGACTGCTGGAGATTAGAATCCCAATGATCAATAAACCTTCATCTGTAATGGGCATGGGGAATCTGTACAAGCCTAAAATATGTGTGCATCCATCTCAATAGGGCGACGAAAAAGACCCTACAAATATAATGAGAGAAGATGATAGTGATAAAGTTGATGATGAAGATGATGAAGTTGATGGTGATGAAGATAGAGAGGATAGCGAGGAAAAGCTGGGAGTCAGGGACAGAAGTGGAGGGAGTAGGCGGAGGAGGGGGCCAGGGTCCATGGAGGGGGAAGAGGAGACAGAGTATGGGCTAGAATGGGGTTGTCGATGGCGGGAGTGAGGGGGAGACTGTTTTGGATGGAGATGTATTGATTTGGAGGATAGAGAAAGAGGAAGAAGAAAATGGAGATTGGGTAGAAGAGGAAGAAGATGATAGGGAAGAAGGAAAAGGATAGCCGCGGCGGCCGCCGATTATGGCGGATGGAGGAGGAAGGAGGAGGGTTAGGTTGGTATTAGGGCTGGAGTAAGGATTTTCATCTTTCGGAAATTAGGGTTAGAAGAAAGGTGTATTTTTTATTTTGAATTTTTTTTGGATGAGGTGATAACTTAATTGACATGGCGGTGATGTAGTGTGGTTAGTAATGATGTGTCACCGTTTGTCATAGTTTTTTTGTAGATTCCAAAGGTATTGGTAGTTTTCTGTAACGACTCTGAAATCTTAGTACGGAAATTCTTCTGTTAATATATAGAAATGAGATTGACTGCCTGAGTTTGAGTTATAAGTCACTTTTGCTAAATAACAGCAAGAAACAACTTATAACTCACTGGTAAAGCCCTTGCACTGCTGTGACGCAGCCTGTGTGTTCGATCCCTATCAGACACAATCATTTTTTCTGATTTTTCTTTTTAACTTTTTGGAAGCCCAAAAGATTACAGTGCAATACACATGGAAATGAAAAGTCAGAAAAATCAAACATGTGGAAAATGGAGTAAACAAGGTTTTGATCAGCTGGCATGAATCTTGAGACCAGATGTCAAATATCGATCAGCGGAATTGAGGAAAACACCGGCGCCGACGGTTGATGTGAGGCCAAATGTCCCCAGGCTTTACACACATACCCTTTCACCTACCCCTAACTCCCCTGCACTGTTTGATTTCCCTGCAATCAAACAGAGACCCCTCATTCACCATTAAACCAAATTTTAATGCTTTTTAATCCACATTTTTAATTCCAAAACCCTAATTCTTCACTATAAATACCACCCCATATTTTTGGCTCAGCACCATTTTGAAAATTCTAGCCAAAACTCTCAAAAAAATTTCCTAAGTACAAGTGGAGTAAAGAGGAGTTAGCAAGCGATCAATTTCTGACGAAGATCGAAGTCAATTTCGGAGCTTCCGCAATGCCACAAAGACCTTCTTCTTTTTCCTCATCCTTTTTCTTAAGTTTCCAAACGGTAAGTCCCTCCCAAACTTCCCTTCTCTTCATTGAATTTTTTTGTAATCAAAATCGGTAAAAGTGGAGTTATATCGATAACATCTTTTATAAAAGCCATAACTCTAATTCCTTTTATATTTTGGTCAAACCAACTTTACCCTTTAACTTGTAATTTTAATATCAACATTTAGAATCAATATTTAACCTAGAATCTCATGTAACACAATAATATTTGAATTTTTTCATTTAAATACCTTGTACTTTATAAACACTATTTTTAGTATTTGTTAAAACAATACGTTTAGGAAAACTTCACGGGGTTAAGACCTACCCCACATGCACACTTGGATCCATAGCACGATGTCTCTTTTGTATGGATATTTGTTACAAAGATAATATTACGATAAAATACCACATAATTTTAAAAAACCGGATTTCTTTTAAATCGATATTTCATATCCTTTGCGAATACGCATCTACAACCCTATTTAGGGGACCTGCTAACGGATGGTGCAGATTATCGCACATTCTTAGGCTACTAGAACGAGATGCAGACCTCCTCACGGAACATTCGGTCTCGAAAGGATTTAAATACGGTTTTTAAGAAATACAATTTTTCTAAATAAAATAAAATTATTTTTGAAATTAAAATTATATAAAATTATAAATCAATATTTTCAAAATATAATAAATCTATAATTTTCAAAATTGAAAAGATTAACAAATGACAATAAAATACCATCAAGATACCAAAAAAGCAAGTTTTACAGTAAAATACCATGAACTTTCCAAGCTAAGTAATTATCACTAAAATACCCCAATACTTAAAATCCATGCTCATGACAACCCCAAATAGTACTAATCACCCTCGAGGTATAATTTTTAACTATATTAAAATATTTTTCATAAAACCCCCTCGAGTTGTATAAAAACAATATTAAGGACTTTAGTAAATATATGTTTAAGCGGGATCAATTCTCTTGAGCCCCAAAGAGCCGGAGAAAGTGAGTGCTTGTCTATTTAAGGTAGACAACATAATGAAGTTATCAATGTTAATTTTCTTAGAAAAAACACAAATTCTGCCGTCCATGTGCAGCAGTTACTGATAATTCCTGAACCTAAGATTTGCAGAGTTAAATCAATACAAGTGTCTGACTCAGTCTTAGTCTAATTCAAAACTGAATCCAATTCAAACCCGAATCTAAAATCAAACATGAATACTTGAACATGAACATAAACACTCGAATTCAAACCATCAATATCAAACATGTATACTTGACTTAACCAAACCCTGATTATAATTGGACATGAACCTAACATGAATACCAGAACACAATGGTTGCTATTTAAACTGACTTGACTCGAACCATGAATACAACTTGACATGAATACAATAATACTTGACACGAATACATGATATTGACATGAACTCAACCTTGCAACTTGATGTATTCATGTATTCGAGCAAGGCTGGTAATCTTAATTGTAACGTAGAATACACGGGGTGTTAGGGTAGTTCTTGTGTGAATTCAACGAAATTTCAGAAGTCCCCCTAGATTATGAATCCATGTCTACTAACACAAGTAAGCTATCATGAGGGCCCGTGTTTCCTTGCTCCTGGATTATAGTTTGTTGAGTTTAGAATATTTCCACACTGGATTGATGTCCCGTTACCAACACTTGATTCTGGCCTATGGTTCCTTATCCCTGGATTACGGCCTGTTGGGTTCGAGAACACTCTTGGGATTGGTTGACATTCACCCTTGAACTTATGTAACATTAGTTGACCCATGTAAAGACCATTTATGACACTTACATTCACTTCATGTTCACTATATCTACACTCCACGGCCATGTTATACTCGTTTTCTATGCTCATGTTATATTGTCATACTTACATAGTAGCCAATAACTTTACCATGTTATACTTTTTCATGTTTCATTTCCATTCATACTATACCACATGTTACCTTGCATATTTATTTATGTACATTCATCCCACCTTTTTGGGGATTTACCGAGCGAAAGTTCGCTGATGGGCATTCCACCCATCTTTGTTTCTTTGAATGTTCGTCAGATACCATGGAAACTGAGGAGGTGAACACCACTGTGGAGGAGCATGAACAGATCACGACTTAGGACTAGACTAGCTATTTTTCCCTCAGTTTATGTATGCCACCTGTTTAGGCATTTCTCTTCTTGTATTGTATTTCTTTTCAGTTAAACTCATGTATTGTAAATACTTCAAGTTGAATGTAAATAAAGTTGTTGAAATTTAAATCTTATGTTTATTTCTTGTCATTTTATATTGCTTATTTTACGATTAGCGTATTTATTCCGGGAAATGACCTTCTCGAAATAAATACGTCACGGGCTTGCCACATCACCATTTCCGTCTATTGGGAAACGAGGCATGACATGTTTTGTTGGCGGCCCATGCAGGCCAGTTCCACATGAAGTCTTAAGAAATATATCACAAGAAATATGAAATTCAACAATTTTACATTCCTTACTATTCAATTTCCGTTGAATCTATCTTAATTTTTTTTTCTCTATCTAAGGTGATGGATTCTCCCAGCAACCCTAGCACCAATGATGGAAGTACACCACCACAACCTACCATTACCATTCTACCACTTCCACCTACCATAGCCTCTTTACTCACAGAACAGACGATGCTTCTGGAGGCTATCAAAAGCCTAGTTGAGGGTCAGCAGGCTTAAAACACGATTTTGCAGGAGCAGAATGCTCTCCTTCAACAGAGTTTCATCCGCTTTGGAGCAGAAGCACTGGGAGTGAAGCAATTTTGAGCGTTACACCCGAAAAACTTCTCAGGGAAAGAGAAACTGCTTGAAGCCGAGGAATGGGCTGAGAGCATAGAAGACGACCTAGCCGCAGCCTAAGTTCTAGAAGTGGCTTGGGTCAGAATAGCAAAACTCCAGCTTACTGACAATGCCAGAGTCTGGTGGGAGGCCGAGAAAATCCGTCTTGAACTGCTAATCGATTGGAAGACTTTCTGATCTCTTTGATGCCAAATTTTTTCTTGAAACCGCGCACTTCGAGATGGAATAGAAGTTCATTCACCCGCAACAAGGATCCATGTGGGATAAGTCGGTGAATGAGTATGATGCAAAATTCACCATGCTCGGCAGATTCGCCGCCAATCTAATTTCATCAGCCGAAATCAGAGCCAGGCGCTTCCAGCAAGGATTAGATCCTGAGATCCAGGCTGCCCTAGCAATGGGAGAATACCTAACACATGAAGCAGCATTGAAGTCAACCCATCGCCATGAAGCTTTCATTAAGAAGAAGGGAAGGCCATAGTTGGTCGGTATGAAACGTCCCGCCAACCAGATTACTCGAGGAGCCTCTTCTAGGACAACTCTTTCAGTGCCAGCTATGAGGCCAGGAGGATCATTTTCCGAGACTGAACCAAACTTCTGTATCTATTGTAAGAGGACTGAACATTAAGTCAAGGATTGCCGTCGAGCGAATGGTCTTTGTCTTATATGTGAATCACCCTTACATATTATAAGAACTTGCCCACATAATCGAACTGGCCCAGCTCCCGCAGCTAGACTGGCTATTCAAGCTCCACCTACTTGGTTAGCTCTTCCTACACCACCTCCAAGCGGACCACCAATACCTCGTCGGCCATCGATGTATTAGCATGCCCAGAGAAATGTGCAGAGACGTCAGGTTTTCACTTTGGCGGCCGTAGAGGCCGAAGCCATAGGTCAAGATAATACAAGTAAATCTCCTTCCATCTTTTTCATCCTTTTCAAATTCTTGCATCTTTTCGTTCTTTCATCTACCCAAATATTTTCAGGCACCTTCGGTACAATATCAGTAGTTCCTTTATCACTGCTTTAATCAAATATTTCTTGAATCTGTTACAACATTCTTGTATAAATTTCGAGGACAAAATTTTTATAAGGAGGGTAGAATGTAACGACTCTGAAATCTTAGTCGGGAAATTCTTCTGTTAATATACAGAAATGAGTTTGACATCCTGAGTTTGAGTATAAGGTACTTTTGCTAAATAACAGTAAGAAGTAACTTGTAGCTCACTGGTAAAGCCCTTACACTGCTGTGACGTAGTCTATGTGTTCAATCCCTATTAGACACAATTATTTTTTCTGATTTTTCTTTTTAACTTTTTGGAAGCCCAAAATATTGCACGTGCAATACACATGGAAATGAAAAGTCAGAAAAATCAAACATGTAGAAAATGGAGTAAACAGGGTTTTGATCAGCTGGCACGAACCTTGAGGCCAGATGTCAAATATCGATCGGCGGAATTGAGGAAAAGACCGGCGTCGACGGTTGATGTGAGGCCAAATGTCCCCTGGCTGTGCACACATACCCTTTCACCTACCCCTAACTCCCTTACACTGTTTGATTTTTCTGCAATCAAACAGAGACCCTTCATTTCACTATTAAATCTCATTTTAATGCTTTTTAATTCACATTTTTAATTCCAAAACCCTAATTCTTTACTACAAATACCACCCCACACTTTGGTTCAGCACCATTCTGAAAATTCTAGCCAAAACTCTCAAAAAAATTTATTAAGTACAAGTGAAGTAAAGAGGAGTTAGCAAGCGATCAACTTCTGGAGAAGATTGAAGTCAATTTCGGAGCTCCCGCAATGCCATGAATACCCTCTTCTTTTTCCTCATCCTTTTTCTTAAGTTTCCAAATGGTAAGTCCCTCCCAAACTTCCCTTCTCTTCATTGAAAATTCTTTTTAATCAAAATCGGTAAAAGTGGAGTTATACCGATATCATCTTTTATAAAAGCCATAACTCCAATTCCTTTTATATTTTGGTCAAACCAACTTTACCCCTTCACTTGTAATTTTAATATCAACATTTAAAATCAAGATTTAACCTAGAATCTCATGTAACACAACCATATTTGAATTTTTTTCATTAAAATATCTTGAATTTTATAAACACTACTTTTAGTATTTGCTAAAACAATACCTTTAGGAAAACTTCATGGGGTAATGATCTACTCCACACGCACACTTGGATTCATAGCACTATGTCTATTTTGTATGGATATTTGTTACAAAGATAATAATACGATAAAATACCACATAACTTTAAAAAACCGGATTTCTTTTAAATCGATATTTCATATCCTTTGTGAATACGCATCTACAACCCTTTTTAGGGAACCCGCTAACGGATGGTGCAGATTATCGCTCATCCTTGGGCTAGTAGAACGAGATGCAGACCTCCTCACGGAGTATTCGGTCTCGAAAGAATTTAAATACGGTTTTTTAAGAAATACAAATTTTCTAAATAAAATAAAATTATTTTTTAAATTAAAATTATATAAAATTAAAATCAATATTTTCAAAATATATTAAATCTATATTTTCCAAAATTGAAAAGATTAACAAATGACAATAAAATACCATCAAGATACTAAAAATGCAAGTTTTACAGTAAAATACCATGAACTCTCCAATCTAAGTAATTATCACTAAACTACCCCAATACTTAAAATCCATGCTCATGACAACCCCAAATATACTAATCACCCTCGAGGTATCATTTTTAACTACATTAAAATATTTTTCATAAAACCCCCTCGAGTTATATAAAAACAATATTAAGGAGTTTAGTAAATATATGTTTAAGCGAGATCAATTCTCTTGAGCCCCAGAGAGCCGGAGAAAATGAGTGCTTGCCTATTTAAGGTAGACAACATAATGGAGTTATCAATGGTAATTGTCTTGGAAAAGACACAAATTCTGCCGTCCATGTGCAGCAGTTACCGATAATTTCTGAACCTAAGATTTCCAGAGTTAAATCACTATAAGTGTATGTCTCAGTCCGAGTCTAATTCAAATCTGAATCCAATTCAAACCTGAATCTAAAATCAAACATGAATACTTGAACATGAACATGAACACTCGAATTCAAACCATCAATATCAAATATGTTTACTTGACTTAACCAAACCTTGGTTATAATTGGACATGAACCTAACATGAATACCAGAACATAATAGTTGCTATTTAAACTGACTTGACTTGAACCATAAATACAAGTTGACATGAATACAAGAATGCTTGACATGAATGCATGATATTGACATGAACTCAATCTTGCAACTTGATGTATTCATAGATTCGAGTAAGGCTGGTAATCTTAACTGTAATGTAGAATACACGGGGTGTTGGGGTAGTTCTTGTGTGAATCCAACGGAATCTCAGGAGTCCCCCTAGATCATGAATCCATGTCTACTGACATAAGCAAGCTATCATGAGGGCCCATGTCTCCTTAATCCTAGAATATTGCCTGTTAAGTTTGGAATATTTCAATATTAGATTGAAGTCCCGTTACCAACACTTGATTCGGGCCCGTGATTCCTTACCCCTGGATTACAGCCTGTTTGGATTTAAGAGCACTCTTGAGATTGGTTGACATTTATCCTTGAACTTACGTAACATTAGTTGACCCATGTAAAGACGTTTTAGGACACTTACATTCACTTCATTTTCACTATACCTACACTGCACGGCTATGTTATACTCGTTTTCTATGCTCATGTTATATTGTCATACTTACATAGTAGCCAATAACCTTACCATGTTATACTTGTTCATATTTCATTTCCATTCATACTATACCACATATTACCTTGTATATTTATTTATCTACATTCATCCCACCTTTTTGGGGACTTACCGAGCGAAAGTTCGTTGACGAGCATTCCATCCATTTTTGTTTCTTGGAATATTCGTCAGATACTGTGGAAACTGAGGAGATGAATACCACCGAGGAGAAGCACGAACAGTTCACGACTCAGGACTATACTAGCTATTTTTTTCTCAGTTTATGTATGCCACTTGTTTAGGCATTTATCTTCTTGTTTTTTATTTCCTTTCAGTTAAACTCATGTATTGTAAATGCTTCAAATTGAATGTAAATAAAGTTTTTGAAGTTTAAATTTCATGTTTATTTCTTGTCATTTTATTTTGCTTATTTTACTCTTAGCTTAGCGTATTTATTCCGGAAAATGATCTTCTCAAAATAAATACGTCGTGGGCTTACCACGTCACCGTTTCCATCTATTGGGAAGTGGGGCGTGACAAGTTTTGTTGGCGGCTCATGCGGGTTAGTTCTGCATGAAGTTTTAAGTAATATATCACAAGAAATATGAAATTCAACAACTTTACATTTCTTGCCATTCAATTTCCGTTGAATCTATCCAAATCTTTTTTCTCTATTTAAGGTGATGGATTCTCCCAGCAACTCTAGGACCAATGATGGAAGTACACCACCACAACCTACCGTTACCGTTCTACCATCTTCACCTACCATAGCCACTCCACTCACAAAACAGATGATGTTTCTGAAAGCCATCAAAAGCCTACTTGAGGGTCAGCATTTTCTGTCAAGTGACATTTTCTATCAAGTGCCAAAAGGTAATAGCAGTTTTTGGTAAATAAGCCTAAGTTTTACTAATAATCATATGACTGAAAATGTACCAGTAATTGGTGAGCTATGTTTTTTTGCTCTGCAGGTCTTCGAGGTTGTGTTTCTTCCAAGATATTTCCTTAAAAGCTTATTTCTTTTGTTCATCTATAAGAAATTTAAGCAGCACCAACAATTATTCATAAATCTAAACAAATCCAAAGAAAAAAACTGCTTTATTCATTCAAAGATTCTATCAACACTTACCAAGCCAAACTTTGAGGTAAAGTAATTTATTCGAATATCTTTTCCTAGAAAGATTTTCCTGTTTCCACATCCATAAGTGAAATATTAGGCAACACCCAACAATCTTTTGCAAGTCTAAGAAGCTTTAAATTTAAAACTTAAAGTCATGATCCATTTAAATGATCTATTATTTTTATTATAAAACACAAAATATCTTCAGAAATCCACAATTACTCACCAGCTGATAGATCTAGGACTTGTTATGAATTGTTAGACTTAATAAAAAAGTAAAGTAAGTAAAGAGCACATGAGACACACAATATTTTTTTACGTAGAAAACCTACTCAATGTGAGGGGAAAAATCACGGGACCTAGTCCAGAAAGTTTATCATCTACTATGAGAATAATGGGATTACAAAGTCTGTCTCTAGCAAACTAGAGGATCATCAATATAGAGTTCTTCACTACAAGAGTAGATTACAACAAGAATGAACTCACCGAAACACCGTCGATGGTACACCTTTAACACCTCGGTCCTTCACTCATCGCTTTGAGTGGATAGCTTCACTTAGATGAATTTCAAGTGGATGGTATTGGATTGATACTTGGACGTGTTGGATGTTAGATGTTGGATGCACCAAGGAGCCCCTATTTATAGGTGGGAGCAAGTCTCCTTGGTCAAGCAAAACAATTACTCCATTTTCTTCCCAAAGTCAACAAACTCCAATTTCCAAGGTTCATTAACCATATTTCCCAAGAGTAATACCAACTCTCAAGAAACCCACCTTTCATCTTTCAAGAAGTATTAACTCCAAGAGAGGACAATCATGCTCTTTTCATCTTCTAAGAAGTATTAACTCCAAGGGACCTTTCATCTTCCAAGAAATACTAACTCCAAGGAAGGATAACCATGCACACCATGCATGGAACTTTAAATAGAACACATTCACCCATAAGGAGTGAGATGCCCAACAAACTCCCCCTCATGACTTATGAGGAGAACACCATTCCTGCAACTAGTCGACAGATCTCGTGGTTGTTTTTGGTCAACGACTTCGTCATCACATCTGAACCATTTTTGTCAGTATGGATTTTCTGTAGCTTTAACATATTCTTTTCAAGCACGTCTCGGATCCAGTGATAGTGAATATTGATGTGCTTGTATTTAAAGTGGAAACTCGGATTCTTTACTAGATGGATGGCACTCTGATTTGCACACTGAGAAAGCACAACATATTCATTACTAGAGTACCTTGTTGATGGTCGACATTCTCTTTTTGATTGCCTAGGTGTTGGAACTTCAGGCGGGTGGACTAGAGTTGGCCTCTCCTCCTCATGGTCATTCGGACTTGTTCCTGCCAAAAATTTTGGCTCAAAACTTGCTGTTCCCTTTATAAAAATAGAGGGCAACCTCCATTTGTTAAACATGTGATCACTCACATGCAAAACATGTGAGTAGAGGCTTCGGATAGATTTAAATCCTATGATACCCCCATGTGCAAAGTACGTGAGCACTTACGCGCAAAACACATGAGTACCTGCTGCAGTTAGGATTAAATCTTATAGCAGCACCCACGTATTAAACATGTGAGCATTCACATGCAAAGCATGTGAGTATCGGCTTCAGATAGGATTAAATCTTATGATAGCCCCCACGTGTTAAACACGTGAGTTCTCTTATCGTATTCTTGTGGCAGCGCTCACATGCAAACCACGTGAATGCCGCTGCCATATATGTATATGGCAGTGCTTACGTGATAGCACGTGAGCGTCCCAATTTGAAATGCTCTTATCTGATAGAATTAAATTCTATATGATAGAATTAAATTTTATTTGAGAAATATTTTCCTTGATCTTTCTAATATGGAAATATCTTTCTCTAATAGAAAATGTTTGGATTTAAAATCTAATGGTGATAAAATATCACCAATTAAACCATCTGATAGAATTAAATTCTATAGTTAGGAAAATATATTGCTAACAAGATATTCATATGATAGAATTAAATTCTATGTTAGGAAAATATTTTTCTAATCTTGTAATCATATAATAGAATTAAATTCTGTGTGGGAAATATTTCTCTGATCTTTCTAAAATAAAAAAGACCTTCTCTATTAAGCAGAACTAAATTCTATAGTTAGGAAAATATTTTCCTAACAAAATATTCATATGATAGAATTAAATTCTATATTAGGAAAATATTTTCCTAATCTTGTTAAACAAACAAGATATTTATATGATAGAATTAAATTCAATGTTAGGAAAATATTTTCCTAATCTTGCTAAACAAACAAGATATCCATATGATAGAATTAAATTCTATGTTAGGAAAATATTTTCCTAATCTTGTTAAAACAAATAAGAAATCTTCTCTGTTAAACAGAGAGCCTTCGGATTAAAAATCCAATGGTGAATAAAATTTACCGGTTGATCTTTAAGATCAATTTAATTGATTCTGAAATCAATTACGATCTTTCAATGAGAGACTTTCTCAAATCAGATTGATTTTTCTCTTCTCCTATAAATAGAAGCAAAAATATTAAATTACGAAGGAAGAAAAACCCCCTCCAGAAGCTTCCGTAAAAGTACAGAAGCCTCACCATAATCTTCTACGAAAAATAGAGAATTTAATTCTTCGAAGAAGAAGATCTTCCTCTTCTCAAACCTTAGGTAAAAAAAACACAGAGATAAAAATATCTCCTTTACCTATCATATGCATAAAAGGGTTTAACCCTTCATAAGAACTTAGTTCTTCTTCTGGATCTAATATCCATAAGACAAGTCCCTCATGAAAAAGAAAATTTAATTCTCATAGGGGGTCTTAGTCTTAATTTTAGATTCAGAGGAGAACTATTAGCGTTCTTTCCACCATCATCACAAAAGAAAAAGAGAAGAAAAGATGAAATTTATACTCCATGAACTTAGTTCCTTCAAAATATGCCGAAGAACTAAGATTTCATATGAAAAGATAGGGTTTTAACCCTTTGGAACTTAGTTCCCATATAAAAGAACTTAGTTCCAATATAAAAAAGAACTTAATAAATGAGATTTGCAGGAAAAAAAATAATTTAGAGATTTTGATTATCTCTGTGAAGAGTTTAACTCTATACCAGAGTTTAATCTCTGCATGCATATGGCAGCGCCTCACGTGATACTCATGTAAGCGCTAGAGCCTTAGTGTCTCACGTGATACTCACGTGAGGGCTAGAGCCTTAGCGTCCATGTGATATCACGTGAGCGCTAGTGTATGATTTGGATATTATATTCATAGTCCTAAATGACTAAGTGCTTAGCACTGCTGGGTGATATAGAAACCCAATCTTTAGCCCCAAATTGGCTAAGTCTATGAAGTGAAAACTTCTTTGAGCCCATATGCTCACATGTTTAAGTTGATATTAATCTAAAACAAGATTAATGATTATGAATCATATTTCCAAACTGATCTTAGTCAGATATATGACTAATTATCGTTCATCCAAGCTGATCTTAGTCAGGTATATAACTAAAGATCTTTCATCCATGATGATCTTAGTCCCATATACGACTAACGATCTTTCATCGATCTTTCATCCATCTGATCTTAGTCTCATATACGGCTAATGATCGACCGCCCAAATTGATTTTAGTCCAATATATGACTAATGATCTTTATCTTAGTCTTATATAAGACTAACGATCCTCAGTTCTAACATGATCTTTTCCTTTATATACGGGATTTGGTTCAAGGGTACATTTTTCCACACCTTTGATATACATCATTGTAATTTCTCAACGTCTTCAGAGAGGTGGCAGGCCCCAACAACCAACAACTCCTCATCCCAACTTGATGAAAAATATGAAATTTTATCAAAACAGGGAATGTCCTAATCCACATATTGATACACCCCATATTTATGCACTTCCATATTGATGTTCACACCTCATATTGACACACATCTCATATAAATGCGAATATCATATTGAGCTCCAACTTTATACATATATGTATATGTATATTTTCGAAGGAAATATAAATGCCTTCAAATTGGATCGCACCCCAATATTGGGTGAATCCCATATTACTATCGTTCACTTTGCCACGTAAAAATACACGTGCACGCAAGTTGAAAGATGGACCGAAACGAAACTAAACTAATACTTCGTCCTGAACACGGAAATGTTGGACCGAAATGTCCCTAAACTAATATTGGACTGCGATATTCTTAAACTAATATGTTTTGCCTTACGGACTGTCTCCATATTGACTACCGTATATTATCCATGGGCTATTCATATATGATTTAATGATCAGTTAAGCCCATATTCTCATTTTTCCTAAGTCGATCTTAATCTCATATATGACTAACGATCTTTAAATCAAACCCAAATATTCCTTAAACTGATGGACCTCATTTATATGAGATCTGCGTCCTAAGTTCAAAACCCCGAATCTAATATATGGATTTGGATTAATCCGCGCCCTATGGGCGATGATATATATTAGTCTCCATACACAATCCAAGGGCATCTCCATAATAACCAAAGATAACAAGACATGAAGTGATATCTATGGAGTAGATGAAAGTTGCTATCACAACGCGATAGTATAATTAACTGTAGGGGCTTGCACATGCAGGGAAGAGCGTCCCCATAATCGAAAACCCCTCACATATGAGGAGGAATCTGATAAGTCACGCTACAACGGTCGCATCTATCCAAACCTCCGATATACGGTACTATAAATCAACTCGGTATCTTTGGAGAGGTGGATGGATATGTTCTAAATAGCATATGCCCCCATATTTAGGCTAGACACCTCCGCGTCTTAGTCCAGTCTTCGATGGTAAATGGGACCGATATCCACCTCATTATTATCGACCTTGGTCACATCATCTCCCCTATTATCATGCTCCTCGGGAGGTGGCAATGGTTCCACATCTTCGATCACTTCTATAGAGGATTGCGACGCGATCCCTGTGACGTCGGTCTATCTCTTTTCTTGATGTCTTCAAGGTTTTGGTCTTCAAAGAAAACTATATCTCGGTTTCTAACCAACTTATTGCTTTCTAGGTCCCACAACCTGTATCCAAATTCATCATTTGAGTATCCCAAGAAAATACACTATTTTACCTTGGTGTCGAGCTTCACACTTTCATCTTTGGGGATGCGCATAAATGCACGATAACCGAACACCCTTAGATGCTTGTATGATACTCTATTTCTTCTCCAAACTTTCTCAGGAGCCTTATTGCCCAAAGGAACTTAAGGAAAGAGATTTAGCACATCGACCGCTGTTCTTATTGCCTTGGCCTAAAATGCCTTTGGCAGCTTTGCATGTGATAACATACTCTCGATTCTTTCCATAATTGTATGGTTCTTATGCTCGGCGATACCGATATATGGAAATGATTTGGGACATGTCCTTTTGTGCCTTATGCTATAACTCTTGCAATACTCATCAAATACCCCAATATACTCCCCACCATTATCCGTGAGAATGCACTTGAGAGACCTTCCCATCTCCTGCTCAACAATTGGATGAAACTGCTTGAAGATGTCCACAACTTGACTTTTTTGCTTCAGCGCATACACCCATGTCTTCCTGGAGAAGTCATCTATGAAGGTAATGTAGAGTGTTTTTCGTCATCCTATTGATATAGAAATGTGTGCGCTAGTCAGGAATATACAGATTCCCCTTGCTTAGGATATGCTGGAGTTTATTGATTGTAGGTATCCGAATCGCCTCCAGCCGCGGACTAAGCTGCCGTTAATTACCCCTTGCCTTTGGAGCGAGAGAACCTCCGATTAACGGGTCAAACTGGTCATTCGAACTCAATGTGCAGTATGCGTGTATTGTGTTTTGAATGTGCTTTAGACGTATTGGGGGCCTCGCAGAGTTTACGGGGGTCCCACTGCCTGGATAGCAGGCTGGGGGTCAAGGGGCCAGAACCCTTGTTTACCGCCGAAGACTGGACTGAGAAGTGGAAGACGTCTCACCTAAATTTGGGGGCAGATACTATTTGGACATATCAACCCACCTCTCCGAAAATACCAAGTTGATTTATGGCACCGTTTATCGGAGGTTTGGATAGATGCGATCGATATAGCAAACTTTATCAGATTCCTCTCATTTGTGAGGGCTTTTTATTGTGGGGACGCTCTTCCCTTTAGATGCAAGCCCCTGCAGTTAATTACGTTATCGTGTTGCGATAACCACTTTCTCATGCTCCATTATTTCACTTCGTATCTTGTTATGTTTGGTTTATTTTTATTGCCCATGGACTGTATACGGAGACTAGTTTATGTCGTCGCCCATAGGGCGCGGATTATTCCAAATCCGTACATATATTTTCATGATTTGGGTTTGGATCAAGGATTTTCTTGATGTGGTCTATGTTGGTAGCTTGGTTTTCTAACGGGAATGAATTTAGGATGCATTTCTTATATTAGTGAGGTCCATCAGTTTATATGAAACTTAGGCTTTATCTAAGGGTCGTTAGTCTTATTTGAAACTAAGATCAACTTAGATGTTTTAGGTCAAGCATTTACTTGATAGGGTCTGCGTTGATAGCTTGGTTTGCCAACGGGAATGAACTTAGGACATATTTCTCACATTTATGAGATCCATCCGTTATGCGAAACTTGGGTTTGATCTAAGGATCGTCAGTCTTACTTAAGACTAAGATCAACTTCGGAACAGATGAGCATATGGGCTCAACCGATCATTAGATCATATATGAATAGCCCATGAATAATATACGGTAGTCAGTATGGAGACAGTTCGCAGGGCAAAACATATTAGTTTAAGCACGCCGCGGTCCAACATCACCATGTTTAGGGCGACGCACTAGTTTAGCAACATTTCGGTCCATCATTCCCATGTTTGGGATGAATATTAGTTTAGGGACATTTCGGTCCAACATTCCTGTGTTTGGGACGAAGGAAGAGGAGTTGTTGGTTGTTGGGACTTGCCTCGTGGATCTCAGATTCAGAGAAAGAACTAAGTTCTTTTAAAAGGGTTTAACCCTTCAATAGGTAAATGAGATATTTTGCTCTCTATTTTTTATTTACCAAGGGTTTTTGAGGAGGGAGATCTTCTTCCTTAATAATTCAATTCTCTGTTCCTTTTGAAGCTTTCTGTCTCTTTTTTTAGAAGCTTATGGGGGGGGGGGTTTCCTCTCTTTCAGACTTGAAGTCTTGGGTCTTTTATATAGTAGAGGCAATTTGTTAATTAGCTATGAAGAAATCTCTCATTGAGAGATTCCAATTGATTTGGGGAATTTTATCCACCGTTGGATTTTTGATCCAAGGGTTTCTGTTTTACAACACATATTTTCTTGTTGTTTTTTTAAACAAGATTGGGGGAATATTTTTCCATATGCAGAGTTTTATTCTGTGAAATGGTGATTTTTAATCACCATTGGATTTTAATCCAAGGGTTCTCTGTTTTACAGAGGGCAATCTTTCTTGTTTAGAAAGATTGAGCGAATATATCCCAAAATACAACCGAAGGTATCTTTCTCATTTTTTAGAAAGATTTGGGGAATGTTTTCTCCCGACAGAATTTAATTCTGCATTTTTGATGATTTATCATTTTCGTTGGATTTTTGATCCAACGGCTCTGTTTAATAGAGAGTAGAATTTAATTCCACCTGGGCGCCGGCGGTCATGTGTTATGCACGTGAGGCACCACCTGAGAGTTTTAACTCTTATTTAATAGATTCTATTGTGCTTTGCACACTGGCGCTCGCGTGAGGAGCACGTGCGGCGGTATATGAGAGTTTTAACTCTTATTTAATTTAATAGATTCTTTTGTACTTAGCACACTGGCGCCCGCGTGAGGAGCACGTGCGGTGCTATATGAGAGTTCTAACTCTTATTTAATTTAATAGATTCTTTTGTGCTTTGAACACTGGCGTCCGCATGAGGAACACGTGAGGCGCCACCATAGGATTTAATCCTATATGATTGACTCTGGCGCCGACGCCCTTGTGGAGGGTACATGAGGCGCTGCCTCATTAATTTTAAACAGAGCCTTGCTCTTTTATTGGGGGAAACAAATGCCCCCCCATCGTTTGATCTTTTGGGGAGTTGAACCGTCCTCTTATGTTTTATAAATAGGACCTTTGGCCCTTAAGATGACTACTGTTTCCCTCATCTTCTTGAGTCTTCTTCCTTCTTTGAGAATTTAATTCTCTTTTCAGAGCTCAGATCTCTATCCAAAGAAACTCCCCTTAGAGTTAAAACTCTGTCAAATTGGTAAGAATCATGACCATGATTTAACCCTTGAAAGAATCTTTTCATGTTCTAGGGGGTTTTAACCCATTATCTGAGCTTTGCTCTTCTCTTGTAATGATCTCTTAGAGATCTAAAACTTTTATTTGAGTAGACTATAGGTCTTAAAGATCTTTAGGGTTTTACCCTGTTACTAATTTTGATTTTTTAAAGTTATTTGGAATTTAATTTCATTTCCCGAGCAGATTTCTGGGATTTTATCCCACTGTTCTACAGAGCATGGCTCTGAGAAAAAAATTTCTTTTAAAAAAAATTCTTTTTAGGAATTTTATTCCTTTTCGTATTTTCCTTCTAGGATCTTTGTTTTGGCAAATTTGAAATCTATTTGTAGGACACATTTCTCGAAGGAGTTTAACTCCGTAGTTCAATGAGATTTTCTCATTAAATGAGAATCCTTATGGATTCTCACAATGAGCGCCTGCCTCATCATTAATAGGGGTATTACCTTGATTTTGTGGGGCCCCTTGTCCCTTTCCCTTTGAACTGTGGTGACTTTTACCGCACAGTACAATTCTAGGTGTGATAAAAATGTTAAAGTCTTGAACATCGTGTTGATAATTAACCCCTCCTCTTTAATTGTGCAGGTACTATGGCTTCCGATTCCTTCTTCCCCTTCGTTCGCTCGGAGAGTGCTTTCGACGACGCACCTATAGATCGCGAGTCTTCGCACTTATTCGGGACTATTACCCAGAGCAAAAGTCTCTTCATCTGTAGGGGTCATGGTACGGTCAAATTATCCGGGGTCGGCGTAGTTTTACTTGCGCAACACCTTCGGAACCGATCCTGGTGATCCATTATACTGACCCACCGCTGGTAACTTATGCAGTAGAAGAGGTCAGCTGGACCTCGGAAGGTCGTCTTCAACCTTCCATGGAATCAATACCAGTGCAACCGCCAATGACCTTAGACATTTTAGGGCGACACATATGCCAAGGAGAGTCGTGTCCTTGGGAGCAAGTTTACATGATAGGAATGACTCCCTGTCATTCGGCTGGCTATCTGCAGTGGGCTTGATATATTCTGCCGGCCAAGAAACCGCTGCTACTGAAGATCGGGCCGTATCCGACGATCTATGCATCCCTCTTTAACTATCACACTCCTCATGTGTGGTGGGTCAAATCTTATCAGATCGGGAGGTTTCAATCTCACTGGAGGAATTTGTGGAGATACTTGGATTACCCATTAGAGAGGAATATTACGAAGAGATACTTCCTCCCGATGAGTATATCTTTGCCACCAAATCAGTGGTAATGAGTCTTACTCTGGGGAATGCCGTTCAATACCAGTTTCTGAGCTTGATCAAGGTGTTAAACATGTACGAGAGCTTATTCTGTAGGGTTGCTAGGCACGCGCACAAGGGTCTACGAGGCATCAACCATGCCCGATTAAAAATTTAGCCGTGCCGAACAACCCGAATACGGATCTTTAAACTAGAGATTAGGCGAAAACTAACATGTTAACAACTTTAACACTAAGTGAGAGGGATTACAACCTTTGTAGATCCGGTCCTTCACTTCATATGCTCCGTGTTGTGGTCCCTTCGCTGCGATCATCGGGTTCCGGACTCTCGAGAGGTTCCACGAAGAGAAAGATGCAACCTTTGCTTCCGATCTTCGATACAAAGATGATCTACCTTGAAGTTTCGTTAACACAAGCTAACACTCATGAAATGATGTGAACACCCTCATCTAAATGGCAAGAGAAGATGAGGATGATGAAGTAGGATTTTTGCTCTCTTTATTTATCTTTTTCTCACATTTATTCATCACTTGAAGAAAATCTAGAAAGTTTTTTCATGAAAGAATGAAGGAAGAAGAAGATGAATAATATGATAGAATTCCTTTTGTGATGAATAATGCAAAAGAGATAATGATGAATTATGCAACCATGGTTGACTTAACCATTGTAGAGAATTAACCAAGGGTTAGGGTTTGGGTTGAGTTAAGAATGAGTCACTTGAAAATATCTTTTCCAAAACAAAATAGAAAACCTTCTAGAATCAACTAGAAGTCATTAACCCAAATCAAACCTTAATCTTGATTAATCTTTACTAAACATGTTGCATTAGTTATCATATCATGTTTCAATATTATATATCACATTTATAATATTTATTGTAACCAAATAAAATAATACAATTAATATATATCGCATATATATCAATGTATTACCCGAGTGAGAAAAAGAATCTTTTAGTGAGCTAATATTAGTTAATGTAATTTAATATATCATATATATTATTATACATTAAATTATCGAATCAACACTTGATCCGACAATCCGGCTATATCGCATATAACCGACTAATATTTATCCATACCGATTCATCGAATCAACACTTGATCCGATGACCCGGCTGATATCATATATCGCGAGAATAGAATACGGTATCTCATATCGCATTATCCTCGGTCCCGCACATATCACATATGTGCTCCTACTCCGTTTTGCCTGAGCCAAGAAACTTCTGTGTAGGACTCTAAAGAATCGTCAATACGCCGGCAGTAGGTGATGATCATATCAAACACCCACAAGCTGCAAGCGGTCAGCTAAACATAACAGCTACCCAGGTATTAAGCGCTCAGAAGATCAACAAGCAAGCCTGTACATTCTCCTGTGAATCCAAACAGTAACACTCCCGTACAGTCCGGTCTCATCGTCTGATATGTTGCATATCTCGCCTGGGGTGATAAACGTCAGACCCCAGTAGCTCGATAAGTCGTGTCGATATGAGGTCTATAACAGTTCGAGAAACTACTGATAACACTTACCAGTAAATCTCAGCAACCTTGGCCAGGGATTTCCGGTTATAGCCAATCGAACACAGCACAACATCAACTCCCTATACCGGGAGAGACAAATCCCCTTCTATCGCTCATTGCCTCCATGTGATTCGGGACTGTACCCAAAAGCCACCTTTTTGCATGCCCTCTTGGACGTGGTATGATGGAAATCAAAGCACAGTGGGAATCACACAAGACTCTATAATGATCTCGGGTCAACAGACTACTCTGTACGAGTGTCACCGGAGAACTGCCATCTGACGTGAGGTATAATACCATCTGGGAGTTCTCGGCGAGTCCGTCTAGTGTACCCAGTCTCCACTGAGCACCCGTACACCATCCTTGATGTCAAACACCGATGGATATGGGATCATCCATCACCCATCATATGGGTCAAGATGCGTATACGCTAGTCTACTCTGGTGTATCGATACCCTGTCTCGATACACCCTCGACCAGGAACAGTTATAGGATGTACTCGTCGACTACCGTGGCCCCACTAGTATGATCTCATCATAGTCCCAGTAGTCGAGTACATATCCTAAGGGCTTTATCAACATGTAATATAGAGACAATCAGAGTACATGTTAAGACAAAGTACAACCAGATAGCATACTATTATGTCGAGCAAGAAAGTCCTCCCTATATATGTCCAAGCATCCATTACAATATACATCGTATGTACAGTAATGGCCTCTAGCGCATACATATAACTAACAATCTCCCACTTGCACTAGGGCCATCTGTTATGGTATCGCATACCCAACAATTAGCTGCGGTTGAAGTATCTCATACTCAACCATCCCATAAAAGTCTCTACTGGGAAAAAGGCCTTTGTGAGTGGATCCGCGCTGTCGTCCTCTGCGTCTACTCTCCTAACCTCGATCTCTCTGGAGATCAACCATCTCCATGATCTGGTGATACTGCCTAAGAATTATATCTGGATTTCTGATGGGACGGTATTTCCTTGGCTAAAGCCACAACTCCATTGTCACACAATGGTAGGAACGAAGTTCATCTCATGAACTTATTTGTATCCAGACTGCCTATTTGGTAGCATCCTTGGTAACGATGTATCTTGCCTTTAATCGTTTAGTATGTTACGGTATCTAGCTTGGAACTCATCCAACATACCGTCCCTCCACTGAGGGTAAAGACAATGCCTGCGACTGATATTCAGTCGTCCTTATCACCCTGGAACCATTCCAGTGATTCTCCCCAGGATCGATTGATACCATCTCACTACAACTAGTGAGAATCCTAACATCCAATTAGATCTATCTCATAGATCCAAAAACCCAGGATTTAAGAGGTATCACTTTGATCGTATATGGTGAATCCTTGTGATAAGCGGAGATTGACCGAGCGTAGCATAGGAAACTCCTTCCCTATCAAGAGTATGTCATCCACGTACTCTACAAGGATCATCACCATACTCCCTACTACCTTTTTGTATATACAAGGTTCATCTACCATTTTGATGAAGTCAAACTCTTTGACTACCACATCAAAACAGACGTTCCAACTCCGCGATGCCTGCTTTATCACATAAAACATCTTGCACACGTTTCCGCTGCTCCCACTTTCTACGAAGCCCTCTGGCTGTGTACTTATAGACGCTTTCTTCTAAAACATCATTTAGAAAAGCAGTCATGACACCCAACCACCAGATATCGTAGTCGTGGTAAGTAGTAGTGGCAAGTAGGATCTGGATGGACTAAAGCATAGCTTTTAAAGTCTCAACTTTTCCATGTACACCAAGTAATCTTCTCAAGATATACTCGCTCCTGATGGGGTTTTAACCCTTCAGATAAAGCAACCAAAGTCCATACTTTGTTGGTATATAAGGATTCCATCTCAGATCGATAAGCATCCAGCCATCCTTACAGAGTCCCACTCCTGATGGCCAGCTCGAAACTAGTTGGGTCATCATCTCATGATGCAATCCTCGCTCCCACTGTCATAGAGGAACCGAAGTATCTCTCAGGTGGGTGAGGAACCCTACTAGATCGGCGGAGAGGCTGAGGTTCGTTGGTAACTATTGAATCCTTTGGTTCTATCAAATCATCTGCTGTAGTTTGTATAGCTGGAACATTTCCAGTTCTACATAACAGACCTTGCCTCGAGCTTGTCCGGATTTTTCTTTTTAGACATAGGCCGGACAACCCTAAATCTTAACAAACTTAAGATATGGGCTCTTCCCTTTCCATATCACATATGAAGTGGTAGGCAACTGATTTGATTTGAACCCTATTCAATAGGTATGCAGCTTCTCAAGCGCATAACACCCAAAAGGAAATAGGAAACTCAGTAGTACTCATCATAGAGCACACCATATCAAATAGGGTGCTATTGCTCCGCCCCGATACACCGACGTGCTGTGGTGTATACGAAGGAGTAATGCTGAGAGAGAATCTCATTCTCCTTTAGAATAGTCCATGAATTCCGTGCTCAAGTATTCTCCTCCTTGATCACATCAATGGACATAATACTTTTACCCGTATTTTGGTTCTCTACTTCTAACTTATATTCTGTGAATATCTCAAAAGCTTCGGACTTGTATTTCAACAGGAACATATGATTGAATCTTAAAAGATTATCAGAGAATGTAATGAAGTACAAAGAACCGGTCATGGTATATGTAGACAGGGGACTTTCATACATCAGCATGTATCAATCCCAAGAGTTTACTAACTCTTTCTCTGTTTCCAATAAACGGAGCTGTGGTCATCTTATCTCTGTGACATGACCGGCAAGTTTCACAAGATGTAAATTCAAACTAATTTAAATATGCATCTTTATGTAACTTCAGCTAGTCGGGTCGCATTGATATGACCTAGTCTACAATGCCTCAAGAAGGATTCGTTCATTTCTGAACTCTTCCTCTTGTGTGTGTTCTGTACATTAAGAACTGTGGTTTCATTTAGAACGTCAATGCTTTTAGATAACGTGCCTGAACCGATCAACTCTTGATATAGGAAATGTTCAAACCATTATCCTACAATACAAAATTATATCCTTCTTTACTAATAAAGAGACCGATATGATTTTGTTTATCAGGTTCGGTATCTAATAACATTTGTTCAGAATCAATGTATTCTGGTAATACAGGGTGATAGTGACCAACAGACTTGGCTGCAACACTTGCACCGTTTTCTGTCTCATGAAACTTATCACCCGTTCTCAGTTCTCTACCTATCTGTAGCCCATGTAACAGATTACATATACGGGATCCTGATCCGGTATCACATACCCAGGACATAAAGGATACTGAGAAACAGTTCTGTGTAATGAACACACCCGAAGATGATGCATCAACATGCACTTTCTTCGTTTGGGCGGCACGGGAATTCTGGTAATCCCCAATTTCCTGCTCTGTCTTATAACAATTATAAGTTGGAGCGGGACCAACGTTCCCCAGCTCAGTATAACAAGCGGGTTCGGTCAATTCATCCGTTTTATTATCTTGATTAAGGCGTGATATGGTCGCTACCTGGAGAGAGAGAGAAGAAAACACTCAGCGTATGCTCTTGCAAGATTAGATTAGTTATATAATATATCTAATCAGGATGTCTCCCACTGTTTTTGTCAAATCTTCCTTCAAACCCTAAAAGGAAAGACTAGCCGGGATTAATTACACGCTACAAGTTCGCCAATCTTTCAGCCAGGCCAGTGTCGGTACTTTGAGGGAGGTCCCCCGTGCTTTCGCACGAACCTAATTAAAGTAAACCTCATTTTCCGAGGGGCGTAACCCCGTTAATACCTTTCTAGACACCTACTTGATCGGCTAATTGTAATGTGTAAAACTCTCCCAGGAGTAACTCTTACTCGCAGCGGGTATCGGGATCCAACTATCTCATAGAAGGTATGCAATCTCATTGCAAATTTCAACACTTGAAATTCCCAATAATATTTTACCCCTAGCATCCTATAACCTTGACAAAGGTCAACAAACCATAGGCTGCTAGTCAAGCCCAACCCATCATTTCTTGATTGAATTAAACCCACCTGCACGGCCCTTGACAAAGGCCAACAAGGTCGCACGACTACCCTAATCCAATCTGCATCATATGCATAAGCAGATAAGTACTATTCAACTACCGCACACTACGCCTTGACAAAGGCCAACAAACGCAGCACGAATACTAAACAGTCCTTATCTGAAAAGACGGAGGACTACGACAGGTTTTTAAGAAAACACTTTGCGTAATGAACTTGATATCGTTGTAGAATCGAGTGATTTTAAATGGAGTGTTTTTTTAGGCTTTTCTAGTTTTGCTAAAGGGGTCACTCCCGGTGAAGGGATCGTCGGCCCTTTCCTCATCGAATAAGGTGCATGATATATCATATATACCACTATGCAAAGCAGAAACTATAGAAGCAATCAAAAGACAAACCGAGAGTTGTAGCATTTACCAGTTATTGCTAAAGGAGTCACTCCCGGTGAAGGGATCTCGGTCCTTTCCTTATCGAATAAGGTGCAGGATGTTCTACAAGGAACGCCGCTATCCAAAGCAAAAACTAGAGCTACCAGTTTTTAAACAAGTTTCTACAACATCTTAGGTTTCTTTTATTTCATTAATCTCATTAATGAAGTCTCATTTTATTATGCTTCACAAGCATCTCTTTTGAAAACGAAATCTGCAATATAACATATATCTCATATATATAATATAAACATTCGTCTCAGGCAGTAATATGATCTCATCACAGAACATTGCAGCAGAAGAACATATATGAAATATTGGATATACTAGGACGTCCGTGTTTTTAATACGAGCCTGTATAAAACACGGATTCCAAGGTCGCGATGAATAGCCAAACCCACATCCCTAGACCCTTACGAGAGCGGCAAGCAACACTGCCAATTCTAGGGTTAGGAAACCTGGTCTCGACTCCTCGAGATGGTCTCCCACTGGACCCTAGAACCCGGTTACTTCTGCTCCCCGCCTTGGGTCTACCTAATGCGGAAAAGTAAATAATATACAACGGTGACATCTTCCGCAACCTGGAAGTGCCCCAATAAAAGAATATTACATACAAATTGAATTTTACATGAATGAAAAAGGAAAAAAAAAACTCTCATCTCACATAAAAACCCCGGCTATTCAAACGCGACGATCCAATACAACATATCACAACAACACATAATATCTCATATCATCAACGTAAGCAAGTATGTGTATCCCGATTGTCGTTGATGTATAGCAACGAAGCCGGCGATACACCACATATTACGCTTACGGTCACAGAAAAGAAAGTGTAAAACTACAACAGTTGGAATCCGCAACCTCCTTAGACATCGCATGCCTAAACAAATGAATTCCTTAGACATCGCATGCCTAGCAATTATAAACCCCGCATTTTAGTCTCATTATCGAAAACTCTTTTCAATATCAAGTCGGACAATTCAACAAGATTCCCGACAACCTGATCGAATACTCGTCGCAAACTTTAGTAGACGGCCGCACCCCCAGATGCCGTCGACGAAGTGCACTAAGGCGGAATACCGCTGCCGCGAGCACCCGAACGGATGCTTTCGGCGACGGGGTTCTCCTACAGTCACTTGGTCGGGGCTATGGGGCGTGGCTGTCTATTAAGTTTACCCGGCGAGTATCCACGTACGCTACGTGATTGCGACGGACTTTTGATCACATCAAAATTCCGTGGCAACCGATCATCTAAGACTGAAGTGCTGGATTTATAATATTCAAATTAGTTATCTCATAACTTTTTGTGGATTCCAAATATTGTATCGCATTCCAGATAAAACAGAAAATGTTAAACTTTCCGATCGAACAATCAAACACCCAAGATTTCACCAATATATCTCAACACTTGAAATCAGTTTAAAAACATCCATCACATGCCACAGTACCAATGGTCCAGCCGTAGAAAGGTCAAGCCAACGCCTCACATGTGGCACGCCGTACTGCCCCAAACCCTAAGGTTCAAAAGGCAGTTCAAGACGGTCACATAATCGAGTTAAGGTTTGTTGTCTTCTAGAGGGTCCACCGCGTTACTTGCACGACTTAGAACGTTCTTAAACACGATAAAAAAATCCAACTTTTGAAAAATTTTCCGACAGGGGAAAAAGTGAGTTATTGATATCCGTTCGAACTTTTTAACAGTTTCTAAAAGTTATCCGGACAAAACACAAAAGACGCAGTTAAAGTTCCCGATCGAATCATCGAATCCCCAATACAACCCAGAGAATTCAACAGTTGAATAAATATTAAAAATTCCCAGAAAATACAGCACTAAAAGATAAGAATTACTGTGCAAATTTGAAATAGTGAAGTGACTAAAGTGCCGCGGAACCGCCGCACAGGCCATGCTTGTGCCACGGTTCCGCCGCGCTTTGGTGGAATCAGGCGCACGTGCTTCACAGTAACTCTTGTATTTCCCTGCTGATTTTTTTGAGCATTTTTAATTTGGAAAAAATCACAGTTTTGAAAAATTTCCAGAAACTAGGGTATATCGGGTTTTCCGGGTTCGATCGGACTTTAAATTTCGTCTAGACTTCGCCTAAAGCTCTAGCTTGGCTCTGATACCACTGTAGGGTTGCTAGGCACGCGCACAAGGATCTACGAGGCATCAATCATTCCCGATTAAAAATTTAGCCGTGCCGAACAACCCGAATACGGATCTTTAAACTAGAGATTAGGCGAAAACTAACATGTTAACAACTTTAACACTAAGTGAGAGGGATTACAACCTTTGTAGATCCGGTCCTTCACTTCATATGCTCCGTGTTGTGGTCCCTTCGCTGCGATTATCGGGTTCCGGACTCTCGAGAGGTTCCACGAAGAGAAAGATGCAACCTTTGCTTCCGATCTTCGATACAAAGATGATCTACCTTGAAGTTTCGTTAACACAAGCTAACACTCATGAAATGATGTGAACACCCTCATCTAAATGGCAAGGAAAGATGAGGATGATGAAGTAGGATTTTTGCTCTCTTTATTTATCTTTTTCTCACATTTATTCATCACTTGAAGAAAATCTAGAAAGTTTTTTCATGAAAGAATGAAGGAAGAAGAAGATGAATAATATGATAGAATTCCTTTTGTGATGAATAATGCAAAAGAGATAATGATGAATTATGCAACCATGGTTGACTTAACCATTGTAGAGAATTAACCAAGGGTTAAGGTTTGGGTTGAGTTAAGAATGAGTCACTTGAAAATATCTTTTCCAAAACAAAATAGAAAACCTTCTAGAATCAACTAGAAGTCATTAACCCAAATCAAACCCTAATCTTGATTAATCTTTACTAAACATGTTGCATTAGTTATCATATCATGTTACAATATTATATATCACATATACAATATTTATTGTAACCAAATAAAATAATACAATTAACATATATCGCATATATATCAATGTATTACCCGAGTGAGAAAAAGAATCTTTTAGTGAGCTAATATTAGTTAATGCAATTTAATATATCATATATATTATTATACATTAAATTATCGAATCAACACTTGATCCGACAATCCGGCTATATCGCATATAACCGACTAATATTTATCCATACCGATTCATCGAATCAACACTTGATCCGATGATCCGGCTGATATCATATATCGCGAGAATAGAATACGGTATCTCATATCGCATTATCCTCGGTCCCGCACATATCACATATGTGCTCCTACTCCGTTTTGCCTGAGCCAAGAAACCTCTGTGTAGGACTCTAAAGAATCGTCAATACGCCGGCAGTAGGTGATGATCATATCAAACACCCACAAGCTGCAAGCGGTCAGCTAAACGTAACAGCTACCCAGGTATTGAGCGCTCAGAAGATCAATAAGCAAGCCTGTACATTCTCCTGTGAATCCAAACAGTAACACTCCCGTACAGTCCGGTCTCGTCGTCTGATATGTTGCATATCTCGCCTAGGGGTGGTAAACGTCAGACCCCAGTAGCTCGATAAGTCGTGTCGATATGAGGTCTATAACAGTTCGAGAAACTACTGATAACACTTACCAGTAAATCTCAGCAATCCTGGCCAGGGATTTCCGGTTATAGCCAATCGAACACAGCACAACATCAACTCCCTATACCGGGAGAGACGAATCCCCTCTTATCGCTCATTGCTTCCATGTGATTCGGGACTGTACCCAAAAGCCACCTTTTTGCACGCTTTCTTGGACGTGGTATGATGGAAATCAAAGCACAGTGGGAATCACACAAGACTCTATGACGATCTCGGGTCAACAGACTACTCTGTACGAGTGTCACCGGAGAACTGCCATCTGACGTGAGGTATAATACCATCTGGGAGTTCTCGGCGAGTCCGTCCAGTGTACCCAGTTTCCACTGAGCACCCTTACACCATCCTTGATGTCAAACACCGATGGATATGGGATCATCCATCGCCCATCATATTGCAAAAATGTGGCTTTTGGGTACAGTCCCGAATCACACAGTGGGAATCACACTGGGATGGAAATCAAAGCACAGTGGGAATCACACAAGACTCTATGACGATCTCGGGTCAACAGACTACTCTGTACGAGTGTCACCAGAGAACTGCCATCTGACGTGAGGTATAATACCATCTGGGAGTTCTCGGCGAGTCCGTCCAGTGTACCCAGTTTCCACTGAGCACCCTTACACCATCCTTGATGTCAAACACCGATGGATATGGGATCATCCATCGCCCATCATATGGGTCAAGATGCGTATACGCTAGTCTACTCTGGTGTATCGATGCCCTGTCTCGATACACCCTCGACTAGGAACAGTTATAGGATGTACTCATCGACTACCGTGGCCCCACTAGTATGATCTCATCATAGTCCCAGTAGTCGAGTACATATCCTAAGGGCTTTATCAACATGTAATATAGAGACAATCAGAGTACATGTTAAGACAAAGTACAACCAGATAGCATACTATTATGTCGAGCAAGAAAGTCCTCCCTATATATGTCCAAGCATCCATTACAATATACATCGTATGTACAGTAATGGCCTCTAGGGTATACATATAACTAACATATTCTTGGAGTATGGTGGACATGGAGTTAGCTTCACAGATTTCATCGCCCGCTTTCTTTGTCTGGAGGCTCTGTCTAAACAAGCGGCGAAGTTCGCCAAACTCGACGACCCGTTCGGATTTGGTCCGGACAACTTACCCACCACAGAGGCAAATCTAAAGAACTTCTTTATTCCAGATACTCCAGTCGTCCTCTTTGCAGAGATTGCCGCTCCGGACATTGACGAGGAGACGTTCTTCATTGGGTTTATTGGCCTGTGGCTAGTTGGTTTGCGTTTCCGATGCATCCCCGCTATATGAGACCATATGTATTTTATCCAGCTCATCGCATTGCCGTGGGGACGCACATGGCCATTGGGGTCGTGGGACTGGCTCATTTATATCATGGCCTGAGTTAGCAGCCGAAACTACTCAGCCGGGGGTAAAGCCCGTAAATCTCCTATTGCATTACTTCACCTCATGGATCGAGATGCACATGCTGGATGCTTTTGGTGTTCATAAATGACCTTGATTTTACGAAGGCTACAATTTTCGCCGGGTCATGCACCTAGTCGGCGCTTCTGCTCCAGACCCAATACAGTGGGAGGCTCGGAAATTGCTCCTTCTCCTACGCATGGTTGGGCATAGCATGACCTTTGTCGATAAAGTTCTGATCATCGCCAAAGTGATCCAACCGTTGCATGATGTTTTCAAGGATGGGGCTTCTGTGTTGAGGGCTCGAGAGGTTGTACACCTGTATTCTATCAGGCTAGGTTTTCTGGTATTTAGATAGAATGCCTCGGTGCTGTTTATGAGGTATACCCGCATCGCTTTGCCTAGCAATCGGGTTACAATCAAGATGTTCCTCTCGACACGTTCCTGATTGATCTGGATGCTATGGAAGAGGGCGTTCGCAGTGCGGCGCATCATTCATGCGGTTAAATATGAGGTCCCATTTCCTCATCAGCGAGTCGAGTTATATTCCAAAGGCTTCGAATGCTTACGTTGCTTGGTACTAGCATGCAACGGGTGCTGTCATCAAGGAGGAGAGGCGACTGCTGCTTGACCACAAGGATGCTGTCCCAGTCAGTAATCCAGCGGTCCCATTGAAGTGACAGGTGGTTGTGCTCCCTTCTTCGAGAGAGATTGCTACAATTATAGCCTAGCACGCTTTTCATAGTGAGCCTCGACCAGATGTTCCTGCGACAACGGTAACCGTGGTGCCTCCGGAATCGGGCGTTGGTTTGGAGATCGGGACCCGCCGTCCGAAGAAGCCTGTTAAGAAAAATCTCTTATCATCGCCTGTTGGTGCCAGTTCGAAGAAGAAGAAGAAATACTTATTCTTTGCCGACGTCTTATTCGGCTAGGATCCTCATGATCCTTATAGCGAGGGCTTATGCGAGTATGGCACCAACGACAGTCTGTTCGATGCGCCTATGACCAATACCGATTTTCTGGCTTCCATTGAAGCTTCCAAACGACTGGCCCATGAACAAGCGGCGTTATCCTCTATTGCGGAGTCCGGTATACTTTGTTTATACTCTTCTGTATATATTCCACACCCTTTTTGAACTTATTACGCTTTATTAACGCTCTCTTCCTTAACAGGCATTTCTGCCGAAGAGTCTCTCTTAGAGTCCCTTAAGACATTTGAGGAGGAGGAGAAGCTCCGCCCCTCTTTAGGCCTTGGTATGATTCGTTTCGCTATGCATTTACATCTTTAGTTCCTTTTATTCATGACCTGACTCTTTTCTTTATCCTATTACAGGAACCACCACGACCCAGGTTCTTCGGAGTGTAATGCCAATCCTGAGTGGTGATGCAGAAAAGCCTTCAGAGCAACCGACTATGGCTGAGGCCTTCCCAAGGCCACCACAGGAGGCGTTGCTGAAGCAGCCGATGACGGATGCCACAACGGATCCGGAGACCGAGCCCGATTTGGACGACGATGTCCCCATGTCAGAAGTTTTGAGGAGATCGATTCATACAGCCCAGGCTGAGAGGAAGCGTAGAAAGCACGCTGCAAGGGAACGTCAGGCTATCTTGGCCACGGGCACAGGTTGGAGTAATGCTCAACCCTCTGGCATTCCTATGGTGGACGTTCCTTCTGTCTTGTCCACTGCCCATAAACAGGTTATGCGTGCGGCTCGAGAAGAGGTTGAACGACTACTTCAAGGTAGAACAATGCACGGTCCTTAGTAAGAGCCTTTTTCTTGAATCATAACACACGCATTTTTTTAACAGAGCCAAATTTAGGTGATAGCGTAGCAGGTGAAGTGTCGGTGATTAAAGAGCCTAAAGTGGCAAACCTTCCTCTGGAATCTGGAATTATTCTGACTGCCGCTTCTTCTCCTTATGGATCCTCAGTATCAGCGGGTGATGCAAGAATTACGATGGCCCTTATCGAGTTAGGGGATGAAGGTGTGGATGATGAATCCACTTTCCCAATGGAAACCGAGGAAGCCGTCACAACTGGTGACGCTTCGGGCATTGTCTCGGTTTTTGCCCTGTCAGGTACTCCTTGAGTTATTATCTTTGAGTTTTTAATCCCGCTAGGCATCTCTAATGATATCTCCTTTATTCTGAGTATAGGCATGGAAAACCCTGATGCTGTACTGACTGAAGAATTACTGCCGGTCATTGCCCTGACTGTCACGGTTCCACCCCTTTTTTCTGCGTCTCCCCGAACTCTGGAAGGTGAAGATCTCTTATTTCTTTGCTTCAGTGTAGATACCATTTTCTTGCATTAACCATATATTGTCGCACTCTTGTAGGAGTGCTCTTTGATCACTTACACCAGGTGTTAAGCCTGCATTTTGCCTTTCAATCGGAATTCATTCCGCCTTCCAGCATTGGTTAGTATATTCTTCGCTTGGTGTTTCTTCTTTTCATGAGTAAACTTTCTGTTGCTAAGCCTTCCTCATATTAACCACAGTATCACGGCTTGAGGGACAGAGCGAAGGAAGAGCCGAGCCTCCTGTGCTCTCTATCTTGCCACTTTCAACAGCTGGTACGGTAGATCTTGTCCATCGGCTTTCTTCTTTATTTTTTTAAGTTGAAATCTGACCCTTATTTGTGCATGATTTATTTTGCAGCAGCTACACCGACTTTGGCTCCTTTTGAGTCTCGCATTCCCATGCCTACGGGAACTTTTGCTAAGCGTTGATCTTTCAGGGGCGTGGTGACTAGCAGACGGATGTTAAATGAATTTATCGAGGATCTTGATGCCGAGGCTTTCACTTCTGCCACGGATTTCACTGACGAAGTCAATCCTATACTGGCGACGCTTGTGAATTTCTACAATGAAGATTTTGTCGGCCTTTGGGTTGATTATTGTAAGTGGATCGAGGCTTTTCTGCATGAGATCGAGCTCAAACGTCTCAATCCTGAAGTATTGACCTTGAAGGCTCAGCGGGTCGCGTGGATCGAGCAAAGTGCCGATTCCATTCAATATTTTGAACAAAAGTTAGCCCTGAAGCGAAATGAGCATGAGACAGCTTCCGGCGAATCCATCCAATTGCGTGCCCAGATCGAAGCAAATGCCGTGCATCTGCAAGTTATTTTCGAAAACATCCAATAATGTATTTCTAATGGGCTGTCGCTGAGGCAGAACCTCGATTTTACTGAGCGGGGCATGCAAGATTGCGATGTTGCCAAGCAGAAAATCGCCGAGAAACTTTCATCATGCTTGGAACAGCGGGATCAAATTGAAGCGGGGCTGGCCACAGTAGTAGCATGCGAGGAAGAGCTATAGGGAGTGTGTGAGAAGGTTGCCAATTTGTTGAAAGCCCCGCCATCTTAACAATTGCAATTGTATTCCCCCCTTTTGTATTAATTGTATCTCTTAAACACTTTAATTCATGAATAAAGAATATACACTCTCGCATGCGCTCATCTGTGTTTTGATGTCTTAATGTGGCGCTAATTAGTTTACTTACTCGTTTTAGATTTCGTAGTTTATTCACTCGTTTCGGAGTCTCTAGTTTATGTACTCATTTCGGAGTTTGTAGTTTATTCCCTCGTTTCGGAGTCTCTAGTTTATATACTCATTTCGGAGTTTGAAGTTTATTCACTCGTTTCGGAGTCACTAGTTTATGTACTCATTTCGGAGTTTATAGTTTATTCACTCGTTTCAGAGTTTCTAGTTTATGTACTCATTTCGGAGTTTATAGTTTATTCACTCGTTTCGGAGTTTCTAGTTTATGTACTCATTTCGGAGTTTATTCAATTTACCTCCCTTGGGTTTACAGGCAAACTTGTCTTAACATTATATATAGATAACCCCTGTTCTTTACGATAGAGATCTGTTAGGTTTTGTGGTACTAGGGTTTGTCCATGGTACCGTCGCGTTGCTTAATGTATTCCTTGATATACAGTCTTTAAGCTGTTGTTTGAGTAACCCCGCAACTGTCGTGTCTCTGATCCCTTCGGGGGCTGGACAAGACGTCATCAAGTAATCTCCTTAGGCTATATTACCGTCGAAAGAGTAAGCGTTAGAAATTTTTCATGTCACTTTTTATATGAGGTTAAGCCTAATTTGGAGCCCCGATGAGTCATAACCACTCTGCGCTGGTGTGGAATGATCTCCGATAGTCTTTTAGGCTTTATATAAGTTGCCATCGAGACCCAACTTTTTTGTTTTGACGATGCCATGCCATTTCTTCACTGAATTAGGGTAGAAATCTGTAGGAACTCTATGATGTATGTATTGCAGTTGAAGTCCGGAGCTAGAAATATGCTTTTGCTCCAATTTGATTTGGCTCGTTGGAGTTTTGTTGACGTCACGTCTACACCCTGATGGAATGAGAAGATACGCCGGAGTTGTCTTCAGGTTGTATATGTACCGCCAAAACTTGGAGCTAGGATTTTGCCATGGCTCCATTTTTGACTTGACCCTTGAGTCTTTGTTAACGTTGCGTCTCATCGAAAGGGAACGTTGGGCTGGAGCTAGGATTTTACCGTCACTCCATTTTTGATTTGACCCTTGGGTCTTTGTTAACGTTGTGTCTGTATCCTCCTGGAATGAGAAGGAACGTCGGGCTAGAGCTAGGAATATTGTCACGCCTCGCTTCCCAGTGTACGGGCAGAGGACGCGACGAGGCTGCTACGTATTTACTCTGAAGTAAATACGCTAAGCGTAACTAAGCAATATAAAAGAAATATACACAAGAGACAAATGTAATGAGCATCAACTTTATTTATTAACATTCTTTTGTACAATGCATGGAAAAGTAAATACATCTGAATGAAAGCAATGCCTAAACAGTGGCATAACAGAAATGAAAAGTACTGAAATAAAATGTGTACAATGAAGCTAGAGCTCCAGATTGTAGGCAAGCTGATCCAAGTCCTCGCTGGTAGGCTCGATCTCCTGAGTGTCCAGATCACCTGACAATATTCCAAAGAAGAAAGAGAAGGAATGTCGTCAGCGTACAATCGCTCAGTAGGTCCCAAAGATAAGCGAGAAATAGAATAGACAGAGAGCGAGAGAGAGTAGCTTTTACAGATGTATTATATTGTTATATTGTTGTATTTAGTGTTAAAGCTGTTGTTTTTAGTTTGGTATAGAAGAATGCCAGTGTATACGAGAGGAGTCTCTATATGCCAGAGATTAGAGGCAAATGGAAGTACAAGGCTCCGTTAGATTGCCCGGAACAACGGCGATTGTATTCAGGTTAGGTGTCTTAAATTTTGCAGTCTCGTGCCACTTCTAACACCTTCCGTACCAATCTACCCCTTAAACCCCATGATGTTTTGATTGTATTGTTGTATTGTATTGCAACTTGTATTGTCTTGTAATATAGATTGTATAATTGGATGACTTGCCCGAAACCATGATATCAGTAAATGGATGTAACTGGAGAATCATGTAAATGGGAGTATATCCATGGTTCGGTTCAGTCAATACAGATTAGATTGAATATATGGATTCATGGATTCATATTGAATTGTAGTATTGTAGATTGTACTTGAATCATATTCAAGTCAGATTATTTAATGAGACTCAGTCTGAGTCAGAACAATTAGAAAGAGAAATTGAAGTCCTAAATTAGGTTTTGATGTTATCGGTAACCGTTGCACATGGGCGGCAGGATTTGTGTCTTTTTCAAAGACGATTACCGTGTTGATAACACCGTTGTTAAGTTGTCTACCTTAAATAGGCAAGCACCCACTTCTCCGGCTCCCTGAGGCTCAAGAGATTGGTAATTTATAAATCTTTATTGTAATTTATAAAACTTGAGGGGTTTTTATGTATAAATAATTTTGTATACTTTACAAAATACACCTCAAGTATTTAATTATCGTATTTAGAGTTTTCATAGCCGTGGATTTTATATTTATGACATTTCTAGTGAATAAACTTATTTTTCATAATACATGGTATTTAATTATAAAGTGTTGAACTTGTATGGAATTTCATGGTATTTTCATGTAAAATGATTCTTTTGATATAGAAAGTTGGAATATTTATATTATATCAAAAATAAGTATTTTAATAATACATACATACATACATACATACATTTATATATATATATATATTATATAAAATAATTTTAATTTATTATTTTCTAGAAATCTCATTTTCTTAAGATATTTGTATTTTAAATCTCTCGAGACTGAACCTTGCGGATGTCTGAATCTCACACTACTAATCCCAGAGATGTGCGATAATCCTCACCATCCCAGTCGGGTTCCCCAAAAATGGGTTGTAGCGGCGTTTTGCAAAGATTTATAAAAATACGTAATCTTGGAGAAAACGGTTTTTATAAGTTAAACGTAGTTTTGTGTAAAACGGTATTTCCCGAATCTATATTTTCCAAAAGGTATTGTGCTATATTGCATATGAGTGATGTGAGGAGGTAGGTCGTTATCTCGTGATCTACTTAAAGGTATAGCAAGATTAATGATGTTCTAAAGTTGAAACTATACTACATGGTATTTTACAGAAAAAGAGTGATAAAAGTTACAAAATGAAATGTTTTGCTATGAAACTTGTCCAACATGTTTTGTTAATGATTAATAGTCAAGATGTAAGAGTTTAATATGGTTGTGTTAAGGAAAATTGAACTTTACAAAGAAAACCGAATCAGAAGTCGGATTTAACTCCGCTTCCATCGGGTTTTAATAAATGAAGTTTTAAGAATAGATTAGAGAGGTGGGAGGTGGGACTTACGGGTTTAGAGTCAAGAGAAGAGGGAGAGCAAGCGGTAGGAGGCGCCGGTGCGTCGTTTCGTCGCCGGTAGCTCCTAGAGTCGTCGTCGGAATTTCGCAGGAGTTTCGCCCTTCGCTAACTTCACTTGCACACAAAAATTCTAGAGAGTTTTCTTGAGAGTTTTGGACAGAGTTTGTGAGTGAGGGGCGTGTGGAATGGAGTGGTATTTATAGGAAAAGATTAGGGTTAGGGTAGGTGAAAGGGTGTATTGAAAATTGTATTACAAATTATAATAAAAAGAGATTAATGGGGTTTTGAATGGCTCTGTTAATTTGCAGGATTTTTAAAGTATATAGGAGTTTCCAGAAGACAAAGAGGCACAAGTTTCATGAAGGGTCAACTCGGATTCAGCCGAGTCAACCCGGCCTCACCGGCCGAGTCGCCGGCCCGAGTCGGGCCGGGGCGCGCCGTCGAAGGTCCGTCGTCGTTTGGTTAGCACAGTGGGGTAGTTTGTTTTTAGTGTGATGTTCATATCAGAAAACTACATTTTAATACCGCTCATTCATTATGTATTTGTGTATTTATCGGTACTATTAACCAGTGTCTCCTCAGTATTACAGATTACAGGTATCCGTGACAAAATACTGGAAATACATTCAAAAGCACGGATATATCATTTGAGAGCCGACACTGCAACCAGAACCGCAAACCGACCGATACTTCATGAGCTTTTTTTTGCAATAAGTTTGTGTACACACTTTTTATCTAAATGGTCCAACACAAACAAGTGTGTACACAAGACTTTTACGCACATGTGGATATGAAGTAATGTGCAATCAATGCTAAATATTATGTGTTGATTTTTCCTTTCAAAACTGAGTGCAAATCAAATTCAATTAAACAAATCCGCATGAACCATAATGGAGGCAGCCATGAATCAAGTCACAAATGGACATGAAGTAATGAACATTCAATGCTAAAGATGTTGTATTGATTTAAAAATTCGAATTTCCTTCCAAGCACTGGATGCAAACCATGTCAAAACAGAGAAAATAAACTGGACCAAAGAGACACTGGGGACAACAAAAGACCACGCACCAAGTTCTAGACCCTACCCTCGGTTTTGGGCCGAACCCCTTCCCCATTAAGCCGAGCTAGCCGGCCCCCTGCCTCCTGTGGGCCCCACTCTCTCACTGCCTCTCCCCTGCTGCCACGTGGTCTTGTTTTTATTGTTTATTTAATTTTCTTTTTCCCCCTATAAATACAGACCAGAGGGCAAATGGAAGAGGGTACTACTTTCTTTAGTTTTATTTTAGAATTCTTGCAATTTCTCTTTGTAATTCTTGAGCTCTTGCCCCTTTGTCTTGACCTTGCAACTTCTTATTTGAACTTGCAAACTTAAGGCTTAGGTTCTTGACTTCAAGCTCTCTTGTAACATGTTTGCAAATCAATAAAAGTTCTCATTTTTATTACATGTCATGTTTTATTTTACATATTTGCAATTGTGAAATTCTTGCTTTACTTTGATTTTGCAACCTCTTAAGTGAGCTTGCAACCTTAAAGTTTGGTATTTGGATTTCACATTTCTCCGAGCTTAAGAACACTTGGAGATATTAGCACTTGGATTCATCGGTTCTCTTTTTATCTTTCTTTTGTTGTATTTTTTTTTATTATGTTCCTTACTCTTTTCTCTTTTCTTTATTTTTACTTTGTGAATATGTGTGAGTAATCTATTTACTTGTTAAGGGTGTAATACGGTTAGATTGTATTTGAAGATGTTCTTTGCTAAAACTTTAAAAACCTTAAAACTTTGCAATTAAAACTCCGTGAAGATCACTCGCAATTCCGCTCCACTAGGCATCCTATCATACCACGATAGCGATGATTCCTAATCATGACCGGATTGCTAGTGGTTTGCCGAAGGCTAAAATCAAGAGATAACAACGGAAGGATAAGGGACAAGGAAAACGGATTTAGCGAAATGCCGCAAATACTGTATTTAAAGTTCCCTAATCCGCGTTGTTACCTATTGCTTTAGTGTCAATACCAAAGTTGGGGCTATAAGGAATTTGCAAACATCACCTTCATACAATCTAACCTATTATTACTCTTAACAAGTCTCTTTTTTATACAAATCCTTGTTACGACATTTAGTTTAACCAAAAAATCAAAACACATTGTTAACTCGTTAAAACAAGCCTAAAAACTTACCATCTCCCTGCGAACGACCCGTACTCATCGTGGCTCGCTACAAGCGACACCGTTTTGATTGCGGTAATTTCAAAACTCTTTTTAAATACGACACGGTGAAAACGTGACAATCAAATGGCGCCGTTATCGGAGAGACGGTAACGCTTTTATACTTATAGTCTCGGGTTAATTTGTGCATATTTAGTATAAAACTAATTTTCTAACACATTCAAACGGATAAAACCATTCTTTTTAAAACCAACACAAACACAATAAACATTATTTTTTCTTCTCTGGATTTGAATTCTGCTAACACTCTGAGGTTTAAAGAAATAAACCAAGTTATAAAAGTGGAATGACATTACTTCACTAAGGAAACACACAAAATTTTAGACCATTTCCTCACACAAAAACCGGAGACGACACCCTCATATCTGAGCTCGTCGGCCTTGGTGTGGCCTTTTCACTTTTGGTTTTTTGTGTTTCCTCCAGTGTTCTAATAGCATCCCATTTTTATTGTTTGATTTTCTTAATTAATTGTGTTCAGAATTTTGGCTATCCATATCGCTTTTTGGCTCAAATATCCGTATTTTTCCGACATATGCAGATTTGACGGATTGTGAGCAGCGATCGTGTGGAACAAGAGGGTAATTTCAAGTACAAGGGGAGTGAACACTTAGTGCCAAAGATCCGGGTAGTTGGACCCATGCAAGCGAACCATTCGACCACTTGAAGGCAATATCGACACGAGTTTCTTAAACTCGATACTTTTTAGTACGTATTTTTCTAAACTTCCTTTCTCAAACCCGACGCTCCAATATTCTTGTCTTTGTAGGATTCTTAGCAATATCGCTGCAAAAAGCCAAAGAAAAGACTAACCGTATTTGTTGCAGCGCCACATTTAAAAGTAAAAAACGAATTGATTGACTGTTTGAAAACAAAACTTTGTTGAATTTGCGCATTACATCATTGAATAAGGACTTAAAGGGCTCTAACACTAATCCAGATTGGGTGGAGATTTCATCACCCTTCCTAAGACCCTGAAAATCACTAATTGCATAAGTGTCACCTTAAACTTAATAAAAAATATCTAGACTCAGCCAACTAAGGACTTGTCGCGCTCAATAGGACAAAGGAAGATTGTGGGCATTCAGTCATTTATCTAAACATGACTCTTGTGGTGTCTAGGCTAGACAAGTGAGGAGGTAATTTTAAAAGGCCCGTCTCACGGTGATTCATGAGCGGAACCCTCCTTACCTCACTTGTGCTTACCTGGCCACAATTGGCTGTGAAGAGGCGATTTGAGGGTTATCTCGTAATTTGTCACTTTGGAACAGTTAGGAGCAGGTCTAGTTGACTTAGAGGACCTAGTCTAGGTATTGATTATGTAATTGTGACTGTGCAGTTTTGATTGTGTTTGTTGAACTGTCGTTTCATTTTCCCATTCTTTTGAAACAAACACAAAATCTCCATTTTTACCACCTTCACCCAGTTTTTCTCCACTTTCGTTTTCTTACCCTTACATTCTACGCTTTGACTACACTAAACTCGTTTAGTGTATGTCCGCTTGGACTAAGGACTCTAGTTCCCATTTTGTCCGCGTTTCGTTAGTCTATACGGACTACGTGATCGACTCCAATGTCGAAACTCCCTCCACTCCTTTATCACCCTTACCTTTGCCGGTCAACTCCGACGTTGACCGAGATTCTGTTCATACATCTTCACCATCACCAAATTCTTCTTCTGAGATGTCAGGATTTAATCTTAACATCCCTCAACCTGCCCCGGGACTGATTCCACCTCATCTGGGTGAGAATAACCCGCAACCACCTCCTATTGCAGCGCCGCAATGAATCGCGCTCCAGGATCGTTTCTATCCTACCTGCTCTGCACTTCCAACCCGTCTTTCACTTCCGCCGGCCAATGGGGATAATTTCGAAATTAAGCCCCACTTCATCAACATGTTGCCTAAATTTCACGGGCTGGAATCCGAAGATGCCTACATCTTCATCAATAAATTCCAGAACGTCTGTGCAATGATGAAGATAACCCAACTGTCCGACGATACTATACGGCTACGAGTTATTCCGTTCACTTTGTGCGATCTTGCTGAAAAGTGGCTGTATAGCATCGCATCGCACTCTATAACCAGTTGGGACGAGTTTGTGAAAGCGTTTCTTAAAAAGTTCTACCCAAATCACAAAACTGCAAGAATCAGAAACGAAATCAACCAATTTTCCCAGCTTCCTACCGAACCTTTTTGGAAGTGCTTTGACCGATACAAAGCTTCTTGTTTAGTGCCCTCATCACGGTATTGAGAGATGAAAACTTTGCCAGACCTTATATGAGGGCCTGAATCCAGCAACCAAGCAGTTGCTGGAAACCATTTATCAAGGCCACTTCCTATCCAAATCTGACGAGGAAGCATGGCAATTCTTCGACGATCTTGTGGAACAAACGCTTCAATGGGAGAGCACCAGACCAAGCAATTCTTCTTCTTCTACTTCTACTGGTCAGTCTAGGGCAGGCATTCACCAACTTGATATCTCTATTGCGATGAAAGCTGAAATGGCTGCAATCATGAAAAAACTTGAAGCGATAGAGAGCAAATTTTCATCTCCCGCTCCTGCCCCCGTTCTTCCCCTTCGTACCATTTGCGCTTGTTGTTCCGATCCATCTCACCTAACCGAAGAGTGTCCTTACAATCCACCATCTCAAGGACAAGATCAGGTCAATGCTGTATTTCAGCAAAGACCAAGAAACGATCCATACTCTTCCACGTACAACCCTAGATGGAGAAACCACCCTAACTTCGCTTGGAACCAGAATCAAAATCAGTTCCAAGGGCAGAACAACTTTCAAAAGGGGCCTCCTCAACAACAAGCACAACAACAATATCAGCAACCTTACCAATCCCAACCTTTTCAAAAATCCGACGAACAAGTTTGCACCCAACAATTCTTTTCCTCAAAAAAACTTTGTTCCGTCAAACAACGATAAGGTTTTCTCGCTAGAACGGAGTCTGGAGGTATTTGTAAAGCAATCGACTCAATCCACCGCCAACATCCAATCTTCCATTCAGTCTTTGGTGCAACACACTGCTGCACACGGGCAAAGCATCAAAACCATCGAAGCCCAGATTGCACAACTGAATGCGGCGTTAAGCGAACGAGAAAAGGGGAAGCTTTCATCTCAACCACTCCCAAATCCTGGGCACCCACATAATGTACATGTTGCTTTTGAACAACAGAACCATAATGTGAGTGCCGTGACTACATTGCGATCTGGAAGGATGCTGCACAACAACATTGGACGCAGATAGATAATGACACACCGGCCGCTTCTTCTTCTTCGTCTTCTGAGCCTATTCTCCATTCTTCAAGAGGCTCTTCTTCTTCTGCTACTCCGAACGGACCCCCATCTCACTTCACGAAAACTCCAGCTCTCGGATTTGTTCCAACTCCACAATCTCCTCCACAAGTATTGGACTCAACCAATTTTAAAAACGTTCCATTTCCAAACCAGTTGAGGTCCAATAAACAAAATCCACAAATGGAGAAGATTCTGGAGTTGTTTAAACAGGTTAACATCAACATTCCACTCTTAGCGTAGTCCAACAAGTTCCTTCCTACGCAAAAATCTTGAAGGACTTGTGCACTAAGAAGAGGAAATCTCAGGTACCCAAGAAAGTTTTCTTAGCTAGCGCCGTGAGTGATGCTCTTACCCAATCTTTACCTCAAAAATGGAAGGACCCTGGCTGTCCTACGATTTCAATCACCATTGGGATAAGAACATCAACCGCGCACTTTTGGATCTTAGTGCCATTGTTAACCTGCTTCCATACTCAGTATATGAACAACTGGGTGTAGGAGAGCTGAAACCCACATATTGTACTCTCCAAATGGTCGACCGATCTATCACCCATCCTAGGGGTGAGCTAGAGGATGTGTTAATAAAGGTTGGGGACTTCATATTCCCCGTTGACTTCATTGTTTTATACACACAACCTGTAGCTAACCCCCGGAATCAAATTCCGGTGATACTCGATCGTCCATTCCTTACAACCTCTAATGCTGTGATCAATTGTCGAAATGGTTCGATGAACCTATCTTTTGGAAACATGACAATTGAACTCAACATTTTTAGGTTGGGGAATCAGCCCTCTGAACCTAATGCTCATATACTAGACGTTTGTTCGATCCAGGAGATCACCTCGGAGGACTGTGAATTCGAGGAATTTTTTTTTGATCACAGCAATCTTGACGCCACTAGTGCGTTCCTCTTCGAACCTGCTGCTGCTCCCGACAGTGATTACGAGTGTTTTACTTTCTCAAACGATCTTGGCCAGTCACCACCCGAGTTTGAATCTTTTGAATTTCCGGACGAGTTAGCTGAACCATCCGACTCGGTCGCTTACACTCGTTTTGAGCTTCTGCTGGAATCCTTTGAGTTTGAGACATTTTCACCGATCCTACCTTCAATCGTTTCACCTCCAACGCTCGAACTCAAGCCGTTGCCGTCTCACCTCAAGTACGCTTACTTAGGTGAGTACGAAGCCCTCCCTGTCATCATCTCGGCTTCTCTAGCTCTAGAGCAAGAGAAAGCCCTTCTTACGGTCTTGCACAGCAATAGGCAAGCTTTTGGCTGGTCAATGGCGGACATCAAGGGGATTAGTCCACTAATCGTTGAATGTCACATTCATCTAATGGATAATGCCAAACCAGCCAGGAATCCACAAAGGCGACTCAACCCAGTCATGAAGGAGGCTGTAAAAAAGAAGATCGTAAAGTGTCTGGATAGTGGTATCATTTACCCTATCTCTGATAGCCAGTGGGTTAGCCCCATTCACGTTGTCCCCAAGAAGTCAGGCATAATGGTCATAACCAATGAGGCGAACGAGTTAATCCCTACTCGCACCCAGACTGGGTGGCAAGTATGCATCGATTATAGAAAACTCAATGTCGCAACGCGGAAAGACCACTTTCCGCTACCTTTCATTGACCAAATGCTTGAACGATTGGCTAGATATGAGTACTACTGCTTTCTGGATGGCTACTCCGGCTATAATCAGATTCCCATCGCCGAAAAGGACTAGGACAAAACCACGTTCACCTGTCCTTTCGGCACATTTGCATATCGTCGCATGCCCTTTGGGTTATGCAATGCGCTCGCTACCTTCCAGCGGTGTATGATGGGAATCTTCTCAGACATGGTGGAGAAATTCTTAGAGATCTTCATGGACGATTTCTTCATTTTCGGCGATTCCTTTGACGAGTGTTTGCTGCATCTCGACACTGTCCTTACCCGGTGTAAGGATAAAAACCTCACTTTGAACTGGGAGAAGTGCCACTTCATGGTACGCGAAGGTATTGTCCTAGGACATATCATTTCTTAAATGGCATTGAGTTAGACAAAGCGAAGATTGAAGTCATTTCCAATCTCCTTCCTCCCAAATGCGTCAGAGACATCCGAGCCTTCCTTGGCCATGCCGGTTTCTATAGACGGTTCATCAAGGAATTTAGCAAGATTGCTAGGCCCTTGACTCTTTTGCTGGCTAAGGACACAACATTCGACTTCAACTCGAGCTGTGTGACCGCGTTCGAGTCATTAAAAAGCTCACTCACTTCTGCTCCCGTTCTTTCTTCTCTTGACTGGACGTATCTATTTGAGATTATGTATGATGCATCTGACTTTACCATCGGTGCTGTCCTTGGACAACACATTAATAAGATGCCGCACGTAATCTATTATGCTAGCCGAACCCTGAACGATGCCAAACTGAACTACACAACAACCGAGAAGGAATTCTTGGCTGTTGTGTTTGCTTTAGAAAAGTTCAGGCCTTACTTGATCGGCTCTCCAGTCATCGTCTACACGGACCATTTAGCTCTTCGCCTTCTTTTTTCAAAGAAGGATACAAAATCTAGGCTGATACGTTGGATCCTCTTGCTTCAAGAGTTTGACCTTGTCATCAAGGACAAAAGAGGATGTGAAAACGTAGTCGCCGACCATCTCTCACGACTTCTTTCTTCGCCGACGCTTCAACTTCCAATAAACGACGTTTTTCCTGGATGAACAGCTCTTGACAGTATCATGTGAACCCTGGTTCGCAGATATTGTGAACTATTTGGCCACAGGACTATTACTGAATGAATGGTCAAGTCAGGACAGACTTCGAGTCTTATGCCAAGTAAAACACTTTTTCTGGGACAAACCTTATCTGTTCAAGTACTGTCCTGACCAGATTATTCATCGGTGTGTCCCTGATAATGAATTCAAGAGAGTGCTGTCGTTTTGCTACGATCAAGCGTGTGGCGGGCATTTTGGCCCCAGAAAGACATCCGAGAAGATCTTACAGTGTGGCTTCTACTGGCCACAACTCTTCAAAAACACTCATGATTACTACAAGACTTGCCCCCGGTGCCAACACTTGGGCCGGATATCCAGGAGAAACGAGACGCCGCTTCAACTAATCTTGGTTGTGGAGATTTTCGATATTTGGGGGATTGATTTTATGGGGCCGTTTTCCAGCTCTTTTGGGAACCTGTATATTCTTCTAGCTGTTGATTACGTCTCTAAATGGGTCGAGGCTGTGCCCAGCCGGACAAACGACAACAAGGTTGTCATTCGATTCCTTAAAGAAAACATTTTTTCACTGTTCGGGCACCCCCGCGCGATCAGTAGTGACAATGGAACACATTTTTGTAATAGGACTTTCGAGGCCTTGATGCGAAAATATTCTATTAATCATAAGCTATCCACGCCCTACCACCCCCAAACATGTGGGCAAGCTGAAGTTTCAAATCGGCAAATCAAGCAGATATTGGAGAAGACGGTTTCCAAGAACCGTAAGGATTGGTCTTTGAAACTCACTGATTCCCTTTGGGCATTTCGAACTACTTATAAGACTGATCTTGGCATGTCTCCTTATCAGCTTGTTTATGAAAAGGCTTGCCATCTTCCAGTGGAAATAGAGCATCGCGCATTTTGGGCGATCAAAGAGCTGAATTTGACCCTTGAAAATACGGGCAACTATCGGAAGCTGCAGCTGAACGAATTGAACGAGCTTCGGGATGAAGCTTATGACAACGTGGTTATTGTAAAGAACCGAATGAAGGTGTTTCATGATAAACACCTTACGCACAAAACTTTCACACCTGGACAGCAAGTGCTTCTTTACGACACCCGACTATATTTTCATCCCGGTAAGCTCAGATCTCGCCGGAAGGGACCCTTTGTTGTGCGGACTGTATATCCGCACGGCGCGGTGGATTCAGAAAATCCAAAGGATGGTTCACTTTTCAAAGTAAACGGACACAGACTGAAACCATACTTTAGCGCTGAACCATCAGAGGAGCTCCTGGTCTTGCAGGAGCCGGTTTACCCAACATAATCTTCCTCTGTCTACCACCAAACTTTGGTTATCCAGCCAAAAACAATGGACACTGTTTCAAATAAGTTTGGGGGTATGTATATATGATTTTCTTTTGTATATATGCATGGATATTCTTGTCCGGTGCATATCCATTTTTTTGACGAGGACTCTTGTCTGGTGATTGCTCGGTTTCCTTTCAAAAAAAAATGTATATCTAACCAACATTTTTGACCCTTCAATATTTTTGCCTTCTTGATGTACAATGACAGTGGGGGTACTGTCCAGTTTAAATTTAGGGGTACGCTCGGTACGCATTTCTAACCTTCGCATTCATTTGTATATTCTGCATTTGCATACATATTTTAAAAACCCATAAAAATTGAAAAATTTTCCAAAAAAAATACAAGAAAACATAAAAACTTTGTCATCAAGGTAGCTAGTGGAAAACTTAGATTCAATATTTCGACGGTTTTGTTTGATAAGATAGGAACAACTAAATCCTATTGTTAGATTTTGAAAACCTAAAAGATAACCCTCCTTTGAAGTTAACTATAGCTAATATACGTCTTTACATCACACTACACGTGTCGTGAGTTTTTGAAAATTAGATGACAAGTCTTTTATGTCTGAAAACTTTTAAATGGATAAATTATTTTCTGAGGATCAAATAGGTTTGTTCTAAAATAAGTAATATCAAGAATAGTTTATGAAGTAAAGCGGATATGAAGGGATGTTATTGATTCCCTAATTGGAACTAATTCTGAAGAATAACTGTTCATATCAGATTTTTGCATTTTTATACCGCCCAATTTTTATCATATTGCTTATCGGTAGGTACTCTTGAGCCGTGTTTGCTAGTCAATTGCAGGGTACAGGTTCTCGGCTCTAAACGGTGAAATTCATGGAAAAGCACGACAAATTCCGGATTCCTGCCAACCACAGATAAAACACGGGTCTCCGCTCTCTATCCGTATGTTGCCACACACCAGTTTAAGAGACAAAATGGCAAATCGATTGTCATCTTCATGCACAAAGCACAATGGCAACACCAAGTCCAAGAAATCTACGCGGAGCTCAAGAAAATCATGACAAAAAGATCCATATCCAATCACCTTTTGATCAACAGAAATTCTGGAAGAAATGTGGAAAGATTATCAGAAAAGACATATGCCAAACTACAGACAAGAGCAGACCAGGGAACCCCACAAAGCCCGAGAAGCCAATTCCACTAAAGTGCCACGGTTCCGCGGCATAAGCATGCTTAGGCCGCGGAACCGCGGCCGTACGGCCTCCTCAGTCGACAATATTTCAGGAGTATTTTGGTCTTTTTCATGTAGAGGCAGAATTTTGCCCTAGATTTCCAGTTCCCTGCCTATAAATAGCCCAGAACCTTGTGAAGCCAAGGGTGCTTAATCTTGTATTTTAGGTTTTAGAATACTTATTGTTCTTCTTCTTCTTCTCATCACTTCTCCATTAAAAAAAACTTGTAGTGAGCTTTTGTGAGTGAATGATGATGAATAAAGAAGATCTTTTTGTTATTATATTTGTCTTGCTCTTGTTATGTTAATTGCTTGTAATCTTCAATTGATAATTTAGTTGTTGTTATTTATTGTTGTTTCTTTCTTATTCTCTTTTCCTTTATCATTAAACAACCATGATGCTTACGCTTGATCCTTGCCAAGGTGAGGTCGCAAATAGCTAGTTGTTATCTTCTAATCTCCTTCTTTCTATCTTCCTCCTTTGTTTTATTTTCCGTTCTTCTTGTAATGGGTGAGTAGTTTCCATACTTGTTAGGGTAGGATAAGGGAATTTTGAGAGAAGGAAATCTCTCTCACTCTTTCCTTGCCCAACATCGTAAATCGAACTCCTGTTAATTGAACCACAATCCGCTCCCTACGGCACCCTATCCTACATGATAGCGGTGATTCCGTAGTGAGACCGGTTGTGGTTGAATTAACTGGAGGTTAAGGCTAAGAGCCAAGAACGGACGGACAAGCACCAAAAGGAAGAACTTATGCGTTGGAAAGCCTAGCTTATACTCGCAAGTTCCTTCCTAGTCGTGCTAATCCCCGTTGTTGCCGATTACCGTAACACCGATATTAAGAGTGGCAATGAAAGAAGTGAGCGACTCCTAACTCAAACTAACCTAATCCTAACCCTAACAAGCTCTCTTTACATATCATTTTAACACTTAGTTAATCACAAACAAATCTGGACTCTTGGACTTAACTCGTTAAAGCACATAGAAAAAGATTCCCATCTCCCTGCGGACGACCCGTACTCAACCGGCTAGCTACAAGCGAAACCGTCTTGATTGCGGTAACAAACTCAGGACGCAAAAACAATCAACAATCAAATGGCGCCGTTGCTGGGGAGACGGTAGTTTATTTCTTTGTGTAATTTTGGGTTAATTTGTGAATATAAATCTAACCGAAAAATAAAACAAAAAAAATGCATTGTAAAAAAAATACCATCTTGTTATTTTTGATTAGTTTTTGTGCAAGTGTGCAGGAACAAAAGACGGTCGAGTTCAGTGCCAAAGACGTGGGAAGTTAGACTCACATCTCGCGGCTACACCGCGACGGATCAAAACGAAGCAAACGGTCTACCGTAAAAATCTGGAGCAGATACAGTGAGCAAATCAAGATTCAGCAAATCCAGACAAGCAGAGGACAACCTCAGCAGCACACCCAAAATTTTTGGAATCCCAATCCCTCCCTACAGCCGCGGAACCGCGGCCTTACCACGTGTTTGGCCGCGGAACCGCGGCCATTTCCTGGCTTCAGTGGCCCAAATTTTTGGTAACTCTCTCTCTCCTCTTCCCCACTCCTTTGGACTCCACTAAACTGTGTTTTCTGCAGCATTCTTTGCGTAAATTCTCTCCCCCCTTCCAATAAACCGTTCTTGTGCAGGATTCTTTGCGTCGCGTTAAAAAATAAAAAATTATTTGCAATTGATTTGTTACCGCTTTGTATTCATTAATACGGACTTAAGGGGCTTGAAACCAATTCAGATTGGGTGGGGATTTCATCACCCTTCCCAGGACCCCAGAAATCACAAAAAGCATATGCATTGACCATTGTTAATTAAAAAATACTAGACTCAGCCCTAAGGACTTCGCGCTCAATAGGACAGAGGACTAGTTACAGGCATCGGCCGTTTATCCTATCCTGACTTTTGCTGTGTCTAGACAAGTGTGTCGAAGGCAAGTGGTTACTTAATTAGGACCACTACTTACGTAGTGGGGAGCCTCCCACTTACCTGGCACTTACCTGGCCGTAATTGTTGGAGAAGAGACGGTTTGAGGTCCTGTTTCTAGCCCTTTGGAACAGTTAGGAGCTGTCTAGCTGACCTAGGTGACCCTAGATCTAGGTGTGATTGTGTATATCTTGTTTGCGATTGCTTGAAGCCGTAAATTCGTACATATTTCTGTAAAGCTCATTCTAAAAAAAAAAGAAAAAAAAATCAAAAACTTTTATAAAAACTTGCCATTTGTCGCCAGAATCCATTTTTCACCCACCACCCATCGTATTTCTCCATTGACGTTTTCTTACCCTCACCTTCTCCACTTTGACAATACTAAACTCGTTTAGTGTATGTCCGCTTGGACTCGGGATACTAGCGCCCGCCTAATCCGCGTTACGTTAGTCGCTACTGACTACGCGATCGACTCAGACGTCGAAACTTCGTCCACTCCTCTTTCACCTTTACCTTTGCCGGCCAACTCCAACGTTGACCGGAATTCTGTTCATACATCTTCACCTTCACCATCACCAACCTCTTCTTCCGCGATGTCAGGATTTAATCCAAACATCTCTTTGACTCCCCCAGGATTGACTCCACCTCCTATGGAGGCAAATAACCTACCACCACCGCCCGTTGTAGCGCCGCAACGAATCGCGCTCCAGGATCATTTCTATCCCACCCGTTCTGCACTTCCCACTTGTCTTTCCCTTCCACCGGCCAATGGGGATAACTTTGAAATTAAGCCCTACTTCATTAACATGCTTTCGCGATTTCATGGGCTTGAATCTGAAGATGCCTATATCTTCATCAACAAATTTCAAAATGTTTGTGCCGTGATGAAAACCACCCAGCTGTCGGACGATGCTATACGGCTACAGGTCATTCCGTTCACTTTATGCGATCTTGCTGAAAAATGGCTGTATAGCACCGCTTCCCACTCCATAACCAGTTGGGACGAGTTTGTAAAAGCGTTTCTCAAGAAATTTTATCCGAATCATAAAACCGCAAGGATCCGTAACGAAATCAACCAATTCTCTCAGCTTCCTTCTGAACCCTTCTGGAAGTGCTTTGACCGGTATAAAGACCTTCTTGTTCAGTGTCCTCATCATGGTATCGAGAAATGGCAACTTTGCCAAACCTTATACGAGGGCCTGAACCCAGCAACCAAGCAGTTGTTGGAAACCATTTGTCAGGGCCACTTCCTATTGAAATCTGACGAGGAAGCGTGGCAATTCTTCGACGACCTTACGGAGCAAACGCTACAATGGGAGAGCACCAGACCGACTTCTTCTTCTTCTATCTCCACTTCTACCGGTCAGTCTAGGGTAGGAATTCACCAACTTGATGTCTCTATTGCGATGAAAGCTGAAATGGCTGCAATAACGAGAAAGCTTGATGCGATAGAGAGCAAATTTTCTTCTCCTGCTCCTACCTCTGTTCTTCCCCTTCGTACCATTTGCGCTTGTTGTTCCGATCCTTCTCACTTAACCGAAGAGTGTCCTTACAATCCACCATCTCAAGGACATGATCAGGTTAATGCTGCATTTCAGCAAAGACCGAGGAATGATCCATACTCTTCCACCTACAATCCTGTTTGGAGGAACCACCCCAATTTCGTCTGGAATCAGAATCAGCATCAATTCCAAGGCAACAATTTCCAGAGCCCCCTCCTCCGCAACAACAAGCGCAACAAAAAACTCAACATCAGTTTCAGCAGCCCTTCCAACCCCAACCTTTTCAAAATCAGACGAACAACTTTGCACCCAACAATTCTTTTCCCCAAAACAACTTTGTTCTGTCAAACAACGATAAGGTTTCCTCGCTCGAACGAAGTCTGGAGGCGTTCGTTAAACAATCAACTCAGTCCACTGCCAACATCCAGTCTTCCATTCAGTCCTTAGTGCAACACACTGCCGCTCACGGGCAAAGCATCAAGACCATCGAGGCCCAGATTGCACAGCTGAATGCGGCCTTAAGCGAGCGAGAGAAGGGGAAGCTCCCGTCCCAGCCACTCCCAAATCCCGGTCACCCACATAATGTACATGTTGCTCTTGAACAACAGAACCATAATGTGAGTGCCGTGACCACATTGAGATCGGGAAGGATGCTGCAAAACAACATTGGCACACGGATCAACAATGACACCCCGGCCACCACTTCTTCTTCTTCTTCTTCTTCTTCTTCTTCTTCTTCTTCTTCGTCTTCGTCTTCTGAGCCTATTCTCCATTCTTCAAAAGGCTCTTCCTCTTCTTCTACTATAAACGGACCCAATTCTCACTCCACGAAAACACCAGTTTTGGGATCCGTTCCAACTCCACAATCTCCTCCTCCAGCATTGGACTCAACCAATTTTAAAAACATTCCATTTCCAAACCGGTTGAAGTCCACCAAACAAAATCCATAAATAGAGAGGATTGTGGAGTTATTTAAGCAGGTTAATATTAATATTCCTCTTTTAGATGCTGTCCAACAAGTCCCGTCCTACGCGAAAATCTTAAAGGACTTGTGCACGAAAAAGAGGAAGTCTCAGGTACCCAAGAAAGTTTTCTTGGCTAGCACTGTGAGTGATGCTCTTACTCAATCTTTACCACAAAAACGGAAGGACCCTGGCTGTCTTACGATTTCTATTACCATTGGGGATAAGAACATCAACCGCGCAATATTAGATCTTGGTGCCAGTATTAATCTTCTTCCGTACTCAGTATACGAGCAATTAGGTGTAGGAGAGCTGAAACCCACACACTGTACTCTCCAAATGGCCGACCGATCGATCACCCATCCTAGGGGTGAGCTAGAGGATGTGTTAATCAAAGTCGGGGACTTCATATTCCTCGTTGACTTCATTGTATTAGACACACAGCCTGTAGATAACCCCCGGAATCAAATTCCGGTGATACTCGGTCGCCCATTTCTTGCAACCTCAAATACTGTGATCAATTGTCGCAATGGTTCGATGAACCTATCTTTTGGAAATATGACAATTGAACTCAACATTTTTAGGTTGGGGAATCATCCCTCCGAACCTAATGCTCATATACTGGACGTTTGCTCAATCCAGGAGATCACCCCAGAAGAGTGTGAATTCGAGGAGTTTTTGTTCGATCACGATAACCTTAACGCCACTAGTGCGCTCCTCCTCGAACCTGCTGCTGTTTCTGCGCCCGACAATGACTACGAGTGTTTCACATTCGCGAACGATCTTAGCCACTCACCACCCGAGTTTGAATCCTTCGAATTTCGGGATGAGTTACCTGAACCATCCAACTCGGTCGCTTACACTCATTTTGAACCTTTGCTGGAGTCCTTTGAGTTCGAGACCTCTTCACCAATCTTGCCTTCCATCGTTTCACCTCCAACGCTCGAACTCAAGCCTTTGCCGTCTCACCTTAAGTACGCTTATTTGGGTGAGAACGAGACCCTCCCGGCTATCATCTCGGCTTCTCTAGCTCCCGAGCAAGAGAAAGCCTTTCTTGCGGTCTTACACAGCAATAGGCAAGCTTTTGGCTGGTCCATGGCGGACATCAAGGGGATTAGTCCCCTGATCGTTGAACATCACATTCATCTAATGGATGATGCCAAACCAGCCAGGGATCCACAAAGATGTCTCAACCCAGTCATGAAAGAGGCTGTGAAGAAGGAGATCGTAAAATGTTTGGATAGTGGTATCATTTACCCTATCTCTGATAGACAGTGGGTTAGTCCCATTCATGTTGTCCCCAAGAAATCAGGTATAACGGTCATCACTAACGAGACGAACGAGTTAATCCCTACTCGCACCCAAACTGGGTGGCGAGTATGCATCGATTACAGAAAACTCAACGCCGCAACGCGGAAGGACCACTTTCCGCTACCTTTCATTGACCAAATGCGTGAACGAATGGCCGGACACGAGTATTACTGCTTTCTTGATGGCTACTCCGGCTATAATCAGATTCCCATCGCCGAAAAATACCAGGACAAGACCACATTCACTTGTCCTTTCGGCACGTTTGCATATCGTCGCATGCCCTTTGGGTTATGCAATGCGCCCGCTACCTTCCAGCGGTGTATGATGGGAATCTTTTCTGACATGGTGGAAAAATTTCTGGAGATCTTCATGGACGATTTCTCCATCTTCGGCGATTCCTTCAACGAGTGTTTGCTGCATCTTGACGCTGTCCTTACCCAATGTAAGGACAAGAACCTCACTTTGAATTGGGAGAAGTGCCACTTCATGGTGCGCGAAGGTATTGTCTTAGGACATATCATTTCGCAAAATGGCATAGAGGTTGACAAAGCGAAGATTGAGGTCATTTCCAATCTCCCTCCTCCCAGATGCGTCCGAGACATCCGAGCCTTCCTTGGCCATGCCGGTTTCTATAGACGGTTCATCAAGGACTTTAGCAAGATTGCTAGGCCCTTGACTCTTCTGCTGGCTAAGGACACATCATTCGACTTCAACTCGAGCTGTGTGACTGCATTCGAGTCATTGAAAAGCTCATTCACTTCTTCTCCCGTTCTTTCTTCACCTGACTGGACACACCCATTTGAAATTATGTGCGATGCATCCGACTTTACTATTGGTGCTGTCCTTGGACAACACATCAACAAGATGCCGCACGTAATCTATTATGCAAGCCGAACCCTGAACGACGCCCAACTCAATTATACAACAACTGAGAAGGAATTCTTGGCTGTTGTATTTGCTTTAGAAAAGTTCAGGCCCTACCTCATCGGCTTTCCAGTCATTGTCTACACAGACCATTCTGCTCTGTGCTATCTTTTTGTGAAGAAAGATGCAAAATCTCAGCTGATACGTTGGATCCTCTTGCTTTAAGAGCTTGACCTTGTCATTAAGGACAAACGAGGATGTGAAAACGTAGTTGCCGACCATTTCTCATGACTTCCTTCTTCGCCGTCGCTTCAAATTCCGATCAACGACGTTTTCCCGGATGAACAACTCTTGACAGTATCTTGCGAACCCTGGTTCGCAGATATTGTGAACTATTTGGCCACAGGATTACTACCGACTGAATGGTCAAGTCAGGACAGACTTCGCTTCTTATCCCAAGTAAAACACTTTTACTGGGACGAACCCTATCTGTTCAAGTACTGTCCCGACCAGATTATTCGTCGGTGTGTCCCTGACGATGAATTCAAGAGTGTGATGTCATTTTGCCACGATCAAGCATGTGGTGGGCATTTTGGCCCCAGAAAGACAGCTGAGAAGATCTTGCAATGTGGTTTCTACTGGCCACAACTCTTCAAAAACGCTCATGACTATTGCAAGACTTGCTCCCGGTGCTAACACATGGGCCGGATATCCCGGAGGAACGAGATGCCGCTCCAACCAATCTTGGTTGTGGAGATTTTCGACGTTTGGGGGATAGATTTCATGGGGCCGTTTCCCAGCTCTTTTGAGAACTTGTACATCCTTCTTGCTGTTGATTACGTCTTTATGTGCGTCGAGGCTGTGCCCAGCCGGACTAACGACAACAAGGTTGTCGTTAGGTTTCTTAAAGAAAACATTTTCTCCCATTTTGGGCACCCCCGAGCAATCATTAGCGATAATGGAACTCATTTCTGCAATAAGACTTTCGAGGCCTTGATGCGGAAATATTCCATTAATCATAAGCTATCTACGCCCTACCACCCCCAAACCTGTGGGCATGCCGAAGTTTCAAATCGGCAAATCAAGCAGATACTGGAGAAGACGGTTTCCAAGAACCGAAAAGATTGGTCGCTGAAACTCACTGATGCCCTTTGGGCATTTCGAACCGCTTATAAGACCGATCTTGGCATGTCTCCCTATCGGCTTGTATACGGAAAGGCTTTCCACCTCCCTGTCGAAATAAAGTATCGCGCATTTTGGGCGATAAAGGAGCTGAATCTGTCTCTCGAAGATGCGGACAGCCATCGGAAGCTGCAGTTGAACGAATTGATCAAGCTTAGGGATGAGGCTTACGATAACGCGGTTGTCGTTAAGAACCGAACGAAGGTGTTTCACGATAAACACCTTTTGCGCAAGACATTCGTACCTGGTCAACAGGTATTGCTTTACGACACCCGGCTACACTTCCATCCAGGAAAGTTCAGATCTCGCTGGAAAGGGCCGTATTTTGTGCGGAATGTGTATCCGCATGGCGCCGTGGATTTAGAGAATCCAAAGGATGGTTCATTTTTCAAAGTGAACGGACACCGACTAAAACCGTACCTTAGCGCCGAACCAACAGAGGAGCTCCTGGTCTTACAGGAGCCGGTTTACCTTGCATAATCTTCCTCTGCCTACCACCAAACTTCGGTTATCCAGCCAAGAACAGTGGACACTGTTCCAAATAAGTTTGGGGGTATGTATATACCATTTTGTATATTTTTGTGGATACTCTTTTCCATTTTTGTTTTTTTTTCTTTTCTTTAAAAACAAAAAAAAAAAAATTGTGTATAGCTAACCGACAATTTTGACCCTTCAAATGATCTCTTCATGCGATGACAGTGAGGACACTGTCCAGTTTAAGTTTGGGGATACGCTCGGTACGCATTTCTAACCTTCGCATTCATATGTATATTTTGCATCTGCATATTAAAATCCATAAAATCCATAAAAATCTGAAAATTTTCTAAAAACATTAACACTTTTCTGTCAATTTAGCTAGTGGGAGGACTCTGATTCAACATTTCGACGGTTTTGTTTGATAAAATTAGAACAACTAAATCTTATGTTTAGATTTTGAAAACCTGAAAGATAACTCTCTTTTGAAGTTAACTATAGCTGATATACGTCTTTACATCACACTACACGTGTCGTGAGTTTTGGAAATTAAATGACAAGTCTTCTATGTCTAAAAACTTTTAAATGGATCAATAATTTTCTAAGGATCAAATAGGTTTGTTCTGAAATAAGTAATATCAAGATTAGTCTATAAAGTGAAGTGAATATGAAGGAATGTTATTGATGCCTTAATTGGAACTAAGACTGAAAAATAACCCATCTGGAACTTGATTGGAATGATTACACACCGAACCCACTAAACACGTCTTTTATCCAAAAAAATAATTGAACTGCCGGTTATGTCTCCGTTCGTATTGAATCATCATGATTTTCACGCCAAACTGTCTTTTGTTTTTGGACCTAGGTAACTTGAGTAATTAAGTCCGCTGGGGTGTTTCTACACCTAATGCCCTAAAGCCAACTGGTTTGGGTGCATTGGCCCAAAGCTCGCTAAGAAGCCTAGAAAGTCCAGATTAAAACAAAGTCAAGCAAGTGTTCTCTCCGAGTTAAAAGTCCTAACGGTTCTTTGTGTGAGAATAATCTTGATAAAAGACAGGCTTTTATAAAAATTTTAGCGGAGATATAAAGGTTTTATTCTATGATAAAGACTATTGCACGTTCACAGAGGTGTGAATGAAATGAAAACAAGAAAAAGGTGGAGTGAAAAATAAGACCTGGTTTCCTATTAAGGAAGATAGAAATTCTGAAGTTGAAGCCTTACTAGAAAACGAAGCTTGAAAAATTCTTAACTCTTTATAAAACTTATGTGATTCTTTTAAAAATTTTTATCCGGGCTTAATTGTGTGACATGATGACTTTATTCGATCCTTTTGGAACTTAACGACACTATTTTCACTGCACGTAAAGACATATAAAATCTATAGTTGAATAAGAAGCGAGGTGTGAAAAATAAGGGTTCGATTGTCTAGACTTAGGATAATAGAATTGTTATTTTCTGAAACAAAACTTTAGGGTTTGAATCATAGTTATTTTGCAAAACTAGCTTGACCGGATTTTGTGGGTAGTATCCGCTGAAAACCCTCAGGAGACAACACTTCTCCTACTAGGGACACCTAGAGGTTTAACGGCTTGTTGCACGTGCTCAGTGCAATCGCGTTCCCTGCGAAAGTGAGGTTAGGAATTTTTTTTTGTGTGAATAAATTGGCTTTGCTCGGGACGAGCAAATGAGAAGTTTGGGGGTATTTGTTCATATCAGATTTTTGCATTTTTATACCGCCCAATTTTTATCATATTGCTTATCGGTAGGTACTCTTGAGCCGTGTTTGCTAGTCAATTGCAGGATACAGGTTCTCGGCTCTAAACGGTGAAATTCATGGAAAAGCACGACAAATTCCGGATTCCTGCCAACCACAGATAAAACACGGGTCTCCGCTCTCTATCCGTATGTTGCCATACACCAGTTTAAGAGATAAAATGGCAAATCGATTGTCATCTTCATGCACAAAGCACAATGGCAACACCAAGTCCAAGAAATCTACGCGGAGCTCAAGAAAATCATGACAAAAAGATCCATATCCAATCACCTTTTGATCAACAGAAATTCTGGAAGAAATGTGGAAAGATTATCAGAAAAGACATATGCCAAACTACAGACAAGAGCAGACCAGGGAACCCCACAAAGCCCGAGATGCCAATTCCACTAAAGTGTCGCGGTTCCGCGGCATAAGCATGCTTAGGCCGCGGAACCGCGGCCGTATGGCCTCCTCAGTCGACAATATTTCAAGAGTATTTTGGTCTTTTTCATGTAGAGGCAGAATTTTGCCCTAGATTTCCAGTTCCCTGCCTATAAATAGCCCAGAACCTTGTGAAGCCAAGGGTTCTTAATCTTGTATTTTAGGTTTTAGAATACTTGTTGTTCTTCTTCCTCTTCTCATCACTTCTCCATTAAAAAAAAACTTGTAGTGAGCTTTTGTGAGTGAAGGATGATGAATAAAGAAGATCTTTTTGTTATTATATTTGTCTTGCTCTTGTTATGTTAATTGCTTGTAATCTTCAATTGATAATTTAGTTGTTGTTATTTATTGTTGTTTCTTTCTTATTCTCTTTTCCTTTATCATTAAACAACCATGATGCTTACGCTTGATCCTTGCCAAGGTGAGGTCGCAAATAGCTAGTTGTTATCTTCTAATCTCCTTCTTTCTATCTTCCTCCTTTGTTTTATTTTCCGTTCTTCTTGTAATGGGTGAGTAGTTTCCATACTTGTTAGGGTAGGATAAGGGAAGTTTGAGAGAAGGAAATCTCTCTCACTCTTTCCTTGCCCAACACCTTAAATCGAACTCCCGTTAATTGAACCACAATCCGCTCCCTACGACACCCTATCCTACATGATAGCGGTGATTCCGTAGTGAGACCGGTTGTGGTTGAATTAACCGGAGGTTAAGGCTAAGAGCCAAGAACGGACGGACAAACACCGAAAGGAAGAATTTATGCGTTGGAAAGCCTAGCTTATACTCGCAAGTTCCTTCCTAGTCGTGCTAATCCCCGTTGTTGCCGATTACCGTAACACCGATATTAAGAGTGGCAATGAAAGAAGTGAGCGACTCCTACTCAAACTAACCTAATCCTAACCCTAACAAGCTCTCTTTACATATCATTTTAACACTTAGTTAATAACAAACAAATCTGGACTCTTAGACTTAACTCGTTAAAGCACATAGAAAAAGATTCACATCTCCCTGCGGACGACCCGTACTCAACCGGCTAGCTACAAGCGAAACCGTCTTGATTGCGGTAACAAACTCAGCACGCAAAAACAATCAACAATCAATAACCCATCTTAAACTAGATTGGAGTGATTACACACCTGACCCACTAAACACTGATAAAAAAAATAAATAATTGAACTACCGATTATATCTCCGTTCACATTAAATCATCATGATTTTCATGCTAAAATTGGTCTTTTGTTTTAGGGCCTAGGTAACCTGAGTAATTAAGTCTGCTGGGGTGTCTCTACACCTAATGCCCTAAAACTAACTGGTTTGGGTGTATTGGCCCAAAGCTCGCTAAGAAGCCTAAAAAGTCCAAATTAAAAGATAGTCAAGTAAGTGTTCTCTCCGAGTTAAAATTCCTAACGGTTCTTTGTGTGAGAATAATCTTGACAAAAGACAGGTTTTTATAAAAATATTTCTAGCGGAGATATGAAGGTTTTTATCCTATGATGAAGACTATTGCATGTTCACAGAGGTGTGTATGAAATGAAAACAAGAAAAATGTGGAGTGAAAAATAAGACCTAGTTTCCTGTTAAGGAAGATAGAAATTCTGAATTTAAAACCTAACTGGAAAACGAAGCTTGAGAAGTACTTAATTCTTTATAAAACTTAAGTGATCCTTTTTAAATCTTTATCTGGGCTTATTTTGTGACATATGACGACTTTAATCGATCCTTTTGAAACTTAACGACACTATCTGCACTGCACGTAAAGACATATAGAATCTTAAGTTAAATAAGAAGCGAGGTGTGAACAATAAAGGTTCGATAGTTCTAAATTTAGGATAATAGAATTGCTAGCTTTAAAATAAAACCTTAGGGTTTGAATCATAGTTATTTCGGAAAACTAGCTTGACGGGATTTTGTGGGTGAAATCCGCTGAAAACCCTCAGGAGACAACACTCCTCCTACCAGGGACACCTAGAGATTTAACGGCTTGTTGCACAAGCTCAGTGCAACCGCGTTCCCTGCGAAAGTGAGGTCAGGATTCTTTTTGTTTTGCTCGAGACGAGCTAAAGATATGTTTGGGGGTATTTGTTCATATCAGAAAACTGCATTTTAATACCGCTCATTCATTATGTATTTGTGTATTTATCGGTACTATTAACCAGTGTCTCCTCAGTATTACAGATTACAGGTATCCGTGAAAAATACTGGAAATACATTCAAAATCACGGATATATCATTTGAGAGCCGACACTGCAACCAGAACCGCAAACCGACCGATACTTCATGTGCTTCTTTTTGTAACAAGTTTGTGTACACACTATTTATCTAAATGTTCCAACACAAACAAGTGTGTACACAAAACTTTTAGGCACATGTGTATATGAAGTAATTTGCATTCAATGCTAAATATTATGTGTTGATTTTTCCTTCCAAAACCGAGTGCAAATCAAATTCAATTAAACAATTCAGCATGAACCATAATGGGGGCGGCCATGAATCAAGTCATAAATGGACATGAAGTAATAAGCATTCAATGCTAGAGATGTTGTGTTGATTTAAAAATTCGAATTTCTATCCTAGCACTGGATGCAAACCAAGTCAAAACAGAGAAAATAAACTGGACCAAAGAGACACTGGGGATAACAAAAGACCATGCACCAAGTTCTAGACCCTACCCTCGGTTTTGGGCCGAACCCCTTCCCCATTAAGCCGAGTTGGCCGGCCCCCTGCCTCCTGTGGGCCCCACTCTCTCACTGCCTCTCCCCTGCTGCCACATGGTCTTGTTTTTATTGTTTATTTAATTTTCTTTTTCCCCCTATAAATACAGACCAGAGGGCAAAGGGAAGAGGGTACTACTTTCTTTAGTTTTGTTTTAGAATTCTTGCAATTTCTCTTTGTAATTCTTGAGTTTTTGCCCCTTTGTCTTGACCTTGCAACTTCTTATTTGAACTTGCAATTTTAAGGCTTAGGTTGTTGACTTCAAGCTTTCTTGTAACATGTTCGCAAATCAATAAAAAGTTCTCATTTTTATTACATGTCTTGTTTTGTCAGGACCCGAAAGAGCACGTGACTGGCCCTTAAATCATATGCAGTCTATAGGACCTCATCTAATCCAAATAAGCCAAAAACCCAGAAATCTAAAACCATTTTAAGGAGTAAATAAGGAAAACTAGTTTTAAAGAAGTGTAGAAAACATGTTTAAAAACAAGGTTTTTAAATAAGTAAGCCGAATATGCATTTTTAAAATCCTCAATGTCTTTCTAAAAATTTCGGCAGAGTTTCCTATGTAAATACTGTCCCCAAACGGGGTACAACAAGAATAATATAGGCATAATGATAAAAGGCATCCCCAAGCGGGAGCTAGCTCTTCGTCCATCGACGGTCATAACCAAGCAATCAATATAATATACAACGCCGAAGGGCGAGGATCAAAACCGAAAAGGAAACCCTAAAACAACATGAAATCCATAATAATACAACACGCGACTCTAAGGTCGAAAGAAAAACAACTCTAGTTTCTAAGTCTGAAATAAATACATGTCTGGTTGATGGAGATTCTAGATACAATAATGAAAATAATATACAAGAGTGGGTACGATACAAATGTCCCACCTACCCATACAAAACACCCTAATGCGACTGTGTGCTGGCGAAGCCGCTACTGATCCAAGCGGTCAACCTGCAAGAACTGTGGCACAACGGGGGTGAGTTGCCAACTCGTGAGTAGAAAAATATCAACAGATAGAAATCAAATAAATAACAACTCCTAGGTCAGCTATATCATTAAGGTAATACTATGGTATCTAGGGTGACCGGGTCTATATATGTGCCAACAAGGTAGTCAATACCTATATGCATGCGGATAACATCCAACAGTAATAATCAATGCATGAATATGGATCTCGTCCAACCATAATCAAGGTATGTATGCATGTGGATCTCGTCCACCGAAAATCATTGTCTGTATGCACGTAAACATCATAAAAGAGTATGCATGATAGTATGAGGATATATATCAACGGTGTCCCTCACGACACATCAAAATCATGGAACCTGAGTGCCTAGCATCGACACTCGAAAACATCATGAAAACCGTGCCCATCATCGGCACGTAAATCCTCATATATCTCAGGCGCCGTATCCTCAGATCGGCCCTCAGGCGCCGCACACCCAGGTCGGCCCTCATATCCATCTCGTTACTCCGGTCGGTATCCTCCGGATAACCGTCGAGTCCAAATACTATCACCGGTAGGTAGTGCTCCCCTGCCAGGCTCACCGTCCAACATATACGAGTCTTCTTGCCCCGGGATACCTCTCCGGGTCCACCATGTACCCATAGACGGTGCCTACCGCTCCTCGAATCGGGTTTTACATGCCACTCTCAGAACCGAGAAAATACATGGTGGACGCACTGAAATATCATATCAAGAGAAACCAGGATTTTAAAATAATACTTACTTTCTTTTGAAATCACCACGGTTCTCAAATCCAGAAATCTCATGGAAACAGCATATCTCAGTGCGTAAAATCATAAAGCATGATGTATGCGACATATGATGGAAATGTAAGCATATCCGTATATCATGCAACAAGGCACAGTGATATATCATATTAGGGGAAAACCGCTCCTTTAAAGAATTCCAGTTTTGAAAATATGCTTTGCGGTTCCCAATATCTCCAAAATCAAATGCAACATCGTATATAAGTGCACGGGTAACTATAGTAAGTAAATGATGTATAGAGTCATATCATGATGCAGCAATTCTACTGTGTAGTGACATGGCAATTATCGATGATGAAGTGTATGAGCCGGCAAATCTGTGTACGTGTAACATACGCATCATCGATAATGGTGTAAGTGTACTAACACAGGTATGCGCAATGCAATAATAATATCATGAATGCAGCATAAGGTAAAACATCAGATCATCATATTCGTCTTATATTCTTTCATCGCATTTATATTTCACATCAAGTTGAGTTTACCTAAACATTCTATATCTACTATAAGTATAGGTATCTAATCTAATATACACACCCGAACCATACAATCAGACTTTAAAAGAAGCGAATCGTAGTTTTGAAAATAGGGATTACGGTGTTTTAAAGAAAACATATCATTTGAAAGTCCGTAACATCTCTCGAAGTATATATTTAAAATACATACGATTCTTCGGTTTAGAAAAGGTTATGGTTCGGATGACGCCTCTACATTGACTATCTAGTCCTACAGTACCCTAAACGGCAATATCGACAAACGTCGTCCTCGAATTCCGTCATCACATAATAGCCATAACATATCACTTCTAACTACCCTCTAGTTTCTAATATGGTTTCGTAGCTACCCTCATTGTAACCCTAGTTTTCTAATCTAGGTTTCCTAACCATATTCTATAATCAGTTTTCCATCAATACATTGCGGGGGTGCTATACGCCATCCACCCGACTTCCCCCGTGGATATAGATCCACTCACCTGGTCTTCGCTTGCCGAAATCGATGACGCCACGCCCCGTCGCCTCGGAATCTACACGAAGGTACCTACAATAATAAATAATCGCAATGCGCATTAAAATCAAGGCGGAAAAACCAAAACATTACACGTTTTGCTCATAGGTCAAAACCTATAGCTTTGCGTGCAAAACACGGCAATTAACCCTGGTCGCTGACGTCCAAACGCCACATGACGGAAACACAATACCAAATATCAAAATCAAGACAAAACGAAGTCGTAAAATAATGCACCAACTCATGGAAATGGTCTCAGATTTTTCCCTAAGCCAAATTGGTCCATTTTGCATATATGGAGGGCCTAATTTACTGGAGATGGGACATGGAAGAAACGCGAACCCAAATTGGTCAAGTCTGGCCGCAATTTGCGGCCAGAGGGATTAAATCTGTGGCCGTAGTGTGGAGTTAGGAGCTGGGGTCTTGGGTTTAGCTTCCTAGGTGCCTACACATCTCTCTGTGTTTGCAAAAAAATTTTCAGTGTCTCCAAGTGATAGCAGATTTCAAATAACCCTCATAGAATCCATAAATTTTCGATATCGGCTTTTCTAAATCCGTATTCCGGGTTTCTAGTCTCTGGTTTAGGCCTGGATTCTAGCACTAGGGGGTTTGTGTGGTCTCTACTGAGTTTAATTACCCATCACCACTCTCAATTCCCGTTAACCCTAACTAGGGTTTTCCCAAGTCCACAAAATCACACGATATCGGTTCTATCATAACATGGGGGTAAAAGTAATGCAAATACTAAGCTAAAGTTTCAGAAATTACCTTATTTGGCAACTCAAGAATTTTCTTGAGTTTCCCCAAGTGGCCAAAATCCTTGCTTTCTTGGTCCAATATGCTTCCCTTGAGCTTGTGCACAAAATTTGTGAAATGGGGATATGGTTTTTGGTTGTTTTTAGATGTATTTGTGATGATTTGAGGAGGGGGGAGATGAGGCAGCAGCAGCAGTAAGATGATGAGAGGGGAGAGGAATGAGTGAAGAATGAAGGGGGAAAAAGCTAAGTCAAAGAAATCCTCACCTTTCTCTCTCTCACCATACTTACTACCATATTCTATTCCAAATCCTTTTATTTTATTTTCTTTTTCTCATCTCATTCTATTAAAATTAAATAGGAGACCCAAATGAAACCATGGTAGAAAATGCACAAGTGTGAAAAAGACTTTGTGCATGCTATGTGCACAAAACACGCTTAATCCGCGATTAGCGATTTTTAATCGCGATTAGCACTAAGATAGTGTCAAATAAATCATAAAAACTTAAAAATTGCATAATTCACATAAAAGCCCCTCTTTTAGTAATTTCCATAATTTTCCAAAATTTCCCCCCATTTATCGGTATTTAATTATACCGCTTTAATAAAATATTCAATATTTTATTATTAAATTATAAAAATTCCCCAAAATAATATTTTATATTTTTGAAATGTTACAATCTTCCCCCTTTAAAAAAATTCGGTCCCCGAATTAAATTTTAAACCCCTAAATTCTAAAACATTTCAATAAAAGTCTATGTCGTCGGGGTTCCGAAATCATCAATACATAGACGCATCATAGCGCAATGCATGCGCATGAACAATGAGCAGATAACTCAAAATCAAAACTCCGTCAAGTATCCTGCAATCATCGGAGTCGTAAAGACACAAATGTCAAATCCGAAACAAAACCAATATGATATATATCATAACTATACATGTAGACATCAAATCTATACATGTAAATAGCTGAAGTAAATGCATGCCAAATATATCCAGGTACTGTTCTCTGACTAGTCCTGCTCAGTACGAAAACAAATAGCAAATATCATAAAAACGTACTGCTTCATAAGAAATCAATCCCAGAATGTATATAAGAATACCCTGTGCGTCGGGTGCGCACGGAAATCAAAATCCATATATGTGCCATACATGTGCACAGAAACAATATCTACGCGCAACGGGTGTGCACGAAACATCTGTCATAGGCAACGTATGTTCCTGACAGCAAAATCAGGTGCATCTGACATGCACGAAGAATCCCGATTTAGTGCATCTGGTGTGCACCAAAATCGTATCTCAAAACATGCGCTCATCACGCGCGAAAATCCAAATCAAATGCACGGAGTGCAAGAAATCAATATCAATATCAGAATCAAAGTCGACGGTATAAAATACGGCTCAATCCAAATCAGGTATACCGCGGTATATAAGCTTACCACCATGTGCATCAGCGTGCACAAATCAAATCAAAACACTAAAAGTGCCTGAAAACTATGCTGGAAGCATAAATCAAATCACCGGCATAAAATAGGCATGAAATCACAATCAATACCTTAAGCGTAATAACTATGTGCAAAATATAAATACCCAGTAGGTGCAACCATGGTGCATGAAAACAGAAATCATGGAACTCAGCCATCAAGACCAAATCATGCGAATATGTCGCCCAAAATACCGAAATCCAAGGTGATGGATACGTGATAGTCAAATCACCAAATCAAAAATCATAAATACCGTCGTCGGTATATCCTCCTTAAAAGTTGAGAAGGTGTCGGTGCATCCAATGCTAGCAGCGCAAGATATCTACTCGCCTCTTGCTCACGTTCTGGCGTCCTCTGTCTCTGGGTCCTTATCTCCTCTGCGGATTAACAATCTCACAATCCTTCGGCTCATCAGCCCTGTCAGGTGTGCTAACGGGGAAGATTCCGTTCTGGCACTTCTCTGGTCACCTCTCGGTCAATCCTCATAGCCACTCGTAAAGCAGCACATCACTGGCTCCGACCTCTGGTCCTCTGAATGCACATCACACTTCTGCGCCTGGGTGTAAATCTTATTGCAGCAGTATCCTGGAAGGAATCCTACTCAAGGTCTCTTCCGATCTCGCCTATGTCGAACTGTACGAAGGCTGGTACTCTTGAATAATCTTTTCTCGCTCTCTGGACATCTGCGTCCTCAGCACAACATTTTCTCGTAACTGGTCGCATTCCAATGTCCCTGTAGACATATCTGACATTTAATCTTAAGGGGGAGTAACAACAGCTCGTCAGCATCTCGCACGAACCTCTTGTCCTGCTTGTCTGTATCATCGTCCACTTCGATATCACGTCTCTATCTGCGCACTGCAATGTTCTCGGCTATGGTCAATCCGAAGTCTCTTACGCGGACTCGAAATCACGAACTCGGTATCTTCATCACTCTGTGGAAGATATCTAGCCGAACACGTCCGAACCTGCGGAAATGTACTCCATTTTCGTCCATTCTTGTTCAACTCACAACGCATCAGGTTGAGGTTCTTTATCCGAACCTGGTCAACTATCTCGTCGACGATGCCGAACTCTGGCCTGCTGGGTGTGCGCAATATGATCACTCCTGGGTCCAAGTCTTCTCGTAGCATTCCAGAAGGGTCCTGTTGAGGTCTCTCTCAAATCTCGTTTCTGCCGAATTGCCCAGAAGTTAGTATCTTTACTATATTTGTTTCTTGTTCCGGAACGGCTGCATACTCATCGCGACTCCTTCTGGAAGGTATATCCATATACAACGCCTCTGCATGCGTATCGCATCTCTGATGTCAGCGGAGTGGAACGTCATCTCATCAAGATCTCGTACGAATCTCTTACTCCACCTTTCTCTGCTGTCGACGGCTTCAGACTCGTCTCATCATGGCTGCATGGACCGCGCTCCAATGGCTATACTCGTATCTGGAGTCTCCCAAGCAATGTGTCCCATCACATGATATCCGAAAGATGTCGAACCATCCGATCGATTTGTCAGAACCTCATAATCCCCCAAGAGATCAACATATTGAGTACGGTTTAATAGTATTCCAGTACATACCACAACATCTGTGGACCAACCGTAGAAAGGCAAACCCAAGCCTCACAAATGGCACCGCTAAACTGCCGCAAACCCTAAGGTTCGGAGGCGTTCCATAGTCATTACGTCGAGTTAGGGTTTCATTTTTCTAGAGGGTCCATACCATTACTCGCATTGTCTTTCGAATACTTTAAACTTGGAAATGGGTTCCTGACATTCGATCGTCTTTATCGATTCTCAACAAATCTACGTGAAGTCGTCTCTAGCTGAAATCAATCTATCTGATGATCTCGCATCGGGGTAAGCGAACGAACCACATGTCCTAGTCATCCATCCTCGGGTGACTAGCGACCTTCCATCATATCGCTAACTATATACTCATGCTGCAGTAGCTCCAACATCTGGGCAATATCTCGTCATTTGCAGCAACAACTGGCTCATTCTTCTGTATGCTGAACATCGCCTCAATCATCATGAATAAGGGATACATCAATGGTCATCACATTATTGTTAGTTATATGTATGCCCTAGAGGCCATTACTATACATAGGATGTATATTGTAGTGGATGCTGGGACATATATAGGGAGGACTTTCTTGCTCGACATGATAGTATGCTATCTGGTTACTCTTTACCTTAACGTGTACTCAGATTGTCTCTCTATTACATGTTGGTAAAGCCCTTAGGATGTGTACTTGACTACCTGGACTATGATGCGGATCATACTAGTGGGGACATGGTAGTCCACAAGTACATCCTTCAAAGTCCCTAGTCGTGGGTGTATCGAGACGGGGCATCGATATACCAGAGTAGACTAGCGTGTACTTTCTCGACCCATACAGATGGGCGATGGATGATCCCATATCCATTGGTGTTTGACATCAGAGATGATATACGGGTGCTCAGTAGAGACTGGGTACAATGGACGGACTCGCCGAGAACTCCCAGATGGTATTATACCTCACGTCAGATGGCAGTTCTCTGGTGACACTGGTACAGAGTAGTCTGTTGACCCGAGATCGTCATAGAGTCTTGTGTGGTTCCCACTGTGCTTTGATTTCCATCTTACCACGTCCAAGAGGGCGTGAAAAACGGTGGTTTTTGGGTACAGTCCCGAGTCACATGGAGGCAATGAGCGATAGGAGGGGATTCGTCTCTCCCGATATAGGGGGTTGATGTTGCGCTGTGTTCGATTGGCTATAACAGGAAATCCCTGGCCAGGGCTGCTGAGATTTACTGGTAAGTGTTACCAGTAGTTTCTCGAATTGTTATAGACCTCATATCGACACGACTTATTGAGCTATTGCGGTCTGACGTTTACCACCCCTAGGCAAGATATGCGACATATCAGACGATCAGACCGGACTGTACGGTAGTGTTACTGGTTGGATTCACTGGAGTGTGAGCGGGCTTGCTCGTCGATCTTCAGATCGCTCAATACCCGGGTGGCCGTTACGTTTAGCAGACCGCTTGCGGCTTGTGGGTGCTTGATATGATCATCACCTGCTGCCGGCGTATTGACGAGTCTTTAGAGTCCTACACAGAGGTTTCCTGGCTCAAGCGAAACGAAATAGGAGCGCATATGAGATATGTGCGGGACCGAGAATAATGCGTGTATGTGATACCGTATTTCATTCTCGCGATCAATGTGTCGAATGGTTGTATGCGATATAACCTAGTTATCGATTCAAGCGTTGATTCGATAAGCCGATACATTGTATACTAGTCGGTTGTGTGCGACATGACCGGATCATTGAATCAAGTGTTGATTTAATGATTTAATGCATATTTATATATTTGATATATTACTTTGCATTAACTAGTATCGGTTCACTTTAAATGGATTTTCTCACTCGGATGTGCGCATTGCATATGCGATATGATTTTGTGCACTTGCTTGTATCATGTTTGATGATGCATGCCTTTTGGTTAAGTGTAAAGAATTAAACCTTGGTTAATGAAATGGTTAGGGTTTACTATTTCCTTATTCATTTATTCATTTATTTATTCTTTTGGAAATAGAAAAGCAAATGAGAAAATGGTGGCTTGTTTTCTTTTGTTCATGAAGCTTCATGAAGACTTTGACCAAGTGACCATTTTGTCTCATGCTTAACCCTAACCATCCCACTAACCATGATTTATTCTCTACACTTGACCATGGTTTGGTCATGATAAGTATTCTTTTAATTTTCTTTTTGGAATTAACTTATCATAGCTTTATCTTCTTCTTCTTCTTCATCTTCAATGAAGAAACCTCCACTTCATCAATGGTGATTGATGAAGATGAGTGAGAAATCCAATTCTAAAGTCTACCCACTTCCTATTTCTTCATTCTCTACCTCTTGCCAAGTAGTAGAGTGTGTTTTCTTCACAAGTTTCTTGACTTGGTGAAGTCGGAGCTTGATTTAGCGATGCCTCGACGTAGATCATCATCGGCATGGACATCGACGACCTAGCTCGCCATTTCTCCGACGAAGCCGACGCTAGAGCCCGGGAATTAATTTGGACAGCGAGGGGTCTTCGTTGCGGAGCTATGGAGGTGGAGCACCGGATCTACAAAGGTTGTATTTCCGTATTATTGTAGTTAAGTGTTAACTAGTTTCTTTATTCGCCTAGAAATCTAGTCTAAGATCCGTAGTCTAGGGTTTCCCGGCACCGTAAATTTTGAAATTGGCATGGTTGATGCCTTGTGAGACCTCCTTAGGGTGCCTAAGAACCCTACAGTGGTATCAGAGCCTAGCTAGAGCCTTAGGCGAAGTCCAGACGGAATTTGACGTCCGAACGAATCCGAAACCCTATCACAAACATGCTCTCTGTCCTTTTTTTCAAAAAATGGGTTTTTTCAAGATTAAAAATATGCAGAAATATAAGCAGGTGATTTTAAGAGTTACTGTGAAATACGAGTGTGTAACTCCATCAAACTGCCGCGGTTCCGCGCCACGAGCATGGCTCGTGCCGCGGATCCGCGGCCGTACGGAATCATTGTCCAGTCAGTTTTACACAGTAACTCCTAATTGATATTGCTGGATTTTCTGGGAATTTTTAATACTTATTCAAGAGTTGAATTTTCTGGGTTGTTTTGGGGATTCGAATGTTCGATCGGATTATCAAATTTTGTCTGTGTGGCTTTCCGGATAAATTTTAGAATATGTTAAAAAGTTCGACCGGATATAAATACCCAATTTTTCCCCTGTCGGGAAATTTCCAAGTGTTGGATTTTTCCGTAGTTTAACGACGTTCTAAGTAGTGCAAGTAACGCGATGGACCCTCTAGAAGACAACAAACCTTAACTCGATTATGTGACCGTCTTGAACTGCCCTTTGAACCTTCGGGTTTGGGGCAGTACGGCGTGCCACATGTGAGGCGTTGGCTTGACCCTTCTACGGCTGGACCGTTGGTACTGAGGCACGAACTGAATGTTGTTAGACTTATTTCATGTGTTGAGCTGTATCGGGAAAACTTGGGTGTTCGATTGTTCGATTGAAAAGTTTAGCATTTTCTATTTATCCGGAATGGGATACAATAATTGGAATTCACAAAAGTTATGTGATAACTGAATGAATGTTATAAACATAGCAGTTTAGTCTCACTTGATCGGTTGCCACGGAATTTTGATGTGATCAAAAGTCCGTAGCAATCACGTAGCGTACGCGGATACTCGCCGGATAAACTTAATAGACAGCTTCACTCCATAGCCCCGACCAAGTGACTGTAGGAGAACCCCGTCGCCGAAAGCATCCGTTCGGGTGCTCCCGGTAACGGTGTTCCGCCTTGGTGCACTTCGTCGACGGCATCGGGGGTGCGGCCGCCTACTAAAGTTTGCGACGAGCATTCGATCAGGATGTCGGGAATCTTGTTGAATTGCCCGACTTGATATTGAAAAGTGTTTTCGATTTTGAGACTAAAATGCGGGGTTTATAATTGTTAGGCATGCGATGTCTAAGTAATTCATTTGGTCAGGAATGCGGTGTCTGAGGTGGTTGCGGATTCCAACTGTTGTAGTCTTACACTTTCTTTTCTGTGACCGTAAGTGTAATATGTGATATCGCCGGTTTCGTTGCTATATGTCAACGACAATTGGGATGGACATATTTACTTACGTTGATGACATGTGATGTTATGTGTTGCTGGATATGTTATATTGGATCGTCGTGTTCGAATAGCCGGGGGTTTTTATGTGAGATGCGTGTTTTTCATTTTCATTCATGTAAAAACTTGTATGTAATATTCTTTTTATTGGGGCGCTTCCAGGTTGCGGAAGTTGTCACCTTTTGTATATTATTTACTTTTCCGCACTAGGATAGACCCAAAGAGGAGGGCATAAGTAACCGGGTTCTGGAGTCCAGTGGGAGACCAACTCGAGGAGTCGAGGCCGGGTCTCCTAACTCTAGAATTGGTAGGGTTGCTTGCCGCTCTCGTAGGGGTCTAGGGGTGTGGGTTTGGCTATTCATCACGACCGTGGAATCCGTGTTTTATACTGGCTCGTATTGAAAACACGGACGTCCTAGTATATCCAATATTTCATATGATTCTTCTGCTGCGATATCTGTGATGTGATCATGTGATGTTCTGTGATAGATACTGTATATAGTATATATGATATATTATATAGGCGTTACTTATGTTTTACACCCGCGCTAGCCCTGCCCCGCTCTGCCGTTAGTTACCTAACCTAACGGTGCACGAGGGGACATCGAGGCGAATGCGGATGGCATAAGTGTACGTCGTATTTATCTGTGATGTTTAGGTATTTAAATGATGGGACTTCATTAATGTGATTAATGAAATAAAAGAAACCTAAGATGTTGTAGAATCGAATTTCAAAATAAAACAGGTAGCTACAGTTCTTGCTTGGCACAGCGATATATATGATATATCCTGCACCTTATTCGATGAGGAAAGGACCGAGATCCCTTCACCGGGAGTGACTCCTTTAGCAATAACTGGCAGATGCTACACATTCGGTTTGTCTTTTGATTGCTTTTAAGAGTTTTTGCTTTGCACAGTGATATATATGATATATCCCGCACCTCATTCGACGAGGAAAGGACCGACGATCCCTTCACCGGGAGTGACTCCTTTAGCAAAACTAGAAAAGCCTAAAAAACACTCCATTTCAAAATTCATTCGATCCTACAACGATATCAAGTTCATTACGCAATAGGTTTTCAGAAAAACCTGTCGTAGCCCTCCGTCATTTCAGATAAGTACTAGTTAGTATTCGTGCTGCGGTTGTTTGGCCTCCGTCAAGGCGTAGTGTACGGTAGCTAACTAGTGCTTATCTGCTAGCATATGATGCGATTGGATTAGGGTATTCGTACGGCGTTGTTTGGCCTCCGTCAAGGGTCGTGCGGGTGGGTTTAATTCAATCAGGAAATGACGGGTTGAACTTGACTAGCGGACTATGGGTAGTTTGGCCTCCGTCAAGGTCATAGCACGCTAGGGGCAAAATATTATCGGGAATTTCAAGTGTTGAAATTTGCAATGAGATTGCATACCTTCTATGAGATAGTTGGATCCCGATACCCGCTGCGAGTAATTGTTACTCTTGGGAGAGTTTTATACATTACAATTAGCCGATCAAGTAGGTGTCTAGAAAGGTGTCAACGGGGTTACGCCTTTGGGAAAACGAGGTTTACATTAATTAGGTTCGTACGAAAGCACGGGGGACCTCCCTCAAAGTACCGACACTGGCCTGGCTGAAAGATTGGCGAACTTGTAGTGTGTAATTAATCCCAGCTAGTCTTTCCTTTTAGGGTTTGAAGGAAGATTTGATAAAAAGCAGTGGGAACCATCCTGATTAGATAAAATAATAACCAATCTATTCTTGCAAGAGCGCACGCTGAGTGTTTTCTTCTCTCTCTCTCCTGGTAGCGACCATGTCACGCCTTAATCAAGATAATAATACGGATTATTGACCGAACCCGCTTGTTATACTGAGCTGGGGAACGTTGGTCCCGCTCCAACTTATAATTGTTATAAGACAGAGCAGGAAATTGGGGAATACCAGATTTCCCGTGCCGCCCAAACGAAGAGAGTGCATGCTGATGCATCATCTTCGGGTGTGTTCATTACAAAGAACTGTTTCTCAGTATCCTCCGAATCTTGGGTATATGATACCGGATCAGGATCCCATATATGTAATCTGTTACATAGGGCTACAAAAGGGTAGAAAAACTGAGAACGGGTGATAAGTTTCATGAGGCAGAAAACGGGGCAAGTGTTGCAGCCAAGTCTGTCGGTCACTGTCACTCTGTATTACCGATACATTGATTCTGAACGAATGTTATTAGATACCGAACCTGATATACAAAATCATATCTGTCTCTTTATTAGTAAAGAAACGATAAAATTTTGTATTGTTGGATAATGTTTTGAACATTTCCTATATCAAAAGTTGATCGGTTCAGGCACGTTATCTAAAAGCGTTGATGTTCTAAATCAAACGACAGTTCTTAGTATACAAAACACACACAAGAGGAAGAGTTCAGAAATGAACGAATCCTTCTTGAGGTATTGTAGACTAGGTCATACCAATGCGACCCGACTAGCTGAGTTACATTTAGATGCATATTTAAATCAGTTTGAATTTACATCTTGTGAAACTCGCCAGTCATGTCACAAAGATAAAATGACCATAGCTCTGTTTATTGGAAACAGAGAAAGAGTTAGTGAACTCTTGGGATGATACATGTTGATGTATAAAGGTCCCCTGTCTACACATACCTGGTAAGGTTCTTTGTACTTCATTACATTCTCTGATAATCTCTCGAGATTCAGACATATGTTCCTGTTGAAACACAAGTCTGAACCTTTTGAGATATTCACAGAATATAAGATAGAAGTAGAGAACCAATATGGGTATAAGTATTATGTCCTATGATGAGATCAAGGAGGAGAATACTTGAGCATAGAATTTCTGGACTATTCTAAAGGAGAATGAGATTCTCTCTCAGCATTACTCCTCCGTATACACCATTGCACGATGGAATGTCGGGACGGAACAATTGCACCCTATTTGATATGGTGTGCTCTATGATGAGTACTACTGAGTTACCTATTTCCTTTTGGGAGTTATGCACTTATGAAGCTGCATACCTATTGAATTACGGTTCGAATCAAATCAAAGCCTACCATTTCATATGTGATATGGAAAGGGAAGAGCCCATATCTTAAGTTAGTTAAGATTTAGGGTTTTCCGGCCTATGTCTAAAAGCAAAATCCGGACAAGCTCGAGGCAACGTCTGTTATGTAGAACTGGAAACGTTCCAGCTATACAAACTGGAGTTGATGATTTGGTAGAACCGAAGGATTCAGTAGATTCCAACGAACCTCAGCCTCTCCGCCGATCTAGTAGGGTTCCTCACCCACCTGAGAGATACTTCGGTTTCTCTATGACAGTGGGAGTGAGGAATGCATCATGAGATGATGACCCAACTAGCTTCGAGCTGGCCATCAGGAGTGAGACTCTGTAAGAATGGCTGGATGTTTAGCGATCTGAGATGGAATTCTTATACACCAACAAAGTATGGACTTTGGTTGCTATATCTGAAGGGTTAAATCCCCATCAGGAGCAAGTATATCTTGAGAAGATTACTTGGTGTACTTGGAAAGGTTGAGACTTTCAAAGCTAGACTTGTTAAAGGTTTTCGTCATCAACCAGGCATGGATAATGATGAAACCTTTTCCAGTGCCTATGCTTAAGTCCATCCGGATCCTGCTTGCCACGGCTACATACCATGACTACGATATCTGGCGGTTGGGTGCCATGACTGCTTTTCTAAATGATGATTTAGAAGAGTGCATCTGTAAGTACACAGCCAGAGGGCTTCGTAAACAGTGGGAGCAGCGGAAACGTGTGCAAGATGTTTTATCTGATAAAGCAGGCATCGCGGAGTTGGAACATCTGTTTTGATGGATTAGTCAAAGAGTTTGACATCATCAAAATGGTAGATGAACCTTGTATAAACAAAAGGGTAGTAGGGAGTATGGTGGCGATTCACGTAGAGTACGTGAATGACATACTCTTGATAGGGAAGGAGCTTCCTATGCTACGCTCGATCAATCTCCGTTTATCACAAAGATTCTCCGTGTAGGATCAAAATGATACATCCTAAATCCTGGGTTTTGGATCTATGAGATAGATTTAATTGGATGTTAGGATTCTCACTAGTTGTAGTGAGATGATATCAATTGATCCTGGGGAGAATCACTGGAAGTGATCCAGGGTGATAAAGACGACTGAATGTCAGTCGCAGGCATTGTCTTTACCCTCAGTAAAGGGACAGTATGTTGGAAGAGTTCCAAGCTAGATACCGTGACATACTAGACGATAAAGGCTGGATACATCGCTACTTAAGGTGCTACCAAAGAGGATGTTTGGGTGTATATAAGTTCATGAGATGAACTACGTTCCTACCATTGTGAGACAATGGAGTTGTGGCTTATGCCAAGGAACGCCGGTCCCATCAGTGATCCAGACATATTCTAAGGCAATATCACCTGATCATAGAGATGGTTGATCTCCAGGGTGATCGAGGTTAGGAGAGTAGACCAAGAGGACAACACGGCGGATCCACTCACGAAGGCCTATTCCCAGAGAGAGACTTTTATGGGATGGTTGAGTATGAGATACTACAACCACTGCTACAGATGGCCCTAGTGCAAGTGGGAGATTGTTAGTTATATGTATGCCCTAGAGGCCATTACTGTACATAGGATGTATATTGTAGTGGATGCTGGGACATATATAGGGAGGACTTTCTTGCTCGACATGATAGTATGCTATCTGGTTACTCTTTACCTTAACGTGTATTCAGATTGTCTCTCTATTACATGTTGGTAAAGCCCTTAGGATGTGTACTTGACTACCTGGACTATGATGCGGATCATACTAGTGGGGACATGGTAGTCCACAAGTACATCCTTCAAAGTCCCTAGTCATGGGTGTATCGAGACGGGGCATCGATATACCAGAGTAGACTAGCGTGTACCTTCTCGACCCATACAGATGGGCGATGGATGATCCCATATCCATTGGTGTTTGACATCAGAGATGATATACGGGTGCTCAGTAGAGACTGGGTACACTGGACGGACTCGCCGAGAACTCCAAGATGGTATTATACCTCACGTTAGATGGCAGTTCTCTGGTGACACTGGTACAGAGTAGTCTGTTGACCCGAGATCGTCATAGAGTCTTGTGTGGTTCCCACTGTGCTTTGATTTCCATCTTACCACGTCCAAGAGGGCGTGCAAAACGGTGGTTTTTGGGTACAGTCCCGAGTCACATGGAGGCAATGAGCGATAGGAGGGGATTCGTCTCTCCCGGTATAGGGGGTTGATGTTGCGCTGTGTTCGATTGGCTATAACAAGAAATCCCTGGCCAGGGTTGCTGAGATTTACTGGTAAGTGTTACCAGTAGTTTCTCGAATTGTTATAGACCTCATATCGACACGACTTATTGAACTATTGAGGTCTGACGTTTACTACCCCTAGGCAAGATATGCGACATATCAGACGATCAGACCGGACTGTACGGTAGTGTTACTGGTTGGATTCACTGGAGTGTGAGCGGGCTTGCTCGTCGATCTTCAGATCGCTCAATACCCGGGTGGCCGTTACGTTTAGCAGACCGCTTGCGGCTTGTGGGTGCTTGATATGATCATCACCTGCTGCCGGCGTATTGACGAGTCTTTAGAGTCCTACACAGAGGTTTCCTGGCTCAAGCGAAACGAAATAGGAGCGTATATAAGATATGTGCGGGACCGAGAATAATGCGTGTATGTGATACCGTATTTCATTCTCGCGATCAATGTGTCGAATGGTTGTATGCGATATAACCTAGTTATCGATTCAAGCGTTGATTCGATAAGCCGATACATTGTATACTAGTCGGTTGTGTGCGACATGACCGGATCATTGAATCAAGTGTTGATTTAATGATTTAATGCATATTTATATATTTGATATATTACTTTGCATTAACTAGTATCGGTTCACTTTAAATGGATTTTCTCACTCGGATGTGCGCATTGCTTATGCGATATGATTTTGTGCACTTGCTTGTATCATGTTTGATGATGCATGCCTTTTGGTTAAGTGTAAAGAATTAAACCTTGGTTAATGAAATGGTTAGGGTTTACTATTTCCTTATTCATTTATTCATTTATTTATTCTTTTGGAAATAGAAAAGCAAATGAGAAAATGGTGGCTTGTTTTCTTTTGTTCATGAAGCTTCATGAAGACTTTGACCAAGTGACCATTTTGTCTCATGCTTAACCCTAACCATCCCACTAACCATGATTTATTCTCTACACTTGACCATGGTTTGGTCATGATAAGTATTCTTTTAATTTTCTTTTTGAAATTAACTTATCATAGCTTTATCTTCTTCTTCTTCTTCATCTTCAATGAAGAAACCTCCACTTCATCAATGGTGATTGATGAAGATGAGTGAGAAATCCAATTCTAAAGTCTACCCACTTCCTATTTCTTCATCCTCTACCTCTTGCCAAGTTGTAGAGTGTGTTTTCTTCACAAGTTTCTTGACTTGGTGAGGTCGGAGCTTGATTTAGCGATGCCTCGACGTAGATCATCATCGGCATGGACATCGACGACCTAGCTCGCCATTTCTCCGACGAAGCCGACGCTAGAGCCCGGGAATTAATTTGGACAGCGAGGGGTCTTCGTTGCGGAGCTATGGAGGTGGAGCACCGGATCTACAAAGGTTGTATTTCCGTATTATTGTAGTTAAGTGTTAACTAGTTTCTTTATTCGCCTAGAAATCTAGTCTAAGATCCGTAGTCTAGGGTTTCCCGGCACCGTAAATTTTGAAATTGGCATGGTTGATGCCTTGTGAGACCTCCTTAGGGTGTCTAGGAACCCTACAATTATGGCTGGCCTCTAGCAGTAGCCCGATCCTCTGGTGCCGATCAGCACATCCGGAAAATCTCGTAAAGGCGATCCGTCAAATGCTCATGGCGCGAAAACACAATAAGACGACGCCTCCATATGCAATCGTATGTCTCTGGAATCACGCCTCGGTCAGTCCTCGTCCGTAACGAGCCTATGCTGACGCAACTCTAGCTGTAGCTCTCTGTGCCCGTGTAATCGTGGCAGCAAAATCATAACCAATATCGATGAGGATAGATCATAGGAATGAATATAATACTGTGCAAAGAAATGTACATCCTAAGGTTTCTTAAGCGGAGTAGCGTATCGTAAGTATGCCGCGGAACATACGTACGGTACGTCACTCTACTCATGCAACCTACTCCATCAACCAAGGGTCATCCTACGCGACGAAAGTTCGGGTATAATACCCCCTCGACTAAGTCTAAGTTCCATAAGGTCAAGCCTAAGTTCCGTATATATATAAACGCTCTAGGCTCCGCATAGTCAAACTTAGACTTGAACCAATGTTAACCTAGCGTTCTGATACCAACTTTGTCACAACCCGAAAGTGCACGTGACTGGCCCTTGAATCATATGCGGTCTATAGGACCTCATCTAATCCAAGTAAGCCAAAAACCCAGAAATCTAAAACCATTTTAAGGAGTAAATAAGGAAAACTAGTTTTAAAGAAGTGTAGAAAATATGTTTAAAAATAAGGTTTTTAAATAAGTAAGCCGAATATGCATTTTTAAAATCCTCAATGTCTTTCTAAAAATTTCGGCAGAGTTTTCTTTATAAATACTGGCCACAAACGGGGTACAACAAGAATAATATAGGCATAATGATAAAAGGTATCCCTAAGCGGGAGCTAGTTCTTCGTCCATTGATGGTCACAACCACGCAAGCAATATAATATACAACGCCGAAGGGCGAGAATCAAAACTGAAAAGGAAACCCTAAAACAACATGAAATCCATAATAATACAACGCGCGACTTTAAGGTCGAAAGAAAAACAACTCTAGCTTCTAAGTCTGAAATAAATACATGTCTGGTTGATGGAGATTCTAGATACAATAATGAAAATAATATACAAGAGTGGGTACGATACAAATGTCCCACCTACCCATGCAAAACACCCTAATGCGACTGTGTGGCAGCGAAGCCGCTACTGATCCAAGCGGTCAACCTGCAAGAACTGTGACACAACGGGGGTGAGTTGCCAACTCGTGAGTAGAAAAATATCAACAGATAGAAATCGAATAAATAACGACTCCTAGGTTAGCTATATCATAAAGGTAATACTATGGTATCTAGGGTGACCGGGTTTGTATATGTACCAACAAGGTAGTCAATACCTATATACATGCGGATAACATCCAACAGTAATAATCAATGCATGAATATGGATCTCGCCATACCATAATCAAGGTATGTATGCATGTGGATCTCGTCCACCGAAAATCAATGTCTGTATGCACGTAAACATCATAAAAGATTATGCATGAAAGTATGAGGATATATATCAACGGTGTCCCTCACGACACATCAAAATCATGGAACCTGAGTGCCTAGCATCGACACTCGAAAACATCATGAAAACCGTGCCCATCATCGGCATGTAAATCCTCATATATCTTAGGCGCCGTATCCTCAGATCGGCCCTCAGGCACCGTACACCCTTGTCGGCCCTCATATCCATCTTGCTACTCCGGTCGGTATCCTCCGGATAACCGCCGAGTCCGAATACTATCACCGGTAGGTAGTGCTCCCTTGCCAGGCTCACCATCTAACATATACGAGTCTTCTTGCCCCGGGGTACCTCACCGGGTCCACCATGTACCCGTAGACGGTGCCTACCGCTCCTCGAATCGGGTTTCACATACCACTCTCAGAACCGAGAAAACACATGGTGGACGCACTGAAATATCATATCAAGAGAAACCGGGTTTTTAAAACAATACATACTTTCTTTTGAAATCACCACGGTTATCAAATCCAGAAATCTCATGGAAACAGCATATCTCAATGCGTAAAATCATAAAGCATGATGTATGCGACATATGATGGAAATGTAAGCATATCCGTATATCATGCAACAAGGCATAGTGATATATCATATTAAAAGAAAACCGCTCCTTTAAAGAATTCCAGTTTTGAAAATATGCTTTGCGGTTCCCAATATCTCCAAAGTCAAATGCAACATCATATATAAGTGCACGGGTAACTATAGCAAGTAAATGATGTATAGAGTCATATCATGATGTAGCAATCCTACTGTGTAGTGACATGGCAATTATCGATGATGAAGTGTGTGAGCCGGCAAATCTGTATACGTGTAACATACTCATCATCGATAATGGTGTAAGTGTACTAACACAGGTATATGCAATGCAATAATAATATCATGAATGCAGCATAAGGTAAAACACCAGATCATCATATTCGTCTTATATTCTTTCATCGCATTTATATTTCACATCAAGTCGAGTTTACCTAAACATTCTATCTCTACTGTAAGTATAGGTATCTAATCTAACATACACATCCGAACCATACAATCAGACTTTAAAAGAAGCGAATTGTAGTTTTGAAAATAGGGATTACCGTGTGTTAAGGAAAAGATATCATTTGAAAATCCGTAACATCCCTCGAAGTATATATTTAAAATACATATGATTCTTCGGTTTAGAAAAGGTTATGGTTCGGATGACGCCTCTATATTGACTATCTAGTCCTACAGTACCCTAAACGGCAATATTGACAAACGTCGTCCTCTAATTCCGTCATCACATAGTAGCCGTAACATGTCACTTCTAACTATCCTCTGGTTTCTAATATGGTTTCGTAGATATCCTCATTGTAACCCTAGTTTTCTAATCTAGTTTTCCTAACCATATTCTATAATCAGTTTTCCATCAATACATTGCGGGGGTGCTATACGCCATCCACCTGACTTCCTCCGTGGATATAGATCCACTCACCTGGTCTTCACTTGCCGAAATCGATGACGCCACGCCCCGTCGCCTCGGAATCCACATGAAGATATCTACAATAATAAACAATCACAATGCGCATTAAAATCAAGGCGGAAAAACCAAAACAATACACGTTTTGCTCATAGGTCAAAACCTATAGGTTTGCGTGCAAAACACGAGACGTCCAAATGCTACACGGCGGAAACACAATACCAAATACCAAAATCAAGTCAAAAAAAAGTCGTAAAATGATGCAGCAACTCATAGAAATGGTCCCAGATTTTTCCCTAAGCCAAATTGGTCAATTTTGCATATATGGAGGGCCTAATTTACTGGAGATGGGGCCATGGAAGAAACACGAACCTAAATGGGCCAGGTCTGGCCGCAATTTGTGGCCATAGGGATTAAATCTGCGGCCGTAGTGTGGAGTTAGGAGCTGGGGTCTTGGGTTTAGCTTCCTAGGTTCCTGCACATCTCTCCGTGTTTGCAAAAAAATTTTCAGTGTCTCCAAGTGATAGCAGATTTCAAATAACCGTCACAGAATCCATAAATTTCCGATATCGGCTTTTGTAAATCCGTATTCCGGATTTCTAGTCTCTGGTTTAGATCTGGATTCTAGCACTAGGGAGTTTGTGTGGCCTCTAGTGAGTTTAATTACCCATTACCACTCTCAATTCCCGTTAACCCTAATTAGGGTTTTCCTAAGTCCACAAAATCACACGGTATAGGTTCTATCATAACATGGGGGTAAAATTAATGCAAATACTAAGCTAAAGTTTCAGAAATTACCTTATTTGGCAACTCAAGAATTTTCTTGAGTTTCCCCAAGTGGCCAAAATCCTTGCTTTCTTGATCCAATGTGCTTCCCTTGAGCTTGTGCACAAAATTTGCGAAATGGGGATAGGGTTTTGGGTTGTTTTTGGATGTATTTATGATGATTTGAGGAGGGGGGAGATGAGGCAGCAGCAGCAGCAAGATGATGAGAGGGGAGAGGAATGAGTGAAGAATGAAGTGGGAAAAAGCTAAGTCAAAGAAATCCTCACCTTTCTCTCTCTCACCATGCCTACTACCATATTCTATTCCAAATCCTTTTCTTTTCTTTTTTTTTTCCTCATCTCATTCTATTAAAATTAAATAGGAAACCCAAATGAAACTATGGTAGAAAATGCACAAGTGTGAAAAAGACTTTGTGCATGCTATGTGCACAAAACACGCTTAATCCGCGATTAGCGATTTTTAATCGCGATTAGCACTAAAATAGTGTCAAATAAATCATAAAAACTTAAAAATTGCATAATTCACATAAAACACACTCTTTTAGTAATTTTCATAATTTTCCAAAATTTTCTCCCATTTATCGGTATTTAATTATACCGCTTTAATAAAATATTCAATATTTTATTATTAAATTATAAAAATTCCCCAAAATAATATTTTATTTTTTTGAAATGTTACATGTTCTATTTTACATATTTACAATTATGAAATTCTTGCTTTATTTTGATCTTGCAACCTCTTAAGTGAGTTTACAACCTTAAAGTTTGGTATTTGGATTTCACATTTCACCGAGTTTAAGAACACTTGGAGATATTGGCACTTGGATTCATCGGTTCTCTTTTTATCTTTCTTTTCTTGCATTTTTTTATTATGTTCCTTACTCTTTTCTCTCTTCTTTATTTTTACTTTGTGAATATGTGTGAGTAATCTATTTACTTGTTAAGGGTGTAATACGGTTAGATTGTATTTGAAGATGTTCTTTACTAAAACTTTAAAAACCTTAAAACTTTGCAATTGAAACTCCGTGCAGATCACTCGCAATTCCGCTCCACTAGGCATCCTATCCTACCACGATAGCGATGATTCCTAATCATGGCCGGATTGCTAGTGGTTTGTCGATGGGTAAAATCAAGAGATAACAATGGAAGGACAAGGGACAAGGAAAATGGATTTAGCGAAATACCGTATTTCAAGTTCCCTAATCCGCGTTGTTACCTATTACTTTAGTGTCAATACCAAAGTTGGGGCTACAAGGAATCGGCAAACATCACCTTCATACAATCTAACCTATTACTACCCTTAAAAAGTCTCTTTTTTTATACATATCCTTGTTACGACATTTAGTTTAACCAACAAATCAAAAGACATTGTTAACTCGTTAAAACAAGCCTAAAAACTTACCATCTCCCTGCGGACGACCCGTACTCATCGCGGCTCGCTACAAGTGACACCGTTTTGATTGCGGTAATTTCAAAACTCTTTTTAAATATGACACGGTGAAAACGTGACAATCATATGACCTTTGGTTTTACGGATTTAGCACGTGTAGACTCTTGGAATTCTAAAAATTAAAAAAAAAATTAATATTAAAAATAATGTGAGGGATGAGATTTGAACTCTGGTGCTTTGGTTCAGCAGTGCAAGGTCTTACCAGTAAGCTACAAGATCCTTTTTGCTATTAAAATGCAAAACAAATTTATAACTTGTACTCAGGAAAAAGTACCATTTTCTGTATATTTTTGAAAAATTTGTACAGAAAGTTTAGGGTTGTTACAAATATGCCATTGCTCCACTTTGTTCGACCCTTGGGTCTTTGTTGATATTGCGTCTGCATCAAGAAGGAACGTCGAACTGGAGCTGGGATTTTGCCATTACTCCTTTTTAGTTTGGCTCCTTGGAGTTTTGTTGACGTCACGTCTGCACCGAGAAAGAACGTCGAGCTGGAGCTGGGATTTTACCGTCACTCCTTTTTTTTGATTTGGCTCCTTGGAGCCTTTGTTGACTTCGCGTCTGCACCGAGAAGGAACGTCGATCTGGAGCTGGGATTTTGCCGTCACTCCCTTTTTGTTCGACCCTTATTTAATGGCGTTGTGTCTACATCCTGCTGGCATGAGAAGCACGTCGAGCTGGAGTTAGGATTCTGTCGTCACTCCTTTTGTTTTGGCTCCTTTGACGTCATGTCTGCACCCTGTTGGAATGAGAAGAACGTCGAGCTGATCTCTAGGTTTTATATGAACTGTCGAGATCTGGCTCTCCTATTGACGGAGCCTGGTGGGAAATATGATACTCCTTTCTTTCATTTATGCCCACGGATTGTATACAGAGGTCGGTGTGGTCCTATCTGCCGGGCAGAAAAGTTTCATTTTCATTTTCTTTATTTCTCTCCGCGATGCTCTATCTTTTCAGCTTTATGTCGCGAAAGTCATGATTGCCCAATCATTTCGGCTATTTATCGTGGTGCACAATCATTTCGGCTATATCGTTTTTTTTCTTTTTTACTCGCTATTTTTTATTTCGAGTTGCCCAAATATTTCGGCTGTTTCATATGCATATATTTTTTGCTCGCTGATTTTTATTGCGAGTTGCCCCATCATTCCGGCTATTTCATATGCATATTTTTTTACTACTCGCTTCTTTTTTTATTGCGAGTTTGGAATCTGATACCAAACTTAGCATCAACATCGCTATAACTGGAATGTTGCCAGGAGCGAATCATCATTTGCCGTGAAAGGTCTTGGAGTTTGATACCTGTTTAGGCATCAACATTGCTACAACTGGGATATTTCCAGGAGCGGATCATCATTTGCCTTTGTCGATTTGAACAAAGACGGCTTAGAAAATAGGGTTAGGATCCTGTTGACTAAGGCTTTTTAACTTTATGAGCTGTAAGGGTTTCATAAAGTTATTTCTCCCTATGAGTCGTGAGGATCTTGTAAGTGTATTTTCTCCTTAGAAATCGCGGGGATTCCCAAGTGATATTTTCTCTCGTAAGTCATAAGGATCTTCCAAGAGTGTTTTCTCCTTATAAGTCGAGAGGACTTACAAGTGTCGTTCACCATATGGGGACATTTCTCGCCATTGGTGGAACTTGATGGGGAAATGTTTATTTGTGCCCGTGGATTGTATACAAGGGTCAATATTGGACCGTCTGTAGGGCAACTTTGGGAAATACGACGGCTTAAGAACATGTTCAGATCCCTGTAGCTTAAGGCTTTTGAATCTTATGAGCCGTGAGGGTCTCATATAGGGAATTCTCCTTACGAGTCACGAGGATCTTGCAAGTGTAATTTCTCCTTAGGAATCATGCGGATTCTTAAGTGTGTTTCTCTTCTGTGAGTCGTAAGGATCTCATGTGGGTATTTTCACCTCACAAGGTCGATAGGACTTTTCAAGTGGATATGAATTTTTATTTTACGAGTTCGCACCCTTTCGAGTTTTCAAAAACTCGCCGGTCGTCCTGCTGTTTTTACTCATGGCGCCCTTTCGGGTTTTCATCCGTGCCCAATTTGCTTTTGGACATACCGTTTTTTAAGAACGATGGAACTCTCGAAAGTAGTTTCACCGCGGGTGACCCATCTATTTACTGGTGGGATTTGGGGGTGGCTTCATCGCTATAATAGCTGTGTAGCCAGTGGGACTTGAGTTGTAGCCTCTGACGTTGAGACTTCGATTGCAATATAGATCTCAAGGAAGCATATCACCGTTTTGGAGGCGATGTTCTAGTTTAGGGACATCTCGGTCTGTTATTGCCATGTTTGAGGCAAATATTTAGTTTAAGGACATCTCGGTCCATTGCCGCCATATTTGAGACGAACGATTACTTTAAGGACTTATCGGTCCGGTATCGCCATTTTTGAGACGAATTTTTAGTTTAAGGACATCTCGGTTCGATGTCGCCATTTTTGAGGCGGATATTTAGTTTAAGGACATCTCGGTCTGTTATCGCCATGTTTGAGGCGGATATTAGTTTAAGAACTTCTTGGTCCGTTGTCGCTGTGTTTGAGGCAAAATTTTAGTTTAAGGACTTCTCGGTCCGTTGTCGCCGTGTTTGAGGTGAGGTTTTAGTTTAAAGACATCTTGGTCCTTTATTCAGAAAAGAGTATTAGTTTAGGGACGTCTCGGTCCTTTATCGCCTAATTTCGAGGCGATTGATCTTTTTGATACTACTTTTAGGGTTCTGACTCAGGAAGATAGCGAGCGGACACAAGCGTCGTCATCTATCATTGATCGAGGTCATAACCCTTTAGGCATAGTATTTTTTGAGGAATCGGTCATTTATTTGCCGGAAGGGTCTTTCACCATGCATGTCCATAAGCAGGTAGGCTCCATCTTGGTAGACTTTGTCTATGATGTATGGGCCTTCATAGTTTGGCTCGAACTTCCCCCGTTTTGCACAATTGGGGATCATAGGTCTTTTGACGATTAGCATGAGTTTGCCTTGGCGGAATGTTCTCGGTCTGGTCAACCTTTCATATGATCGTGTCATCCTTGCCTTATTAGCCTCCAGGTTTTGTTGTGCTATAAGGCGGGTTTCGTTAATAGCGTTGAGTTCCTCAAGCCTAAGATGGGCATTTTCTTCATCTGTCAGCTCATATCGAACTGCTACTCATAGAGAGGGGACTCTATTTCCAGTGGGAGCACTGCTTCCGTCCCGAATACTAACATGTATGGTGTTTTCTTTATAATCTTCGTCAAGGTCTTGTTGAAAACTTTAGCTAGACCGTTGGCACGAGAATTATAGATTGAAGAGTATCTCTAATCTATTTTATGCTGTTGTGCGAAGCGGCTGATTTTATGGCTCCTGTAGGTCGGCCCATTATTCGAGATAATTCATCGCGGAGTGCCGAATTGGTAGATGACATGTGTCCTGAAGAAATGGAGGATATGCTCCATCTTCACCTCCTTTAGTGGTACTGCTTCTTCCCACTTATAAAAATAGTTGGTCGTTGCCAATATGAACCGATGTCTTTGGACAATGCTGGTTCAATGGGGCCAATTATATCAGTTCCCCACATTTCGAACGGCCAGCTAGCTACTGTTGGGTGTAGCGGGTTCGGATGCTGGTGTATGAAGTCCCCGTGAATTTGGCACGAGTAATACTGCTTCGCATATTCGAGGCAGTCCTGAATCATTGTGGGCCAATAGTATCCCATTCTTTTGATCTTCAGCTTCATCTTCGGCCCAGCTTCCGCAAAGTCCGTTGTGAGTTTTTTAGACGACTCACTTCGCTTCTTCTGGCCCCAGGCATCTTATCCACAAACTGTCGAATGATCTCTTATATAGAGTATCATTGACGAAGGTGAAGGACATAGCTCGTTTCATGAGCTGATATCTAGATGACGCATTTTCAGGCGTTCGTCGAGATTTGAAGTAGTTTATGAAGACTTCCCTCCAGTCCTTGACCTTTCCTTCATCCTCCATTTAAAGGGCTACTTGTTTAGTCATTTCTATTCCTTCGAATAGCTTTGTTGAGTCTTCCGAGGATATATCTGTTGGCGCGATGATCCTGTGACTTTGCACGATGATCTTTACGTCATCGAGATCTTCGTCGGCTAATTCCTTAGCTAATTTGGCCAACGCATCCGTTTTGTCGTTTTCTGCACGCGGTATACTCTCTAGGATGTAGGTGGGGATTTGTGTCAGCAGTTGCTGCACTCTTTCGCCGTACATTATCAGCTCTGGCTTGCACGTCTGATAGTCGCCATTTACTTGGCTAACGATCAGCTGGGAGTCTCTATATATGAGGAGGTCTTTGATTCCCTTGTCGACAGCGATCTCGAGACCTTCTATCAAAGCTTCATATTCAGCTTCGTTATTAGTCCTCGGCTCCGTTAAGGAAGGGGCGTAATGTCTTATCCCTTCTTATGGAGTCATGAAGATAAGGCCCATCCCGGCTTGGATTATGGAGGTGTTTTGCTTTCGTCTCTTTATGGACGATACTCCATCGAAGTAAAGTTCCCATTGGGAATCATTTTCTTCCTTCTCTCTTTCGATGGTGTCGAAAGTATGTTCATCCGGCAACTCACAATTTAGGAAGGAGTTGGCTGGTATCAGATGCTCCGCAAGAAAGTCGGCAATGGCCTGGCCTTTCATTGCTTTGAGAGGCCGATACGTTATCGAGAACTCTATAAGGAGGAGGGCCCATTTGGAAAGCCTTCCTGTTAGTATGGCTCTTGAAATCAGATATTTGAGAGGATCCACCTTTGATATGAAATGGACCTCATGCGCCAAGGCGTAATGCCTGAGTTTCGTTATAGCGAAGATCAGTGCCAGGCAATGCTTTTCGATGGGGGAGTAGTTGTTTTCTGCCCCTAGGAGAACTCGACTCAAATAGTACAAAGCTCTCTCCTTTTTCTGATCGTTCTCTTGTGCCTATAGCACGCCTAGAGAACCCTCAAGGGCTGTTGTATATAGGATAAGGGGTTTTCCCTTAACCGGAGTGGTCTATACCGGCGGATTCTGCAGATATTGTTTGATTTCGTTTAGTGCATTTTGGAACTTTTGATCCCAAACGAACGGGGCCCCTTTCTTCATCAAATGGCTGTAGGGACGGCATTTTCTTGAGAGGTTAGCTATGAACCGCCGGATATATGCGAGTTTTTGTCACGTCCCGCTTCCCAGAGCGCGCTAAGATCGACAAGTGACAGAGCCAACCATGCTACCTGTGGCTAGGAAACAACCCTCCACAGTCACATTACGGCTGTCTATAAGATATCAATAACAGTAGAAATGAAATAATCTATCTAGTACATGTCCATCTGCCAGAATAAACAAGTCAAGAAATATTATGCGGAAGAAATAAATCCAATAAACAATAACGACTGGAAAGTACGACCCAAATATGGGCTCACAATAGGAAATGAAAGTACGGAAAAAAAAACTAAACTAAACTAGATACTAACAGGATCCTCACTGCTTGGCCTGACAGCGGAAATTCTCCTAATCAGCCTGCGAAAGAGACGAAGGATCTGGGCCATGCAAAACCCAGACGTCAGTGCGTCATAATATCAAATAATAGAATATAATCAGGAGGTAACAAGATATGCAGGCATGAGTATGAACAGTAATAAGGGTATAACAGTAACACGAATATGGAACAATGAAGTGTATAAGCACATGTGACGTGCAGTGAGTAATCTGAACTAAACTACTGGGTTAATTACTCTCAAGTCCTTGAAATCAATTTAATGAATCATCGATGTAACTCAATAGTATCCCGTGCATGCCCGGGACCACGGTCCAGATTCTCGGGCTGAAACCGAGACGTGCCGCTAAGCACAAAACAGGAAACATGTACAGATGAATGATGTCAGCATCATCATCCCGGGATTGGCCTACCCCCAAAACTGATTAGTATAAGCGTCGAACTGTTGAGTTACAAGTCAGGTTTCATCATTGATTTCCTCTTACCCCCAAGTTATATGTTCAAGTCAGGTATTGATAAATCTGGAGCTAATGCCAACATGGGATCAAGCAGGTATAGGTTTTGTCTGAATAGACAACATGATATGTTCGTCAGGACAACAAGTCAGGATTGTCGGCATTAGTAACAGGATCAAGTAACAGGTCAAGCAGTGGTGTATCAAGTCATGTCATGTGGTGCATATGTATCAAGTGGATGCCCAACAGTAAAATGTAGCAGGTATCGAAACACGGTAAAAGCACGGATGCACGAATAGATATCGGTGATAACATATAATGAGTTCATGAGTCGTATGGTGCATACTAGCAAGCATGATATATGAATCTAGCAGTAACATGAAGCAATCAGGTTCCGGCATGCAACTAAATATGTAATATACGGTACGGATATGAACGCGTATCGTAAAACAGTAAAACGGTAACATGGAATGCATAATAAAATAAACATGCAATATTTTTATTCATATAATGAAAATATATAGACATAGCATGTAGCAAGATAAACTTGCATGCGACTATATATATGATAAATGATACGGATACGAACGGCTATCCAAAAACAGCAAAACAGTAACATGGATGTATAATGCAGTAAACATGTGATATTTTTATTCACATGGATGAAAAATATATATCATAGCATGTAGCAAGATAAACATGCCTGAACGGATCTCATGACGGGCTGCGTACGCTGCGTCCGACGTCGGGTAAACGTCGCAATGTACACACGCGCGTACAAAACAGGACCATGCAAATCAAGGAGGTGACCACGCTAGCTGGGAACGTCCACTGGATCGCCCGAATCATCGGCGATGGCACGGCTCCGGCGATCACCAGAAAACACGAATCCATGAAAGAAAAAGAAGAAAAGAAGAAGAAGAAGAAGAGGAAAAGGAAAGGCTGGGGTTTGGTGTGGCTCTAGGTTTTGGGTTCTGGGGCAGAGAAGAAGGCGAGGGGATGAAGACGATGGGTCATGGGTTTTCCGGCGAGATACACGGTGAAGACAGTGGGGTTTCTTGATCATCGGGGATTGGGGTGGTGCAGGGGTTGTGGGTTTGCAGGTGAGATGAGAGGAGAATGGGTTAAGGTGGTGTCGAGTGTGCGGAGGCGACGCGGTCGGAGCTCCGGCAAGGGTGCAGGCGAGGTCGGAGGTGCTGGCGTTGGCGTGCAGGGTTTCTTGGGTTGTGCAGGGGATGAGTCGGGAAGGAGGGGAGAGGAAGGTGATGAGGTGGTTGAAGAGAGGAGGAGAGGTTGACGGGGTGAAGGCGACGACGGCGATAGGTCGGCGGTTATGGGTTGTAGGGATCAGGTATCTTGGGGTTCTCGTTGTCAGGGATGTAGGGTAGTGGAGGAAGAAGAGGAGGCGGTGGCGAGGACGAGGTGAGGCCGATGACGAGGTCGGGGAGTTAGGGATGCCGGTAAGGGTCGGCAGCGACGATGAAGGCAGGGGGCTGGGTTCTGCGAGTTCGTCGGGTTGCAGGGATCTCGTCGTGGGGTAGAGGAGGAGAGAGGGAGGTGATCGAGGTCGGGGTTCGGCGGTGGTGGCGACGGCGAGCGAGGGCAGGGGGCGTGGGTTCGAGCGTGGGAGGCGGGAGCACGATAAGGATGAAGACGTGAGGCGGGAAATAGAAAATAAGATGAAAGAGGAGAGATAGAGACGTGGTGTTTGTTATGGGGAAAGAAGAAGAAAAAATATATAAAGAAGGATATTTACAGAGATAAGAGAGAGATCTGTGACTAGTTAAAATATTTTTTAAATTTTTAAAACATTTATAAATCGTATATATATTTCTATTTAACAGTTATAAAGATATTAAAATATAATATTAGTTAAATTTGAGATTTTGGCTAATACAAAAATAGTCCAAAACACGTCCGGGTCGGGTCTAAAATTATGGTTTAAAAATAGAGATAATATACATGTCAACCAAAACCAAAATAGAATATCCGGATATGAAAAATGCATACCCACAAGAACGGATACACGTAGCGTGCACATAGCTATCCAAAAGAGTCCGTTTCACTGAACGGATTTAAAACAAGATGTACAGATGCTACAACAGGGTTAGGGGTACGATACAGGCCATGCTAGATATTTTAAAAATATTTTATTTGACTTCACTTGTTTTATTAAAAAAATGCAGATGCTCGATATAATGCAAGTATGCAGAATATACAACATGAAAGTGCATGGATCCTCATAAGTAGTTGGGATCAATTACAAACAGGAATCAAGATGGGTTTCCAGCATGCGGGTCGGGTCGGATGCAAATACAGATACCAATTACACTATTCGCGCCCAAAACATAATAAATCAAGAAATAACCATAAATAAAGAAATACCTAAAACAGAACCGGTATAAATGAATTAGGGTGTTACAGTTTTCCTTGGAGGGATCGCAACTGTTTGAGGGTCCTTGGCGTGGGAATTTCCGTAATCACCTTGATCTTTGAGGGATCGATTTTTATACCCTGGTGCTGTATGATGAATCCTAGGTATTTTCCTGAGGAGTGTAACAACTCCAAATTCTGTGTACAGAAAACTCATTAAAAGTTAATGTATACTTTGGGTATTTGATTTCCTGTGAATGCTATAAGAATTTGTTTTGCTTTAGAACAGCAAGAAAGAGCTTGTAGCTCACTGGTAAAGCCTTGCACTGCTGAGACATAGCACCCGAGTTCGAATCCCATCAGCCACATTACCTTTTTATTTTATTTTCTTTTAACCTTTTAGTAGCCCAAGAGTTTGCACGAGCACAACACGTAAACTGAAGAGTCACACATAAAACAAACGAGTGCACTGCAGTATACCAACCGACCGACACGTAGAACAAAACCCAGCCCATCCGTCAGGAATAGGCCGGCGACACTTGCATTGGGGCCGGCGGCGTCAGTCTCTCTCGTCCCAAATGCTCTTATATTTTATCCCCTGCAACGTTTGGCCTACTCCATTAACCTCACATTGTTTTTTAACTCTGAATTATTCCAGAGAGCAATAAAATTCACATTTAATCCTATTTTACTACAAATTTTAATACACCCATTCACTACACTAAACCCAAGCTTTTACTATAATTACCACCCCTCTTATCACCCCTCCTCACTCACAATTCCCTGCCAAAACTCTCAAGAAATTTCTAAGTTCTCATAGTGTGCAAGTGGAGTTAACGAAGGGCGAAGCTCCGACGAAGTTCCGACGACGATACAAGGAGTTTCCGGTGACGAAATGACGCACCGGTGCTTCCCCACTCTTCCTCTTTCTCCCCTCTACCTTATAAGCCAGTAAGTCCCCTTCTCTCTCTTGTTTGCTATTCTCAAACTTCTCATTCTCAAAATATGTCGGAAGCGGAGTTATCCAGTTTCCGATTCCCCTTTCTTTTAAAAATATAATTTTTTCTTGATAACAAGCCTACAAATTTTGATATCTTATTTAGTAATCATTAACAAAGACAATAGAACAAGTTTGACATTAAAAAAATAACCCTAGCAAGTTCTATTTCACTTTTACATTAAAATACCTTAATGTTTCATTTCGACATGTATATACCTTTTAACCGTATTACCTTAGAAAAAAAACCTCAAGAGGTAATGATCTATCTCATCACAACACACATATCTATCATATCACGATGAATCTTAAGACAATAGAATATGGGAAATCCAACATTTACAAATAAATCCCTTTAACTTATAAAACCATTTTCTTTAAAAAGTGTATTTAACTTTCCATGCAATTGAGCCTCTACAACCCATTTTGGGGACCCCGTTCGGGACGGTGCTGATTATCGCACATCCTCGGGCTTAGTAGAGCGAGATGCAGATCTCCGCAAGGAGCATTCGATCTCGATGGAATTTTTATACATTTTTTTTAGAAAATGAGATTTTTACAAGGAAGTAAATAAATTATTTTCGTTAAAAATGTATATATAAATATTACAAAAATACTTATTTTAAATATATATATTATTCTATGTTTTCAAAACTCAAGCAAAGAATTCAAATATTACATGAAACTACCATGATAATTCAAAATAATATTCATATTACAAATAAATACCATATATTATGAAATTAGGTTTTATTCACTAGAAATGTCACATTTATAAAATATATATCAATGAAAACCCTGAAGACGATAATTAAATACTTGAGGTGTATTTTGAAATTATACCAAAATTATTTTTACATAAAATTCCCTCAAGTTATACTAAATTACAATAAGGACCCTAGTAAACATAGGTTTAAGCGGGACCAGTCTCTTGAGCCTCAAGGAGCCGGAGATATGGGTGTTTGCCTATTTAAGGTAGACAACTTAACAAACGGTGTTATCAACTCGGTAATTGTCTTGGAAAAAGACACAAATCCTGCCGTCTATGTGCAACAGTTACCGATAATACCAAAACAATCAGAATTTCAAGTTCTTTTAAAAGTGTCTGACTCAGACTGAGTCTCAAACTAATCAATCTGACTTGAATGAGATTCAAGTACAAATTACAGTACAACATGATTCAATAAGAATCCATCTATTCAATCTATATCAATCTGTATTGACCGAACCGAACCATAGATACATTTCATTTACATGTTCTTTCCTTATATCCATTCCACTACTGATATTATAGTTTCGGCAAGTCATCCATCTATACAATTTACAAGACAATACAAAACAATCAGCACAATCAAGACATCGCGGGGTTTATAAGGGGTAGATTGGTACGGAAGGTGTTAAAAGTGGCACGAGACTTCAACCATAAGACACCTAACCTGAATCTCTATTGCCATTGTATCGTGGTTGAACAGTTCCTTGTACTCCGTATACCTTAGTCTCCGGGATAGTGAGACTCCTCTCGTATACACCGGCCTCTTCTGTATCAAGCTACAAACAACAGCGTTGACACTAAATAAGAACATTAAACAGCTATACTCTATTCTGTTTATTCTATTTTTATCTATCTACGGGACTTACCGAGCGACTTGTTCGCTGACGACATTCTTTTTCTTCTTCTTTGGAATGTAGTCAGGTGTTTTGGACTTACTGGAGGGCGAACCCAGCAGCGAAGACTTGGATCAGTTTACTGAAGACCCGGAGTTCAGATTCACTTGTACATTACATTTCATTTTCATTCCTGTTATGCCATTGTTTAGGCATTGGTTTCATTCCATGTATTTTCATTTCAGTTATATTGTAAAAAGAATGTTTAATAAATAAAGCTGCTGTTTATTTAAATTTTGTTTCTTGTGTACATTTTATTTTATATTGCTTAGATACGCTTAGCATGTTTACTTCTGAGTAAATACGTAGCGGCCTCGTCGCGTCCTCTGCTCGTATACTGGGAAGCGAGGCGTGACAGGTTTTGTTGGTGCCCCATGCAGGTCAACTCTGTGTGGACATACAAATCAGCTCTGTATGGACATGCAGGTCAGCTCTGCATGGACAACCTAAGCAATATAACACAAGAACCAGCAACTGAAAACATTCTTTACAATTCAAATTCTTTGAATCTTCCAATTTCATATATTATGAATCTGTCCTAATCTAAAATTTTCTTTCAAGGTTATGGATTCCCCAAACAACACCAGCACTAACTTCAACAACACTCCACCACCCCTACCAATTGCACCGGCCATAGCTTCTTTGATCAATGAGCAGACGGTTTTGCTTGAGGCGATCTGTAGCCTCCTGGAGGGACAGCAGCAACAGACTGTTATCTTGATGAACCGTCCTGAGACAGAAACACCTGGGGTGAAGCAATTCAGGGCCTTGCACCCTAAGCAGTTCTCAGGAAAAGAGAGCCCCTTAGAAGCTGAGAAATGGGCTCAGAGTATTAAAGATGACCTAGCAGCAGCATAAGTGCCAGATGTCGCTTGGGTTCGAGTTGCGAAGTTGCAGCTCACGGACAATGCACGGGTTTGGTGGAAGGCAGAAGAAAGCCGTCTCACTCAACTGATCGAATGGAGTAATTTCCGCGATATATTCGACGCAAAGTACCTCCCCGAGACTGCCAGATTCGACATGGAACAACAGTTCATCCACCTACAACAGGGTTCGATGTGGACCAAATCTATAGATGGGTATGATGCTGAGTTCACCATGCTCAGTCGGTAAGATACGTCTCAATATTTCAATTTTAAAATATCACATACTACACAGCTAACACAATACTTTAACAAATTTGCGGCACACCTGATACCGACGGATGAGATCAGAGCCCGTCGATTTCAACAAGGGTTAGATCCGGAGATCCAGGCTGCATTAGCCACAGGAGATTTTCCGACCCACGAATCGGCTCCGAAAGCTGCCCGCCGATATGAGGCTGTAACACCCTAGTTCATTTATACCAATTCTATTTTTGTGTATTTCTTTATTTATGGCTATTCTTGATTTATGGTGTTTTGGGTGCGAATAGTATAATTGGTATCCGTATTTGCATCCGACCCGACTTGCTTGTTGGAAACCCGTCTTGATTCCTGTTTATGATTTATCCCAGCTAGTTATGAGAATCCGTGCACTTTCATGTAGTATAACTGCATTATATCTGGCATCTGCATTTTTTAATAAAACAAATAAAGTTAAATAGATATTTTAAAAATATCTTGCATGGACTGTATCATACCTCTGACGCTGTGGTAGCATCCGTACATCTTGTTCTCGTTCTGTTTAGTGAAACGGATTCGTTTGGATGGCTACGTGCACGCTACGTGTATCTGTTCTTGGGGGTATGCATTTTCATTACCCAGATTTTCTATTTTGGTTTTGGTTTATACGTATATTATCCGTATTTTTAAACCATAATTTTAGACCCGACCCGGATGTGTTTTGGACTATTTTTGTATTAGCCAAAAAATCTCAATTACAATCAATATTTTATTCTTAAGATTTTTAATAGTTAAAAATAATATTCGTATATTTATTTCGTTTTAAATATTTTTAAAAAAGGATTTTTCTTACCGATCACTCACTGGTCTCTTTCTCCTCTACTTATATATATATTTATATATTATATTATATTTTTACCCTATTTTAAAAAAAAAACAGCCTCTCTCTTTCTCTCCCTACCTCTCTTCTTCTTCTCGTGAACCTTAACCTGCTCCCGAGCCTTGCCTTCGCCTCATCCCCACGTCGCCGTCGCCACCTAACTCTCAACATCACCTTCTCCGAGACCTCGGCGTCCTCTCTCTCTCCTTCCTCCTCCACTTCCCATCACCACGACCCACGAACCCACGCACCCACCTTCGCCCGAGCAAACACCTCGCCGCCGGCGATCCCTCGTCCTCATGGCCACCCTCTCCTTTCTCTCTCCTCGACCTATCATCTCCCTTGCACACCCACTGCAACCTAACCCCGACCTCGCTGCAAGAACCCGACGCCGCACACCTTAACCCCACTGCCTCGCCGGAAAACCCCCGCCTGCATCCTCGTCGTCGACGACCCATCGCCGCCGTCACCCCTTCGCATCGTCTCTGATCCAGAGCACCAATCCCAGACCACTCCTTTATCTTCTTCTTCTTCTTGATTCTTGGTTTCCGGTGATCGCCGGAGCCATGCCGTCGCCGACGATCCTAGCAACCCAGTGGACATCCTTAGACAGCGTGGTTGCGTTCTTGCTTTGCTTAGTTCTAATCTGTGCGCTGTGTGTGCATTGCGACGCTTACCCGACGTCGGACGCAGCGTACGCACCCCGTCGTGAGATCCGCTCAGGCAAGTTTATCTTGCTACATGCTATGATACATATTTTGCATCCATATTGATAATAATATTACATGTTCATTGCATTGTGCATCCCTGTTACCGTTTTACTGTTTTACGATACCAGTTCACATCCGTATCATTTATTACATATCTAGTCGCATGCAAGTTTATCTTGCTACATGCTATGATACATATTTTGCATCCATATTGATAATAATATTACATGTTCATTGCATTGTGCATCCCTGTTACCGTTTTACCGTTTTACTGTTTTACGATACCAGTTCACATCTGTATCATTTATTACATATCTAGTCGCATGCAAGTTTATCTTGCTACAAGCTATGATATATATTTTGCATCCATATGAATAAAAATATTACATGTTCACTGCATTGTACATTCATATTACTGTTTTACAGTTTTTCGATATCCGTACGCATCCATATCATTAATTATATATCTAATTGCATGCCAGGCCATACTATTTCATATTACTGTTACCTTGGCACCCCATGCTTGATAATGTGCATCCTACGTGATCATGGAGTTGTAGATGTAATCTCTGATAGATATTTGTGCATCCGTGTTTTACTGTGCATCCGTATATTTATCGTGTATCCGTACTTGCTACAATTTTATTATGAGCATCCGTTTGATACATGTGCACTACCTGACATGACTTGATATATCACTGCTTGACTTGATACCTGATCCTGTTCCTAATGCCGACAATCTTGACTTGTTGTCCCGATGGACATATCATGTTGTCTATTCAGACAAAACATGTACCTGCTTGATCCTGTGTTGGCATTAGCTCCAGATTTATCAATACCTGACTGGAACACATAACCATGGGGGTGATGGAAAATCAATGATGAAACCTGACTTGTAACTCAACAGTTCGACGCTTATACTGATCAGTTTTATGGGCTAGGCCAGTCCCGGGATGCTGCTGCTGGCATCATTCATCTGTACATGTTTCCTGTTTAATGCCTAGCGGCATGTCTCAGATTTCAGCCCGAGAATCTGGACCGTAGTCCCGGGCACGCACGGGATACTATTGAGTTACATCGACGATTCATTAAATTGATTTCAAAGACTTGAGAGTAATTAACCCAGTATCTTAGTTCAGATTACTCACCGCACGTCACATGTGCTTATACACTTCACCGTTCTATATTCGTGTTACTGTTATATCCTTATTACTATTCATACTCATGCCTGCATATCTTGTTACCTCCTGATTATATTTTATTGTTTGATATTATGACGCACTGACATCTGGGTTTTGCATGGCCCAGACCTCTGTCTCTTTCGCAGGCTGATCAGGAGTATTTCCGCCGTCAAGCCGAGCAGTGAGGATCCTGTTAGTATCTAGTTTAGTTTAGCTTTATTGCCGTACTTTCATTTCTTGATGTGAGCCCGTATTTGGGAAGTACTTTCCTGATGCTATTGTTTATTGGATTTATTGCTTCTGCATATTATTTCTTGACTCGTTTATTCTGGCATATGGACATGTACTAGATAGTTTATTTCATTTCCACTGTTCTTGATATCTTATAGACAGCCGTAATGTGACTGTGGAGGGATGTTTCCTAACCATAGGTAGCATGGTTGGCTCTGTCACGTGCTGATCTTAGCATACTCTGGGAAGCGAGGCGTGACAGAAGCAGTGGAAAAGATGAGGGCCAGATCTCAGTCTGCCGGGATGAAATGCCCTGCCAACCAGATGGCAGGAGGAGCCTCTTCAAGGCCACCATTTGTGCTAAGGATACCGAGAGTACCGAACAACTGGCCCAGCCAAGCATTTTGCACTTACTGCAGGAGAGATGGACACCTGATGAAAGACTGCCGGTGTGCAAATCGCCTTTGCTTAGTCTACGGCTCAGCTACTCACGATATTGGGTCTTGTCCTTGTAGAAAAAACCCATATGCTGCATTCAGGCCAGCAATCACTTACCCGCAGCGCCCAGCCATTCAGGCACCTACTCTGAGACTTGCACTACCTACTCCACCTCCTCGAGGACCGATTGCACCTCCTCCTCGTCAATTCCATCAAGATCAAAGGAACCTACCTCAAGGACCAAGGAACGGACAGAGGAATGCTCCTCCAGCAAGGAGGAATGTGTCGAGCCGACAGGCTTTCACGATGACTGTGGAAGAGGCTGAAGCCACCGGCTAAGTCATTACTAGTAACACTTCCCTTTCAAATTCTCTTTCGGTTCATAGACTTACCTATATATCTTTTCCCTTATACCTAAAATATATCCCACATAACTTTGGTACAATCTTAGTAGCCTCACTTCCTGCACTCGCACTCTTCGATACTGGATCATCTCATTGCTTTATGTCGCAACGGTTCGTCCGAACTCATGCGATACCTGTCACACCGCTTGTATCCAGCTGGAATGTCAGTTCAGGAAATAGTGTTCTAAAGGAAACAATGGGATACAACTTGTGTCCAGTGGTCTTCAGTAGCAGAGAATTCTATTCCGACTTCAAGGTGCTGGACATACCGAACTTCGATGTGGTTCTAGGTATGGACTGGGTCGGAACATTCTATGCTACCATTGACTGTCGTCAAGATTCCAGAGCATCCGGTCTTCTATTTCAAAAGTGGAGACCGTACCCTGGAGCCAAGTACATACAAGGCGAAACCATGGAAGGCAGTGATTGTGGCAATTCAAGCGGAGGAAGGATCAAAGCCAGAAGTAGTTCGAGAGTTCGACGATATGTTTCCTGACGATATATCAGGTTTGTCTCCCAATCGAGCTCTTGAATTCAGCATTGATTTAATACTAGGAGCACAACCGGTAATCAAAGCACCGTATCGACTAAGTCCGGAAGGTTTAAAGGAGGTCCGAACTCAGTTGGATGAATTATTGGCGAAAGGATGGATTCGTCCCAGCACTTCAAGTTAGGAATCTCCAGTTCTACTTGTGAAGAAGAAGGAAGGTTCATACAGAATGTGCATCGATTATAGAGCCTAGAATGAAGTAACGATAAAGAACAAGTATCCACTACCACGTATCGATGATCTGTTAGATCAGCTAAGTGGGTTTTGTGTTTTCTCCAAGTTAAATCTTCGTTCGGGTTATCATCAGGTGAAGGTCAAGAAATCTTATATCCATAAAACGGCATTCAGAAAACGCTATGATCATTAAGAATTTCTTGTGCCATTTTGAGTGACCAACGCACCAGCAATATTCATGAACCTGATGAATCAAGTTTTCCTGGAGTACCTAGACAGGTTTGTTGTCATCTTCATCGACGACATCCTGGTGTATTCTAAGAGTCAGAAAGAACACGACGAACACTTGAGAATTTTCCTGAAAACCCTATGACAGCATCAACTCTAAGCCAAGTATAGCAAATGCGAATTTTTGCTAAATCAAGTTGGTTTTTTCGAACATATTGTATCGGGCGAAGGAATCTCTGTAGATCCAGCGAAAGTTTCAGCAGTAAGCGAATGGCCGACACCAAAATCAGTGAAGGACATTCAAAATTTCTTGGGTCTAGCAGGATATTACCGAAGGTTTATTAAAGGATTTTCGAAGATAGCAACACCCCTGACCAAGCTCACACGTAAAGATGAAGAATTCGTATGGTCAGAAGCATGCGAACAAGCTTTCGTAGAACTCAAGTCAAGGTTGACATCAGCGCCTATTCTCGTTATACCGGACCAATCTGGAGGTTTCAAAGTGCATTGCGATGCATCCGGTAAGGGATTATGATGTGTTCTACATCAGCATGGTGAGGTTGTGGCTTATGCTTCAAGACGGCTGAAGATTCATGAGCGCAATTATCCGACGCATGATTTGGAATTGGCAGCCGTAATCTTTGCTCTTAATATGTGGTGCCATTATTTTCTTGGTGAACGAGTGAACATATACATAGATCACAAGAGTCTGAAATACGTGTTTACTCAGAAGAAGCTTAATATGCGGCAGAAACGATGGTTAGAACTCATGGAGGACTTCGACATCAACCTGCAATATCACCCAGGGAAAGTGAATGTAGTTCCTGATACCCTTAGTCGCCAACCATTAGCAATGAATCTTACCACTCAGTAGAAGCTTCAACAAGACTTGCATCAGATGGAGATTGAAGTGGTCATGTTAGGTAACGCTTTAAGTTTGATGAACTTACAAGTACAATCTACCATTGTCAATCAGATCAAAGCAGCTCAAGCAAGTGATGCCAAGTTGCAAAAGATTAGGAAACAAGTAGAGAATGGACTCAGAACAGACTTCATCATTTATGAATACGGATCTTTAAGATATGGCAGTAGACTGTGTGTACCAAAAGGTTCTGTTCGGGAAGAGTTAATGAAAGAAGCTAACAACTCTCCCTACTCAGTACACCCTGGAGGTAAAAAGATGTACACGGATCTGCATCAAAAATTACTGGTGACATGGAATGAAGCGTGAAGTAGCCAGAAGCATCACTAAATGCTTGGTGTGTCAGCAAGTAAAGGCTGAACATCACAGGACTGCTGAATTACTTCAACCGTTACCTATCCCAGAATAGAAGTGGCAACACATCACAATAGATTTTGTGACTGCACTCCCTCACAGCACAAAGGGTAATGATGCAGTATGGGTTATTGTGGATCGACTCACGAAGTCGGCTCACTTCATCCCATTTCGAGCTGGCCAATCAACTGAGACATTAGCAAAAAAGTATTTGGAGGTAAGAATCTAAATAAGATTTAAACTCCTTATAAATGTACTATCTCTGATACTCATGAACTCATACAGGAAATCGTGAGACTTCATGGAGTACCGGTCTACATTGTCTCCGATCGTGACACTAGATTTCGATCGCAGTTTTGGCAAAGCCTGCAAGCGAGCTTGGGAACAAATCTGAACTTCAGTGCATCTTATCATCTACAAACAGATGGTCAGTCTGAGCGAACTATTCAGATCTTGGAAGATATGCTCAAATCACGTATGCTAGACTTCGGAGGATCGTGGGAAGATCACCTACATCTTGTGGAGTTTTCATACAACAACAACTACCAAGCAAGTATCAGAATGGCACCTTTTGCAGCACTATATGGAAGGAAGTGTCGATCGCCATTAATTTGGGACAACATCGGAGATAGAGAACTTCTTGGACCTGAGATGATAGTAGCAACTGTTGACGTAGTTCGTACCATCAGGGAAAGAATGCGTATAACCCAAGATCGACAGAAGCACTGGGCTGATACAAAGCGCCATCATTTGGAGTTCCAGCCGGGAGATCACGTATTTCCGAAGATATCTCCGAACCATGAAGTGATTCGTTTTGGAAGACGGGGTAAGCTAAGTCCAAGGTATATTAGACCGCTCGACATACTCAAACGATTCGATGAAGTGGCTTATCGCTTGGCACTTCCACCATCATTGGAAGGAGTGCACAACGTATTCCACATATCCCAACTTAGAAGGTATGTGAGTGACCCCAGCCATATTCTAGATCATTCCGAGCTTACTGTACAGCCCGACTTATCTTGTGAGCAGCAACCTGTTGAGATCCTAGACAGAAAAGTGAAGTCACTTTGGAATAAGGAAGTCAACTTGGTTCAAGTGATGTGGAGAAAAGACACACCGGGAGAATCAACATGAGAAAGAGAAGATGCGATGCGTGCAAGATATTTTCATTTATTTGCAAACTAGTCCTTAAAATAAATTGTAAATTTCGAGAACGAAATTTTTGTAAGGAGTGCAGACTGTAACAACTCCAAATTCTGTGTACAGAAAATTCATCAAAAGTTAATGTACAGTTGGGGTATTTGATTTCCTGTGAATGCTATAAGAATTTGTTTTACTTTGGAACAGCAAGAAAGATCTTGTGGCTCACTGGTAAAGACTTGCACTGCTGAGACATAGCATCCGAGTTCGAATCCCATCACCCATATTACCTTTCTGTTTTATTTTCTTTTAACCTTTTAGAAGCCCAAGAGTTTGTGTGAGCACAACACGTAAACTGAAGAGTCACACATAAAACAAACGAGTGCACTGCAGTATACCAACCGACCCCGACACGTGGAACAAAACCCAGCCCCATCCGTCGGGAATAGGTCGGCGACACTTGCATTGGGACTGACTGCGTCGGTGTCCCCCGTCCTAAATGCTCTTATATTTTACCCCTGCAACGTTTGGCCTACCCCACTAACTTCACATTTCTTGTTTACTCCGAATTATTCTAGAGAGCAATAAATTTACATTTAATCCTATTTTATTATAAATTTTAATACACCCATTCACTATACTAATTCCTAGATTTTCCTATAAATACCACCCCTCATATCACCTCTCCTCAGTCACAATTCCCTGTCAAAACTCTCAAGAAATTTCCAAGTTCTCATAGTGTGCAAGTGGAGTTAATGAAGGGTGAAGTTCCGACGACGACACAAGGAGTTTCCGGCGACGAAACGATACACCGGCGCTTCCCCACCCTTTCTCTTTCTCTCCTCTACCTTATAATCCAGTAAGTGCCCCTTCTCTCTCTTGTTTGCTATTCTCAAACTTCTCATTCTAAAAAATGTCGGAAGAGGAGTTATCCGGTTTCCGATTCTCCTTTCTTTTAAAAATATAATTTTTTCTTAATAACAAACCAACAAATTTTGATATCTTATTTAGTAATCATTAACAAAGACAATAGAACAAGTTTGACATTAAAATAATAACCGTAGCAAGTTCTATTTCGCTTTTACATTAAAATACCTTCATGTTTCATTTCGACATGCTTATATCTTTTAACCGTATTACCTTAGAAAAAACTCACGAGTTAATGACCTACCTCATCACAACACACATATCTATCATGGCACGATGAATCTTGAGACAATAGAATACAGGAAATACGACATTTACAAATAAATCCCTTTAACTTATAAAACCATTTTTTTAAAAAAGTGTATTTAACTTTCCATGCAATTGAGCCTCTACAACCCATTTTGGAGACCCCGTTCAGGATGGTGTGGATTATCACACATCCTCGGGCTCAGTAGAGCGAGATGCAGACCTCCGCAAGGAGCATTCGATCTTGATGGAATTTTTATACATTTTTCTTTAGAAATGAGGTTTTTACAAGGTAATAAATAAATTTATTTTCGTTAAAACTGTATATATAAATATTACCAAAATACTTATTTTAAATATTTATACTATTCCATGTTTCCAAAACTCAAGCAAAGAATTCAAATATTACATGAAACTACCATGATAATTCAAAACAATATTCATATTACAAATAAATACCATATATTATGAAATAAGGTTTTATTCACTAGAAATGTCATATTTATAAAATATACATCAATGAAAACCCTAAAGACGATAATTAAATACTTGAGGTGTATTTTGAAATTATACCAAAACTATTTTTACATAAACCCCCCCTCAAGTTATACTAAATTACAATAAAGACCCTAGTAAACATAGGTTTAAGCGGGACCGGTCTCTTGAGCCTCAGGGATCCGGAGATATGGGTGCTTGCCTATTTAAGGTAGACAACTTAACAAACGGTGTTATTAACACGGTAATTGTCTTGGAAAAAGACACAAATCCTGCCGTCCATGTGCAGCAGTTACCGATAACACCAAAATAATCAGGATTTCAAGTTTTTTTAAAAGTGTCTGACTCAGACTGAGTCTCAAACTAATCAATCTGACTTGAATGAGATTCAAGTACAAATTACGATACAACGTGATTCAATATGAATCCATCTATTCAATCTATATCAATCTGTATTGACCGAACCGAACCATGGATACATTCCATTTACATGTTCTTCCATTATATCCGTTCCATTACTGATATCATGGTTTCGGCAAGTCATCCATCTATACAATTTACAAGACAATACAAAACAATCAACACAATCAAGACATCGCAGGGTTTATAAGGGGTAGATTGGTACGGAAGGTGTTAAAAGTGGCACGAGACTTCAACCATAAGACACCTAACCTGAATCTCCATTACCGTTGTACCATGGCTGAACGGTTCCTTGTACTCTGTATATCTTAGTCTTCGGGATAGTGAGACTCCTCTCGTATACACTGGCCTCTTCTGTACCAAGCTACAAATATCAGCGTTAACACTAAATAACAACATTAAACAGCTATACTCTATTTTGTCTATTCTATTCTTATCTATCTACGGGACTTACCGAGCGACTTGTTCGCTGATGACATTCTCTTTCTTCTTCTTTGGAATGTCGTCAAGTGTTTTGGACTCACTGGAGGTCGAACCCAGCAGCGAAGACTTGGATCAGTTTACTGAAGACCCGGAGTTTTAGATTCACTTGTACATTATATTTCATTTTCATTCCTGTTATGCCATTGTTTAGGCATTGCTTTCATTCCATGTATTTCCATTTCAGTTGTATTGTAAAAAGAATGTTTAATAAATAAAGTTGCTATTTATCTACATTTTTTCTCTTGTGTATATTTTATTTTATATTGCTTAGATACGCTTAGCGTGTTTACTTCTGAGTAAATACGTAGCAGCCTTGCCGCGTCCTCTGCTCGTATACTGGGAAGCGGGGCATGACAAGGAGACTCCAAACGCGTATTTCAAAGGATTCATCTTCATATTGTACTTCCGAAAATGTTGAAACACTACGTCTAGAAGTTCCCAATGTTCCTCGTAAGACTTGCTCTTCACCACCAGGTCGTCAATATAGCATTCGACAATCTTAAGGATAAGGTCATCAAAGATCTTCGTCATGGCCCTCTGGTAGGTAGCGCCAGCGTTCTTTAAACCGAAAGGTATCACCTTGTAACAGAATATGCTTAGCGGAGTCCAGAAGGCGGTATGCTTTTGATCTTCAGGATGCATTTTTATTTGGTTGTAGCCTAAAGCTCCATCCATGAAAGAGAAGACCTCATAGGTAGATGTGTTATCGATCATTAGCTCAGTAACAGGTACTGGGAAGTCATCCTTCAGGCAAGCTTTGTTGAGGTCCCGAAAGTCCACGCAGATGTGCACCTTCCCATTTTTCTTCATCACCAGAACGATATTAGTGATCCAGTCGGGATATTGAACTTCTTGGATGAAGCCGGAGTCAACTAGTTTCTTGACTTCGGAGTTAATACTCATCTCGAGTTCGAGCCGCATTCTTCCTGGCGCTTGCTTGACTGGCTTGATGTTCGGCAATATGGCTATGTACTGCTACTTTTGGATCTAATCCTGGCATCTCAGAATAGTTCCATACGAAGCAGTCTTTATATTGCATGAGCACGCCTTTTAACTTGGCTATCTATTTTCTAGATAGCAGCTCACTAACGAACGTTGGTCTCGGGTCGTTTTCCGTCCCTAAGTCAGTTTTCCTTAGGTTGTCTGACGTGGTGTGTATCCCGTCTTCCAGCTCTTTTAGTACCGGTGGAAATTCTGAGATCACCTCATCCTCGTTTTCATTTGCGAAGCACTTGAAAAGGTCATCCATAGCCTCATGCCCTTCCTCCTTCGAGAGTGTTATCATATGGCAGGTACGAGTTCGCTTCCATTCTTGATATTGAACTGGTCCTATCCTCACAGTATAGGTCCTCTTTGGCTCATGCTTTTGCGGTGGGGTCACCCTCCAGCTGTTGGATAAAGCGAACCTGTCTTGTTGATACTGATCTTCTACCAGGTCTTTGAAGGTGAAGCAATCTTCAAGGGGATGTCCTATTGCTTAGTGATAGGAGCAATAATCCGGGTGATGGACCTCATTCATTTGTTCGGGGTGCCAAGACTTCGGGAGCGTCACCATTTGATGCTTCATGACAAGGTTGAATATTTTCCTTGTCTTGTCTTGAAGGAAAGAGTATTCTCGACCCATCTTCCTCATAAAAGACGGGTTTCAGCTGACTTTTCCTCGACTATACGACTTCTTGTATCCGCTTTGCTGTTTTCACATGTTATTCGTGTTCTTCACCTTGGTTTTGCCTTTATTTCGGGATTTTCTTTTGTCACGAGAACGTATAGCGGGCTGAGGATGACGGACATTACAGTCTTCTTTCTCCGCAGATTGTTGCTTAAGACGTTGCGTCCTAGCCTTTTCATAGATAGCCATTTCGCGGCTATGGTCGTCCCGAATCTTTAGACAAGCTTCTTGTATTAGCTTGTCAACTTGTTCTTCAAACAATATATTTGACATTCTTAGAGCGGGATTTTGCTCCGTTTCAATGTCACGGCTATTTAGAAGAGCGTTCTCTTCTTCACTAGAGCTGTTTATGACGCGGCAGCTGTAGAATCGTTCCTGTTTCTTGGACCAAACGTATCCGAGCCCGGTTGTTTCCATCTTCCCATTGGGCATCTTTCGCCGGGTCCCATGGATATCCCAAATCTTTTTGTAGAAGTGAGCTTGCCGAACAGTTTGTTCAAGGGGTACACCTTGGCATCTTAACAGCCTTTTCAATCCCTCCACGCAGTATCTTGGCAGACGGATTGGTTGAAGCCTGTCGAGTGCAAAATCGGCACCGTGCCAGACTTCTTTCTCTACTCTGGTCTTCGTAGATTAGTATAAGAGGATCGCCTTTTCACCCCTTCGCCTGGGAGGCATGTAGAAAGTCTGTAGTTCCTGTACGCTATATGTATCGAGCGCATCAAGTTCCTTGTAATGCCAAGGCGGGACCATTGTGATTTGCAGGCTCTGATTTTCTTCAACGAGGGTTTGCACTGACGGGCGGATGGAGAAAACTGCATTGACTTTATCCTCAGAGTCGCTGCCAAAGACCAGAATATGGGTCGATGGTCCGGTCCTGTTGTTTTGGGTTGCCCCGAGTAGACTATTTCTTCATCTTCCTTGGTGTCTCTCCTAAAGATCGGGATGGTGCAACGGACTTCCGTTTATCCTCCGGCTTATGACACCTCTCCGTATCTTCGAAATTTGGTAAGAAGTACTTTGCGTCTTCATATCTCCGAACCTCGTTTATGGAGAACGGGTTTAGCTCTCCCGTGACGGTGTATTCTGAGCCATCTTTGAAATACTTCATACATTGATGTTTTGTAAAAGGGATAACGTTGTACTCATGCAACCAGGGCATGCCGAGCAAAGCGTTGTAGCAAGTCTTGGCGCCAATGACGTGAAATTTAATGTCAGTGACGAGCAATCCGAAGCGTAACGTTAGAATTATAGACCCAAGCATCCGTGAAGACTGTGAGTCGAACCTGAAGATGGTAATTTTATCCCGAGCCAAGTGCTGAACGTTCATGCAAATCTCCTTCAGCACTTTCACGTTGAAAAGGTTGATGGAGGATCCATTGTCGACAAGAATTTTTCCTATCCTGATGTCGTAGCCGTACCTGGTGACGTATAATGGGTGATTATGCTCGCACGTTCCGAGGAGAAGATCTTCATCGCTGAATGTAATGTCAGATGTGTGAATCTCTGCCAGCTCGTCCTTCATCTTCTCTTCTACGAGAAAAGCTTGGAACTGATCAGGCTCTTGTAATGCCTTGATCTGAGAATCTTATGCCTCTTTGGACAGGAGGAGAGCATCGAGTATGCTCAATTGTGAGGGCATTTTCCTCAGATGTGCTAAGACTATAATCCATCTTATTTTTCTTAGGCGGGTCCCTGGCTGTGAGCTCTTTGACGACTCCATCATCGAGGGTGATTTCCTCAAGGATTTTTTCTTTCCCTTTGTCTCTTTGGCTCGAACCTTTGTTTGTAGGTCCGAGATTCTTTTCAGGCAGCGTGTGGTTATGCACCTGAATGTTCTCGCAGTTCATCTCCTCCTTTTCTTTTTCGAAGGTAGAGTCCTTGAAGAGAGGGCTGAGGGTTATTTCATCCTCAGAATCGGTCCCAAAAGTAAGAACTTGAGGTTTTTTTCCTTTCCAGACTGGTATCAACCATATGACAGTTGCCAGTCATTTTATCATGCGTAGTTGTCGCACCTTTTTGCTGTTGACGAGCTTCGCGCTTCATCCTCTTGACGTGTTTTTGATGGGCAACGCAGCCTTACTACCACTTCTTGAAGGCGCTGCATTCTTCGATGGGGTGGATAATCCTACGATGATATAGGTAGTAGTTTGGATATGAATCCTCTCCGTCGAGGCATATGACCCAAAAGTGTTCCTACTAGAGGTGGCAGCTTCATACCCACTAACAGGGCTTTGGCGAACTGCTTCTCTGCTTTGATCCTGCTCTTATTTGTGGCAGGTGTGCTTTGGTTTGGTTGGAGTACTTTACGACTCCACCTTGCCGCAGTTTCTTCATCTTGACGTTGACGTTTAGCCTTTTCGTATATGACTGTTTTACGTTCTCGGTCAGCTTTGCTTTTTCGAAAGGCTTCGTTTAACAGCCTATCGATCGGGTCTTCTAGCAGTTCCGAGGATTTTAGCGCCGATCCTGCCCCCAGTTTCTCTGTGTTGTTTTCTAACGCTGAGGGAGCTTCTTCATCATTTAACGAAATGTGGCAACTTGCTACATAGTCTTTGGTTTCTGATGAGTCATTTTCCTCATCGTTGTCACTCTCTTCATTCTCAAGAATATGCTCAAGGTACTCTTCGAGGGTGACTGGAGTCCGCACCTTCTGCTTGTACTCCTCTAGCGTGTCAATATACCTTTGTAGGTCTGTGCATTTTTCTTCATACTCGGCAGGTTGCACATGCTTCTTGGTCTTCTTCTTTTTCTTCAAAGACTTTGAAGGCTCGACTTGGGGATTTTACCCTTTGTCGACAGTTTTCGGTATGGGACGCGGTTTCAGCATCCCTTTGATGATTTCCGGTTCAAATGGACTTCTCCATCTGACTGCCGGACATTCTTGAAGATCTTTCAGGATTCTTTTGGTTTTAGTTGAAAGAACGACTTCCCATGGAGTTTCTTCCACGAGCGAGCATAATGCCCCCAGTGCATCTACCTTTTTGGGAATGTGCTTCTGTGGCGGGTTCACCCTCTAATTCTTAGAAAGTGCGAATTTACCCTGTTGGTACTGGTCCTTGACCCATTTCTTGAAGACATAGCAATCTTCAATTGGGTGGCTCACTATTCTGTGATAGGAGCAGTAGTTGGGATTGTTGACGTCGCCGAGTTGTGGTGGACGCCGTGGGTCTGACAATATGATGAGTTTGTTATGCATTGCCAACTCAAATATTCTTCTTGTCTTATCGTGGGGAAACGAGTAAGCACGCCCTAGCCTTTCTTCGAGCGATAGGCGTAGACGTGCATTGTTTTGGCGAACCGCCGGTTCTGGATCGCTTGGTTGTTGTTGAGTGTTGGCGACGAAGGCCGCTTTCCCTTTACCTTTAGCATTTCGAGGGTCCTTACTTGAGGAGGAAGGTCCGTGACCCATTTGGTCCAGTTTATCAATCAGAGCCTGGAAGGTCGTCAGCTTGAAGAACGTCATGAACTGGGACACAATCGTTTGCGGATCTAGGGTCCCGATGAACATGCCCACGGCAGGGGATTCTTCAATGCATTGTTCACACTTTGACCACAGGTTCCACCACCGGATCGCATATTGGACCCAGGTTTCTCCCGGCTTTACCCTGGCATTGATTAATGCCGTGATCGGGGTGCGCTCGCTTGCGCTGGCGAACTGCTTTGTGAACAGCAGTTCCATTTCTGTGAATGTTCTCATGGATTCATTTGGGAGCTCTGAATACCATTCAAAGGCCATCTCTAACAGGCTACCAACGAACTGGAGAAGCAGCAATTTTTCGTCACCTTCAGTGTTATCGCACAGTGCTCTCAACTGCGCGACATGTTGGTGTGGGTTGCCTGTTCCATTGTACACATGGAATTTAGGGATCGTATATCTCGACATGTACTTGATTTGGTCATACAAGCCTGGATACGGTTGCCCAGTTTTGACGATTTAGCCAGCCGCTTCATTTGCTTGATGAGCTCGTATTTGTTGAGCGATGTAATCATTAAGAGTAGCCTTGGAGATTGTTTCCTCCCTGGCCACTGATAGAGCCGGAAGGAGGTTTGAAGTTTCCCCTCTGTCATCCTCAATAACTATCGGCGGATTCTCGGCTGGAGGTTCTAGCTGGATCATCATTCCAACCATATCCTGGAACAAGAGCGCCATCTACTTCATGTTGGCGGCTTGCTCAGCAGCTTGTTTGTCTTTTTTTTTTAAGCACCCTTCGCAGGAACTCCGTATCGGTCTCCTGCTCTTGACGCTGTTCAGTTGCTGGATCCAAACTTTCTTTCTGTCCGGTGAGTGCCGCTATCTTGGTTAGCATTTCTTGGAGCATTTGTTGTTTCTCCCGAGCTTTTGAAAACGACCGAGTTTGCGGTCGATAACTTATGGAAGAACGACTTTCATCTTTCTCGGAGCCATATAGACCGTATGCACGATCATGCCCCCAGACTTAGGGTGTTTGGGTCCAACGCCTTTGGAATTTTCCGTAGGCGGTGGGATGTTCTCCAGCCTCACCCTTTTGTGGGAGGTTGAAGTTGAAGGAGCCGTTATGACAGGCACCTCTGTAGAAGAAACCCCTCTCTCTATGACGGCGGGATGATCTTTTTTTTGCTGAGCCTTCGATTTCTTCGGTCGGCGGGAGTAGTTTTCGTCGATCACAGAGTTCTGGACTTTTCGCCAGATTCTGTGAATTTGGGAGGAGAGCCACTGATGGGGCCGCTCCTGCTTTTCATACACAGGGACCTCAACAAGAGGAGGTGATTTCTCAGTACCGCTGTGGGGGAGTTTTCGCACACCCTCTTCAGCGGTTCAAAGTTGTTTCCGGTTGGAACAACAGCATCAACTTCTACCATGGGAGCTGGTGGGGTAAGTCCAGAGGGGGAGTTGCCCCCAGCTTTCCTCACCCGGTGCCAGTAAGGACATCGAGCATGTCTTGCAGAGGGAACCGTCTTGGTTTCGGAAGCGGTTGCGGCCTGCCTCTGGTTTTGTTGAGGAGCTCCAGCAGTTGCTAGGCTGTTAAAGACCGGCGTCCTTGGCAAGATTTGATTGGAGACGGTCAGCCTCTCGAAGACCGTTCACTTGACTGATAAAGCACTTTTGACAGCTTCATTACCCCTTTCGGGAATCACGGGCTTCTTTATGGGCCCGCTTGAGCTTTGGCTCAGCCTACTAAAGACTGATAGCCCCTTTTTGGATGGCTTATTGAGAGGAGCCGTTGTGGTCATCAGTCGGTAGAAGACCGACTTTTAAGGAACATCGGGTTGCGGCATTGAGGCACCGACGCTCATTGGTGGGAGCATGGTCCCGAAGAACAATCCAGTAGTGGCTTCTGTTACTTTCCCCACCGGCATTGAAAAAATGGAGGCCGCGTTGGTCCCATAAGTCACTCGTTCAGTTAGGGTGGAGCGGGAGTTGCTATTGCAAGTTATGCAGCGGGAAGCCATTGATTTTTCTTCTTCTTCACAGGAGCAAGACACTAAATCTTAGTATCTTGAATCCAAGGGCAACCATAGAAAACCACGATTTTGTTCGCGAACACGACACACGAAGTGTCGAGTGGAAAGAGGAAAAGGTCCCACCGGGCGTGCCAGAATCTGTTCTCCGCCGAAAGACGGACCAGGACGTTGGGATGTCTTGCTTGAATCCTGGGGCAGATGATATTTGGATTTATCCGTCAACCTCTCCGAAGATTCCAAGTTGATTTATGGCACCGTATATCGGAGGTTTGGACGGATGCGGCCGTTGTAGCAGACTTTATCAGATCCCCCTCGTTTGTGAGGTTTTTTTTTATTGTGGGGACGCTCTTCCATGCAGGCGCAAGCCCCTACAGTTAATTACATTAACGCATCGCGATAACCACTTTCTCCTATTCTGGAGGTTCACTTCATATCGTGTAATGTTTGTTTTATTTTGGTTGCTCGTGGATTGTATACGGAGACTATTTTATGTTGTCGCCCGTAGGGCGTGGATTAGTCCAAATCCGTATATTTTTAGATTTAGGTTTGGTCTGATTTAAGGATCGTTAATCTGGTTTGAGATTAAGATCAACTTAAACATATGAGCATTTGGGCTCGATTATTTTAGTTTAAGGACATCACGGTCCATTATCGCCATGTTTGAGGTGAAATGTTAGTTTAAGGACGTTTCGGTCCTTTGTCGCCGTATTTGGGAGCGAATATTAGTTTAAGGACATTTTGGTCCATCATTCAGCCTGTGCGCAGGTTTATTTATTACGTGGCAGAGTGAACAAGGAATGTGCCCAATTTGGGGCACGATCCGATTTGAGGCGTGCACGTCAGTTTGGAAGTGCATCAACGAAAGAAGTTGTTGGTCATCGGGACTTGCCGCCTCTCTGAAGATGTTGAGGAATTACAATGACATATATCAAAGGTGTGAAGAGATGTACCTTCGAACCAAATCCCGTATTTGAGGGAAAGGGTGTGATGGACCTAAGAATCGTCAGTCATATTTGAGACTACGATTAACTTAGGAGACATTAGATGAATATTATTTTGGATATCATCGATGGGAGATCATTAGTCATGTTTGAGACTAAGATCAGTTTGGATATCGATTTGGATATCATAAATATATGCTTAGCCAATTTGGGCTAAAAATTGTTTTGTTTGGTTTAAGGACCGTTAATCTAATTTGAGATTAAGATCAACTTAAACATATGAGTATTTGGGCTCAATTTATTGTTAACTAAGGATACGTTAGTCTTATTTGAGACTAAAATCAACTTAGCAACATTTAAGGATCATCAAATTTTAGTTGAGATCCAACAACAGAGCATTTGGACTCAGTTGCAAGACTTTAGCAACTTAGCTAATTTGGGCTTTAGTTAGCTTAGTCTTTCCCTTTTTTTTGAAAAAGTGCTAAGCACTAGCTTGGGCTCTGTTTATTCAGTCCCTCTTTTTTTATACAAAAAGTGCTGTGCACTTATACGAGTTCTGACGCCCACATATAAACATATGGAGCTTTTAGTCATGGGCATTACCTAATAAGTGTTGAGAACTTTACTCATTTTGTCTTTATATGGAGTGCTAGACGCTCTTTATGGTGTTCACGTAGGGAATACGTGAGGCGCTGAGCGCTGCCCAATGAGTGTTGAATACTCAGCTATTTGGCTCTCTCTTTTTCTTATGGAGTGTTGGTCACTTTATGATGCCCTCGTGATTTTCATATGCGGCGTCGTGTGCTGCCCGATGAGTTCTAAGCACTCTTCTTTTTTGTGGCGCCTAAGTGAGGAGTACATGAGGCGCTAGGCGCTTTTAGAGGCGTCCACGTGGGAAGCCCGTTGGGCGCTGAGCTCCTTTCTCCTCTGTTGATGGCATTTTTGCCCATTAATGATCACCAGGATCTTTGTTTTGAAGATCTAGGATCAAGCTTCATTTTTAAGAACTAAGTTCTTTTGTAAGAACTAGGTTTCTCTTGTATACTTTTGTTTTTAAGGAACTCAATTTCTGGTTCTTTTCTGAATCTTTGATTCTCAAGAACAGATTCATCCCAATGAGAATTAAATTCTCAACTTGTGGGAGACTTGCCTCATGAATCTCAGATCCAGAGAAAGAACTAAGTTCTTTTAAAAGGGTTAAAACCTTCAATAGGTAAATGAGATATTTTGATCTTTATTTTTTATTTACCTAAGGTTTTTGAGGAGGGAGATCTTCTTCCTTGAGAATTCAATTCTCTGTTTCTTTTGACGCTTTTTGTCTCTTTTTTTAGAAGTTTAGGGGGGTTCCTCTCTTTCAGACATGAAGTCTTGGGTCCTTTATATAGTAGAAGCAATTTGTTAATTAGTTTTGAGGAAATCTCTCATTGAGATATTCCAATTGATTTGGAGAATTTTACCCACCATTGGATATTTGATCCAAGGGTTTCTGTTTTATAGAACATATCTTCTTTTTGTTTTTTTAAACAAGATTGGGGAAATATTTTCCCATATGCAGAGTTTTGTTCCGTGAAATGATGATTTTTAATCAACATTGGATTTTTAATCCAAGGGTTCTCTGTTTTACAGAGGGCAATCATTCTTGTTTAGAAAGATTGAGAGAATATATCCCAAAATACAATTTTATTCTATGATCCAACCGAAGGTATCTTTCTCATTTCTTTAGAAAGATTTGGGGAATGTTTTCTCCCAACAAAATTTAATTCTGCATTTTTGATGATTTATCATTTCCGTTGGATCTTTGATGCAACGGCTCTGTTTAACAGAGAGTAGAATTTAATTCCACATGGGTGCCGGTGCTTACGTGTTGTACATGTGAGGCGCCACCTGAGAGTTTTATCTCTTATTTAATAGATTCTTTTGCGCTCTGCACACTGGCGCCCGCGTGAGAAGCACGTGCGATGCTATATGAGAGTTTTAACTCTTATTTAATTTAATAGATTTTTTTGTGCTTTACACACTGGCGCCGGCGTGAGGAGCACGTGCTATGCTATATGAGAGTTTTAACTCTTATTTAATTTAATAGATTCTTTTGTACTTTACACACTGGTGCCCGTGTGAGGAACACGTGATGCGCCATCATAGGATTTAATCCTATAAGATTGGCTCTGGCGCTGGTGCCCTTGTGGAGGCACGTGAGGTGCTGCCTCATTAATTTTGAACAGAGCTTTGCTCTTTTATTAGGGTAAACATACATCTCTTAAGACGTTGAGAAATTACAATGACGTATATCAGAGGTGTGCAAAGAAATACTCTTGAATCAAATCCCGTATTTAAGGAAAAAGATCATGGTGGATCTAAGAATCGTTAGTCTTATATAAGACTAAGATTAAGTTAGAAGATATGGGATGAAGATCATTAGTCGTATATAGGACTAAGACCAGTTTGGAAATCATGAGCATATAGGTTTGGTTGATTCAAAAGCAAAAAGGAAGCTTAAGTTTCACAGACTTAGCCAATTTGGGGCTAAGATTGGGTTTTTATACTACCCAGCAGTGCTAAGCATTCGGATATATAGCGCTCATGTATGTTTCACGTGAGGCGCTGACAAAGTGCTAAGTACTAATCTTTTTTGGTGCTCACGTGTGTTTCACGTGAGGCGCTCAGCTTTGGGCGCTCACATGTGTTGCATGTGAGGCGTTCAGCTTTAGGCGCTTACGTATGTTTCACGTGAGACACTGAGCTTTTAGCTTCTTTTGAGTGCTCATGTGTGTTTCACATGAGATGCTGAGTTTTGGCGCTCACGTGTGTTTCACATGAGACATTGTCTTCTTAGAAATTTAATCTTTATTGATATTTTCAGAGAGATTAAACATCTGTTAATGGTATTTTGACCATTAATAATCACCAAGATCACTATTTTGAAGATCTGGAATCAGGTTCTTTAAGAACTAAGTTCTTGATTATGAAGGAACTAAGTTTCTAGAGTATTATGAACTCCATCTTTTTCATATTCTTCTTTCTATGTTCTTCCCTAAATTTTTGATTCTCAAGAACAAGATTTTCCTGATGAGAATTAAATTATCAACTTGTGGGAGATTTGTCTTGCGAATCTCAGAACCAGAGAAAGAACTAAATTCTGTGAGAAGGGTTAAACCCTTATATATGATATGATAAGTAAAAGAGATATTTTGATATCTTCTTTTTTCTTTACCTAGGGTTTGAGGAGAAAGACGATCTTTCTTCTTTATTGAGAATTAAATTCTCTGCTTTTTGTGGAACCTTTTTGGAGAGCCTTATGTAATTTTTACAGAAGCGCTTATAGGGGGTTCTCCCAACTTTTTTTTCGTCCCCGAGACATGAAATCTCAGGTCTTTTACATAAGCATGGCAAAATGTTGACCAGTTTTCAGAAAATCTCATATTGAGAGATTCTAACTGATTTAATTGATCTCAAAGATTATTTGGGGAATTTTATCCACCGTTGGAATTTTGATCCAGTGATTCCTGTTTCATAGAATATATTTTCTTGTTTTTAATAAGATTGGGAAAATATTTTTCCATATATAGAATTTTATTCTATTAAACGGTGATTTTTAATCACCATTGGATTTTTGATCCACAGGTTCTCTGTTTAACAAAGTATATCTTTTTTGTTTAGAAAGATTAAGGAAATATATTCCCAAAATAGAATTTAATTCTGTCATTAGATCTTTGATCCAATAGCTCTCTGTTTAACAGAGAATATTTTCTCATTTAGAAAGATCAGAGAGATATTTTCTTCTAATTGAATTTAATTCTATCATTTGATTATTTTTAATCACCATTGGATCTTTAATGCAACAGCTCTGTTTAACAGAGAATATTCCTAGATTTTAAGGAAATATTCCCATGTAGAATTTAATTCTACCCGCTTTAATTCTTAAGAATTTAATTATTACATATAAACAGGCATACACGTACTTTGCACGCCGGCGCTCAAGCGTGTATTACGTGAGGCGCTGCCATAGGATTTAATCCTATGAGAGATTGGCACCGGTGCTCATGTGTCTTTCACGTAAGGCGCCGCCTGATTGTGTTTATTTAAACAAAGAGTAATTTTTTATGAGGGAACAAATACCCTCCACCGTTGTTCTCACGTGGCTTGCACATGAGTGCAACGGTGTGCAGTTTTGAGCCATCCGATCTGTCTTAGGATACGGAGAATCTGAACCGACCCCCATCCCTTTAAATAGGGCTTCAAACCCTGGGTGACCGCTGCGCTTTTGATTGATTTGAAAAAGTGTTTTGTAAATAACCGCAATTAAAACGGTGTTGCAAGTAGCCAGCCGCGATGAGTACGGGCTGTCCGCAGGAAAACGTGAATTCTTTTCTTATTTTAGACGAGTTGAAAAAAAAGATGGGTTATTGTTGTTATTCTATTTTGAGACGGATATAAAATTTATAATAAAAAAGCTTGTAGGGTTCAGAGGACTAAGTAGTTAATGGATGAATGTTTAAAAACGACTCTTTTTATTCTTTAATAGTTTAAAAGTAGAGAGATAGCGATGAATGTGGATTAGGGTTTTTAGAGAGGATTAGGGTTTCCTACTACTAACCCTTGGCCTTCAATTGATCTCTATTCTTGTCAAGCCCTTAAAAAAACAAGTGTTTAACCAATCACAAATCGTGGTCGTGACTATCAATAAATTGATAGCGCGCCAAATAAGAAGGTTAACATTTATTTTGCTAAAATTTATAAACACTAAAACGTTAAAAAGAAGTTAAAAGATTTTTTCATCCATTATTCTACCCTATCCTACAAACCCTAGCAAGTATGGAATTACTCGCTCATGGTTAATAGTGATTTAGAAGAGAGGTTGAAAATGAATGAAACCAAATTTAAGATGCAGAAAAGTAATGCGGAAAAGTAAATGCAAAATGAATTAAAACAAAAACTACATTTATTAATCAACTATTGCATTATAACTATTCTCCTTAGAAAGTAGATTACAAGAACCTTAGTTTTGCTCTAGATCTCTCTCTATATGGAGGTAGATGAAGTGATGTGGAATGAATTCAAATGCATAGCTCCTGGTCCTTTATATAGTCTTTGAAACCAGAAACCCTAGATTCTATACGAGTGTAAATGTAGTTACAATTATATCCATAAAATCTCATATCCAATAGCTACCAAAGAGCCGTGGTTCCACCGCATGATGCTACGTATGGCCGCGGTTCCGCCCCATCCTAGTGGAATTGGGTTTTGAGATTTTTTCTGGTTTTTTGTGTTGATATTTGGAGATCCTCTTAATATATAGATTCTGAAAATATTGCTCTGAGTCTCTGCCGTTGCTAGATTTCTCGATTTACTTCTAAAATTTGGCAGATTCGGTTTCGCTATCCCGATTTGACTTGAATTTCAGACCTGAGCTAATACCAGCACAATATCTCAAATCAAATTGTTAGTAGCATTTGGTATTTTTGAGATATTATTCCAACCATTTATATGATATAATATCTTAAGAATATTGATATGATATGCATATTTTAATTACTAATATTTCATTTAAATATTATATGCATATATTTTCCTTTATTATATTAATTATAAATGAAGAAACATATGATAATATTATTTTTACAAATAAACCCATATATGTTCTTTATTTATAATTAACACCTTTTAGCAGTTAATAATAGTGGGAAAAATGTTCATATAAATGTGCACTATTTTTGACCAATCAAATACCCACAAACTTATCTTTGATTATCCCGAGCAAACTATTTATTAAAAGGAAAAAGTAAAAACCTCGCACACTTTCGTAGGCAACACGATTGCACTGAGTACGTGCAACAAGCCTTTAAATTTGTAGGTGTGCCTGGTAGGAGGAGTGTTGTCTTCTGAGGGTTTTCAGTGGATTTCACTCATAAAATCTCATAATAAAAGAAAGAAAATGAAAGTTACATACAAAGATAAGGAACATACAAAAAAAAGAACCTGAAAGTAAGAGATTTAAACTACACTAGCTTTTTAGTTGTCATGAGCCCTATCTCAATAGTCTTGAAATCACATCATCCCTCAATAAAACATCGTCTTTAGTCTTCCTCCCTCTCTTTCTTCCAAACATCGATTATATACCCCTACGTGTGTGTAAAAAATATCCCTACACTTAGAGAATTCAATTCAAGCTATCATACTCAGTCCATCTTCTTTAGTACATTTTAGTCGGTGAACGTTTTTAGATAGAATTGCTCACACATTCTTCATGCGACCGTTAATACTTCTTGAGGTATTAATCAACCGATTACCAAACGTGCTCATTTATTGAAGCGTAATTAGCAATATCCTAGTCTTGCAACACCTAAGGCTTAGCAGTGACTCCCAAACCAGTTGGTCTAAGGCACTAGGTGATGAGACACCCTCGCAATATTTTTTTATGCTGCCTTAAGTAATTACAAAACCAGTGTTCATTTTTCTTCACCATTTATTTTTTATGTGTCATTTATATTTTTGTTTATATATTTTTTCCTACATACTAAAGCTTTTAAACAAGAGTATTTCAAGGTATTCTCTACTATCCCAAGTTTCAAGATGTGTGCAAGTGCGTATAGTAGGGTATCAACGTTCAGATGTTTGGACTCAAGAATAGAGACTATTTTTCAGACCTATTTCTATCCACAGATTAGTAATTCCTTTCATCTTACTAACCCTTGGGACAACAGCTCATGACTACCTATTACTAGTTTTGTTTTAAAATATCTAATTTTCTTGCTTTTCTCAAATCTCTTCCTATCTTTTATATGTATTTTTCACTTTCTAACTTTTAATTCCAAAAAATTTTCATTCATATTTATTTTTCATATATAGTGCCTAGTGCCAAATGATATTTCAGTAAATACAAACCTCCCCCCAAACCTGTTTGCAGCGGTGTCCTCATTGATGTTATTCTTTGATCGCATAAATCTGTAGACTTAGGAGGAAAATAATAGGGACAAATGCTAGTTAAATGAAAAACCACCCCCAAACTTGTTCTTTAGTACGCACAGATATTTAGTTATTTTTTTACTCGCCTCCATTCTTAGATGAAATAGTGTTACCGAAACATGGAGGTGAGGCGGAGAAAAGTTAGTTGTGATAAAGCGGCTCCTGTAGGAACAGGAGCTCCTCTGATAGGTCAGCGGAAAACTACAGTTTTAATCTATACCCATTTACTTTAAAAATAGAACCGTTTTTAACATTTTCTATATCCACTGCACTGTGCAGGTATACATACCGCATTATAAAAGGTCCTTTCCAAAGAGATCTTAGCTTGCCCGGATGAAGATGGAGACGGGAATCGTAAAGAAGGACTTGTTGTCCCGGTGTGAAAGTTTTTCACGAAAGGTTTTTATCGTGGAATACATTTGTCCGGTTCTTTACTATAACCGCATGATTGTAAACTTCATCGCGAAGTTCGCTTAGCTCATTTAATTGCAGTTTCCGATAGCTGCTGGCTTGATCAAAATCACAGTTAAGCTCTTTAATAGCCCACATTGCTTTATTTTCGATCTTAACCAAAAAGTGGCAAGCCTTCCCAAATACTAGTCGGTATGGAGACATACCAAGATCGGTCTTATAGGCGGTACGAAATGCCTAAAGAGCATCTGTCAATTTGGTAGACCAATCTTTACGGTTCTTAGAAACCGTTTTCTCCAGAATGTGTTTGACATGTCTATTAGAGATCTCAGCTTGCCCGCTCGTTTGGAGATGATAGGGTATAGAAAACTTGTGGTTGATTGAATATTTCCACATCAAAGTCTCGAAAGACCGATTACAGAAATGCATCTCATTGTCGCTAATTATAGCGCGAGGGTGTCCGAATCGCGAAAAGATATTTTCTTTAAGGAACTTAACAACAACCTTGTTGTCATTAGTGCGACATGGTACCGCTTCCACCCATTTAGAGACATAATCAACTGCTAATAAGATGTATAAATTCCCAAAAGAGTTGGGAAATGTGCTCATAAAATCAATTCCCTAAACATCAAATATCTCCACAACCAAGATAGGTTGGAGCGCCATCTCATTTCCCCGTGAAATCCGACCCATGTGTTGACACCGTTAATAAGTTTTGCAATAATCATATGCATCTTTAAATAACGTTGGCCAATAAAAGCCATATTGCAAAACTTTCTCTGCCGTTTTTCTTGGACCAAAGTGACCGCCACATGCCTGATCATGGCAGAAAGACAATACACTCTTGAATTCATTATTAGGGACATATCAGCGAATGATTTGATCGGGACAATACTTAAACAAATAAGGTTCATCCCAGTAAAAATGTTTTAGTTGGGATAAAAATCGGTGATTGTCTTGTTTTAACCGTTCGCTGGGTAGAAGTCTTGTTGCTAAATAATTCACAATATCCGCGAACCAAGATTCGCAGGATATGGTCAAGAGCTGTTCGTCTGGAAAGGAATCGTTTATAGGTAAGGTCAACGTTGGCGAAGAAGAAAGGCATGAAAGTTGGTCGGCTATGACGTTTTCACATCCACTCTTGTCTTGTATTAAAAGATCAAACTCTTATAACAGAAGGATCCAACGTATTGGCCTGTATTTAGCATCCTTCTTTGATAAAAGATATCTTAAGGCGGAATGATCAGTGTAAACTACAACTGGAGAGCCAATTAAGCAGGGCCTGAATTTTTCTAATGCAAATACAACTGCCAAGAGTTCTTTCTCGGTAGTTGTATAATTCATTTAGGCATCGTTCAAGGTCCTACTTGCATAGTGAATTACATGTGGCATCTTATCAATGTACTGTCCTAAGACTGCACCAATAGAAAAATCGGATGCATCACACATAAGCTCGAAAGGGTGATTTCAGTCCGGAGATGACAGAACGGGGGCTGTAGTGAGGGAAATTTTAAGCGATTCAAAAGCTGCCATGCAATCCGAGTCGAAGGGAAATGTTGTATTCTTGGCCAAAAGAAGAGTTAAGAGTCCAGCAATTTTGCTAAATTCCTTAATGAATCGCCTATAAAATCCTGCATGACCATGAAAGGATCGTATATCTTTGATGCATTTAGGAGGAGGAATGTTGGAAATGACATCTATTTTAGCTTTGTCTACCTCAATGTTTTTTCGTGAAATGCTATGCTCTAGGACAATACCTTCTTGGACCATGAAATGACATTTTCCCAATTGAAAGTTAAATTCTTATCGTTACAACAGGTAAGAACATCGTCAAGATGACGTAGACATTCATCAGAAGAGTCCCCAAATATGGAGAAATCGTCCATAAATATCTCCAGAAAATTCTCGACCATGTCCCAGAATATCCCCATCATACACCGCTAAAATGTAGCGGGAGCATTGCATAACCCAAAGGGCATGTGTTTATAGGAAAAAGTACTGAAAGGACAAGTAAAAGTTGTCTTATCTTGATCCCTTTTTACGATGGGAATCTGGTTATAGCCGGAGTATCCATACAAGAAACAGCAGTACTCATGCCCGGCTAATCGTTCCAATATCTGGTCAATGAAAGGTAGAAGGAAGTGATCTTTTCTCTTTGCGGCATTGAGTTTTCTATAATCAATACATACCCGCCACCCAGTTTGGGTGAATGTTTGGATCAACTCATTAGCCTCATCAGTTATGACCGTGATGCCAGACTTTTTAGGGACCACATGAATAGGACTTACCCATTGGCTATCAGATATTGGGTAAATTATACCATTATCTAGGCATTTGACAATTTCTTACTTTAACGCCTCTTTCATGAAGGGATTCAACTGTCTTTGGGGGTCTCGCGCTGGTTTGGCTTCATCCATCAAATATATATGATATTCAACAATTAAGGGACTAATCCCTTTAATGTCCGCCATTGTCCAACCAAAAGCTTACCGATTAGATCTCAAGACTGACAAAAGAGCTCTCTCTTGCTCTAAAACTAGAGAAGCTGATATAATAACGGGTAAAGACTCATTCTTATATAAATATGCATATTTAAGATGAGAAGGTAGTGGCTTGAGATCTAGTGTCGGTGGAGTGGCGATAGAAGGTAGGGTAAGAGAATGATACTCGGACTCCATCAGAGGTTCATAACTAGAGTAAGAGATTGACTCGGATAGATCAACTAACTTATGTGGCAAGTCAAAGGATTCAAACTCGGTGGTGGACTTGTCATAAGGGTACTCACTTGTATAATAATTTGCTAGATCAAACAATGACGCACTAGTGGCATCGAGATCATTATCGCAAAGTTTCTCAACTTCGCAACTGTCGGAAGCTATCTCACAGAACATATATCAATTAGTTAAGTAGAAGGATCGGAGGGATGACTTCCTATCCTGAAAATGTTAAGCTCAATTGTCATCTTTCCGTAGGATAGGTTCATAGAACCACTACGACAATTGATTACAGTATTGGATGTTGCTAGAAAAGGGCGACCAAGAATCACCGGGATTTGGTTCCGTGGGTTTGCCACAGGTTGTGTATCTAAAAATATAAAGTCCACAGGGAATATAAATTCCCCGACTTTGATTAACACGTCCTCTAGCTCACCCTCAGGATGGGTGATAGATCGATCGGCCATCTGGAGAGCGCAGTGCGCAGATTTCAACTCTCCAATGCCTAATTGCTCATAAACAGAATACGAGAGCAAGTTAACACTAGCACATAGATCAACTAAAGCATGATTGATGTTTTTACCCCCAATAGTTATAGATATTGTAGGGAAACTGGGGTCATTACGTTTCTTAGACAAATGTTGGGTCAAAGCAGTGCTCACATTACTCGCTAAGAAAACCTTTTTAGGCACTTGAGTTTTTATCTTCCTAATGCACAAGTCCTTAAGAGTTTTGGCATAGGACGGAACTTGTTGGATAACATCTAAGAGAGGAATATTTATATTAACTTGCTTAAACATTTTCACAATCTTCTCCATCTGTGGAGTTGGTTTGTTGGGCCTTAACCGATTTGGAAAAGGTGCTTTATCAATAGGGGTTGGGTCGAACATTTGAGGAGAAGGTTGTGGGGATGTAATGGATCCCAAAATTAGATTTGGGATAGTCTGGGATGGTAGTTTGTTCAAGGAAGTAGGATGAGAGTTCGAGCCTGGTGAAGAACGGAGAATAGGCTCAGAAGAAGATGGGGGACTAGACGAAGAAGGAGTAGAAGTAGTAGCCGGGGTTTGATCTGACTCATCATCATCATCAACTTTTTCACCTACATTCTTGTTTAGCACTCTTTTCGATCTCAACGTAGTTACGGCACTCACGTTATGATTTTGTAGATTAAGGACGATATTTGCGCTTTGTGAGTGGACGAGATTTTGTAGAGGTTGAGATAGAAGTCTCCTTTTCGCTCTCTCACTCATCGCAGCATTTAACTGTGCAATTTGTGCTACGATTGATTTTATGATTTCACCGTAGGAAGCAGTGTTTTGCACTAACGTTTGGATGGAAGACGTTAAATTAGTCGTCGTTTGTGTGGATTGTTTAATAAATGTTTCTAAACTTCTTTCGAGTGTGAAGATTCTATCGGTACCGGCTGTTGGAATATTCTTCTGTGGTTAGAAAGGATTGTTATAAGGGACAAAATTGTTGGCCGGATTTCAGAAAGATTACGGTTGAAAGGGTTTCTGACTTTGTTGTGGTAGCTATTGTGGCCGTAGGGGAAGATTTTGATAGTTATTTTGGCTTGGGAACTGATTTTGAGTTTGAGTTTGGTTTTGGTTCCAAGAAAAATTAGGATGATTCCTTCATCTCTCATTATGTGTGGAGGAATAAGGACCGTTTCGAGATCGTTGCTGAAAAGCGGCATTAGTTTGTTCTTGACCTTGAGACGGAGGATTCAAAGGACATTTTTCTGTTAAATGTGATAGGTCAAAACAACAATCACACACAGTTTTGGGGAGCGTAACTTGGTTTAGGGAGGCTGAAAAGAATTTTCTTTCCATAGCCTCAAGTTTCTTTTGCATCGTAGCCATTTCGGCTTTCACTGAGATGGAAGCGTTGAGTTGATGGATACCTGCCCTAGATGAAGATGATGTTAGTCTAACGCTCTCCCATTGTAACGTTTGTTCGGCGAGATCTTCCAGAAATTGCCATGATTCTCCATCGTCTTTTGACATGAAATGAAATTGACAGATGGTTTCAAGCATTTGTTTTGTGGCTGGATTGGTACCCTCATACACAATGAGGAAAAGTTGCCATCTATCAATTCCGTGATGAGGGAATTGGACAAGGAGAGCTTTAAACCATTCAAAGCATTTCCGAAATGGTTCGTTGGGAAGTTGGGCAAACTGGTTAATCTCACTCTGAATATGGGCAGTCTTATGATGAGGGTAAAATTTATTAAGGAATGCTTTAATGAGTTCATCCCATTTACCGATAGAATGTGCGGCGGTGCTATAAAGCCACCTTTTTGCGAGATCGCACAAGGTAAAAGGGAGAAGACGTAATCGCAGAGCATTCCCTGAAAGTTGGGTGGTGTTCATCATCGCACATACGTTTTCGAATTTGGTTATAAAAACGTATGCTTCTTCAGATTCAAGCCCGTGAAATTTGAGTACCAAGTTGATGAAGTGGGGTTTAATTTCAAAATTATCTCCATTGGCTGGTGGAAGAGACAGACACATAGGAAGGGGTCCACGTATGGGGTAGCATCTGTCTTGCAGAATGATGCGTGATGGATTTTGCGCACCTACAGGTGGTGGCAAGGTGGTGTCGTTAAAACCTAATGGAGATCCGTCCATCTCGGGAGATATGGTAGGTGGAGGAGAAATAGAAGATGAAGAAGTACCGACTTCAGAGTCGACAGCAAAAACGCGGACTAGACGGGCACTAGAATCCCGTGTCCAGCCAATCATGCACTAAGCTGGTTTAGTGCACGTGGCAGCATGTGATATGTGTGAGAATGATTTTAAGAAGGTTTGTTTTGAAAAAGATGTCAGACGTGAGGCTTGACTCAACAAATTGCAAAATGCACAATCAATCTCTAAAGCTAGGGTCACCTAGGTCAAGACACTAGACCGCTCCTAGACTTCCAAAGGACAAGACGTAGTATCAATTCTCTACTACCTCCTTATCAGTCTTGCAGCCAAGTAAGTGGGAGGTATCCGCTATACGAATCACCAAAATAGTGGGCCTAATTAAGTAACCACTTTCCTCAGTCACACTTGCCTAGACACCATAAGAGAAATGCGGATAAGCAATAGATTACCCACGACCTTCCTCTGTCCTAATTGAGCGCGACAATCCTCAGGGGCTTGGTCTAGATATTTTTTATTAGTGTAAAATGATAGTATGCTCGTTTGTGATTTGTGGGGCCTAGGAAGGGTGATAAAATCCCCACCTAATTTGAATTTGGGTTTATTTCCCCTTAATGTCCAGTTTAAGTATGTAAAACAAACCGAAATCAAAACACGCAAAAAGAATTTATTTATTTTTAAACAAAAACTACCTTTATTAATCAACTATTGCATTACAACTTTTCTCCTTAGAAAGTAGATTACAAGAACCCTAGTTTTGCTCTAGATCTCTCTATATAGAGGTAGATGATGAGATGTGGAATGAATTCAAATGCACAGCTCTCGGTCCGTTATATAGTCTTTGAAATCAGAAACCCTAGATTCCATATGAGAGTAAATGTAGTTACAATCATATCCACAAAATCTCATATCCAATGGCTACCAAAGAGCCGCGGTTCTGCCGCATGATGCCACGTATGGCCACGGTTCCGCCGCATCCTAGTGGAGTTGGGTTTTGAGATTTTTTCTCGCTTTTTGTGTTGATATTTGGAGATTCTATTGATATATAGATTCTTAAAATATTGCTCTGAGTCTCTGTCGTTGCTAGATTTCTCGATTTGCTTCTAAAATTTGGCAGCTTCGGTTTCGCTATTCCGATTTGACTTGGATCTCTTACTTGGTTTTTAGACCCGAGCTAATACGTACACAATATCTCAAATCAAATTGTTAGTAGCATTTAGTATTTTTGAGATATTATTTCAACCATTTATATGATAGAATATCTTAAGAATATGCTTGTGACACCGTTTTGATTGCGGTTATTTATAAAACACTTTTTCAAATCAATCAAATGGCGCCGTTGCTGGGGATCGAACCCAGGTTGTCTGCAGGGAAACGTGAATTCTTTCTTAATTTAGACGAGTTGATAAAAGAGATGGGTGATTGTTATTATTCTATTTTGAGACAGATATAAAATTTATAATAAAAAAGCTTGTAGGGTTCATAGAAATAGTTAATGGATGAATGTTTAAAAATGACTCTTTTTATCTTTTAATAGTTTAAAAGTAGAGAAATAGCGATGAATGTAGATTAGGGTTTTTGGAGGGAATTAGGATTTCCCACTACTAACCCTTGGCCTTCCATTGATCTCTATTCATATCAAGCCCTTAACTAAATAAGTGTTTAACCAATCTCAAATCGTGGTCGTGACTATCAATAAATTGATAGCACGTCCATTAAGAAGATTAACATTTATTTTTCTAATGTTTATAAACACTAAAATGTTAAAAAGAAGTTAAAAGATGTTTTTTGCATCCATTATTCTACCCTATCCTACAAATCCTAGCAAACAAGGAATTACTCGCTCATGATTAATAGTGATTTAGAAGAGAGGTTGAAGATGGATGAAATCATATTTAAGATGCAAAAAAGTAATGCGTAAAATTAATGCAGAAAAGTAATGCGTAAAGTAAATGCGGAAAAGTAAATCCAAAAAAAAATTAAAACAAAAACTATCTTTATTAATCAACTATTGCATTACAACTTTTCTCCTTAGAAAGTAAATTATAAGAACCCTAGTTTTGCTCTAGATCTTTCTCTATATGGAGGTAGATGATGAGAAGTGGAATGAATTCAAATGCACAGCTCTCGGTCCTTTATATAGTCTTTGAAACCGGAAACCCTAGATTCCATATGAGAGTAAATGTAGTTACAATCATATCCACAAAATCTCATATCTAACGGCTACCAAAGAGCCGCGGTTCCACCGCATGATGTTACGTATGGTCGTGGTTCTGCCGCATCCTAGTGGAATTGGGTTTTAAGATTTTTTGTGGCTTTTTGTGTTGATATTTGGAGATCTTCTTGATATATAGATTATAAAAATATTGCTCTGAGTCTCTGCCGTTGCTAGATTTCTTGATTTGCTTCTAAAATTTGGCAGATTCGGTTTCGCTATCCCGATTTGTCTTGGATCTCTTACTTGGATTTCAGACTTGAGCTAATACCTGCACAATATCTCAAATCAAATTGTTAGTAGCATTTGGTATTTTTGAGATATTATACTAACCATTTATATGATATAATATCTTAAGAATATTGATTAGGAATATTTGATATGATATGCATATTTTAATTACTAATATTTTATTTAAATATTATATGCATATATTTTCCCTTATTATATTAATTATAAATGAAGAAACATATGATAATAATATTTTTACAGATAAACCCACATATGTTCTTTATTTACAGTTAACACCTTTTAGCAGTTAATAATTGTAGGGAAAATGTTCATATAAATGTGCACTATTTTTGACTAATCAGCATTCGTCCTTTCTTGTTCCCAGAGAATTTCATTCTCCATTAGAGCTTAGCTCTATTTTCTTGAAGCTTAGTTCTTTACTCTTCTCAGACCTACATTTTAGACCCTTTCTGCCAAAATTTTCTTGGTAAGAGTCTTTTTCCACATAGCTTATCTCTTGTGTTTGGAACATTCCTCTTCAGGAATTTCGGAGTTCAACTTCATTTCGATCACAGAGCATGGCTCTAACATATTCTCTTTGGGATTTATGGTTACAGAACTTGGTTCTGATTTTCTTGAAGATTTGATTTAGCAGAGGTTTGCTATAACAATTTATCATAGAACTTAGTTCTCAATTCAATTTTAGGTCTCCTTTCCTTTATGGATTTTAATTTAACAGAGCCTTGCGCTGACAATTTATCACAGAACTTAGTTTTGATTTTTAGATTTTCTCTTTTTTTTGGAGATTTTCTTGAAATTTTAATTTAACAGAGTTTTTCTCTGAGAATTTTAATATCAAATCCCTTTGGGGATTTTCTTGAAATTTTTGGTATTTTATACTATTTTTCAAAACAGAGTTTGGCTCTGAAAATTTTATTATTATTAAAATCAGGTTTAGAGAATTTTTTTTAGATTTCTTTATGGGACACATGTTCCAATCATTAATGAGTCGCCATCTTTATTCTATGGGACCCTCTAGCTTTTCATACTTAGTGATTCTAGCAATTTTTATTGCTAACTCTCCACCTGGTTTCTTTTCAGTTACCATGGCATCCGGCTCCTTTTTTCCTTATGTTCGCTCGGAAAGCGCTTTCGCTGATGCGCCAACTAATTGTGAGGTCCTCGCTTTAATTCGGGACTACAATCCGGAACGGAAATCCCTTCATTCTTGGGGAGCGTGGTATAGTCAGATCATCCGGGGATGATGCAGCTTTACTTGCGAGGTGCCGTCAGAGCCGATCCCCTCAATTCAGTATACTAACCCTCCGCCGACTGCTTATACCATGGAGGAGATTGACGGGACTGCAGATGGTTATCTTCAACCATCCATGACATTAATACCGGCCCAACTACCGATGGCCCTAGATATTTTAGGGCATCGGATATGTCAGGGAGAGGCGCGGTCGTGGGGTCAGGTCTATACCATAGGAGTGACCCCTCGACATCTGGCAGGTTATCTCGTTTAGGCCCGTTACATCTTATCTGCAAAGAAATCGTTGCTGCTGAAGATCGGGTTGTATCCGACGGTTTACACATCTCTATTCTATTACCACACTCCTCACGTATGGTGGATTAAGTCTTTTTTAGAACAATGGAATATCCCAACCAATACGTTTCTGCTATCGGACAGAAGGTGTCTATTTTGTTGGAGGAATTCTTAGAAATCTCTAGATTACCCGTCAGGGAGGAGCATTATGAAGAGATCCTTTCTCCTGACGAGTATATTTTTGCCACTGAATCGGTTGTCATCGGCTTTACGCCAGAGAATGCTATCCGACACAAATTCCCAAGTTTAATTAAGGTGTTTTTTTAGAGTCGGGGGGTATGGGGTTAGCTTTGCAGATTTTATTGCCCGTTTCCTCTTCCCGGAAGTTTTGTCGAAGAAGGCCGTGAAAAGTTCCAAACTTGATGATTTGTTCTAGTTTGGTCAAGCTGCCATCTGCCGATGCGGACCATAGTTTTAGGGTTTGTTTGTGCATTTTGTGATTTGTCGAGTCAACCCTCAAGTCCCACTTTCAAAGCAAAACAATCCAAATAGAGCTTAAATCTTTCCCTTTTCACCCTCTTTTCTTTTTACCTTCTTATAATGGGTAATCCAAACAGACGAACTCTTGCCGAGCTTTGCAATCCAGAACCAGATATTTCTTGTTTTTGTAATCACTTCGGTATACCATCCGACTCTGCCATGTCTTTGAGAGCGGAAAGAAACAGTTGGACTCCTCACCAAAATTCAACATCGTCTTATGTTGATAATTCATTTAAAGCAAGTAAGGAACCACCTAAACGCATGTCCATCGCTGAGTATATTGCAATGAACGAATCCCATAGTTTCAATCCGGTCAAACCGTTAGGACAACAAACACCATCATTTCCTAAAGAAAGTATTGCTACTCGTTTTGAGGCGTATATGATATATGTTGACAGTCGCCAACCAATCAACCAATCTCACTATTCTTCTTATCACAATGTTAATTCTACTCCTGTCCATTTTCACAACCATTCGATATTTATCAATCCTACTCGACTTTTACACCTTCTCTAGACATTTCTTCTGAACGGTCATTTGGGAGTTTCACCTATCCACAAGAATTTCAATCTTCTACTGAAACCCCTTCACAACCCATGTCTAGTCTTGAACGGTTATTGGAAGAATTTCAGGTAATGTCGTGTGAGATAGAGGAATTGAATGCGTCCATGGCCGATTTCATACAACCCAACAAACGAGCAACTAGTTTCCAACCAGCTCAAAATTTTCCAATGTATGATACGGTAATAAGACAAATTGAGAATTTGAGTAGTGAGAGAGAGCAGTACACCCTTCCAAATCAAACTTCCTCATCCTTAATTGAAATCCACAACTCTAGTTTCACAAATCTATCGAGTACTCCAAATGATTCACCAATTGAAGATAGAATGTTTGATGAGTTGTGCGACTTTGTAGTGTTTCATTTATCCGATTGTGAAGGGTCCATTTCAAGTGAAACAACACCCAATCCTTGTGATCTTTACACCTCCACTCTAGAACCGAAATTGCTTGAAAACCATTCTTTTAGTGAGGTGTCTGAGAATTTTAACTTTCACTTGATTGATGATATTGACGTTGGGGATTTTTGGATGATGAACCCACAGTTTTGGATGAATTTTTCTCACCAATTCATCAGGTCCTTTCACTTCCATGTGAACATCATCTCGAACCATTAACTATTTTTCCCGAACCCCATATGCGTCTGGAAATTGATGATAAATGCACGACCGAAAAGCAGAACGATATTTAGCCTTCATTTCCCACATCTGGTTCAACAATACTCGACACACAAATTCGTTTCATTACCCATTTTCTTTGGTTCTTCTTCTAATCTTCCTTTAATTCTATCTAGTTTTGATAAATCACACTCCGATATTTCGAGTTCGATAATTCTAGAAAGACAATTTGATTTAGACTCTTTTAAGAATAAGGTAGATGAGCTTTTCGAGTCTCCTACCTCCATAATTTTTGACAAATCAAGTGTGTTGAATTCTGGCGCGACACTTATTGACATTGAAATGTTCAATCGGACCATCGATGAAAGTTTCAAAGATATTTTCGCCGACGAACTCGCATTCCTAAACGACGCAAATTTTATGATTAATCAACCTCCACCCGAAGAAGTTGAACCACCACCATTTCTTCTTATCCCATACGAGAATGTGACAATTCTTTCCATACCTACTCATTCAGATTCTCGTTTTCGTTCATTATCACTATTCCATCTCTACCAACCGAGGCGTAAACCCGTTCTATTCCACCCTTTACCCCTCCCCAATTCTTCACGTCTATTGGTGACATGATTTTCTACCAACCAGTGCGTTATATCGATAAAATATTTGAATGGTTGGTGTTGACTTTTGGTGTTTGTAAAACTTTATATTGACCAACAACTTTTGTAGGGTTGCGTATCACCACCATAAGGTTTAGGAAGGCATCACACATGCCATATTGAAAATTTTTGGGGTGCTATGAAACCTTAACCAAGATCATAACTAGAGAATTAGGGTTAACTTTGCATGTAAACAACTTTACATTTAAGAGAGAGGGATTAAAACGTTTGTAGTCCGTTTCTTCGCTTCATAAGCTCCGAGTAGTAGTCCCTTCACTACGATCCATAAACTCCCGGACTCTAGAGAGGGTCCACAAGTCGAATGATCCATGCTTGCTTGAGGACTTCGAAATCCAAGATGATCTATTTTGAGGAAACACGAACTCAAGCTATGACTTCACTAATTATGAATTAGTGAAGCTAACACACTAATCTATATGGCTAGTATAGAAAGGGATGATGAAGTAGGAATTTTGCTCACTTTATTATTTAATTTCCCACTATTTTCTTCTTGATCTTAAAAGCTAGAAAGCAAAATGAGAATGAGGAAGAAGAAGAATGAATGAATGAGATTGAGGTTAGAAATGCAACCATGGGTCAAGTATATCATCCTTAACCATTGCAGAGAGTTAACCATGGCTATGTGTCATGGTTGGGTTAGAAATATCTAGGTCAAAACAAAAAGGGTGGACTTGGTCAATGGTAATCTACAAGCTTCATGAAGCTTCATCCATGACTCATTTCCACAATTTGAATTACTTAGATATTTAAACCCAAACATTACATATAGCATGGTATAATTCTCATACATACATGTTGCATGTATAACCTAGCATGCTACAATATTATATATCACATGTATACTATTTATGTAACAAAAGAAAACAATACAATAAACATAAATCACATATATGTTAAATGGATCACAAGTGAGAATAATAAATATATAAGTGAGCACATAATATATATATATATAGAGAGAGAGAGAATAATGGAGAAAAGATGCCATAGGAGAGAATTCCCTCCTATGGCGTCGAAAAAATTCCCCCTCCACCAATTTTTCCGACGATCGGCCCCCATCATCTTCATCGTCATCATTTAAGATGTGGGTACACCAAATTTCATGTGATTATACAACTTTTTCACCGTTGATTTAGCAATGTAAAAAGTTCTATTGTCGGTAAACCGTTAATTTTGAACCCACTAAATCAACGGTGAAAAAGTTGTAGAATCACATGAAATTTGGTGTACCCACATCTTAAATGATGACGATGAAGATGATGGGGGCCGATCGTCGGAAAAATTGGTGGAGGGGGTATTTTTTCGACGCCATAGGAGGGAATTCCCTCCTATGGCCTCTTTCCTCCATTAATCTCATATATATATATATATATATATATATATATATATATATATATATATTATATAATCGAATCAACACTTGATCCGATAACCTGGCTATATCATATATAACCGGCCGATATCACATATCGTGATAATCGAATACGGTAGTACATACACGTATCAATCTCGATCCCGCACATATCACATACGTGCTCCTACTCCGTTTCGCCTGAGCCAGGAAACCTCTGTGTAGGATTCTAATGACTCGTTAATACGCCAGCAGTAGGTGATGATCATATCAAACACCTACAAGCTGCAAGCGGTCAGCTAAACGTAACAGCCACCCGGGTATTGAGCGACCAGAAGATCAACAAGCAAGCCTGTACATACCTGCGAATCCAATCAGTAACACTACCATACAGTCCGGTCTTTTCGTCTGATATGTCGTATATCCAGTCTAGGGGTGGTAAACGTCAGAACCCATGTAACATTTCAGAAAAATATAAAATATTATTCTTGGAATTTAGTATTAAAATAATATTTTTCCCGAAAACTGCCCGATTTGCGAAATTGGGGTTTTTGAAAAAGGGTATAAATATATACCAATAATTATGAAATAAAATGAAATTAAAATGATTTATTCATTTAAAAATATATTTAAAGGATTTGGCAATTTAAAAATTTATTATATGCAGTTTTTATAAAAAATCCGATTAGTGCACTGCTAATCGCGATTAAGCCAAATCTGTGTTTCTACAGTTTTCATGGTTAGTGCATCATGACATATTTCATTTGGTTACATGTTGTTTTATTTCATTTGGGTTATGTGTGATGGTTTATTGGTGGTGAGAAAAGAAAAAGAAAAGTCAAAAGGGGACATAATGATTAGGGTAGGTATACTTTTGGGGAGAGAGAGAGTGTGTGTGAATAATAATGAGAGAGATGGGGGATGCTGCCATACCCCTTGGCCCATCATTTTCTCCTCCTTCTTCTTCATTCTCCATCCTCACTTCCCTTCTCAAATAACCCTAGATCCATCTCCAAATAATCCCCAAAACCCTACACTCCCTTCACAAAAATTAATTCCCATCTCTTCCTCTACACTTTGAACCGAGCAAAGTAGGATTTTGACGACATTGGGAAGTTAGTGTTGTCTAGAGTGGCCTAAATGAGGTATAACTTTTTTTTTTGTTAGTTTGGTGCGATATCGTAATTTAAGTGTCGTTTTGCGATATCGATAACCTGCTGTGACCCTGAGTGTTCACTGTAAAAACAAATAGTGTGGTAGTATTGTACTCGAGACCCTGAGTGCTCACCTAGGACCCTAACCCTTTGCCATCGGTTATGGCCGGCGACTATGGGGCAAAATCCGGCGACCTCGGGTGGGTAGGTGAGTTAGGGTTTGGGTTTTGTAGGGTAGTTACCTGAAGATGTTTGGAGGTGTTTGGTTCTACTAGGATTTTCTGTAATGGATCTAGGTGAAATCTGGGAATTGTTGTGAGTGTTTGTGTGACCATGGTGACACGTTACCCTGACTTGAACCATAGAATTGAACCCGATGCACAAACTTTAGAATTGATCCGTGTCGGTTTTGTGAGTATTTTGGGTGTGCAGGGAGATCTGGAGCAACCCAAGGAATTTCTGAAAGTCGCAAACAATACCAGAGACCAATTTTAGACCAGAGGAGACCACCATGACAAAACGAGACCCAACTGAGCATGAGGGGCCGGGCTCGCCGGAATTGCTAGGGATTGGGCCGGCCACTTGGTTGTCTGGGGTGTTGGGGTTGGTTTAGTAGCTCAATTACACATTATACATCACCCTACGCTTGTTTGCTTGCCTTTATTTGACCTGAGTCAAAATCTGGGAACACTTGTGTGTGATTTAGGATATGTTTTCCGTATTTTGAATGATGAGTTTTGATATTTGGATTCGTTTTTGGTTGTCGCATGTTTGTACATCGACAACAAGGGTTGTTTGGTTGATTTTGTACGCGTATGCTATATATTCTAACCTACGAGCAAGGCGCGTGCCGTTTTGGATTTTAGAACTTGATTTTAATAGCGTTGCGATATGTGTTGTTATTGTAGGTACCTTCACGTGGATTCCGAGGTGACGGAGTGTGGCGTCAACGACTTTGGCAAGCGAAGACCACGGTGAGTAGATCTATATCTACGGGGGAAGTCGGATGGATAGCGTATAGCACCCCCGCAAAGTCTTTATGGAAACTGATTTATAGAATATGGTTAAGGAAACCAAGATTGGAAACTAGGGTTAGAGTTAAATGATAGCTATGAAACCATATTAGAAACTAGAGGATAGTTAGAAGTGATATGTAACGACTATTATAGGATGACGGAATTTGAGGATGACATGTGACGACATTTCCGTTTATGGTACTATAGGACCAGATAGTCGTCGTAGGTGTGTCATCCGAACCATACATTTTTCTAAACTGAAGAATCGTATGCATCTTTTAAACAGTTACCTTGAGGAACGTTATGGATTTTCAAATGATATATTTTCCTTAAAAACACCGTAAGCCCTATATTCAAAACTACGATTCGCTTCTTTAAAAATCTACTTGTATGGTTCGGGTGTGTATGTTAGATTAGATACTTATACTTAGTAGAGATAGAATGTTTATGTAAACTCGACTTGATGTGAGATATGAACGCGACGAAAGAATATATGATCATATGATGATATGTTGGTATACGGATGTGAGTCGATCGGGATGATTTATACCCTGCCGGTCCCCTGATATGAGATTATTGCGGATGTGACCTGGGACATAGGTACATACATACATACATATATATATACATACATACATACATACATACATACATATATATAGAATGTTGTGAATCATGGATGATAGGCCGTACGTGATATTAGACCGTACCCTCATTTGTCTTATGGGATGATAGGATCCCTATTAGCTTAATGCCGCCGTATGATGACTTTCCGTGCGTGATGAGTTTGACTTGATGTTTGATCCATACCCTTGACTAGAGGCTGCCGTACGATGTATTATATCGTACGCGATGTTGTTAGGCTGGATGTCGATTGATAGATTTACCGACTCGATCATGTTAGATACGTATACCCGTCAGTATTTGCATATGATTACCTTATGCTGCATCCATATTATTCTCATTGCCTTGCTTATACCTGTGATAGTACACCTGCACCATTATCGATGATGCGTATGTTACACGTACACAGATTGTAGGCTCACACATTTCATCATCGATAATTGCCATGTCACTACACAGTAGGATTACTGCATCATGATATGACTTCGCATAACCCGCTTGCACACATACACATTGTATATCCCTATTGGTGCACATATATCTTGATACATTCATATTTGCGCACATACACATTGTATACCCCTATTGGTGTTCTATTGGTGCACATATACATTGATACATTCATATTTGCGCACATACACATTGTATATTCATATTTGTGCACCTATACATTGATACATCCATACTTGAGCATATACATATTGTGCCTACATAGAAAACTGGTTTTATTGGGAAATTGGGAACCGCATGTTATATTTTAAAAACTGGAATCATTTAAAAGAGCGGTTTTCCCTTAATATGTCATATCACTGTTCCATGTTGCATGATATACGGATATGCTTACATCTCTATTATATGTTGCATACGTCATGCTATATGATTTTACGCATTGAGGTATGCTGTTTTCATGAGATTTCTGGATTTGAGAACCGTGGACATTTTGAAAGAGATTATGTGTTGTTTTAAAAACCCGGTTTCTCTTGATATGATATTTCAGTGCGTCCACCATACGTTTTCTCGGTTCTGAGACGTGTGACATGTGAAACCCGATTCGAGGAGGCGGATGAGGCCGATTGCGGGTACATAGTGGACCCGGTATGGTACCCCGTGGCAAGAAAGGGATGCTGTGTATACAGACGGTGAGCTTGGCAGAGGGAATACTACCTACCGGTGATAGTATTTAGGCTCGGCGGATATCCGGAGGATACTGACCGTAGTCGAGAGATGATATGGGCCGATCCAGACTGACGGAGCCCGATATATGAGGATTACGTGCCGATGCTGGGCACGGTTTTCATGATATTTTTTAGTGTCGATGCTAGGCACTCAGGTTCCATGATTTTGATGTGTCGTGAGGGACACCGTTGATTTACATCCTCATACTTTCATGCACACTCTTTTATGATATTTACGTGCATGCAGACATTGATTATATGGGTGGACGAGATCCACATGCATACATACATTGATTATATGGGTGGACGAGATCCACATGCATACATACATTGATTACATGGGTGGACGAGATCCACATGCATACATGCATTGATTATTACTGTTGGAGGTTATCTACATGCTTATAAGCATTGACTATCTTGTTGGAACACATACCGACCCGGTCACCCTAGATATCATAGTATTACCTTTATGATATAGTTGACCTAGGAGTCGTTATTTATTCGATTTCTACTTATTGATATATTTCTATTCATGAGTTGGCAACTCACCCCCGTTGTGCCACAGTTCTTGCAGGTTGACCGCTTGGATCAGTAGCGGTTTCGCTGGCACACAGTTGCATTAGGGTGTTTTGCTTTGGTAGGTGGGACATTTGTATCGTACCCACTCTTGTATTTATATTTCATATTGTATCTAGTTAACTCTATCAATCAATCAAATTTAGTAAATTGTATAAGTAATGAGACTTAGTGGGATTGTGCTTGCGAAACTTAGAGCGAGTGGTTTTTCGCTACTTGTAGTATTTATGTCTTGCTTTCCTTTATCTTTTGTGGTGAACTTCGCCGTTGGGCGTCGTATACTTATTTTTACTGTATTGTGTGGTTGTGATCCGCCGTTTGGCGAAGAGCTAGCTCCCGCTTGGGGATGCCTTTATCATCTTCATGTATTTGTGGTTTTGGATCAAAATATACAAAGGAGGTGCTGCCAAAATCTTTTTAAAAGACGAAAACGTTTTCAAATTAGTAAATTTCACTTGCATCATTCATGTTCCTATTCTATGCATTAAGAAAACTTGATTTCATTAAACCTTTATTTCAAAATCTCACCTCCTTTATTTTTCTTCAGAGGTTTAGATTTCTGGGTTTCAGCTTACTTGAATTCCGTTACGCCTTTAGGCGTTGCGTGATTCAAGTGCTGGTCACGAGCTAATATTTCGGGTCGTGACACCCCAGTAACCGATAAGTCGTGTCGATGTGAAGCTCATAACGGGTCGAGAAACTACTGATAACACTTACCAGTAAATCTCCATATCAGCCCTGGCCAGAGACTTCCAGTTATAGCCAATCGAACACAGCGCAACATCAACTCCCAATACCGACGAAACCCCTCCTATCGCTTATTACCTCCATGTGATTCGGGACTGTACCCAAAAGCCACCGTTTTGCACGCCCTCTTGGACGTGGTAAGGTGGAAATCAAAGCACAGTAGGAATCACATAAGACTCTATGACGATCTCGGGTCTACAGACTAACCTGTACCAGTGTCACCGGAGAACTGCTATCTGAAGATAGGTATAATACCATCTAGGAGTTCTCGGCGAGTCCGTTCAGTGTATCCAGTCTCCACTGATCACCCGTACACCATCTTTGATATCCAACACCAATGGATATGGGATCATCCATCGCCCATCATATGGGTCAAGATGCGTGTACGCTAGTCTACTCTGGGGTATCGATGCCCTGTCTCGATACACCCTCGACTATGAATACTTATAAGATGTACTCGTGGACTACCCTGGCCCCACTAGTATGATCTCATCATAGTCCTAGTAGTCGAGTACATATCCTAAGGGCTTTATCAACATGTGAGAGCAAGACAGTAAACTAATACAAGTCAACATGTTAAGACAAAGTGAAACCAGATAGCATACTATCATGTCGAGCAAGAAAGTCCTCTCTATATATATCCAAGCATCCATTATAATATACATCATATGTACAACAATGGCCTCTAAGGCATATAGATAACTAACAATCACCCACTTGTACTAAGGCCAGCTGTTGTAGTATCTCATACCCAACATCCTGAAGAGTCTCTCAAAATGTATCTGGGGTATGGCCTTCGTGAGTGGATTCGCGGTGTTGTCCTTTGTATCAACTCTCCTGACCTCGATCTCCTGGCGATCAACTATCTCCCGGATCAGGTGATACCGCCTCAGAATATGCCTGGATCGCTGATGGGATCTGGGTTCCTTGGCCAAAGCCACAACTCCATTGTTATCACAATACAGAGGTATTGGATGCTCAATGGACGGAACTACACCAAGTTCGGTGATGAACTTCTTTATCCAGACAGCTTCTTTGGCAGCATCGTTGGCAGTGATGTATTCAGCTTCCATCGTCGAGTCTGCCACGGTTTCCTGTTTGAAACTTTTCCAACAAACTGCCCCTCCATTTAGGGTAAAGACAAATCCAGAGTGCGACTTAGAGTTGTCCTTATCATTCTGGAAGCTCGAATCGGTAAAGGACTCCACCTGGAGTTCTCCGTTACCATACACCAAGAACATCTCCTTAGTCCTTCTCAAGTACTTGAGAATGTTCTTCACAGCTGTCCAGTGATCCTCTCCTGAATCTGCTTGACACCTACTCACTACACTTAATGAGTATGCTATATCGGGTCTGGTACATAGCATTGCGTACATGATAGAGCCTACTGCCAAAGCATAGGGTATCCCTTGCATGCAAGCTCTCTCCAAATTAGTCTTAGGAGACATCTCTTTGGAGAGAGTGAGTCCAGAGATCGTGGGTAAGTTCCCATGCTTGGATTCTTCCATACTAAACCTCTTTAGTATGGTGTTAATGTACCTGGATTGGGACAATCCCAGTATTCATCTAGATCTATCTCTATAGATCTTAATTCCTAAAATGCAGGAGGCATCACCTAGATCTTTCATTGAGAATCTTTGTGATAAGAAGAGCTTGACCAAGTGCAGCATTGGAACATCATTTCCTATCAAGAGTATGTCATCCACATACAATACGAGGAAGACAACCTTACTCTCTGCCACCTTCTTGTATATACAAGGTTCATCTTTGTTTTTGATGAAGTCAAACTCTTTGACTACCACATCAAAACAGATGTTCCAACTCCGCGATGTCTGCTTTAACCCGTAGATGGATTTAAGCAGCTTGCACACCTTCCCGCTGCTCCCACTATCTACGAAGCCCTCTGGCTGAGTCATGTACACGCACTCCTCTAAATCACCATTTAGAAAGGCGGTCTTAACATCCATTTGCCAGATTTCGTAGTCATGGTATGCAACAATAGCAAGTAAGATCCGGATGGACTTAAGCATAGCCACTGGAGAAAAGGTTTCGTCATAATCCACACCTGGCCGTTGACGAAAACCCTTTGCAACAATTCTAGCTTTGAAAGTCTCAACTTTTCCATCTACACCAAGTTTCTTCTTAAAGATCCATTTGCTCCCAATGGGTTTTACCCTTTTAGGAGCAACTTCCAAAGTCCATACTTTGTTGGTGTACATGGATTCCATCTCAGATCGCATTGCTTCCAGCCATTTCACAGAGTCCCCACTCGTGATGGCCTGCTCGAAGATAGTCGGGTCATCATCTTTCATGATACAATTCTCGCTCCCACCATCAAAGAGAAAACCGTAGTATCTCTCAGGTGGATGAGGAACCCTACTAGATCGGCGGAGCGGCGGAGCGGCGGAGCGGCTGAGGTTCGTCGGGAACTACTGAATCCTCTGGTTCCAATAAATCATTAGTCGTAGTTTATGCTGCTGGAACTTCTTCCAGCTCTATCTCTTCGCCACTAATTTCTTTTGCAAGAAATGCCTTTTCCAAAACGGTGGCATATTGAGAAACAAACACTTTTTGTTCCTCAGTGTTGTAGAAAATATATCCTTGTGAATTTTTAGGATATCCCACAAACTTGCAAAGAACTGATCGTGCCTCGAATTTGTCCGGATTTTTCCTTTTGACATAGGCCGGACAACCCCATATCTTAACTCGTTTAAAATATGGTCTCTTCCTACTCCATATCTCATATGGTGTGGTAGGTACAGATTTAGATGGAACTTGATTCAATAGGTATGTTGCTGTCTCCAGCGCATAACCCCAAAAAGAAATATGCAACTTAGCGGAGCTCATCATAGAGCGCACCATATCTAATAGGGTGCGATTCTTCCGTTCCGATACACCGCTGTGCTGTGATGTATAAGGAGGAGTAAGCTGAGAGAGAATCCCATTCTCTTTTAAATAGTTCAGAAACTCATTGCTCAAGTATTCTCCTCCCCGATCAGATCGAAGGATTTTAATACTTTTACCCGTTTGGTTCTCGACTTTGTGTTTATATTCTTTGAATTTCTCAAAATCTTCAGACTTTTGTTTCATCAGGAACACATGTCCGTATCTTGAGAGATCCTCAGTGAATGTAATGAAGTACGAAGAACCATTCCTGGCATGTGCAGACATGGGACCGCATATATCACTATGTATCAGTCCTAAGAGTTCCGTAACTCTTTCTCCGTGTCCACTAAACGGAATTTTGGTCATTTTGCCTTTGAGACATGACTGGCAGGTGTCATAAGATGAAAATTTGAACGGATTCAAATATCCATCTTTATGTAACTTAGGTAGTCGTGTCGCATTGATATGACCTAGTCTAAAATGCCACAAGAAGGATTCGTTCATTTCTGAACTCTTCCTCTTGAGCGTGTATTGTATATTAAGAACTGTGTTTTGATTTAGAACGTATATGCCATTATATAACGAGCCTGATCCAATCAACTTTTGATTTAGGAAGATGTTCAGAATATTATCCTGTATTACAAAATTATATCCTTCTTTACTTAATAAAGAAATTGATATGATGTTGCATATCATGTTCGGTATATAATAGCATTCGTTCAGAATCAATGTATTACCATTGGTAATACAAGGTGATATTCGCCAACTGCTTTGGCTGCAACATTTGCACCATTCCCTACTCTTACGGAATGATCACCCATTCCCAGTTCTTTACCTCTCTTTAGCCCATGCAATATATTGCATATGTGGGATCCTGATTCGGTATCTAATACCCAGGACATAGAGTGAACTGAGAAACAGTTCTCGGTAACTAACACATCTGAAGAAGATGCATCAACATGTTTATTCTTCGTTTGGGTGGCGTGTGAATTCTGGTATTCCCCTATTTCCTGTTCAGTCTTATAAAATTATAAGAAAGAAAGGAACCAATGTTCCCCTGCTCAGTATAACAAGCGGGTTCGGTTAATACATCCATATTATTATCTTGATTAAGGTCTGACATGGAGAGAGAGAGAGAAGAAAACACTTTAGCGTGTGCTCTTGCAAGATTAGATTGGTTATTATCTTATCTAATCAGGATGGCTCCCACTGCTTTTTATCAAATCTTCCTTAAAACCCTAAAAGGTAAGACTAGCCGGGATTAATTACACTTTACAAGTTCGCCAATCTTTCAGCCAGGTCAGTATTGGTACATTGAGGGAGGTTCTCCGTGCTTTCGCACGAACCTAATTAAAATAAACCTCGTTTTCCCATAGGCATAACCCCGTCAACACCTTTCTAGACACCTACTTGATCGGCTAATTGTCATGTGTAAAACTCTCTCAGGAGTAACTCTTACTCGCAGTGGGTATCAGGATCCAACTATCTCATAGGAGGTATCCAATCTCATTGCAAATTTCAACACTTGAAATTCCCGATAATGCTTTTGCCCCTGGCAACTTATGACTTTAACATAGTCAACAAATCATAATTGCCAGCCAAGTTCAACCCATCATTTCCCGATTGAATTAAACCCACCTGCACGACCCTTAACATAGTCAACAAAGTCGTACAACTACTCTAATCTAATCACATTTCATGTTTTAGCAGATAAGCACTAATTAGCTACCGCACACTACGCCTTAACATAGTCAACAAACGTAGCACGAATACTAAGTAGTACTTATCTGAAATAACGGAGGGCTACGCAGGTTTTTTTAGAAAACCATAAGCGTAATGAACTTGATATCGTTGTAGAAACAAGTGATTTTGAAAAGGAATGTTTTTGAGGCTTTTCTAGTTTCGCTAAAGAGGTCACTCCCGGTGAAGGGATCTCGGCTCTTTCCTCATCTAATAAGGTGCAGGGTATTTCATAAATACCGCTGTGCAAAGCAAGAACTATAGAAGCAATCAAAAACTAAACCGTGAGTTTGTAGCATCTGCCAGTTTTGCTAAAGAGTTCACTCCCAGTGAAAGGATCTCAGCTCTTTCCTCATCGAATAAGGTGCAGGGTATATCACATATACCACTATGCAAAGCAAAAACTGTAGCTACCCTTTTTGAAAATTTGATTCTACAGCATCTTTTAGGTTTCTTTTCTTTTCATTAATCTCATTAACGAAATCCCATCATTTATGCTTCGTAAGCATCACAGAAGAAACGAAAACTGTAATATTTAAATATCATATATATAGTATAAGCATTCGTCACAGGAAGTAATATGATCTCATCACAGAACATTGCAGCAGAAGTCAACATATGAAATATTAGATATACTAGGACGTCCGTGTTTTATTTTGAGCCTAGTATAAAACACAGATTCCACGGTTGCGATGAATAGCCAATCCCACATCCCTAGACCCCTACGAGAGCGGCAAGTAACTCTCCCAGTTCTAGGGTTAGGAGACCCGGTCTCGACTCCTCGAGATGGCCTCCCACTGGACCCTAGAACCCGGTTACTTGTGCCCTCCGCCTTGGGTCTATCCTAATGTGGAAAAGTAAATAATATACAATGGTGACATCATCCTCAACCCGGAAGTGCCCCAATAAAAGAATATTACATACAAATGAATTTTACATAAATGAAAAAGAAAACTCCCATCTCACATAAAACCCACGGCTATACAAAACACGATGATCCAATATAACATATCACAGCAACACATAACAACACATGTCATCAACTTAAGTAAATATGCCTATCACAATTGTCGTCGATCTATAGCGACGAAACGGCGATATACCATATATTACACTTACAGTCACAGAAAAAAATGTAAAACTACAATATTTGGAATCCACAATCTCTTTAGACATCGTAAACCTGAAATATCACATATTATGGATTTTATGCCTAACTAAATAAATTCCACATATTGTATCACAACACAGATATCTAGGCGAAGTTACACAATTCGATCGATTCAACGAATTCCCAAAATACCCCAGTGAGATCAACACTTAAGCAGAAAATAAAAATTCCCAGAAGCATGCCCTATCACCTACGGACCGTCGCTGAAGGGCCTGTCCCAAGCCTCTACAGCGGCGCCGCGGAACTGATTAGTAGGGATTTTATAGATCAAAAATATTTACCGCAATCAAGAAAGGCGTCGCATGAAGCTAGCCGGTGAATACGGGTCGGTCCACAGGGATGTGCAATTTTCCTAAGTGTTCTTACGAGCTGATTCCAATGGGTGTTTGGTCTTTTAATTTAATCTTAAAAAAAACTAAGTTGTACGATGGGTAAGAAACTTGCTAGGGTTAGGTCTAAGGTAGGTTTTGGTAAGATTAAATGCCACACCTCTTTCAATGTCCTAAATTAAATATTTTAGAAGTTATAGCAATTATTAGTAAAGGGGATTAGGATGATTGGGAAGAAACAGAGTTCCTTCCTCTAGATCCTTGTCCGTCCTTTCCTACTAATTGCTCTGACCTTCATGGACGCCATGCATGTCCGGTCCTTTATACTACGGTTTCACCGTCACCTCATGGGTGGGGTGCCGTAGGGAGCGGATCATGCATGCATGCATGAAGTTCTAGTTATTATAAATTATTGGGCTTGAAAGAGATGAGAGATATTCATCTCTCAATCCCTCCCTTATTCCTAACCCTAACAAGCGAGGAAGTTACTCGCTCATTAAGAGATCTATTAAAAACATCATATTTATGTGTGTATTTTTAGATCTACCGGATTAATTACCTACTGCAGTTTAAGAGAATGCTACACTAGATTTAACTTAAGGCAAAAGTTTAATTAATCTAAGGCAAGAATTTAATTATCAACTAAGGCAGAAATTAAAATAAGAACTTACAGAAACGATGCTCTTCCCACTGAATTGAATCTGAATTTTATTTCATTGAAAAGAGGCATCCTTATTACAGTATTTTGATTACATATTTATAAGGAAATAGGGAATTAGGGTTACAGGACTCGCACATGTGCGATTACAAAAATACCCCATAAAAATCCCAACCGACGCACCGCCAGGTAAATTTTGCACCGACACGCGCTCTGGACGGCCGCGGAACCGCGGCATTGGTGGGGGTAGGGCAGCGGTTCCGCGGCCCTTTAGTGAGAACACAGTGTGTTTTTTCCAGGGTTTCTTCTCTGCTGTTTGGGCTTCTCATTTATGTGGTTCTTTTATCAATTGGGCTTCTGGGTCTTCTCCAGATCTTCAGTGAAACTTGTAGTGGTCATTTAACTGTTCACTTTGATATTTTTGATCCTGCGTTGCCTTGTACAATTGTGAACTGTTATTTATCTAGGCTTGACTAGGATCCTTCTACTTGTTGGTCAAAAGTCCCTCTTTTGTATCATCTTTTGTCTTTTTCACTGTTTTCGCTCCAAGAACCTGTATCCTGTAATATGCAGCAGACATGCGTCAAAAGCACCTGTTTATTTATAAAACGAATAAGAATGGGGAATATAATAATGCAATATTATGATATGAACAAATACCCCCAAACTTATCTTTTGCTCGTCCTCGAGCAAACTTATTATTTTATTCTCGACAAAACCTAACCGCACTTTCGCAGGGAAACGCGATTGCACTGAGCACGTGAAACAAGCCGTTAAACCTCTAGGTGTCCCTAGTAGGAGGAGTGTTGTCTCTTGAGGGTTTTCAGCGGATACTACCCACAAAATCCTATCAGTTAAGCCCACTAACTTTAATTCTCCAATTAGGTTTAATAACAAGGAATTCTATTATCATTGACTCATAAATTACCACCCATATTCTTCACACTTTCTCATCATTTAACTTAAGATTATATATGTTCGATAGACTCACTCAGCTTTCAGCATTTCTTAAGTTTTCCTTCTAAGGTTCCATCTCCACTTGGGAATTTTTCTATCAACTCTACTAAAGATACAAGTTCTATTCTTCATTCCTTTCTCTTATCTCAACTCTAATCATATATCCCTACGTGTGTGTATAAATCACCCCTACACTTGGAAATTCAAATCAAGCAACCATACTCTTGTCCGTTGTCCAAAGCACCAATTAACTGGTGAATTCACTTCCTTCATACGACTGTTAATACTTCTTGAGGTACCAACAACCGATTACAAGATATGTTTGCATTTTAAAGCGTAATTCCTAGTCTTACAACACCCAAGGCTTTTAGCAGTGACTCCCAAACCAGTTGGTCTAAGGCACAAGGTGATGAAGCACCCTTGCTAAATATTTTTCTATTTTTTGCAGCCTTAAGTAATGACAAAGAACAGTGTTCATTTTTTTTATTCACAATTTTTTATTTTCTTCGTACTAAGGACTTTAGACAAGAGCATTTCAAGGTCTCTTCTACTATTCCAAATTTCAAGGTGCATGATTGTGCAATTTGTAGGGTATACATTTTCAGAGTATAGACTTTAAGCTAGGAATTATTTTTCAAACTTATATTCTAACAAGAATATCAATTTTTCCTTTATTTCAACTTAGCCCAAAAAGTGAACTCAAAATTTGCCTAGTTCTAAATAAACTACAAAGACATATACTTTCTATCGTTAATCTTTAAAGAAGGTTATTTTTAGGATTTTTAATTTACTAGGTCTAAGATCTAGTTGTTCCTGGCCAGTTAACCTATCTGTCAAACTTAAGTTAAATATGGTCAAAATTGAATACAATAATTTTTATAATTTTTGAAATTTTCAATTTTTTATGGGTTTTCAAATAAATATGCAAATGCAAAAATATGTACATATGAATGCGAAGGAAGAAAACGTACCGAGCATACCCCCAAACTTAAACTTGACAGTGTCCTCACTGTCATGATGCGCCAAGAGGGTCAAAATGTCGGCACTCCCCTGTTTATTTATTTTTAATTTTTTTTATTGTTAAAAGAAAAACAAAAATATATACAGAAAAGCCCCCCCAAACTCCAGCGAAACAATGTTAGACATTACTGCCAGACTTTGCACAGACCAAACATCAACACCAACCAGTCGAAAAATTTATCTGTAAAGAGTATCGGTTGGTGGAAGAACATGTTGTACCGATCCAAAAATACTTGGGGAAGATAGAAGTGGTGGTGGGGCAAGTATGGAAGTGAGTAGATATGATGTGGTGATGAATCAAAACGAGAATGGGAATGATCAGCAATCAGTGGAATATTGGCATTCTCGTGGCTTATTAAAAGAAATTGGGATGGTTCAACTTCTAAAGGAGGAGGTTGACTAACCACAATATCCCCAAGATGTTTCTATGGATCCGTTATTGACTTGGCATCATCCATCATATGCATATGATATTCAATTATGAGGGAACTAATCTCCTCGAAGTCCGCCATTGTCCAACCGAAAACTTGCCGCCTATCTTGTAAAACCATTAAAATAGCGTTCTCTTGCTCAAAGGCTAGAGAGGCTGATATTATAATGGGAAAGGTCTCATTCTCACCTATGTAAGCATATTTAAGGTGAGACAGGAAGGGCATGAGCTTGAGTTTCGGAGGCGAAAGAATCATAGGTAAAATTGGGGAATCTACCTCGAACTCGAAGGACTCTAACACAGGTTCGAAATCACTGCAAACAACCGATTCAGATGGTTCAACTAACTCATCCAAAAATTCAAAAGACTCATATTCGGACTATGAGTCTTCATCATCCGAAAAAGTGAAACATTCATAATCAATATCGGTTGTGTTAACTGTGGTAGGCTTAAGGAGGGACGCACTAGTGGCGTCAAAACTGTTCTCATCAAACAAGAAACTTTCAAACTCGCAGTCCTCCTGCGTGATTTCGTGAATAGAGCAAACTTCTCATGTACTAGTATTAGGCACGGGGGGCAGACTTCCTAACTTGTAAATATTGAACTCACTAGACGTCTTCCCGAAGGATAGAGTCATGGAGCCATTGCGACAGTTTATTATGGCATTGGAAGTGGCCAAAAATTGTCGACCGAGAATCACCGGAATTTGGTTCCGTGAGTTAGCAACAGTTTGTGTGTCCATAACAATAAAATCAACAGGGAATATGAACTCCCCAACTTTGATCAACACATCCTCTAGCTCACCCCTTGGATGGGTGATTGATCGATCAGCCATTTGGAGAGTACAGTGAATGGGCTTAAACTCTCCAATGCCTAATTGCTCGTATACAGAATAAGGTAGCAAATTGACACTAGCACCAAGATCTAATAGTGCTCTATTGATGTTCTTGTCCCCAATTGTTATCGAAATAGTAGGACAACCGGGGTCCTTTTGCTTTTCGGGTAAAGAATTGACAAGAGCATCGCTAATAGCACTAGCCACAAAAACTTTCTTTGGTACTTGTGACTTCCTCTTTTTGGTGCATAAGTCCTTTAAGATTTTTGCATATGAAGGAACTTGTTGGATTGCATCCAAAAGAGGGATATTTATGCTAACCTGTTTGAACAGCTCAAAAATCTTCTCCATTTGTGGAGTTGGTTTATTGGATCTCAACCGGTTTGGAAAAGGAGCATTTTGAAATGTTGTTGAGTCCAATTTTTGCGGATCAGATTGTTGAGTTGGAACGGGACCTCGTGTAGATGTGCTCGTGTTGTGAGAAGTGGGTCCGTTCGAGCTAGAAGGAGTAGAGCCTTGTGAATGATGGAGAACAGGCTCTAACGAAGAAGAAGAAGGTGAAGAAGAACCACCGGCAGGGGTGTCATCGTGAATACCCATATTGTTTTGCAACATTTTTCCCGATCTCAACGTGGTCACAGTGTTTACGTTATGAGTTTGATGTTGATATGCAGCATGTGCATGACCGGGATTTGGCAGTGGTTGAGATGAGAGCTTTCCTTTCTCTCGCTCGCTCAATGCTGCATTGAGTTGTGCAATTTGTGCCTCAATAGATTTGATGCTTTGATCATGTGAGGCACTGTTTTGCACCAAAGATTGAATAGAAGTCTCTGGTCTTGCTGTAGACTGTGTAGATTGCTTTAGGAACGCATCTAGACTTCTTTCGAGTGAGCTAACCTTGTCATTGTTAGGTTGAACAAAATTGTTTGGCGCGTAAGAATTACTAGGCACAAAATTGTTCACTTGATTAGGGTAAGGTTGATGTTGGAAAGGTTGTTGAAATTGAGTTTGTGAGGGTGCTTGTTGTTGTTGTAGGGGTTCCTAGGCACACTAATGAGGTCTCACAAGTGATCAAACATGGCCAATTAAAATTTTACAAGTGCCGAGAAACCCTAATACGGATCGTTAACTAGATGTATAGGCGATGCAATGCAAATAAACGAATTTATAGCTAAAGGGAAGGGGCTACAACCTTTGTAGATCCGGTCCTCCACCTCCTAGGCTCCGTGATGAAGTCCCCTCGCTGTCCAAATCGGATCTTGGACTCTAGCATCGGCTTCATCGGAGAAAAGGGCGGGCTAGGTCGTTGACTTCGATGCCGAAGATGATCTACGTCGAGGCAACTCAAGATCAAACTCCAACTTCACCAAGTCATGAAACTTATGAAGAAAACACCCTATACTACTTGGCAAGTGGTAGAGGATGAAGAAATAGGAAGTGGGTTCACTTTAGAATTGGATTTCTCACTCTTTTTCTCAAGTTGCCATTGATGGAGGCAAGTTTTTCTTCATGTTGAAGATGAAGAAGAAGAAGAAAGAATATATGATATCCCTTTTTCAAAAAGAAAATAATATGAATACTTATCATATGGCAATCATGATTAGATGTAGAGAATAGACTATGGTTAGTTGGAATGGTTAGGGTTAAGCATGAGACAAATATGGTGGACTTGTTCAAAGCTTCATGAAGCTTCAACAAGCAAACAAAAAAAGCCACCATATCAATTATCTTTTCCAAAATAAATAAAATAAATAAATGAATAAGTAAATCAAATCAAAACCCTAACCATTACACAACCATGGTTTAATCATACACTTAATCAAGTATGCATGTATCATCAAACATGATACAATCTAGTGCACAAAAAAAAATATCACATATACAATGTGCATATCAAGTGAGAAAATCCATTTAAAGTGAACCAATACTAGTTAATGCAAAGTAATATATCAAATATATAATTATACATTAAATCATTAAATCAACACTTGATTCAATGATCCGGTCATGTCGCATATAACCGACTAGTATCCAATGTATCGACTTATCGAATCAATCCTTGATTCGATAACTAGGTTATATCGCATACAACCATTCGATACATTCATCGCGAGAATGAAATACGGTATCTCATACATGCATTATTCTCGGTCCCGCACATATCTCATATGCGCTCCTATTTCGTTTCGCTTGAGCCAGGAAACCTCTGTGTAGGACTCTAAAGACTCGTCAATACGCCGGCAGCAGGTGATGATCATATCAAACACCCACAAGCCGCAAGCGGTCTGCTAAACGTAACGGCCACCCAGGTATTGAGCGATCAGAAGATCGACGAGCAAGCCCGCTCACACTCCTGTGAATCCAACCAGTAACACTTACCGTACAGTCCGGTCTGTTCGTCTGATATGTCGCATATCTCGCCTAGGGGTGGTAAACGTCAGACCCCAATAGCTTGATAAGTCATGCCGACGTAAGGTCCATAACAATCGTGAAACTACTGATAACTCTTACCAGTATATTACTGCAACCCTGGCCAGGGATTTCCTGTTATGGCCAGGCGTGCACAGCGCAACATCAACCCCCAATACCGGGAGAGACGAATCCCCTCCTATCGCTCATTGCCTCCATGTGAATCGGGACTGTACCCAAAAACCACCTGTTTGCATGACTCAGTAGAGCCGTGGTAGGGTGGAAATCAAAGCACAGTGGGAGACACACAAGATTCTATGACGATCTCGGGTCAACAGACTAAGCTGTACCAGTGTCACCAGAGAACTGCCATCTGACGTGAGGTATAATACCATCTGGGAGTTCTCGGCGAGTCCGTTCAGTATACCCAGTCTCCACCGAGCACCCGCATACCATCTCTGATGTCAAACACCAATGGATATAGGATCATCCATCGCCCATCACATAGGTCGAGAAGATATACGCTAGTCTACTCTGGAATATCGATGCCCCGTCTCGATATTCCCACGACTAGGAACATTGAAGGATGTACTCATGGACTACCCAGGCCCCACTAATATGATCTATATCATAGTCCTGGAAGCCGAGTACACATCCTAAGGGCTTTATCAACATGTAACAGAGAGACATAAAGTATACATGATAAGATAAAGAGCAACCAGATAGCGTACTATCATGTTCAGCAAGAAAGTCCTACTTATATATGTCAAAGCATCCACTATAATATACATCCAATGTACAGTAATGGCCTCTAGGAAATACATATAACTAACAGTTGTTGTGGAGGCGGCCCTTGATAATTGTTATTTCCTTGGAATTGTTGATTTTGGTTCTAAGCGAAATTTGGGTTACTCCTCCACCCCGGATTGTATGTCGAAGAGTATAGATCGTTTCTCTGTCATTGCTGAAAGGCAGCATTGACTTGATCCTGTCCTTGAGTAGATGCATTGTAAGGACACTCTTCGGTGAGATGTGATGGAGCCGAACAACAAACACAAACAGTTCGTGGAGGCACAACAGGGGCAGGAGAAGACGATGAGATTTTTGTCTCAATCACTTCCATCTTTTTCGTAAGAGCAGCCATCTCGGCCTTCATGGCAATCGACATCTCTACTTGATGTATGCCTGCCCTAGATTGACCACTAGAAGAAGATGATGTGGTCTTGGTGCTCTCCCACTGAATTGTCTGTTCACTAAGATCCTTAAGAAACTGCCACGCTTCCTCACTAGATTTGGAAAGAAAGTGACATTGAAAGATGGTTTCTAGCAACTGCTTCGTTGCCGAGTTCAATCCCTCGTATAATGTTTGGCAAAGTTGCCAACTTTCGATCCCATGATAAGGGCATTGAACGAGTAGGTCTTTGAATCTTTCAAAACACTTCCAAAATGGTTTGGAAGGAAGCTGTGAGAATTGTATAATCTCATTACAGATTCTAGCAGTTTTGTGGTGAGGATAGAACTTTTTACGAAAAGCTTTCACAAACTCATCTCAATTTCTAATTGAATGTGATGCGGTGCTGTATAGCCACTTCTCGGCTAGGTCACATAAGGTGAAAGGAATGACCCTTAGCTTTATAGCGTCATCACATAATTGGGTAGTTTTCATCATAGCGCAAACGTTTTGGAATTTATTAATAAAAATATACACATCTTCTGATTCCAAACCATGAAATTTTGGCAGCATATTGATGAAATGTGGTTTTATTTCAAAGTTGTCCCCATTTGCCGGTGGGGGTGAAAAACAGGTAGGTAAAGAAGTGCGGACAGGGTAAAAGAGATCCTGGAGCGCGACTCGTGCGGGCACTTCAACAGGAGGTTGATTCGGGTTATTCGCACCTAACGGAGGTGGAATCATTCCCGTCAGTAAGGTATTGCTGGGGTTGAATCCTGACATGCCTTCGGAGGAAGAATTTGAAGGTGGAGGTAAGAAAGTGGACGGAATTTCGACTTCGGTGTCGAAAGGTTCGTCGGTCGGTACCAACGAAACACGGACTAATCGGGCGTTAGTGTCCCTAGTCCAAAGTGACATACACTAAAGGGGTAGTGTAGTCAGAAAAAAAAATGAAAGACAGAATGTGGAGGTAAGATAACGTCAATGAAAGGAAGTGGTGTAAGTGAGGTGCAAGTTTTCTTTAGCGACAAGTTGCAAGTTTTGAAAAGATTTTTATTTATGTTTTTTTATTTATGTATGTGAGAGCTTTGCAAAGAGATTTTTGAAAAGAGACTTGTGACGCAAATGCGATCAACCACACATGCACAATCAGGCCTAGATCTAGGGTCACCTAGGTCAGCTAGACAGCTCCTAACTAGGGCTAGAAATAGGACCTCAAACCGCCTCTTCACCGCCAATTGCGGCCAGGTAAGTGGGAGGCTCCCCGCTACAAGTAGCGGTCCTAATTAAGTAACCACTTGCCTTGACACACTTGCCAAGACACCGCAAAGTCAGTTAGGAGTGGTCGATGCAAACGCCCGATTAGTCCGTGTTAGTCCTTTGCCAAGACACCCTATGTCTAGTCCTTTGTCTTATTGAGCTCGAAGTCCTTAGGGCTGAGTCTAGTATTTTTTAATTAAGAGTGGTCGATGCAACTGCTTTAAATACTTTCTGGGGTCCTGGGAAGGGTGATGAATTCCCCACCCAATCTGAGTTTGGTCAATAGCCCCTTAAAGTCCGATTAAATAATGAAAAACCGTAAATTCACTTGCAATTAATTTTTTTAAGCGCGGTGCAAAGAAACCTGCAGAAAATCTGTTATTTAGAAAAGGAGAGAAAATTTTTAGCGCAAAGAAGTCCTGCAGAAAATTTCGCAAAAGATATATCGAGGTTGGCAGAGGGGGTTGAATGAAACAAACCGACAAAATTTTAGGCGCTGACGTGGCAGGATCACCGCGGTTCCGCGGTTTAGTGCGCACAATGGCCGCGGTTCTGCTGTTGGGTGGAGGGATCAGGGCTCAGTAAAAATTCTGTTGTTCTGTACTTGCAGTCCCTCTCTGTTCTGATGTACCCTTTCCTGGTTAGCCCTCTATATTTTTCCAGATCCGAGATTCTTTGCTGTTCCTGCAAAATTCAAAAGATAAACCCTTCAAACAGATAAAAATTGATAAAATATTTTTTTACTTTTTCTATTTTCAGATTTTTATTATTTTTAAAATTTATATCAACCCGAAATTACACAAAAGAAATTTTACGCCATCCCCGGCAACGGCGCCATTTGATTAGTAGGGATTTTATAGATCAAAAATATTTACCGCAATCAAGAACGGCGTCGCATGAAGCTAGCCGGTGAATACGGGTCGGTCCACAGGGATGTGTAATTTTCCTAAGTGTTCTTACGAGCTGATTCCAATGGGTGTTTGGTCTTTTAATTTAATCTAAAAAAAAACTAAGTTGTGCGATGGGTAAAAAACTTGCTAGGGTTAGGTCTAAGGTAGGGTTTGGTAAGATTAAATGTCACACCTCTTTCAATGCCCTAAATTAAATCTTTTAGAAGTTATAGCAATTATTAGTAAAGGGGATTAGGATAATTGGAAAGAAACGGAGTTCCTTCCTCTAGATCCTTGTCCGTCCTTTCCTACTAATTGCTCTAACCTTTATGGACGTCATGCATGTCCGGTTCTTTATACTACGGTTTCACCGTCACCTCGTGGGTGGGGTGCCGTAGGAAGCGGATCATGCATGTGTGCATGAAGTTCTAGTTATTAAAAATTATTGGGCTTGAAAGAGATGAGAGATATTCATCTCTCAATCCCTCCCTTATTCATAACCCTAACAAGCGAGAAAGTTACTCGCTCATTAAGGGATCTATTAATAACATCATATTTGTGTGTGTGTTTCTAGATCTACCAGATTAATTACCTACTGCAGTTTAAGATAATGCTACACTAGATTTAACTTAAGGCAAAAGTTTAATTAAATCTAGGGCAAGAATTTAATTATCAACTAAGGCAGAAATTAAAATAAGAACTTACAGAAACGATACTCTTCCTACTGAATTGAATCTGAATTTTATTTCATTGAAAAGAGGCATCCTTATTACAGTATTTTGATTACATATTTATAAGGAAATAGGGAAATTAGGGTTACAGGACTCGCACATGTGCGATTACAAAAATACCCCCTAAAAATCCCAACCGGCGCACCGACGCACCGCCAGGTAAATTTTGCACTGACACGCGCTCTGGACGGCCGCGGAACCGCGGCATTGGTAGGGGTAGGGCCGCGGTTCCGCGGCCCTTTAATGAGAACACAATGTGTTTTTTCCAGGGTTTCTTCTCTGCTGTTTGGGCTTCTCATTTATGTGGTTCTTTTATCAATTGGGCTTCTGGGTCTTCTCCAGATCTTCAGTGAAACTTGTAGTGGTCATTTAACTGTTCACTTTGACATTTTTGATCCTGCGTTTCCTTCTACAATTGTGAACTGTTCTTTATCTAAGCTTGACTAGGATCCTTCTACTTGTTAGTTAAAAGTCCCTCTTTTGTATCATCTTTTGTCTTTTTCACTGTTTTCGCTCTAAGAACCTGTATCCTGTAATATGCAGCAGACATGCGTCAAAAGCACCTGTTTATTTATAAAACGAATAAGAATGGGGAATATAATAATGCAATATTATGATATGAACAGGAACCGCCGCCAAAACCAGGTTTTGGTCGCGGCTGCACGGTCAATGTAGCGAGTTAGGGACTCGTTCTTCAAGTGGGTCCATAAAATTCCCTACGTGATTTTCTGAGTATTTTTAATATGAAAAATTTTAACTTTTGAAAAAATTTCCATAAAGGGGTCATTTCGGGGTTTTGGGGTTCGATCGGACTTTTAACTTCGTCTAGACATCTCCTAATGCTCTATCTTGGCTCTGATACTTTTGTAGAGTTGTGTATCACCACCATAAGATTTAGGAAGGTATCATACATGCCATATTGAAAATTTTTAGGGTGCTATGAAACCCTAACCAAGATCTTAACTAGAGAATTAGGGTTAACTTTGCATGTAAATAACTTTACATTTAAGAGAGAGGGATTACATCCTTTGAAGTCCTTTCCTTCGCTTCATAAGATCTGAGTAGTAGTTCCTTCACCGCGATCTATGAACTCCCGGACTCTAGAGATGCTCCACAAGTCGAATGATCCATGCATGCTTGAAAACTTCGAAATCCAATATGGTCTACTTCGAGGAAACACGAACTCAAGTTATGACTTCACTAATTATGAATTAGTGAAGCTAACACACTAATCTATATGGATAGTATAGAAGGGGATGATGAAGTAGGAATTTTGCTCACTTTATTATTTAATTTCTCACTATTTTCTTCTTGATCTCAAAAGCTAGAAAGCAAAATGAGAATGAGGAAGAAGAAGAATGAATGAATGAGATTGAGGTTAGAAATGCAACCATGGGCCAAGTATATCATCCTTAACCATTGTAGAGAGTTAACCATGGCTATGAGTCATGGTTGGGTTAGAAATATCTAGGTCAAAACAAAAACGGTGGACTTGGTCAATGGTAATCTACAAGCTTCATGAAGCTTCATCCATGACTCATTTCCACAATTTGAATTACTTAGATATTTAAACCCAAATATTACATATAGCATGGTATAATTCTCATACATACATGTTGCATGTATAACCTAACATGCTACAATATTATATATCACATATATAATATTTATGTAACAAAAGAAAACAGTACAATAAACATATATCACATATAAGTTAAATGTATCACAAGTGATAATAATAAATATATAAGTGAGCACATAATATATATATATATATATATATATATATATATATATTCGAATCAACACTTGATCTGATAACCCGACTATATCATATATAACCGGCCAATATCACATATCGCGAGAATCGAATACGGTAGTACATACACGTATCAATCTCGATCCCGCATATATCACATACGTGTTCCTACTCCATTTCGCCTGAGCCAGGAAACCTCTGTGTAGGACTCTAAAGACTCGTCAATACGCCGGCAGTAAGTGATGGTCATATCAAATACCTACAAGCTGCAAGCGGTCAGCTAAACATAACAGCCACCCTATTGAGCGACCAGAAGATCAACAAGAAAGCCTGTACATACTCCTGCGAATCCAATCAGTAACAACACCATACAGTCCGGTCTCTTTGTCTGATATGTCGCATATCCAGTCTAGGGGTGGTAAACGTCAGACCCCAGTAACCGATAAGTCGTGTCGATGTGAGGCTCATAACGGGTCGAGAAACTACTGATAACACTTACCAGTAAATCTCCATATCAGCCATGGCCAGGGACTTCCAGTTATAGCCAATCGAACACAGCGCAACATCAACTCCCAATACCGACGAAACCCCTCCTATCGCTCATTGCCTCCATATGATTCGGGACTGTACCCAAAAACCACCATTTTGCACGCCTTCTTGGACGTGGTATGGTGGAAATCAAAGCACGGTAGGAATCACACAAGACTCTATGACGATCTCGGGTCTACAGACTAACCTGTACCAGTGTCACCGGAGAACTGCTATCTGACGATAGGTATAATACCATCTAGGAGTTTTCAGCGAGTCCGTTCAGTGTACCCAGTCTCCACTGAGCACCCGTACACCATCTTTGATGTCCAACACCAATGGATATGGAATCATCCATCGCCCATCATATGGGTCAAGATGCGTGTACGCTAGTCTACTCTGGAGTATCGATGCCCTGTCTCGATACACCCTCGACTAGGAACACTTATAGGATGTAATCGTAGACTGCCCTAGACCCACCAGTATGATCTCATCATAGTCCTAGTAGTCGAGTACATATCCTAAAGGCTTTATCAACATATGAGAGCAAGACAGTAAACTAATACAAGTCAACATGTTAAGACAAAGTGAAACCAGATAGCATACTATCATGTCGAGCAAGAAAGACCTCTCTATATATATCCAAGCATCTATTATAATATACATCATATGTAAAACAATGGCCTCTGGGGCATATACATAACTAACAACTTTAACCCCCCCCCCCCCTCATAATTTTAAATGCTTAATATTATTTTACTCAACTTGGGAGGGGGGGAATATATTTTGGCTCTTGAACGAAAAGAATTTTTTTATAAAATTGTGAGCCAAAAAATAAGTTTAGGGAGAATTTCACTTTCATTATTTCTTGTCCCTTTTGATAACTTTTCCTCCCAACTCTACGATTTTTTTTTGCTTAACAGATGACATCAGTGAGGACACTGCTGCAAACAGGTTTGGGGGAGTTTTGTGCTTATTCACGCATTATTTTGCATTATCATAAATATAAGCACAAAAAAATTTTTGATAATGAAAATTTGAAAGTGACAATTTACATATGAAAGATCGGAATAGTTTAAGAAAAGCAAGAAAGTTAGATATTTTCTTAAACGAAACTAGTAATAAGTAGTTATGAGCCATTCTTTCAAGGGTTAGTAAGATGAAGGAAATTACTAATCTAAGGATAAAACTGAGTCTGAAAAGTGGTCCCTATTCTTGAGTCCAAACTTTTGAACGTTGATACCCAACTATATGCACTGTCACATATCTTGAAACTTGGGATAGTAGAGGATACCTTGAAATGCTTTTGTCTATAAACCTTAGTATTAAATAAAAAAAAGTATAAGTGGTGATTGAAACGATTTTCCGTTGTGTATGTTTTTAGAAAATTGTATAAAATCACAACCAAAAATTATTTGACCGCAATCAACTACGGTGTCGGATGTAGATCGTTAGCGAGTGCGGATTGTCCACAGGGAAAGTGAGATCCGTTCAATTTCCGAATTAGATGAGTTGAAAATTTAAGGAAAAGAAAACAATTCATGATTTGTAATTGAAGATCAAGAATAAGAAAAATCTAGATCTAAAAGAAACATTAAAAACAAGAATTGAGATGTGTGATAATTTCCAACCAACAATCAAGATTAGAAGTATGGCTCGTAGAAGTAGATCGGATCTATAGATGTGATGAGATCTAATGATTACTCATTCTTATCCATTAACGAATTGATACTAGATCGATGCAAATTCATCGAGGTTTAAGGATCTTGCGAGGAAATTAGGGATTTCACAACTCATCCTTTGTCCTTTCGATGGATCGCATTCAAATTCTAGTTTCTAGTTAATCAAATGGTCAATAGTTGTTCCCTAGTTTTGAGTGAACACGATCAAGAAAGCATCATCTCGAAACTAGGTTATTAATCATTTGATTTACTAGAATTTCCAAACATTATAGGATTTAAGAATTGTAAAAATATCTAAATCATCATCATCTAAAGATCATCACAACTCCTATACAAGCGGAGATTACTCAAACATCATGATCACAAACACAATCACAAATTGAGATCTAATCATTATGCTTGAATTAAAAGATAAGCAAGAATATAGAAAATTCACCTTTATTTATCGACAAATTTCGTTACAACTCTCTTGAATTTACAAAAGGATGGAACTAGATCGTCGATTTCGGCATCGCTCGGCTCCTTGAGTCGTGGATCGGCGTGGATCTCTTGCTCCGTTGGAATCTGGCGTCGCTTCTAAAGGTTGAAGGCTCTCTTGCTTGTATTGCTCTTGGGATCTTGATCTTGATTTTGAATTAGAATTGGGATTGAGGCACAAGTCGTGTCACTCAACTTGTGGGTAGAAGATGATGGTGATTCTTGAACAAAACTTCACCCTAGCTCTAGGCTCTCTTTTATAGAACTCCCAAAACCCTAGATCTAGGATTTGAATTTAAATTTTCCCTCCACAAGTTAGTTAGCACAATATTTGAATTTCCCTCCAAAAGAGAGCCTTTTAGAAATAGTTTGTTATGCCGAGTCTTCTAGATGTGCCACGTGGAGCTTCTGGGGTCTTCTGGAAGGTTTGGTCGTTAGGGGAGACACGTGTACAAAATTGGGCGCTTTGATCTCTTCAACAGGCCGCGGATCCACGGCGCCAAGGGGGTTTGGGCCGCGGATCTGCAGTCCTCTCTGGGCCTTGGTGCATTATTTTTCTGGTAAATGCTTGGGATGACATTTGGGCATGTTTCTGATGTGTGGATTTTTATTTGGATTCCTGTAACATTACCAGATCTTACATCTTGGAGTTGGCATATCTCTTATCAGCTCTTTCTCCAATTTTGGACTTTGCTTCTGGAATTTCCTGCATTAGACCCCAAAACAAGAGTTGCGCGATACAAGGGTGATGCGATGCCATGAAAAACACACAATTTCCCTAAAAGTGCCGGTTTTAGTATACAGTACAAGTAATCCAGTATTTTACATGTGTTTTGCTAATATGTGCGATATGAATACCGGATACCTTTACATGAATGCAAAAGGTAGGGAAATTGCCGTGTTAGAAATGCAATATTTTTGACTGATCAAATTCCCCCAAACTTATTTTCAATCGTCTCGATCGAATTGTTTTATTAAAAAGAGAAGGAGAAAATAAAGAAAGAGAAAAGCACACTTTCGTAGGCAACACGATTGCACTGAGCACGTGCAACAAGCCTTTAAATCTCTAGGTGTCCCTAGTAGGAGGAGTGTTGTCTCCTGAGGGTTTTCAGCGGATTGCACCCACAAAATCCAATAATAAAAGGAAGATCATGAATATTACATTTAAAGAAAAGAATTGTAAAAGAAAAGCCTTGAAAATTAGGGTTTCCAACTAAGCTAGCTTTTCGGTTGTCATGAGCCCTATCTTAATGGTCATTAAAAGATGTCAGAAATCACGTCCTCCCTCAATAAAACATCGTCTTATTCTTCATTCCTATCTTTCTTTCAAATATCGATCATATAACCCTACGTGTGTATAAAGGACATCCCTACACCCGGAGAATTCAATTCAAGCTATCATACTCTTGTCCATCAGCCTCAGTACTTTTTAATTAATGAATATTTAAACGAATTTGCTCACACACTTTCATGCGACTGTTAATACTTCTTGAGGTACTAACCGACCAATTACTCATGTGTTTGCTTATTTGGTGTATTTTCCTCGTCTTGCACCACCTTAGGCATAGCAGTGACTCCCAGACCAGTTGGCCTTAGGGCACTAGGTGAAGAGGCACCCTCGCTATACATTTTTTTATTGCCCTTGGTGATAACAAAGACCAGTGTCCATTTTTCTCACCACTTTATATTTTATTCATTTTTTTTATTTCCTTCATACATTGGCTTTAAGACAAGAGCATTTCAAGATATCCTCTACTATCCCGGGCTTTAAGACGTGTGTATGTGCGAATAGCAGGGTATCAACGTTCAAAATGTTTGGCTTCCAGAATAGAAACTATTTTTCAGACTTATTTTTATCCTCAGATTAGTGACGTCTTTCATCTTACTAACCCTTAGGACAACGGCTCATAACTACTTATTACCAGTTCGTATAAGAAAACTTCTAATTTTCTTGGTTTTCTTAAATTTTTCTAATCTCATAGATGTAATTGTTCACCATCTAATCTTTTATTATCATAAATATTAAATATTTTTATATTTTGAAAATTTTTATGAGTTTTGAAATTTTTTGAATTTTTATGGATTTTGAAATATTTTAAATTTTTATAGGTTTTTATGGGTTTTGAAAAACTATTTACAAAAAATGATGGGCCAATAATATGTACACAGAATTTTTATGGGTTTTGAAAATTTTTAAATTTTTATGGTTTTTAAAGAAATGTTTTTGTGCTTATGCAAATGATATGCACATGATGCAAAACTAAGCACAAACCTCCCCCAAACTCGTTTTCAACAGTGTCCTCACTGTTGCCAACTGCTATATCTACAAAACCTGTAAGCCTGGGAGGAATTTATTAGTGGGGGCAAAATATATAAGTGAAGATCCTCCCCCAAACTTATTCTTTTCACTCACCTCCATTCAAAAAGATGATACAGTAATATACAGGACATGGAGGTGAGACAGAGGAATTTTAATCAAGATAAACTGGCTCCTGTAAGAACAGGAGCTCCTCCGTGGGGTCAGTGGAAAAATACGGCTTTAGTCTATGTTCATTCACTTTGAAAAATGTACCGTTTTTAACATTTTCTACCTCTACAGCCCCGTGCGGGTATACAGACCGCACAACAAAAGGTCCCTTCCACCGAGATCGAAGCTTACCCGCGTGAAGGTGTAGTCGTGAATCATAAAGAAGGACTTGCTGACCAGGTGAAAATGTTTTCCTCAAAATGTTTTTATCGTGAAAAACCTTAGTCCTATTCTTTACAATCACAGCGTTATCATAAGCTTCATGGCGGAGTTCGCTTAGCTCATTAAGTTGCAGCTTCCGAAAGTTGCAGGCTTGGTTTAGATCAAAATTTATTTCCTTAATAGCCCACAATGTTTTATGCTCAATCTCGACGGGTAAGTGACATGCCTTCCTAAACACTATCCTATATGGAGACATCCCTGGGTCGGTTTTAAATGCAGTTCGGAATGCCCAAAGAGCATCCGTCAGTTTGGTCGACCAGTCTTTTCTATTTTTAGCAACAGTCTTCTCCAGGATTAGTTTGATCTTTCTATTTGAGATCTCAGCATGCCCGCTCGTTTGGGGATGATAGGGTGTAGACAGTCGGTGGTTGATTGAGTATTTCCGCATCAGAGTCTCAAAAGACCTGTTGCAGAAATCTGTCCCATTATCGCTAATGATAGCGCGTGGGTGTCCAAATCGCGAAAAGATATTCTCTTTCAAGAACTTAATGAAAACTTTCCTGTCATTAGTGCGACATGGAATGGCTTCTACCCACTTTGAGACATAATCAACCGTCAGCAGTATGTACAAATTCCCAAAGGAGTTGGGAAAGGGACTCATAAAATCAATGCCCCAAACATCGAAAATTTCCACAACCAAGATGGGTTGCTGAGGCATTTCATTTCTCCGGGAGATTCTACCCGTGTACTGACATTGTGTACAGGTTTTGCAATAGTCAAATGTGTCCTTGAATAAGGTTGGCCAATAAAATCCACATTGCAAAACCTTCTCCGCCGTCTTTTTAGGACCGAAGTGACCCCCACAGGCCTGATCATGACAAAAAGAAAGAACACTCTTGAACTCTTCTTTCGGGACACACCGGCGAATTATCTGATTAGGGCAATACTTAAACAAATATGGATCATCCCAGTAAAAGTGTTTTACTTGGGATAGAAAACGGTATTTGTCCTGTTTTGACCAATCGCTGGGTATAAGTCTCGTGACAAGATAGTTCACAATATCCCTGAACCATGGTTCATTGGATACGCTTAAGAGTTGTTCATCGGGAAATGAATCATTGATCGACAGGGTCACAGGGGAAGAAGAGATGCGTGAAAGATGGTCGGCTACTACATTTTCACATCCTTTCTTATCTTTGATAACAAGATCAAATTCTTGTAACAGAAGGATCCAACGTATTAGCCGACCTTTTGCGTCTTTCTTCGCCAGAAGATGTTTTAAGGCGGAATGGTCTGTGTACACAATTATTGGAGAGCCGATTAAGTAAGGCCTGAATTTTTCTAATGCAAATACAACCGCCAAAAGTTCTTTTTCGGTAGTTGTATAATTGATTTGTGCATCATTCAGGGTCTTACTCGCATAGTAGATCACGTGTGGCATCTTTTCAATGTGTTGTCCTAAGACTGCACCTATTGCAAAGTCGGATGCGTCACACATCAGCTCAAAGGGGTAGTCCCAATTTGGAGACGATAGAACGGGGGCTGAAGTGAGGGAGTGTTTAAGTAAGTCGAAAGCTGCCTCACAGTCCGAGTCAAAGTGGAAGGTCGTATCCTTGGCCAGGAGAAGAGTTAAAGGTCTAGCAATTTTGCTAAAGTCCTTAATGAATCTCCTATAAAAGCCCGCATGGCCAAGGAAAGATCGAATATCTTTGACGCTTTTGGGATGAGGGAGGTTTTGAATGACATCTATCTTAGCTCTGTCAACCTCAATGCCTTTCTGTGAAATGACATGTCCAAGAACAATTCCTTCTTGGACCATGAAATGGCATTTTTCCCAGTTCAAAGTTTAGTTCTTCTCTTTGCAACGAGTAAGAACAGAGTCAAGATTCGATAGGCAATCGGAAAAAGAGTCTCCAAAAATCGAGAAATCGTCCATAAAGATCTCCAGAAAATTCTTTACCATATCAGAGAATATCCCCATCATACACCACTGAAAGGTAACGGGAGTATTGCATAACCCAAAGGGCATGTGACTGTAAGCAAAGGTACTAAAAGGACAAGTAAAAGTGGTTTTATCTTGATCCTTTTTAGCGATGGGGACCTGATTATAGCCAGAGTATCCGTCCATAAAGCAATAATACGCACGTCCAGCTAAGCGTTCCAGCATCTGATCAATGAATGGTAGAGGAAAATGGTCTTTCCTCGTGGCGGCATTGAGTTTTCTGTAATCAATACATACACGCCACCCAGTTTGGGCGCGTGTCTGAATCAACTCATTTGCCTCATTGGTAATAACAGTGATGCCAGATTTCTTAGGGACGACATGTATAGGACTCACCCATTGGCTATCGGAGATTGGGTATATGATACCACTATCAAGGCATTTGACGATCTCTTTCATCACCGCTTCCTTCATGACGGGGTTCAACTGTCTCTGTGGTTCTCGGGTTGGTCTGGCATCATCCATCAAGTGTATATGATGTTCGACAATCAAGGGACTAATCCCTTTGATGTCCGCCATGGTCCAACCAAACGCCTCCTTATTAGATCTCAATACCGATAAGAGTGCATTTTCTTGCTCTGATGCTAAAGAAGCGGAAATGATAACCGATAAAGATTCATTCTCACCTAAATATGCATATTTAAGATGAGAAGGTAAAATTTTGAGATCTAATCCTGGCGGAGAAATGATAGAAGGTGGGATCATCAAATGATTTTCGGAGTCACAAAGAAGCTCATAGCATGTAAAAGATACAGACTCGGATGGTGATGAGTCAGGAGTGGTAGACTCAAGCGCGGAAATGGTGTCCTCACTAAGATCATGTGTCAGGTCAAACAGTGATGTGGTAGTGTCGTCAAGATCTGTAAAGCAAAGTTCCTCAACTCCGCAACTTTCGGGAGCAATCTCGTGGACAGAGCACACATCAAGGATATGAGTAGAGGGTTCTGATAGCTGACTTCCAATTTTATAGATGTTTAGTTCAATGGTCATATTTCCAAATGATAAGTTCATTGAACCATTTCTACAGTTGATGACAACATTGGAAGTGGCAAGGAATGGTCGACCCAGAATCACCGGAATTTGGCTCCAGGGGTTTGCTACAGGCTGTGTATCGAGAACAATAAAGTCTACAGGGAATACAAATTCCCCAACCTTTATCAACACATCCTCTAGTTCACCCCTAGGTTTGGTGATTGAACGGTCTGCCATTTGGAGAGTGCAGTGAGCAGGTTTCAACTCTCCAATCCCTGGCTGCTCATAGACAGAGTATGGAAGTAGGTTAACACTTGCGCCAAGGTCTAAAAGAGCACGGTTGATGTTTTTACCCCCAATAGAAATCGATATCGTAGGACATCCTGGGTCCTTACATTTCTTTGGTAGATGGGGGATAAAACCAGTGCTAATGTTATTGGACATGAAGACCTTCTTCGGCACTTGAGTCTTCCTCTTCCTAGTGCACAAGCCCTTAAGAATTTTCGCATAAGCGGGGACTTGTTGAATCGCATCTAGGAGAGGGATATTGATATTAACCTGTTTGAACATTTCCATGATTTTCTCCATATGAGGACTCGATTTGTTAGCCCTTAACCGGTTCGGGTAAGGTGCTTTAGCAATAAGCGCTGGGTCCATCATAGGAGAAGGAAGAGGGGGTAGACGAGATCCCGAAAGAGGAGTGGGGATCGTCTGTGAAGAGCTAGAAGAGGTGGGCTGAGGTGTCGAGCCTAGAGGGAAATGGAGAATAGGCTCACAAGAAGGCGGTGGGGTAGAAGAACAAGAATCAGACGCAGAAGTGTGTGTGTGAGGAAAGGTCTCAGCCGGGGCGTTGTTAGTGTTTATGCCCTAGAAGGCCATTACTGTATCATACTAGCTTGTATATTACTTAATGGAAGCTTGGGATATTCACATGTATATAACAGTCTTGCTAAACATGGTAGTATGCTACTTGGTTTTTCTATCTTAATATGTGAGTATACGTATTGATAGAGCTCTTAGGATCTTGCTTGTCTACCAGCGTTGTGATGGCAGTCACACTAGTGGGGGCTGGGTAGTCTACAAGCACATCCTCATTCAGGTCCCTGGTCGTTGGATTATCGAGACAGAGCATCGATACTCCGGAGTAGACTAGTGTGTACGCTTCTCATCCCAGTTGGGGAGATGGTCTGTCCCACAGCCGTCAGTACGTCGTACTGGAGATAGTATACAGGTGCTCGTTAGGTTACGGGTACACCGGACAGGACTCACAGGGAACTGTTGGTTGGTTTGATACCAGTCGTCAGTGAACAGTTCCCAGGTGACATGAGTACAGCGTAGTCCGCAGACTTGACACTGCTACTTCGCCTCGAGTGTGTCCCACTGTTCTTAGATTGCTACCCTACCACGGCTCAAAGGAGTCGTGCAAACAGGTAGCAGTTAGGTGCAGTCCCGAGCACTTGGAGGCAGTGGCGGTTAGACAGGATTCGTCCCTCCCGGTATTGGGAGTAGATATCGTGCTGTGTCAGAGAGCCATTACGCAAAGTCCCTGGCCAGGGCAAGCGAGATTTGCTGGTAGGTTCCAGTAGTTTCTCAGGGTGTAATGGGCTTCCCTCCGACACGACTTATACCGCTATTAGGGGACTGACGCTTGCCGCCCCCCTAGGCCCGATATGCGATAGTCTTGGACGAACGGACCGGACTGTATGGAGATTGTCACATCAGACTCAGTAGGAGTTCGGATGGGTTTACTCATCGGCCTTCTTATCGACAACTACCTGGGGACCGTTACGTACAGCTAGTGCCGCTTGCGGTCTGTGGTTAAACCCACTGCCAGCGTAGTAGTCGAGTCTCTAGAGTCCCACACAGAGAGTTTCCTACTCCAGGCGAAACGATATAGAGGTTGCATGGTTTTGCGACAAAGGGTTCGGACGCATACGTGCGTTTACGCGCGTACGACTTTCAGACAGTTTTTACCAGTCGGCTTTGGTTTAAGCCAGTTACTGGTATCCGGTTATTGGATTTTACAGTCTAAAAGTTTTTCCGTATTTTTGCGGATTGGAGGGGCGTTCTCGTAATTGTACGAGAAGCTTCTAGAAGATGTGACTAAGGAGGTTACTTATGGATAAGAAAGTGAGTCATGAGGTGATTCATCATTATCATTAATTGCACCATAAATGATAATGACACATGCTTAATGAATCACCATTAGATATTTGTGAAGCATGCTTATTCATCACTCATTTTCTTTTGTTGATAAATGAGAATGCTTCATAATATATTATGATACACTCTCTCTCTTCTCATTATCTTATCTCACATTCTCTCTCCTCAAGCTCTCATCTTCAAACCCTAATCCTTACACCTCATGAGTTGAGATCAAAGGATTAGTTAGACTAAGCAATCCATAACCATCACTCTATCTCATCCTAACTTCTTTGATTAGCAATCCAAGAAGGTTAGTTGCCTCAAGTTTAGAGGTTTAGCTTGGAGTTTTGCTCTCGGGTGGATCGTCTACTACCTAGAGAAGGCCGAGGAGAACAAGGAGATCGTAAAGACGAAGGACTAGTTTTCATTAGGTATAATCCCTTAACACTATAGTTTAGTATAGCTATGTGTTCGGTTATTGTTTGTTTAGCTTCGATTCAAGCAGTTAGTCGATGTTCGTTCTTTAAACTTGATCGTTTTTGAAAATTCCGCCTCCCCATAAGTACTGGGGTGTACTACATCGACTTACAGGCGTTGATAGGATTTTCAGTATCATCAACTTCTTCCCCAACATGGTTATTCAGCACTCTTCCTGATCTCAACGCTGTGACGGCATTTACATTGTAATGCCCAGGATTCGGTAGGGGTTGAGACGGAAGTTTCCCTTTTTCTCTCGCACTCATTTCGGCTTTAAGTCGTGCAATTTCAGCTTCCATCGTTTTGATACTCTCAGCTTGGGACACTGAGTTTTTCTTTATCTCACCAACGGAAGACTTAACCTCGGCCGACACTTCCATGAAATTTGACACGAGTGATTTCATGGTTTGAGCGAATTGAGAGAACTCGTCAGAACAGGTCGACTGCATAGGATTAGAAGGTGCAGGAGTGTTGACCTGGTTTTGGAAATTTTGTGACTGGTAGGGGTGCTGAGTGAGATGAAGTGGTTGCTGTTGTGGAGGAAGGACCCGTTGGAATTGATTCGGGTTTGGAACCGTGTTTTGGGATTGGTTCCAGGAAAAATTCGGGTGATTCCTCCAACCCTGATTGTAAGTAGAAGAATATGGATCATTTCTAGGTCTTTGAAATGCGGCATTGGTATGCTCGAGACCTTGAAACTGAGAGTTTAATGGACATTCTTCCGTTAAGTGAGACGGATCAGAACAGCACCCACAAACAGTTTTGGGGAGCGACATTGGGTTTAGGAAGGCTGCTAAGAATTTATGTTCCATAGCGTCGAGCTTCTTTTGCATTGCTGCCATCTCAGCTCGAACACCTATAGACACGTCTATTTGGTGTACGCCACCCCCACTCGATGGCTGGGTTCCAGTCTCCCACTGTAAGGACTTTTCAGCGAACTCTTCTAAATATTTCTAAGCTTTCCCATCATCCTTGGTCATAAATGTGCCTTGACACATGTTTTCAAGGTTTTGTTTAGTGGTAGGGTTACTGCCCTCATATATGATTCAGCAAAGGTCCCATCTCGGGATGCCGTGATGTGGGCATTGAACCAAAAGATCCTTGAATCGTTCAAAGCATTTTGAAAATGGTTCAGCCGGAAGCTGGGAGAATTGATATAGTTCGCTACGGATTCGAGCTGTCTTTTGCATAGGGTAGAATTTCTTAAGGAATGCCGCAACGAATTCTTCCCAATTCGTGATGGAATGTGCGGTGGTGTTATGCAGCCACTTCTCGGCTATATCGCACAAGGTAAATGGAAGAAGTCGTAGACGCATGGCATCCACAAAAAGTTGTGATGTACCCATCATTGCGCATACGTTTTCAAATTTGGTAATGAAAACGTAAGCGTCTTCAGTCTCGAGACCGTGGAATTTGGGTAGAAGGTTGATGTACTGGGGCTTAATCTCAAAGTTATCCCCGTTGGCTGGTGGAATGGATAAGCAGGTCGAGAGAGGACCTCGAAATGGGTAGCACCTCTCTTGGAGAGAGATGCGGGGAGGATTCTGCGCACCAACGGACGGCGGCAGAGCAGCGGTAAAGAGGTTCGATGGAGACGGATCCATCGGTGTGGGTGTGGTGGTGGGCAAAAGAAAGGTAAATGGAGAAATACCGACTTCGGAGTCGATCGAAGGGACGAGGACAAGTCAGGCACTAGAATCCCGTGTCCAGCCTATCTTGCACTAAAAGGGGTTAGTACAAGTGGCAGCGTGATTTATAATTAGGGGAAATGAAGTGAATGCGGTGTTTGTTTTGAAAAATGATACGGATTTTGAAAATATGATGCGATCACAACCAATGCAACAAGCAAACCTAAAATTTATGGTCACCTAGGTCAAAGCTCTAGACCGCTCCTAACTTCCAAAAGACAAGTCGCAGGATAAAATGCTCCGCTGCCTCTTTGTTTCTCCTGTGGCCAGGTAAGTGCCAGGTAAGTGGGAGGTTCTCCACTACGTAAGTAGTGGGCCTAATTAAGTAACCACTAGCCTTCGACACACTTGCCTTAGACACCACAAAAAGAAACGCGGATAAGCAATGAATTACCCACGGCCTTCTCTTGTCCTAAGTGAGCGCGACGGTCCTTAGAGTCATCTCTAGATATTTTTTAATTAATTAGGGTAATGCGGATGCAGGTTTGTGATTTTTGGGGCTTAGGAAGGGTAATGAACACCCCACCTAATTTGGATTTGGTCTTTGTCCCTTAATGTCCATATTAATTATGCAAACAACCACAAAGATTAAAACAAGCACAATTTAATTTTGCTTTTGCAGCGCTGCGATTATTTGCAAAGAAACCTGCACAAAATGTTAATTGGAGCAGATTTGAGAAAGAGATAAGAAAGTTTAGAAATTACCAGAGAAAAATGGAACAGCAAACCCCTTATCCCACCGCGGAACCGCCGCAGGAGATGACTTATGCCGCGGAAACGCGGTTCATTGGAGAGATCACTGTACCAAATTTTTTCAGAGAGCTCCTGATCACTTTCTTAGTCCTTTGGAATTCTTCAAATAATTTTCCAAGTGCACAACAAGCTCCAGATTTTCTTGCAATTAACCACAACAACTCGTTTAGTGTTTTGCGCGAGTTTTGATCTAAAAAATATTGATGGAATAAACTTTTCAACTCAAATTTCAAAAAAAGAACACATAGCACACGATCCCCGGCAACGGCGCCATTTTATTTGAAACGATTTTTCGTTGTGTATGTTTTTAGAAAATTGTATGAAATCACAACCAAAAATTATTTGACCGCAATCAACTACGGTATCAGATGTAGATCGTTAGCGAGTGCGGATCGTCCACAGGGAAAGTGAGATCCGTTCAATTTCCGAATTAGATGAGTTGAAAATTTAAGGAAAAGAAAAGAAAATAATTCATGATTTGTAATTGAAGATCAAGAATAAGAAAAATCTAGATCTAAAAGAAACATTAAAAACAAGAATTGAGATGTGTGATAATTTCCAACCAACAATCAAGATTAGAAGTATGGCTCGTAGGAGTAGATCGGATCTATAGATGTGATGAGATCTAATGATTACTCATTCTTATCCATTAACGAATTGATACCAGATCGATGCAAATTCATCGAGGTTTAAGGATCTTGCGAGGAAATTAGGGATTTCGCAACTCATCCTTTGTCCTTTCGATGGATCGCATTCAAATTCTAGCTTCAAATGGTCAATAGTTGTTCCCTAGTTTGAGTGAACACGATCAAGAAAGCATCATCTCGAAACTAGATTATTAATCATTTGATTCACTATAATTTCCAAACATTATAGGATTTAAGAATTGTAAAAATATCTAAATCATCATCATCTAAAGATCGTCACAACTCCTACACGAGCGGAGATTACTCAAACATCATGATTACAAACACAATCACAAATTGAGATCTAATCATTATGCTTGAATTAAAAGATAAGCAAGAATATAGAAAATTCACCTTTATTTATCGACAAATTTCGTTACAACTCTCTTGAATTTACAAAAGGATGGAACTAGATCGTCGATTTCGGCGTCGCTCGGCACCTTGAGTCGCGGATCGGCGTGGATCTCTTGCTCCGTTGGAATCCGGCGTCGCTTCTAAAGGTTGAAGGCTCTCTTGCTTGTATTGCTCTCGGGATCTTGATCTTGATTTTGAATTGGAATTGGGATTGAGGCACAAGTCGTGTCACTCAACTTGTGGGTAGAAGATGATGGTGATTCTTGAACAAAACTTCGCCCTAGCTCTAGGCTCTCTTTTATAGAACTCCCAAAACCCTAGATCTAGGATTTGAATTTAAATTTTCCCTCCACAAGTTAGTTAGCACAATATTTGAATTTCCCTCCAAAAGAGAGCCTTCTAGAAATAGTTTGTTATGCCGAGTCTTCTAGATGTGCCACGTAGAGCTTCTGGAGTCTTCTGGAAGGTTTGGCCGTTAGGGGAGACACGCGTACAAAATTAGGCGCTTTGATCTCTTCAACAGGCCACGGATCCGCGGCGCCAAGGGGGTTTGGGCCTCGGATCCGCGGTCCTCTCTGGGCCTTGGTGCATTATTTTTCTGGTAAATGCTTGGGATGACATTTGGGCATGTTTCTGATGTGTGGATTTTTATTTGGATTCCTGTAACATTACCAGATCTTACATCTTGGAGTTGACGTATCTCTTATCAGCTCTTTTCCTAATTTCGGGCTTTGCTTCTAGAATTTCCTGCATTAGACCCCAAAACAAGAGTTGCGCGATACAAGGGTGATGCGATGCCATGAAAAACACACAATTTCCCTAAAAGTGCCGGTTTTAGTATACAGTATAAGTAATCCAGTACTTTACATGTGTTTTGCTAATATGTGCGATATGAATACCGGATACCTTTACATGAATGCAAAAGGTAGGGAAATTGCCGTGTTAGAAATGCAGTATTTTTGACTGATCAAGTGGTGAAGAAAAAAAATGAACACTGGTTTTGTAATTACTTAAGGCAGCATAAAAAAAATATAACGAGGGTGCTTTATCACCTAGTGCCTTAGACCAACTGGTTTGGGAGCCACCGCTAAGCCTTAGGTGTTGCAAGATGAGGAATTACGCCTGAATATGCAAGAACATTTGGTAATCGGTCGGTTAATACCTCAAGAAGTATTAACGGTCGCATGAAGGATGTGTTAGCAATTCCATCTGATACTATTCACCAACTAAAAAATATTAAAGAAGATGGATAAGAGTATGATAGCTTGAATTGAATTCTCTAAGTGTAGGGATGTTTTTTATACACACGTAGGGGTATATGATCGATGTTTAGTAAAATGGTTGGGAGGAGACTAAAGGCGATGTTTTATTGAGGGATGGTGTGATTTCTAATATCTTTTCACGACCATTAAGATAGGACTCATGGAAACTAAAAAGCTGGTGTAGTTGGAAACTCTTCTTTTCAAGTTCTTTCGTTTATAGTTCTTATTTTTGTACATAACTTTCATTTTCTTTCTTTTATTATAGGATTTTGTAAGTGTAATCCGCTGAAAACCCTCCAGATACAACACTCCTCCTACTAGGGACACCTAGAGGTTTAACGGCTTGTTGCACGTGCAAAGTGCAATCGTATTGCTTATGAAAGTGTGCTACTTAGGTTTTTCTTTTTTTCTTTCTTTTTCTCCCTCTCTTTAATAAATAGTTTGCTCGGGACAATAAAAGTTAAGTTTTGAGGTATTTGTTCAGTCGAAAATATCGCACGTTTGATATAACATTTTCCTTACTTTTCTTAAATATTTAAAGGTGTTTATTATAAATATAGAACATATTTGGGGTTTATCTGCAAAATACTTTTTACCATATGTTTATATATTATAATTAAAATTATGAAGGAAAATATATGCATATAATATTTATATAATATTTTGATTATGCATATCATATCAAATAATCTTAATCAAATTTCGTAAAACATTTATTACCATTTAAAATGATTAAGATTATATCTCTATAACAAATATTACTAATATTATTCATGGAGATATTATGCAAGATTTGGCTCAGGTCAGGAGATTAGGATATCGAGATGTCGGGAATCAAAAATCTGCCGATAAAGTCTAATTAAATCATAAAATTAATACTGGTAGAAACTCAGAGAAGATATGAATATTCCAGATATCACAATAATCTCCATGTGTCATTATAAGGCTACAGAAGAATTTTCATCAAATGATCTCACTATTCCACTGCCCAACCATGGCCAAAACCCACTTATTGCGGTGGATCCACGGCTGATATGAGGAGTTAGGGTTTGGGATTTTGTGGGTAGGATCTTCTCATCAAACCCTCATATATGACATCTAGGGTTTGTATCTTCTGTGACTATAAATAGGACCGAGGCTAAAGCTAGAAATCATCACCTTTTACACGAAGCAAATCACCGTCAAAGAACAGGTGATCCACGACAGGTCCGCGATTTGACGTGATAAAACGACATGAAATTCGACGGAACATCTACTTCCTACGAGGCAGAGATCGAGAGAAACTTCTTCTTCTTGTAATCTAAACTCATAGGATTTGTACTTGTGAAGTTGATTAATAAAGGTAGATCATTAGATTAATTAGTTTGCATTTAATTTCTGTATTATAATTATGATCTCATTCTCTTTCTTTTCTTCTTCTATCTCCATCATGCGCATATAATTCTCCACTTGATAGGATTCGTAGGATTAGGGTAGAACAATGGATGAGAAAATATTTTAACTTTTTTTAAGTCTTATGAAGTTTATAAATTTTAGCAAAAGAATCGTTAACATTCTAATCGGGTGTGCTAACAATTTATTGATAGTCTTGACTGTGATTTGAGATCAGATTTATAATTGTTTTGTTAAGGGCTAGACATGTATAGAGATCAATGAAGGGACAAGGGTTAATAGTGGGGAAACCTTAGTTTCTTCCAAGAACCCTAATCCTCATTCATCACTATCAATCTAATTTTAAATCTATCAAAAGATAAAAGGAGTCATCTTTATTAGCCATCCATGACTACTAAATCCCAACGAACCTTACAATCTTTCTTCTTATATATTCTACATCCGTATTTAACATAGATTTAGAATCTACAACTATTCTCATTTCTTCTTTCTAATCAACTCATCTAAACCAAGATTAAAAGTTACACGCATCCCTGTGGATGACCCGTACTCATCTCGGCTAGCTACACGCGACACCGTTATTGATTGCGGTTATTACTACAAGCACTTTTCACATATCAATCACCCTTCGATGATATAGGCAGTATTTTGGATATGATTCTCCTCCTTCAAAGTATGGGACTCCAAGAGTGTACCTCACAAGAGGTGGTAGCTTCAAATCCATTGATAGGGTTTTGGCAAACCTCTTCTCAATTTTGATCCTGCTCTTATTTGTTGTAGGTGTGCTTTATTTTGGTCGGAGCGCTTTATGACTCGTTCTCACCGCGGCTTCTTTATTCAAATGCTGATGCTTAGCCTTTTCATATATGGCTGTTTCGCGTTCTCGGCCTTCTTTGCTCTTTTGAAAGGGTTCGTTTAAAAGTCTCTCAATCGGGTCTTCTTTTGGAAGATTCAGGAAATTTAGCGCCGATTCTGTCCCCAGTTCCTCCACATCGTTTTCTGACACTGAAAGAGCTTCTTCGTCATATAACGACGAATGAAGAGATCATGTAGAAGCTTCCTACATAGTCTTCTGCTTCTTCTGATGATTCATTTCCCTCATCATTGTCACTGTCTCTGTCCTCAAGAATATGCTTGAGGAATTCTTCGAGTGTAACTGGTGTCCGCGCCTTCTAGTTATATTCTTCCAGTGCGTCTATGTATTTTTGAAGCTCTGTGCGCTTGTCGTCATACTCGGCAGGCTGCACAGGTTTCTTAGTCTTCTTTTTCTTAGAAGATTTTGACGGCTTGACATGGGGGTCATTCCCCTTGTCAACAACTTTCGGTATGGGACGTGGTTTTAGCATCCCTTCAATAATTTTGGGTTCAAGTGGGCTTTTCCACTTAATCTCCGGACATGCTTGTAGACCATTCAGTATTCTTTTAGTTTTTGCCGAAAGGACTACTTCCCATGGAGCTTCTTCCACAAGTGAGCATGATACCCCTTGCGCGTCCATCTTTTTCGGAGCGTGCTTTTGGGGTGGGTTTACCTTTCAGTTATTGTTAGTGATATATGCCCTAGAGGCCATTATTGTATCATACTGGATTGTATATTACTTAATGGGAGCTTGAGATATACACGGATATAGTAACAGTCTTGTTCGAAATGGTAGTATGCTACCTGGTTTGTTTCTACCTCAATAGAGCCCTTAGGATCTTTGCTTGATTACCAGCGTTATGATGGCAGTCACACTAATGGGGGCTGGGTAATCTATAAGCACATCCTATACAGGTCCTTAGTCATAGGATTATCGAGACGGGGCATCGGTACTCCACAGTAGACTAGTGTATATGCTTCTCATCCCAGCAGGAAAGATGGTCTGTCCCACAGCCATTAGAACATCGTACTGGAGATAGTATGTAGGTGCTCATTAGGTTATGAGTACACTGGACAAGACTCATCAGGAACTGTTGGTGGGTATTATACCTGTCGTCGGGTAGCAGTTCCCAGGTGACATGAGTATAGCTTAGTCCGTCGACTTGACACTGCTGCTTCGCCTCAAGTGTGTTCCCACTGTACTTTGATTACTATCCTACCATGGCTCAAATGAGTCGTGCAAACAGGTAGTAGTTGGGTGCAGTCCCGAAGCGCTTGGAGGCAGTGGCGGTTAGATAGGGTTCGTCTCTCCCGGTATTAGGGGTTGATATCGCCCTGTGTTCGGAAGGCCATTACACAAAGTCTATGGCTAAGGCAAGCGAGATTTACTGGTAGGTATTCCAGTAGTTTGTCAAGGTGTATTGGGCTACTCTCCGACACGACTTATTGCGATATTAGGGGTCTGACGATTACCGCCCTCCAAGGCCCGATATGCGATACTCTTAGACGAACAGACCGGACTGTACAGAGATTGCCATATTCAGGCTCGGTAGGAGTTCGAATGGGTTTTTCTCATCGGCCTTCTTATCGACATCTACCTGGGGACCGTTACGTGCAGCTAGTACCGCTTGCGGACTGTGGTTAAACCCACTACCAGCATAGTGTCGAGTCTTTAGAATCCCACACAGAGAGTTTCCCTGCACCAGGCAAAAGGTGTAGAGGCCGTATGGTTTTACGGCAGGGTTTCGATCATGTACGTGCACTTGTGTGCGTATGATGTTCGGACGGATAATACTAGTGGGCTTTGGTTTAAGCCTGACCCTAGTATTATATTGATGGAGTAGTTTCGTCTCTTTGTATTCGTGTTTCTCGGAACACGAATGCTGGTATGTATATACGGATGAGAGGGGCATAGAATGAGACACCTCATTAGGGTTTTGACCATTGACTCGATTAAAACAATTATGAGGTGGAGGAAAGTATTTGTTATTTTTGTAAATGATAATTGAGGCATGGCTACTTGTTTTGACTACTTGACTTGGTTTGACCACTTGACTTGGTTTGACTTAGATATTTTTGTGAGATATTTTGTGACCTAGATATTTTGATGAGATATTTTTCATGCCATGCTTGTGGTCATGTCAAGTTAGCCATCTCATTTTCATTTATCATTATCATTATCGAAAATCATTTCTCTTTCCTCAAGCTAGCTCTCTTCTTCTTCCTCACATAAAATACCCTAAAAGCTCTCATGTGTTGAGAATCCTAGGATTTCAAGAGACAAATAAATCCATCTTCATACTCTACATCACCTAGGACATCAAGTTTAGCAAGCTTGTTGCCCTAGTTACCTCGGTTTTGAGGTGGAGCTCGGATTATAGACTCTCGGGTGGATCGTCTTTGACTCGAGGAGGCCGTGGAGGTTGCTACGATCCGGATCGATCCTTGGAGCCTACGTAGACGAGGAGGACAGCGATGAAGACCTGAAGGACATGTATGTGAGGTATAACTTCGTATCCGAGCAGTTAAACCTCAAGTAGTTTTCTAGCTATGGTTTATAGACGATCCTTTGTTCTAGTCGATGTTGCGAAGCTCGTAAAAATCATTTTTTTGCAAATTCCGCCTCCCTGCGAACACGTGGAGTGCACGACATTGACTTACAGTTATCAGACAGCAACGAACTACCCCTGTTGATACTGGTCCTTAACCCAATTTTTGAAGATGTAACAAACTTCAATTGGGTGGCTCACTATCCTATGATAGGAGCAGTAGTTGGGGTTGTTGACGTCGTCGCTGGATGCCGTGGGTCTGGCAATATGATGAGATTATTTCGCATCGCCAGCTCGAACAATATTCTCATTTTATAGCGAAGAAACGAGTATGTACGTCCCAACCTTTCTTCTGAGGACGGGCGTGTACGTGCGTCGTTTTGGCGAGTAGCCAGTTTTGGACCGCTCGGTTGCGTATTGGCAACGAAGGCTGCTTTCCCTTTCCCCTTATTATTTCAAGGGTTCTTATTTGAGAAGGAGGGGCCATGACCTATATGATCCATTTGGACCAGCTTGTCTATCAGCGCTTTAAAGGTTGTGGGTTTAAAGAATATTATGAATTGGGACACAGTCGATTGAAGATCGAGGGTCCCGATGAACATGGCCACTGCTGGAGACTCTTTGATCAGTCGAAAATATTGCATTCTGTAACATAACGATTTCCTCATTATTCTAATCACCTAAGGGTGTTTATTGTAAATATAACACGGATTACAAAATCATCTGCAAAATACCAAATACCACGTGTTATAGTTATAATCAACATTCTGGAAGGAAATTGTGTGTTTATTACTTCACGCATGATATTGTATATCTCAACACTTTTCATCAAGATTTTGTGCAGAAAATTATTCAGGTCAAAGAACTAGAATTGCCAATTTGCCGATAAAACGCAGCAAGTCAAAGAAATAAAATCTGGCAGAGATTCAGAAAGGATAATAAGATTCCAGATGTCACATGAAGACCCAAATATCAACACCAGAAGACCCCATGGAAATGATGCAGAGATCTTATCATATGGCCACAGAACCACGGCCGATTCAGCTCGATCCACCGTGGATCAGCGGCCGGGTTGGGGACGCCGGTGACGAAGTTCTCCAGAACCTTCTCTATAAGCACCTAGCTTCCTCAAGACACTTAATAAACACGTGGCTTCTTCTGGAAGGCTCTGCATAACAACCAAGCTTATGAAGGAAGCTTAATTTGAGGCTATAAAAGGAGATCTAGATCTTAATTTTGCAGGTTGTTAAATGGTTGTTAGGTTGTTGATTAGTTGTTGAATATTAAACCAATTCAATTCAAGTTGAGTGACACAACTTGAGATCCAATCCAAATCTAATCAAATCAAGATCCATTGAGAGCAAAATGAAGCGACAATCGAAGATCCTTTATTGCAACGCCGATCTTCATCAAGAGCAAGAGATCCGTGATTGATCCACGTCTCACGAAGATCAAGCCGAGCAAAGAACGACGACAAATTCCCTTTCAAAGGAGTGATCGAGAGCTAGTCTTGTAAACTCAAATTGAGAGGTGTAATTTGAAGGAGATTTAATAAAGGTGATAATTGTAATTCTCGCTTTCTTTACTTTCTTGTATTACGAAATTTCTAGTTCTTGATTCTTTAATTTTCATAATGCGTGAGTAAAATCTCTGCTTGTAAAGGATTCGAGAGAATCGGTAGATCAAGTGATGATAAAATCATAATACTAATCTTAAGTCTTATGAGAATTGTGAACTTTAGGAAAAAGAATCATCAATGACCTAATTTGGATCGAGATCACATTCTTGCTAATTTCATTGCAAATTAGGGAACAAATGATTGATGATTCTCTTTGTTAAAGGCTAGATCCGAATGATGATCAATGAAAAGACAAGGGATAGAGAAGGAGAAACCCTAGTTTCTTCAATAGATCCCTAATCTTCATTCATCACCATCGTCCTAACTACAATTCATCAATAGATAAGATTCGTAATTTTTAGTATTCATCATTGCTACTAACTCGATCGATTTCTACAAGCTATTCTTCATAATCTTGATAATTCAAATTGATATTGGACACTTTGTTGATTTCTAATTCTTGAATATGTTCTTGATTTTCTTGAAATGATAACTCAATTAAATCTCGAATTACTTTGTTGAATTTTCTCTTATATTTTCTTTCAATTCATCTAAAGCAAGATCGAACAAATTCAAGAATCTCAGTAGACGATCCGTTCTCATTAACGAAACTACTTCGACACCGTTATTGATTGCGGTATAAATTCTTTAATTATGATTACTTTTCAAAACACAATTCAAAATAAGATCAATCAAATAGCGCCATTGCTGGGGATTGCGTGCTAATTTGTTCGTTATTGCTATTTGAGTTGAAGTATTATTATTCCATCAAAATTTTAAATCAAAATCGCATCGTGAGCTTAATGGTTAGTTGTGAATTTTGCAAGGAATTCTAGAATCTCTGCAGCAAGTAGAAAAATATTCAGATCATTCCAGAGAGGACAGAGGAGCAACAGGAGCAGCGGTACCAAAAATCTTGCAAGGAACTATTCATCTGACCGCGGAACCGCGGAAATAAGCTACATTCTACGGCGGAACCGCGGTGATCTTGACGCTTCAGAATTCCAGTTTTGTCAGGTATATTTCTTACTTTCTTATCTCTTCCCTGCTTTATCCAATAACCATTTTCTGCAGGATTCTTTGCAAAATTCGCAGCGCCGCTAAAAGAAATTTTTTTTGCGTATTTTGATATCGGTTGGTTGCATGTTTTAATATGGAAATTAAGGGGCAAAGACCAAATTCAGATTAGGTAGGGATTTCATTACCCTTCCTAAGCCCCAAAAATCACAAAGCTAGCATCCGCATCACCCTCATTAACTAAAAAATATCTAGACAAGACTCTAAGGACCGTCGCGCTCAATTAGGACAGAAAAAGATCGTGGGTAATCTATTGCTTATCCGCATTTTTTTTGTGGTGTCTAAGACAAGTGTGTCTAAGACAAGTGGTTACTTAATTAGGCCCACTACTTACGTAGCGAAGAACCTTCCACTTACCTGGCACTTACCTGGCCACAGAAGGGATAAAGAGGCAGTAGAGGATTTATCTTGCGATTTGTCTTCTGGAAGTCTAGGAGCGGTCTAGTGACTTGACCTAGGTGACCATTAGATCTAGGGTTGCTTGTGCATTTTTTGTGTGGTTTTTCAAAATCCGTATTTTTTAAACCAAACACCAAATCCACTTTTCTCTAATTATCACAAACGCTGCCACTTGTGCTAAACCATTTAGTGCATGCTCGGCTGGACACAGGATTCTAGTGCCCGTCTTGTCCGCGTTTCTCCTATCGACTCCGAAGTCGGTATTTCTACATCTTCTTTTTCCTCACCACACACCACATCCATTTCGATGAACGGATCTCCATCGAACTTCTTTAACAACACACCTCTTCCACCGCCCGCAGGTGCGCAGAATCCACCCCGCATCTCTCTCCAAGAGAGATGCTACCCTATTCGAGGTCCTCTTTCTACCTGTCTTTCCATTCCACCAGCCAATGGGGACAATTTTGAAATCAAACCTCAATACATCAATCTTTTACCCAAATAACATGGTCTCGAGTCTGAAGACGCATACATTTTTATTATCAAATTTGAAAACGTATGTGCTATGATGGGTACTTCACAGCTTTCTGTGGATACCATGCGTCTACGTCTTGTCCCGTTCACTTTGTGCGATTTAGCCGAGAAGTGGCTTTATAACATAGCCGCATACTCTATTTCAAACTGGGATGAATTCGTCATAGCTTTCCTTAAGAAATTCTACCCCAATCATAAGACAGTCTGAGTCCGTAACGAAATAAATCAATTTACTCAGCTTCCCAATGAACAATTTTCGATGTGTTTTGAACACTTCAAGGATCTGTTAGTTCAATGTCCTCATCACAGAATCCATCGATGGGATCTGTGCAGAATCATATATGAGGGCATTAATCCTACAGTAAAACAGGTGCTTGAATCCATGTGTCAAGGCACCTTCATGTCTAAAGACGACGATGAATCTTGGAAATTTTTAGAAGATTTCGCTGAAAAAATTTTGCAATGGGAGAGTGTAAGTCAATCATTGTCTAGGGGTGGTATCCATCAACTGGATGTTTCCATAGGAGTCAAAACTGAAATGGCAGCAATGCAAAAGAAGCTTGAAGCTATGGAACACAAATTTTTATTAGCCTCCCTAAATCAAATGACACTCCCCAAAACTGTCTGTGGATGCTGTTCTAATCCATCACATCTGACGGAAGAATGTCCATTAAATTCTCCGTTTCAAGGTCAAGAGCATAGTAATGCTGCTTTTCAGCAAAGACCTAGAAATGATCCGTATTCTTCCACTTATAATCAGGGTTGGAGGAATCACCCTAATTTTGCTTGGATCCAACACCAAATTCAAAACACGGTTCCAAACAAAAACTACTTTCAAGCGTCCCTTCACAACAACAGCAACCACTACAACTGACTCAGCACCCCTATCAATCACAAAACTTTCAAAATCCGGTCAACATTTCTGCACCGTATAATTCTTTGCAATTGACCGGTACTGATAATTCCTCTTCACTCGAACAAAGTATGAATTTGATTCTGAAAAATTTCATGCAAGTTTCGGCTGAGATAAAGTCTTCTGTCGATAATATTAAGAAAGATACCGCATCCCAAGGTGAGAGTATTAAATCGATGGAAGCACAAATTGTACGATTGAATGCTGAAATGAGTGCTAGAGAGAAAGGGAAACTTCCGTCTCAACCCCTACCAAATCCTGGACATTCACAACACTACAATGTGAATGCCATTACAATGTTGAGATCCGGAAGAGTGCTTAAGAATCAAGTCGGTGAAGAGATTGATAATCATGATGAATTAATCAATAACACTTTTCCTTCCACTTCCACTTTTCCTTCCACTTCTACTTCCACTTCTGACCCTTGTTCATCTACCCTACCACCTTCTTGCGAGCCTATTCTTCGTTTTCCTCAAGGCTCGAACCCTCAGCACACTTCTTATAGTCCACTAAAGATGATCCCCACTCCTATTCTTGGATTTGTTCCACACACACCACCTTGTCCAATGTTGGACCCAGCTATTATTGCTAAAGCTCCTTATCCTGATAGGTTAAGGGGAAACAAAACAAGTCCACATATAGAGAAGATTATGGAACTGTTTAAACAGGTTAACATCAACATCCCTCTCCTAGATGCTATCCAACTAATTCCGTCTTATGCGAAAATTCTTAAGGACTTGTGCACTAGGAAAAGGAAGACTCAAGTACCCAAAAAGGTATTCATGACAAATAATGTTAGCACTGCTTTTAACCCACAGTTTCCAAAGAAACGTAAGGACCCTGGCTGTCCTACAATCTCGATTTCTATTGGGGGTAAAAACATCAACCATGCTTTACTTGACCCTAGCGCAAGTGTTAACCTACTTCTATATTCTGTTTACGAGCAGTTAGGGATTGGAGAGTTGAAACCAGCTCATTGCACTCTCCAAATGGCAGATTGATCAATCACCAAACCTAGGGGTGAACTAGAGGATGTGTTGATTAAAGTCGGGGAATTTATATTCCATGTGGACTTTATTGTTCTAGATACACAACCGGTGGCGAACCCACGGAACCAAATTCCGGTGATTCTGGGTTGACTTTTCCTAGCCATTTCCAATGCTGTCATTAATTGTTGAAACGGTTCCATGAACCTATCCTTTGGAAAAATGACAATTGAGCTTAACATCTACAAAATTGGAAGTCAGTCGTCTGAACCCTCTACTCATATTCTTGATGTCTATTCTGTCCACGAGATAGTTTCTGAAAGCTGTGAGGTTGATGAACTTTGGTTTGATGATCTCGACGACATTAGGATATCAATGTTTGATCTTGCACATCTTAGTGAGGACACTTTTTATGAGTCCACTCCTGAGCCTGAAACTTTTGACTCATCACTTTCCGAGTCTGTATCCTTTGCAGGCTATGAGCTTCTTCATGAATCTGAATGTCATTCTCTTACCCTACCTTCTATTATTTCTCCGCCGACAGTAGATCTCAAATTGCTACCTTCTCATCTTAAATATGTATATTTAGATGAGAATGAGTCTTTACATGTGATCCTATCCGTTTCTCTAGCCTTAGAGCAAGAGAACGCTTTTTTGATGGTCTTGAGATCTAATAGGCAGGATTTTGGTTAGACAATGGCCGACATCAAAGGGATTAGTCCATTGATTGTTGAACATCATATACATCTGATGGATGAAGCCAAGCCAACCCGAGAACCACAAAGACGGTTGAATCCCGTCATGAAGGAGGCGGTAAAGAAAGAAATCGTCAAATGCCTTGAAAGTGGTATCATTTACCCAATCTCTGATAGCCAATGGGTAAGTCCAATTCATGTAGTCCCTAAGAAATCTAGCATTACGGTCATAACAAATGAGGCAAATGAGTTAATTCAGACACGTGCTCAAACTGGGTGGCGTGTGTATATTGATTATAGAAAACTCAATACTGCAACGAGGAAAGACCACTTTCCTCTACCTTTCATTGACCAGAAGTTAGAATGCTTAGCTGGACATGAATATTATTGTTTCATGGACGGATACTCTGGCTATAACTAGGTCCCTATTGCCGAAAAGGATCAAGATAAAACCACATTTATTTATCATTTTGATACTTTTGCTTATAGACGCATGCCCTTTGGGTTATGCAATGCTCCCGCTACATTTCAGCGGTGTATGATGGGGATATTCTCAGACATGGTTGAGAATTTTCTGGAGATTTTCATGGACGATTTCTCGATATTCGGAGATTCTTTTGATGACTGCCTATCTCATCTTGATGCAGTTCTTACTCGTTGTAAAGATAAGAACTTAACCTTGAATTGGGGAAAATGCCATTTCATGGTCCAAGAAGGAATTGTGCTTGGACATGTCATTTCACAGAAAGGCATTGAGGTTGACAGAGCTAAAATAGATGTCATTTATAACCTTCCTCATCCTAAATGTGTCAAAGATATACAATCTTTTCTTGGCCATGCAGGCTTTTACAAGAGATTCATTAAGGATTTTAGGAAAATTGCTAGACCCTTAATTCTTCTCTTGGCCAAGGACACAACCTTTCACTTTGACTCAGATTGTGAGGATGCATTTGACTCACTTAAGAATTCCCTCACTACAGCCCCCGTTCTATCATCTTCTGATTGGAACCACCTGTTTGAGCTAATGTGTGATGCATCAGATTTTGCTGTTGGTGCAGTCTTAGGACAGCACATTAATAAGATGCCACAGGTGATTTATTATGCAAGTAAGACCCTCAATGATGCTCAAATTAATTATACAACCACCGAAAAAGAACTTTTGGCAGTTGTATTTGCATTAGAAAAATTCAGGCCTTACTTGATTGGCTCACCAATTGTTGTGTACACTGACCACTCCGCCTTAAGACATCTTTTAGCGAAGAAAGATGCTAAAGGTAGGTTAATACATTGGATCCTTCTATTATAAGAATTTGATCTTGTCATTCGAGATAAAAAAAATGATGTGAAAACGTAGTAGCCGACCATCTTTCACGCATCGCTTCTTCACCTGTGACCCTGCTAATTAATGACTCTTTTCCAGACAAACAACTCTTGAATGTATCCACTGAACCTTGGTTCGGGGATGTTGTGAATTATCTTGCAATACGACTTATTCCCCGCAAATGGTCGAAATAGGACAAACATCGATTACTATCCCAAGTAAAACACTTTTACTGGGATGAACCCTATTTCTTTAAGTATTGTCCTGACCAGATCATTCGCAGATGTGTCCCCAATGATGAATTCAAGAGCATTCTATCTTTATGTCACGATCAGGTATGTGGAGGTCACTTTGGTCCTCGAAAGACAGCGGAGAAGGTTTTGCAATGCGGTTTTTACTGGCCGACATTATTCAAAGATGCATTTGATCATTGCAAAACTTGTCCACAATGTCAACACATGGGTAGGATTTCTCGGAGAAATGAGATGCTACTTCAACCGATTTTGGTGGTTGAAATTTTCGACGTTTGGGGTATTGATTTTATGGGTCCTTTTCCCAACTCCTTTGGGAATTTGTACATATTGCTTGCGGTTGATTATGTCTCGAAATGGGTGGAAGTTATTTCTTGTCGCACTAATGACAACAAGGTTGTCGTTAAGTTCCTTAAAGAAAATATCTTTTTGCGATTTGAACACCCTCGCGCTATCATTAGCGATAACGGGACGCATTCCTGTAATCGGTCTTTCGAGACTTTGATGTGAAAATATGCAATCAACCACAAACTTTCGACACCCTATCATCCCCAAACGAGCGGGCAAGCTGAGGTTTCTAACAGACAGATCAAAAAAATTTTGGAGAAAACAGTTTCTAAAAATCGGAAAGATTGGTCAACCAAATTGACGGATGCTCTTTGGGCATTCCGTACTGCTTATAAGACTGATCTCGGTATATCTCCTTATCGTCTAGTGTTTGGTAAGGCTTGCCACCTTCCGGTCGATATTGAACACAAAGCAATGTAGGCTATTAAAGAACTGAACTTTAACTTAAATCAAGCTTGCACCTTTCGGAAGCTGCAATTAAACGAGCTAAGCGAACTCCGTGATGAAACTTATGATAATGTTGTAATTGTAAAGAATCGGACTAAGCTATTTCACGATAAAAACATTTTGAGAAAAACTTTTACCCCAGCTCATCCATCTTCATGCAGGTAAGCTACGATCTCGGTGGAAAGGACCTTTTGTTGTGCGGTATGTATACCCGCACGGGACAGTTGAGGTAGAAAATGTTAAAAACGGTTCAATTTTCAAAGTGAATGAACATACATTAAAACCGTATTTTTCCTCTGGCCCCTCGAAAGAGCTCCTGTTTTTACAGTAGCGGCTTTTTAATGACTGATTTTCCTCCACCTCACCTCCATGTCTTGGTAATATTGCCTCATCTTTTAGAATGGAGGTGAGTCAACTTGTACATACATATAAAAAAATATATAAAAATAATAAATAAAAAATAAATAAATAAATTGTACATAAATAAAAAAATAAGTTTGGAGGAGGATTTTCACTTTCACTTATTCTTGACCCCGTTAATAAATTTTTCCTCCTAAGCCTACAGGTTTTTGAGATTTAACAGATGACAACAGTGAGGAAACTGTTGTAAACAAGTTTGGGGGAGATTTGTGCCTATTTACGCATCACTTTGCATCATACTTTGCATAAGCACAAAACATATAAAAAAATATGTACATAAATAAGATAATAAAAGATTAGAAAGTGAAAAATTACATCTAAAAGATTGAAAAAATTTAAGAAAACCAAGAAAATTAGAAGCTTTCTTAAACGAAACTAGTAATAAGTAGTTATGAGCCGTTGTCCTGAAGGTTAGTAAGATGATAGAAGTCACTAATCTGAGAATAAAAATAAGTCTGAAAAATAGTTCCTATTCTGAAAGCCAAACATTTGAATGTTGATACCCTACTATACGCACTTGCACACTTCTTGAATAGTAGAGGATACCTTGAAATGCTCTTGTCTAAAAGCCAAAGTATGAAAAAAATAATAAATGAAGCATAAAAGATAAAATGGTGAAGAAAAATGAACACTGGTTTTGTAATCACCAAGACAGCATAAAAAAAATGTAGCGAGGGTGTTTCATCACCTAGTGCCTTAGACCAACTGGTTTGGGAGTCACTGCTAAGCCTTAGGCGTTGCAAGATGAGAAAATACGAAATACGCCTAATAAGGAAGCACATGAGTAATCGGTTGGTTAGTACCTCAAGAAGTATTAACGGTCATATGAAAAATGTGTGAGCAAATCCATCTAAATATTCACCGATTAAAAAGTACTTAGGTAGATGGAAAAGAGTATAATAGCTTGAATTGAATTCTCCGAGTGTAGGGATGTTCTTTATACACACGTAAGGGTATATGATCAGTGTTTGGAAGAAAGGTAGGAATGAAAAATAAAGACGGTGTTTTATTGAGGAATGATGTGATTTCAAATATATTTTCATGACTATTAAGATATGGATCATGACAACTAAAAAGCTAGTATAGTTGGAAACTTTGATTTTCAAAATCGTTATTTTACAATTCTTATCTTTACATGTAACTTTCACAGTCTTCCTTTGATTATAGGATTTTGTGGATGCAATCCGCTGAAAACCCTCAGGAGACAACACTCCTCCTACTGGGGACACCTAGAGGTTTAAAGGATTATTGTACGTACTCAGTGCAATCGTGTTTGCCTACGAAAGTGTGCTCGTTAGTTTTTCTTTTTCTTATATTTTCTCCTTCTTTTGAATAAAAGATGTTTGCTCGAGACGATCAAAATTAAAATTGGGGGAATTTGTTTAGTCGAAAATATTGCATTCTGTAACATAACAATTTCCTCATTATTCTAATCATCTAAGAGTGTTTATTGTAAATATAACACGGATTACAAAATCATCTGCAAAATACCAAATACCACGTGTTATAGTTATAATCAACATTCTCGAAGGAAATTGGGTGTTTATTACTTCACGCATGATATTGTATATCTCAACACTTTTCATCAAGATTTTGTGCAGAAAATTATTCAGGTCAAAGAACTGGAATAGCTAATTTTCCGATAAAACGCAGCAAGTCAAAGAAATAAAATCTGGCAAAGATTCAGAAGGGATAATAAGATTCCAGATGTCACATGAAGACCCAAATATCAACACCAGAAGACCACATGGAAATGATGCAGAGATCTCATCATATGGCCGCGGAACCGCGGCCAATTCAGCCCGATCCGCCGTGGATCCGCGGCCGAGTTGGGGGCGCCGGTGACGAAACTTCTCCAGAACCTTCTTTATAACCACCTAGCTTCCTCAAGACGCTTAATAAACACGTGGCTTCTTCTGGAAGGCTCTGCATAACAATCAAGCTTATGAAGGAAGTTTAATTTGAGGTTATAAAAGGGGATCTAGATCTTAATTTTGGGGGTTGTTAAATGGTTGTTAGGTTGTTGATTAGTTGTTGAACATTGAACCAATTCAATTCAAGTTGAGTGACACAACATGAGATCCAATCCAAATCCAATCAAATCAAGATCCATTGAGAGCAGAATCAAGCGACAATCGAAGTTCCTTTATCGCAACCCCGATCATCATCAAGAGCAAGAGATCCGTGATTGATCCACGACTCACGAAGATCGAGCCGAGCAAACATCGACGACAAATTCCCCTTCAAAGGAGCGATCGAGAGCTAGCCTTGTAAACTTAAATTGAGAGGTGTAATTTGAAGGAGATTTAATAAAGGTGATAATTGTAATTCTTACTTTCTTTACATTCTTGTATTATGAAATTTATAGTTCTTGATTCTTTAATTTTCATGATGTGTGAGTGAAATCTCCGCTTGTAAAGGATTCGAGAAAATCGGTAGATCAAGTGATGATAAAATCCTAATACTAATCTTAAGTCTTATGAGGATTGTGAACTTTTGGAAAAAGAATCATCAATGACCTAATTTGGATCGAGATCACATTCTTGCTAATTTCGTTGCAAATTAGGTATCAAATGATTGATGATTCTCTTTGCTAAAGACTAGATCCGAATGATGATCAATGAAAAGACAAGGGATAGAGAAGGAGAAACCCTAGTTTCTTCAATAGATCCCTAATCTTCATTCATCACCATCGTCCTAGCTACAATTCATCAATAGATAAGATTCGTAATTTTTAGTATTCATCATTGCTACTAAATCGATCGATTCCTACAAGCTATTCTTCATAATCATGATAATTCAAATTGATATTGGACACTTTCTTGATTTCTAATTCTTGAATATGTTCTTGATTTTCTTGAAATGACATCTCAATTAAATATCGAATTACTTTCTTGAATTTTTTTTATATTTTCTTTCAATTTCATCTAAAGTAAGATCGAACAAATTCACGAATCTCAGTGGACGATCCGTTCTCATTAATGAAACTACTTCGATACCGTTATTGATTGCGGTATAAATTCTTTGCTTGTGATTACTTTTCAAAACATAATTCAAAATAAGATCAATCACTCTTCAATATGTTATTCGCACTTAAACCACAGGTTCCACCATCGGATCGCATATTGGACCCAAGTTTCTCCCAACTTTACCCTAGAATTGATCAGGGACGTGATCGAATTGTGTTCACTCATGCTAGCAAACCGTTGCGTGAACAATAACTCCAGTTTAGAGAATGTTTTCATAGAGTCGTTCGAGAGCTTCGAGTACCATTCGAAAGCTGTCTCAAACAAACTCCCGACGAATTAGCAAACCAACAATTTTTCATCGCCACCAGTATTGACGCACAGAGCTCTGAATTGTACGACATGCTGGTGAGGATTGCCCATTCCTTTGTAACACATGGAACTTCGGGATCGTATATCCGGGGGTACTTGATTTGGTTATACCAGGCCGGATATGGTCGCCTGGTTTTGACGAGTTGGTTGGCAGCTTCATTAGCCTGGTGAGCTCTGATTTGCCGAGCAATGTAGTCATCGAGGGCTGCTTTGGAGATTGTTTCCTCCGTGGCTGCTGATAAGGCCGGGGAAGAATTTGATGTTTCTCCTCTGTCATCCTCGATAATCACCGGCGGATCTTCAGCCGGTGATTCCGGTTAGATCATCATTCCCACCATGTCTTGAAATAAGAGTGCCATATGCTTGATGTTAGCAGCTTGCTCCGCAGCTTCTTTGCCTTTTCTCTCCAGCACTCATCGCAAGAACTCTGTATCGGACTCTTTCTTTTGGCGCTGTTCAGCTTCTTTGTCCGGACTTTCTTTTGGTCCAGTGAGTGCTGCCATTTTGATCAGCATTTCCTGGAGCTTTTGTTGTTGCTTCTGAACCTTTGTCAGCAACCGAGTTTGCGGTTAGTGACTCACCGAGGCACGACTCTTTTCTTTTCCAGTGGCCATGTAGACCGTATATATCGTTATGCCCCCAGACTTGGGGAGTTTAGATCTTTCGCCATTGGATTTTGCTGCTGGCAGTAAAGTTTTCTCCAGCCTTGTTCTTTTATGAGAGATTGAAGTTGATGGAGCCGTTGTGACAGGCAACTGTTTAGGAGAAGTCCCCCGTTGTATGGTGGAGGAGTAGTATTTTCTTGTTGGCCCTTAGATTTCTTGGGTCGACGAGAGTAGCTTTCGTCAAGTACAGAGTATTAGACCTTTCGCCAGACTTTATGGATTTGCGAGGAGAGCTGCTGATGAGGCTGCTTCGGCTGTTTTTGTATTGGGGCCTCTGTCGGCGGAGGTGATTTCTTCAATACCGCTATCGGGGAGTTCTTGTACACCCTCCTGAGCGGGTCAAGCTATTCTCAGTTGGAACAACATCATTGATATCGACCATAGGAGATAATGGGGTGAGCTCAGAGGGAGAGTTTCCTCCAGATTCTCTCACTCGGCTCCAGTGGCGACGTCGAACATGTCATGAAGTGGGAATTACCTCAGTTTTGGAGGTGTCTTCCTCATGCCCCCGGCATTGCTGGGAAGCTTCGGTTGGCAACAGTCTGTTGAAGACCGATGTCCTTGTTGGTGTTGGAGCGAAGTTAGCCAATCTTTTGAAAACCGACGGTCTTGAAGGGGAAACAATTTTATCAGCTTCGCCATAACAGAAGTAGGGAGAGCTAGCCGTTTTGGGGTAACTCCCTCTGGTATGATGGGCTTCTTTAAAGGCCCGCTCAAGTTCTTCCTCAGCCTGTTAAAGACTGAGACGTTAAATTTGGATGGCTTGCTGATAGGAGCCGCCATGGTTGCGTGGCGATCAAAGACTGACCTTCTGGGAGCTTCTTCTTGTGGCGTTGAGGCACCAAAGTTCACAGGCGGGAGCATGTTCCCGAAGAAGAGCCCGGAAGTGGCCTGTGTGACATGCCCCTATCGACATTGAGAAAAATGGAGGCAGTGTTAGGCCCGTATGTCACCCTCCAGTTGGGGTGGAGAGGGAGTTTTTGTTGCAAGCAGTGTAGCGAGAAGCCATTGATTCTACACAAAAGCGAGACACCAAGATTTAATACCTCGAATCTAGGGGCAACCATGAATATGGCGAACTACAATTTTGATTGCGATCACGATACACGAAGTTTGGAGTGGAAAGAGGACGAAGTCCTACAGGGCGTACCGGATTCTGTTTACCGCTGAAACCTAGACTGAGATGTTGAGACATCTCGCCTGAATTTGGAGGTAGATGGTATTTTGACATATCCACCCACCTCTCCAAAGACACCAAGTTAATCTATGGCACCGTATATCGAAAATTTGGATAGATGCGACCGATAAAGCATACCTTATCAAATTCCCCCTCATTTGTGAGGGGTTTTTGATTGTGGGGATGCTATTCCCTGCAGGCGCAATCCCCTGCAGTTAATTATGTTGGATATAGTGCCCTCAGAGTCAATTATTGGATCACAGGCACGTGATTGCAATGATTGAGGGAGGACCTATACCGGTAGGAGAGTCTTACTCGAGATGATAGTATGCTATCTGGTTTATCTTTATCATCGTATATGGCTTTAGGTGACCTTACAGGTCACTATTGCACATTGGTAGAGCCCTTAGGATTATTGTTTGACGGCCAGCAGTATGATGGAGATCATATACGTAGGAGCTGGGGTCTATAAGCACATCCTTAAAATGTCCCTAGTCGTGGGAGTTTCGAGGCTGGGTATCGATACTCCATTAGTAGACTAGTATATACAGTCGAGACCCTGTCGAGGGGCGGTGGCTGGTCTCACAAGCCATTGGTGTCAGTTGATTCACCTAAGATGTATACAGGTGCTCATTGGGTTATGAGTACACCGGACAGGACTCGCCGAGAACATGCTAGTTGGTATTATACCTGACGTCAGATAGCAGTTCCCTGGTGACATGTGTACAGGTTAGTTCATCGACCTGAGGTCGTCATTTGTCTTGTGTGAGTTCCCACTGTGCTTTGATTACTACCCTACCACGGCTCAAAGGAGTCGTACAAATAGGTTTTAGTTGGGTAGAGTCCCGAGCCACATGGAGGCAAGTGAGCGGATCGGCGGGGGATCCGTCTCTCTCGGTATTGGGGGTGAGGTCGCGCTGTGTCTAGGAAAGCCATTACACAAAGCCCTCGGCCGAGGCAGGAGATTTACTAGTAGGTATTCCAGTAGTATCTCAGGGTGTTCTGGGCTACACTCCGACACGGCTTGTACCGCTTTGGGGGGCCTGACTTTTACCAACCCCCTAGGCCCACCATGCGATGCTCATAGACGAATGGACCGGACTGTACGGATATTGTCACTGACAGGCTCAGTAGGGTGTCAGGATGAGTTCGCTCATCGACCTCCCTTTTGGTCAATACCTGGTAGCTCGTTACGTACGGCTAATACCTCTGACGTGCTAGTAGTTAAATCCACAGCCAAAGTATTGGCGAGTCTTTAGAGTCCCCTACAGACAGTTTCTCAAGTTTCGGGCGAAACGTTGTAGAGGCCGTATGATATATGGCAGGGTTCGATCATATACGTGCGGTAGTGCACGGATCATGATCGGGCGGATCATACTAGTGGGCTTTGGTTTAAGCCGGATCCTAGTATTAGATTTGTTGGATTACTTTAGTCTCATCGCATTCGTATTCAGTCGGAATGCAGATACAGGTATGTATTACAGGTGAGGGGTATCCTTGTGATCCGTCACGAGTTTACTTTAGATGTTGCCGGATCTTTTTGTTGGACCAAACATTTGGATTAATGTTTGGATAATGGAAATTGTGAGCTAGAAATCATCATTTTGAGCATTTAATGTGACATAGACTTCATTAGTGACCCATGGTCTCTTTTTATGTGTATATGTCACATTATTTGATGATTTTGTATTGATATGATTAGAAGAGAGAGAGAGGGGCTGCCTTAGAGGTGAGCTCTCATATTATTCTTCACACACTCTCTCTCATTTTAATCATAATATCATCACAAAAGAAAAGGAGAGAAAGCCTTCTCTTCTTTTTCTTCCATTTTCTTCTCTAGCTCACCATTTTCATCAATGGCAACACCTCTAATCTCCATCCAAATTCATGGATGCAAGAGACAAAGTGATCACAAACATTCTCTACAACACTTTGGACACGTCGGCTAGCACACTTCGTGCCCGAGTTGCTTCGGACGAAGCGGCAGCCCGTAAAAGGACTCATAGAAGTGGTGCCCTTTCCGACGAGGAGATCAAGACCGGAGATGCCGCGAGGAGCTTGGAATGGTGGCCGAACACCGAAGGACACGGATCGATCGGTATAGCTTTCCAACCCTTTCTCTAGTTGCTAATTGTAGGTTAATGGTTCGATCCGGGTTTTAAGCATACGATAGCGCCGGTTTTCAAGTTAAGAAAAAATTTCGTTTCCGCATTTTGGCCTCGAAATGACGGCCGGGGCGCTACTGTAGTCTTACATGGTATCAGAGCCACGCCATTAACCTTTACTAGCTTGCTCTAGCATGTTTAGAACTTCGATCGGACGAAATTTCCAAAAACCGCGTTTCCAAGTCACAGTTTCTATCGAATTTATTTTGGCGTCGAAAAATTATTTTGAGTGTTGCGGAAATGCGTGCAGTGTTTTCTAAGTATTCTGAGAAAATTTGGTAGCACGAAGCTACAGTGACGCCGCGGAACCGCGGCCCCACCCATGCTTTGGCCGCGGTTCCACCGCTCTTTTGTCCCTTCTCTGCACCATTTTTGCTATAGTCATTTCTGAGTTGGAAATAGGGTTTTTGGTAATTTTTGTTTGGGCCCAGATTTATCTGAGTACTGGGTATTGTGCTTGGGGCCCACTTCAGGAAATTTAGTCGATCGAAAATTTTAAACATGTTAGTTCACAGTATTTACATTATATCTGCGACCGTGAATGTCATTTGATCGGTAAATCCTGTCTAATTGCTATAGCCCTTTTAGACAGATTTGCGAACGTGACATTCACGTTGATGTTCTGTGTTGTGCTGTGATGTTGCGGATTTGTCATGGTGGATAGCCTGGATGCAATGGTAGTACAGTTTGGTTGTATTTGTACATTTGATATTGCGGGGTGAGCGTCCGACATGTGGACTTCCGTCACTGCCTGTTTGTATATTATTCTTTTTGGGCACGACCGGGCTGAAGTCGATGTACCCATTGTATATTTTTACTTTCTGTACTAGGATTACCCCGCGGTGGGGTGCACGGATAGCCGGGTTCTAGAGGGCAACAGGCCCGCATCTCATGACTTTGAAACGGACGGGGCTTTACTTTAGAATTGGTGGGCTATTCGCCGCACTCGTAGGGGTATAGGTTGACCCAAGGAGGGATGCCCAAGTTACCGGATTCCGTGAAGTGCTGGGTGGTCCATTCACGTTGTTGAAAAGGGCTTCCTCGCTTCAGGTTTTGGCGGGTAACTTGCCGCCCCCGTAGGGGTCTAGGATTTCATTGCACAGGCTATCCACACGACCAGGGGAACGTCGGGTTTCAGTAGCGGCTCTATGAAACCCGGGGATCCCAGATTGTCTGTATTGTTCTGTGATGCTTATTACATTTCTGTGATGTTGCATTTTATCATGCCTTGAGCGAATATTATATATTGATATATATACTAGTAGATGTTGTATATGTTTTACACCCGCGCTAGTGCAGTCCCCGCTCTGTCGTTAGTTAAGTAACCTAACGAGTGATGATGAGACCCAGTGGCGAATGCGGATTGCATATACGTACATCGTATTTTCGTTCTTTTATGATGTGATTAATTGATGGGACTGCATTGATTCGGATCAATGCAAGCTAAACAAACATGTTTGATGTTGTTGGAACATTTTTCAAAAAGTTGTTATTGCAAGGACGTTCTCTTTTGTTTTGCACAGTGGTATTCGGTTATGAATATCCAACACCTAAGTCGACGAGGCAAGGGCCGAGATCCCTTCACCGGGAGTGACCCCTTGGACAGAAGTTTGCGTCAGGGTAATAACTTCACTATAGCCGATTACTTTTTGCTTTGCAATGTGGTATTCAGTTGGAATATCCTGCACCTCATTCTATGGGGAAAGAGCAGAGATCTCTTCACCGGGAGTGACCTCTTTAGCAAAGGTTTTCGTCACTATATTTTTATAAAAAGCTATGCAGTTCCTTCAACGATATCAAGTTCAATACGTTAAAAGTTTTTCGCCAAAAACTAGACGTAGCCCTCCGTCATTTCTTACAAGCATTACTTAGTATTCGTGCTGCGTTTGTTGACTGTGTCAAGGCGTAATGTGCGGTAGCTAAGTAGTGTTCGTTTGTGGCATATTAAAGGGATTGGTTAGGACATTCGTGCGGCCTTATTGACTGTGTCAAGGGCTCATACAGGTGGGTTTAATACAATCCAGGATAATGATGGGTTGAACTTGACTAGGACTCTTTGATTTGTTGACTGTGTCAAGGTCACTTGGGTCCTAGGGGTAAAAATCACATCGGGAGTTTCTAAAGAAACTGAAACTTGCCAGATATGCAGATACCTTCTGGAATGTGATAACGTGAGTGGATTCCGTCACGTTATCATGTGATGATAGTTGGATCCTGATTCCCACTGATGAGTTGTTTTACTCCTCGGGTGATCCCGACTAATTCTTCTTTCATGTTTGGAGGAGAATTTGATGTTACAGTGGGAGGTTTCCTGATTAGATAAAGTGATAACCATTCTAATCTAGGTTAGAGTGCACGCTGAGTGGTTCTTTTCTCTCTCTCTCTTTGGCAGCGACCATGGCCCGATCCTTGACTATGACTCAGTGACCAAGTTAACCGAACCTTCTTAAACACTGGCTTTTGGATTGTCAGAGTTGCATACCTCATTGCCACTCCTACATTTACCCTTTTCTCCAGGACACCCCGTATTATTACGAACATCCACTTCCATTGGATAAAACCATCGTATGGTTATATACAAACTAGAAGGAACTTGTTCCAGATTCGAGGATGGTTTCCGGTTCTGGAGAAAATGAATAGAACTATTCGGTTGTCTTTTCCTTTTACCTTCTCTCAGGTTCCGAGTGCTCCTTATATTAGGATGGTACACCTATTACGCTAATTGGATAGTCTTCTTCCAAACCATAGACAGGTGTCGAACGGTAAGGAATGAAGAAAACCAATTAGCCTAACGATGGTGTACAGAAGGTAATAAGTTAAGACAAATAAAAGGATTAGAAAGAGGGCAAAGTAAACTGCGACCGCTATTCACGACCAAACCAACTATTTCATCGTCACTCCTACATCACCTTTGTATTTCTCCAGAACACTCCGTATCACTATGAAGATCCACAGTTATTTGGATACTCCATCGTATGGTTATATACAAACTCGAAGGGACTTGTTCCAGTTCAGGGATGGATTCTGGTTCAGGAGAAATAGGAATAAGGTTTTATTCAGTTGTGTTTTATCTTTACCTTCTCTCAGGTTGTGAGTGCTCCTAGGATTAGGAGAGTACACCCATTATGCTTATTGGATAGTCTTCTTCCAAACCATAGGCTGGTGTCGAACGGTAGGAACGGAAGAAAACCATTTAGCCTAAAGGGGTGTGCAGAAGGTAATGACTAAAGACATATAAAGGGATTTGGAGAGATAGAGAAGAAATATACGGTTATAGTTGTGAATCTGATAATGGAAGAGGCATTACTAAGAATACCCGGATACACCTTCGAAACATTTACATGTTTTAGTTTCACTGTGTATTGTTAAAAGAAAACTGCTTTCCCAATTAGCCCTTGCTCCAGGGTATGTATTTACCAGGTTTGATTCTCACATCTGTATGGTTTTACAGATGATGAGTGGGAGTAAGTTATTGGGAATTAGATGATCATCCTCATTATATCGGAATTCGTTGTAATTGGTGATATTTGAGGAAATCGCCTAGGCTGTTTGCCGGACGGCAAATATTTGGTTTTGAATATCCGTTGTTATGTACCAATTTCAAATTGATATATCTTTACGTTTATTTTTATAAAGTGAGATATAACTTTCTGAAATTATGTCTATGACATTTACCTATATCAGTGGATGGTTAGGTAAGGAGCATTAAACAGCGGTGTAATTCTTCTTAACCATAAGTACAATTTTCAACCTACGACACACATGGAATGAGTTATTAGACTCAGGGGACTTATACAGAGTATTGTATTTTGTCCAGTGTCCATGAGGACAGAGGGGTTGGTACTCGTACTATATTCTGTTTACTTGTGACTTCTCTAGTTCTTAGACATGTGTTTCGTAGAAATGCAAAGTCTAAGTTTTGAGAAGTTATAGGTATATGAATAAAGTAGAGAACCAGGTATTGCAAGTATCAGGATTCTTCAAAGTGATCGAAGATGTAGATACTTGTGTATGATATTCAGTTGATAGTAATGATTAAGAGAACTTGCTTCTCTTTCAGGTTACTCATAATTGGAAGTATACCTAAGTTGAGTAATACTGATCGGCCTCTCTCCATTTAGTTAACATGCACTGGAGACAGCTGCATGATTTGAATCTGGTTCCAATTAAATCAGTGCCTCTATTTCTATATTGGATATAGAATAGTTCATATCTTAACATTGTTAAGGTACGGGGAGTTGTCCGGCTTATGCTTAAAACCAGACTCTGGATAACTCAAGGCACGTTTCTGTAATGGCTGTTTGTGGGTTGACCCGGGCTATGACGAGGGTTGACTTTCTACCATCTGGAAGATCAATAGTGATATTGTTCTTGACTCGCCACAGTTTTAGTAAAATGGATTTTTTCAGAAAACAGTAGTGGGAGTATGGTAGAACTGAAAGTGATTCCAGAACCGCAAATGATTACTGAAAATTTAATAACCTAAAGATTCAATCTGGTTTGACATTCCATTGGCCACTCCGCAGATATGGTGGGTAACCTCAGGCACTCGAGAGGTACTTCAGTATGCTCAAAGACGGTGACAGGGAGATTCTTGTTTACCCAGACTTGCCATTGCTGTTGTTCCAGGTTATGAGACCCGGCAGGAGGATGAATATAGCGTCATTCTGAACTGGCTTCAGAAGTATACGTGTATATGACTTTGCCAGAGGGTTGTCGTGGTCAGTGGGAGCAGCGGAAGTATAGTGGACAAGTAGCTTGTGTCTATTTATAGACTAAAGCAGATATAGCGGAGATAGATCATCTATTTCTGATGTGACAGTCATAGGTTTAATTTCATCAGAATAAGAGATGGATCTGTTAAGAAGATAGTAGGGTGTGATGTCCGGGTATTTGTTTGACATACACAAAGTAGGAAGAGAAATTCCTATACTACGGTCGGTTATACTTTGGTTGTCACACAGTGGTTTCTCCATATATGACATAGATATTATATCAGATATTCTGGTTACTAGATCTATGGTTTTAGATCTAGATTTGGGTAGTTTTCCAATCTGGGTACTTAGACAGCATTCTAAAGGTATTTTAGAATGGACGACTCCTGGGACGGTAGTGTACCTGCAAGTAATAGAGTCACCCTCTCTAAAGGTGTCTTACAGATTAAAGGGGAGAGGGATGTGCATGATTGACAGATCACTTGCTTAGGCAATTAAGTCAATCATGAGATATCAAGTACCATACCAGATGTTGTTTTTGCAGTAGATGCAATAAGTTGATATTGATCCAATCCTGGAGAAACATTCGGAAGCAATTTTAGAACATAAGTGGATGTTCTAGGGATATGATAACAACAGCCTCTTTTAGGAGGAAATTATCATTCCAGGCTTCCAAGGTGACCTGGATGACAGAGTGACTGTCAGAGTTATAGTTTTCCCTCTGACGAGGGGCAGTAGTTTGGACAGATGGTCCAAGCGGATACTGAGGGAGGCATGGCGCGGGATACTGACTAATTTCAGTTGACGATATAGTCTAAGAAGTTTGGATTTGGAGTTCATTTATGAGCTAGGTCCCATCAGATATCCAGACATATTCTAAGACAGGTATTGCTCATTTCGGGAGATGGCTTTTTTCGCGAACTTGAGATAAAAAGAGATATAGAAAGAAACATCAGAGCGGATCCACTAACTGAGGCTATTCCTCGAACGCAATAGTTTCACAAACGGGCTTTGTGAGACTGATTAGTAGAGGAGTTGGGTGTTTGGTATCACACGGGCTGTGAGTATGCGACATCGCAATAATTAGCCTTGAGTGCAAGTGGGAGATTGTTGGATATAGTGCCCTCAGAGTCAATTATTGGATCACAGGCACGTGATTGCAATGATTGAGGGAGGACCTATACCGGTAGGACGGTCTTACTCGAGATGATAGTATGCTATCTGGTTTATCTTTATCATCGTGTACGACTTTAGGTGACCTTACAGGTCACTATTGCACGTTGGTAGAGCCCTTAGGATTCTTCCTTGGCGGCCAGCAGTATGATGGCGATCATATACGTGGGAGCTGGGTTCTATAAGCACATCCTTAAAATTTCCCTAGTCGTGGGAGTTTCGAGACTGGGCATCGATACTCCATTAGTAGACTAGTGTATACAGTCGAGACCCCGACGGGGGGCGGTGGCTGGTCTCAAAAGTCATTGGTGTCAGTTGGTTCACCTAAGATGTATACATGTGCTCATTGGGTTATGAGTACACCGAACAGGACTCGCCGGGAACATGCTAGTTGGTATTATACCTGACGTCAGATAGCAGTTCCCTGGTGACATGTGTACAGGTTAGTTCATCGACCTGAGGTCGTCATTTGTCTCGTGTGAGTTCCCACTGTGCTTTGATTACTACCCTACCACGACTCAAAGGAGTCGTGCAAACAGGTTTTAGTTGGGTAGAGTCCCGAGCCACATGGAGGCAAGTGAGCGGATCGGCAGGGGATTCGTCTCTCCCAGTATTGGGGGTGAGGTCGCGCTGTGTCTAGGAAAGCCATTACACAAAGCCCTCGGCCGAGGCAGGAGATTTACTGGTAGGTATTCCAGTAGTATCTCAGGGTGTTCTGGGCTACACTCCGACACGGCTTGTACCGCTTTTGGGGGTCTAACTTTTACCAACCGCCTAGGCCCACCATGAGATGCTCATAGACGAACGGACCGGACTGTACGGATATTGTCACTGACAGGCTCAGTAGGGTGTCAGGATGAGTTCGCTCATCGACCTCCCTTTTGGTCAATACCTGGTAGCTCGTTACGTACGGCTAATACCTCTGACGTGCTAGTGGTTAAATCCACAGCCAAAGTATTGACGAGTCTTTAGAGTCCCCTACAAACAGTTTCTCAAGTTTCGGGCGAAACGTTGTAGATGCCGTATGATATATGGCAGGGTTTGATCATATACGTGCGGTAGTGCACGGATCATGATCGGACGGATCATATTAGTGGGCTTTGGTTTAAGTCGGATCCTAGTATTAGATTTGTTGGATTACTTTAGTCTCATCGCATTCGCATTTAGTCGGAATGCAGATGCAGGTATGTAAATACAGGTGAGGGGTATCCTTGTGATCCGTCACGAGTTTACTTTAGATGTTGCCGGATCTTTTTGTTGGACCAAACATTTGGATTAATGTTTGGATAATGGAAATTATGAGCTAGAAATCATCATTTTGAGCATTTAATGTGACATAGACTTCATTAGTGACCCATGGTCTCTTTTTATGTGTATATGTCACATTATTTGATGATTTTGTATTGATATGATTAGAAGAGAGAGAGAGGGGCTGCCTTAGGGGTGAGCTCTCATATTATTCTTCACACTCTCTCTTTCATTTTAATCATAATATCATCACAAAGGAAACGGAGAGAAAGCCTTCTCTTCTTCTTCTTCCTCTTTCTTCTCTTGCTCACTATTTTCATCAATGGCAACACCTCTAACCTCCATCCAAATCCATGGATGCAAGAGACAAAGTGATCACAAACATTCTCTACAACACCTTGGACACGTTGGCTAGCACTTCGTGCCCGAGTTGCTTCGGACGAAGCGGGAGCCCGTAAAAGGACTCGTAGATGTGGTGCCCTTTCCGACGAGGAGGTCAAGACTGGAGATGCCGCGAGGAGCTTGGGATGGTGGCCGAAGACCGAAGGAAACGGATCGATCGGTATAGCTTTCCAACCCTTTCTCTAGTTGCTAGTTGTAGGTTAATGGTTCGATCCGGGTTTTAAGCATACGATAGCGCCGGTTTTCAAGTTAAGAAAAAAATTTCGTTTCCGCATTTTGACCTCAGAATGACGGCAGGGGCGCTACCGTAGTCTTACAAATTATGTTATCGCATTGTGATAACCACTTTCTCCTGCACCAGTATTTCATTTCGTGTCGTGTTATATTTTATTTATTTTGGTTGCCCGTAGATTATATACGGAGATTAGTTTATGTCGTCGTCTGTAGGGCACGGATTAATCCAAATCCATACATATATTTTCATGATTTGGGTTTGGATCAAGGATTTTCTTGATGGGGTCCACGTTGGTAGCTTGGTTTGCCAACGGGAATGAACTTAAGACGCATCTTTCACATTTGTGAGGTCCATCGGTTCATATGAAACTTGGGCTTTATCTAAGAGGCGTTATTCTTATTTAAGACTAAAATCAACTTAGATGTTTTGGGTCAAGTATTTACTTGACATGGTCCGTGTTGGTAGCTTGGTTTGCTAACGGGAATGAACTTAGGATGCATTTCTCACATTTATGAGGTTCATCCGTTCACGGAAAACTTGGGTTTGATCTAAGGATCATTAGTCTTATTTGAGACTAAGATCAACTTAGGAACAAATGAGCATATGGGCTCAACCAATCATTGGATCATATATGAATAGCCCATGAATAGTATATGGTAGTCAGTATGGCGACAGTCCACAGGGCAAATCATATTAGTTTAAGGATGTCGCGGTCCAACATCACCGTATTTGGGGCAGCGCACTAGTTTAGGGACATTTCGGTCCATCATTCGCATGTTTGGGATGAATACCCTATTTGGGACGAAGGAAGAGGAGTTGTTGGTTGTTGGGACCCGCTACCTCTCTAAAGACGTTAAGGAATTACAACGACGTATATCAGAAGTGTAGAAAGATGTACCCTTGAACCAAATCCCGTATTTGAGAGAAAAGATAATCGTGGATTTAAGAATCGTTACTCTTATATGAGACTAAGATTAACTTAGATGATATGGGATGAAGATCATTAGCCGTATATGGGACTAAGATCAATTTGGAAATCATGAGCATATGGGCTCGGTTGATTCAAAAGCAAAAAGGAAGCTCAAGCTTCACAAACTTAGCCAATTTGGGGCTAAGATTAGGTTTTTATACTACCTTACAGTGCTAAGCACTCAGATATATAGCGCTCACGTGTGTTTTACGTGAGGCGCTGACATAGTGCTAAGCACTAGTCTTTTCTAGCGCTCACGTGTGTTTCACGTGAGGAACTTAGCTTTGGACGCTCACATGTGTTGCACATGAGGCACTCAGGTTTGGACACTCATGTTTGTTTCACATGAGGCGCTGAGTTTTGGTGCTTACGTTTGTTTTACGTGAGACGCCGTCTTCTTAGAGATTTGATCTCTATTGATGTTTTCAGAGAGGTTAAATCTCTGTTAATGGTATTTTGACCATTAATGATTACTAAGATCACCATTTTGAGGATCTGGGATCAGGTTCTTTAAGAACTAAGTTCTTAATTACGAAGGAACTAAATTTCTGGAGTATTATGAACTCCATCTTCTTCATATTCTTCTTTCCGTGTTTTTCCCTGAATTTTTGATTCTTAAGAACAAGATCTTCCCGATGAGAATTAAATTCTCAACTTGTGGGAGATTTGTCTTGCAGATCTCAGATCCAGAGAAAGAACTAAGTTTTTTTTAGAAGGGTTAAACCCTTATATATGATGTGATAGGTAAAGGAGATATTTTGATCTCTTCTTTTTTCTTTACCTAGGGTTTGAGGAGGAAGACGATCTTTTTCTTTATTGAGAATTAAATTCTCTGCTTTTTGTGGAACCTTTTTGGAGAGCCTTCTATATTTTTTGTACAAAAGCGCTTATAGGGGGTTCTCCTATCTTTTTTCGTCCCCGACACTTGAAGTTTTAGGTCCTCTATATAGGCAAGAAAAATTGTTGACCAGTTTTGAGAAAATCTCTCATTGAGAGATTCCAACTGATTTAATTGGTCTTAAAAATTATTTGGGGAATTTTATCCACCGTAGGATTTTTGATTTAGTGATTTCTGTTTTACAGAATATATTTTCTTGTTTTTAACAAGATTGGGGAAATATTTTCCCATATATAGAATTTTATTCTATTAAACGATGATTTTTAATTACCATTGGATTTTTGATTCATGGGTTCTCTATTTAACAGAGCATATCTTTCTTGTTTAAAAAGATTGGGGAAATATATTTCCAAAATAGAATTTAATTCTATCATTGGATCTTTGATCCAACTGCTCTCTGCTTAACAGAGAATATCTTTCACGTTTAGAAAGATCAAGGAGACATTTTCCCCTAATAGAATTTAATTCTACCATTTGATGATTTTTAATCGCTATTGGATCTTTAATCCAACAGCTCTGTTTAACAGAGAATATCCCCGGATTTTAAGGAAATATTCCCATGTAGAATTTAATTCTACCCGCTTTAGTTTAGACGCTGACGTTCATGTGCTATGCACGTGGGCACCGCTCAAGAATTTAATTCTTACGCATAAACATGCATACACGTATTTTGCATGCCGGCGCTCACGCGTGTATCACGTGAGGCGCTGCCATATAATTTAGTTCTATCAGAGATTGGCGCCGGCGCTCACGTGTCTTTTACGTGTGGCGCCTCCTGATTGTGTTTACTTAAACAAAGGGTAATTTTTTATGAGGAAACAAACCCCCTTGCGGGGTGCGAGGTAGCGTCTCGTTAAATTTTCTTTTCAAATGGGGAAGGGTTTTGAGTGTAGAACGTGTGGGAAAAAGGGATGAGGAGCGTCCTAAGGACACGCGAGACAACACGTGACCGCTGGGCATCAATGGGTCATATGTGTGGCGCGTGGGTGCTGAGCGCCAGCGGGTCATGTGTCGTGCGCATAGGCGCCAGCGGGTCACGTGAGCAGCATGTAGCCGCTGGGCGCCAGTAGGTCACGTGCGCGGTACGCGACTGCTGGAAACACCAGCAGAAGAAGGGGCTTAGCCCCTGTGCTAGGAATTGAACTCCTAAAGGGATTTGGAGTTAAACTCGTAAGGAAAGAGAGATTTTTATTTTGATTTTTTGGAATTCAGAGGAGTTAAACTCCTAAGGAAAAGATTTTTATTTGAAGTTAAGCTTCTAAAAGATTTTCGGAGATGATAAAATGGGTCCTTTTTCTTCTCCCTTGAATCTTGGATCCTTCCAAAGTAAGATTTTTGGAAATGAGTATCTTTCCTCCTCCTCTCTTTCCGTTGGATCTTGAAGAAAAAGGATGATGAGATTTAAAAATCTTCCCTTTTTGAAATTTGATGGGAGATCCAAGCACCCCTTCAAAGGTTCTATGGTGAAAAACTATTTCTTTTTGGGAAAAGAAGAGTTAAAATCTTGATTTATTTCAAAAAAGAGAAGAAGGTTTAAAAGCTTAATGAAGGAAAAGGAGGCATAGAACCCTAGAAATTATGAGAGAATGAAAATTGTTATTTATTTTCTCATCATGTTTGCCTTTTATAGCTACACACTCTACATATAGCCCCTTGGGCTTTTCTAAATGGCATTTGTGCCTCCCCATACCTTATGTGCTTATTTCATTTTGCACATAAGCCAGGAGGTTTACAAAATTTTAGCTTTTTGCCCATTTTGCATACATTTATTTCTAAAATTGCATTTAAACTAGTTTATTGCCTCCTTTTTGGTATGGATCCGGCCCCTTCCATGCTCAGTTTTGATTTGGGGTTGGGTCCACTTGGTTTGGGCTTGGACCCGCTTGCTTGGGCTCGGGCCCACTTAACTAGGGGTTTGAAAGTAGATTCTAGCACCTCTACTAAGATTTTAAGAATATCAAGTATTCAATTTTTAAAAATCTAGAGGGCTAAATCTACTAACAAGATTATACTAAAAGATTAGGGTTGCAAGATACCAACAAGAAGTTCTATTCTAAGTGAAGAGGTGCTACAAACTTTGTAGCCAAGTTCTTCAATTCAAATGCTCTTTGTAGTAGTCCCTTGACTCCTTCTAGAGCTCCACTTGATGAAAGGAACAAGCTTGCCCAAAATATTCTCCACCGAAAATGATCCACCTTGAGGCAACTCACACTCAAGCCCATACTTCACTGATCAAGATATTAGTGAAGAGAACAACCTAAACTAAATTGCTAGAATAGTTTAGATTGATGAAGTAGGGTTTTTGCTCACTAAAATCCTTTTCTTTTTCTTTTTCTTTTTCTCTTGAGTGAATAGTAACACAGGAGAAGAAGTGAAGAAGATGAGGATGAGGATGAGAATAAGGAAGTATTGAGAATAAGACCAAGAAATGATAAACATATCTCAATTTAAATGAAAATCAATGAGTCATAAAAGCTAGACACTTCCAAAGTAATGCCTCATTCTTTTCTTTCTAAATTGATACAAGTAAATCATCATCCACTTATCTTTTCTCCTATGTAATTCTCATACATACATCTTCCATGTATTATCAACCATGACACAAATGAATATATATTTATATTATATAAATAAATAAATAAATAAAGAGAAGAAAAACATAAGTGGACATAATATTAGTTTATATATATATATATATATATATATATATATATATATATATATATATATATATATATATATATATATATATAAAATTAAATCATCACTTCATTCAATAATCCAGTTATATCGTATATAACCCGACTAATATCATATAACGTTAGATTAGAATACAGTATCATATAATCGTATTTAATCAAGCTCCCGCACATATTTCTATACCTACCCTACTTCATTTCGCTTGAACTAGGAAACCTCTATTTGAGACTCTAAAAATTTGCCAATACGTTGGCAATAGGTATGATCTCATCAAACGCGTATAAGCCGTCAGCGGTACTAGCTGCACGTAACGGCTACCCAGGTATTGAACGAATAGAAGATCAATAAATAAACTTGTCCAAACTCCCACAGAGTCTATAAGAAACACTTACCGTATAGTCAGGTTTTTTCGTCTGATATGTCGCATATCGAGTCTGGGGGTGGAATCGTTAGACCCCAATAACTCTATAAGTCATGCTGATGTGCGGCCTATAACCAATTAAGAAACTACCGATAACACTTATCAGTAAATCTCATTAGCTCTGGCCAGGGACTTTCGGTTATAGCCAATCGAGCATAGCACAATGACAACTCCCAATACCGGGAGAGACGAAACTCCTCCTATCGCTCACTGCCTCCATGTGACTCGGGACTGTACCCAACTACCACCTGTTTGCACGACTCAGTAGAGCCGTGGTAGGGAGGAATCAAAGCACAGTGAGAACCATACAATACACTATGATGATCTCGGGTTTACAGAATAATCTGTACAGGTGTCACCATAGAATTGCTATCTGACAATAGGTATGGTACCATCTAGGAGTTCTTGGCGAGTCTGTTCGAAGTACTCATTCTCCAATGAGCACCGGCGTACCATCTTTGGTTTCAAACACCAATAGTTGTGGGATCAACTATCGCCCTATATAGGGTCAAGAAATGTACACACTAGTCTATTATGGAATATCGATGCCCTGTCTCTATACTCTCTCGACTAGGAACAATTAAGGATGTGCTTATGGACTACATATGCCCCACTGCTATGATCTACATCATAGTTTTGGTAGTCAAGCAAACATCCTAGGGGTTTTATCAACATGCGTTAGTGAAATAGTAAACTAAAACAAGTGCACATGTTAAGATAAAGAGTAACCAGATAGCATACTATCATGTTGAGTAAGAAAGTCTTCTATGTGTATGTGTGTGTGTGTGTCCAAGAATGCACTATAATTTACAATAATGGCCTCACGGCATACATATCACTAACAATCTCCCACTTGCACTAAGGCCAGTTGTTGTAGTATCGCATACCCAACATCCCAAAAAGACTTTCGAACTTTGTTTGGGGAAAGGCCTTCGTGAGTGGATCCGTTGTGTTGTCCTTCGTGTCAACTCTCCTGACCTCGATCTCACGGCGATCAACAATCTCCCGGATTAAGTGATACCGCCTCAGAATATGTCTGAATCGCTGATGAGATCGGGGTTCCTTGGCCAAAGCCACAGCTCCATTGTTATCACAATACAAGGGTATTGGATCAACAATGGGTGGAACCATACCAAGTTCAGTGATGAACTTTTTCATCCAGACAACCTTTTTGGCAGTATCGTTAGCAGCGATGTATTCAGCCTCGATGGTCGAGTCTGCAACGATATCCTGTTTGGAACTCTTCCAACATACCTCCCCTCCGTTGATGGTGAAGAAAAAACCCGAGACAGACTTGTTGTCATCCTTTATCACTCTGGAAGCTCGAATCGGTAAGGGACTCCGTTTAGAGTTCTCCGTTACTATACATCAAGAACATTTTTTTAGTCCTTCGCAAGTATTTAAGAATGTTCTTCACAGTCTTCCCTGGGTCTGATTGATACCTACTTACCACATTGAGTGCGTAAGCTACATCCGGTATGGTAAATAATATCGCGTACATGATAGACCCAGCTGCAGAAGCATAGGGTATCATGTTCATGCGATCCCTCTCCAAATTAGTCTTGGGAGACATCTCATTCGAGAGGGTGATTCTTGAACAAGCGAGTAAATTACCATACTTGGAATTTTCCATACTAAACCTCTTTAGTATGATGTCTATGTATCTGGATTAGGACAATCCCAACATCTTTTTAGATCTATCCCTATAGATCTTTATCCTCAGGATATAGGAGGCATCACCTATGTCTTTCATGGAGAACTTTTGTGATAAGAAGAGTTTGACCGAGTACAGTATGTCATCCACGTACAATACGAGGAAAAAAAACCTTACTCTCCACTACCTTTTTATATATACATGGTTCATCTATACTTTTGATGAAGTCAAACTCTTTGACTACTACATTAAAACAGATATTCCATCTCCGCAGCGCCTGCTTTAATCCGTAAATTGATTTAAGCATCTTGTATACTTTTCCGCTGCTCCCACTGTCTTTGAAGCCCTCTGGTTGTATCATATACATGCTCTCTTCTAAATCGCCATTTAGAAAAGCGGTCTTGACATCCATCTTCCAGCCTTCATAGTCATAGTATGCAACAATGGCAAGTAGGATTTGGATGGACTTAAGCATAGCTACCGGAGAAAAGGTCTCATCATAATCGACACCTGATCTTTGACGAAAACCTTTTGCTACAGGTCTAGTTTTGAAGTTCTCAACCTTTCCGTCTACACCGATCTTCTTCTTGAAGATCCATTTGCTCCCAATGGGTTTTACCCTTTCAGGAGCAACCTCCAAAGTCTATACTTTGTTAGTGTACATGGATTCCATCTCAGATCACATAGCATCCAGCCATTTCACAGAGTCCCCACTTGTGATGGCCTGCTCGAAACTAGTCAGGTCATCATCTTCCATGATGCAACCCTTTCAAGAGAAAACCGTAGTATATCTTACGTGGATGAGAAACCCTACTAGATCTGTAGAGTGGCTGAGATTTATCGGGGACTATTGAATTTTCCGGTTCAACTAAGTCATCAGTTGTAGTTTGTGTTTCTGGAATTTCATCCAGTGCTACCATACTGCCACTAATTTGTTTTACAAGAAATTCCTCTTCCTAAAAGGTGGCATATTGAGAAACAAATGCATTTTGTTTCTTAGCGTAGTAGAATTGATACCCTAAAGAATTCTTTGGATATCCCATAAACTTGCAAAGTATTAATCGTGCTTCAAGTTTGTCCGGGTTTTGCCTTTTGACATAAGCAAAACAACTCCATATCTTAATTCGTTTAATATATGGTCTCTTTCCACTCTATATCTCATATAGGGTTTTAGGCACATATTTTGATGGAGCATAATTCAATAGGTACGCAACTGTCTCAAGTGCATAACCCCAAAAGGAAATAGGTAACTCAGCAGTACTCATCATAGAGTGCACCATATCTAATAGGGTGGGATTCCTCCGCTCCGATACACCATTGTGTTGTGGTGTATACGGAGGAGTAAGCTGAGAGAGAATTTCATTCTCCTTTTGATAATCTCATAATTCCGTGTTTAAGTATTCCCCTCCTCAATCTGATCGAAGGATTTTGATACTTTTACCTGTTTGGTTCTATACTTCGTTCTTATATTCTATGAATTTCTCAAAAGCTTCAGATTTGTGTTTCAATAGGAACACATGTCTGAATCTTGAGAGATCACCTATGAATGTAATGAAGTACGAGGAACCATTCCAAGCATGTGTAGACATAGGACGCATACATCCCTATGTATCAGTCTCAAGAGTTCAGTAGCTCTTACTCCGTGTCCTTTAAATGGAGTTTTGGTCATCTTTCCTTTGAGACAAGACTGACAAGTTTCATAAGATATAAATTCGAGCGGATTCAAATATCCATCTTTATGTAACTTAGCTAGTTTGGTCGTATTGATATGACCAAGTCTATAATATCGCAAGAAGGCTTTGTTCATGTCTGAACTTTTTTTCTTGCTGTGTTTTGCATGTTTAGAACTATATTTTGATTTAGAACATATAAACTATTACACAACGTTCCAAACCCAATCAACACTTGATTTGGGAAAATGTTCATAACATTTTTCTCTAATGCAAAATTATATCCATCATTATCTAATAAAGAAACGGATATTATATTGCACATTATCGATGGTACGAAATAACAGTCGTTCAAAATCAATGTATTACCAGTTGGCAATACAAGGTGATATTTGCCGACAGTTTCGGCAGCAACAATTGCTCCGTTCCTTACTCTGAGAGACATCACATTTTCCCAGTTCTCTACTTCTCTTCAACCCTTATAACATATTACAAATATGGGATCCTGATCTGGTATCCAATACACAGGATGTAGGGCAGACCGAGAAACATTTCTCAATAACTAACACACCCGAAGAAGATACATCAGAATGCTCCTTCTTTGTCACCCCCCGCTTCTCGGTGTACGGGTAAGGAGACGCGACTGGACCCACTACGTATTTACTCAGAAGTAAACACGCTAAGCATAACTAAGCAATATAATGTAATTATACACAAGAAGACATGAAATGTAAATGAACAGCAACTTTTATTTATTAAACATTTCTTTACAATACAACTGAAAAGTAAATGCAATGAGAAAAACAATGCCAAAACAATGGCATGAAAATGAAAGTAAAGTATATACAAGAGTTTATAGCTCGAGGTCCTCACTGAACTGATCCAAGTCCTCTAAATTAGACTCTATCTCCAGTGAGTCGGATCCACCTGACAATATTCTAAAGAAAGAAGAGAGAATAAATGTCGTCAGCGAACAATCACTCGGTAAATTCCAAAAAAAAGTAGGAATAGAATAGACAGACGAGTAGACAGATATGAGAGTATAACTGGTGTATTGTGAATTTGTTATATTAACGCAGTTGTTTGTAGCTTGGTACAGAATATGCCAGTGTATACGAGAGGAGTCCAAATATTCCGTGGACTAAGGTATACGGAGCACAAGGAACCGTTAAGCCAAGGAACAACAGCAATGGATATTCATGTTAGGTGTATTAAAGTGACCGTCTCGTGCCACTTCTAACACATTCCGTACCAGTCTACCCCTTTAAAACCCCATAATGTATTATGTATTGATGTATATTGTTTTGTTTAATAGATGTACGACTTGCCGAAACCATGATATCAGTAGTTCATGTAAATGGAAAGGATATAGACGGATAGTCATGTAGACCGGTCAAATGCATATCCATGGTTCGGTCAATTCATGTTCATGTTGATATAGATTGAATTCTGGTATAAATGTATTCATATTGAATTGGAGTTATACTTGAATCATATTCAAGGATAGATTGATTGATTTCAGATTAGACCGAGACTCTGCCCGAGTCAGACACTTAAATAGAATTGAAGTCCTGAATTAGTTTTGGAGTTATCGGTAACTGCTGCACATGGACGACAGGATTTATGTATTTTTCCAAGACAATTACCGTATTGATAACACCGTTTTTAGGTTGTCTACCTTAGATAGGCGATCACCCATATTCTCCGGCTCCCTGAGGCTCAAGAGAACTGGTCCCGCTTAAACCTATATTTACTAGGGTCCTTATTGTAAATTAATATAACTTCAGGGGGTTTTATGAAAAATAGTTTTGATATATTTTCAAAATAAACCTCAAGTATTTATTTATCATCTTTAGGGTTTTTATAGTTTTAATTTTTATAAAATGAAATATTCTAGTAAATATAAACCTAACATTGAATAGTATATAATATTTTCTTGTAATTTAACTTGTATTGAATATAATGGTATTTTCATAATCTTTTGTGACTCTTTTGATTTAGAAAATATGGAATATATATAATATATTTAAAGTGGATATTTTGATAATATATATATATATTAAAAATAGAATTTATTTATCAAATAGAAATCACGTTTTTTCTTAAAATTGTAATACAAATTCCATCGAGATCGTATGCTCCGTGAGGAGGTCTGCATCTCGCCCTACTAGTCCGATGGATGTGCAATAATCTGCACCAAACAAATTGGATTCTCCATGATTGGTTGTAAGGACTTAATCGTATGGAATTTATATAAGTCAATTTAAAGAATACGGTTTTGTAATAGTTTAGGGTATTTTATTGTAAACTTGTAATTATCCCACAAAATAAAGTTCCAAAAACCATCGTGGTATGTCAAGAATGAGTGTTGTGATGAGGTAGGTTATTTATCAAATAGAAATCATGTTTTCTTAAAATTGTAATACAAATTCCATCGAGATCGTATGCTACGTGAGGAGGTCTGCATCTCACCCTACTAGTCCGATGGATGTGCAATAATCTGCACCAACCAAATTGGATTCTCCATGATTGGTTGTAAGGACTTAATCGTACGGAATTTATATAAGTCAATTTAAAGAATACGGTTTTGTAATAGTTTAGGGTATTTTATTGTAAACTTGTAATTATCCCACAAAATAAAGTTCCAAAAGCCATCATGCTATGTCAAGAATGAGTGTTGTGATGAGGTAGGTCATTACCTCGTGAGTTTTCTAAAGGTAATACAAAGTAATATGATGAAATATGTAAAATGTAATGTTTGTGGTATATGTTCGTAAAAACATGATAAAAGATGCATAACATATTATTTTAAGATGAAACTTGTTTTAAAGTGTTTAGTTATGATTGCTAAAGATTATATAAAGAATTGGTAGGTTTGTTATTAAGAAAATTTAGGTTTTTAAAGAAAAGATAATCGGAAGTCGTAATAACTCTGCTTCCAACGAGTTTTGAAATGAGAATATTTTAAATTAGAATGAGAGGAGGGAAGAGGGGACTTACTAATTTGGAAAAGAGAGGAGAGGTAGAGGGAACTTTCGAAAGTATCGTGGAGTCGCGTTGTAGCCGGATTTGTCCCGAATCGTCGCCGGAATTTTGATCTTGGCTAACTCCACTTGTACAACTTTTGGACTTAGGAATTTTAGAGTGTTTAGGCAATGGATTTCAGAATGAGAAGGGCCAAAGTGTATGGTGGTATTTATAGGATAGAATTAGGGTTTAGAGTGCGAATAAAGAATTAAAAATGTATTAAATCTTGGATTAAAGAAGTGAATTAACACTCTCTGTTAATGTGCAGAAAAATCAAACAGAATAGGAGTAGTGGGGGAGAGGCCAAGGGGTGCTAGGGCAAAAATTGAGGGCATTACCAATGGTTTCACCCGGCGGTGCCGGTCTTTTGGTGAATTTCACCGGTCCAAGCAAAGGGGTGGGATCAGATTCATTTCTCATGTCCATATCATTTCATATAGCTCAGTGCACATGTTTGTTTTATGAGACTTTTCATTTTTACATGTATTGCACGTGTAAACTTTTAGGCATCCAAAAGTTTTAAAGAAAAATCATTAAAAAAAATATGTGGCTGAGGGAATTTGAACACAAGGGCTATATCACAGTAGTGCAAGGCTTTACCAATGAGCTACAAGTGTCTTAATTCTGTTCAAAAACAATTTAAATTTATAACTTGTGCTCAGGCTAAGGTACCCCTTTCTGTATTTTGAAAAAAATTCTGTACAGAAAGTTCAGGGTTGTTACATTCTACCATCCCTATAAAAATTTCATTCTCGAAATTTATAGAAGGAAAGTGTAACAGATTCAAGAAAAGTTTGATGATAGTGATGGTGATAGAACTATTGATGGTACATGAAAAATATTTGGAAGAACGAAAGAATGCAAAAGTTTAGAAAAGATTGAAAAAGATGTAAGGGAATTACCAAGATTACCTTGATCTACAGTCTCGGCTTCTACAGCCGCTAATGTGTAAGCCTAACACCTGGATACATTCCTCCTAGCTAGAGGCACATTCCTCTGTCGTTGGGGCATGTTCCTCAGTGCCTGTTGAAATTGGCGATTAGGCTGTGCAGGAGGTCCACGTGGAGGTGGAGCCAGGAGAGCAAGATGTGGAGCAGGTGCCTGGATAGCTGGCCGATGCGGATAGGTAATTGCTGGTCTGGGTGCAGCATTTAGATTGAGTCTACCAGGACAAGACCCAATATCATGTGTGGATGAGCCACAAACTAAGCAAAGACGATTAGCACGCCTACAATCATTCGCCAGGTGTCCATCCCTTCTGCAGTAGGTGCAAAAGACTGGACTGGGCCGGTTAAATGGTACTCCCGGTCTCCTTGGTACAAAAAGTGGCCTTGTAGAGGCTCCTCCTGCCATCTGAGTAGCAGGGCGCTTCACTCTGGCAGATTGGGGTCTGCCCTTCATCTTTACTACTGCCTCATATCGACGGACGGCTTTCAGAGCCAGTTCGTGGGTTGGGAAATCCCCTGTAGCTAAGGCATCTTGAATCTCTGGATCTAACCCTTGCTGAAATCGTCTAGACCTGATCTCAGCAGTCGGAATGAGGCGTGCCGCGAACCTGCTCAACATAGTGAACTCAGCATCATACTCATCCACCGATTTACTCTATATAGAGCATTGCTGTAGATGAATGAATTGCTGCTCAATGTCAAATCGGGTAGTCTCTGGAAATTACTTCGCGTCGAACATATCGCGAAAAGTTTTCCATTCAATCGGCTGGGCAAGACTGCTTTCTTCTGCTTTCCACCATACTTGGGCGTTGTCGGTGAGTTGCAGCTTCGCAACCCGTACCTAAGCGATCTTTGGCACTTGTGTTGTTGCCAGTCCTCAATGCTCTGAAGCCATTCTTCAACTTACAAAGGGCTCTCTTTCCCAGAAAATTGCTTTAGGTGTAATGCCCGGAATTGCTTCACTCCGGGTGCTTCCGCTTCTGGGCGGCTCAATAATATAGCAGTCTGCTGCTGTTATCCTTCTAGGAGGCTTCGGATTGCCTGAAGCAATACCGTTTACTCGTTGATCAGAGTGCAACGGTAGGCGTAAGTGGAAGAGGTGGTGGTGTGTTGTTGACGTTTGTGCTGGTATTGTTTAGAGAATCCGTAACCTTGAATGAAAAAATAGGGTTACGATAGATTCAAAGAATATGAAATTGTAACATTCAAGAAATATGGAATATAAAGAATGTTTTTAGTTGCTGATTCTTATGTTATATTGCTTAGGACTTCATGCAGAACTGACCTGCATGCCATGCAGAACTGACCTACATGGGCCGCCAACAAAACCTGTCAGCCCCGCTTCCTGGTACACGGGTAAGGAGACGCGACAGGGTCCACTGCGTATTTACTCAGAAGTAAACACGCTAAGCGTAACTAAGTAATATAATGTAATTATACACAAGAAAACATGAAATGAATGAACAACTTCTTTTATTTATTAAATATTTCTTTACAATACAACTGAAAAGTAAATACAACGAGGAAAGCAATACCAAAACAATGACATGAACATGAAAGTAAAGTATATACAAGAGTCTAGAGCTCGGGGTCCTCACTAAACTGATCCAAGTCCTCTGAATTAGGCTCTACTCCAGTGAGTCGGATCCACCTGACAACATTCTAAAGAAAGAAGAGAGAAGGAATGTCGTCAGCGAACTATCGCTCGATAAGTCCCAAAGAAAAGTAGAAATAGAATAGACAGATGAATAGACATATATGAGAGTATAACTGGTGTATTGTGAGTTTGTTATGTTAACACGGTTTTTTATAGCTTGGAACAAAATATGCCAGTGTATACGAAAGGAGTCCAACTATTCCGTGGACTAAGCTATACGGAGCACAAGGAACCGTTAACCCACGGAACAACAGCAATGGATATTCAGGTTAGGTGTATTAAAGTGACCGTCTCGTGCCACTTCGAACACATTCCGTACTAATCTACCCCTTTAAAACACCGTAATGTATTATGTATTGATGTATATTATTTTGTTTAATAGATGTACGACTTGCCGAAACCATGATATCAGTAGTTCATGTAAATGGAAAGGATATAGACGGATAGTCATGTAGACCAGTCAAATGTATATCCATGGTTCAGTCAAATCGTGTTCATGTTGATATAGATTGAATTCTGGTATAAATGGATTCATGTTGAATTGGAGTTATACCCATATTCAAGGATAGATTGATTGATTTCAGATTAGACCGAGACTCTGCCTGAGTCAGATACTTAAACAGAATTGAAGTCCTGAATTAGTTTTGGAGTTATCGGTAACTGCTGCACATGGACGGCAGGATTTGTGTCTTTTTCAAGACAATTACCGTATTGATAATACCGTTTTTAGGTTGTCTACCTTAGATAGGAAAGCACCCATATTCTCCGGCTCTCTGAGGCTCAAGAGAACTGGTCCCGCTTAAACCTATATTTACTAGGGTACTTATTATAAATTAATATAACTTGAGGGGGTTTTTATGAAAAATGGTTTTGATATATTTTCAAAATAAATCTCAAGTATTTATTTATCGTCTTTAGGGTTTTCATAGTCGTAATTTTTATAAAATGAAATATTCTAGTGGATATAAACCTAACTTTGAATAGTATATGTTATTTTCTTGTAATTTGACTTGTATTGAATATGATGGTATTTTCATGATCTTTTATGACACTTTTGATTTAGAAAACATGGAATATATAATATATTTAAAATAGATATTTTGATATAATATATATATATATATATATTAAAAATAGAATTTACTTACTAAATAGAAATTACGTTTTTTCTCAAAATTATAATACAAATTCCATCGAGATCTTATGCTCCGTGAGGAGGTCTGCATCTCGCCCTACTAGTCCGATGGATGTGCGATAATCCATACCAACCAAATCGGATTCCCCAAGATGGGTTGTAAGGACTTAATCGTATGGAATTTAAATAAGACAATTTAAAGAATACGATTTTGTAATAGTTTAAGGTATTTTATTGTAAACTTGTAATTATCCCACAAAATAAAGTTCCAATAGCTATCGTGCTATGTCAAGAATGAGTGTTGTGATGAGGTAAGTTATTACCTCGTGAGTTTTCTGAAGGTAATACAAAGGAATATGATGAAATATGTAGAATGTAAAGTTTGTGGTATTTGTTCGTAAAAATGTGATAAAAGTTGCATAACATGTTATTTTGAGATGAAACCTGTTCTAAAGTGTTTGGTTATGATTGCTAAACAATATATAAAGAATTGGTAGGTTTGTTATTAAGAAAATTTAGGTTTTTAAAGAAAAGAGAATCGGAAGTCAGAATAACTCCACTTCCGATGAGTTTTGAAATGAGAGTGTTTTAGATTAGAATGAGAGGAGGGGAGAGGGAACTTACTGATTTGGATAAGAGAGGGAAGATAGAGAGAACTTTCGAAGGCGTCGTAGAGTCACGCCATCACCGAATTTTTCCTGAATCGTTGCCGGAAGTTTGACCTTGGCTAACTCCACTTGTACAACTTTTGGACTTAGGAATTTTAGAGAGTTTTGGTAATGGATTTCAGAATGAGGAGGGCCAAATTATAGGGTGGTATTTATAGGATAGAATTAGGGTTTAGGGTGTGAATAGAGAATTAAAAATGTATTAAATCTTGGATTAAAGAGGTGAATTAACACTCTCTGTTAATGTGCAAAAAAATCAAACAGAATAGGAATAGTGGGGGGAGGCCAAGGGTTGCTAGGGCAAAAATTGAGGGCATTGCCCATGGTTTCACCCGGCGGTGCCGGTCTTTTGGCGAATCTCGCCGGTCCAAGCAAAGGGGTGGGGTCGGATTCATGCCACGTGTCCATGTCGTTTCATATAGCTCAGTGCACATGTTTGTTTTATGAGACTTTTCATTTTTACGTGTATTGCACATGTAAACTTTTGGGCTTCCAAATGCTTTAAAGAAAAATCATTGAAAAAAATATGGCTGAGGGGATTTGAACACAGGGGCTACGTCACAGCAGTGCAAGGTTTTACCAATGAGCTACAAGTATTTTCTTGCTGTTCAAAAGCAATTTAAATTTATAACTTGTGCTCAGGCTAAGGTACTCCTTTCTGTAGTTTGAAAAAAATTCTGTACAGAAAGTTCAGGATTGTTACATTCTTCATTAGGGTTGCATGAAAATCCTTGCATTCCCCTATCTCTTGCCCTGACTCATGATAGTCGTCATAAGCTAGAGCGGAATCAACATTCCCCAGCCCAGTATAATAAGCAGGCTCGGTTAATACATCCATGTTATTATCTTGATTAAGGCGTGATATGGTCTCTATCTGGAGAGAGAGAGAGAGAGAGAAGAAACACTTTAGCTTGCGCTCTAACAAGATTAGAATGGTATTATCTTATCTAATCAGAATGGCTACCACTGTTTTTATCAAATTTTCCTTCGAACCCTAAAAGAAAGGATTAGCCGGGATTAATTGCACCCTACAAGTTCGCTAATCGGTCAGCCAGGCGAGTGTCGATGGAGTCTCCCCATGCTTTCGCACGGAACTAATTAAATAATCTCGTTTCCGCAGGGGCTTAACCCCGTTAACACTTTTCTAGACACCTACTTGATTAGCTAATTGTAAAGTGTAAAACTCTCACAGGAGTAAAGCTTATTCGCAGTGGGTATCGGGATCCAACTATCAAATAGAAGGTATACAATCTCATTGTAAATTTTTACACTTGAAGTTCCTGATAATGGTTTTTACCCCCAACGGCTTATGACCTTAACGAAATCAACAAATTATAAGGCGCTAGTCAAGTTCAACCCATCATTTCTTAATTAATTTAGACCCACCCGCATAAGCCCTTAATGAAGTCAACAAAGCTATGCGACTGTCCTAATTAAACGCATCACATGCTGCAGAAAAGCATCTATTAGCTACTAAACACTATGCCTTAATGAAGTCAACAAACGTAGCACGAATACTAAATGATACTTATCTGAAATGACAGAGGGCTATAACTGGTTTTGATGAAAACTTTTAACGTAATGAACTTGATATCGTTGTAGAACCTAGTGATTTGAAAATGAGTGGTTTAAGCTCCTCTTTAAAATTGAGTAGTTTTCAAAACAAACTGAGTGGGTTGTAGCATATTCTAGTTTTTGCTAAAGATCTCATTCCCGGTGAAGGGATCTAAGCTCTTTCCTCATCGAATGGGTTGCTGGATATTCATATTGGAATACCTCTACGCAAAGTAAGAACTAGAGCTACTTTTTTGAAAAATGTGGTTTTACAACATCTTTTAGGTTTCTTTTATTTTCATTAATCTTATTAATGAAGTCCCATCATTTAAGTTTCCTAAATATCACAGAAAAAACGAAAATAAAACACACATTTATGTCATCCGCATTCGCCACAGGGACCCGAATCTTCACCGTAAGGTTACTTAACTTACGACAGGGCGGGGTGAGGACTAGCGCAGATGCAAAACATATATAGTGTTTACAAATATATCATATATATAAGTAGCATTCGTCTCATGCATTTATATGATCACATCACATCACAGCACAGCAGAAACAGATATATGAAAGATAGGATATACTAGGAGTTCCGTGTTTTTAGATTAAGCCATTAACGAAAAACACGGATCCCACGGTCATGATGAATAACTAAGTCCACACCCTTAGACCCCTACGAGAGAGGTAAGCAACCCTGTCAATTCTAGAGTTAGGCAACCGGTCAACTTCTCGAGATGGCCACCCACTGGACTCTAGAACCCGGTTACTTGTGACCTCCGCCTTGGGTCTATCCTAATGTGGAAAAATAAATAATATACATCAAGGTGACTATATCGTCACTCCCAGATGTGCCCCAATAAAAGAATATTATATGCAATAATTTACATGAATGAAAATGAAAAACTCTCATCTCACATAAACCCTCGGCTATTCAATTACGATGATCCAATATATCATATCGATAAGTAGCTATTAACGATCATCGTCGTAAGTAAATATGTGTACCCCCAATCTCATTGACGTATAGCAACGAGATTTGGAATTCCACATATTACACTTATGGTCGGAGAAAAGAAACTCAAGAATCATAATATTTAGAATCCTTAATCTATTAGGCATCATGTTCATATTATCGCATAATATGATAACAACATACCATAGCCAAAAAATTCACACTTTTAGCCTCGAAACAAGTTCGGAAAAAGTCCATAATCGGAACTCGTTAACCCCTAAACTGCCCACACCTTTTGAGCCCGGCCCCTAAACGGGACCGAAACTAGGACGGATATAGCCCCGGATAGGGGCTGAAACTGTACATGAACAGCTTCGAAACGGGTTGATCCGGTGGCTGTCCAGCCCCCCATCTGGGGCTAATTTGGCCTCGGTTCGAGGCCAAACCGAGCACAAATTGTATGGGTATTGGATAGTCATGATAGTATACAAAACTCTTGGTCCGAACCAAGAATCCGGTGCAAGCGAAAAGTTTATTTTTAGGCGATTTCAAAAACAAGTTTTCCAAAAAATGGATTAACTTGATTCTAAAAATTAAAATAAAAAATCTAACAGTTTAGTTTAGCTCTGATACTATGAAAGTAGATCCTAGCACCTCTACTAGGGTTTTAAGAATATCAAGTATGCAATTTAAAAAAATCTAGAGGGCTAAATCTACTTACAAGATCATACTAAAGGATTAGGGTTGCAAAAATAGCAAAAAGAAGTTCTATTCTAAGTGAAGAGATGCTACAACCTTTGTAGCCATGTCCTTCACTTCAAATGCTCCTTATAGTAGTCCTTTGAACTCCTTCTAGGACTCCACTTGATGAAAAGAATAAGCTTGCTCGAAGTCTTCTTCGTCGAAGATAATCCACCTTGAGGTAACTCACACTCAAGCTCACACTTCACTAATCAAGGTATTAGTGAAGAGAACAAGCTAAACTAAACTGATAGAATAGTTTAGATTAATGAGATAGTATTTTTGCTCACTAAAAATCTTTTCTTTTCTTTTTCTCTTGAGTAAATAGTAACACAAGAGAAGAAGTGAAGAAGATGGGGATGAGAATGAGGAAGTGTTAAGGATAAGATCAAGAAATGATAAACTTATCTCAATTTAAATGAAAATCAATGAGTCATAGAAACTAGACACTTCCAAAGTAATGACTCATTCCTTTCTTTCTAAATTGAGACAAGTAAATCATTATCCACTTATCTTTTCTCCTATGTAATTCTCATACATACATCTTCTATGTATCATCAACCATGACATAAATGAATATATATTTATATCATATAAATAAATAAATAAAGAGAAGAAAAACTTAAGTGAACATAAAATTAGTTTATATATATACATACATACATACATACATATATATATATATATATATATATCAAATTATTAAATCATCACTTAATTCAATAATCCGGTTATATCGTATATAACCTGGCTAATATCATATAATGCTAGATTAGAATACAGTATCTGATTGATCTGTTTAAAGAGTGTTGTAAATAAAGTAACCGCAATCCGCGATGAGTACGGGTCGTCCGCAGGGAAACGTGAACATTTTTCTTGCTTTAGACGAGTTGATTGAAAGATGGGTTGATTGGTTGTGGAGCTATTTTAATACGGCTGTAGATGTTATAAAGAAGAGGCTTATAAGGTTCATATGACTTAGTAGTAATGGATGACTAATTAAAAATGACTCCTTTTATTTTTTAATAGTTTAAAACTAGATCGATAATGATGAATATGGATTAGGGTTCTTTTTGAAGAAACTAGGGTTTCCCCACTCCTAATTCTTATCCTTGCATTGATCTCTATTCATGTCTAGCCCCTAACAAAACAAGTGTTAATCTAATATCAAACCGTGGTCGAGACTATCAATAAATTGGTAGCGCTCCCGATAAGGATTTTAACATTTATTTTGCTAAAGTTTATAAACTTTAAAATATATAAAAGAAGTTAAAATATTTTATTATCCATTGATCTACTCTAGCCCCCGAACCCTAGCAAACTAGGAATTACTCATGCATGGTTGGAGAAAAAAGGATGAAGAATGAGATCATAATGTAAGATGCAAAAATTAAGTGCAAAAATTAATTACGAAAAGACTAATAAAAACTCTACCTTTATTAATCAACTATTGCATATAACTCGCCGTACAGAGTAGATTACAAAGAACCCTAGTTTTTGCTCTCGCTCTCTCTCTCTCTTGTTGGAGGTAGATGACTAGCTGATGATCACTTGGATGCGTGGATCATTTTGGACCTCTTGATCACTTCGGTTCAATGATTTTTCATGTGAAGCTCTCGGTCCTTTAAATAGTGACTAGGAACCCTAGTTGCCAGATGTTAGGATATGCTCATACGATCTCACACACCAAATCTCAAATCCTACGGCCACAAAAGGGTCGCGGATTCGCCGCGAATATAGGTGTTTAGCCACTAAACCGCGGCGGTTTAGTGGAATCATGGCTTAGGATTTCTTGCGGTCTCTGGTGTTGACATGTGGAGATCACTTAGATGTCTATATTCTTCAAATCTTATTCTGAGTCTCTGTCATTGCAAGATCTTGTGATTTGCTAATATTTCAGCAGATTTGATTCCGACATCTCTGTAACAACTCTGTTTTAATGTATAAAATTTTCTTAAAGTTAATGTACTGAATGGAGTATTTGCAAGCCTGAGTATACTTTAAGTATTATCTTGTTTGTAAAACAACAAGAAAATACTTATAGCTCATTGGTAAAGCCTTGTACTGCTGTGACATAGCCCCTGTGTTCGAATCCCATCAGCCACATATTATTTTTAATGATTTTTCTTTTAAACTTTTAGAAGCCCAAAAGTTTACACGTGCAATACACGTAAAAATGAAAAGTCACTGAAAACAAAAATGTGGAAAATATTATATGTACTGATAGGGACACATGGCACCAATCTAGACCCCAACCCGCTCCAAACGACCGGCGAGATGAACAAAGGGGTCGGCGCCGTCGGGCTTGCCCATCGGGAGTGCTCCAAATTTTTTAACCCTAACCCTTTGGCCTACCCCCACTACCCCTAGTCTGTTTGTTTTCCCTGCAATTATCCAAAGAATTAAAATCAAGCTTTAAACCAATGTTTAAATGCATTCTTAATTCCTCTTTTCAATTCTTAAAACCCCAATTTCTCTTATAAATACCACATCACACCCTAGCCCTCTTCATTTTGAAATCCATTATCAAAAATTCTAAAAATTTTCCAAGTCAAAGAAGTGTACAAGTGGATTTAGCCCAAGGTCAAGTTCCAGCGACGATTCAAGAAGATTCCGACGACCCCGCGACTCCACGAAACTCTCAAATCCTTCCTATACCTCACCTCTCTCATTCTAACCTGTAGTTCCCCTCTACTCTCTTCTTTTCACCTCTCAAAACTTCTTCTTTTCAATGATGTCGGTAAGTGGAGTTATACCGACATTCATTTCTAAAACTTCTTAAACTAACAATTTTTCTTAAAAACTATTCATCTAAATCATTGTACTTTGCTTGTTAAACATTAAACAATAATTAGAAACAAGTTTCAATTCAAAACTCCATATAAAATCACTTTTATTGCACTTTTACGTTTAAATACCACAAACTTTACATAAGACATCTTTTATCATATTTGTTTGCACTACGTTTAGGAAAATCTCACGAGATAATGACCTACCTCTCACAATACGCATCATGACATAGCACGATTTCCATTTAACAATATTTTGGGACCAATACGACATTTACATTAAAATATCATAAACTATTAAAAACCATATTCTTTAAATTTGTATTATGTACATTCCTTGCAATTAAGCCTCTACAACCCATTTTGGGGAACCCGGTCGGGATGGTACTAGTAGAACGAGATACAGATCTCCTCACGGAGCATTCGATCTCGATGGAATTTTTAATGCAATTTTTAAGAATAACGTGATTTTCTATTAATAAATAAATTTTATTTTTTATAATTATATATAAATATTATCATATCATATATTTTAAATATATAATAAATTCTAAGTTTTTCCAAACAAAAGAAAAGAAACACAAGTTTAATAAAAATACCATCAAGAATCCATACAAGTCAAATTTACACAAAAATACCATATATTATTCAAGCTAGGTATTTATTCACCAAAATACCTCACTTTTAAAAATTACATCCATGAAAACCCTAAATACGTTAAATAAATACTTAAGGTTTATTTTGAAAGTATACTAAAACTATTTTTCATAAAACCCTTCAAGTTATATTAATTTACATTAAGAACCCTAGTAAATACAAGTTTAAGCGGGACCAATCCTCTTGAGCCTCAGAGAACCGGAGAAAGTGGGTGCTTGCCTATTTAAGGTAGAAAACTAAACGGGTTATCAATGGTAATTGGCTTGGAAAAAATCACAAATCCTGCCGTCCATGTGCAGCAGTTACCGATAACTCCAAAATCTAATTCAGGAATCCAATTCTGTTTAAGTGTCTAACTCAGACAGAGTCTCAGTCTAATCTGAATACAATTCCAACCTATATATAATTCAAATATAACTCCAATACAACATGAATTCATATATACTAGAACTTGAACATGAATACCAGAAGACAATCAAATATCAACATGACTCGACTGGACCGAACCATGGATATATATTGACTTGACTATATAATTATCCGTTTTCATCCTTATCCGTTTACATGAACAATCTATACCATGGGCTCGGCAAGTCTTATATCTGCAAATCATTAAAAATCAATACAAAATACATTACGGGGTTTTTAAAGGGGTAGACTGGTACGGAATGTGTTAAAAGTGGCACGATGATGGTCACTATAATACACCTAACCTGAACATCCGTTGCAGTTGTCTCGTAGGTTTTGACGGGGCCTTGTACTCCATATACCTTAGTCCATGGAGCAAGTTGGACTCCTCTCGTATACACTGGCATATTATGTACAAAGCTACAAACAATTACGTTAACATAATAAACATAACCATATATACTTTATCTGTTATATTCTCCGTCTATTCTTCTTTATCTCTTGGGACTTACCGAGCGATTGTTCGCTGACGACATTCTTTTTCTCTTCTTTCTTTGAAATGTTATCAGGAGGACCCGACTCTCTGGAGATCGAGCCCAGCCAGAACGATTTGGAACAGTTCATTAAGGACCCAGAGCTCTACTTCACTTGTATATACTTTTACTTTCAATTCATGCCATTGTTTATGCATTGCTTTCCAGTATTGTATTTACTTTCCAGTGTATTGTAAAGAATGTTTAATCAATAAAAAGTTGCTGTTGATTTATATCTTTTGACATTTCTTGTGTACATTTATTATATTTCTTATTTACACTTAGCGTGTTTACTTCTGAGTAAATACGTAGCGGGCCTCGTCACGTCTCCTTACCCGTACTCTGGGAAGCGGGGCTTGACAGGTTTTGTTGATTGCCCATGCAGGTCAGTTCTGCATAAAGTCATACCATGCAGGGTCAATTCTGCATGGAAACCTAAGCAATATATCATAAGAATTATAAGATTCGGCAACTAAACGTTCTTTACATTTCATATTCTTTGAATCTGGCACGCCCCGCTTCCCATTCTACGGCGAAGGGGACGTGACTGGCCCGCTATGTATTTACTCAGATGCAAATACGATAAGCGTAACTATGCAATATAAAAGAAAATACACAAGAGGCAAGGTATAATAAAAACAGCAACTTTTATTTATTAACATTCTTTTGTACAATGCATGAAAAGGAACTACAACTGAAATAAAAATGATGCCTAAACAATGGCATGACAGGAAATGAAAAGTACGGAATGGAAAATGTACAATGAAACTAAAGCTCTGGTTCTTCAGCAAGCTGATCCAAGTCTTCTGCAGATGGCTCGATCTCTGTCGGGTCCAAACCACCTGACGACATTCAAAGAAAAAAGAAATAGAATGTCGTCAGCGAACAGATCGCTCGGTAAGTCCCAAAGATAAGGGAGAAGTAGAAAAGAAGAAAGAGAGAGAGAGTAGCTTTTAATGTTGTATTATATTGTTGTCATGTTGTATTAACGTTGTTGTTTGTAGCTTGGTACAGAAGAATGCCAGTGTATACGAGAGATGTCTTAGTATGCTAGAGACCAAGGCAAATGGAAGTACAAGGCTCCGTTATACAACCCGGAACAACGGCAATTGGATTCATGTTAGGTGTCTTAATCTTACCGTCCCGTGCCACCTTTAACACCTTCCGTACCAATCTACCCCTTAAACCCCGTAGTGTTTTATTTGTATTGTCTTGTACTGCAAATTGTATTGAATGTATAATTGAAAGACTGACCGAAACCATGATATCAGTAAGCGGATGTAACCGTAGAATCATGTAAATGGAATAACTAGAGAACCATGTAAATGGAATGTATATCCATGGTTCGGTTCGGTCAAGTTGTATAGATTGATAATTGGATTCATGGATTCATGTTGAATTGTAATATTGAAGATTGTAGATTGTAATTGAATCATATTCAAGTCAAATATAATCAGACTCAAACCCGAGTCAGACAATTAGAAATGTAAATCGAAGTCTTGATTAATTCTTATCTATAATTTGCTAGGGTCCTTAGGAAAATTTATAAAACTTGAGAGGGTTTTATGTAAAAATACTTTTATATACTTTTCAAAATACACCTCAAGTATTCGTTATTCGTCTTTAGAGTTGTAATGAAGGTGGATTTTATATTGTGATATTTCTAGTGAAAATATCCTAATCTCATAAATAAAGATATTTATTTATAAAGTTGATTTATTTGGAATTCATAGTATTTTAGTGTAAAATTTATTCTTGTGATTTTTAGAAAAAGGTGGAATATTTATATCATAATAAAATATGTATTTTAATGATAAATATACATATATTTATACAAAAATAATTTTAATAAATATTTTATATTCTAAAAAATCTCATTTTCTTAAGATGTCGTATTTTAAATCTTTCGAGACCGAATGCTCCTTGCGGAGGTCTAAATCTCGCACTACTAAGGCCGAAGATGTGCGATAAACCGCACCATCCCAAACGGGTTCCCCAAAATGGGTTGTAGCAGTGCTTTACAAAATTGTAAATACTAAATCCTTTAGAAAACAATTTTATGAATTAAATGGTATTTATTTGTAAAGGTGTATATTTTCCGTATTGTATGCTCTAGATTCTCATAAGTCAACTAGTCTATCCCTAATTGGTCCAGACGACAAGTTGTGAGATGCATCAAATCGCCTCTTCACCGCCAATTGTGGCCAGGTAAGTATAAGTGAGGAAAGGAGAGATCCGCTCACGAATCACCGTGAGTCGGGCCTTTTAAAGTTACCTTTCTCACTTGCCTAGTCTAGACACCACAAAGTCAGGTTTAGATAAACGACCGATCTCCACAACTTATCGTATTTTTATAACAAGTGGTATTTATTTAAAAAGTGTATCAATACTAAATATTTTAGAAATGGTTTTATTAAGTAAAGGGTATTTAAATGAAAATATTTGTTTTTCGTAGTCTGAGTTCTCGAGGGTATCGTGTTAGGTTGTATGTAAGTGTGTGAGGAGGTAGGTCGTTACCTCGTGATCTACTTTAAAGGTATAGCAAGTTTAATGGAGTTAAATGTATAATTGAAACAATGTGGTATTTAAGTGAAAAATACGATAAGTTGAAAAAGCTATCATTTCATGTGATGAAACTTGTTCAAATTGTTTAATTAGTGTTTAATAATCAACATGAGAAAGTTTAAGAATGATTGTATTAGTGAGAAGTGGAATTTTATAGAAAACCGAATCGGAAATCGGATTTGTTCCGATTCCGTCGGGTTTTGTAAATCCGTATTTTGAGAATGGAAAAGAGAGATAGAAAGCGACTTACGGGTTTTAGATTACTCAAGAGAGTGAGAGAGAACTAGAGAGATCGTCGGTGTGTTGCGTCGTCACCGATAGTTCCTAAGATGATCGCCGGAAGTTCCGCCGGAATTTCGTCGAAGTTTCGCCTTGAGCTTGTTTTCAAAGTACACGATCTTTGGAAAATTTTTTAGAGAGTGGGCTCAGGATTTTGGGGTGAGAGGGTAGATGGTAGGGGTGTATTTATAGGGTAGGCTAGGGTTAGGGTAGATGAAAGGTTAAAATGAAAAATGTGATAAAATATATTTAAAAAATGTATTAAAAGTGGAGTAATTGGGGTTTTAAAAGAGCTCTGGAAGTGGTCTGAGACTGAAATTTTGCAGGTGCATAGGGAATATGAAAAGACACAACTTTCATGTTGGGGTCGTCGCCGGAATCGGCCGACTCGGCCGTGACTCGGTCTGAGGACTGAGTCAGACAGAGTCAAGGCCGATTTGGCCGATTCCCGGCCGATTCAGGCGCCCGAGATCCCCCCGACGATTCATCTAACTCCTGCAAATGTTACATCTTTGGGTGTAGTGGGGTTTTTGTGAGATATGCACGTGTAAACTCTTGGTATTCTAAAGGTTTTAAAAAAAATCAATATTAAAAATAATGTCGGGTATGGGATTTGAACTCTGGTGGCTTGGTTCAGCAGTGCAAGGTATTACCAATGAGCTACAAGCTCCTTCTTGTAATTATGGAGCTAATTAATTACTTAAAGTAATAACAGTAAATGTAAATACCCCAAGTTTACATTAATTTTAAAGCAAATTTTTGTACACTAAAAATGGAGTTGTTACATTCTTTTAACTTATAATTAAAAAACAAAATAATTACTTATAACTTGTGCTCAGGCTAAAATACCCCTTTATGGATTTTTTGAAATTTTTTTTGTAAAAACATGTATTGGAAATTTAGGGTTGTTACATTCTACCCTCCTTATAAAAATTTCGTTCTCGAAATTTGTAAAAGAAAAATATATCAGTTTCAAGGAAAGTCTGGTGACTGGAGTATAGATAGTGTATAAAAATAACAAAGTGATACAAGGGTAAAAAGGCTTACCGGTGTTACCTTGACCTACAGTCTCGGCTTCTACGGGTTCTAATGTGAATGTCTGTCGCCGTGATACATTCCTTCTAGCTGGAGGCACATTCTGCCTTTGGGGCCTGTTTCTCTGCCCTCTAGGCATGTCCCTCATTACTTGTTGGAATTGGCGAGTAGGCTGTACAGGTGGTGGACCAGGTAGTGCAGGACGAGTTGTAGGAGCCTGGATAGTTGGCCGCTGTGGGTAGTTGGTAGGTGTGTGAGCTGAGTTGTATCTATATGGACAGGTCTCAATTCTGTGATTGGATGCACCACAAATTAGACACATGCCTTTTGCGCGTCTACAGTCCTTCCACAAGTGTCCCTTTCTATGACAGTAGTGGCAAATTTCTTCAATTCTCTTAGGTTCAAACGATGGCCTGGAAGGGGCTCCTCCTGCCATTTGATTGGCAGGGCATTTCAAACCGGCAGATTGAGGTCTGCCCCTTGCCTTTGTTACTGTCTCATAACTGCGGGCAGCTTCCAAAGCATCCTCATGAGTCAGAAATTTCCCTGTCGCTAGTGCAGCCTGAATTTCCGTGTCCAAACCTTGTTGAAATCGACGGGCTCTGATTTCGTCCGTCGGTATCAAGTGTGCCGCGAATCTGTTTAAGGATTGTGTTAGCTGTGTAGTATGTGATATTTAAAAATTGAACTATTGTGACATATCTTACCGGCTTTGCATGGTGAATTCAGCGTCGTACCCATCTACTGACTTTTCCCACATCGAACCTTGTTGTAGATGAATGAAATGCTGCTCCATGGCAAACCTGGCAGTCACAGGGAAGTACTTCGCGTCGAACTTCTCGCGAAAAATCTTCCATTCAATAGGCTGTACAAGACGGCTTTCTTCCGCCTTCCACCAGTTGCGAGCATTGTCCGTGAGCTACAGTTTCACCACACGAACCCAAGTTATGTCTGGCACTTGTGCTGCCGCCAGATCATCCTTTATACTTTGTGCCCATTCCTTAGCTTCAAGTGGGCTTCCCTTTCCGGAGAACTGCTTGGGATGTAAAGCCCTGAATTGCTTTACCCCAGATGCGCCAGTCTCGGGACGGTTCAGGAGTTGTTGCTGTCCCTCAAGAAGGCTGCGGATCGCCTCAAGTAGCACTGTTTGCTCGGTGGGTGGCGTAGGAACAGCAGGAACGATTGGTAGTGGAGGTGGAGGTGTGTTGTTGACGTTGGTGCTGGTGTTGTTCGGGGAATCCATAACCTCGAAAAAGATTTGGGTTAGGACAGATTCAAGTACATGAAATGATAAGATTCAAGGAATATGAATTGTAAAGAATGTTTTAGTTGCTGGTTCTTATGTTATATTGCTTAGGTTGTTCACACAGAACAGAACTGCATGATAGAGTTTCATACAGCTCTGACCTGCATGGGCCACCAACAAACTTGTCATGCCCCACTTCCCATTCTACGGCGAAGGGGACGCGACTGGCCCGCTACGTATTTACTCAGAAGCAAATACACTAAGCGTAACTATGCAATATAAAAGAAAATACACAAGAGGCAAGGTATACTAAAAACAGTAACTTTTATTTATTAACATTCTTTTGTACAATGCATGAAAAGGAACTACAACTGAAATAAAAATAATGCCTAAACAATGGCATGACAGGAAATGAAAAGTACTGAATGGAAAATGTACAATGAAACTAGAGCTCTGGTTCTTCAGCAAGCTGATCCAAGTTTTCTGCAGATGGCTCAATCTCTGTCGGGTCCAAACCACCTGACAACATTCAAAGAAGAAAGAAATAGAATGTCGTCAGCGAACAGATCGCTCGGTAAGTCCCAAAGATAAGAGAGAAGTAGAAAAGAAGAAAGAGAGAGAGAAAGTAGCTTTTAATGTTGTATTATATTGTTGTAATATTGTATTAACGCTGTTGTTTGTAGTTTGGTACAGAAGAATATCAGTGTATACGAGAGGGGTCTCAGTATGCTAGAGACAAGGGCAAATGGAAGTACAAGGCTCCGTTATACAACCCGGAACAACGGCAACTGGATTCATGTTAGGTGTCTTAATCTTACCGTCTCGTGTCACCTTTAACACCTTCCGTACCAATCTACCCCTTAAACCCCGTAGTATTTTATTTGTATTGTTTTGTACTGTATATTGTATTGAATGTATAATTGAAAGATTGACCGAAACCATGATATCAGTAAACGGATGTAACCGTAAAATCATGTAAATGGAATAATTGGAGAACCATGTAAATGGAATGTATATCCATGGTTCGGTTCGGTCAAGTTGAATAGATTGATAATTGGATTCATGGATTCATGTTGAATTGTAATATTGAAAATTGTAGATTGTACTTGAATCATATTCAAGTCAAATATAATCAGACTCAAACCCGAGTCAGACAATTAGAAATGTAAATCGAAGTCTTGATTAATTCTTACCTATAATTTGCTAGGGTCCTTATGTAAGTGCACGGCGGCGCCCCGGCCGTCAATCCGACGCCGGAATGCGGAAACGGTGAATAACTTAAATTTTGCGGACTTTGCAAACCGGCACCACCGCGCACTAAACTCCGGATCGTAACCATTAACAAGTCTAAGCTACAATAAGAAAGGGAAGAGATGTATACCGACGATCCAAGTCCTCCGGTCTTCATCTCCACTCCGATCTCCTCGCGGGATCTCCGTCCGTCTCCTCCTCGTTGGAAAGGGCACCACGAAGCCGGGTACTTTTACGGGCTCCCACCTCAATACCGAGGCAACTCGCGCATGAAGCCGGCAACTCGACATGCTCAAGATATGCTGTAGGAAGTGTAGTGTAGAGTGGATGTCTCACTTTGGGGTTTGTTGCCATTTGTAGATGATGGAGGAAACAAGATAAGAAGAATGGTGCTTGCATTTTTCTTAGCATGAAAAGAGATCAAGAAAGAAGAAAACTCTCAAAGATGAAGCTCTCATCTTCTTCTCACTCAACCATGGAAAAAAACTTATGCATCAAGTGAGAATAATGGTGGAGGAAAATCTATATGAAGCAAGAAGGGAGGTGAGTGTAGGAGATGTAGAAAGGGTGACCACATCAAGAGACAAAGAAACATACACCATGCTTCATACTATTGAACCCATACCCTCACTTTATCACAATCAAATCTCATAAAACAAAAGCATGGTTGAAAAGAAATGAAAGCTATCATAATCAATCTTTTACAAGAAACCCCCTCCACAAATGTTATTTGCACAATTGCAAATAACCCCCTCCATCGGAAAAGTCCGGCCGGGAAAGAACAAAGGAAAACCGGCCGGAACGGAATGCAAACTGGCAACTCCAGAAAACTGGTCCCGTAATAAATTACAGGAAAACCCCATACTGTGCATACACACTCGCATTTGTATTCCGACCGGATACAAATGCAAAGAGACAAAATCTACACTGTACTAAACTAGGACCGGCTTAAACCAAAGCCGGCTAGTAATATCCGTTCGATCCTAATCCGTGCAATACCGCACGTATCTGATCGAACCCTGCCATATACCTATACGGCTACTAGTACAAACCGTCCGATCCTGATCCGTGCAATACCGCACGTATCTGATCGGACCCTGCCATATCTCCATACGGCCTCTACAGCGTTTCGCCCGAAAGCTTGAGTAACTGAAAGTGTGGTGGACTCTAAAGACTCGTCAATACTATGGCTGTGGATTTAACCACTAGCACGTCAGAGGTATAAGCCAATACGTGACGGGCCACCAGCTATTGACTAAAAGGGACGTCGATGAGGAAGCTCACCCCGACACCCAACTGAGCCTGTCAGTGACAATATCCGTGCAGTCCGGTCCGTTCGTCTATGAGTATCGCATGGCGGGCCTAGGGGGTTGGTAAAAGTCAGACCCCCAAAAGCGGTACAAGTCGTGTCGGAGTGTAGCCCAGAACACCCTGAGATACTACTGGAATACCTACCAGTAAATCTCCTGCCTTGGCCAAGGTCTTCGTGTAATGGCTCTCCTAGACACAGCGCGACCTCACCCCCAATACCGGGAGAGACGAAACCCCCGAAGATCCGCTCACTGCCTCCATGTGGCTCGGGACTGTACCCAACTAAAACCTGTTTGCACGACTCCTTTGAGCCGTGGTAGGGTAGTAATCAAAGTACAGTGGGAACTCACACGAGACAAATGACGATCCTCAGGTCGATGAACTAACCTGCACACATGTCACCAGGGAACTGCCATCTGACGTCTGGTATATGACCAACTAGCATGTTCCCGGTGAGTCCTGTCCGGTGTACTCATAACCCAATGAGCACCTGTATACATCTTAGGTGATCCAACTGACACCAATGGCTTGTGAGACCGGCCACCGCCCCTCGTCGGGGTCTCGACTGTATACACTAGTCTACTCTGGAGAATCGATGCCCTGTCTCGAAACTCCAACGACTAGGGACCTTTTAAGGATGTGCTTATAGACTACCAGCTCCCACGTATATGATCGCCCTCATACTGCTGGTGGTCAAGCAAGAATCCTAGGGGCTCTATCAACGTGTAATAGCGACGTGTCTTGTCACTTAAAACAGTACACGATGATAAAGGTAAACCAGATAGCATACTATCATCTCGAGTAAGACTGTCCTACCGGGATAGGTCCTCCCTCAATCATTGCAATCACGTGCCTGTGATCCAATAATTGACTCTGAGGGCACTATCTCCAACAATCTCCCACTTGCACTCAAGGCTAATTATTGCGATGTCGCATACTCACAGCCCGTGTGATACCGAACATCCAACTCCTCTACTAGTCAGTCTCACAAATACCGTTTGTGAAACTATTGCGGTCGAGGAATAGCCTCAGTGAGTGGATCCGCCTAGAAGTTTCTTTCTATGTCTCTCTATATCTCAAGTTCGCTGAGAAAGCCATCTCCCGAAATGAGTAATACCTGCCTTAGAATGTCTGGATGTCTGATGGGACGTAGCTCATAAATGAACTCCAAATCCAAACTTCTTAGACTGTATCTTCAACTGAACTTAATCAGTATCCTGCGCCATGCCACCCTCAGTATTCCCTTGGACCATCTGTCCAAAATACTGCCCCTCATCAGAGGGATAACTATAACTCTGACAACCTCCTTGTCGTCCATGTCACCTTGGAAGCCTGGAATGATAACTGTCTCTCGAATGAGGCTGTCGTTATCATATCCCTAGAACATCCACTTATGTTCTAAAACTGCCTCCGACTGTTTCTCCAGGATTGGATCAATATTAACTTATTGCATGTAGTGCAAGAACAACATCTGGTGTGGTACTTGACATCTCATGATTGACTCAATTGCCTAAGCAAATGATCTGCCATTCATGAGTATCCCTCTCCCCTTCAGTCTATAAGACACCTTTAGAGAGGGTGACTCCATTACCTGCAGGTGTACTACCGTGCCAGGAGTCGTCCATTCTAAATACTCATAGAATGCTGTCAAGGTACCCAGATTAGGAAACCACCCAAATCTAGATCTAAAACCATAGATCTAGTAACCAGAATGTCTGATATAATGTCCAAGTCCTTTGTGGAGAAACCATTGTGTGACGACCAAAGTATAACTGATCATAGTATAGGAATATCACTTCCTACTACCTTCTCAACAGATCCATCCCCTATTCTGATGACGTCAAAACTATGACTGTCACATCAGAAATAGATGATCTATCTCCGCTACATCTTCTTTAGTCTATAAATAGACATAAGCCTGATGTCCACCAATGCTTCCGCTGCTCCCACTGACTACGACAACCCTCTGGCAGAGTCATATAGACGTGCACTTCTAAAGCTAGTTTAGAACGACGCTATACTCATCCTCCTGTCGGGTCTCGCAGCCTGGAACAACAACAATGGCAAGTGTGGGTAAACAAGAACTTCCCTGTCACCGTCCTTGATGCTACCGGAGTACCTCTCGGGTGCCTGAAGTTACCCACCTTATCTGCGGAGTGGCCAATGGAATGCCAAATCAGATTGAATCTTTAGGTTCCTTATCAAATCTTCAGTAATCGTTTGCGGTTCTGGAATCACTTCCAGTTCTACCATACTCCCACTGCTGTTTTTGAAAAAATCCATTTTTAATAAAACTGTGGCGAGTCTTGAACAATATTTCTATTGATCTCCCAGATGGTAGAAAGTCAACCCTCGTCATAGCCTGGGTCAACCCACAAACATCCATTACAGAAATGTGCCTATGAGTTATCCAGAGTCTGGTTTTAAGCATAAACCGGACAACTCCCCGTACCTTAACAATGTTAAGATATGAACTGTACTATATCCAATATAGAACCAGAGGCACTGATTTAATTGAACCAGATTCAAATCATGCAGCTATCTCCAGTGCATGTCAACTAAATGGAGAGAGGCCGATCAGCGTTACTCAACTTAGGAATACTTCCAATTTTGAGTAACCCGAAAAAGAAGCAAGTTCTCTTAATCATTACTATCAACTGAATACCATACACAAGTATCTACATCTTCGATCACTTTGAAGAATCCCGATACTTGCAACACCTGGTTCTCTACTTTATTCTTATACCTATAACTTCTCAAAACTTCGACCCTGTGTTTGTACGAAACACCTGTCTAAGAACTAGAGAAGTCATAAGTAAGCAGAATACAGTACGAGGACCAACCCCTCTGTCCTGATGGACCCTGGACAACATACAATACTCTGTATAAGTCCCTTGAGTCAGATAACTCATTCACTGTGTGTCGTAGGTTGAAAACTGTACTTTTGGTTAAGAAGAATTACACCGCTGTTCAATGCTCCTTACCTAACCATCCACTGATATAGGTAAATGTCATCGACATAATATCAAAAGGTATATCTCACTCTATGAAAATAGACGTACAGATATATCAATTTGAAATTGGTGCACATCAACGGATATTCAAAACCAAATATTTGCCGACTGGCAAACAGCCCAGGTGATTTCCTCAAATATCACTGATTCCAACAAATCCCGATATAATGAGGACGATCACCCAATTCCCAATAACTTACTCCCACTCATCATTTGTAAAACCATACAGATGTGAGAATCAAACCTGGTAAATACATACCCTGGAGTAAGTATCTAATCGGGAAATCAGTTTTCTTTTAACATTACACAGTGAGACTGAAACATTGAAATGTTTCGATGGGGTATCCCGGTATTCTTAGTAATGCCTCTTCCAAATTCACGACTGTAACCGTATAGTTCTTTGCCACCTCTCCAAATCCCTTCATATGTCTTTAGTCTTTACCTTCTGTACACCCCTTTAAGCCAATTGGTTTTCTTCCTTCCCTACCGTTCGGCACCAGCCTATGGTTTGGAAGAAGACTATCCAAAAAGCATAAAGGGTGTACTGTCCTAATCCTAGGAGCACTCGCAACGCGAGAGAAGGTGAAGATAAAAGACACCTGAATGTACTTTATTCTTATTTCTCCTGAACCAGGATCCATCCCCGAACTGGAACAAGTTCCTTTCGAGTTCGTATATAACCATACGATGGATTATCCAATAAAATGGGATCTTCGTAGTGATACGGAGTGTCCTGGAGAAATACAAAGGTGATTTAGGATTGGCGAAGAAATACTTGGTTTGGTCGTGAATAGCAGTCGCAATTTACTTTGCCCTCTTACTAATCCCTTGCTTTGTCTTAATCTTAATACCTTCTGTACACCGTTTAGGCTAACTGGTTTTCTTCATTCCCTACCGGTCGGCACCAGCCTATGGTTTGGAAGAAGACTATCCAATTTGCGTAATAGGTGTACTACTCCTAAACCAAGGAGTACTCGTAACTTGAGAGGAGGCAAAAAGGAAAAGACAACTGAATAATCCTATTCGTTTTCTCCAGAACCGGAAACCATCCTCGAATTCCTTCGAGTTCGTATCTAACCATACGATGGTTTTGTCCAATGGAAGTGGACGTTCGCAGTAATACGGGGTGTCCTGGAGAAAAGGGTAAAAGTAGGAGTGGCAATGAGGTCTGCAACTCTGACAATCCAAAAGCCAGTGTTAAGAAGGTTCGGTCAACTTGGTCACTGAGTCATAGTCTTAGGGTCGGGTCAATGGTCGCTGCCAGAGAGAGAGAGAAAAGAAACACTCAGCGTGCACTCTATCCTAGATCAGAATGGTTACCAATTTATCTAATCTGGAAACCTCCCACTGTACCTCAAATTCTCTTCCAAACCTGAAAGAAGAATTAGTCGGGGTCACCCGAGGAGTAAACCAACTCATCAGTGGGAATCGGGATCCAACTCTCATCGCATGATAACGTGACGGAATCCGCTCACGGTATCACACTCCAGAAGGTATGCGCATATCTGGCAAGTTTCAGTTCTTTTGAAACTCCCGATGTGATTTCTGCCCCATGCTCTTATGACCTTGGCGTGAGGTCAAAATATCATAAGTCACATGTCAAGTTCTACCCATCATTATCCAGGTTAATTTGAATCCACCCGTACATACCCTTGACGTAGGCCAAAATAGTAGTACGACTGTCCCAAACCAACGCATCTATCTATGCAACAGATAAATACCCGGCAGCTACCAATCACTATGCCTTGGCGTGAGGTCAAAATACATAGCTTGAATACTACCGAATATTTAACTGAAATGATGGAGGGCTACGAATGGTTTCTGGCGAAAACCTTTAACGTAAAGAACTTGATATCGTCGAAGGAACGGATAGCTTTTTTTAAAATATAGTGACGAAAACCGTTGCTAAAGAGGTCACTCCCTGTGAAGGGATCTCGGCTCTTTCCCCGTAGAATGAGGTGCAGGATATTCCAAATGAATACCACGGTGCAAAGCAAAAGTAATCGGCTATAGTGAAGTTAATGCCCGACGCAAACTTCTGTCCAAGGGGTCACTCCCGGTGAAGGGATCTCGGCCCTTGCCTCGTCGACTGAGGAGCAGGATATTCTAACTGAATACCACGATGCAAAACAAAAGAGAACGCCCTTGCAATAACAGCTTTTTGAAAAGTGTTCCAACAACATCAGAATAGGTTTGTTTAACTTGCATTGATCCGAATCAACGCAGTCCCATCAATTAATCACACCACAAAGAACGAAAATATACTGACGTACGTATATGCCATCCGCATTCGCCACTGGGTCCCGTCATCACCCGTTAGGTTAGCTTACTAACGGCAGAGCGGGGACTGGACTAGCGCGGGTGAAAAACATATACAACATCTACTAATATATATACCAATATATTATATTTCGCTCAAGGCGTGAAAAGAAATGCAACATCACAGAAATGTACAGCATCACAGAACAATACAGATATCTGGGATCCCCGGGTTTCACAGAGCCGCTGAAAACCCGACGTTCCCCTGGTCGTGTGGATAGCCTGTGCAATGAAATCCTAGACCCCTACGGGCGCGGCAACTCACCCGCCAAAACCTGAAGCGAGGCAGCCCCCTTCAGCGCCGTGAATGGACCACCCAGCACTTCACGGAATCCGGCAACTTGGGCACCCCTCCTGGGTCAACCTGTACCCCCTACGAGTGCGGCGAATAGCCTGCCAATCCCAGAGTGAAGCCCCCTCCGTCTCAATGCCATGAGATGCGGGCTTGTTGCTTTCCAGAACCCGGCTATCCGTGCACCCCACCGCGGGGTAAACCTAGTACAGAATGTAAAATATACATACACCGGGTACATCGACCGCAACCAGGTCGTGCCCCAAAAGAATAATACAATCAGGCAGTGACGGCAGTCCACATGTCGGACGCTCGCCCCGCAATATCATATGTACATAATACAACAGCACAGTACTAACATTGCATCCAGGCTATCCCCCACGACCGATCCGCAACATCACAGCAAATACATAGAACATCAACGTGAAAGTCACGTTCGCAAATCCGTCTAACCGGGCTATAGCAGTTAGACAGGATTTACCGATCGAATGACATTCACGGTCGCAGATATAATGTAAATACTGTGAAAAATGTGTTTTAAAATATTCCGATCGATCAAAAATTAACAAGTGGGCCCTCAATCAAAACTGTAGCACTCACAGAAATCTTGGGCCCAATTTTAATATTCCAAAACCCATATTTTAAGCCCAGAAGGTCTCTGAAAAAATTTGGTGATGTGATGTGAATAGTGCGCGGCGGAAGGGCCGCACGAGGGGGGGTTTCGCGGCGGATCCGCGCTCCAACTGTGGAGTTACATCGTCAAATTTTTACAGAACTCTTAGTTTTTCCAGTACATCAATATTTTACAACCTGAAAAATTTTTCGAGACCAAAAATTTTCAACAGAAACTGATTCGAACTAAAATGCAGTTTTGGAACATTCGATCGATCGAAACAGAAAAACACATTAAACCAAGCTAGACTATGTTAATGGCGAGGCTCTGATACCAGTGTAAGTGCACGGCGGCGCCCCGGCCGTCAATCCGACGCCGGAATGCGGAAACGGTGAATAACTTAAATTTTGCGGACTTTGCAAACCGGCACCACCGCGCACTAAACCCCGGATCGTAACCATTAACAAGTCTAAGCTACAATAAGAAAGGGAAGAGATGTATACCGACGATCCAAGTCCTCCGGTCTTCATCTCCACTCCGATCTCCTCGCGGGATCTCCGTCCGTCTCCTCCTCGTTGGAAAGGGCACCACGAAGCCGGGTACTTTTACGGGCTCCCACCTCAATACCGAGGCAACTCGCGCATGAAGCCGGCAACTCGACATGCTCAAGATATGCTGTAGGAAGTGTAGTGTAGAGTGGATGTCTCACTTTGGGGTTTGTTGCCATTTGTAGATGATGGAGGAAACAAGATAAGAAGAATGGTGCTTGCATTTTTCTTAGCATGAAAAGAGATCAAGAAAGAAGAAAACTCTCAAAGATGAAGCTCTCATCTTCTTCTCACTCAACCATGGAAAAAAACTTATGCATCAAGTGAGAATAATGGTGGAGGAAAATCTATATGAAGCAAGAAGGGAGGTGAGTGTAGGAGATGTAGAAAGGGTGACCACATCAAGAGACAAAGAAACATACACCATGCTTCATACTATTGAACCCATACCCTCACTTTATCACAATCAAATCTCATAAAGCAAAAGCATGGTTGAAAAGAAATGAAAGCTATCATAATCAATCTTTTACAAGAAACCCCCTCCACAAATGTTATTTGCACAATTGCAAATAACCCCCTCCATCGGAAAAGTCCGGCCGGGAAAGAACAAAGGAAAACCGGCCGGAACGGAATGCAAACTGGCAACTCCAGAAAACTGGTCCCGTAATAAATTACAGGAAAACCCCATACTGTGCATACACACTCGCATTTGTATTCCGACCGGATACAAATGCAAAGAGACAAAATCTACACTGTACTAAACTAGGACCGGCTTAAACCAAAGCCGGCTAGTAATATCCGTTCGATCCTGATCCGTGCAATACCGCACGTATCTGATCGAACCCTGCCATATACCTATACGGCTACTAGTACAAACCGTCCGATCCTGATCCGTGCAATACCGCACGTATCTGATCGGACCCTGCCATATCTCCATACGGCCTCTACAGCGTTTCGCCCGAAAGCTTGAGTAACTGAAAGTGTGGTGGACTCTAAAGACTCGTCAATACTATGGCTGTGGATTTAACCACTAGCACGTCAGAGGTATAAGCCAATACGTGACGGGCCACCAGCTATTGACTAAAAGGGACGTCGATGAGGAAGCTCACCCCGACACCCAACTGAGCCTGTCAGTGACAATATCCGTGCAGTCCGGTCCGTTCGTCTATGAGTATCGCATGGCGGGCCTAGGGGGTTGGTAAAAGTCAGACCCCCAAAAGCGGTACAAGTCGTGTCGGAGTGTAGCCCAGAACACCCTGAGATACTACTGGAATACCTACCAGTAAATCTCCTGCCTTGGCCAAGGTCTTCGTGTAATGGCTCTCCTAGACACAGCGCGACCTCACCCCCAATACCGGGAGAGACGAAACCCCCGAAGATCCGCTCACTGCCTCCATGTGGCTCGGGACTGTACCCAACTAAAACCTGTTTGCACGACTCCTTTGAGCCGTGGTAGGGTAGTAATCAAAGTACAGTGGGAACTCACACGAGACAAATGACGATCCTCAGGTCGATGAACTAACCTGCACACATGTCACCAGGGAACTGCCATCTGACGTCTGGTATATGACCAACTAGCATGTTCCCGGCGAGTCCTGTCCGGTGTACTCATAACCCAATGAGCACCTGTATACATCTTAGGTGATCCAACTGACACCAATGGCTTGTGAGACCGGCCACCGCCCCTCGTCGGGGTCTCGACTGTATACACTAGTCTACTCTGGAGAATCGATGCCCTGTCTCGAAACTCCAACGACTAGGGACCTTTTAAGGATGTGCTTATAGACTACCAGCTCCCACGTATATGATCGCCCTCATACTGCTGGTGGTCAAGCAAGAATCCTAGGGGCTCTATCAACGTGTAATAGCGACGTGTCTTGTCACTTAAAACAGTACACGATGATAAAGGTAAACCAGATAGCATACTATCATCTCGAGTAAGACTGTCCTACCGGGATAGGTCCTCCCTCAATCATTGCAATCACGTGCCTGTGATCCAATAATTGACTCTGAGGGCACTATCTCCAACACCTTAGGGAAATTTATAAAACTTGAGGGGGTTTTATGTAAAAATATTTTTATATACTTTTCAAAATACACCTCAAGTATTCGTTATTTGTCTTTAGAGTTGTAATGAAGGTGGATTTTATATTGTGATATTTCTAGTGAAAATATTCTAATTTCATAAATAAAGGTATTTATTTGTAAAGTTGATTTATTTGGAATTCATAGTATTTTAGTGTAAAATTTATTCTTGTGATTTTTAGAAAAAGGTGGAATATTTATATCATAATAAAATATGTATTTTAATGATAAATATACAGATATTTATACAAAAATAATTTTAATAAATATTTTATATTCTAAAAAATCTCATTTTCTTAAGATGTCGTATTTTAAATCTTTCGAGACCGAATGCTCCTTGCGGAGGTCTGAATCTCGCACTACTAAGCCCGAGAATGTACGATAAACCGCACCATCCCGAACGGATTCCCCAAAATGGGTTGTAGCGGCGCTTTGCAAAGATTGTAAATACTAAATCGTTTAGAAAACGGTTTTATGAAGTAAATGGTATTTATTTGTAAAGGTGTATATTTTCCGTATTGTATGTTCTAGATTATCCTAAGTCAACCCGTCTATCCCTAATTGGTCCAGATGACAAATTGTGAGATGCCTTAAATCGCCTTTTCACCGCCAATTGTGGCCAGGTAAGTACAAATGAGGTAAGGAGGGATCCGCTCACGAATCACCATGAGTCGGGCCTTTTAAAGTTACCTTTCTCACTTGCCTAGCCTAGACACCACAAAGTCAGGTTTAGATAAACGACCGATCTCCACAACTTATCGTATTTTCAGAATAAGTGGTATTTATTTAAAAAGTGTATCAATACTAAATCTTTTAGAAATGGTTTTATTAAGTAAAGGGTATTTAAATGAAAATGTTTGTTTTCCGTAGTCTGAGTTCTCGAGGGTATCGTGTTAGGTTGTATGTAAGTGTGTGAGGAGGTAGGTCGTTATCTCGTGATCTACTTTAAAGGTATAGCAAGTTTAATGGAGTTAAATGTATAATTGAAACAATGTGGTATTTAAGTGAAAAATACGATAAGTTGAAAAAGCTATCATTTCATGTGATGAAACTTGTTCAAATTGTTTAATTAGTGTTTAATAATCAACATGAGGAAGTTTAAGAATGATTCTATTAGTGAGAAGCGGAATTTTATAGAAAACCGAATCGGAAATCGGATTTGTTCCGATTCCGTCGGGTTTTGTAAATCCGTATTTTGAAAATGGAAAAGAGATAGAAAGGGACTTACGGATTTTAAATTACTTAAGAGAGTGAGAGGGAACTAGAGGGATCGTCGGTGTGTTGCGTCGTCGCCGATAGTTCCTAAGATGATCGTCGGAAGTTCCGCCGGAATTTCGTCGGAGCTTCGCCTTGAGCTTGTTTTCAAAGTACACGATCTTTGAAAATTTTTTGAGAGAGTGGGCTCAGGATTTTAGGTTGAGAGGGTAGATGGTAGGGGGTGTATTTATAGGGTAGGCTAGGGTTAAGGTAGATGAAAGGTTAAATTGAAAAATGTGATAAGATGTATAAAAAATGTATTAAATGTGGAGTAATTGGGGTTTTAAAAAAGCTCTGGAAGTGGTCTGAGGCTAAAATTTTGCAGGTGCATAGGGAATATGAAAAGATACAACTTTCATGTTGGGGCCATCGCCGGAATCGGCCGACTCGGCCGTGACTCGGTCTGAGGACTGAGTCAGACCGAGTCAAGGCCGATTTGGCCGATTCCCGGCCGAGTCAGGCGGCCGGGATCCCCCCGACGGTTCATCTAACTCCAGCAAATGTTACATCTTTGGGTGTAGTGGGGTTTTTGTGAGATATGCACGTGTAAACTCTTGGTATTCTAAAGGTTTTAAAAAAATCAATATTAAAAATAATGTGGGGTATGGGATTTGAACTCTGGTGGCTTGGTTCAGCAGTGCAAGGTATTACCAATGAGCTACAAACTCCTTCTTGTAATTATGGAGCTAATTAATTACTTAAACTAATAACTGTAAATGTAAATACCCTAAGTATACATTAATTTTAAAGCAAATTTTTGTACGCTAAAAATGGGGTTGTTACATTCTTTTAACTTGTAATTAAAAAGCAAAATAATTACTTATAACTTGTGCTCAGACTAAAATACCCCTTTATGGATTTTTTGAAATTTTTTTGTAAAAACTTGTATTGGAAATTTTGGGTTGTTACAGAATCTATCATAATCTTATTTTTCTTTCAAGGTTATGGATTCCCCGAACAATACGAGCACCAACGTGAACGGTAATACCACACCACCACCTCTTCCACTTACACCTACCGTAGCAGCTCCTATTAATGAGCAGACGGTATTGCTCGAGACGATCAAGAGTCTCTTAGAGGGACAGCAGCAGTAGACTGGTATCATAATGAACCGCCCCGAAGCTGAGGCACTTGGAGTGAAACAATTCCGAGTATTGCACCCTAAACAATTTTCTGGCAAAGAGAACCCTTTCGAAGCAGAGGAATGGGCTTAGTCGATCGAAGACGATCTGGCAGCAGTCCAAGTGCCAGACATTGCTTAGGTAAGGGTTGCGAAGCTGCAACTCACGGATAATGCCAGGGTATGGTGGAAGGCGGAAGAAAGTCGTCTTACCCAGTTGATCGAATGGAGGATTTTTCGCGAAATGTTCGATGCGAAATATTTTCCCGAGACTGCCTGTTTGACATGGTGCAGCAATTCATCCACTTACAATAAGGCTCTATGCGGAGCAAATCTATGGATGAGTATGATACTGAGTTCATCATATTGAGCAGGTGAGATATGTCTTAAATATTCAAATTTCTAATATTATATACTACACAGCTAACACAAGACCGTAACAGGTTCGTGGTATATCTCATACCGACTGCTGAGATCGGGACTAGACGATTTCAATAAGGGTTGGACCCGGAGATCCAAGCTGCATTAGCTATAAGGAATTTCCCAACTCATGATATGGCTTTGAAGGCTGCATGAAAATATGAGGCAATGGTGAAGAAGAAGAGCATACCTCAATCTGCTGGTGTGAAGCACCCTGCTATTTTGATAGTAGGAGGAGCCTCTTCCAGGCCATCGTTCGTACACAGGAAACCGGGAGTACCTTTTTACCGGCCCAGTCCAGATTTCTGCTTCTATTGCAAAAGAAATGGGCACCTGGCGAAGGATTGCAGGCGTGCTAATCGCCTATGCTTAGTTTGTGGCTCGTTGACATACGATATTGGATCTTATTCTCATAGATTCAATCCAAACACTGCATCCAGACCAGCAATCACCTATCCATAGTGGCCAGCTATCCAGGCACCTGCTCCTCGACTTGCTCTCCCAGCTCCACTTCCTCGTGGACCTACTGCAACTCCTCCTCGCCAGTTCCATCAAGCACAAAGAAACCTACCTCACAAAGGAATGCTCCCCCAGAAAGGAAGAATGTACCTAGGCGACAGTCTTTCACAATGGCTGTGGAAGAAGCTGGAGCCATTGGCCAAGTTATCACTTGTAACTCCCTTTCTTTTCAAACTTTCTTTCAACTTTTATACATATCAAAATATTTTTTCCTATATTTAAACATATTCCACACAATTTAGGTACAATCTTAGTAGCCTCATTTTCTGCATTAGCACTCTTCGATACTGGAGTCTCTCATTGCTTTATGTCGCAACGGTTCGTTCGAACTCATGCGATTCCAGTTAAACCGCCCGTATCCAGCTGGAATGTCAGTTCAGGGAATGACGTTCTAAAGGCAACTTTGGGATACGATCTCTGTCCAGTGGTCGTCTGCAGCAGAGAATTTTATGCTGACTTCAAGGTGCTGGACATACCGAATTTCTATGTAGTTTTGGATATGCATTGGCTAGGAGCTTTTTACACTACCGTCGACTGTCGTCAGAAGAGAGTAGTGTTTGAGATTCCAGATCATCCGGTCTTTTATTTCAAAAGTTTTGAAAACTAGGATTCTAACTTATTTAAATTGCACAAAAATCCCCCAATGTTTCACTCCTCCCGCACTTAAATACCTCAAGGGTTTCGACATCTTCGGCAAGAAATCTAGAAAATTGTTATTGTGATCTGAGAAAGAGGCCTATAACATCTTGAACAATGGAAAAATGTGGCAAAAGATTCTTTGGGTGCCCTAAATATAATTCTCCAGAGAACTGTGAATGCTTTGAGTGGGAAGATGAAGATTTTCCTGATCAAGAGAGATTTGTTATTCAGAGGCTTCTATTTGAGAAGCAATCATTCATTGGAGAGGATAGTTAATTTCGATCTGAAGTTAAACATATGGAAAGCAAAAATTCTGCTGAAATGAAGGAGCTGAGGATTTTGCAAAGGGAAATGAGTTTGCAGGATGAAAAGTTGTAGAGGAAGACAGAGAAAGTGAAGGCTTTGAAGGAGAAATTAAAGAAGGAGGAGGAGCGGCTAATGAACAAAGAGTTGGCTCGTGGAAGAGAAAAACTGGAACAATGCATACTTCTCTATTATATCTCTGAAGAAATGTTAGAATTTTTTCATAGAAAATATTGTACTACAAATGAGTTATTGCACAAAATACAGTACCAACCAAAAATATTTACGAACCATAATCTGCTCAAAACTTAACAACAACAAACAAAAAAGAGCCGAAGCCTTAAGTAAAATAACAAACAACTACTTTATACTGAAACAATGAGGGATTTTAGTGCAATTTAGCCACACTAAAACTCAAAAAGAAATAGAACAATAGAAGCCATTAACTAATAACAAAATATCAGTTTAAACACTTGGAGCATCCATCCAATCATCCAGATAACAAAGTACATTCATCCAAACAACAAAATATTGAAATTTATCCAAACAAAACATTAATATTCAGGATACAACCATCCAAACTACTAAATATTCGAGTTTAAACATCTTTTTACCAAGACGAAAAAAGTATCCCTGTTCGAAGATAAACACTAAAATATGCTCGAGAATTGTTGCCCAGCATCATTTCTGATTAGTTGACTCAGGTCTGGACTTTCTTGCTTCTAAGTTTTCCTTAATAGCCTGTAACAATGTATAAACAAATATATTAACAATGCTAGATTATCATAAATTTAACATACTTGAAAAAAAAAAGACGAGAGAATTTTTTATCTGGATACCTGAGTAAAAAGCCTTGTCGGATTAGGAAAAGTACTAGACGATTGATTAGAAAAGAAGCTTGCATGTGAGGCCTGCTGTTTGATAGAGAAAATTGTTTTTGCATTAATTTTCCTTTCAAATGTGAAATAGTAATCAAAATTCGGTCACTTTTAGAAGAAGTATGTGTTGCTGGAGAAGTTGAAGTTTTAGACACAGTATGTGCTCTCATATCCTGTTATTGGAATACAATGAAAAAATGATAAGTCGGATTTCGAGGAGATGAGATTAATAGCAAAACTTGTAAAAAAATCAATTACTTACCATGTGCATATGTTGTGAAATGGTATTGTTTGGTTCTTGCATTCTATAACTTTGCTTATGGACATGCATGAGAACCTTTGGCGACATTTAGATGCATCAAGAATCATAAATTACAAGATAGATTAATACTAACCTTGATAAATAACAACAACAATAATGTGATAAAATTAAACTACTACAATTTTTTTTTCTTTCTTTCATATAAATAAGTGCAAGTTTCAGCCCTAGTACATACAAACATATAATATCATGTTATGCTTGCCTCTTAAAAGAAAATATATTCTCTTTTGAACTTTTATCACACTTAATATTTACAACAAAAATGACATATCCTTACCTCTTCATTGTTTGGTGCTGCTAAATTTGATGTTGGGTTGGACACATAACCTGTGTCCTGATGTTTTAAGATAAGTAAAATGAATCAAACAAATTAAGAATGTTGTTGCATCATTGTGTATGATATATGAGTAATCAAATACTTACCCTTTGTATGCGATAAAAAGAAGTTATGTTTGATTGTTGCCGAGAAGAAATTGGAATTTGTACTTGAGATCCTATAACCTGAAAATGATAGATGAATAAAAAATCATAAAAATTGATCTTAAAAACTAACAACAAGATATAAGCTGGATGTGCAATACAATACGTATAGATAAGAGTTCTTACCCTTTTTGTGTTTGGTGGATTTAGTTCAAACCTACTTCTATTTGGTACATGAATTGGTTGTCTTGAGATAGGTGCTATGGTCTGTTTTAGGATACAACAAAATTTATTCTAAAAATCAAGAACAAAACAAATTTACAAGAATTTTACATGAATGGTGAAGGAAAATAAATAAGTGTTTACCTTCTCGGTTAAAAACACGGTTGATCTATGTGTTTTACCGCGGCGATTTCATCTTTAACCCACAGCCATTACTGCTTGAAACTTGAAATTCAACCGAGAGTTCGAGATCTAGAGTTTTTTACCGTTATAAAACTAGGGTTTTTAAGGCGGTAATTTGGGGACCGAGGTATTTTCTACCATAGTAATTTGGGGATCTAGAGTTTTTTTTGGGAGGGGGAGAAAAGTAAAGAAAGGGGTTGAACGATGAAGAGGATGTGTTTTCCCCCCTTTTTTGAGTCACGGTGTGGATTTTTTACCTAAGGGTAAAATTGTAAATTCAAACCCGTTGTTAACTCTGTTAGAGGAAAACTAACAGGGGAAAATGGTATTTAAATGCTGGAAAAATAATATTGAGGTATTTAAGTGCAGAAGGGATGAAACATTGGGGGATTTTAGTGCAATTTAGCCAACTTATTTCAAAAGGCTCCTAACTATTATTACTTATATTTAAATACTCTTAATTAACAAGACTATATCTACTTCAACAAACTATTCTAAACTTAATTTGATTCAGTCCTAAACAGAACTACTCTAAATTCAGGCAGGGTATAAGCGTTTTTGTACACACTCAACTGCCGGTTTAACAGTCTTACCAACTGCTACTAACTAGGCCATTGTAGTTTAACCTAAAGCCTTTGGGGTAGGTTTTATAAATAGCAATCTATTGAGATTGTTTTTCAAAAGACCTATACTTTACCTACCCATTTTGAATGCATACCTTCCCTTACCCAAGAATATCGAGGACGGGGCACACATTATAATGTCGTGCATGGATTCATGACGTTTGTCTTTTAGGTAGAAAAATGTATGAATTCAAGAGTGTAGGTTAAGTATTAGTGTTTTCAAAAATCCTTAATCTTTGGGATCTTATATCAAAAAAATTACATACAACTACTTTTTTTCGCTTTAATTTCTAGGTTATTTTGAGAATAGTCAGTTTCCAACATGGCTCGTATTAGGCTTGTGATTTAACAGACTCGGCCCAAAGTCATATCAACCTGGCCCATTATAGGATAGAAAAATATTTTTCCTACCATGATGATAGAATCCATGTAGGTTACATGGATTATTATTGGGTAAAAAAAAGCGACATAATATCCGCTGAGTAGAGAATTGCACTCTCTATCCCACTTTATAGCTTATAAGTGTCCTTGTAAATGGGATGGATTCCACCGTCATGATAGCCTTTGGTATATGGTTTTTACTTTTTGCATTACATCTTAAAGGAATGTTCACGATAAGCCCACCTCATTGTAAATTGTCAAAAAGCCATTGGCCCGCTCGGGAGTTGTCTAAGAAACCCTGGTATTTTTAAAATTGTTAGGGAGGGCCTACTGTTCAAAATCATTGTGAAAAATCCCTTCATCTGTATTTCATTTAAGCCTTATATTCTATTTTAAATTCAATTACAAAAATACTTTTCCCTTTCCCTAGACGGTGCTCAGATATTACATGCAACCGCTTAGATATTACATGCAACTACTTAGATATTACAGGCAACTCATGGAACTGCTTAAATGTTACATGCAGTACTTAGATATTACAATCAAATGCTTATATAGTATAGGAAAATGGTTAGATATTACATGAAAGTAGACAGCTGTTTTAGAGGTTTTTGGCGAGAAAGAAGTATATTTGGCGGGAAATATTATTTTTGGTGGTAAGAAGTATATTTGGAGGGTGAAATGAAAAAATAATAGACATTGCATGCAAATCTCCAGATATTACAGGCAGATCTCCAGATATTACAGGCAACTCCTTTGTACTATAACTGCCTTAAATCCAGCTGTAAAAGACTATCACTCCAAATGGACAAGGGGTAGTTTGGGGTATACAAAAATACCAGTGGCAAATTGTATAACATACTGATTTTATTGGGCCTAGGGTTTTTTTAACCAGGCCAAAAAGCTCAGGGGTTTTTACACAAGTTCTGAGAGGGCCGGAGGCATTTTGACAATTTACCCAAAAAAATCCATTTACAAGATAAAATAAGAATATTGAAGAATTTTCCTTAAGATAGGATAAACATTAAAAGAACTTTAGTAAAGATTTCAGATGATTTAAATACATTTGAAAAGTTAATTATGCTTTTATTCAATAATTTTCACAAAATATGACATTTTTTCTTTTCCGCGTGTCACCTTTGAATCATATTGGTAGTTCGAATGTGAAAGCATCCTTCACTTTCTGCATTAGTTAAAATAAAGGATAATTCTACAACTATTTACACCATTCTGCTCTCAAAATGCTTGCATTTGAATCTGTTGCCCTAGGCTGTGGTATGTGTTATTAATAACAACAACAACAATAAGTACGAACCATGCATTAAAAGTGACATTGTAGATCATGGACATGTTGACCCGTAAGTAAGCTTATATCCAGCTCAAAATCAAAAGCTTGCAAACAAAGAAACCTGGAAATTACTTGATTTATAAATTCTGTTTATATATATATATATATATATATATATATATATATATATATATATATATATTACACACACAGTACATGTTCGCGTTTTTTAAAACGCGAACCTAAATGAGCTCCGTTGGATCTTATATTTTTAATCAACGGTTAAAATTAATTAAGCTTAATAAATCGTTAATAAATAGAAAGTAAATATTCTACTTCCAAATTTTGTGTAGATAATACTAAAGGATTTGATATTTCTCTTGATTTTTTTCTAAAATTAAGGAGTAGAATATTTAATTTCTATTTATTAACGATTTATTAAGCTGAATTAGTTTTAACCGTTGATAAAAACACAAGATCAGACGGGCCAAATTCAGGTTCGTGTTTTTAAAAACGCGAACCCGCCTATGCTCTCTCTCTCTCTCTCTCTCTATATATATATATATATATATATATATAGAGAGAGAGAGAGAGAGAGAGACACACACACACACACCACAATTCTATCGGAAGAATTTGGAGATACATCCTTCCCATTTTTCACCATTATATTAAGTTTGGGATTTGTGCTGACAATCATGAATTTCATTTATTACTAAATATAATATAATTGAATGCACAAATACCAAAATTACTCGAATGGTGAAAAAGTCGGAACCAAATCATTCTGATAGGATCCTATTTGAACTGTGTGTGTGTAGAAGTGCTCTAATGCAAATCGGTCCGTGTTTTTTAAAAACGGAAAATTTAAATCTACGGCATATTTTAACGATCCGATCCATTCAAGATGATCACCCTACCCACAAATTTATGTATATGAAAAATCAAAAGATTCGAAGACTTCTGGCCTATGCATCGAAGGGTGCAAAAATGAACGTTTTTCGATAATGCAACATAAACTTCATCTGATGCATAGACTAGAGGTCTTCAGGTCCTTTGATTTTTCATATACATATATTTGAGGATAGGGTGATCAACTTGAACGGTTCAGATAGTTCAAATATATCATGGATAATGATTTCCCGTTTTCAAAAACGCGGACCGGTTTGCAATGGAGCGTTCTAGCGCTCTATTGCAAACCGGTCCGCGTTTTTTAAAAATGGGAACTCACCATCGATGATATATTTTAACTATCCGATCCGTTCAAATTGATCACCCTACTCTCATGTGTATGTGTATGAAAAATTAAAGCATTTGAAAACCTCTAACCCATGTATGAGATGAAATTTATGTTGTTATATTGAAAGACATTCATTTTGCACACATTAGATACATGTGTTGGAACTCTTAAAATCCTTTCATTTTTCATACACATATACATGAGGGTATAGTGAATAAATTGAACGGTTCGGATCGTTTAAATATGCCGTGAATCGAGAGTTTCCATCTTTAAAAAGCTCGGATATATATATATATATATATATATATATATATATATATATATATATATATATATAATGTGAACACGGGATGCAATTGCTCTCATGATTATTGATATATATGTCACTCAGACGAATTGTCTGTTCAATGTCGAAAAAGAATCACTAGTTATTGGCATGTGCAATGTATGTGAAGAAAATTAATGTTTTGTGATATTTATATGTTTGTGTGAGAGAGAAAGAGCGAGAGAGAGAGAATTTAAAGTTTCAAAAATCCGAAGAAATAATTCATAGGACTAATAAAAAAACCTGATCTGATTTAAACCGACCAACCCTAACAGACCCGACCAATTTCTATCGGTTTGTGAGAAATGTCGGGTTGGGTCTTGCCAGAAAAACATAATAATCGGTTATCGGGTCGTGTATCGGATTTGGAATTTTCAAACGACCGATTAAATATCCTATAATTTATAAACTTGACCCCATTTCTAACCCAAATTTTTACTCTCCAAATTACGCAGCATCCCTCCTGAGCCTCCTCTAACTCCTCTCTAGAGCTTTCCCTCGAACCTGAAATTTCTTCGAAGTGGTTTTCTCTCGAATATCCCCACCTCGAAAGTCGAATATTACTCAGTTACTCTAATGTCTTTCATGAGGAAATTGCAACCCTAGTCTCCCTCATGAGGAAATTCCAACCCTAGTCTTGAGTCTTTTGACTCGATTCATCGAATATCTGGACTCTAATTTATTGAATCTCTGGTTATCGTTCAACTTCGACCTCAAATCCATTATTCTCTGATTTGGGAATTTCTGGAATCGCAACTCTATAACTACAAGCATGACCGAGCAAGCAACTCAACAAGATATAGCAAGCATATCTCCTATAGCTCCTCCACCTCCTACAGCAGCAACTGAACCTCAGGTATATTCATTTGTAACTTAGCCCCTATCTGTCACGTCCCATTTCCCAAAAGAGCGGGAGCAGGCAGGTGATAAGGCCCACGACGTATTTATTCTGGGATGGACATTTCTCGAAACAAATACGCTAAGCGTTGTAAGCAATATAAAATGTAACAAGAATAACATGATACTGAAATTTCCAACAAACATTTTATTTACATTCTAAATAGTTTACAACTAATTACAAGATATCAAGTACAATAACAAAGAGCCTTAAACATGAGGCATACTGGAAAAGTAAAGTGCGGAAAGAAAACTAGTAGTCGGCTTGTGGTGCAAGCAGAGAGTATGACTCGGTGCGATCTTATCTGTCCCTACGCCACCTGATGAACATTCCAAAGATAGAAAAAAACAGGGTGGAATGCTCGTCAGCGAACTTACTGTTGGGGTCAAAATTTGCACCCCGGTTGACCGAGTCAAAGTCAAGATCAACCCCAAACCAGGTGGGCCCAAGCCCAGGTCAAGCGGGCCCTTGCCCAAGTCGAGCCCGCGACCAGCCTCCCCATGCCAACAATAAAATCATGTAATAAATAATTTTTTATGAAATTTTTTACGCATGAATGGGCATAAAGCCAAATTTTTGTAAAGCCCATGGCTTATGTGCAAAAAAGAAATGGCACATGAGCCATGTGATGGGCAAAATACCATTTTGAAAAGCCCAAATGGCTATATGTAAATGTGTAAGCCTATATAAGGCAACATGATGATGAATAAAGGATAGACTTTTTCATTCCTCTCAAAATCTAGGGTTTGTGTCTCTTTCCCCCTTTCTGAAGATTTTAAACCTTCTTCTTTCTTTTGAATTAAATCAAGAGTTTTACTCTTCCTTTTATAAAACTAAATAGTTTTTCACCACAAAACCCACAAAGGAGAACTCAGATCTTCCATCAGATCTCAGAAAGAAGAGATGTTTAAAATCTCACATCTCTTGATCTTCAAGATCCTGTCAAAAGAGGAGGAAGAAGGAGATCCATCTCCAGAAACCCCACTTTGGGGAAGAACTAGGGCTCAAGGGAAGAAGCCCTTTATCAGCTTCAAAACATCCTAAGAGTTTAACTCTACACACACACACACACACACACAAAATAATAAGTGCTCCTTTCTGGGAGTACAACTCCCATTGCAGGGACCAAGTCACTTTTGCCGCTCGAACGCCCACGTGCTGACACGTAGGGTGCTAACGCCCAAAGCGCTAGCGCCCGAGCACCCACGTGCTGACACGTGGGGAGCTAGTGCTCAAAGCGCTAGCGCCCTTGCGCTCAAAGCGCTAGCGCCTGAGCGCCCACGTGCAGACACGTGGGGCGCTAGCGCTAGCGCCCTTACGCTCAAAGAGCTAGTGCCCGAACGCCCGCGTGCCTGGCATGTGGGGCGCTAGTGCTCAAAGCGCTAGCGCTTTAGCGCTCTTGCGCTCAAAGCGCCAGTGCTGGCGCTTTTTCCCACGCATCCTTTGGATGCCCCTTTTCCTTTTTTTATTTTATTTTATTTTATATATATGTATATACACACACACGCACACATACTCTACAACACTATCTCTCTCAAAAAAATTTGGGCCGGGGCGCTGCCTCGCACCCCGCAGGGGGCTGCTAGCCCCCTTGACCCCCAGCCCGCTATCCGGATAGCGGGGCCCCCGTAAAAACTCTGCGGGCCCCCCGATATATCCAAAACCCCTTCAAAACACAACACTGCACGTTGAGTTCGCATGACCAGTTTAACCCGTCAATCGGAGGTTCTCTCGCTCCAAAGGCGAGGGGTAATTAACGGCAGCTTAGTCCGCGGCTGCCGGAGATTCGGATCCCCACAATCAATAAACCCCAGCCTACCCTAAGCAGGGGGAATCTGTAATGCGCCTGACAAGCACGCGCGTATTCCCATCTCAATAGGGTGACGAAAAACACCCTACAGATTCTGGCACGCCCGGTGGGACCTTTCTCTCCTCCCATATTTCGGGTTAAACGTTCATGCGAACTCAATCAATATACATATCGACTGCCTGTACTGAAATCATGCTTCTTTGTGCAGGTTAACAAATTTCAAATTGCAATCTCCGGTCCCAGCAAAAATGTCTCCAAGGAAAAGCTTGGCTCTCGACACAGCTCCCATCTTCTACACGATAAAGATGGATGCCAGGACGGTCCTTCCGTCCAGTCTTGGGCGACAATGGGAAGAGCCCTCGCTACCATTCGGCTCTATCCTATTCGTGTCAGCAAACGCCATCCCAGCTCCTTAAGCCCCGGTGGCAGACAAACCGGTCTCGAAAGGCAAGAGGCCAAACGTGGTGGTTTCGAAGTCGCCCCAACTCAAACTCAAGTCGGTGTTTGAACAACTCTCCTTGGCCCCAGCTGGAGGAAGGACATCAACACCAACAAAGCAACAAAGCGTCTCGAGCAAGCTCCTGCGGTGCCCCTGACAACTGCTCGATCGGGTGTCTTTTCTAAGCTCCCCGCTAATCGACTCACGGTGGCTTCCCAGGAAACAGATGCCCGCCAAGCCCTTAAAATTGAGAAGTTAAGGCAGAAAAGGCTTAGATATAGAGCCAACCAAAGGGCTAGGGCTCCTGCTAGGCTGAACCTCATGAGGTTCGAAGAACAGGGTTACCCCGCCAAAGATGAGGAAATGGCTGGATATGTGGTTCACACTGTCTACATGGTGGGCACGTGCAGCAAGAGCAAGGACGGGGCCACCACATCTCAAATCCAATCTGGCTTGAATGTGGTTGCCGCTTCCCAAGAACAGATACCTCCGCTGGATGATGAAAACCCTCTCGACGAGGATGATAGGCAGAAAGACCCCTCAGTTCATGTAGAGTCAAGCTCGGACAACGAGGAAGAGCCGACTTTCCGCCCTAGGACCGCGGAGCAAGAGCTCCGAAAGCAGCTCAGGAACAAAGACAAGGAAATGACCAAACTCTACTCCAAAATTGACGACTTAACGAATGTAGTGATGCAGCTCACGGCCCGACTTGCCTCTCAGCCGCCCAATCAAGCGCAGGGCTCTGCTCGTGAACCAGGAAACGGTGTCCCAAGGCAGCCGACGCCTATTCCCTCAAATCCAAAGGTGGACGGACCGCACGAAAGTCAGTCGCATCCTATCTCGAGAAATGTCTTGGCTACCGATGACAGTAGCCCGCTAACTCAAGATCAAATCATGGATTTGGTTGCCAGCAAAGTCAAAACATTGGTGGCCGAAGCCGAAGAGCAAAAAGTTATCAGCAGTAGCGGGAGACCATATCCTGCTCAGTATGATCTAGTAGAATTTCCTATCGGCTATGTCATCCCCAAATTCGGAAGATTCGATGGGACGGGAAATGCGAATCAGCACATCGCCCACTTCAAAGCTTCATGCGGGAATACTGGGAGCAATGACGCGCTTCTCCTCTGCCAGTTCGTTAATAGCTTAGCCAATGTTGCTTTCGACTGGTACGCGAGCATACCGGATGGCTCCGTCACAACTTTCATCCAAATGGAGTCTCTGTTTCGGCAGAGGTTCATGAGCGTTAGCGATAAGATCACCATCGCCGACCTCGTAAGGACCAAGCCAAAGAACAACGAAAGCAGCATGGATTTTATAACCCGATGGCGCAATCTCTACGTCAAATGCGAACAGCCGATAGAGCAGGACCAATCTGTCAGTCTCCTCGTCGGAAATCTCAACAATTGGATGTCCCCGTTTCTATGCACCGCGGGTCTCAAAACATTCCAAGAGATGACCAGGAAAGTCCAGATGTTGGAACGCTCAAAGCAGGAGTCCTCTGACTCCCAAAATAACAATAGGTCCTGGAGAAAACGAAAGGACGAAAATCGCAAAGGCAGAAACTCCGATGATTCTGAATCTTTCAACACTTTGGCTAACCGAAATAAGCAAGGGTTGAGCGGGCCTAATGCCAACCAGCTTCGGAAGCCAGTGTTCGGAGAGGAAGGAGAATCTCCACTGAAAGAGAAGCTGGATAAGGTCTATTCCTTCAGAAGGGACAAAATCCGTAAAATATTCAAAGACGCCCTGAGGAACGGTCTACAACTGCCAGAGTCAAAAAGACCGCAGGAAGCAAATATGACCGACGACCCCAAATATTGCCCCTATCACCGAGTGATAGGTCATGCCATTGAGGACTGCTTCGTCTTCAAAGATTGGGTCGAAAAGCAATACAAGGCAGGAGAGATAGAACTGTCTAAAAGCGTGTTAACAAACAGTCTAGCTGCGACCGCCAATTTCATACAAACGGAGACCGAAGTTCTTCGTGAAACTGATTCTCTCAGATATCTGCCTTTCTCTGAAAACAATTGACCACCACGTCGTTAAACTGGGAACACCAGCATCGACCACCACGTCACTAAACCGGGAACAGTCGACCACCACGTCATTAAACTGGGAACAACCGACCTCTAAGTCGTTAAACTGGGAATGTAAAAGAAAAAAATGTAAATAAACAAAAAAAATGTGTAAATAAAAGAAAAAAATAATAAAAAGCCGAAATGATGGGGGTAACTCGCAATAAAAATCAGCGAGTAAAAATAAAAATGAAAATAAAACCGAAATGATGGGGCAACCGCGAATAAAAAGCCGAAATGATAGGGCAATCGCGACCTTCGCGATAAGAAAAGCTGAAATGATAGAGCAATCGCGGTAAAACAAAAAAAATACAAAAACAAAAAAGAGCGGCGAATGGTGAGTCGCTCCCGGTACCATATTCCAGTGCAGCAATGCAGACGCCAATCAAATTCCAAATCCCATACCCCAACGGCGAATGATGGGTCGCTCCTAGTACCATATTCCAGTGCAGCGATGCAGACGCCAACAAAGTTCCAAAATTTTTCCGACCCTACGGTCTGGATCATACATCCTGCAAAACCGTATACAATCCACGGGCGTAAAACAATCCCAATCTCTCCTAAGTCCTACCGGTGAGACCACATTCAAAGTCCCACAAAAAAATGGTATGTCCACGAGCAAAATGGGCACGGATGAAAACCGAAAAGGCTCCGTGAGTAAAAACAGCAGGACTGCCGGCAAGTTTGTGAAAACCCGAAAGGGCGCAAACTCGTAAAAAAAAAGAGATGAAATGCACTCGCAAGTCCTCTCGACTTTGTGAGGAGAAAATTCCCGCATGAGATCCTTACGACTCACAAAGAAGCAACACACTTAGGAGTCCCCCCGACTCCTAAGTAGAAAATACACCTACGAGATCCTTTCGACTCGTAGGGAGAAAATGCTTTTATGGGACCCTTTCGGCCCATAAAATTGAAAAGCCTTAGGGGATAGGGATCTAAACCTGTCTCCTAAGCCACCAATTCCCAAATCCTCTCGGGGCAAATGATGAGTTGCTCCTGGCATTATTCCAGTGCAGCAATGCAGATGCCAAACCAAAACTAATTCCCAAATCCTCTCATGGAAAATGATGATTTGCTTCTGGTACCATATTCCAGTATAGCGATGCTGATGTCAACCCAAATCAAATCAAACCAACAACCTCTGCGGCGGAATCATGCTCCGTCCCAGAGTTTACCCCGTGTCGAAATCAAGCTTCGCCTCGATGTATCTGCCTTTCCTGTCGGAATTATGCTTCGTCTCGGAATCAACCAACGACCTCCTCGTCGGAATTATGCTCCGCCTCGGAATCAAATCAACCAGCAAGATCTGTGTCGGAATTATGCTTCGTCTTAGAATGCACCCCGTGTCGAAATGATGTTTCTCCTCGATGTATCTGCTTTTCCTGTCGGAATTATGCTTCGGCTCGGAATCAACCAACGACCTCCTCGTCGGAATTATGCTACACCTCGGAATCAAATCAACCAAAAAGCTCTGTGTCGGAATTATGCTTCGTCTCAGAATGCACCCCGTGTCGAAATGATGATTCGCCTCGGTGTACCTGCCTTCCATGTAGAAATTATGCTTCATCTCGGAATCAAGTCAGCCAACCAGCTCTGCGCCAGAATCATGCTTCGACTCAGAACGTACCCCGTGTCGAAATCATGCTTCGCCTCAGAGTATTTGCCTTTCTTGTCGGAATTATGCTTCCCCTGGCAATCAACCTCTACATTGAAATTATGCTTCGGTCAGAATGTCTGCCGCCAGTCGGAATTATGCTCCACTCTTCGGAATGATGCTCCGATCCCTAGAATCATGCTCCGCTCATCAGAATGATGCTCCGACCCCTGGAATCATGCTTCTCTCTTCGGAATGATGTTCCGATCCTCAGAATGATGCTCCGATCCTCGGAATGATGCTCCGACCCCTGGAATCATACTCCGCTCTTCGGAATGATGCTTCGATCCCTGGAATCATGCTCCGCTCTTCGGAATGATGCTCCGACCCTGGAATCATGCTCCGCTCTTCGGAATTATGCTCCGACTCTTCGGAATGATACTCCGACTCTGGAATTATGCTCCGCAAATCGGAATGATGATCTGATCCCCGGGAATCGTGCTCCCCGGGATGATGCTCTGCCCCTGGAATGATGTTCTACCTCGAAGTCCAATTTCAAGATCCATCAATTTCGTGCACACAACACATGCATGTGGTGTGCATTCATTGATGGGGGGCGCTTTGTTGGGGTCAAATTTTCACCCCGGTTGACCGAGTCAAAGTCAAGGTCAACCCCAAACCAGGTGGGCCCAAGCCCAGGTCAAGCGGGCCCATGCCAAAGTCGAGCCCGCGGCCAGCCTCCCCATGCCAACAATAAAATCATGTAATAAATAATTTTTTATGAAATTTTTTACGCATGAATGGGCATAAAGCCAAATTTTTGTAAAGTCCGTGGCTTATGTGCAAAAAAGAAATGGCACATGAGCCATGGGATGGGCAAAATGCCATTTTGAAAAGCTTGAGGGGCTATATGTAAATGTGTAAGCCTATATAAGGCAACATGATGATGAATAAAGGATAGACTTTTTCATTCCCCTCAAAATCTAGGGTTTGTGTCTCTTTCCTCCTTTCTGAAGGTTTTAAACCTTCTTCTTTCTTTTGAATTAAATCAAGAGTTTTACTCTTCTTTTTATAAAACTAAATTGTTTTTCACCACAAAACCCACAAAGGAGAACTCAGATCTTCCATCAGATCTCAGAAAAAAGAGATTTTTAAAATCTCACATCTCTTGATCTTCAAGATCCTGTCAACAGAGGAGGAGGAAGGAGACCCATCTCCAGAAACCCCACTTTGGGGAAGAACTAGGGCTCAAGGGGAGAAGCCCTTCATTAGCTTCAAAACATCCTAGGAGTTTAACTTCTCATATACACACACACACACAAAATAATAAGTGCTCATTTCTGGGAGTACAACTCCCATTGCAGGGACCAAGTCCCTTTTGCCGCCCGAACACCCACGTGCTGACACGTGGGGCGCTAGTGCTCAAAGCGCAAGCGCCCTTGCGCTCAAAGTGCTAGCGCCCGAGCGCCCACGTGCTGACACGTGGCGCGCTAATGGTCAAAGCGCTAGCGCCCTTGTGCCCAAAGCGCTAGCGCCCGAGCGCCCACATGCTGACACATGGGGCACTAGCGCTCAAAGCGCTAGCGCCCGAGCGCCCACGTACCTGGCACATGGGGCTCTAGCGCTCAAAGCGCTAGCGCTCTAGCGCTCTTGCGCTCAAAGCGCTGGCACCCAAAGCGCTGGCGCTTTTTCCCACGCACCCTTTGGATGCCCCTTTTCCTTTTTTTATTTTTATTTTATTTTATGTATGTGTGTATATACGCACACACACATACTCTACAACACTATCTCTCTCAAAAAAAATTTTGGGTCGGGGCGCTGCCCCGCACACCGCAAAGGGGCTGCTAGCCCCCTTGACCCCCAACCCGTTATCCGGGTAGCGGGACCCCCGTAAAAACTCTGCGGGCCCCCGATATTTCCAAAACTCCTTCAAAACACAACACTACACGTTGAGTTTGCATGACCAGTTTAACCTGTCAATCAGAGGTTCCCTCGCTCCAAAGGCGAGGGGTAATTAACGGCAGCTGTTCCCCTCCGAAAGACGGCGCAACGTGAAGACGTCTTGCCTGAGATTTAGGGAAGATGCTATTTGGTTTTATCCGTCCACCTCTCCGAAGATGCCAAGTTGATTTATGGCACCGTGTATCGGAGGTTTAGACGGATGCGACCGATGTAACAGACTTCGTCAGATTCCCCATCGCTTGAAGGGTTTTTGATTGTGGGGACGCTCTTCCCTACAGGCGCAAGCCCCTACAGTTAATTACGCTACCGCATCGCGGTAACAACTTTCTCCTTCTCCAGAATTTCACTTCGTGTCGTGTGTGTTTGTTTTGTTTGTGGTTTCCCGTGGATTGTATACGGAGACTAATTTATTTCGTCGCCCGTAGGACGTGGATTAGTCCGAATCCGTATTTTCTTAGATTTGGGTTTTGGGATTTTGGTTTGAGGATACGTTAGCCATATTTGAGGCTAAGATCAACTCAAACGTTTGTTAAGGATACGTTAGCTATATTTGAGATTAAGATCAACTTAACAGGATCATTTCGATCCGACAAAAGAACATTTAGGGCTCTATTATGCCAGTTTAGGGACATGGTGGTCCATTAGTTTAAGGACGCTTAAGTCTATGGGTTTAAGGACCCCACCGTCCGTATTGTTGGTTTAAGGACGCTTAAGTCCATGAGTTTAAGGACCCCACAGTCCATATTGTTGGTTTAAGGACGCTTAAGTCCATGAGTTTAAGGACCCCACAGTCCGTATTGTTGGTTTAAGGACGCTTAAGTCCATGGGTTTAAGGACCCCACAGTCCGTATTGTTGGTTTAAGGACGCATAAGTCCATGAGTTTAAGGACCCCACAGTCCGTATTGTTGGTTTAAGGACGCATAAGTCCATGAGTTTAAGGACCCCACAGTCCGTATCGATGTATGGTTGTCGGGACCCATCACCTCTCTGGCGACGTTGAAGGATTACAACGACAAATGTCAGAGGAGTTCGGAGATGTACCTTCGAACTGGATGTAAATTGATTTAAGGGAGCAGTCGTTCTCAGTCAATTTAATTTGAGGACTTACGGCCAGAATTGGGCTAAGTCCAGTTGAAGATGTTCAACATTTTTATCTGTAGTTGGCCTGTTAGGCCTTGGCTTGGGCTCTGCCCTTGTTTCAATAATGCATAGCATTAATCTTGGTCTCTGTTGGATCTTTATTTGGGCTCTGTCCCTTTTTAAAATAATGCATGGCATTTTATTAGGCCTGTTAGGCCCTTTTTTTAAATTGGGCTCAGCCCTCTTTAGATAATGCATAGCATTAATGATCTGACAGTGGTCATGTGGCCTGTCAGGCGCTCTGCGCCAATTAATGAGCGCAAGCACATGTGGAGGTGACACGTGTCACGCTCTGGTGAGCACAAGCGCAGTTAGCGCAGCCAGTGCGCTGCGCTGTTGCGCTGCTGACACGTGGCGCGCTCTGGTGAGGTGCGCCAGTTTCAGAGAGCAATGCTCTGTTTTAAAAGCGCATAGCGCAAATTGTTCTGGAGCTGACACGTGGCTCACTCTGGTGGCTTGCGCCAACCCAAGAGCGCAACAGTGCAGATTTACAAGTGCAAAGCACTGTTTTAATATCTTGATCCAATTTTGGATTCAAGAAAAGAATCTTTTAAGATTCCAGAACCAGTGGTTCATCAAAAGGCAATTCCTTTGTGTAGATCAAATGATCTAATAAAGAAGTATATTACTTCTTATTTTATTCTCATTATTTGATCTTTTCTTTTATTTTAAGATCTTGATCTTGTTCTTAGATCATTGATCTTTTTTAGAAGAAGTTCTTCTTTTCAAAGTTTTACCTTTTTTTCTTTCTGAGTTATTCTTAAACTTTTCTCTTCTTTTTTTTAGGAGTTCTTTGTATTTCTCTCTGTTAAAATGTGTCAATCCCTGTGTCTTTTAGACTTGGAGTCTAGGGGCCTTTTTATAGTGCCAATTAATTTGTTAAATCAGTTAAAGAGATCTTTCTCCGAGTGATTTGGGGATTTTTCCCCACCGTTGGATCTTTGATCCAAAGGCTTCTGTTTTACAGAAGAGAATCTTATTGTTTTAATAAGATCAGAAAGATCTTTCTAGAATTTTAATTCTGTTTTAAATGCTGGCACAGCCGGCGCAAGCGCACCTGCGCTTGACACGTGTCGCGCAGCGCAGAGTGCAGCGCAACTGTGCTAGTGCAACTGCGCAGCCACGTGTTGCGCAGCGCAGAGCGCAGCGCTAGCTCAACTGTGCCGCCACGTGTTGCGCAGCGCAACTGCGCTAGCGCAACTGCGCTGCCACGTGTCGCGCAGCGCAGAGCACAGCGCAACTGCGCTGCCACATGTCGCGCAGCGCAAAGCGCAAATCATCTGAAGCGTTGCTTCCTTTATTTTTATTTAAATAGAGCCTTGCTCTGATTGGGTGCGCTGCCTCCGGCGCTGCGCTGGCGTGTCAGCTTTTGACACGTGGCGCGTTGCGCACAGCGCAAGGAATTTGAAGTGTTGCTTCAATTTTTGAATTTAAATTTTCAAAGTAGAGTTTTGCTCTGATTAGGGGAATCAGAAGCGTTGCTTCATTTCCTGCCTTGGAATTTGAAAAGAGCTTTACTCTGATTGGGGTAAACAAATGCCCCCCACCGTTGCGCTTACGTGGCCCCAAACGTGAGCGCAACGGTGACAGAATCCCAACCGTTGCGGCAACTTTTGGAAGTTGAAAGGGCATTTGATACCTATAAATAGGACCTTTGGTCCTCAACAGATGATTATCATCTTTAAGATTTTTACTTTCAAAACTTCAGAGTCTTGCTCTTGCCTTCAAGAACTACAAGAGTTAGAATTTCTTTAGAAAAAACTTTTTAGGTAAAAATTAATCTCGAATTAAATTAATTTTAATTAATAGAGCCTTGATCTCATAGATCTTTTGATCTAAAGAGAACCCCTTTAGGGTTTCACCAACAGAGCCTTGCTCTCAAGAATCTGTTTCAGGGTTTCTTAACCCATGAACAGAGCTTTGCTCTTTGGCAAAACATAGATCTTTTGATCTAAAAAAATGATGAACTCTTAAGAGTTTGATCATGGATAATGAAGATTAAAAATGGAGTTTTATCTTTACATGGTTATATCATCTTTTAATAGTAAGGCTCTCAGAGTTCTCGGGGAATTTCTTTAAGTTCCCCTCATTATTGGATTTTGACAAGTGTTACTCCTGTCTGCAGAGCATTGCTCTCGAGGAGTTTCACTCCCTGTGTCTTTTTATTGCTAATCTTCCCGTGATATTTCCTTCAGGCATTATGACGGTGCATCTATACAGTCTGCACGAATTCATCACCTACGAGGATATCCGCGTACATGGCCGTCACCAAAACCAGGAGTTTACAGATGCCCAGTGTGCAGAGGTTATGGGTCGTTTGAACGCACGCGTTGGTTGGCTACTTCCTCATCGTTCTGCTCTCTTGAAAGTCGTGCTGGGAGAAATTTGGAGAGCACTCCCGGGGTTCCACGAGGCCGTGCCGCTTAATGCGCTGGACGATACCGAAGACAAGGTGCATTCAGTGTACCTGTCGGGGCTGATCTCGAAGAAACGGTGGGATAGCCTCATCGACATTCTGCATCAAATTTTTCAGCAGACGATAATAATCGCTGCTTATCGAAGGATGGGGGGCCTTGCCGAAGATCTTGACACACGTGAGCGCGAGAGGCTGCGCACGAGAATAATCAGAAAGGCCAGAAGAACTCTAGATGGCCTTACTTTTGAATTCCTTAATCCGTGCCCTGGATCTGAGGTTATACCGTTGTAATCGTTTGAATAATATCTTTGTTTATTTCTTTATGATTGTAAGAACCCTTGGCAATATGAATGGAATTTTTTTTTATTTCAGCTTGTCTTATTTCTCGTTCTGGGTCTTTTGCACATGCATGAATGAGTATGTCTCGAACGCTTGATCAAATGCAAATCGGATGTTCTTTCTGCCACTTTCTTCTTTCTTTTATTATCAGTATGTTATCTTAGTAAACACGGTCAATAGATGATAGAACGAGCATCCTATCTTGGCTTCTTCAGGAGGTAGCGATGGCTTAGGCCGCAGGTTCAGATATGCTGTCTAAGACTTTTCAACTTTATGAGCCGTGAGGGTCTCACAAAGACTTTTCTCCCTACGGATCGAGAGGATCTCGTAGGTGGATTTTCTCCTTAGGAATCGTGAGGATTCCTAAGTGCGTTTTCTCTTGAGAGTCATAAGGATCTCACAAGAGAATTTACTCCCTTACGAGCCGTGAGGACTCGCAAGTGATGAGTGAGGTTGCCCTTATCCGCCTTTCACGGGGTCAGGGGTTTGACTCTCGGTCATTGATGTACTGTCGAGTCATGGAGCCGAGAAATTCGTCGCGGCTCCGCTTTAGTGGCATCGTATATTCCTGTAGAGACACCGATTTCTCTGCGGATCGGCACGAATCAAGAAGCTCTCGTCAAGGCCGCTAGTTTCCCTGAGTTGAGGAGGTTGCCAAGGATACTGATTTCCCTGGAGTTGAAATGAATCGAAGTATTCCTGCAAAGACACTGATTTCTCTGCAGGTCGACACGAATCAAGAAGCTCTCGTCAAGGACACTAGTTTCCCTGAGTCGAAGTATTTTGCCGAGGACACTGGTTTCCTCGAAGTTGAAACGAATCGGAGTATTCCTGCAAAGACACTGATTTCTCTGCGGGCCGACGCGAATCAGGAAGCTCTCATCAAGGACGCTAGTTTCCCTAAATTGAGGTATTTTCCAAGGACACTGATTTCCCTGGGGTTGAAACGAATCGAGATATTCCTGCAAAGACACTGATTTCTCTGCGGGTCGACGTGAATCAAGAAGCTCTCGTCAAGGACACTGGTTTCCCTGAGTCGAAGTATTTTGCCGAGGAGACTGGTTTCCTCGAAGTTGAAACGAATCAGAGTATTCCTGCAAAGACACTGGTTTCTCTGCGGGCCGACGCGAGTCAAGAAGCTCTCATCAAGGACGCTAGTTTCCCTGAGTTGAGGTATTTGCCAAGGACACTGATTTCCCTGGGGTTGAAACGAATCGAGCTATTCCTGCAAAGACACTGATTTCTCTGCGGGTCGACGCGAAACAAGAAGCTCTCGTCAAGGACACTGGTTTCCCTGAGTTGAAGTATTTTGCCGAGGACACTGGTTTCCTCGAAGTTGAAACGAATCGGAGTATTCCTGCAAAGACACTGGTTTCTCTGCGGGCCGATGCGAGTCAAGAAGCTCTCATCAAGGACGCTAGTTTCCCTGAGTTGAGGTATTTGCCAAGGACACTGATTTCCCTGGGGTTGAAACGGATCGAGGTATTCCTGCAAAGACACTGATTTCTCTGCGGGTCGACGCGAATCAAGAAGCTCTTGTCAAGGACACTGGTTTCCCTGAGTCGAAGTATTTTGCCGAGGACACCGGTTTCCTCAAAGTTGAAACGAATCGGAGTATTCCTGCAAAGACACTGGTTTCTCTGCGGGCCGACGCGAGTCAAGAAGCTCTCGTCAAGGACACTGGTTTCCCTGAGTCAAAGTATTTTGCCGAGGACACTGGTTTCCTCGAAGTTGAAACGAATCGGAGTATTCCTGCAAAGACACTGGTTTCTCTGCGGGCCGACGCGAATCAAGAAGCTCTCGTCAAGGACACTGGTTTCCCTGAGTCGAAGTATTTTGCCGAGGACACTGGTTTCCTCGAAGTTGAAACGAATCAGAGTATTCCTGCAAAGACACTGATTTCCTTGCGGGTCAACACGAATCAAGGTGCTCTCGTCAAGGACGCTGATTTCCCTGAATCGAGATTTTTGCCAAGGACACTGATTTCCCTGAATCGAGATTTTTGCCAAGGACACTGATTTCCCTGGGGGTGAGACGAATCGATATATTCCTGCAAAGACGATGATTTCTCTGCGGGTCGACGCGAATCGAGATGTTCTCGTCAAGGACTCTGATTTCCCTGAATCGAGATTTTTGCCAAGGACACTGATTTCCCTGGGGTTGAGACGAATCGAGGTATTCCTGCAAAGACGCTGATTTCTCTGCGGGTCGACGCGAATCGAGAAGCTCTCGTCAAGGACACTGGTTTCCCTGAGTCGAAGTATTTTTCCGAGGACACTGGTTTCCTTGAAGTTGAAATGAATCGGAGTATTCCTGCAAAGACACTGGTTTCTCTGCGGGCCGACGCGAGTCAAGAAGCTCTCGTCAAGGACACTGGTTTCCCTGAGTCGAAGTATTTTGCCGAGAACACTGGTTTCCTCAAAGTTGAAACAAATCGGAGTATTCCTGCAAAGACACTGGTTTCTCTGCGGGCTGACGCGAATCAAGAAGCTCTCGTCAAGGACACTGGTTTCCCTGAGTCGAAGTATTTTTCCGAGGACACTGGTTTCCTCGAAGTTGAAACGAATCGGAGTATTCCTGCAAAGACACTGGTTTCTCTGCGGGCCGACGCGAATCAAGAAGCTCTCATCAAGGACCCTAGTTTCCCTGAATTGAGGTATTTGGTGGTCTTTCAGGTTTTATATGAGTTACCGTCAAGACCCTGAAGCTAGGAATTTGGCCTTTGCTTCGCTTGCTGTGGTGTGTCCGAATCTTGTTGGAGGAGGGACACCGTAGTGATATTTCGTCTGTTGTGTAGAGACGAACGTCGAAGTGGTGATCATTCCACGCTGGGGCGAGATGATCTTCGATTGTCTTTCACGCTTTATATGACTTGCCGTTAAGACCGTGAAGCTAGGAATTTGGCCTTTGCTTCATTTGCTGGCACTGCGTCTGCTGGATCGAGACGATTGTCTTGGTTGTCTCTAGGTTGTTGACGACCCGTCGAGGTTTGGCTTCGCTTTCTGGTGGAGCCTGTTGGGAAGGTATGGTTCCCTCTTTGTTTGTGCCCTTGGATTGTATATAGGGATCGACGTGACCTCTCCTGTAGGGCAAAAGTTTCATTCATTTTTTTTATTATTATTTTATTTCCGTGATGCTCTATCATTTCAGCTTTTATATCGCGAAGGTCGCGATTGCCCAATCATTTCGGCTATTTTCGCGGTGCCCAATCATTTCGGCTATTTATTTTGTTTTTACTCGCTGCTTTTTATTGCGAGTTGCCCAATCATTTCGGCTATTTTGTATGCATACATCTTCTTACTTGCTGATTTTGTTGCAAGTTGCCCCATCATTTCGGCTATTTCGTATGCATGTGCGGCTTGCTGGCTTTTTGTCGTAAGCCTGGAATTAGACATCTATTTCGGCATCAGCACCGCTACAACTGGGACGTTGCCAGGAGCAAATCATCATTTGCCTCTGTCGATGTTGAACAAAGGTGGCTTAGTGAACAGGGTTGGGATCCTGTCGACTAAGACTTTTGACTTTATGAGCCGTAATGGTCTCACAAAGGTATTTTTCCCTACAAGTCGTGAGGATCTCGTAGGTGTGTTTTCTCCTTAGGAATCGTTAGGATTCCTAAGTGCATGTTCCTCTGTAAGTCGTAAGGATCCTACAAGAGGGTTTTCTCCTTGTAAGTCGAGAGGACTTACAAGGGTTGTTCACCATGCAAAATATCCCCAATCACGGATGGACTTGGTTAGGGCAATGTTTATTCGCGCCCGTGGATTGTATACAAGGGTCAGTATTGAGCCGCTTGTAGGGCGATATCGAAGGTTGTGGGGGTTTCTTAAGCACAGGTTTAGGTCTCTGTAACTTAAGACTTTCAAATCTTAAGAGCCGTGAGGGTCCCATAAGAGAGTTCTCCTTACGAGTCGTGAGGATCTCGCAAGTGTATTTTCTCTTTAGGAATCGTAGGGATCCCTAAGTGTGTTGCTCCCTTGTGAGTCGTAAGGATCTCACGTGGGTGGTTTCTCCTTACAAGGTCGAGAGGACCCTGCAAGTGTCCTTTTTTAACGAGGTTGCGCCCTTTCGGGTTTTCACAAACACTCGTCGGTAGCCCTGCTGTTTTTACTCACGGAGTCCTTTCGGGTTTTCATCCGTGCCCATTTTGCATATGGACATACCGTTTTTTAATTCTTTTTATTCTCTTTTTTTTACGAGGTCGCGCCCTTTCAGGTTTTCACGAACACTCGCCTGTAGCCCTGCTGTTTTTACTCACGGAGCCCTTTCGGGTTTTCATCCGTGCCCATTTTGCTTATGGACATACCGTTTTTTTTATATATATATTTTTTTAAAATTTTTTTTGCATTGGCTTTAGGATGTTGCAATCCACCGTAGTTTATCGACATCTCGGTCAATAACCAGTTTTAGGACGTAGTGGTCCGTCATCAGTTTAAGGACATTTCGGTCCATCATTAGTTTAAGGACGTTTCGGTCCGCAGCTAGTTTTAGGACGTAGTGGTCCATCATTAGTTTAAGGACGTTTCGGTCCGTTGCTGAAGAAGGCCAGTTACTACTTATAGAGTTCGGGCTTAGGAAGATAGCGAGCGGACATAGTCGTCGTTGTCTATCATTGACCTAGGCTGTGACTCACTAAGCGTAATATTTATTTAGGAAGCGACCGTTTATTGGCCTGAAAGGCCTTTCACCGTGCATGTCCATAAGCAGATAGGCTCCACCCTGGTAGACCTTGTCTATGATGTACGGGCCTTCATAGTTCGGCTCGAATTTTCCCGGCTTGGCGCGATTGGGGATCATGGGTCTTTTGACCACTAGCATGAGTTCGCCTTGGCGGAATGTCCTCTGCCTGGTCAATCTTTCATATGAGCGCGTCATCTTTGCTTTGTAAGCCTCCAGATTTTGTTGTGCTATGAGCCGGGTTTCATCAAGGGCATCAAGCTCCTCAAGCCGAAGGTGAGCATTTTCTTCGTCCGTCAGCTCGTAGTGGACTGCCACTCGTAGAGAAGGTAACTCTATCTCGAGGGGGAGTACTGCTTCTGTACCGAATACCAACGCGTACGGCGTTGTGTTCGTGGCCGTCTTGAACGTAGTTCGATACGCCCAGAGGGCTTCTTGCAGTCTCTCGTGCCAGTCCTTCTTATTTCGGGACACCGTCTTCTTCACGATCTTTGTCAAGGTCTTGTTAAAAGCCTCAGCTAAACCGTTAGCTCGGGAATTATAGAATGAGGAATATCTCCAGTCTATGTTATGCTGTTGCGCGAAGCGACTGATCTTGTGGCTTCTGTAGGCTGGCCCGTTATCGGAGATGATCCGTCGTGGAGTTCCAAACCGATAAATGACGCGCGTCTTGAAGAAATAGAGGATATTCTCCGTCTTCACTTCCCTCAATGGTACTGCTTCTGCCCATTTGGAGAAGTAATCCGTCGTCGCCAGGATGAAACGATGTCCTCTGGACGATGTTGGTTCGATGGGACCGACTATGTCAGTTCCCCACATTTCGAATGGCCAGCTAGCCACCGTTGGATGTAGTGGATTTGGATGCTGATGGATAAAGTCTCCATGGATCTGGCACGAGTGACATTGCTTCGCATATTCAAGGCAGTCCTGGATCATCGTGAGCCAGTAGTAACCCATCCGTTTAATCTTCAACTTCATCTTTGGACCTGCTTGGTGAGATCCGTAGAGTCCGTCGTGAACTTCCTGAATGACTCTTTTCGCTTCTTCAGGTCCCAGGCATCTCAGCCACAGAGAATCAAGTGACCTCTTATACAGAGTATCATTGACGAAGGCGAAAGACAGAGCTCGTTTCATGAGCTGATGTCTTGAGGACGCATCTTCAGGCGTTCGACGGGATTTGAAGTAGTCTATAAAGACTTCTCTCCAATTCTCATCCTTTTCTGGGTCTCTTACTTGCATGACCATCTGCTCAGTCAGTCCCTTTTCTTCGGGTGATTCTGGAGATATTTCTGCTGGGGCAAGCACCCGACGGCTTTGTACCGCGATTCTGACGTCATCGAGGTTCTCATCAGCCAGTTCTTTAGCGAGCTTGGCTAACGTGTCCGCCTTGCTATTTTCTGCACGCGGTATGCTTTCCAGCATGTAGGAGGGGATTCGGGTCAACAGTTGCTGAACCTTCTTGCCGTACTTTACCAGTTCGGGTTTGCACGTTTGGTAGTCGCCATTTACTTGACTGACGACCAGTTGGGAGTCTACGTATATGAGGAGGTTTTCAATTCCCATGTTGATGGCGATCTCGAGGCCTGCTATCAAAGCTTCATATTCGGCTTCATTTTTTGTCCTCGGTTCTGTCAAGGAGAAGGCGAATCGCATTATCCCTCCTTGTGGAGTTACGAAGATAAGGCCTACCCCCGATTTGATTACTGGGGTGCTTTGTTTGCACTTCTTTATGGAAGACGCTCCATCAAAATAGTGTTCCCACCGGGTATCACTACCATCGATCGCATCAAACGCGTGTTCGTCTGGAAGCTCGCAATTCAGAGGAGAATCGGCAGGTATCGTATGCTCAGCGAGGAAGTCGGCGATGGCCTGGCCTTTCACTGCCTTAAGAGGTTGATAAGTTATCGAAAACTCCATTAAGAGCATGGCCTATTTAGCGAGTCGACCTGTCAGTATGGCCTTTGACATCAAATATTTAAGGGGGTCCACCTTCGAAATGAGACGGACTTCATGCGCCAACGCATAGTGCCTGAGCTTTGTTATTGCGAAGATCAATGTCAGGCAGTGTTTTTCGATGGGGGAGTAGTTGCTTTCTGCCCCCAGAAGAACTCGACTTAAGTAATAGAGTGCCCTTTCATTCCCTTGATCGTTCTCTTGCGCCCATAATGCACCTAAAGAACCTTCGAGGGTGGTTGTGTAAAGAATAAGGGGCTTTCCCTTGACTAGAGCAGCCAGTACTGGCGGATTCTGCAGATATTGCTTGATTTCGTCCAGCGCGTTCTGGCATTTGTGATCCTAAACGAAAGGGGTTCCCTTCTACACCAGGTGACTGTAAGGAAGGCACTTGCCTGAAAGGTTGGCTATAAATCGCCGGATGTACGCGAGCTTCCCTTGGAGAGACCGCAATTGCTTGAGAGTCCTTGGCGGAGGCATTTCCATGATCGCCTTGATCTTTGACGGATCTATTTCGATACCCCGGTGTCGGACGATGAATCCTAGGAATTTGCCTGAGGAAACTCCGAACGCGCACTTGAGAGGGTTCATCTTCAAGTTGTATTGTCGAAGGCGTTGAAATACGGTCTTCAGATGCTCGAGATGTTCCTCATACGATTTGCTTTTCACCACGAGGTCGTCGATATAGCATTCGACGATTTCATGTATGAGGTCATCGAAGATCTTCGTCATGGCCCTCTGATAGGTGGCACCGGCGTTCTTTAGATCGAAGGGCATCACCTTGTAGCAGAATATGCCCAAAGGGGTCCGGAAAGCGGTGTGCTTCTGGTCCTCGGGATGCATCTTTATCTGATTATATCCTGATGAGCCGTCCATGAAGGAGAAAACCTCGTGAGTGGACGTGTTGTCTATCATCAGCTCAGTGACTAGTACTAGGAAATCGTCTTTCGGGAAAGCTTTATTGAGATCCCGGAAGTCCACGCATATGCGCACTGTCCTATTTTTCTTCATCACCGGGACGATATTGGCGATCCAATCGGGGTACTGAACTTCCTGGATAAACCCAAAGTCGATCAGCTTCTCGACCTCGGCGTTGATACTCATCTCAAGCTCGAGCCGCATTCTTCTCGGCGCTTGTTTGACTGGCTTGAAATCCGGAGATATCACCAATTTATGGACAGCTATTTTTGGATCCAGTCCTGGCATTTCGGAATAGTTCCATTCGAAGCAATCTCTATGCTTCATAAGCACCTCTTTTAACACAGCCACCCTTTCTTCAGATAGCAGCTCGCTGGCGAATGTCGGTCGTGGGTCGTTCGCCGTCCCTAAGTCAATTTTCTTGAGGTTATCTGTGGTGGTATGTATTCCATCTTCCAGCTCTTTCGACGCTGGTGGAAATTCTGAGATCACCTCATCATCGCTGTTTTCGAAGCACCAGGGAAGGTCATCCATACTCTCGGGCTCTCCTTTTGATATTGTTATCATACGACAAGTACGAGCTCGCTTCCAAGACCGATGTAGAACTAGTTCTGTTCTTGTGGCTTTGGGTTCATGCTTCTATGGCGGCGTTACTCTCCAGCTGTTGGATAGAGCAAACCTGCCTTGCTGATACTGGTCTTCGACCCAGTTCTTGAAGGTGAAGCAGTCTTCGAGGGGGTGTCCTATTGCTCGGTGATAAGAGCAATAGCTCGGGTGAGAGACCTCGTTAGCTCGCTCAGGGTGTTTAGACTCCGGGAGTGTAATCATTCGATGTTTTAAAGAGAGATCAAGTATCTTCTTCGTCTTGTCTTGAGGTAAAGAACATGCTCGACTCATCTTCTTCATGAGGGACAAATCCGGACCGCGCAATTCCCTATCACATGACTCTTTGATCCCGCGTTGTCGTTGTCGGATCCCTTTTCCGCTCTTTGACTTATTTCTGCCTCTGCGTCAGGCCTTTTCCACAACAGGTCGACAGGGAGGGGCATTTTCGTCTTTTGCAGCCTGTTGAAGAAGACGTTGCGTCATGGCTTTCTCGTAGATGGCCATTTCGCGGTTATGGTCGTCTCGAGCTTTTTGACCTGCTTTCCTGATAAGCTTGTCCATTTATTCTTCGAACGACGGACTGGGCATTTTCACGGCGGGAGTTCTTTCTGGTTCAGGGTTAGCATCTTCCCACAGAGCATCTCCTTCTTCATCAAAGTCATGTATGACGCAGCAGTCGCGGGATTGCTCTCGTTTCTTGGACCGAATATATCTAAGCCCGATCGTTTCCATTTTCCCGTTTGGCAATTTGCGCTGAGTTTCGAGAACGTTCCAGATCCTGTTATAGAATCGTGCTTGTCGCGCAATTTGCTTAAGAGGTATGCCTTGGCGCCTTAACAGCCTTTTTAGTCCGTTCGTGTAATATCTAGGCAGACGGATGGGCTGGAACCTGTCAAGTGTAGAATCCGCCCCATGCCATATTTCTTCTTTCTTTAGGTGCGACTTTGGGATTTTCTTTAGACGATGGATCAGCGAGTGGTGCCTCCTGAGCAAGCATCTCCTGCAGCTTTTCACGTTGCAGTTGAACTTTTATTAAGGACTAAGTTGGAGGTCGGTGACTAGTAGAAGCTCGAACTTCGTCTTTGGAATTCACCACATAGACTATGTGAACTACCATGCCCCCAGGCTTTGGGTGTTTGGAGTTTGCTTCGGGCACTTGAGCTTTATTGGGCTTCTCTTTTTTTGTGAAAAGCCGCTTTGGTTTTGGGAGGAACCGATGTATCAGGATCCGTCTCGGGGTGAGTCCCTTTCTCCTGCTTCCACACCTTATATAGATGAGGAAAGTTGTCTCAGGGAGCGAACTGGTTTCTGCTCTCGTGGGATTTCCATGGGCTGCAGAGACTTCTTCAATATTGCGGTAGGAGAACTTTGTCTGATCCTTCACAACAACATTCACCACCGGGGTTGAAACAGGACCATGCGGAGAACTGCTTCCAGCTCATTTTGTATGACGCTGACATCGATGTTGGTCATTTCTTACATCCGGAATTTGATTAGCTTCAGGATTTTACTGAGCCTGCCCCTTGTTTCCTTTGAGAGCCTGAATATTCTGCCCCCTGTGTCATCCTTGGTTCTTGGCATGTGCCAGTTGTTTGAGGACTGATTCCGTCGGCAAAGCTGCCGCTTGGGGAGCCTGCCTGTGGAAGACATACTTCCTCTGGGATTCCTCCATCGGCGTTGAGGCACCGAGGGTGGGAGGTGGGAGCACCGATCCAAAGAGAAGCTCATTGATTTCTTGAAGAGCCATATTGCAGAGATTTGAGGATGCAAGTGGCCCATTCTTGACTCCACCAGATGTGACAGAGCCTGAGTTTCTAGGGTAGGACCAAACGCCATTCTTCATAGAGACGAAATGCCGGCTTCAATATCCACTCCCCTAAGGGCAACCAAAAACATACACACCACGATTATCTGATCGCGGGAAAAACACGACACACGAAGTGTGGAGTGGAAAGAGGAAAAGGTCCCACCGGGCGTGCCAGAATCTGTTCCCCTCCGAAAGACGGCGCGACTCCAGGGAGACGTCTTGCCTGAGATTCGGGACAGATGCTATTTGGTTTTATCCGTCCACCTCTCCGAAGATGCCAAGTTGATTTATGGCACCGTGTATCGGAGGTTTAGACGGATGCGGCCGATGTAGCAAACTTCGTCAGATTCCCCCTCGCTTGAGGGGTTTTTGATTGTGGGGACACTCTTCCCTACAGGCGCAAGCCCCTACAGTTAATTACGCTACCGCATCGCGGTAACAACTTTCTTCTTCTCCAGAATTTCACTTCGTGTCGTGTGTGTTTGTTTTGTTTGTGGTTTCCCGTGGATTGTATACGGAGACTAATTTATTTCGTCGCCCGTAGGAAGTGGATTAGTCCGAATCCGTATTTTCTTAGATTTGGGTTTTGGGATTTTGGTTTGAGGATACGTTAGCCATATTTGAGGCTAAGATCAACTCAAACGTTTGTTAAGGATACGTTAGCCATATTTGAGACTAAGATCAACTTAATGGGATCATTTCGATCCGACAAAAGAGCATTTGGGGCTCTATTGTGCCAGTTTAGGGACATGGTGGTCCATTGCCAGTTTAGGGACATGGTGGTCCATTAGTTTAAGGACGCTTAAGTCCATGGGTTTAAGGACCCCACAGTCCGTATTGTTGGTTTAAGGACGCTTAAGTCCATGAGTTTAAGGACCCCACAGTCCGTATTGTTGGTTTAAGGACGCTTAAGTCCATGGGTTTAAGGACCCCACAGTCCGTATTGTTGGTTTAAGGATGCATAAGTCCATGGGTTTAAGGACCCCACAGTCCGTATTGTTGGTTTAAGGACGCATAAGTCCATGAGTTTAAGGACCCCACAGTCCGTATCGATGTGTGGTTGTCGGGACCTATCACCTCTCTGACGACGTTGAAGGATTATAACGACAAATGTCAGAGGAGTTCGGAGATGTACCCTCGAACATGATGTAAATTGATTTAAGGGAGCAGTCATGCTCAGTCAATTTAATTTGAGGACTTACGGCCAGAATTGGGCTAAGTTCAGTTGAAGATGTTCAACATTTTTATCTATAGTTAGCCTGTTAGGCCTTGGCTTGGGCTCTGCCCTTGGTTCAATAATGCATAGCATTAATCTTGGTCTCTGTTGGACCTTTATTTGGGCTATGTCCCTTTTTCAAATAATGCATGGCATTTTATTAGGCCTGTTAGGCCCTTTTTTTTAAATTGGGCTCAGCCCTCTTTAGATAATGCATAGCATTAATGATCTGACAGTGGCCATGTGGCCTGTCAGGCGCTCTGCGCCAATTAATGAGCGTAAGCGCATATGGAGGTGACACGTGTCACGCTCTGGTGAACACACGCGCAGTTAGCGCAGTGCGCTGCGCCAGTGCGCTGCGCTGTCGCGCTGCTGATATGTGGCGCGCTCTGGTGTGATGCGCCAGTTTCAGAGAGCAATGCTCTATTTTAAAAGCGCATAGCGCAAGTTGTTCTGGAGCTGACACGTGACGCTCTCTGGTGGCTTGCGCCAACCCAAGAGCGCAACAGTGCAGATTTACAAGTGCAAGGCACTATTTTAATATCTTGATCCAATTTTGGATTCAAGAAAAGAATCTTTTAAGATTCCAGAACCAGTGGTTCATCAAAAGGCAATGCCTTTGTGTAGATCAAATGATCTAATAAAGAAGTATATTACTTCTTATTTTATTCTCATTATTTGATCTTTTATTTTATTTTAAGATCTTGATCTTGTTCTTAGATCATTGATCTTTTTTAGAAGAAGTTCTTCTTTTCAAAGGTTTACCTTTTTTTCTTTCTGAGTTCTTCTCAAACTATTCTCTTCTTTTTTTAGGAGTTCTCTGTATTTCTCTCTGTGTTAAAATGTGTCAATCCCTGTGTCTTTTAGACTTGGAGTCTAGGGGTCTTTTTATAGTGCCAATTAATTTGTTAAATCAGTTAAAGAGATCTTTCTCGGAGTGATTTGGGGATTTTTCCCCACCGTTGGATCTTTGTTCCAAAGGTTTCTGTTTTACAGAAGAGAATCTTATTGTTTTAATAAGATCAGAAAGATCTTTCTAGAATTTTAATTCTGTTTTAAATGCTGGCACAGTCGGCGCAAGCCCACCAGCGCTTGACACGTGTCGCACAGCGCAGAGCGCAGCGCAACTGTGCTAGCGCAACTGCGCTGCCACGTGTCGCGCAGCGCAGAGCGCAGCGCAACTGAGCTGCCACGTGTCGCGCAGCGCAGAGCTCAAATCATCTGAAGCGTTACTTACTTTATTTTTATTTAAATAGAGCCTTGCTCTGATTGGGTGCGCTGCCTCCGGCGTTGCGCTGGCGTGTCAGCTTTTGACACGTGGCGCGTTTCGCACTGCGCAAGGAATTTGAAGCGTTGCTTCAATTTTTGAATTTAAATTTTCAAAGTAGAGTTTTGCTCTGATTGGGGGAATCAGAAGAGTTGCTTCATTTCCCGCCTTGGAATTTGAACAGAGCTTTGCTCTGATTGGGGTAAACAGCAGGTTAGTCCGCGGCTGCTGGAGATTCGGATCCCCAAAATCAATAAACCCCAGCCTCCCCTAGACAGGGGGAATCTGTAATGCGCCTGACAAGCGTGCGCGTATTCCCATCTCAATGGGGTGACGAAAAACACCATGCACTTACGCTCGGTAAATTTCTAAAAAGGATAAGAATGTGAATGTGGTAAAGGACAACATGTATGTAGAATATGAATTCTAATGTTGTTATATAAGGGTATCAATTAAACCTAGCAACTATATGCACATGGCAAGCTATCATGAGTATGAAAATATAACATGAACATGGTAAACAAGTGTAGCATGGCCGTATAGTGTAGGTATAGTGGACATGAAATGTACTGTCCATGTGTCCTAAAGAGGTCACTAAAATGGTAAACTATTCTAACGACAGTTCAAATATGAATGTCAACCAATCTTAAGAGTATTCTTGAACTCAAGGATAGAGCCTATGAGCAAGGAATCACGAGCCCGAATCAAGAGTGTTAGTAACGGGACTTCGACCGTCGTCGAAATATTCCAAACCCAAGAGTAGGACCCCAGAGTCTTGAAAACACGGGCCTTCATGATAGATTGCTTGTGTTAGTAGATATGAATTCATGAACTAGAGGACTCCTGAGATTTCATTGGGTTCACACTTAAACTACCCCAACACCCCGTGTAATCTAATCTTACAATTATGGCCACAAGTCTTGCTCGAATAAATGAATACATAAAAGAGGTACCATTTCAATATTCAAGTCGAGTTCATGTATTCATGTCAAGTTCAAGTATTCATGTCAAGTCTATACGTATTCATGATTCAGGTCAAGTCTAGTCAAGCATGTAATAAATTTGATCAGGTCAAGAGTATTTATGTCAAGTGATATTCAAATTCAAGTGCGAGTTCAGTTTTAAGTTCAAGTTTTGAGTTTGAGTTCATGTATTTATATGATTTGATTCAAGTTATGCTACATTTTATATTTATGAAGAATTATATATTTTGAAAACTTCTTAAGTTTGGAAATAATCGGGCAACCTCTTCATATGGGTGATATGATTTATGACATTTTCAAAGACGATTGCCAACGAAAATTCCGTTATTTTGTGGTTTTATATAAACAGGTAAGCACCCACTTTCTCCGGCTCCATGAGGTTCAAGAGAAATGATACTGCTTAAACCCATTATTAATCTAAAGTCCTTAAGAATTTATCAAGTTGTTCATTATAGATAATTACATGTTTTGAATTTCTCGAAGGGGTTTATGTAAAATAGTCTAGTTGAAAATAACCTCGATGGTGTTTTGGTAAAATATATATATTAAAATGTCAAGAGTTTTTATAAAAAGTATTTTATATTTTGTGGTATTTTGGTATTAAAACCTAGCTTTTAAAAGCTTATGGTATTTTAATGAAAATGTATCTTTTGGAAATTTGAGGGCATTTTCTTAAAAACTTTAATATTTTCATTTTAGAGCATTTATAAAAATCTAATTTTCACGAATTTTTTTTCTTTGAAATTACGAATATATAATTTAGGTTATTTTCAATTTGTTTAATTTTGCTTTAAAGTTCGTATTTTCTTTAAAAACCATATTTTATTCCTTTCAAAACCAAATTCTCCATGAGGAAAACTGCATCTCACTCTACTATTCCTAGAATGTGCGATAATCCGCACCATCCGCAACTGGGCTCCCTAATGAGGGTTGTAGAGACATATTTGGAGAGGAAAAGTATTATAAGTATAAAATCGACTTTATATAACTTGAGGGTATTCAGAGAGTGAATATTTTCTTGAAGGACATTGTTGTCTCACAATACATCATTCTAAGCTCCATATGGAGCACAGAAAATGAACTTCATGAAGGATTTGCGATAAGAGAGGGAGAAAGAAAAGAGGAAGGACTTACTCGCGATGGGAAACGACGGAATCTTATTGAGGCATTTCATCGAACGCTGTAGCGCGAAATTCGAAACATTGACAGAACTGAGATCCAGAGGCGGCGAAACGATCGTGGCGTTCACGCGGTCTTGAGCCTGTCCTTGACACCTTGTTTCTCAGCTCGAGTCGCATCGAACGGGCTGTTGAAATTCAAGGGCCGATGTGGTCGCTGGGCTGTTGCTTCTGTCAATGTTGATGATGGCGACATCGACGTTGATGGATGGTAATCACTTGATGGTGAGAATATGGAGAATGAGAGGAAGTATGTTGAAGGGTCAGTGATGAAGTGGGCACGGCAACAATTGATGGTTGCGGTTAGCAAAAGAGGAAGTTTTGGATGGGTTGAGTGGGAGTGGCACAGGTTTTTCTATGGTAGGCTTGGTGGTGTTGGAGAGTTCATTTAGGGGAGCAGCCATAGGTGTGGCCGACAATGGTTGTGCAAGGATAGAGAAAGATATGAGAAGAGGGAGAGAGATGAAGTTTGAGAGGGTGATATATATATATATAGAGAGAGAGAGAGAGAGAATAATGGAGGAAAGATGCCATAGGAGGGAATTCCCTCCTATGGCGTCGAAAAAATACCCCCTCCATGGTTTTTTCCGACGATCGGCACCCAACATCTTCATTGTCATCATCTAAGATGTGGGTATACCAAATTTCAAGTGATTCTACAACTTTTTCACCGTTGATTTAGCAATGTAAAAAGTTCTATTGTCGGCAAACCGTTAATTTTGAACCCACTAAATCAACGGTGAAAAAGTTGTAGAATCACATGAAATTTGGTGTACCCACATCTTAGATGATGACGATGAAGATGGTGGGTGCCGATCGTCGGAAAAAATTAGGGAAGGGGTATTATTTCGACGCCATAGGAGGATGGCCTCTTCCCTCCATTAATCTCATATATATATATATATATATATGTATATATATATATATATATATGAGAAGGAGAAGAGAGAGAATTAATGGAAATTGATGAGAGAGAGAGAGCAGTGATAGGAGAGGTTGATCATGGGAAGGGGAAGAGGTTGATTTCAAGAACAGTTAAGGAAGGTTTTGGTGTTGGAAGGGAATTGAACTGGGGTGTTATTTGGAGATGGGGTTTTAATTGGGATTAAAGGGTTTAGAAGTTGAAAGGTAGGAGTTTAGCATGGGAGGAATTTTATATATGTAGTGAGGATGGGTTGATGCTTTAAGCTGGGCCTAAGGTCATCTGTTTGTCTTGACAAGGCATTTAGTTTAAATTTTAAAGCATGCAAATAGGAACCTGCAAATTATGAGAACGCCTGATTTGAATTTTAAAACTAAAAGTGAACAGCCATAGGAGATGTTACGACCCGGAAATGACACGTGACCGGCACTTGAATCATATGAAGTCTATTGGACTCTATATTAACCCAAGTAAGCAAAAAACCAGGAATCTAAACCATTTTTATAAGAAATAGCGGAGGTGAAGTTTTGAAAAGGTTTTACTAACGTGAATCACGTTTGGATTAAAAACATTACTATCGTTAAAAAATCGGGCAGCACCTCCTTTGTAAATTTTGATAAAAATAGATATAATAAACATAATAATAACGCATCCCTAATACGAGAGAAAAATCAACGCCCAACGGCGTATCCACAACCACACAACATAGATATACAACGCCTCGATGAAGGATCAAATACGGAAAGTAAATCGAATAAATATACATCCAGTTGAATCCAAACAAGTCCGAATACCACAATAGCACTAAGGTCACGATAAATAATTAGATTATGTCTTTGATGGAGTACTTCTAGATACAAATAGGTACAAGAAAAATATCGATACAAAAGAATATAACCCACCACTCATGTACATGCGCAACTGCACCCACAAAATAGAAGATGTGTCCAAACTAGCCGCTACTGATCCAAGCGGTCAAACCTGCACAGAACTACGGCACAACAGAGCTGAGTTGCTAACTCGTGAATAGTATTATATAATGAGCTAAAATTTGCATGGATAAGTCGTAAAATATCTAAACAAGATAAATGTGTACATCAAGGAGGTTAAAAATAGCATGCATCGAAACTAGAGTTCGATCAATGAAATATATGATGATAAGCCATCATATACAACTCGTGTACCACTATCCTATATGTGAATCTCTGTGTGGTTATCATATCAACGTCAAATAAATAACATCAAGCCCGGTACAGGCATAACATAACCACAAGCATCTGAAAGCATGTGAGTCACGGAAATAAATGCAATACTACGCAACATAATGATGATCCATCATCAATAAACGGTAACTCACTGCGTACCAATATACCGATGTCAAATCATGATCACCGTAACCACAATGCAATATCTATAGCATACGATCAAACATAAATAGAAGCAAGGCTATAATACGTATATCACACATCCATATACAATCCTATAAAAGTAGCCGAAAGATGTATGCATGATAAATCTTTTCAAAATGTCCGTATAATGTCTATCTCATGGCACTTGTACCGGACGTTGATATAAGAAGAAAATAGGTGTTTCATTTAAATATACATCCCACTCTTATTTATTTGAAAATGATGTAGAAGGGGTTTTCTTTTGAAAGTTTCTGTGCTGATCATAGGCGCGTGAAAAATGTGAGATTATAACTATTTATAAAACCCTCTTCAGTATACATCGATATATAAAAATACTATTTAAGTATTGTCTCGTGGACTAGTCCTATTCGGCTACTATATATACAACATACTATATCTTATCAGTGCAAGGTATCTATATCGATCCCTCACATATATATAATACATCCATCTCAGTGCATGGCGTCTATATCGATCCCTCATATATATATATATATATATATATCTCCATAGAGACATCCTTTGTCAACTACCCTCAATATCTCATGGATTGATCATAAATATATCCGTAGAGATATCATATGTCAACTACCCTCAATCTCTCATGAATTGATCACAAATATATATATCTCATGGATCCCCGGCTATATCCACCGTGTCCGAATCATAATCCTCTTTCATATTCTTTCCATATATATATACTCCATCTCTTAGGATTGATATCATATCACATCATATTCTCGTACCCTTTTAGTCTGTATGAGCTAGTCATAGCACAGACGGATAATATATAACATCATCAACGAAAATAATAATAGTAACATGAATGATAATTTAAGCGTAGCATATCGGATAAAATGAATAACGCACAAGAGAATAACATGTACGGTAAGCGTAACGTAAACGATCAGTAAATGAATATATATAGCAAGTAACCCCATATATATACATTTGTAAAGTATAACGAAATGTTGGTTTTTAAATAAGGAGACTGCGGTATTTTAAAATACGTAAATGCCCTTTTTCAAATCCAACAGCATGTCCTTGTTATCTCTTTTGAAAATATGAAATGAATCGTTGTTGTGAAATTAGGGGTTGCAATCCGAATATCATAATCTCTTAATCAGGGTAAGATAAGACTCCACGAGTCAAAATCAATTAAGCTGTATTCGGCTAATCCTCATCATCATGTCATCCAGTATGGAAATCTCACCTCGTATGATGACCGCTGGATATATCATTATATAGTAATAATGATCGGTACAGATATCTAATCTACGTACCCATCATACATCAATAGTAGTGCGGACTTCAAGTCTACTCACACACCTCGCAACTCGTACGAAAATCCAGTCTACGTACGCACACAGTGACCGATTCAGAAATCTCGTCAATGCACCCATATAACAATCGGTACGGACATCTCATGTCACGTACATACACGGCGATCGGTATGGACCTGCAGTCACGTACATGCCCAACAATAAGCAAGAACATCTAGTCTCGTACGCGCACCCAATATAACTCGTATAATAACATGATCCTACTATAACCTCAATTATACTATGATATGTAAGTATGGCGGTTCTACGTGGTATGGCGGTTCTAATGATGTGTAGTGTAAGATACGAGTTTGTGATTGTGTACATGGAAATCATTGGTATTTGTGCTTGTGTTCTACCAAGTGTTTCTAATATAAGTCTACAACATGATACTAACGGAATACACTACATATCGGACCAATCTAAACATACACGACATGTATCTTAAACAAACTCAATGATAATGTATACAATATGTTTCATGGGGGTGTTATACGTCATCCACCCGATTACCCCACTATCACGACCCGAAATATTAGCTCGTGACCAGCACTTGATTCACGCAACATCTAAAGGTGTAACGGAATCCAAGTAAGCTGAAACCCAGAAATCTAAACCTTTTTAAGAAAATAAAGGAGGTGAAGTTTTGAAATAAAGGTATAATGCAATCAAGTTTTCTTAATGCATAGAAAAGGAACATGAAAATGCAAGTGAAATTTACTAGTTTGAAAACATGTTACGTCTTTTAAAAATTTGGGCAGCACCTATTTTGTTTATTTTGATCCAAAACAACAAATACATAATAATGATAAAGGCATCCCCAAGCGGGAGCTAGCTCTTCGCCAAACGGCGGATCACAACCACACAATACAGTATAAATAAGTATACGATGCCCAACGGCGAAGTTCACCACAAAAGATAAAGAAATGAGCAAGACATAACCCCAAAAGTGAATATAAAACCTATCGCTCAAATCTCGCAACTACAAGTCTCACTACTTATACAATTTACAAATTTTGATTGATGGAGTTAACTAGATACAATATGAATATAGATACAAGAATGGGTATGATACAAGTGTCCCGCCTACCAATGCAAAACACCCGAATGCAACTGTATGCCAGCGAAGCCGCTACTGATCCAAGCGGTCAATCTGCAAGAACTGTGGCACAACGGGGGTGAATTGCCAACTCGTGAGTAGAAAAATATCAACAGATAGAAATCGAATAAACAACGACTCCTAGGTCAACTATATCATAAGGGTAATACTATGATATCTAGGGTGACCGGGTCTGTATATGGGCCAACAAGATAGTCAATACCTATATGCATGTGGATAATATCCAACAGTAATAATCAATGTATGTATGCATGTGGATCTCGTCCACCCATATAATCAATGTATGCATGCATGTGGATCTCGTCCACCCATATAATCAATGTCTGTATGCACGTAAATATCATAAGAGAGTGTGCATGAAAGTATGAGGATATATATCAACTGTGTCCCTCACGACACATCAAAATCATGGAACCTGAGTGCCTAGCAACGACACTCGAAAACATCATGAAAACCGTGCCCAGCATTGGCACGTAAATCCTCATATATCGGGCTCCGTCGGTCCGGATCGGCCCACGGGCTCCGTCGGTCCGGATCGGCCCATATCATCTCTCGACTCCGGTCGGTATCCTCCGGATATTCGCCGAGCCCAGATACTATCAACGGTAGGTAGTAGTCCCTCTGCCAGGCTCACCGTCTACTGCACAACGATCCGTTCTCTCCCAGGGATACCATACCGGGTCTACCATGTACCTGCAATCGGCCTCATCCAGCTCCTCGAATCGTGTTTCACATGTCGCTCTCAGAACCGAGAAAACACATGGTGGACGCACTGCAATATCATATCAAGAGAAACCGGGTTTTTGAAAACAACACATAATCTCTTTTGAAATATCAACGGTTCTCAAATCAAAACAGCATATCTCAATGCGTAAAGTAATAGAGCATGATGTATGCGACATATAAAAGAAATGCGAGCATATCCGTGTATCATGCAACATGGAACAGTGATATGACATATTAAGGGGAAACCGCTCTTTTTAAAATGATTCGAGTTTTTAAAATATAACATGTGGTTCCCAATTTCCTAATAAAACCAGTTATCTATGTAGGTACAATATGTATATGCGCAAGTATAGATGTTCCAAGGTATGTGTGCACAAATATGGATATACAATGTGTATGTGCACAAGTATGGATGTATCAATTTATATGTACACCAATATGGATATACAAATGTGTATATCCGCAAGTATGGATGTATCAATGTATATGTTATGATGCAGCAACCCTACTATGTAGTGACATGGCAATTATCGATGATGAAGTGTGTGAGCCGGCAAATCTGTGTACGTGTAACATACGCATCATCAATAATGGTGCAAGTGTACTAGCACAGGTATAAGCAATGCAATGGAAATAATATGAACGCAGCTAAGGTAAATCATATGCAAATGCTAACGGGTATACGTATCTAATATGACCGAGTCGGGGAATCTATCAATCGGCATCCAGCCTAACAACATCGCGTACGGTATAACCCATCGTACAGCAACCTCTAGTCAAGAGTAAGGATCAATCATCAAGTCAAACTCATCACGCACGGAAAATCATCGTACGGCGGCATCAAACCAATAGGGATCCTATCATCCTATAAGACAAATAAGGGTACGGCCTAATACCACGTACAGCCAATCATCCACGATTCACAACATTCTATATATATATATATATATATCCCTACCTATGTACCAGGTCACATCCGCAATAATCTCATATCAGGGGACCGACAGGGTATACATCATCTCGATCGACTCGCATCTGTATACCATTATATCATCATATCATCATAGCTGTCTTATATTCTTTCATCGCATTATATATCACATCATGTCGAGTTTATATAAACATTCTATCTTTACTATAAGTATAAGTATCTAATCTAACATACACACCCGAACTATACAATCAGATTTTTAAAGAAGCGAATCGTAGTTTTGAAGATAGGAGTTACGGTGTTTTTAAGGAAAAGATATCATTTGAAAATCCGTAACAACCCTCAAGGTATATATTTAAAAGATACGTACGATTCTTCGGTTTAGAAAAAGGTATGGTTCGGATGACGCATCTACATCAACTATCTAGTCCTACAGTATCCTAAACCGCAATATCGCTAAACGTCATCCTCAAATTCCATCATCACATATTAGCCGTATTATATCGCTTCTAACTATCCTTAGTTTGTAATATGGTTTCAGTAACTATCATTTAACTCTAACCCTAGTTTCCAAGTCTAGGTTTTCTTAACCATATTCTACAAATCGGTTTCCACCAAAATTGTGCGGGGGTGCTATACGCCATCCACCCGACTTACCCCGTAGATATAGATCCACTCACCTGGTCTTCGCTCGCCGAAATCGATGACGCCACGCTCCTTCGCCTCGGAATCCACGCGAAGGTACCTACAATAATAAGCAATCGCAATGCGTATTAAAATCAAGGCGGAAAACCAAAACGGCACACGTTTCTCTCATATGTTAAAACATATAGTTTCGCATGCAAACCACGACAAATTACCCCTAGTCGTTGATGTACAGACATTCAACCGCCAAAAACAAATCCAAATATCAAGAATTATCATTTCAAAATACGGAAAACATATCCAAAATCACACCAAAATGCTCCCAGATTTTGACTCAGGTCAAACTAGCCAATTTTGCATATGGGGGTGCTCTAGATATCTGATAAGGAGGCTATGGTCCAAAAATCACCCAAAAGCACCCCTACTTGGCCGCAATTTGCGGCCAAATGTAATAAATCTGCGGCCTGGAAATTAGGGTTTGGGCTCGGGTCTCTGTGATAGCTTCCTGGGTGCCTGCATGTGTCACTATGTTTGCGAAATTATTTTTAGTGGTCTCGGGTCATCCCAGACTCTATAATACTACCTCAAACTGTCAATTAAACCGATGTTGGAAAGTTCCATGTTCGTGTTTGGGTTTCATTCTCTATTCTAGGTCAGTAAAAACACCACTAAGGTCTGTAGGCATCCATTACACATCACCAATTTCAAACAATCACTCAAACCCTTTACTAGGGTTTCCCAAAGTTCACTAAACATCACAATTTCACCTCTAAACTTGCATGAAAGGTAAAGTGAGTGAAATACTATGCTAAGCGTGATGAAATTACCTCACTTGGGCAACCCAAAAAAACCCCTAGCTCCTCAAGGTGGTCGAAATCTCACTTTTCTTGGTCCAATGTGTAGAGGGTGTAGAGGGGATCAATTTTTGTGAAAGGGAATTAGGGTTTGGATCAAAGATTTGAGATGATATCATGGGGTGAAGGTGGAGGGAAGACAGGAAGAAGAAGACGAAGAAATGATGGGGGAGTTTAGAATGAGGCAGCCCCACTCTCTCTCCTCTCTTATTTTCACCCACTCTCTCAATATTACCCTTTACCCTTTCTCTTCTTACCCCTTTCTTTTTATTTAAAACCCAAGTCACAAAATACCCAAAATAACATAAGAATACAACATGTAACCAAAAGCAATATGACATGGTGCACTAGCCATGAAAAGCTGTAGAAATGCGGATTTGGCTTAATCGCGATTAGCAGTGCACTAATCGAGTTTTTATAAAAAATGCATATAATAAATTTTAAAAATGCCAAATCTTTTAATTATATTATTAAATGAATAAATCATTTTAATTTTCATTTATTTCACAATTATTGGTATATATTTATACCCTTTTTTCGAAAACCCCAATTTCGCAAATCGGACAGTTTTCGGTAAAAATATTATTTTAATATTAAATTCCAAAAAATAATATTTTATATTTTCTGAAATATTACAGTCTTCCCCACTTAAATAAATTCGGTCCCCGAATTTAAATTTAAACCTCCAAAATCAAAAACATTTCAATAATCGGCTCAAAACAACGGGGCTCCGAAATCATGGAAAACGCAGAAATAACACAGCGCGTCTAGTGCGCATGAAAACGAGTACAAGCTCAAAATCGAACTCCGTCAAGCGTCACGCAAATCATCGGATTTGCACGCATATCCTCGGAGTTACAATAGAGACACAGATCTCGAAATCTACTACTGAAATCTAATATACACTAGTCCAATATTATAATAAGTGTATAGTACGCATCTTTGGAAACTTTCAAAATCTGAATAAAATACATGCAAAATCTTTTCTAAATTGCCGCGGGAATGCGTAACTCATGGTATAACTGACGGACGCTCATTTTAAAATAATAATATATGTCCATATATGTTTTCTTAAATACACGTTTCGTCATTTTCAAAATATCCCAAATGGTTTTTCCTTTATAAACGTTCGTGTTGCTCACGGACACGTAGGAAATAGCGAGACTATAGCTCATTTTGAAAACCCTTTAGGAAATCTATTAATGCATGAAAAGTACTCAGGTACTGTTCTCAGATCAGTCATGTATAGCTACTACGCAATATAGTGCCCAAAACGAAAGCAAAGTGCTCAAAAGAAAAATCGGCCTCAAAAGGCGTATCCAGCAATCACGTGCGTCTGGTGCACACAGAAATCAAATCCCAATACAGGTGCTACCAATGTGCACAAAAGTAAAACTAAGTGCAACGGGTGTGCACGAAAGTATCTGTCCAGTGCAACGGGTGTGCACGACAACAATATCAAGTGCATCTAAAGTGCACTAAAATCTCAATCAAGTGCATCCGGTGTGCACAGAATCACATCCCATATCAAGCGCCCAACTTGCGCGAAATCCATATCAAGTGCATATGTCCCGCACGAATAAAATCGCATCCAATATGCACGGAAGAAATATAAATCAAGGGCATCCAACATGCACGAGTAAAGTCTCACTCAAGTGCATCCGATACGCACAAAAATCCAAAATCAAGCGCCTAATATGCGCAAAAATCCAACTAAAGTGCGTCGGGTCCGTAAAAGTATAAAGTGCAGTAGCATGCACGAAAACAAACGGCAAGTGCCAACGCACACGGAAATACAAATCTGGTAAAACGAATGCTCAAGGACATAAAATGGGTGCAACCAAGGTACGGAGTATAAATCCAGTGCGAAAAACGTATAATTTCCCGTCCGGGAGGAAAAAATAATAGAAATGCAAATCTATTGCAACTAATGTGCGATATACGAATCTGGTGCAGCAAATGCACTAAAATATAAATCTGGTGCGACAACCGCAAGAAATGAAAATCTAGGGCCTCAAATTCTCGGAGCGCAAATCTGGTGCATCCAAAGCACGAAATACAAATACATAACTCAAATGCATATAAAAGCAACACCGAGTGTACTAAGGTGTATAAATCAAAATCGTATGCAACTATGTGCACAATGTCCGTATCAATGCACTGCAAGCACATGTGAGCTATACCGAGTGCAAAAATCATATCATCCATATGAAATCCACGAAATCATAAACACATGCTACGAAGGTACAAAATCGACATCAATGGAATAGATATGCACAAATCGCAAATCAACACAACGGTGTATAAAATATATGTCAAGTGCGACAACTATCGTAAAATGTAAATACCCAGTAGGTGCAACCATGGTACACGAAATCAATATTCGGAAACTCGTCATCAAAACTCAAATCCAAGCGATATAAGCGTGATACTCAGATCACAAACGCAAATCGCAACAAAGGACATTGAGGTACACCTCCTACAATGTCGAAAAATGAATTGGTGCGCCTAAAAACCGGCTGAACAAGAACATCCGCTTGCCTCCTGCTCACGGTCTGGCATCCTCGGTCTCTGGGTCCTTATCTTCTCTGTGGATTTACCAATCTCGCAATCCATCGGCTCATCGGCCCAGTCAGGTGTGCTAACGGAGACGATTCCGTTCTGGAACTCCTCCGGTCATCTCTCGGTCAATCATCACGACCACTCGTCAGGCAACACGTCACTGGCGTCGGCCTCTGGCTCTCTGAATACATGTGACACATCTGATCCTGGGTGCAAATCTCTTTGCAGCAGTGTCCTGGAAAGAATCCTGCTCAAGGTCTCTTCCGATCTCGCCTATGTCGAATTGTACGGAGGCTGGTACTCTTGCATAATATTTTCTCGTTTTCTAGACATTTGCATGTTCCGCACACATTTCCTCGTAAACTAGCCGCATCCCAATGCTATGTATGCATATCAGATCTCTAATCTCGACGGGGAGTAACAACGGCTCGTCAGCATCTCGCATGAACCTCTGTCTCCACTTGTCTGTGTCATCGTCCACTATGACGTAACGCCATGCTATCTGCACACTGCAACTGTTCTCAGCCACGGTCAATCCGGAGTCTCTCACACGGACTCGAAATCGCGTACTCTGTATCCTCATCACTCTGTAGAAGATATCTGGCCGAACACGTCCTCGGGAACTCGTCCCAACCATTGGAGGAATACTCAATACTCGTCCGTTCCCGGTCAACTCACAACGCATCTGGGTGAGGTCCTCTATCCAAAGCTGGTCAGCTTGCTGATCTCTAATCATATGATATCTGGGTGACGTCAAACTTTTCGATCGATTCATTGAGGTCCAAAAATTTCCCTAAGGCTCAACACCTAAGCGCAGTCTAAAAATATCTGGTACATAACACAGCACCTCTGGACCCGCCGTAGAAGGGCAAACCCAAGCCTCACTGATGGCACCGCTAAACTGCCACAAACCCTAAGGTTCAAAGCAGTTCCATGGTCATCATGTCGAGTTAGGGTTTCATTCTTCTAGAGGGTCCACAGAATTACCTGCATGTTCCTCCGAACACTTTAAACTTGGGAAAAATGGGCTTCTGACACTCGTTCAAATTTTTTAGCTTCGCCCATACAACATGTGAATACCCTTCGTCCGCACGCTAAACAATGCCTCAATACTCCAGGAAAGGCGATACATCGGCGGTCATCTCTGGATCGGTCTGCTCTAGAACTGAGTAAGACTCTCCACACTGAAAATCTTCAACTCAACTGGGCCTGCGTCGGCGCATCAATCTGACGAATCACCTTCGTCTCTCGAATCGGGGTAGACTAGCTATTATCTGTCGCATTTCTGCCAGGAAGCTCTGGCGATCTTAGCTCGTAAGCTCTGGAAGCGACATCCCATCATCTCAGTAACAGCTAGGCCACCTGTCTGCATGGTAGGCGACATCAAAATTTTTGAGGTATGTTGTACGTCAACAGTCCTTTCGCAGCTGGCAGCCCTAACAGTGGCCCGATCATCCGGCATAAAACCAAACACTCGCCTCCACAAGAGGTCACAACATAACACTATATCGAGACGTTCCCATGTCACCCAAAAAACACAATGGTCGGCCCTCGTACCAGACGAGCTCGCCCTGACCGCAACACCAGCAGCAGCTCAAACTGCGCTCAAACTATGATGACAAGAACCTTAATCGAGTATCGAAGAGAGCAGATAACCGGCAAGAAAGGAAACGACAGATCCAGAGTGGATACATGATCATAAGAAGGAACAGTATCAATGAGAGTATGACCATGGAAACGAATAGAATCGAGGATCTCAAATGGATGTATAATCATGGGTATGAAGAGAATCGTAAGCCTCAAAATATGTACATCCTAAGGTTTCTTAAGTGGAGTATTGTATCGTAAATATGCGCGGAACATACGTACGGTACGCCACTCTATTCAAGCTACCTACTCTATCAATCAGGGTCAACCTATGAAACGAAAGTTCGGGTCTAATACCCCCCGTTCAAGTCTAAGTTTCGTAAGGTCAAGCCTAGGTTCCGAAATACATACCCGCCCTAGACTCCGTAAAGTCAAACATAGACTCGAAACAAGGTTAAACCTAGCGCTTTGATACCAACTTTGTCACGACCCGAAATATTAGCTCGCGACCAGCACTTGATTCACGCAACGTCTAAAGGCGTAACGGAATCAAAGTAAGCTGAAACCAAGAAATCTAAACCTTTTTAAGAAAATAAAGGAGGTGAAGTTTTGAAATAAAGGTATAATGAAATTAAGTTTTCTTAATGCATAGAAAAGGAACAAGAAAATGCAAGTGAAATTTACTAGTTTGAAAACATGTTTCGTCTTTTAAAAATTTCGGCAGCACCTCCTTTGTATATTTTGATCCAAAACCACAAATACATAATAATGATAAAGGCATCCCCAAGCGGGAGCTAGCTCTTCGCCAAACGGCGGATCACAACCACGCAATACAGTATAAATAAGTATACGACGCCCAACGGCGAAGTTCACCACAAAAGATAAAGATATGAGCAAGACATAACCCCAAAAGTGAATATAAAACCCATCGCTCAAATCTCGCAACTACAAGTCTCACTACATATACAATCTACAAATTTTGATTGATGGAGTTAACTAGATACAATATGAATATAGATACAAGAGTGGATACGATACAAGTGTCCCACGTACCAATGCAAAACACCCGAATGCAACTGTGTGCCAGCGAAGCCACTACTGATCCAAGCGGTCAACCTGCAAGAACCGTGGCACAACGGAGGTGAGTTGCCAACTCGTGAGTAGAAAAATATCAACAGATAGAAATCGAATAAACAACGACTCCTAGGTCAACTATATCATAAGGGTAATACTATGATATCTAGGGTGACCGGGTCTGTATATGTGCCAACAAGGTAGTCAATACCTATGCATGTGGATAACATCCAACAGTAATAATCAATGCATGTATGCATGTGGATCATGTCCACCCATATAATCAATGAATGTATCCATGTGGATCTCGTCCACCCATATAATCAATGTATGTATGCATGTGGATCTCGTCCACCCATATAATCAATGTCTGTATGCACGTAAATATCATAAGAGAGTGTGCATGAAAGTATGAGGATATATATCAACGGTGCCCCTCACGACACATCAAAATCATGGAACCTGAGTACCTAGCATCGACACTCGAAAACATCATGAAAACCGTGCCCAGCATCAGCACATAAATCCTCATACATCGGGCTCCGTCAGTCCGGATCGGCCCATATCATCTCTCGGCTCTGGTCGGTATCCTCCGGATATCCGCCGAGCCCAGATACTATCAAAGGTAGGTAGTAGTCCCTCTGCCAGGCTCACCGTCTACTGCACAGCGATCCGTTCTCACCCCGGGGTACCATACCAGGTCCACCATGTACCCGCAATCGGCCTCATCCAGCTCCTCGAATCGGGTTTCACATGTCGCTCTCAGAACCGAGAAAACACATGATGGACGCACTAAAATATCATATCAAGAGAAACCGGATTTTTGAAAACAACACATAATCTCTTTTGAAATATCCACGGTTCTCAAATCCAGAAATCTCATGAAAACAGCATATCTCAATGCGTAAAGTAACAGAGCATGATGTATGCGACATATAAAGGAAATGCGAGCATATCCGTGTATCATGCAATATGGAACAGTGATATGACATATTAAGGGGAAACCGCTCTTTTTAAAATGATTCGAGTTTTTAAAATATAACATGGGGTTCCCAATTTCCCAATAAAACCAGTTATCTAGGTAGGTACAATATGTATATGCGCAAGTATAGATGTACCAAGGTATGTGTGCACAAATATGGATATACAATGTGTATGTGCACAAGTATGGATGTATCAATATATATGTGCACCAATATGGATATACAAATGTGTATATCCGCAAGTATGGATGTGTCAATGTATATGTTATGATGCAGCAACCCTACTGTGTAGTGACATGGCAATTATCGATGATGAAGTGTGTGAGCCGGCAAATCTGTGTACGTGTAACATACGCATCATCGATAATGGTGCAAGTGTACTAGCACAGGTATAAGCAATGCAATGGAAATAATACGAACGCGGCATAAGGTAAATCATATGCAAATGCTGACGGGTATACGTATCTAATATGACCGAGTCGGGGAATCTATCAATCGGCATCCAGCTAACAATATCGCGTACGGTATAATCCATCGTACGGCAACCTCTAGTCAAGGGTAAGGATCAATCATCAAGTCAAACTCATCACACACGGAAAATCATCGTACGGCGGCATCAAACCAATAGGGATCTTATCATCCTATAAGAAAAATAAGGGTACGGCCTAATATCACGTACGACCTATCATCCACGATTCATAACATTCTATATATATATATCCTTACCTATGTCCCAGGTCACATCTGCAATAATCTCATATCAGGGGACCGGCAGGGTATAAATCATCTCGATCGACTCGCATCCGTATACCATTATATCATCATATCATCATAGCCGTCTTATATTCGAGTTTACATAAACATTCTTTCTCTACTATAAGTATAAGTATCTAATCTAACATACACACCCGAACCATACAATCATATTTTTAAAGAAGCGAATCGTAGTTTTGAAGATAGGAGTTACGGTGTTTTTAAGGAAAAGATATCATTTGAAAATCCGTAACATCCCTCAAAGTATATATTTAAAAGATACGTACGATTCTTCGGTTTAGAAAAAGGTATGGTTCGGATGACGCATCTATATCGACTATCTAGTCCTACAGTACCCTAAACGGCAATATCGCTAAACGTCATCCTCAAATTCCATCATCACATATTAGCCGTATTATATCGTTTCTAACTATCCTTAGTTTCTAATATGGTTTCACTAAGTATCATTTAACTCTAACCCTAGTTTCCAAGTCTAGGTTTTCTTAACAATATTCTACAAATCGGTTTCCACCAAAATTGTGCGGGGGTGCTATACGCCATCCACCCGACTTCCCCCGTGTATATAGATCCACTCACCTGGTCTTCGCTCGCCGAAATCGATGACGCCACGTTCCTTCGTCTCGGAATCCACGCGAAGGTACCTACAATAATAAGCAATCGCAATGCGTATTAAAATCAAAGCGGAAAACCAAAACGGCACACGTTTCGCTCATAGGTTAAAACCTATAGCTTCGCGTGCAAAACACGACAAATTACCCTTAGTCGTTGATGTACAGACATTCAACCGCCAAAAACAAATGCAAATATCAAGAATTAGCATTTCAAAATACGGAAAACATATCCAAAATCACACCAAAATGCTCCCAGATTTTGACTCAGGTCAAACTAGCCAATTTTGCATATGGGGTTGCTCTAGATATCTGATAAGGAGGCTATGGTCCAAAAATCACCCCAAAACACCCCTACTTGGACGCAATTTGCGGCCAAATGTAATAAATCTGCGGCCTGGAAATTAGGGTTTGGGCTCGGGTCTCTGTGATAACTTCCTGGGTGCCTGCATGTGTCACTGTGTTTGCGAAATTATTTTTAGTGGTCTCGGGTCATCCCAGATTCCATAATACTACCTCAAACTGTCAATTTAACCGATGTCGGAAAGTTCCAAGTTCATGTTTGGGTTCCATTCTCTATTCTAGGTCAGTAAAAACACCACTAAGGTCTGTAGGCAGCCACTACACATCACCAATTTCAAACAAACACTCAAACCCTTTACTAGGGTTTGCCAAAGTTCACTAAACATCACAATTTCACCTCTAAACTTGCATGAAAGGTAAAGTGAATGAAATACTATGCTAAGGGTGATGAAATTACCTCACTTGGGAAACCCAAGAAAAACCCTAGCTCCTCAAGGTGGTCGAAATCTCACTTTTCTTGGTCCAATGTGTAGAGGGTGTAGAGGGGATCAATTTTTGTTAAAGGGAATTAGGGTTTGGATCAAAGATTTGAGATGATATCATGGGGTGAAGGTGGAGGGAATACAGGAAGAAGAAGACGAAGAAAATGATGGGGGAGTTTAGAATGAGGCAGCCCCTCTCTCTCCTCTCTTATCCTCACCCACTCTCTCAATATTACCCTTTTACCCTTTCTCTTCTTACCCCTTTCTTTTTATTTAAAACCCAAGTCACAAAATACCCAAAATAACACAAGAACACAACATGTAACCAAAAGCAATATGACATGGTGCACTATCCATGAAAAGCTGTAGAAATGCGGTTTGGCTTAATCGCGATTAACAGTGCACTAATCGGGTTTTTATCAAAATTGCATATAATAAATTTTAAAAATACCAAATCTTTTAATTATATTATTAAATGAATAAATCATTTTAATTTCCATTTATTTCACAATTATTGGTATATATTTATACCCTTTTTTCGAAAACCCCAATTTCGCAAATCGGGCAGTTTTCGGGAAAAATATTATTTTAATATTAAATTCCAAAAAATAATATTTTATATTTTCTGAAATGTTACAGTCTTCCCCCTTAAATAAATTTAGTCCCCGAATTTAAATTTAAACCCCCAAAATCAAAAACATTTCAATAATCGGCTCAAAACAACGGGGCTCCGAAATCATGGAAAACGCAGAAATAACACAGCGCGTTTAGTGCGCATGAAAACGAGTACAAGCTCAAAATCGAACTCCGTCAAGCGTCACACAAATTATCGGATTTGCACGCATATCCTCGGAGTTACAATAGAGACACAGATCTCGAAATCTACTACTGAAATCTAATATACACTAGTCCAATCCTATAATACATGTATAGTACGCATCTTTGGAAACTTTCAAAATCTGAATAAAATATTTGCAAAATCTTTTCTAAATTGCCGCGGGAATGCGTAACTCATGGCATAACTGACGGACGCTCATTTTAAAATAATAATATATGTCCATATATGTTTTCTTAAATACACGTTTCGTCATTTTCAAAATATCCCAAATGGTTTTCCTTTATAAACGTTCGTGTCGCTCACGGACACGTAGGAAATAGCGAGACTATAGCTCCTTTTGAAAACCCTTTAGGAAATCTATTAATGCATGAAAAGTACTCAGGTACTGTCCTCAGATCAGTCATGTTTGGCTACTACGCAATATAGTGCCCAAAACGAAAGCAAAGTGCTCAAAAGCAAAATCGGCCTCAAAAGGCGTATCCAGCAATCACGTGCGTCTGGTGCGCACAGAAATCAAATCCCAATACAGGTGCTACCAATGTGCACAAAAGTAAAACTAAGTGCAACGGGTGTGCACGAAAGTATCTGTCCAGTGCAACGGGTGTGCACGACAACAATATCGAGTGCATCTAAAGTGCACTAAAATCTCAATCCAGTGCATCCGGTATGCACAGAATCACATCTCATATCATGCGCCCAACATGCGCGAAATCCATATCAAGTGCATGTCCCGCACGAATAAAAGCGCATCCAATATGCATGGAAGAAATATAAATCAAGAGTATCCAACATGCACGAGTAAAGTCTTACTCAAGTACATCCGATACGCACAAAAATCCAAAATTAAGCGCCTAATATGCGCAAAAATCCAACCAAAGCGCGCCGGGTCCGTAAAAGTATAAAGTGCAGTAGCATGCACGAAAACAAACGGCAAGTGCCAACGCACACGGAAATACAAATCTGGTAAAACGAATGCTCAAGGACATAAAACAGGTGCAACCAAGGTACGGAGTATAAATCCAGTGCGAAAAACGCATAAATACCCGTCCGGGTGCAAAAAATAAAAGAAATGCAAATCTATTGCAACTAATGTGCGATATACGAATCTGGTGCAGCAAATGCACTAAAATATAAATCTGGTGCGACAACCGCAAGAAATGAAAATCTAGGGCCTCAAATGCCCGGAGCGCAAATCTGGTGCATCCAGTGCACGAAATACAAATACATAACTCAAATGCATATAAAAGCAACATCGATTGTACCAAGGTGTATAAATCAAAATCGTATGCAACTATGTGCACAATGTCCGTATCAATGCACTGCAAGCACATGTGAGTTATACCGAGTGCAAAAATCACATCATCTGTATGAAATCCACGAAATCATTAACACATGCTACGAAGGTAAAAAATTGACATCAATGCAATAGATATGCACAAATCGCAAATCAACACAACGGTGTATAAAATATAAGTCAAGTGCGACAACTATGCGTAAAATGTAAATACCCAGTAGGTGCAACCATGGTACACGAAATCAATATTAGGAAACTCGTCATCAAAACTCAAATCCAAGCGATATAAGCGTGATACTCAGATCTCAAACGCAAATCGCAACAAAGGACATTGAGGTACACCTCCTACAATGTCGAAAAATGAATTGGTGCGCCTAAAAACCGGCTGAACAAGAACATCCGCTTGCCTCCTGCTCACGGTCTGGCATCCTCGGTCTCTGGGTCCTTATCTTCTCTGTGGATTTACCAATCTCGCAATCCATCGGCTCATCGGCCCAGTCAGGTGTGCTAACGGGGATGATTCCGTTTTGGCACTCCTCCGGTCATCTCTCGGTCAATCATCACGACCACTCGTCAGGCATCACGTTACTGGCGTCGTCCTCTAGCTCTCTGAATACACGTGACACATTTGATCCTAGGTGCAAATCTTATTGCAACAGTGTCCCAGAAAGAATCCTGCTCAAGGTCTCTTCCGATCTCGCCTATGCCTAATTGTACGGAGGCTGGTACTCTTGCATAATCTTTTCTCGTTTTCTAGACATCTGCGTGTTCCGCACACATTTCCTCATAAACTAGCCGCATCCCAATGCTCTGTATGCATATCAGATCTCTAATCTTGACGGGGAGTAACAACGGCTCGTCAGCATCTCGCATGAACCTCTGGCTCCACTTGTTTGTGTCATCGTCCACTATGACGTAACGCCATGCTATCTGCACACTGCAACTGTTCTCAGCCACGGTCAATCCGGAGTCTCTCACACGGACTCGAAATCATGTACTCTGTATCCTCATCACTCTGTAGAAGATATCTGGCCGAACATGTCCTCGGGAACTCGTCCCAACCATTGGAGGAATACTCAATACTCGTCCGTTCCCGGTCAACTCACAACGCATCTGGGTGAGGTCCTCTATCCAAAGCTGGTCAGCTTGCTGATCTCTAATCATATGATATCTGGGTGACGTCAAACTTTTCGATCGATTCATTGAGGTCCCAAAATTTCCCTAAGTCTCAACACCTAAGCGCAGTCTAAAAATATCTGGTACATAACACAACACCTCTGGACCCGCCGTAGAAGGCAAACCCAAGCCTCACTGATGGCACCGCTAAACTGCCACAAACCCTAAGGTTCAAAGCGGTTCCATGGTCATCATGTCGAGTTAGGGTTTCATTCTTCTAGAGGGTCCACAGAATTACCTGCATGTTCCTCCGAACACTTTAAACTTGGGAAAAATGGGCTTCTGACACTCGTTCAAACTTTTTAGCTTCGCCCATGCAACATGTGAATACCCTTCGTCCTCACGCTAAACAATGCCTCAATACTCTAGGAAAGGCGATACATCGGCGGTCATCTCTGGATCGGTTTGCTCTAGACCTGAGTAAGACTCTCCATACTGAAAATCTTCAACTCAATTAGGCCTGTGTCGGCGCATCAATCTGACGAATTACCTTCATCTCTCGAATCGGGGTAGACTAGCTATTATCTGTCGCATTTCTGCCTGGAATCTCTGGTGATCTTAGCTCGTAAGCTCTGGAAGCGACATCCCATCATCTTAGCAAATCTGGGCCAACTGTCTGCATGGTAGGTGACATCAAAATCTTTGAGGTATGTTGTACATCAACAGTCCATTCGCAGCTGGCAGCCCTAACAGTGGTCCGATCATCCGGCATAAAACCAAACACTCGCCTCCATAAGAGGTCACAACATAACACTACATTGAGACGTTCTTATGTCACCAAAAAAACACAATGGTCGGCCCTCGTACCAGACGAGCTCGCCCTGACCGTAACACCAGCAGCAGCTCAAACTGCGCTCAAACTATGGTGACAGGAACCTCAATCGAGTATCGAAGAGAGCAGATAACCGGCAAGAAAGGAAACGACAGATCCAGAATGGATACATGATCATAAGAAGGAACAGTATCAATGAGAGTATGACCATGGAAACGAATAGAATCGAGGATCTCAAATGGATGTATAATCATGGGTATGAAGAGAATCGTAAGCCTCAAAATATGTACATCCTAAGGTTTCTTAAGTGGAGTATTGTATCGTAAATATGCGCGGAACATACGTACGGTACGTCACTCTACTCAAGCTACCTACTCCATCAATCAGGGTCAACCTATGAAACAAAAGTTCGGGTCTAATACCCCCCCGTTCAAGTCTAAGTTCCGTAAGGTCAAGCCTAGGTTCCGAAATACATACCCGCCCTAGACTCCGCAAAGTCAAACATAGACTCGAAACAAGGTTAAACCTAGCGCTCTGATACCAACTTTTTCACGACCCGAAATATTAGCTCGTGACCAGCATTTGATTCACGCAACGTCTAAAGCCGTAACGGAATCTAAGTAAGCTGAAACCTAGAAATCTAAACCTTTTTAAGAAAATAAAGAAGGTGAAGTTTTGAAATAAAAGTATAATGAAATCAAGTTTTCTTAATGCATAGAAAAGGAACATGAAAATGCAAGTGAAAATTACTAGTTTGAAAACATGTTTCGTCTTTTAAAAATTTGGGCAGCACCTCCTTTGTATATTTTGATCCAAAACCACAAATACATAATAATGATAAAGGCATCCCCAAGCGGGAGCTAGCTCTTCGCCAAACGGCGGATCACAACCATGCAATACAGTATAAATAAGTATACGACGCCCAACGGCGAAGTTCACCACAAAAGATAAAGAAATGAGCAAGACATAACCCCAAAAGTGAATATAAAACCATCGCTCAAATCTCGCAACTACAAGTCTCACTACATATACAATTTACAAATTTTGATTGATGGAGTTAACTAGATACAATATGAATATAGATACAAGAGTGGATACGATACAAGTGTCCCGCCTACCAATGCAAAACACCCGAATGCAACTGTGTGCCAGCGAAGCCGCTACTGATCCAAGCGGTCAACCAGCAAGAACCGTGGCACAACGGGGGTGAGTTGCCAACTCGTGAGTAGAAAAATATCAAAAGATAGAAATCGAATAAACAACGACTCCTAGGTCAACTATATCATAAGGGTAATACTATGATATCTAGGGTGACCGGGTCTGTATATATGCCAACAAGGTAGTCAATACATATATGCATGTGGATAACATCCAACAGTAATAATCAATGCATGTATGCATATGGATCATGTCCACCCATATAATCAATGTATGTATCCATGTGGATCTCGTCCACCCATATAATCAATGTATGTATGCATGTGGATCTCGTCCACCCATATAATCAATGTCTGTATGCACGTAAATATCATAAGAGAGTGTGAATGAAAGTATGAGGATATATATCAACGGTGCCCCTCACGACACATTAAAATCATGGAACCTGAGTGCCTAGCATCGACACTCGAAAACATCATGAAAACCGTGCCCAGCATCAGCACGTAAATCCTCATACATCGGGCTCCGTCAGCCCGGATCGGCCCACGGGTACCGTCAGTCCGGATCGGCCTATTTCATCTCTCGGCTCCGGTCGGTATCCTCCGGATATCCGCCGAGCCCAGATACTATCAACGGTAGGTAGTAGTCCCTCTGCCAGGCTCACTGTCTACTGCACAACGATCCGTTCTCGCCCGGGGGTACCATACCGGGTCCACCATGTACCCGCAATCGGCCTCATCCAGCTCCTCGAATCGGGTTTCACATGTCGCTCTCAGAACCGAGAAAACACATGATGGACGCACTGAAATATCATATCAAGAGAAACCGGATTTTTGAAAACAACACATAATCTCTTTTGAAATATCCACGGTTCTCAAATCCAGAAATCTCATGAAAACAGCATATCTCAATGCGTAAAGTAATAGAGCATGATGCATGCGACATATAAAGGAAATGCGAGCATATCCGAGTATCATGCAACATGGAATAGTGATATGACATATTAAGGGGAAACCGCTCTTTTTAAAATGATTCGAGTTTTTAAAATATAACACGTGGTTCCCAATTTCCCAATAAAACCAGTTATCTATGTTGGTACAATATGTATATGCGCAAGTACAGATGTACCAAGGTATGTGTGCACAAATATGGATATACAATGTGTATGTGCAAAAGTATGGATGTATCAATATATATGTGCACCAATATGGATATACAAATGTGTATATTTGCAAGTATGGAGTATCAATGTATATGTTATGATGCAGCAACCCTACTGTGTAGTGACATGGCAATTATCGATGATGAAGTGTGTGAGCCGGCAAATCTGTGTACGTGTAACATACGCATCATCGATAATGGTGCAAGTGTACTAGCACAGGTATAAGCAATGCAATGGAAATAATATGAACGCGGCATAAGGTAAATCATATGCAAATGCTGACGGGTATACGTATCTAATATGACCGAGTCGGGGAATCTATCAATCGGCATCCAGCCTAACAATATCGCGTACGGTATAATCCATCGTACGACAACCTCTAGTCAAGGGTAAGGATCAATCATCAAGTCAAACTCATCACACACGGAAAATCATCGTACGGCGGCATCAAACCAATAGGGATCCTATCATCCTATAAGACAAATTAGGGTACGGCCTAATATCACGTACGACCTATCATCCACGATTCATAACATTCTATATATATATATATCCTTACCTATGTCCTAGGTCACATCTGCAATAATCTCATATCAGGGGACCGGCAGGGTATAAATCATCTCGATCGACTCGCATCCGTATACCATTATATCATCATATCATCATAGCCGTCTTATATTCTTTCGTCGCATTATATATCACATCATGTCGAGTTTACATAAACATTCTTTCTCTACTATAAGTATAAGTATCTAATCTAACATACACACCCGAACCATACAATCATATTTTTAAAGAAGCGAATCGTAGTTTTGAAGATAGGAGTTACGATGTTTTTAAGGAAAAGATATCATTTGAAAATCCGTAACATCCCTCAAGATATATATTTAAAAGATACGTACGATTCTTCGGTTTAGAAAAAGGTATGGTTCGGATGACGCATCTACATCGACTATCTAGTTCTACAGTACCCTAAACGGCAATATCGCTAAACGTCATCCTCAAATTCCATCATCGCATATTAGCCGTATTATATCGTTTCTAACTATCCTTAGTTTCTAATATGGTTTCACTAAGTATCATTTAACTCTAACCCTAGTTTCCAAGTCTAGGTTTTCTTAACCATATTCTACAAATCGGTTTCCACCAAAATTGTGCGGGGGTGCTATACACCATCCACCCGACTTCCCCCGTGGATATAGATCCACTCACCTGGTCTTCGCTCCCCGAAATCGATGACGCCACGCTCCGTCGCCTCGGAATCCATGCAAAGGTACCTACAGTAATAAGCAATCGCAATGCGTATTAAAATCAAGGCGGAAAACCAAAACGGCTCACATTTCGCTCATAGGTTAAAACCTATAGCTTCGCGTGCAAAACACGACAAATTACCCCTAGTCGTTGATGTATAGACATTCAACCGCCAAAAAAAAATGCAAATATCAAGAATTAGCATTTCAAAATACGGAAAACATATCCAAAATCACACCAAAATGCTCCCATATTTTGACTCAGGTCAAACTAGCCAATTTTGCATATGCGGTTGCTCTAGATATCTGATAAGGAGGATATGGTCCAAAAATCACCCAAAAACACCCTTACTTGGCCGCAATTTTCGGCCAAATGTAATAAATCTGCGGCCTGGAAATTCGGGTTTAGGCTCGGGTCTTTGTGATAGCTTCCTGGGTGCCTGCATGTGTCACCGTGTTTGCGAAATTATTTTTAGTGGTCTCGGGTCATCCCAGATTCCATAATACTACCTTAAACTGTCAATTTAACCAATGTCGGAAAGTTCCAAGTTCGTGTTTGGGTTCCATTCTCTATTCTAGGTCAGTAAAAACACCACTAAGGTCTGTAGGCAGCCACTACACATCACCAATTTCAAACAAACACTCAAACCCTTTACTAGGGTTGCCAAAGTTCACTAAACATCACAATTTCACCTCTAAACTTGCATGAAAGGTAAAGTGAATGAAATACTATGCTAAGGGTGATGAAATTACCTCACTTGGGCAACCCAAGAAAAACCCTAGCTTCTCAAGGTGGTCGAAATCTCACTTTTCTTGGTCCAATGTGTAGAGGGTGTAGAGAGGATCAATTTTTGTGAAAGGGAATTAGGGTTTGGTTCAAAGATTTGAGATGATATCATGGGGTGAAGGTGGAGGGAAGAGTGGAAGATGAAGAAGAAGAAAATGATGGAGGAGTTTAGAATGAGGCATCCCCTATCTCTCTCGTCTCTTATTCTCACCCACTCTCTCTCAATATTACCCTTTTACCCTTTCTCTTCTTACCCCTTTCTTTTTATTTAAAACCCAAGTCACAAAATACCTAAAATAACACAAGAACACAACATGTAACCAAAAGGAATATGACATGGTGCACTAGCCATTAAAAGCTGTAGAAATGCGGATTTGACTTAATCGTGATGAGCAGTGCACTAATCGGGTTTTTATCAAAATTGCATATAATAAATTTTTAAAATGCCAAATCTTTTAATTATATTATTAAATGAATAAATTATTTTAATTTACATTTATTCCATAATTATTGGTATATATTTATACCCTTTTTCGAAAATTTCAATTTCGCAGATCGGGTAGTTTTCGGGAAAAATATTATTTTAATATTAAATTCCAAAAAATAATATTTTATATTTTCTGAAATGTTACACCCACTTATAGATATAATCTACTCACGGTGTGCGATCGCGCCTTGCATATCCTTACCGCCTCGGAGGTCTCCGCAACGAAACCCAACATTCATATAACATCACAACGTATATAAGAAACTATATTGGAACTGATATATCAAACAAAAATCCATAGGTTAGAATTTATGACCAACAAAAGTTAGGCGAGTGCTAACAACACAGAATTACTCTTCCAGCATCGCTATTCAACCAAATCCACCAAAACCAGAATTATAGAAATGAATACGCAAGTTTAAAAACATTAAAATATCGCTAAAACCACACTAAAATGCTTCCAGATTTTGACTCAGGAAATCTGGGGAAAACAAAGTATAAAAAAGACTTATTCTACTCATAAACAAGTTCCAGACCAAGACCCACACCCTAACTAAAAAATTGGGCCGTCAAAATATTCCATTTGGCCGTAATTTGCAGTTTTGCAAGGGTTTCTGGGGTTCATGGTTCTTTGTGTGTTTCTGGTGATCCTATTTGGTCAATTCTATACTCAGAATATTTCATAAAGGTTCTAGTTCATCCCAGAATTGATTTGAACACCAAAAACCTTACAAAAACCTATTTTTCTGACATCTATCAAAGAAATCTGAAACTGAAAAACTTTGAAAACTTGAAAAGGATGAAAGTTTACCTATATGAATGGATGTCAAAGGAAGTCCAAGCTCTTGTGATATTTACTTAATGCTTCATGAAATTTTATGGGTTTAGCTTGAGCTCTAGAACAATTTTCATGAAAAACTTGATGCCAGCTTCATCGGATTTTGAGTGAAGGTAGCTAAAGTTTGAGATGATATTTGAGAGAAGTTTTCGGTTCAGTTTGAAAGAATGATCATAATGATTATAATAGGAAGGATGAGGTGTAGAGAAAGGGTGTAGAGCAAGGAGGAGGTGGAGGGATGAGAGTGTATGATTTGGTGTATTGTTTATGAAGGTATAACATGAACTTAACATATACCAAAACCCTCTCTTTAACAATTAAAAACCTTTCACAAATAATAACTTTTTACAATTAAATACCTTCTACAAATAATTGCATTCTATAAATAAATACCATAATCTTAATAACACCCTTTTATCATTATTTGAAAATCTAAAATAACATTTAAAATTTTTCTGAAATATTATTGGAGGAATGGGTCAGGCTTAGGCTGGGCTTAGGATGAGTTTGGTTTTATTTAAAATAAAATAAAAATAAAAGATTTTGAGATGAGGGAATAAATAGCTAAGCGATTAATTAAAATAAACGAGCTTTTGGGCTCAAGAAAAATAATAGAAAAATAGATGGAAGGATTAAATAAAATAATATATTTAATAGAAAACAGAATATATGGAAGATACCAAAAAAGGAATACAATATTTTTTTTAAAGAAAGGTAATACGAAAGTATAGGAATTTTGAGGTTGTTACAATCTATCCTCCATAAAAATAATTTCGTCCTCAAAATTACTCAAGAAAGATGATACAACAGAGCAAGGAAAAAGATCAGGATACGTTATCATGTATTGTTGTCGTACTCCATCAGTCGGTACCTTAATCGATAAGAAGATATGCAACCGGAGTAAATCGCAATAAAAAAAAGGGATGGACGAGGAGTTCAAAGATCGGAATAGATGATGTTAAGATAATCTAGAGTGGTTTTCAAGAACGCCGTGAGCAAACACTCGAATAGAAGAAACATAAATTGGAATTGGATTGTCAAGAATGGTATAAAGATAAAGAATGAAAATCGAATTTCAAATCAGGGAAGTATATAAGTTTAACAAAGAAGATAGAATTCAATAATCAATAATAAGGATATGCGGTAGAACATAGCTAAATAAAATGGAAAAGAGAATCAAAGGTAGAACTCCAAGTCACTTAAGTAGAGTACCACATTATGACAATACTGAAGTTCATAATTACAATCACAAAACTCCATTTAAATCATCCAAATGCTATTATCAGGGTCGATGGTATAAGATTTAAGAAAACAATAAGTAATCAAGAAAATAAGATCAAGCGGAGATGAAGGGTTTACAATTTCGCTTCTTTTATGTCAAGATACAGATATAGGGAAAAACAAGAAAGGATTCGAAGGAAAGAAATTATGGTGCAGACGTTACAGTCTACCCTTCTTAAAAGAATTTCATCCCCGAAAAATGCTTAAGAAGTACGTCATAACAAGACACGAAGAAAAAAGTAAGGATAACGTCGTTTTCGAGCTCCGTCGATCGATGCTCTAACCAACTGAGCTAATAGGCCTACGAGATACAAGTAGAAGGGTAAATTAGAGTTAAGAATTCAAAAGTTGAGAGATGGTTGTTCTCCACCGAAAGACGCGACCGGGACGTTGGGACGTTTGGCCTGAATTTTGGGGGGCAGATGCTATTTGGTTTTATCCATCCACCTCTCCGAAGATGCCAAGTTGATTTATGGCACCGTGTATCGGAGGTTTGGACAGATGCGGCCGTTGTAGTAGACTTCATCAGATCCCCCCTCGTTTGAAGGGTTTTTGATTGTGGGGATGCTCTTCCCTGCAGGCGCAAGCCCCTACAGTTAATTACACTATCGCATCGCGGTAAGAACTTTCTCCTTCTCCAGATGGTCAGTTCGTGTCGTGTATGTTTGTTTTGTTTTTGGTTACCCGTGGATTGTATACGGAGACTAATTTATGTTGTCGCCCGTAGAGTGTGGATTAGTCCAAATCCGTATTTTCTTAGATTTGGGTTTTGGTTTGGGTTAAAGAATACGTTAGTCTCATTTGAGACTAAGATCAACTTAAACGTTTGTTAAGGATACGTTAGTCTAATTATAAACTAAGATCAACTTAACAATTTGTTAAGAATATGTTAGTCTGATTTTAGACTAAGATCTACTTAACAGGATCATTTAGATCCAACAAAAGAGCATTTTGGCTTTATTGCTTTAGTTTAGGGACTTTGCGGTCCAGTTTAAAGACGTCATAGTCTGTAAAGTTTAAGGACATCATAGTCCATGAGTTTAAGGACCGCACAGTCCGTAAAGTTTAAGAACATCATAGTCCATGAGTTTAAGGACCCCACAGTTCGTAAAGTTTAAGGATATCATAGTCCATGGTAGTTTAGAGACATCATAGTCTGTAAAGTTTAAGGACATCATAGTCCATGAGTTTAAGGACCCCACAGTCCGTGGTAGTTTAGAGACATCATAGTCTGTAAAGTTTAAGGACATCATAGTCCATGAGTTTAAGGACCCCACAGTCCGTGGTAGTTTAGCGACATCATAGTCTGTAAAGTTTAAGGACATCATAGTTGTCACGCCCTGCTTTCCAGAGTACGCTCAAATAGGCACGTGACATAGCCAACCATGCTACCTGTGGATAGGAAAAATCCCTCCACAGTCACATTACGGATGTAGAGATATCAAGAACAGGAAAAAAACTAAACTATCTAGTACATGTCCATAAGCCAGAATAAATGGGTCAAGAAATAATGATATGCGGAAGCAAAAGATACAGTAAAAGAAACACCTTGAAAGTAAAACTGCATATCGAAAGGATCTTCACCGCTCGGTCTAACAGCGGCAATACTCCTGGTCAGTCTGCAACAAAGGTAGAAGAATCTGGGCCATGCAAAACCCAGACGTCAGCGCGTCATAACATCAAGCAATAATAAAACAGGGGTATCAATACATGCGAGTATAAGTATAAAAGGTAAACAAGCATAACAGTGATATAAGTAAGGACAGTGGAGTAATGTGTAGTGAGTTATCTAAACTGGTCTATTGGGTTAATTACTCTCAAGTCTTTGAAATCAATTTGATGAATCATCGATGTAACTCAATAGTATCCCGTGCATGCCCGGGACCACGGTCTAAGACTCTCGGGCTAAAACCGAGACGTGCCGCTAGGCACTAAGAGGAAAGGGTAAAGACGAACGATGTCAGCAGCATCGTCCCGAGGCGGGCCTAGCCTCTAAAACTGATCAGTATAAGCAAGCAACTGTCGAGTTACAAGTCAGGATTTCATCATTGATTTCCCCATACCCCCAAGTTATATGTGTTCAAGTCAGGTATTTAAGCAATCAAGAACTAATGCCAACTCAGGATCAGGTAGGTGCAGGTTTGTCTGGATAGACAACAGGAACGGTCCGTAAGGACTACAAGCCAGGTTTGTTGGTATTAGACACAAGATCAAGTAACCGGTAAAGCCATGGTACATCAGGTCAGGTCAAGTAGTGTATTTAGGTGTCATGTCATGTCAAGAGTGTACGGTACCATGTCATATCAAGTAGGAAATGCAAAAGTCATGTCAGGAAGCACAAGATGTCATGTGGGTGCTCATAATCAAACTAACATAAACAAGATTATAAATGAACAAGCATGAGTACTATCAGAACAATAAACTAGATCAGGTAAGATGATAAGCAAATAAGTACAGATTACATGATATCGATGCACGGTTATCATTTTGTGTTTAAGGGATAGTTGCAACATCACTTAACTACAGTATAACAATATGGATGTTAGAATTAGGTTAAAATGTTCTAAAAATCTAAAGATGCGATGGACTATAAATCAGGTTATAAGTACGCGAACGGTCGTCCGACATGTATAAAGTTTAAAAGGGGTACTGTGGGCTATGCACATAATTGCTATAAGATTTAAATATGACCATGGGTACTATGTATAATAGAACTAAATGCAACCTGATATGTTTGAGTTATGAATCTAAAATGATATAACGGGATGTCGAATGTTAAGTGGAACTCATGGTATTAAATGTAAACTACAGGTTTGATGTGCACTCAAATGGGGATATAATAATTCAAATAGCATATACATTAATTTAAATAGCATGTAGCAAGTTTCACTTGCCTCGGGAACGATGAATATGCGAACAGAACGACAACGGAGCACGATGCAACACAAGATCTCGACGTCGGATAAACGTCGCAAAACCACACGCACGCACAGAACGGGTCCAGGAAGGGCAAAGCACGACCACGCTGGTTGGGGTGGTTCACTGGGTCGTCGGCAACGGCACGGCGGGTGGTCGGAAAACGGAAACAAGAAGTAGAAAGCGAAAGAAGAAGAAAGGAAGAAAGGAGAGATGATGGTTGCACTGGGTTGGTATGACTCAGGACAGGGACAGAAGAGGCGAGGGCATGATGGAGTTGTGACGAGTCGCGGGTCACCGGCGATGGGATTTGCCGGCGATCACCGGAAATGATTTAGAAAGAGAAAGTAAAGAGAGAAAAAGAAGAAGAAGAGGAAAAGGAGGGAGAAGGCTGTTCACCGGGGTTTGGTTGTGCACTGGATTTGGTATAACAGGGCAGAGGCAAAGCCGGCAAGACGGAGACAACGATGATGGTCTCCGGCGAGGGTTAACAGCGATCAAAGTGGGGTTCTTAGGTCGGTACAGATGTGGGTTCCCGGGGTTTATAGTTTGCAGAAAGGAGAGGAGATAGGAAGGGAAGAGGAGAATGAGGAGATGAAGGCGGTGACGAGGGTGGTCGGAGCTCCGGCGAGGTGTAGGTGATGGAGGTGATGGGTTATGTGCAGGCTCGGGAGAGATGGCAGCGTCCACGAGGAGGTGATAGAGGAGAGGTTGAGGAGACAAGGATGAGGGAAGGCTGATGCGGGTGATCGGCGGCGAGGCGAGCTCCGGCGAGGAGGGCTGCAGAGACTCGAGTCGGGTCCAGGGGTCGCCGACTTGTCGATGAGAGGAGAAAGGAGGAGAGAGGAGGGAGATGAAGACAAGAAGATGGGGAGGCCGGCAATGAGGAGACGGCGACGAGCGCGAGGCTGGGTGACATGGGTTAGGGTTAGGTTTCGTGATGGAGGCGGAAGGAAAAAAAAGAAGATGAAGGGAGTGGAGAGAGAGAGACGTGCGTAATTAATAGTGAAAGGGTTTTAAAAATTTTAGAGGGGGAGATATACTGAGAGAGAGAGGGAGAGAAACAAAATCTTTTAAAATATAAAATATTTTTTTACAGCTAGAGAGAAGAGACCTGAGAGACGTTAGGATTGATAAGGTTTAATATATATAAAAATATATATGGTTTGTTTTGACAATAATAGCATAAAATATTAGTCCGTTTTGAGATTTGGCAAAATACAAACTTACTCCAAAACATGCCCGGGTCGGGTCCAAAAATTCAGATTTAAAATATGAAAAATATATGCGACTTCCAAATTTCAAAATGAATACTTAGTTAAAGAAAAATTATACCCCTAAGAACGGATGCACGTACGTGCGCGTAGCCATCCAAACACGTCCGTTTCACTGAACGGGACGAGAACACGATGCAAGGACGCTACCACAGGGTTAGGGGTATCATGCAGGCCATGTAATGCAATTTTAATTTATTTTACATGATTTAAATTGTTATATGCAACAGATGCGACATAAGATAAAATACCAGTATAAACTAAATTATGAGATGCACTATCCCAGGCAACCAGTCAAGGTAATCTATAAATAAGAGTCAAACAGGTTAAAGAAAGCGGGTCGGGTCGAATGCAATATAAAGTGTAAAATACCATTCACACCCAAGATACGCTAAATCAAGAAATATCACGAATAAAGAAATATGAGAACAGGAATTGGTATACATGAACTCGGGTGTTACATTATACCCAACTACAAAAAGAATTTCGTCCTCGAAATTCCAAGAACAAGAAAGGATAAACAATCAAGAAACTACAATAATAGATGTGGAAACTTCTACCGGACTTCAACTTCTCGTTCCCAAGTTGATCTTCCATGTGAGCGATTTCCCAAGAAACAAGTACAAGAGGGATAGATAACCTTATTCTTAGGGACCTTTTCCTTTCGATCCACACTCGACATCAGTCGGTCCTCAAAGGCTAAATCTTCACGTACAGTCAGCTCTGAAGGATCCAGCATGTGTGCTTCATCTCGAACATACTTCCGGAGTTGAGATACATGAGACACGCCGTGAACATTCTCCAACGATTGCGGTGATGCCAAACGATACGCCACTTATCCAACATGCTCCAAAATCTCGAAGGGTCCAATAAATCGAGAACTAAACTTTCCTCGACTTCCGAAACGAATCACCCCTCTAGTCGGTGATACCTTCAAGAATACCACATCACCAACGGCGAACTCTAGAGGTCTTCTCAACTTATCTGCCCAACTCTTTGTCGGTCTCGTGCTGCTTTAATATGATTCCAGAATCTATTAACATTCTCAACTGTCTGCACAACCAAATCTGGTCCCACCAAACTTCGTTCACCAATATCGTCCCAACAAACAGGGGAACGACACTTGCGACCATATAAAGCTTCGAATGGAGCCCTCTGAATAGTCTCCTGGAACCTGTTGCTGTAAGAAAACTCCACCCAATGTAGATGATCCTCATATGAACCCTTGAAGTCCAACTTGCAAGCTCTCAGCATATCTTCAAGAGTTTGGATCGTTCTCTCCGACTGGCTATCTGTTTGAGGATGATAAGCTGTGCTAAACTTCAATCGAGTCCCCAAACTTCCTTGTAAGCTCCTCCAGAAATGTGGTAAGAACCGAGTGTCATGGTCGAACACGATATTCACTGGTACTCCATGCAATCTTACAATCTCCTGCATGTACCGCTCTGCCAAAGTTTCCGTTGATTGACCAACCCTAAAAGGAATGAAATGAGCTGCCTTGGTCAAACGATCAACAATCACCCATACTGCATTGTTGCCCTTTGGACTTCGCGGTAGAGCTATCACGAAATCCATGGTTATATGTTCCCACTTCCATTAAGGAATCGGAAGTGGTTGCAATAAACCAGCAACCCTTTGATGTTCAGCCTTAACTTGCTGACACACCAAGCACTTTGCCACAAAGCGGGAAATCCCGTTTCATGCCTTCCCACCAGAAATGCTGTCGTAGATCTCGGTACATCTTTGTGCCTCTTGGATGTATGGAATATGTTGAACCGTGTGCCTCCTTCATAAGTTCTTCGCGAATATCTCCCTTTGGCACACACAAACGGCTACCATATCTCAACGAACCATCTTCATGGATCAATAAATCAGTTCAAAGTCCAGCTTCAACCTGTTCTCGAAACTTCTGCAATCTTGGGTCCTTCGACTGCGCCGCTTTAATACTCTCGATCAATGACGACCGTACTTGCAGCTGCATCAACTGTCCTGAAGAATGCGGTAACACGATCTCCAACTCGAATCTCCGAAAGTCTTTGATAAGTTCTTTCCGTGCAGTCAACATCTGAACTGCTGGCAACCGACTAAGCGCATCCGGCACTACATTAACTTTCCCCGGATGGTACTTGAGATCCAGATCATAGTCAGCCATCAGCTCCAACCATCTATGCTGTCTCGTAAATAGCTACTTCTGAGTGAACACGTACTTTTAGGCTTTAGTGATCGGTGAATACTTCGACCCCTTTTCGCCCAATAAATAGTGTCTCCAAATCTTTACAGCAAAAGAATTACAGCTGCTAGCTCCAAGTCATGAGTTGGAAAATTCTTTTCATGGGCCTTCAACTGTCTTGATGCGTAAGCTACAACCTTTCCACGCAGCATCAAACACATCCCAAACCTTTCCCTGATGCGTTGCTGCGAAACACCAATCTTCCGGAACTGTCTGGCACGGTTAAAACAAGAGCGGTTATCAATCTTCGCTTCAACGTCTCAAAAGCTGACGCACACCTAATTGTCCACACAAATGGTACCTCCTTGTACGTAAGCTTGGTCAAGGCTCAGCCAAACGTGAAAAAATCTCCACGACCCTTCTATAATACTTGGCAAGTCCAAGAAACTTCTTATCTCCGCAACATTCTTCGGAATCGTCCATTCTCGAACTGCAGTGATCTTTCAGGATCAACGACGATTCCATCTCTAGCCACACGTGCCCCAAAACTTCACTTCTTCAAGCCAAAACTTGCACTTGCTCATCTTTGCATACAATTTTCTTGCATCAATGTCTGCAATGTGATCTTCAAGTGTTCCGCGTACTCTTCAATACTCCTTTGAGTAGACCAGAATATAATCGATGAACACCACTATAAACTGGTCCAAGATCGGCGAAAGATTCGGTTCATCAAGTCCCTAAATATCGCTGGTGCATTCGTGACTCCGAATGGCATCACTAAATACTTGTAATGTCCATACCAAGTTCGGAACGCGGTCTTGCAAATATCTTCTGATTTAGCTCGGACCTGATGATATCCGAATCGCAAATCCAGCTTTGAGAATACCCTCGCGCCACTAAGCTGCTCAAATAATTCACCAATGCGAGGGATCGGGTACTTATTCTTAATAGTCACCTGGTTTAATTCTCGATAATCGATGCACTTCCTCCTTGTTCCATCTTTCTTCTTTACTGGAAGAACTGGAGCTCTCCCAAGTGAGTTATCTCTGCAGATCCAACCCTTCTCGAGTAATTCAGCAACCTGCTTCCTGACTTCCTCCAACACTACTAGTGCCAATAGATAATACGCCTTTGAGATTGGTGCTGCACCAGAAACAAGGTCAACCACGAACTCCTCGTCTCGCTTCGGCGGTAAACCTGATATGACTTCCAACACGTCCATGAAATCTCGAACATCAGCTGGCTCTTCCTCCTTATCAACTTCCATCGACGAAAGAACATTGTTTGTCGGCCTAGCCCTAAACTCGACTGGCCCGACAAAACCGCTTCCTCCAGCAAAACAAGCTCCGGATGTACAGGAATCTGGAGAATCACTTTACTTTCCTTACAATCAATATGAGCGTGGAAAGTGTCGCGAAAATCCATTCCCAAGACAACAACAAACAAGGGATGCATCAGGATTGAATAATCCTAATGCGGGGAAAAACAAGAACAAGTAAGATACCGAGATGACTTCATCCGAAGTCAAGATACTGAAGAGGATTAAGCACGGTAAACTTGATTCAAGCTGGCGATGAAACCATAACTGGTAAGCAATGAAACAGAGAGAAGCAAGGTAGTATGACGATCATGGAACAAGGAAGTGGATCAAGACCAAGACTCCAAGTTACTTAAATAGAGTACCGCATTGTAACCATGCTGCAGTTCATGGGTACAATTACATAACTCCACCCAAGTCGCCCAAATCCTAGTATCAGAATCAAGAAACAGGGAGAAACAATGGTGAATCCAAAAAGATTTCAAGCCGAGATGCAAAGTTGTTTGCATATCGTCAAGACAAGGGATACGAGAAAGATATGATTCAAGAATCACGATAACAAGGTGGCAGGACATGTTCCTAATCACGAGTATTCTGATTCGTGTATTGGGTCCAATACCCAACTACAAAACAATCAACCCGATTAACCTATATCCTATGTCTCTGATACCAAAAGAACCATGTCACGCCCCGCTTCCCAGAGTACGCTCAAATAGGCACGTGACATAGCCAACCATGCTATCTGTGGATAGGAAAAATCCCTCCACAGTCACATTACGGCTATAGAGATATCAAGAACAGGAAAAAAAAACTAAACTATCTAGTACATGTCCATGAGCCAGAATAAATGGGTCAAGAAATAATGATATGCGGAAGCAAAAGATATAGTAAAAGAAACACCTTGAAAGTAAAACTGCATACCGACAGGATCTTCACCACTCGGTCTAACAGCGGTAATACTCCTGGTCAATCTGCAACAAAGGTAGAAGAATCTGGGCCATGCAAAACCCAGACGTCAGTGCGTCATAACATCAAGTAATAATAAAACAGGGGTAGCAATACATGTGAGTACAAGTATAAAAGGTAAACAAGCATAACAGTGATATAAGTAAGGACAGTGGAGTAATGTGTATTGAGTTATCTAAACTGGTTTATTGGGTTAATTACTCTCAAGTCTTTGAAATCAATTTGATGAATCATCGATGTAACTCAATAGTATCCTGTGCATGCCCGGGACCACGGTCTAAGACTCTCGGGCTGAAACCGAGACGTGCCGCTAGGCACTAAGAGGAAAGGGTAAAGACGAACGATGTCAGCAGCATCTTCCCGAGGCGGGCCTAGCCTCTAAAACTGATCAGTATAAGCAAGCAACTGTCGAGTTACAAGTCAGGATTTCATCATTGATTTCCCCATACCCCAAGTTATATGTGTTCAAGTCAGGTATTTAAGCAATCAAGAACTAATACCAACTCAGGATCAGGTAGGTGCAGGTTTGTCTGGATAGACAACAGGAACGGTCCGTAAGGACTACATGTCAGGTTTGTTGGCATTAGACACAAGATCAGGTAACCGGTAAAGCCATGGTACATCAAGTCAGGTCAAGTAGTGTATGTTCCCCTCCGAACGGCGGCCGAGACGTTAGGACGTCTGTGCCTGAGGTTCGGGGCAGATGCTAATTGGTTTTATCCATCCACCTTTCCGAAGATGCCAAGTTGATTTATGGCACCGTGTATCGGAGGTTTAGACGGATGCGGCCGATGTAGCAGACTTCGTCAGATTCCCCCTCGCTTGAGGGGTTTTTGATTGTGGGGACGCTCTTCCCTGCAGGCGCAAGCCCCTGCAGTTAATTACGCTACCGCATCGCGGTAACAACTTTCTCCTTCTCCAGAATTTCACTTCGTGTCGTGAGTGTTTGTTTTGTTTGTGGTTGCCCGTGGATTGTATACGGAGACTGAGTAATGCCGTCGCCCGTAGGACGTGGATTAGTCCAAATCCGTATTTACTTAGATTTGGATTTGGTGTTTTTAGTTTAAGGGTGTGTTAGCCTGGTTGAGGCTAAGATCAACTTAAACGTTCGTTAAGGATACGTTAGTCCTGTTTGAGACTAAGATCAACTTAACGTGATCGTTTAGATCCGACAAAAGAGCGTTTGGGCCCTATTGTTCCAGTTTGGGAGATTCATAGTCCAATTTGGGACTAAAGTCTGTTTGGAGGATACGTTAGCCATTTTTGAGGCTAAGATCGACTCAAACGTTTGTTAAGGATACGTTAGTCTAGTTTGAGACTAAGATCAACTTAACGGGACCGTTTAGGTCCGACAAAAGAGCATTTGGGCTCTATTGTGCCAGTTTAGGGACGTGGTGGTCCATATTCCAGTTTAGGGACGTGGTGGTCCGATATTAGTTTAGGGACGTTTCGGTCCGATATTAGTTTAGGGACGTTTCGGTCCGATATTAGTTTAAGGACGTTTTGGTCCACGAGTTTAAGGACCCCGCAGTCCATATTGATGTATGGTCGTTGGGACCCGTCACCTCTCTGACGTCGTTGAAGGATTACAACGATAGGTGTCAGAGGAGTTCGGAGATGTACCCTCGAACCGGATGTAAATTCATTTAGGGAGCAGCCATGCTCAGTCAATTTAATTTGAGGACTTATGGCCATGACTGGGCTAAGTCCAGTTGAATGTTCAACATTTTTATTTGTCTTTAGCCAATTAGGCCTGAGTTAGGGCTTTGCCCCTTTTTAAACAATGCACTGCATTATTTTTGTTTTGTTTGGGCTCTGCCCTTTTATAAATGATGCAGAGCATCTATTTTGTTTGGGCTCTGCCCTTTTATAAATGATGCAGAGCATCTATTTTGTTTGGGCTCTGCCCCTTTTATTGCACTGCAATTTAATTAGGCCTACTAGGTCTTTTTGATTTGGGCCTGGCCCTTTAGGAAATGCATTGCATTTGTCAAGAGCTTTGCGCCAATCAGAGAGCACAACAGTGCAGATTTATAAGTGCAAAGCACTATTAATTTGAGAATCTTTTAGATTCAAGAACCAATGGTTCATAAAAGAAGTGCAAAGAACTATTTGATTTCTTGATCTAATTTAGATCAAAGAAAAACAAGTTTGTTTATTTCAAGAACCAAAGGTTCATAAAAGTGCAAAGCACTATCTTTTTTTTTATTTCTGTTTTTCTTGTTTTAGAGAACCAGTGGTTCATAAGAAGTGCAAAGCACTATTAATTTAAGAACCTTTTAGGTTGAAGAACCGATGGTTCATAAAACAAGTGCAAGGCACTATTTGATTTATTTCTAAGAAAAAACAAGTTTTTCTTATTTTTCTTATCTCGGAGAACCAAAGGTTCATAAAAGTGCAAAGCACTATTTTATTTTATTTTATTTTTATTAAAGATCATTGATCTTGTTTTTTAGATCTATGATCTGTTCATAAGAGAACTTTCTCTTTTTCTAAAGGTTTTTACCTTTTTTATTCTTGAGGAGTTTCTCAGAGTTCTCTCTCTCTCTCTCTCTTTTTTCTTTTAGAAAAATTTTCATGCCTTTTAATTGAGGTCTGGGGTCCTTTTTATAGTGCCCATAAATTAGTTAAATTTGTTAAAGAAATCTTTCTCTGAATGATTTGGGGAATTTTCCCCACCGTTGAATCTTTGATCCAAGGGCTTCTGCTTTGCAGAAGAAAATCTTCTTGTTTTAACAAGAACAGAAAAGATTTCTTGAATCTTTTAATTCTGTTTGGCGCAGTGCCCCAGCGCGTGACACGTGTTGACACGTGTCGCGCAGTTTTTTTTTTAGGTGCGCTGCGCAGACACGTGTCGCACAGCGCGCAGTTGTGCTGCGCGACACATGTCGCGCAGCGCCCTTTTTTTTTTTTTTCTGAGTGCGCTGCGCAGCGCGCAGTTGCGCTGCGCAGACACGTGTCGTGCAGCGCGCAGGTGCGCGCACGCGCTTTTTTTTTTGAGATTTGTTCTGATTGGAGAAAAACAGAAGTATTGTTTCCTTTTCCACCTTGGAATTTAAACAGAGCTTTGCTCTGATTGGGATAAACAAATGCCCCCCCACCGTTGCGCTTACGTGGCCTCCTAACGTGAGCGCAGCGGTAGCAGACTACGAACCGTCACGCCATCTCTTGGAAGCTGAAAGGGCACTTGATGCCTATAAATAGGACTTTTGGTCCCTTAGATGATTCTTATCTCTAAATTTTGCTTTCAGAACTCAGAGCCCTGCTCTTTATTTTCAAGAACTTTAAGAGTTAAATTCTTAAAACTTTTAGGTGAAAATTTTAATTAGGGTTAAAATAAATTAATTTTCATTGATAGAGCCTCGCTCTCAATAGATCCCTGATCTAAAGGAAACCTATTTAGGGTTTCACTTAGCAGAGCTTTGCTCTACAGGTCTTAAAGGGATCTAAAGAGAACTAAAGGAGACCCTACTAGGGTTCCATAGAGCTCTGCTCTCTGAAAGATTTTCCTTAGATTTTCTTAATTCATTAATGGAGCTTTGCTCCTCCTAAATCATATAGAAGAACTCTTAAGAATTCTTCATGGATCTTGGAACTTAAAGATGGCATTTTATTCCTCAGTGCATTATATCGTTTTGCTTAATCAGTCTTCCTGATAATTCTGTTGATTCTCTTTCACAGGAACAATGAACGCCCACATGTACGCTCTTAATGAGATCATCTCTCATGAAGACATCCGCCGACTTGGCCGCTCTCAAAATTTGGAGTTCACAAACGAGGGGTGTGCTGAAATAATGAGTCGCTTCGACGCATACAATGGTCCACTGCTTCCCCGCCGTTCCTCTCTTCTTAAACTTATCGTGGGAGCTATCTGGGAAGCGCTTCCCCTATTCTGTTCCGGCGTGCCGCTTAGGGCGTTGGATGCCGCTGAGGACAAGGTGCACTCTGTGTACCTACTGAATTTTATCTCGAAAAGACAGCGAGACAGTCTTATCGACCTCTTGCACAAGGCCTTTCAACAGTCTGCCATACTCGCTGCTTATCGGAGGGTGGAAGACATCGGAAGGGACCCTGACGCTTGTGCTCGCGAAAGGAAGCACACTAGGATGGTCCGCGAGGCTTGGGAAAGTCATAGATAGGGTCGCTTTTGAATTCCTCAATCCATGCCCTAGATCTGAGGTTATTCCATTGTAACTTTCATTTATTGTTTTTATGACTGTAAGAACTTCGGGAATATCAATGAATTTTTTTTTCCAGCTTGTCTTATATATCTTTTGTCCTGAGTCTTTTTGCCCATGCATGAATGATTGTGTCTTGAACGCTTGATCAAATGTAAATCGGATGCTCTTTCTGTTGCTTTTCCTCTTTCTCAGCATGTCGTAACAATTAGCAGGTAATAGAGTAAACTTCTTGATTTCTTCACGAGATAGCGAGGGCTTAGGCCGCAGGTTCAGATCTGCTGCCTAAGACTTTTCAACTCTATGAGCCGTGAGGGTCTCATAGAGACTTTTCTCCCTACGGATCAAGAGGATCTCGTAGGCGGGTTTTTCTCCTTAAGAATCGTGAGGATTCCTAAATGTGGTTTTCTCTTGTAAGTCGTAAGGATCCTACAAGAGAATTTTTCCCTCTTACGAGTCGAGAGGACTTGTAAGCGGTTGTTTCCCTCCTTGTCGAAGTTCGACGTTGGAGAGTGAGACCCATGGATGGTATGCAAGAGACCGTTTTGGGCCAACTTACGGGGTCCCAATGCTTAGGAAACAGGCTTCTTTTATGCCCACTGCCTAAGGTTTTATCTCACGAGTCGAGCCACCTCGACAATTTTTCACAAGTCGAGACGAATCGAACGTTTCTTGCAAGAACATCTTAACGTCGCATTTAACCTCTGCTCTTTACGACAGAAGCCCGTTAAGGTTGGTGGTACTTAGGGTTTTGGCCATCGTACCGTCGCATAAGCTGATATAGTCCTCGATAGGCAATCGTGCTGTTCGAGTAGCCCTGCGACTGCCGTGTCTCTAATCCCTTCGGGGGCTGGACAAGACGTCTTCAAGCAATCCTCCTTGGCAGTTTGACCGTCGGAAGAGCAAGCGCTAGGAATTTGCCATGCCGCTTTTTACTTGAGGTTAGGCTCATTTTGGAGAGCCCCGATGAGTCATAACCACTCCGCGCTGGTGTGGGATGATCTCCGATAGTCTTTCAGGCTTTATATGACTTGCCGTTAAGACCCTGAAGCTAGGAATTTGGCCTTTGCTTCGTTTGCTGGCATTGCGTCCTCTGTATTGAGACGAATGTCATGGTGGGAACTAGGGATTTTGCCGTGGCTCCATTTGTTTGATGACGTTGCGTCTGCTGTGTCGAGACGAACGTTGGGGTGACATCTCGTCTGCTGTATCGAGACGGACGTCGAGATTGTCTCTAGGTTGCTGGTGAACCGCCGAGGTTTGGAACTAGGGATTTTGCGGTGGCTCCATTCGTTTAATGACGTTGCGTCTGCTGTGTCGAGACGAACGTTGGGGTGACATCTCGTCTACTGTATCGAGACGGACGTCGAGGTTGTCTCTAGGTTGCTGGTGAACCGTTGAGGTTTGGAACTAGGGATTTTGCCGTGGCTCCATTCGTTTAATGACGTTGCGTATGCTGTGTCGAGACGAACGTTAGGGTGACATCTCGTCTGCTGTATCGAGACGGACGTCGAGGTGGTGACCATTCTGTGCTGGTGCGAGATGATCTCCGATTGTCTTTCCGGTTTTATATAAGTTACCCTCAAGACGTCGAAGTTAGGAATGTGGCCTTCGCTTCGTTTGCTCTGGTGTGTCCAAATCCTGTTGGAGGAAGAACGCTGGGGTTGACATTTCGTCTGCTGTATCGAGACGAACGTCAAGGTGGTGACCACTCTGTGCTGGTGCGAGATGATCTCCGATTGTCTTTCTGGTTTTATATGAGTTACCGTCAAGACGTCAAAACTAGGAATGTGGCCTTCGCTTCGTTTTCTTTGGTGTGTCCAAATCCTGCTGTATCGAGACGAACGTCAAGGTGGTGACCACTCTGTGCTGGTGCGAGATGATCTCCGATTGTCTTTCCGGTTTTATGTGAGTTACCGTAAAGACGTTGAAGCTAGGAATGTGGCCTTCGCTTCATTTGCTTTGTCACGTCCGAATCCCTGCTGGAGGAAGAACGCTGGGGTGACATTTCGTCTGCTGTATCGAGACGAACGTCAAGGTGGTGACCACTCTGTGCTGGTGCGAGATGATCTCCGATTGTCTTTCCGGTTTTATGTGAGTTACCGTAAAGACGTTGAAGCTAGGAATGTGGCCTTCGCTTCGTTTGCTTTGTCACGTCTGAATCCCTGCTGGAGGAAGAATGCTGGGGTGATATTTCGTCTGCTGTATCGAGACGAACGTCAAGGTGGTGACCACTCTGTGCTGGTGCGAGATGATCTCCGATTGTCTTTCCGGTTTTATGTGAGTTACCGTAAAGACGTTGAAGCTAGGAATGTGGCCTTCGCTTCGTTTGCTTTATCATGTCTGAATCCTTGCTGGAAGAAGAATGCTAGGGTTGACATTTTGTCTGCTGTATCGAGACGAACGTCGAGGAGGTGACCACTTTATGTGAGTTGATCTCCGGTGGTCTTTCAGGCCTTATATGACTTGCCGTTAAGATCTTGAAGCTAGGAATTTGGCCTTCGCTTCATTCGCTCACACTGTGTCTGGTGTATTGAGACGAATGCTGAGGTGGAGCTGGGATTTTGCCATCACTCCGCTTTGTTTCGACCATGGGGTCTTTTGTTAACGTTGCATCTGCCTCCAGCTGGACTACGGAGGAACGCTGTTGTTGACATTGCGTCTACTGTATCGAGACGAATGCTGAGGTGAAGCTGGGATTTTGCCATCGCTCCGTTTGATGGTGTAACATCTGTGTCCTGTTGGAATGAGGAGGCACACCGTTGTTGGTCTCCAGGCTGTAGACGTGGCCATTGAGATTTGGAACTAGGGACTTTGTCATGGTTCCGTTTCGTTGCGATTCTGAGGTCAGTTGTTGACGTCATGTCTGCATCTAGTTGGAGTGAGGAGAAACGCCGTTGGTGATCTTTAAGTTGTCGATATTGACGTCGAGACCCTGAAGTTAGGGACCTTCCTTTGCTTCATTTGTTGACATCGTGTCTGTAATATTGCGACAAATGTCGAGATGGTCTCTAGGTTATCTATGAACCGTCGAGATTTGGCTTCGCTTTCTGGTGGAGCCTGTTGGGAAGGTATTGTTCCCTCTTTGTTTAAGCCCTTGGATTGTATACAGGGATCGATGTGATCTTGACTGTAGGGCCAAAGTTTTATCATTTTTTTTATCTTATTTCCGCGATGCTCTATCATTTCAGCTTTTATATCGCGAAGGTCGCGATTGCCCAATCATTTCGGCTATTTTTCGCGGTGCCCAATTATTTCGGCTATTTATTTTATTTTCACTCGCTGCTTTTTTATTGTGAGTTGCCCAATCATTTCGGCTATTTCGTATGCATGTGCGGCCTACTGGCTTTTCGCCGTAAACCTGAACTTGGACACTGATTTTGGCCTCAACACCGCTACAACTGGGATGTTGCCGGGAGCGCATCATCATTTTCCTCTGTCATTGTCGAACAAAGGAGGCTTAGCGACCAGGGTTAAGGTCCTGTCGACTAAGGCTTTTGACTTCATGAGCCGTAAGGGTCTCACAAAGCTATTTCTCCCTACAAGTCGTGAGGATCTTATAGGTGTATTTTCTCCTTAGGAATCGTGATGATTCCTAAGTGTTTGTTTCCTCTGTAAGTCGTAAGGATCCTACAGGAGGGTTTTCTCCTTGTAAATCGAGAGGACTTACAAGGGTTATGTGAACATATCCCCAGTCACGGATGAACCTTGGTTAGGGAAATGTTTATTCGCGCCCGTGGATTGTATACAAGGGTCAATGCTGAGTCACTTGTAGGGAAATATCGGAAGTTGTGGGGGTTGCTTAAGCACGGGTTTAGGTCTCTGTAACTTAAGACTTTCAAATCTTATGAGTCGTGAGGGTCCCATAAGAGAGTTCTCCTTACGAGTCGTGAGGATCTCGCAAGTGTATTTTCTCCTTAGGAATCGTGAGGATCCCTAAGTGTGTTGCTCCCTTGTGAGTCGTAAGGATCTCACGCGGGTGGTTTCTCCTTACAGGGTCGAGAGGACCCTACAAGTGTTTCTTAACGAGGTTGCGCCCTTTCAGGTTTTCACAAACACTCGCCGGTAGCCCTGCTGTTTTTACTCACGAAGCCCTTTCGGGTTTTCATCCGTGCCCATTTTGCTTATGGACTTACCCTTTTTTTTATATTATATTTTTTTTCTTTCTCTTTTCTCTTTTTTTTTACGAGGTCGCGCCCTTTCGGGTTTTCACGAACACTCGCCGGTAGCCCTGCTGTTTTTACTCACGGAGCCCTTTCGGGTTTTCATCCGTGCCCTTTTTACTCATGGACATACCGTTTTTTTTAATTATATTTTTTTTATTTTTACTCATCTCGTCAGCCTAAGGATGCTGTGGTAGTAGTTTAAAGACGTTTCGGTCTGCTATTAGTTTAAGGACATTTCGGTCCGTCACTTGAGAAGGCTGGCTACTGCTGATAGAGTTTGAGCTTAGGAAGATAGCGAGCGGACATAGTCGTCGTCATCTACCGTTGACCTAGGCTGTTGCTCATTAAGCATAGTATTTCTTTAGGAAGCGACCGTTTATCGGCCTGAAAGGCCTTTCACCGTGCATGTCCATCAGTAGATAGGCCCCACCCTGGTAGACCTTATCTATGATGTATGGGCCTTCATAGTTTGGCTCGAATTTTCCTCGCTTGGCGCGATTGGGGATCATAGGCCTTTTGACCACTAACACAAGTTCGCCTTGGCAGAATGTCCTCGGCCGGCTCAATCTTTCATATGAGCGCGTCATCTTTGCTTTATAACCTTCCAGATTTTGCTGTGCTATGAGCCGGGTTTCATCAAGGGCGTCAAGCTCCTCAAACCGGAGGTGAGCATTTTCTTCATCCGTCAGCTCGTAGTGAATTGCTACTCGTAGAGAGGGTAACTCTATCTCGAGGGGGAGTACTGCTTCTGTACCGAACACCAATGCGTATGGCGTTGTGTTCTTGGCCGTCTTGAATGTAGTTCGATACGCCCAAAGAGCCTCTTGCAACCTCTCATGCCAGTCCCTCTTGTTTCGGGACACCGTTTTCTTTATAATTTTCGTCAAGGTCTTGTTGAAGGCCTCGGCGAGACCGTTAGCCCGCGGATTATAGACCGAGGAATATCTCCAGTCTATATTGTGCTGTTGTGCGAAGCGGCTAATTTTATGACTTCGGTAGGCTGGCCCATTATCAGAGATGATCCTTCTCGGGGTTCCAAACCGGTATATGACATGCGTTTTGAAGAAGTGGAGGATATTTTCCGTCTTCACATCTCTTAACGGTACTGCTTCTGCCCATTTAGAGAAGTAGTCAGTCGTCGCCAAGATGAAACGATGTCCCCTAGAGGATGCCGGTTCAATAGGGCCAACTATGTCAGTTCCCCACATTTCAAATGGCCAGCTAGCCACCGTTGGATGTAGTGGATTTGGGTGTTGGTGGATAAAATCCCCATGGATCTGACACGGGTGACATTGCTTCGCGTATTCCAGGAAATCCTGTATCATCGTGGGCCAGTAGTAGCCCATCCGTTTTATCTTCAACTTCATTTTAGGGCCTGCTTGGTGGGAACCGCAGAGTCCGTCGTGAACTTCTTGGACGACCCTTCTCGCTTCGTCAGGTCCTAAGCATCTCAGCCACAGAGAATCGAATGACCTCTTGTATAGAGTATCGTTGACGAAGGCGAAAGACAGGGCTTGTTTCACGAGCTGATGTCTTATGGACGCTTCTTGAGGCATTCGGTGGAACTTGAAGTAATCTATGAAGACTTCTCTCCAGTCCTCGGTATTTTCCCAATCTTTTATTTGCAGGGTTGTTTCCTCGTTTGCTCCTTTTTCTTCAGATGATTCCGGAGATACTTCTGCTGGGGCAAGCACTCGACGGCTTTGTACCACGATTCTAACGTCATCGAGGTTCTCGTCAGCCAGTTCTTTAGCAAGTTTGGCTAGTGCGTCCGCTTTGCTGTTTTCCGCGCGCGGTATGCTCTCCAAAGTATAGGAGGGAATTTGGGTTAGCAGTTGTTGCACTTTTTCACCGTATTTTACCAATTCCGGTTTGCATGTTTGGTAATCGCCGTTCACTTGACTGACGACTAGCTGGGAGTCCCCATATATGAGGAGGTCTTCAATTCCCATGTCAATGGCGATCTCGAGACCTGCTATCAAAGCCTCATATTCAGCTTCATTATTCGTTCTCGGCTCTGTTAAGGAGAAGGCGAAGCGCATTATTCCTCCTTGTGGGGTCACAAAGATGAGTCCTACCCCCGATTTGATCATTGGCGTACTTTGTTTGTGCTTTTTCATGGAAGATGCTCCATCGAAATAAAGCTCCCAACGGGTATCACCACTGTCGATTGCGTCAAACGCATGTCTGTCTGGCAAATCGCAATTTAGAGGAGAATCAGCGGGTATGGGATGTTCAGCAAGGAAGTCGGCGGTGGCCTGGCCTTTCACTGCCCTGAGAGGTTGATATGTTATCGAAAATTCCATCAAGAGCAGGGCCCATTTAGCGAGTCGCCCTGTCAATATGGCTTTTGACATTAGATATTTGAGAGGGTCCACTTTTGAAATAAGACGGACTTCATGCGCTAACGCATAGTGCCTGAGCTTTGTTATCGCAAAGATCAACGCCAGGCAGTGTTTTTCAATGGGGGAGTAGTTGCTTTCTGCCCCCAGCAGAACTCGACTTAAGTAGTAGAGTGCTCTTTCTGTCCCTTGATCGTTCTCTTGTGCCCATAATGCGCCTAAAGAACCTTCGAGGGCGGTTGTATAAAGAATGAGAGGCGTCCCCTTAACCGGAGCAGCCAACACCGGCGGGGTCTGCAGGTATTGCTTGATCTCGTCCAGTGCGCTTTGGCATTTTTGATCCCAAACGAATGGGGTTCCCTTCTTCATCAGGTGACTGTAAGGACGACACTTTCCTGAAAGGTTGGCTATAAATCGCCGTATGTATGCGAGTTTCCCTTGGAGAGACCGCAGCTGTTTGAGAGTTCTCGGTGGAGGCATTTCTATGATCGCTTTGATTTTTGATGGATCTATTTCAATACCTCGGTGTCGAACAACGAATCCCAGGAACTTGCCTGAGGAAACTCCGAGTGCACACTTAAGAGGGTTCATTTTCAAGTTGTATTGTCGAAGGCGTTGAAATACAGTCTTCAGATGCTCGAGATGTTCCTCGTATGACTTGCTTTTAACCACAAGATCGTCGATATAGCATTCGACGATTTCGTGTATAAGGTCGTCGAAGATCTTCGTCATGGCCCTCTGATAGGTGGCACCGGCGTTCTTTAAACCGAAAGGCATCACCTTGTAACAGAATATCCCTAAAGGAGTCCGGAAAGCCGTATGTTTCTGATCTTCAGGATGCATTTTTATTTGATTATACCCCGATGAGCCGTCCATGAAGGAGAAAACCTCATGAGTGGATGTGTTGTCTATCATCAGTTCGGTGACTGGCACTGGGAAATCATCTTTTGGGCAGGCTTTATTAAGATCCCGAAAATCCACGCATATGCGCACCGTCCCATTTTTCTTCATCACCGGGACGATGTTAGCGATCCATTCAGGGTATTGAACTTCATGGATAAAGCCGGAGTCTATCAGTTTTTTGACTTCGGCGTTGATGCTCATTTCAAGCTCGAGCCGCATTCTTCTCGGCGCCTGTTTGACTGGCTTGACGTCCGGGGATATCGCCAATTTGTGCACAGCAATTTCTGGATCTAGTCCCGGCATTTCGGAATAGTTCCATGCGAAGCAATCTTTATGCTGTACGAGGACGTCCTTTAACGCAGCCACCCTCTCCTTAGACAGCAGCTCGTTGACAAATGTCGGTCGCGGATCATTTACTGTCCCCAACTCGATTTTCTTGAGGTTATCTGCAGTGGTATGTATTCCATCCTCCAGTTCCTTCGGAGCTGGAGGAAATTCTGAGATTACCTCATCATTGCTGTTTTCGAGGCACCAAGGAAGGCTGTCCATGTTCTCAGACTCTTCTTTTAATATTGTTATCATACGACAGGTGCGAATTTTCTGCCAATCCCAATGTGGAACTGGTTTTTCTTTCGTGGCCTCGGGCTCGTGCTTCTGTGGTGGCGCTACCCTCCAGTTGTCAGAAAACGCGAATTTGCCAAGCTGATACTGATCTTCAACCCAATTCTTGAAGGTGAAGCAATCTTCAAGAGGGTGTCCCATTGCTCGATGGTAAAAGCAATAATTTGGGTTGAAGACCTCGCCTGCGTGCTCGGGGTGCTTGGACTCTGGCAGCGTAAGCATTTGGTGTTTTAGAGCAAGATCAAATATCTTCCTTGTTTTGTTCCGAGGAAATGAGTAAGCTCGGCCAATTTTCTTCATGAGGGCTAAGTCAATAACGCTCGACTCTCGGATACGTGGTTTCTTAGCTCTGCTTTGTGGTTGTTGAGCGCCTTTTCTGCCTTTCGACTTGTTTTTGCTTTCGCATCGAACCTTTTTTGTAGCAGGTTGACAAGGAGTGGCATTTTCATCCTTCACGGCTTGTTGGAGAAGGCGTTGCGTCTTGGCTTTCTCATAAATGGCCGTCTTGCGGATGTGGTCATCTCGGACTTTTTGACCAGCCTCCCTTATAAGCCTGTCTATTTGTTCTTCAAATGATGGACCGGGCAATTTTTCATCAGGAACCTTTACTGGCTTAGGGTTAGCGTCCTCCCATTGAGCGTCCACCTCTTCATCGAAGTCATACATGATGTAACAGCTGTGTACTAACTCTCGTTTCTTTGACCGGATGTACCCAAGCCCTTTTGTTTCCATTTTCCCGTTAGGCAGTTTGCGTTGAGTCCCGGGAACGTTCCAGACCTTGTCATAGAATTTGGCCTTTCTAATGGTCTGTGTGAAGGATATCCCCTGGTGTTTAAGCAATTTCTTCAAACCTTCGGTATAATATCTGGGAAGACGGATAGGCTGAAGCCTGTCGAGCGTGGGATCTACGCCATGCCAAATTTCTTTTTCCACCTTGTTTTCTTCAGAACGGTAGAATAGGATTGCCTTCTCGCCTTTTCGTCCGGGAGGAATATAGAATGTCTGCAATTCTTCTATACTGTTGGTGTTGAGTGCATCCAGTTCTTTGTAATGTTCAAGCGGCACCATGGTTATCTGCAGACTTCGCTCTTCATCAGCGGAAACCCGTATTGAAGGCCGAGCAGGGAATACAGCATGAACTTCATCCTCTGAATCACTGCCGAAGCTCAATGATGGAACGGATGGTCCTGGCCTGGTGGATTGGGATGGACCTGAATAAATTATATCCTCCTCCTCCTCGGTGTCACTACCGAAGACAGGGATGGTTGCGTTAGTTTTGTTCTCCGGTTTGTGGCACCTTTCCGTGTCTTCGAAACTTGGTAAGAAGTATTTGGCATCTTCATACTTGCGAACTTCATTCACGGAAAACGGATTCAACTCTCCCGCCACAGTGTACTCGAGGCCATCCCTAGAATACTTCATGCACTGATGCTGTGTAGAAGGGATGATATTGTACTCGTGTAGCCATGGCCGGCCGAGCAGAGCATTGTAGCACGTCTTGGCGTCTATAACATGGAATTTGATGTCTGTGACGAGCAACCCGAAGCGTAGCGTCAATATCACAGATCCAAGAGTCTTTGAGGATTGGGAGTCGAAACCGGAGATGGTGATCTTGTCCCGGGCGAGGTGTTGGACGCTCATGCAAATTTCTTTTAACACCCGCACATTGAGTAGATTGACAGATGATCCGTTATCGACCAAGATTTTACCTATCTTTATGTCATGGCAGTATCCTGAGACATAAAGGGGACGATTGTGTTCGCACGTCCCGAAGAGAAGGTCTTCATCGCCGAAAGCAACGTCGGCCGTGTGCACCTCTTCCAATTCATCCTTCATCTTTTGTTCGGCCAGGAAGGCTTGGAATTGGTCCGGATCTTGTAGGGCCTTAATCAAAGAATCCCTCGCCTCTTTTGATAGTAATAGGGCATCGAGAATGCTGAGTTGTGAGGGTAGCTTTCTCAGATGCGCCAAGACATTGTAATCCACTTTATTCCTCTTTGGCGGGTTCTTGGCGGTTAACTCTTCCGCAACTCGGTCATCCAAAGCGATGTCTTCAGAGACCTTCTCTTTCCCTTTGTATTTCTTGTTTAAAGGTCCGAGATTCTTTTCGGGTAATGTTCGATTGCGTAGCTGTATATTTTCGCAAGCCTTCGGTTCTTCTTCTTTTCCCGAAGTGGATTCTTTGAAGAGGGGGCCAAGCTCTAGCTCCTCATCGGAATCGCTTCCAAATATAGGCACTTGTGATCCTACGGCGTCAACCATGCAACAACCACCAGTAGTTTTATCAAGCCCTTTGATCATTCCGCTCTGCTCTCGGCGAGCTTTGCGCTTTTCCCGTTTAAACTGTTGCCGGTGAGTAACATATCCTTGCCACCATCTATTGAAAGCTTTGCACTCTTGAATAGGATGCGGAATCTTCCGATGATATAAGCAATAAGAGGGGTGCATTTCCGTTTCACCAGTAATTTTTCCTTCGGAGGATGGTAGCTTCATGCCCATTGATATGGCTTTAGCAAACTTTTTCCTCATCTTGAATTGGCTCTTGTCAACGGCGGAGGCATTTCGCTCCAGCGGGATTATCTCAGCTCTTTCATCAAGTCGTCGGCGTTTGGCCCTTTCAAATATAGCCATTTCGTGTTCTCGATCAGCTTTACTTTTTAGTCGAGCTTCGTCAAGGAACGCTTCAATCATTTCGACTGATAGCTCCGGAATTCTTGATTCGGTATCTGCCCCCAGCGTTTTAGTGCCAGAAGCCTCTTCATCGTTCGTGATCGAATGGGAGATCATATGACAGCTGGCCACATTTTCCTCAGATTCGTCTGATGAACTTTCTCCTTCATCTTCCTCTTGAAAGACGTGATTGAGGAACTCTTGGAGCGTGATAGGAGTCCGCGCCTTTTGGTTATATTCTTCCAGCGCGTCAATTTGCTTTTGCAAGTCCGTGCGCTTATCGCTAGGCTCTACGGGCTTCTTGGACTTCTTCTTCTTTTTCGAAGACTTTGACGACTGGCCGCTAGTGCTTGAACTCCTTGAACCCCCATCATTGGCCTTTGAAGTTGGACGTGGCTTCAACATCCCCTCAACGACCTGCGGTTCTAATGGGTTCTTCCACTTGATCGCTGGACACGTCCGAAGATCATTTAGCATTCTCCTCGTTTTGGCTGATAATACAACCTCCCAAGGGGCTTCTTCGATGACGGAGCATGTTGCCCTCGGCGTATTTGTCCCCTTAGCGATGTGGGGCTGCAGAGGATTCACCTTCCATTTGTCAGATAACGCAAACTTGCCCTGTCTATACTGGTTTTCAATCCAATTCTTGAAAACGTAGCAGTCCTCAATCGGATGGCCTAGCACTCGATGATAGGGGCAGTAATTAGGCTCGTTGACGTCACTTGGTTGCAACGGGCGTTTTGGATCTGGCAGATTTATGAGTCTGTTGCGCAACGCCAGCTCGAATAGCCTCCTCGTTTTATCGCGGGGGAAGGAATAAGAACGTCCCATCCTATCCTCAAGAGGTACGTACGGGCGCGTATTGTTTGGACGAGCAACCGGCTTCGAGTCGCTCGGTTGTTGTTGAGCATTAGCGACCACGATCGCTTTTCCCTTTCCTTTGTCATTTCGGGAATCTGGCTTTGGGAGAGGGGGTTTATGGCCCATCTGGTCCATCTGCGCTAGTTTGTCAATCAAAGCCTGGAAGGAAGTCGGCTTGAAGAACATCATAAACTGTGAAATGGTTGCTTGTGGATCGAGGGTTCCAACAAACATTCCCACCGCAGGGGCTTCTTCTATGCGCTGTTCACACTTCGACCATAAATTACGCCACCGTATAGCGTACTGAACCCATGTCTTACCGGGTTTTACCCTAGCGTTAATCAGTGCCGTCATCGGGGTACGTTCACTGGCACTTGCAAAACGTTGTGTAAACAGCAGCTCCATTTCCGCGAAGGTTTTAATAGAATCATTAGGGAGTTCAGAGTACCATTCAAACGCCGTATCTGATAGACTTCCAACGAACTGGCGGAGCAAAAGCTTGTCATCACCACCGGTGTTACCGCAAAGCGCCCTGAACTGGGCAACATGCTGATGGGGATTGCCGGTCCCCTTGTAGACATGGAACTTGGGAATTGTGTAACCCGGCGGGTACTTGATTTGGTCATACCAGCCCGGATATGGCCGCCCCGTTTTTACGACATGGCCGGCTGCCTCGGCCGCATGATGAAACCTTATTTGCTGGGCTATGTATTCGTCCAGATCAGTTTTAGAGATTGTATCCTCTTTAGTCATTGATAGAACGGGCTGAGGGTTTGATGTCTTTCCCCTATCATCCCCGAGGACGATCGGGGGTTCTTCAGTCGGGGGATCTTGTTGTATCATCATCCCTATCATGTCCTGGAAGAGGAGGCCCATACGCTGTATATTGGCTGCTTGTTCAGCAGCCTCTTTGTCTCTCTTTTCCAGTACTCGGCGGAGGAACTCGGCGTCGGTTTCTTCCTCTTGGCGTTCATCTAAGGACGTCTCAGGGTTCTCTGTTGGTTCCGTGAGTGCAGCCATTGTAGTCATCATCTCCTGGAGCTTTTGTTGCTGCTCCTGAGCCTTGGTCACTGATCGGGTAAGCGGTCGGTGACCCGTAGAAGTACGACTTTCTTCCTTTCCAGAAGCCATATAAATCGTATAAACAATTATGCCCCCTGACTTGGGGCGTTTAGGTTCACTGCTTTCAAACTTTGCCGCTGACGCGGGAGCTTTCTCTGGCTTCCTTCTTTTGTGGGCCATCGAGGTCAAAGGAGCCGTTGGAGTGGGCGTCCTAGCAATTGTTGCCCCCTGCTGTTTAATGGGGCGGTTTTTGTCCTTTTCCACCTTTGCCTTTTTCTGGCGATGAAGGTGGTCTGGGTCAATCACGTAGTCTTGAATCCTCCGCCAAACTTTATAAATTTTTGACGACAGCCGTTGAGGGGGCTGTTCTTGTTTCGTTTCTGGAACTCTCTCCGCAGGTGGAGGAGATCTTTTCAAGGTAGCGGTTGGAGAGTTCTTACGCACCCTCTTCAGTAGTTCAAAACTGTTCCCAGTTGGAACAGCAGCGTTGACCTCCACCACTGGAGCAGGTGAAGTTAGCCCTGAGGGGGAGTTGCCCCCTGCTTTCCTCACTCGTCGCCAATGGCGACGTCGCGCACGACGAGCCGTTGGGACTGGCTCGGAAATCGAGATGGTTTCTTGTTGCCCCCTGTTCGAGTATGGGGTAACTGCCGATGTCAGCCTATCGAAGATTGATGCCTTTTGACCAGCTGGGAGAGGAATGGGAACCGTCAATCTTGTGAAGACCGACTCTCTGATGGGAGAAGCCGCTTTAACGACTTCCAAAGCAGCGGCCGTTGCCCTCTTTGGGATGGCCACTTTATAGTTATGACCTAGCCTGGCGAAAACGGAGGCTGTCGGTTTAGTAGCGGGCGACCCGTTGACAGGGGCTGTCGAAACAGTGAGACGGTTGAAGACCGACTTTTTACCCATTTCCGGTGCAGGTATTGGTGCAGAAAAGCTTGCAGGTGGGATCATAGTCCCGAAGAATAAGCCGGTGGTGGCTTGGGTCACCTGGTCTACCGGCAGAGTAAGGAAGGAAGCCGCTTGGGGCCCATACGTTATACCTCTCGGTGAGGTGGAGCGTCGGTTGCAGTGGTGCTTCGCGCATTTGGTGCAGTTAGAATCCATGGATGGTTGAGTTCTGCGCCAGACAAAAGACCAAATCTTAGCAACTTGAAATCCGAAGGCAACCATTTAACAAACCACGACTGGTTCGCGAAGACGACACACGAAGTGTGGAGTGGAAAGAGGAAAAGGTCCCACCGGGCGTGCCAGAATCTGTTCCCTCCGAACGACGGCCGAGACATTAGGACGTCTGTGCCTGAGGTTCGGGGCAGATGCTAATTGGTTTTATCCATCCACCTCTCCGAAGATGCCAAGTTGATATATGGCACCGTGTATCGGAGGTTTAGACGGATGCGGCCGATGTAGCAGACTTCGTCAGATTCCCCCTCGCTTGAGGGGTTTTTGATTGTGGGGACGCTCTTCCCTGTAGGCGCAAGCCCCTGCAGTTAATTACGCTACCGCATCGCGGTAACAACTTTCTCCTTCTCCAGAATTTCACTTCGTGTCGTGAGTGTTTGTTTTGTTTGTGGTTGCCCGTGGATTGTATACGGAGACTGAGTAATGCCGTCGCCCGTAGGACGTGGATTAGTCCAAATCCGTATTTACTTAGATTTGGATTTGGTGTTTTTAGTTTAAGGGTGCATTAGCCTCGTTGAGGCTAAGATCAACTTAAACGTTCGTTAAGGATACGTTAGTCCTGTTTGAGACTAAGATCAACTTAACGTGATCGTTTAGATCCGACAAAAGAGCGTTTGGGCCCTATTGTTCCAGTTTGGGAGATTCATAGTCCAATTTGGGACTAAAGTCTGTTTGGAGGATACGTTAGCCATTTTTGAGGCTAAGATCGACTCAAACGTTTGTTAAGGATACGTTAGTCTAGTTTGAGACTAAGATCAACTTAACGGGACCGTTTAGGTCCGACAAAAGAGCATTTGGGCTCTATTGTGCCAGTTTAGGGACGTGGTGGTCCATATTCCAGTTTAGGGACGTGGTGGTCCGATATTAGTTTAGGGACGTTTTGGTCCGATATTAGTTTAGGGACGTTTCGGTCCGATATTAGTTTAAGGACGTTTCGGTCCACGAGTTTAAGGACCCCGCAGTCCATATTGATGTATGGTCGTTGGGACCCGTCACCTCTCTGACGTCGTTGAAGGATTACAACGATAGGTGTCAGAGGAGTTCGAAGATGTACCCTCGAACCGGATGTAAATTCATTTAGGGAGCAGCCGTGCTCAGTCAATTTAATTTGAGGACTTATGGCCATGACTGGGCTAAGTCCAGTTGAATGTTCAACATTTTTATTTGTCTTTGGCCAATTAGGCCTGAGTTAGGGCTTTGCCCCTTTTTAAATAATGCACTGCATTATTTTTGTTTTGTTTGGGCTCTGCCCTTTTATAAATGATGCAGAGCATCTATTTTGTTTGGGCTCTGCCCTTTTATAAATGATGCAGAGCATCTATTTTGTTTGGGCTCTGCCCCTTTTATTGCACTGCAATTTAATTAGGCCTACTAGGTCTTTTTGATTTGGGCCTGGCCCTTTAGGAAATGTATTGCATTTGTCAAGCGCTTTGCGCTAATCAGAGAGCACAACAGTGCAGATTTATAAGTGCAAAGCACTATTAATTTAAGAATCTTTTAGATTCAAGAACCAATGGTTCATAAAAGAAGTGCAAAGCACTATTTGATTTCTTGATCTAATTTAGATCAAAGAAAAACAAGTTTGTTTATTTCAAAAACCAAAGGTTCATAAAAGTGCAAAGCACTATCTTTTTTTTTTATTTCTGTTTTTCTTGTTTTAGAGAACCAGTGGTTCATAAGAAGTGCAAAGCACTATTAATTTAAGAACCTTTTAGGTTCAAGAACCGATGGTTCATAAAACAAGTGCAAGGCACTATTTGATTTATTTCTAAGAAAAAACAAGTTTTTCTTGTTTTTCTTATCTCGGAGAACCAAAGGTTCATAAAAGTGCAAAGCACTATTTTATTTTATTTTATTTTTATTAAAGATCATTGATCTTGTTTTTTAGATCTATGATCTGTTCATAAGAGAACTTTCTCTTTTTCTAAAGGTTTTTACCTTTTTTATTCTTGAGGAGTTTCTCAGAGTTCTCTCTCTCTCTCTTTTTTCTTTTAGAAAAATGTTCATGCCTTTTAATTGAGGTCTGGGGTCCTTTTTATAGTGCCCATAAATTAGTTAAATTTGTTAAAGAAATCTTTCTCTGAGTGATTTGGGGAATTTTCCCCACCGTTGGATCTTTGATCCAAGGGCTTCTGCTTTGCAGAAGAAAATCTTCTTGTTTTAACAAGAACAGAAAAGATTTCTTGAATCTTTTAATTCTATTTGGCGCAGTGCCCCAGCGCGTGACACGTGTCACGCTGTGCTGACACGTGTCGCGCATTTTTTTTTAGGTGCGCTGCGCAGCGCACAGTTGCGCTGCGCAGACACGTGTCGCACAGCGCGCAGTTGCGCTGCGCGACACATGTCGCGCAGCGCTTTTTTTTTTGAGTGTTCTGCGCAGCGCACAGTTGCGCTGCGCAGACACGTGTCGCGCAGCGCGCAGTTGCGCTGCGCGACAAGTGTCGCGCAGCGCGCAGGTGCGCGTACACGCTTTTTTTTTTTGAGGTTTGTTTTGATCGGAGAAAAACAGAAGTATTGCTTCCTTCTCCACCTTGGAATTTAAACAGAGCTTTGCTCTGATTGGTATAAACAGTGTATTTAGGTGTCATGTCATGTCAAGAGTGTACGGTACCATGTCATATCAAGTAGGAAATGCAAAAGTCATGTAAGGAAGCACAAGATGTCATGTGGGTGCTCATAATCAAACTAACATAAACAAGATTATAAATGAACAAGCATGAGTACTATCAGAACAATAAACTAGATCAGGTAAGATGATAAGCAAATAAGTACATATTACATGATATCGATGCACAGTTATCATTTTGTGTTTAAGGGATAGTTGCAACATCACTTAACTACAGTATAACAATATGGATGTTAGAATTAGGTTAAAATGTTCTAAAAATCTAAAGATGCGATGGACTATAAATCAGGTTATAAGTACGCGAACGGTCGTCCGACATGTATAAAGTTTAAAAGGGGTACTGTGGGCTATGCACATAATTGCTATAAGATTTAAATATGACCATGGGTACTATGTATAATAGAACTAAATGCAACCTGATATGTTCGAGTTATGAATCTAAAATGATATAACGGGACGTCGAATGTTAAGTGGAACTCATGGTATTAAATGTAAACTACAGGTTTGATGTGCACTCAAATGGGGATATAATAATTCAAATATCATATACATTAATTTAAATAGCATGTAGCAAGTTTCACTTGCCTCGGGAACGATGAATATGCGAACAGAACGATAACGGAGCACGATGCAACACAAGATCTCGACGTCGGATAAACGTCGCAAAACCACACGCGCGCACAGAACGAGTCCAGGAAGGGCAAAGCACGACCACGCTGGTTGGGGTGGTTTACTGGGTCGTCGGCAACGACACTGCGGGTGGTCGGAAAACGGAAACAAGAAGTAGAAAGAAAAAGAAGAAGAAAGGAAGAAAGGAATAAAGGAGAGATGATGGTTGCACTGGGTTGGTATGACTCGGGACAGGGATAGAAGAAGCGAGGGCGTGATGGAGTGGTGACGAGTCGCGGGTCACCGGCGATGGGATTTGCCAGCGATCACCGGAAAGGATTTAGAAAGAGAAAGTAAAGAGAGAAAAAGAAGAAGAAGAGGAAAAGGAGGGAGAAGGCTGTTCACCGGGGTTTGGTTGTGCACTGGATTTGGTATAACAGGGCAGAGGCAAAGCCGGCAAGACGGAGACAACGATGATGGTCTCCGGCGAGGGTTAATGGCGATCAATATGAGGTTCTTGGGTCGGTACAGATGTGGGTTCCCGGGGTTTATAGTTTGCAGCAAGGAGAGGAGATAGGAAGGGAAGAGGAGAATGAGGAGATGAAGGCGGTGACGAGGGTGGTCGGAGCTCCGGCGAGGTGTAGGTGATGGAGGTGATGGGTTCTGTGCAGGCTCGGGAGAGATGACAGCATCCACAAGGAGGTGATAGAGGAGAGGTTGAGGAGACAAAGATGAGGGAAGGCCGACGAGGGTGATCGGCGGCGAGGCGAGCTCCGGCGAGGAGGGCTGCAGAGACTCGAGTCGGGTCCAGGGGCGCCGACACTTCGAGGGGAGGAGAAAGGAGGAGAGAGGAGGGAGGTGAAGACAAGAAGATGGGGAGGCCGGCGGTGAGGAGACGGCGACGAGCGCGAGGCTGGGTGACATGGGTTAGGGTTAGGTTTCATGATGGAGGCGGAAGGAAAAAAAAGACGATGAAGGGAGAGGAGAGAGAGAGAGACGTGCGTAATTAATAGTGAAAGGATTTTAAAAATTTTAGAGGGGGAGATATACTCTGAGAGAGAAAGAGAGACAAAATCTTTTAAAATATAAAATATTTTTTTAGTGCTAGAGAGAGAGACGTTAGGATTGATAAGGTTTAATATATGTAAAAATATATATGGTTTGTTTTGACAATAATAGCATAAAATATTAGTCCGTTTTGAGATTTGGCAATATACAAACTTACTCCAAAACATGCCCGGGTCGGGTCCAAAAATTCAGATTTAAAATATGAAAAATATATGCGACATCCAAATTTCAAAATGAATGCTTAGTTAAAGAAAAAGTATACCCCCAAGAACGGATGCACGTACGTGCACGTAGCCATCCAAACACGTCCGTTTCACTAAACGGGACGAGAACACGATGCAAGGACGCTACCACAGGGTTAGGGGTATCATGCAGGCCATGAAATGCAATTTCAATTTATTTTACGTGATTTAAATTGTTATATGCAATAGATGCGACACAAGATAAAATACCAGTATAAACTAAATTATGAGATGCACTAGCCCAGGCAACCAGTCAAGGTAATCTATAAATAAGAGTCAAACAGGTTTAAGCAAGCGGGTCGGGTCGAATGCAATATAAAGTGTAAAATACCATTCACACCCAAGATACGCTAAATCAAGAAATATCACTAATAAAGAAATACGAGAACAGGAATTGGTATACATGAACTCGGGTGTTACAATAGTCCATGAGTTTAAGGACCCTACAGTCCGTGGAATGTCTGGTTGTCGGGACCCGAGACCTCTTTGAAGACTTTGAAGGATTACAACGACAAATATCAGAAGAGTGAAGAGATGTACCCTTGAACCAATATTGGTTGGTGGATCTGTAGTCCAATTTAGGACTAAGATAAAAGATTTATGAGCATATAGGCTTAATTAATTTGACGTAGGGTTCTATGAGCACTTTGGGCTCGGCCCATTCAGTTAAAATGCTGAGCATTGGTTCTGACAATTGTTTTTTGTCTTTTACTGAATGCTGAGCACTCATTATAACTCTGGGGCTTTATTTAAAGAACAGGTTATGTTTATTTAGCGCACACGTGAGAAGCACATGGCGCGCTTGGCGCTGTGCGCCAGACTATAAGCGCAGTGCGCTCCTGGTGAAGTAGCGCACACGTGAGGAGCACGTGGCGCGCTTTGCGTTGTGCGCCAGTCAATAAGCGCAGAGTGCTTCTTATAAGTAGCGCACACGTGAGGAGCACGTGGTGCGCTTGGCTGAGTGCCAGAATTGGAGCGTTGAAGGCTTCTGTGAAATAGCGCACGCGTGAGGAGCACGTGGCGCGCTTGGCGCCAGAATTGGAGCACTGAAGGCTTCTGTGAAATAGCGCACACGTAAGGAGCATGTGGCGCACTTGGCGCTGTGCACTAGAATTGGAGCGCTGAAGGCTTCTGTGAAATAGCGCACACGTGAGGAGCACGTGGCGCGCTTGGCGACAGAATTGGAGTGCTGAAAGCTTCTGTGAAATAGCGCACACGTGAGGAGCACGTAGCGCGCTTGGCGCTGTGCGCCAGAATTGGAGCGCTGAAGGCTTCTGTGAAATAGCGCACACGTGAGGAGCACGTGGCGCGCTTGGCGCTGAGCGCCAGAATTGGAGCGCTGAAGGCTTCTGTGAAATAGCGCACACGTGAGGTGCACGTGGCGCGCTTGGTGCCAGAATTGGAGCACTAAAGGCTTCTGTTAAGTTTCACACACGTGATGAGCACGTGGCGCGCTTGGCGCAGTGCGCCAGACAATTGAGCGCGGAGCGCTTCTTTTAAATTTGGAGCGCTAAGGCTCTGCAGGGCTGTGCGCTAGATTTGAAGCGCTGAGGCGCTTCTTTTAATTAGAGCGCTAAGATTCTTTTTAGGTAGATTTGCGCTCTGAGAATTATGTTCTCTCTTATAAGAGACTTTGTCTCATAGATCTAAGAACAGGGTTCTTATTTTATAGGAGATATTTCAATCTCTTATGTTTTTAATGAAAGGCTTTGCCTTTATGGATCTGTGATCATAAGAGAATTGAATTGTTATCCCCCTTTTTATAATGAGATGTTATGATCTCTTTTTGTGAAAGACGATTTGTCTTGAAGATCTATGATCTAACATAAGAACTAAGTTCTTTTTCTGATGAGATGTTTTGATCTTTCTGTTTTTACCTTGAAGAAAAGTTCTTCTTCTCAGAGCTTGCTCTTTTCTTTAAAATTTCTCAAAACTTATGGGGGGTTACTCTCTCTGAGACTTGAAGTCTTGGGGCCTTTATATAGGGCAAGCTGATTTGTTAAATCAGTTGAAGAGATCTTTTCTCTAATTGATTTGGGGATATTTCCCCCGTTGGATCTTTGATCCTAGGGCTTCTGTTTTACAGAAGGCAATCTTCTTGTTTTTAAAAAGATTGGAAAATCTTTCCATATAGAATTTATTCTGTATTTTGGTGATTTTTAATCACCATTGGATAATTGATCCAACGGTGCTCTGACTTTCAGAGCACAATCTTTCCTGTTTAGAAAGATTGTGAGGAATGTTTCCTTAACAGAATCTTACATTGGTTAATTGATGATTTTTAATCATGTTCGTTGGATATTTGATCCAACGGTTGAGAACATTTAGTTCCAGCGTTAGTGCTCTCGTGCTTTGCACGTGGTGCTCTGCTTAGAGTATAGCGCACTTAGCGCTAGCGCTTACGTGCTTTGCACATGGTGCGCTGCCTCAGAATCTTTGACTCTCAGCGCTGGCGCTGCTATGAAGCGCTGCTTCATTTCAAAATTTGAAATTTAAACAGAGCTTTGCTCTGATTGGGAGAAACAAAATGCCCCCTCCATTGCGCTCACATGGCACATACGTGAGTGTAGCGGTGGCAGCATCTCCGCCATTGGATCAACTTAGGAGTTGAAACGGCTCTCAGTACCTATAAATAGAGCCTCTGGCCCTTGAGATGATCTCTGTTCATCTTCTCTTTTGTTTTCTGAGAATTAATTCTCCTTTAGAGCATAACTCTCTTGTTTTAATAACTCTTAAGAGTCAAAACCCTGCCCAATTTTTTGGTAAGATCTGAACTTATTAATAGAGCTTTGCTCTTCTCAGATCATAGATCTAAAAATATTTTTAGGGTTTTACCCGTTAACAGAGCTATGCTCATCTTTAGATCATAGATCTTAAAATATTTTTAGGGTTTTACCCATTAATAGAGCCATGTTCATCTTTAGATCATAAATCTTAAAAGTATAATCTTTTTTAGGGTGATTTTAACCCATGAACTGGAATACTGTTCATCTTCCATGAAGAACTCTTAGAGTTTGTTCATAGATCTTGAAGATCTCAGAATTAAAAACTTTACTTTAAGTTTTCTGATGGATTATTCCATCATCTTTACAGAGCATGGCTCTTCAGAATTTTTCTTGAGGAATTTTATTCCTTTCATCATTAGAGTTGACAGATGTCACTCTGTTGTAGAGCGCTGCTCTCAATGAGAGATTTACTCCATGGCCCGAGGGGCCCTCATTAAATAAGAATCCTTTGAGGATTTCCTCATTTAATGACAGTCTCATCAAATGATGAGACTGTTTTATTAATGATGAGTTATCATCTAGATTGTGTGGGTCCTCTTTGGCCCCTTTTTACTACATTGTAGTGTGGTACGGATTTAAAGTACCAAGTACCGAACTTTACTTGTAGCATTGACGGCTAACTTTGTTCTCTTTCGAGCAGGTACCATGTCTTTCGATACTTCGTTTCCCTTTGTCCATTCAGAAAGCGGGTTCCCTGCAGCGCCAGTAGACCGAGAAGTTTTCGCACTGATCAAGGATCACGACCCAGAGCGGAAGAATCTCCATTTATGGGGAACATGTTACAACCAGATCATCATGGGTCGGCGCAGCTTCTCTTGCGCAACACCTTCAAAGCCCATTTCGGTGATTCATTATGCTGACGTACCCCCGGTGAACTATGCCGTGGAGGTGGTTAATTGGACTTCAGAGGGTTTCCTTCAGCCCTCTATGGCTGCAATACCTGTACAACCGCCGATGGCTTTGGACATTCTAGGGCGGCGTATATGCCAGGGCGAGTCGCGCCCTTAGGGACATCCATACAACATAGGCTTGACTCCTCGTCACTTAGCTGGATATCTGCAGTGGGCCCGATACATCTTATCGGCAAAGAAGTCAGAGCTGTTGAGGCTCGGGTTGTACCGCGCGATCTACGCTTCTCTGTTCCAGTATTCCACACCTCCAGCATGGTGGATCAAAGCCTTTTTGGAACAATGGAATGTTCCAACTCACACCTTTCTTATGCTAGATCGGGAAGTTTCCATCTCTTTAGAGGAGTTTGCGGATATCTCCGGCTTGCCTGTCAGAGGGGAGCATTATGTGGAAATCTTGCCCCCTGACGAGTATATTTTCGCTACCCGACTGGCGATGACGGGTCTAACCCCAGAGAATGCCATTCAGCACCGATTCCCCATCTTGATCAAGGTGCTAAACATTTACGAGGGCCTATTTCTTGAATCTGGAAGCCATGGGGTTAGCTTTGCGGACTTCATCGCCCGTTTTCTCCGCCCAGAAGCTTTATCGCAACAAGGTGAAAGGTTTTCCAAACTTGATGATCCTTTCGGTTTTGGCTTGGATAACCGGCCGATAGCGGAAGCCGATCAAAAGAGTTTCTTCCTTCCAAACGTCGCGGTCGTCCCCTTTTCAGAATTCGCCGCTCAGGACACCGATGAAGAAGCGTTCTTTCTAGGTTTCCTCAATTTGTGGTTAAGCTGGTTCGCGCTTCCCATGCACCCTCGCTACATAAGGCCGTCTGTCTTCTACCCAGCTCATCGGATTGTTGAAAGGAGACAGGTTGCTGTTAGGATTGCCGGTCTGGCTCATTTGTATCACGGACTTAGTTTGGCAGCCGACACTACTCAACCGGGGGTGCAGCCCGTGAACTTCCCGATGCATTATTTTACTTCATGGCTCGAGCTGCACGTGCTCGGTGCTTTTGGAATGCACAAGCGGCCCCATTTCTATGAAACTTGCAATTTTCCACGGATCATGCGGCTGGTCGATGCTTCCACTGTGGAGCCAAGTCAGGGAGATGCTCGGGGTGTGATTCTTTGCCCGCGTAAAGTCGGGGATGGCATGACCTTTGTTGATAAGGTCATGACCATCGGTAAGGAATCCGCTAAGACGGTGCAGCCGCTGCGGGACACCTTTAAGGACGGAGCTTCTACCTTGAAAGCTCGGGAGATTCTCCATTTGTACTCGATTGGGCCGGGCTACTTGGTGTTCAGGCAGAACGACTCGTCTTTGTTCATGAGATATAACCCCGCCATTTTGCCCAGCAATCAAGTTATAATCAGGGCGTCCCGCTCGAGGCATTCTTGGCAGAACCGGTTAATACTGAAGAGGGCATCCGGAGCGCTTTGCACGACTTCATGCGCCTAAACACAGGGTCCAATTTCTTCATCAGTGAGCCGAGTTGTGTTCCGAAAGCCCTGAACGTATATGTGGCGTGGTACCAACACGCGATAGGTGCTGTTATCAAGAAGGAGAAGCGACTGTTGCTTGATCGCAAGGGTACAACCCCGGCTGGTAATCCGACCGTTCCCTTAAAGCAGCGGATCATCGTTCATCCTCCTTTGAGAGAGGCAGCTGTGATTGTGGTCCCATGCGCCATATCTGAGCTTCCCCTTCCTTGTGCTCCCGTGAAAGCAGTGGCAGTGGCATCTCCCGAGTCTGGCGTGGGTTCGGAGATCGGGACTCGTCGTCCAAAGGTGCCCACCAAGCGTAAACTTGTGCTAGCGGCTACCGGCACTCGCTCGCAGAAGAGAAAGAAGTCAATACTCTCTGCAAACGTTGCATTCGGCCAGGAGCCTCATGCTCCTTACAGCGAGGGCATAAGTGAATACGGGACCAACGAAGGCTTATTCATGGCGCCGGATGATACTGATCTAGAGGCTGCTATTGCAGCTTCCGAGTGATCAGCTAGCCACAAAGCAGGATTGGTCACCCTTGCACAATCACCTAGACTTCAGTCATATCTTTCTGCTGTTACGTTTTTATTATCATGCTTTGATTGACTCTACTTCTTCAATAGGCATCTCCACTGAAGAAGCTCTTGTGGCTTCTCTCAAGACTTTTGAAGAGGAAGAAAGGCTTCGTGCTTCCTTGGGCATTGGTACATTTCGGTTCATTGTGCCTCCACTCCCATTTTTATGGGTAAACTAACTCTTCTTTTCCATCTTATTGTAGGGACTACCTTGACTCAGGTTATCCCAAGTGCAGTGCCGATCGCGAGTGGTGACACGGCGACGTTCCCAAGGCCGGCTGCCGAAGTCCTAGCTCCCCCAGTATCGCCGAAAGAAGCTTCGCTCAAACAGCCGATGAAAGACGCCGTAGAGGCTCCAGAGGCAGAACTTGGTTTAGATGATGACATCTCCTTGCCGGAGGCTTTAAGGAGGTCACTTCTCTCTGCCAAGGCCGACAAGAAACTTAGAAAGCGCGCAACTAAGGAACATGATGCCACTTTGGCTATAGGTGCAGGCTCAAGCGCTATTCCATCCGTCACTATTTCCTCCGAAGATGCTCCAGCCGCCTTGTCTACCATTCGTAGACAGGTTTTGCGCGCGGCTCGGGAGGAAATCGATAAGCCGCCTCAAGGTAATGTAACACTGGGTCCTTTTATTAGAGTTTGATCTTCAGATTCTCATATATCGTACCCTGCAGGGCTAAGTCTTAGCGATGAGGTAGCAGGTGAGATACCGGCAACCGCCGAGCCTGAAATGGCTACTCTTTCCCAGGAGTCCGGGAATGCTCCAATTGCCGCTCTTTCCCCTTGCGGTTCCCTGCCATCGCCCGGCATTACGAGTGTCACGACGGCTCTCGTAGAATCGGGAGATGAATCCACTGGTGCCGAAAACCTTCCAATGGAAGAGAGCGAAGGAGTCACTGCGCCTAATGATGCTCTTATCACAGTTTCGATTGGCGACTCATCAGGTAGATTTTGAGTCACCGTCTTCCTTTTTTATTCCGCAATCCCTTTCAATCCCTTCTGACGACATTTCTTTTATTTCTAATGCAGGTGTGGTGAGCATTAAAGTCATGCCACCCGAAGAAGCATCGCCGGTTATCGCTCTGGCGGTCGCCGACCCTTCGCCTTCTCTCGCGTCCTCTCAAATGCTGGAAGGTATGGGTTTGTGATTTAATTTAAATCGAGGATAGCGTCTTTCGTGTATTGACCATGTATCATCGCAACCTTGCAGGAGTTCTCTTTGATCATTTGTATCAAGTGCTAAACCCGCACTTCTCCTTCCAGTCGGAAATTAGTCTGACTGCTGGTGCCGATGACTATCTTTTCTAACCGACATCTTTTCTTTCCTTTAACGGATGACCATGCCGTTGCTAACTGTAAACTGATTACAACACTAAAAATTGAAGGAGGGGAAGAGAGAATTGTCGCGCCACCAGTACTCCCAGCTCTGCCATCTGTCATAGCCGATATAGTAGACTCTATTGTTCGTGTATTCTCTTTATATTTTTGAGCCGGCATCTGACTATGATTTGTTTTGCAGCGGTCGCACCGACTCCAGCTCCCTTCAAGTCTCGAATTCCAATGCCGGCAGGGCTCTTTGTTAAACACCCATCTTCCAGGGGTGCCGCGAACAGCCAGCGAATGTTAAGTGAGTTCGTCGAGGATCTTGATGCCGATGCTTTCGCATCTGCTGCGGATTTTGCTGCAAAGGTTAATCTCATGCTGGTGATGCTCGCGAACTTCCACAGCGAGGGTGTCGTCGAGTCTTGGTTTAATCATTGTAGGAAGATCGAGGCCTGTCTTTATAAGATTGAGCTCAGGCGTCCTGCTCCGGAAATGTTGGCTTTGAACTCCCAGCGGGCTGCATGGGTTGAGCAGAGCGTGCCCTTCCTCCGCCATTTTGAAAAAGAAGCGACCTTGAGGTGGAAGGAACGCGAGGAGGCTTCAGGTGAAACTGCTCGGCTACGCGCCCAAATTGAAGCGAATGCCGCGCAACTGAGAGCCGTCTTTGACAATTTGCAGCGATGTATTTCGGACGGGCTGGCATTGAGGCGGAAGCTCGACTTCATTGAGTGGGTTGCGCAAAGTCGCGAAAGCGGTCCAAAGGGAAATCGACGAGAAGGTTTCATCGTGTTTGTAGCAACGGGCTCGAGTCGAAGCGGAGCTGGCTGCAGCGGCTAACCATGAAATGGAGTTGAGAGGAGCGCGCGAGCAAGTTGCTGACTTATTGAAAACGCCTCCTTCTCAGTAGCTACCTTTGTATCAATTAACATTTGTAATATTTGAATAACATGTATCCATTTTTCATTCTTTTATATGATTCGTCTTTTATTCAATTGAATTCATGAATAAAAGATACACATTTTTTATATCTCCCGCAGTTGCTTTCTTCTCTTTGCTGTATTGTTGTCAGGTGATTTTAGCAAGTGTGGCCTGTAGATAGTATGTAGCTGTCCATCTTGGACTCTTTGCAGGGTGGTGATGGCTTAGGAAACAGGTTTAAGATCTGTCACCTAAGACTTTTCAACTTTATGAGCCGTGAGAGTCTCACAAAGACTTTTCTCCCTATGAGTCGAGACGATCTCATAGGTGTATTTTCTCCTTAAGAATCGTGAGGATTCCTAAGTGTGTTTTTCTCTTGAGAGTCGTAAGGATCTCACAAGGGAATTTTCTTCCTTACAAGTCAATAGGACTCGTAAGTGATTGATGAGTTGACCTACTCCCGAATCAAAGCATTGCTTTGACGGGGAGGTCGAGGGTTGACTTTGGCCATATGGGTCAGGATTGACTTTAGCCATACGGGATCAGGGTTTGACATTGGCCTTATGGGGTCAGGATTGACTTTAGCCATACGGGGTCAGGGTTGACTTTGGCCATATGGGGTCAGGATTGACTTTATCCATACGGGGTCAGGGGTTGAATTTGGCCATATGGGGTCAGGATTGACTTTAGCCCAACAGGGTCAGGGGTTGACTTTGGCCATATGGGGTCATGATTGACTTTAGCCCAACGGGGTCAGGGGTTGACTTTGGCCATATGGGGTCAGGATTGACTTTAGCCATACGGGGTCAGGGGTTGACTTTGGCCATATGGGGTCAGGATTGACTTTGGCCATACGAGGTCAGGATTGACTCTCGGTTGTCTGTGCACCGCCGAGTCCTGGAACTGGGAACTTTTTTGCGGCTTCGTTGGTGGTGTATGTCGCGTCCGTATCCTGCTGGAATGAGGAGGAACGCCATTGATGATCTCTAGGCTGTAGACGTCGCCGTTGAAATATAGAACTAGGGACTTTGCCATGGTTCCGCTTGGTGGATGTCGCGTCCGAATCCTGCTGAAATGAGGAGGAACGTTGTTGTGGGTCTCCAGGATGTAGATATGGCCGTCGAGACTTAGAACTAGGGACACTGCCATGGCTCCGAGATATTCTCTAGGCTGTCTGTAAACCTTCGAGATTTAGAACTAAGGGACGTTGCCATGGCTCCGTTTTTTGACGTCGTATCTGCTTCCGGTTGGAACGAGAAGGAACACCATTGTTGATCTCTAGGTTGTAGATGTTGCCATCGAGACTTGGCTCTCTTTCTATTGGAGCCTGGTGGGATGATATGGTTCCCTTTTTGTTTGTGCCCCTGGATTGTATACAGGGATCGATGTGATCTCGCCTGTAGGGCAAAAAGTTTCATTTCATTTTTTTTAATTTTTTTTACGCGATGCTCTATCATTTCAGCTTTTATATCGCGAAAATCGTGATTGTCCAATCATTTCGGCTATTTTTCGCAGTGCCCGATCATTTCGTCTATTTTTTTGTTTTTTAACTCGCTGCTTTTTATTGCGAGTTGCCCAATCATTTCGGATATTTTGTATGCATATATTTTTTTACTTGCTGATTTTGTTGCAAGTTGCCCCATCATTTCGGCTATTTTATATGCATTTTTGGCTCGCTGATTTTTTTATTGCAAGTGTGGAACTCGGAACCTGATTCCAATCTCAGCATCAGTATCGCTACGACTTGAATATTGCCAGGAGAGAATCATCATTTGCCGTGAAAGGACTTGGGATTTGATACCGATTTAGGCATCAGGATCGCTACAACTGGGATATTTCCAGGAGCGAATCATCATTTTCCTTTGTCGGTTCGAACAAAAGTGGCTTAGCAAACAGGGTTAAGATCCTGCCGACTAAGGCTTTTGACTTCATGAGCCGTAAGGGTCTCATTGATTATTGTCAAAAACTGTAATTACCGCAATCAGAACGGCGTCGCTTCGCAGCTAGCCGGTGAGTACGGGTCGATCCACAGAGACGGGTAAATTTCTTTAATGTGTTTTAACGAGTTGATTCTATTTGTCGTTTTGGTTTTATAAAAATCTAAATTATCCTAGGGCAATTAATTAAAAGTTATAACTAGGGCAGGGAAAATAAATCTACCTAGGGCAAGAATTGAAATTAACTAGGGCAAGAAAATAAATAAATCTACTTACTTTACAGATGCATTTCTCCAATCATCCATGCAGGGTTGTCAGATCTGAATTTCAGAATTGAAGAGAGGCACCGATGCTCTCCATAAAGAGTTTTGGAATTTTTATTAAAAGGAGGCATAGGGTTTACAATGAATTAGAGTCCCTATTTATAGAAGATAGGAAACCCTAGGGTTACAATGACTTGCATGTTTACAATTACAAAAATAGCCCTAGGTCAACTAGTCAAAGCCACAAATGAATTTTGATAAAATAAAATCTTCCTTTTGTCTTCTTAAAAAGGAAGTATTGGGCCTTTCCTTTATGGGCTCTTCTGTCTTTGGGCTTCCTGGGCTACTTAATTCTTTAATTCTTTCTTTAAAATAGCTTCTGTTCTCTTTCAGATTTTCCAGTGAATAATTGTGGTGGACAAGTTAACCGTGGCTTCGAAATCTTAGACCTTGCATTGCCTTGTACTTTGTGAATTTAATCTTTGATATCGGCTTGATCAAGAGTCTTCTGTTTGTTGGTCAAAGTCCACTTTTGCATCGTCTTTTCATCGTTTTCACTGTTTTCGCTTCAAGAACCTGTAACCTGTAATATGTAGCAGACATGCGTCAAAAGCACCCGTTTATTTGTAAAATATATAAGAATGGGGAATATAATAATGCAATATTATGGTATGAACACTCATAAAGCTGTTTCTCCCTACGAGTCATGAGGATCTCATAAGTGCATTTTCTCCTTAAAAATCGTGAGGATTCTTAAGCGTATGTTCTCTTATTAGTCGTAAGGATCTTACAAGGGTGTTTTCTCCTTATAAGTCGAGAGGAATTACACGGGTTTGTTCACCGTGCGAGCATATCCCTAGTCGCTGATGGGACTCTGTTAGGGAAATGTTTATTCGTGCCCGTGGATTGTATACAAGGGTCAATATTGAAATGCTTGTAGGGCAGTCTGTGGGTTGTGATGGCTTAAGAACAGGTTCAGATCCCTGTAACTTAAGACTTTTGAATCCTATGAGCCATGAGGGTCTCAAAGGGGAATTCTCCTTACGAGTCGTGAGGATCTCGTAAGTGTAACTTCTCCTTAGGAATCGTGGGGATTCCTAAGTGTGTTTCTCCCTTGTGATTCGTAAGGATCTCACGCAGGTATTTTCTCCTCACAAGGTCGAGAGGACCTTGCAAGTGTCTTTTAACGAGATTGCGCCCTTTCAGGTTTTCACAAACTCGCCGGTAGCCCTGCTGTTTTTACTCACGGAGCCCTTTCGGGTTTTCATCCGTGCCCATCTCGCTTATGGACGTACCATTTTTCTTCTTCTTTTTTTTCTCTTATTTTTTTTGCGTCAGCTTTGGGATGCTGCGGTCCGTAGTAGTTTATAGGCGTCTCGGTCAATTGCAAATTTTAGGACATTGTGGTCCATCGTTAGTTTAGGGACGTTTCGGTCTGGCGCACGTTTTCGAGGCGAGGTTTCGTCGGATACTACTTATAGAGTTCAGGCTTGGGAAGATAGCGAGCGGACATAGGCGTCGTCATCCATCGTTGACCTAGGCCGTGACTCGTCAGGCGTAGTATTTTTTTAAGAACCGGCCGTTTATTGGCCTGAAGGGTCTTTCTCCATGCATATCCATGAGCAAATAAGCCCCACTCTGGTAGACTTTGTCTACGATATACGGGCCTTCATAGTTTGGCTCGAATTTCCCCCGTTTGGCACGATTGGGGATCATGGGTCTTTTGACCACTAGCACGAGTTCGCCTTGGAAGAATGTTCTCGGTCTAGTCAATCTTTCGTATGAGCGTGTCATTTTTGCTTTGTAAGCTTCCAAGTTTTGCTGCACCATGAGCCGGGTTTCGTCGAGGGCATCGAGCTCCTCAAGCTGAAGATGAGCATTCTCTTCGCATATTAGCTCGTAATGAACTGCCACTCGTAAGAAGGGTAGCTCTATCTCCAAAGGGAGTACTGCTTTAGTGCCGAATACCAATGTATACGGTGTTGTGTTTGTGGCCGTTTTGAACGTAGTTCGATATGCCCAGAGAGCTTCATGCAGTCTCTCGTGCTAGTCCTTTTTATTTTTGGACACCGTCTTTTTCACGATCTTCGTCAAGGTATTGTTAAAAGCCTCAGCCAGACCATTAGCTCGGGGATTATAGACTGAAGAGTATCTCCAGTCTATATTATGTTGTTGTGCGAAGCGGCTGATTTTGTGGCTTCTGTAGGCCGGCCAGTTATCGAAGATAATCCGTCGCGGAGTGCCGAACCGATAGATGACATGTGTCTTGATGAAATGGAGGATATTCTCCGTCTTCACTTCTCTTAACGGCACTGCTTCTGCCCACTTAGAGAAGTAATCGGTTGCTGCCAATATGAACCGATGTCCCCTGGAAGATGCTGGCTCGATGGGCCCGATTATGTCAGTTCCCCACATTTCGAACGGCCAGCTAGCCACCGTCGGGTGTAGCGGATTTGGATGCTGATGGATGAAGTCCCTATGAATTTGGCACGAGTGGCACCGATCCGTGTATTCGAGGCAGTCTTGGATCATTGTGGGCCAATAGTAGCCCATCCTTTTGATCTTCAGCTTCATCTTTGGCCCGGATTGATGAGATCCACAGAGTCTGTCGTGAGTTTCTTGGACACTCTCATTGCCTCTTCAGGTCCAAGGCATCTTAGCCACAGAGAATCGAACGATCTCTTATACAGAGTATCATTGACAAAGGCAAAATAAAGAGATCTTTTCATAAGCTGGTGTCTTGAGGACGCATCTTCAGGTGTTCGTTGGGATTTGAAGTAGTCTATAAAGACTTCTCTCCAATCCTTAGCCTTTTCCTGGTCTTTTATTTGTAAGGCTGTTTACTTGGTCGCTTTATTTTCTTCAGACGACTATGGGGATATTTCTATTGGTGCAAGAACCCGACGGCTTTGCACAACGATCCTCACGTCATTGAGGTTTTCGTCAGCCAGTTCTGTAGCAAGTTTGGCTAACGCATCTCGTTTGCTATTTTCCATGCGCGGTATGCTTTCCAGAATGTAGGAAGGGATTTGAGTCAGCAATTGTTGCACTCTCTCTCCGTACTTCACCAACTCTGGTTTGCACGTTTGATAATCGTCGTTTACTTGGCTAACGACTAGCTGAGAGTCTCCGTATATAAGGAGGTTTTCGATCCCCATGTCGACAGCGATCTCAAGTCCTGCGATCAAAGCTTCATATTCGGCTTCATTGTTTGTCCTCGGCTCTGTCAGGGAAAAGGCAAAGCGCATTATCCTTCCTTGTGGAGTCACGAAGATGAGGCCTACCCCAGACTTGATTATTGGGGAGCTGTGCTTTCGCTTCTTCATAGAAGATGCCCCGTCGAAGTAGAGTTCCCACTGGGTGTTACTCTCTTCTTTCTCCCCGTCAATTGTGTCAAACGCATGCTCGTCTGGCAATTCGCAATTTAGGGGTGAATCGGCAAGTATAGGATGCTCGGCGAGGAAGTCGGCGATGGCCTGGCCTTTCACTGCCTTGAGCGGTCAATATGTTATCGAGAACTCCATCAAGAGTAGGGCCCATTTAGAGAGTCGTCCTGTTAATATGTCTCTTGACATCAAATATTTGAGAGGATCCACCTTTGATATGAGATGGACCTCATGTGCCAAAGCATAATGTCTGAGTTTCGTTATCGCAAAGATTAACGCCAGGCCGTGTTTTTCAATGGGAGAGTAATTATTTTCTGCAACCAGAAGAACTCGACTCAAATAGTAGAGGGTTCTCTCCTTCCCTTGGTCGTTTTCTTGTTCCTATAATGCGCCTAGAGAACCCTCAAGGGCGGTTGTATACAGAATGAGAGGCTTTCCCTTGACCGGAGCGGTTAGCACCGGAGGATTCTGTAGGTATTGCTTGATTTCGTCCAGTGCGCTTTGGCATTTGCGATCCCAAATGAACGGGGCTCCCTTCTTCATCAAGTGACTGTAGGGACGACATTTGCCGGAATGATTGGCTATGCACCGCCGAATATACGCGAGCTTCCCTTGAAGAGACCAGACTTGCTTGAGAGTTCTTGGCGGGGGCATTTCCATGATCACCTTGATCTTCGACGGGTCTATTTTGATGCCTCGATGTCGTACGATGAATCCTAGGAATTTGCCTGAGGAAAATCCGAACGCGCATTTCAAAGGGTTCATCTTCAGGTTGTATTTCCGAAGAAGTTGGAACACTATCTTCAAATGTTCCCAATGTTCCTCGTGCGATTTTCTTTTCACCACAAGGTCGTCGATATAGCATTCGACAATTTCATGTATGAGGTCGTCGAAAATCTTTATCATTGCCCTCTGATAGGTGGCTCCTGCGTTCTTCAGACCGAAAGGCATCACTTTGTAACAGAATATGCCCAGAGGAGTCCGGAAAGCGGTATGCTTCTGGTCTTCTGGATGCATTTTTATTTGATTATATCCTGATGAGACATCCATGAAGGAGAAGACTTCATGAGTGGACGTGTTTTCTATCATCAGCTCGATGACCGGTACGGGAAATTCATCCTTCGGACATGCTTTGTTAAGGTCCCGAAAGTCTACGCAGATGCGTACTGTCCTATTTTTCTTCATCACTGGGACGATATTGGCGATCCAGTCAGGATACTGAACCTCTTGGATGAAGCCGGAGTCGATTAGCTTCTTGACCTCAGCATTGATGCCCATCTCAAGTTCGAGCCGCATTCTTCTTGGCGCTTGTTTGACTGGCTTGACGTCCGGAGATATCGTCAATTTATGCACCGCTATTTTCGGATCTATCCCCGGCATCTCGGAGTAGTTCCATACGAAGCAGTCTTTATGTTGCATGAGCACATCTTTGAGCGTAGCCACCTTTTCTTCAGACAACAGCTCACTGACGAACGTCGGCCGTGGGTCGTTTGCCGTCCCCAAATCAATTTTTCTGAGTTTATCTGCAGTAGTATGTATCCTATCTTCCGGCTCTTTTGGCGCCGGTGGAAACTCTAAGATCACCTCGTCATCATCGTTTTCGAAGCACCAGGGAAGATCAGCCACATCCTCGTGTACTCATTCTCTTGACAGCATTATCGCGTGACAGGTACGAGATCGCTTCCAAGACCGATGTTGATCCGGCTCTACTCTCACTGCATATGTGGCTTTCGGTTCATGCGTCTGTGGCAGGGTTACCCTCCAACTGATGGATAAAGCGAACCTTCCTTGCTGATACTGGTCCTCTACCCAGTCTTTGAACGTGAAACAGTCTTCGAGAGAATGTCCTATCGCTCAGTGATAGGAGAAATAATCCGGGTGAGAGACATCGCCTGCTTGTTCGGGGTGTTAGGACTCCGGGAGCGAATTTATTTGGTGTTTCATGAAAAGATCGAATATCTTCCCTGTCTTGTCTTGGGGAAAAGAGTATGCTCGACTCATCTTCTTTATAAGAGACAGATCCCGGCTGCTTAATTCTCGATCGCGTGGCTTCTTGGACCCGCTTTACCATCGTCGAATGTTTTTTCCATTCTTTAGTTTGTTTTTGCCTCTGCGTCGGTTCTTCTGTATACGACGGGCTAGCGACGAAGGGCATCGTCATTCTCCGTAGCCTGCTGAAGGAGGCGATGCATCCTGGCTTTCTCGTAAATGGCCATTTCAAGGTTGTGTTCATCTCGGGCCTTTTGACCCGCTTCCCTTATTAGCTTGTCCATCTGTTCTTCAAACGACGGACTTGGTATTTTTACAGCGGGATCTCGTTTCGATTCAATTGCAGTGTCTTCTAACAGAGCATCTCCTTTTTCATCGAAATCATGTATAACGTAGCAGCCATTGAATCGCTCCCGCTTCTTGGATTGAACATATCCAAGACCGATCGTTTCCATTCTCCCGTTGAACAATTTTCGTTGAGTTCCAGGGACGACCCAGATCATGTTGTAGAACTGAGCTTGTCGAGCAGTCTGCTTCAAGGGTATGCCTTGGCGCCTCAATAATCTTTTTAATCCTTCTGTGTAGTATCTGGGCAGACGAATGGGTTGGAACCTGTCAAGCGTAGAATCGGCACCATGCCAGATCTCTTTCTCCACCTTGGTTTCCGTGGATCGATAAAAGAGGATCGCCTTTTCATCTTTTCGCCTGGGAGAGACATTGAACGTGTGCAGTTCTTGCACACTGTAAGTATTAAGTGCGTCGAGCTATTTGTAGTGCTGCCGCGGAACCATGGCGATTTGAAAACTCCGTTCATTGCCAGTGACGGCTTGTATTGATGGCCGGACAGAAAATACTGCATTGGCCTCATCTTCAGAGTCGCTGTCAAAGACTAGAATAGGGGTGGATGGTCCCGGCTTGTTGCATTGGGGTTGTCCTGAATAAACTACCTCTTCCTCCTCCTCGGTATCGCTCCCGAAGACCGGAATGGTGGTGATAGCTTTTTGCTTATTCTCCGGCTTATGGCACCTTTCCGTGTCTTCAAAGTCTGGCAGAAAGTAATTTGTGTCCTCGTATTTGCGGACTTCATTCACGGAGAATGGGTTCAACTCCCCTGTCACGGTGTACTCGAGACCATACTTGAAATACTTCATACACTGATGTTGTATAGAAGGGATAATGTTGTACTCGTGTAACCAAGGACTGCCGAACAAAGCGTTGTAGCAAGTCTTGGCGTCAATGACGTGAAACTTGATATCAGTGATGAGCAGCCCAAAGCGTAACGTCAGTATCACAGACCCGGGCGTCCGTGATGACTGAGAGTCGAACCCGGAGATAGTGATTTTATCCCGAGCGAGGTGTTGAACGCTCATGCAAATCTCCTTTAACACCCTTACATTGAAAAGGTTGACGGAGGATCCATTGTCGACCAGGATTTTGCCTATCTTGATGTCATGACAGTATCAAGGGACGGTTGTGCTGGCATGTTTCGAGGAGGAGATCTTCATCGCCGAAAGTGACGTCAGCTGTGTGAATTTCTTCTAGCTCGTCTTTCATCTTTTCTTCGGCGAGAAAATCTTGAAACTTCTCGGGTTCTTGTAGTGCCTTGAACAACGAATCTCTCGCTTCTGTAGATAACAGAAGGGCGTCGAGAATGCTTAGCTGCGAGGGTATCTTCCTCAGTTGTTCCAGAACGTTATAATCCGCCTTGGTTTTCTTCGGCGGGTCCTTGGCTGCCAGCTCTTCAATGGCTCGGTCATCGAGGGCGATGTCCTCAGAGACTTTTTCTTTTCCCTTTTCCTTTTTGTTCGATCCCTTGTTTGCAGGTCCAAGATTCTTTTCAGGTAACGTACGATTGCGCAGCTGAATGTTCTTGCAGGTCTTCATATCTTCTGTTTCAGAGATGGATTCCTTGAAGAGAGGGCCGAGGGCTATTTCTTCATAAGAATCACTCCCGAAGGTAAGAACTTGCGATCCTTTGCTATCAACCATGTGACAATTGCCGGCAGTTCTTTCGCGCTCATCTATCGCGCTCTTCTGCTCTCGACGTGTCTTGCGCTTCATCCGCTTGAAATGATGCCGGTGAGCAACGTATCCTTGCCACCAATTTTTAAAGGCGTTGCATTCTTCAATAGGGTGTGTGGTCCTCCGATGGTACAAGCAGTAATTTGGATGTGCATCCTCTTCGTTAAGGTGTATCCTATCATGAGTGTTTCCTTCGGAGGGTGGCAGCTTCATTCCCATCGATATGGTTTTGGAGAACCTTTTCCTCTTCTTGAACCAGCTTCCATTTGCGACGGATGTGCTTTGATCTGGTGGGAGTGTTTTAACCCTTTCGTCCAGTCGTCAGCGTTTGGGTTTTTCAAATATGGCCATTTCGCGTTCTCGATCAGCTTTGCTTTTCAGAAGAGCTTCGTTCAGGAATGCGTCAATCATCTCGTCTGACGGTCCTAGGAGTTCCGGTTCGGGATCTGCCCCCAGTTTCTCTGTATCAGGAGCTTCTTCACCATTTATTGAGTGGGAGATCATGTGGCATCTCGCCACATAGTCTTCAGGTTCATCTGACGAGTCTTCTCCCTCATCTTTGTCGCTATCTCCGTCTTCAAGGATGTGGTTGAGAAACTCTTGGAGTGTGGCCGGAGTTCGCGCCATTTGGTTATATCCTTCCAACGAGTCAATATGTTTTTACAGGTCCGTGCGCTTGTTACCATGTTTCACGGGCTTTTTGGTCTTCTTCTTCTTCGAAGACTTTGACGGCTGGGCATGGGTGTTTTAGTTATCGCTACCAATCTTTGGCGTCGGGCGTGACTTCAGCATTCCCTCGATGACCTTGGGTTCCAGCTGATTTTTCCACCTAATCGCCGTGCATGTTTGGAGATCCTTCAGCATTCTTTTTGTCTTGGCTGAAAGAGCGACCTCCCATGGAGCTTCATCTATAAAAGAGCAAGATTCCCCCGGCGTGTCCCCCCTTTTAAGAGCGTGCGGCTGTGGCGGGCTTACTTTCCAATTCTCGGACAGTGCGAATTTGCCCTGTTGGTATTGGTCCTCAATCCAGCCTTTGAAGACGAAGCAATCTTCGATTGGATGGCCTACCACTTGGCGATAGGGGCAATAATTGGGATTATTGGCCTCACCGGTTTGCAATGGGCATTTTGGATCCAGCAAGGTGATGAGCCTATTGCGCACCGCCAGCTCAAACAGTCTCCTCGTTTTATCCCAGGGAAACGAATAAAGGCGCTTTAGTTTCTCATTAAAGAATCGCCGTCTTTCATCTTGGTAATCAGTTGGCTTTGGACCACTGGGCTGCTGCTGAGTATTGGCGACGAAAGTCGCTTTCCCTTTCCCTTTCTCGTTTCGAGATTCCAACTTCGAAGAAGAGGGTCTATGACCGATCTAATCCATTTGGGTCAGTTTGTCAATCAAGGCCTGGAAAGTAGTTGGCTTGAAGAACATCATGAATTGTGAAATGGTTCCTGAGGGTCGAGGGTCCCTATGAACATGCCTACCGCGGGCGCTTCTTCGATGTGATGCTCGCACTTCGACCATAGATTCCTCCACTGTATCGCATACTGCACCCATGTTTCGCCTGGCTTCACTCTGGCGTTAATTAACGCAGTGATCGGGGTGCGCTCGCTAGCGCTGGCGAAACGTTGGGTGAAGAGCAATTCCATTTTCGTAAAAGTTTTGAGCGAATCGTTGGGAATCTCTGAGTACCATTCGATTGCTATCTCCGCTAAGCTGCCGACGAATTGGCGAAGCAGTAGCTTATCATCCCCTCCAGTGTTGCCACAGAGAGCTCTGAACTGAGCGACATATTGATGGGGATTGCATGTCCCCTTCTACACATGAAATTTAGGAATTGTGTATCCTGGTGGGTACTTTATTTGATCGTACCATCCTGGATATAGTCGCCCAGTTCTGACGACTTGGCCTGTTGCTTCATTCGCTTGATGAGCTCGTATTTGCTGAGCTATATAATCATCGAGCATGGCTATAGAGATTGTCTCTTCCTTGGCTGCTGACAGAGCCGGCAGAGGATTTGATATCTCTCCTCTATCATCTTCAATTATTACTGGAGGATCTTCGGCTGGAGGGTCTGGCTGGATCATTAGGCCCACCATATCTTTGAATAAAAGGGCCATTTGTTTTATATTGGCCACTTGTTCCGCAGCCTCTTTATCCTTCTTCTCAAGCATTCTCCGAATGAATTCAGCATCCATTTCCTGCTCATGACACTGCTCCGAAGATGTCTCCGGGCCTGCTTTTGGTCCAGTGAGTGCAGCCATGGCTGTCAGCATTTCTTGGAGCTTTTGTTGTTGTTGCTCCTGAGCCATAGTCACAGACCGTGTAAGTGGTCGGTGACCCGTAGAGATACGGCTATCCTCTTTTCCGGAAGCCATATAAACAGTATGCACCACCATGCCCCCAGACTTGGGACGTTTAGATTCAGTGTCCTTGCGATTTGACAAAGATGCAGGGTTCTTCTCCGGCCTCCTTCTTTTGTGGGCGGTCGAAGTTGAGGGAGCCGTTGCAGCGGGCACCCAAACAGATGACACCTTCTGTAGCTTAACAGGATGATCCCCTTCTCGCCGAACTTTCATCTTTTTGTGTCGGCAGGGATAGTCTTGATCAATCACGGAGTCGTGGGATTGTCGCCAGACCTTGTGAATTTTGGAGGACAGCCGCTGAGGGGGCTGTTCCAGCTTCGTCTTTGTAACGCTCTCCACAGATGGAGGAGATCTCTTCAGTACGGCCGTCGGAGAGTTCTTGCGCACCTTCCTGAGTGGTTCAAAGCTATTCCCAGTTAGAACAGCAGCATAAATTGCCACCATCGGAGCTAGTGGAGTCAGTCCGGAAGGAGAGCTGCCCCCAGCCTTCCTTACTTGGCGCCAGTGGAGACGTCGAGCATGTCGTGCGGCCAGGATCACCTCCGCTGTTGGATGAGCTTCCTCATGCCCCCTGCTTTGAGGAGAGGCTATTTTTGGCGCTAGCCTACCAAAGATTGACGTCCGTTGATAGGGGATAGTCAGTCTTGCGAAGCCGACTTTCGACCAGGGGAAGCGGTCTTAGCGATTTCGTTTGGAGCGGGAATCGGAACGTCCAGTCTTGTGAAGACCGACCCCTTAACAGGAGAAGCCGCTTTGTGGACTTCAGGAGCAGGAATGGCTATCCGCTTTAGGATAACACCTTCTGGTATTGCAAACTTTTTCACGGGCCCACCTGAGCTTTGGCCTAGTCTGTCAAAGACTGAGGCGCTTGATTTGGGCGACCCGTTGAGAAGGGCCGCGGCAGTTGTAGGCCGATCAAAGACCGACTTCTTTGGAGCTTCTTGCAACGACATTGGGGCATTGAAGCTCATGGGTGGTAGCATGGTCCCAAAGAACAGCCCAGTGGTGGCTTGCGTCACCTGGTCCACTGGCATCGTGAAAAGGGAGGCCGCTTGGGGCCCGTAGGTTACTCTTCCGGCCGGGACGGAGTGAGAGTTGTTGCAGTTGTTGCAATTTGTGCAGTTGAAAGCCATTGATCTTCTGTTTTCTGCACGGAGAAAGACACCAAATCTTAGTACCTCGAATCCAGGGGCAACCATATCAAACCATGACTTGTTCGCGAAACACGACACACGAAGTGTGGAGTGGAAACAGAAAAAGGCCCCACCGGGCGTGCCAGAATATGTTCTCCGCCGAAAGACGTGACCAGGACATTGGGATGTCTGGCCTGAATTTTAGGGGCATATACTATTTGGTTTTATCCGTCCACCTCTCCGAAGATGCCAAGTTGATTTATTTCACCGTGTATCAGAGGTTTGGACAGATGCGGCCGTTGTAGCAGACTTCGTCAGATTCCCCCTTGTTTGAGGGGTTTTTGATTGTAGGGACGCTTTTCTCTGCAGACGTAAGCCCCTGCAGTTAATTACGCTACCACATCACGGTAACAATTTTCTCCTTCTCCATATGGTCACTTTGTGTCGTGTAAGTTTGTTTTGTTTTTGGTTGCTCGTGGATTGTATACGGAGACTAATTTATGTTGTCGCCCATAGGGCGTGGATTAGTCCAAATCCGTATTTTCTTAGATTTGGGTTTTTGTTTGGGTTTAAGGATACGTTAATCTCATTTGAGACTAAGATCAACTTAAACGTTTGTTAAGGATACGTTACTCTAATTTTAGACTAAGATCAACTTAACAATTTGATAAGGATACGTTAGTCTAATTTTAGACTAAGATCTACTTAACAGGACCATTTAGATTCAACAAAAGAGCATTTGGGCTCTATTGTTTTAGTTTAGGGACTTTGCGGTCCAGTTTAATGACGTCATAGTCTGTAAAGTTTAAGGACATCATAGTCCATGAGTTTAAGGACCCCACAGTCCGTAAAGTTTAAGGACATCATAGTCCATGAGTGTAAGGACCCCACAGTCCGTAAAGTTTAAGAACATCATAGTCCATGGTAGCTTAGAGACATCGTATTCTGTAAAGTTTAAGGACATCATAGTCCATGAGTTTAAGGACCCCACAGTCCGTGATAGTTTAGAGACATCATAGTCTGTAATGTTTAAGGACATCATAGTCCATGAGTTTAAGGACCCCACAGTCCATGGTAGTTTAGAGACATCATAGTCTGTAAAGTTTAAGGACATCATAGTCCATGAGTTTAAGGACCCCACAGTCCAGGGAATGTATGGTTGCCGGGACCCGTCACCTATCTGAAGACGTTGAAGGATTACAACGACAAATATCAGAGGAGTGAAGAGATGTAACCTTGAACCAATATTGGTTGAGGGATCTATAGTCCAATTTAGGACTAAGATCAAGATTTATGAGCATATGGGCTCAATTAATCTGAGGTAGGGTTCTATGACCACTTTGGGCTCGACCCATTCAGTTAAAATGCTGAGCATTGGTTCTGACAATTGTTTTTTGTCTTTTACTGAATGCTGAGCACACATTATAGCTCTGGGGCTTTATTTAAAGAACAAGTTATGTTTATTTAGCGCACACGTGGCGCGCTTGGCGCTGTGCGCCAGACAATGAGCGCAGTGCACTCCTGGTGAAGTAGCGCACACGTGAGGAGCACGTGGCGCGCTTGACGTTGTGCACCAGTCAAAGAGTACAGAGCGCTTCTTGTAAATAGCGCACACATGAGGAGCATGTGGTGCGCTTGGCGCTAAGCGCCAGAATTGGAGCGCCGAATGCTTCTGTGAAATAACGCACACGTGAGGAGCACGTGGCGCGCTTGGCGCTGAGCGCCAGAATTGGAGCGCTGAAGGCTTCTGTGAAATAGCGCACACGTGAGGAGCACGTGGCGCGCTTGGCGCTGTGCGCCAGGATTGGAGCGCTGAAGGCTTCTGTGAAATAGCGCACACGTGAGGAGCACATGGCGCGCTTGGCGCTGAGCGCCAAAATTGGAGCGCTGAAAGCTTCTGTGAAATAGCGCACACGTGAGGAGCACGTGATGCGCTTGGCGCTATGCGCCGGAATTGGAGCACTGAAGGCTTCTGTGAAATAGCGCACATGTGAGGAGTACGTGGCGCGCTTGGCGTTGAACGCCAGAATTGGAGCGCTGAAGGCTTCTGTGAAATAGCGCACACGTGAGGAGCACGTGGAGCCCTTGGCGTTGTGCGCCAGAATTGGAGAGCTGAAGGCATCTATTAAGTAGCGCACATGTGAGGAGCACATGGCGCACTTGGCGCTGTGCGCCAGACAAATGAGCGCGGAGCGCTTCTTTTAAATTTGGATCTCTAAGACTCTGTAGCGCGGAGCGCTTCTTTTAAATTTGGAGCGCTAAGGCTCTGCAGCGCTGTGCGCTAAGATTTGAAGCGCTGAGGCGCTTCTTTTAATTAGAGCACTAAGGTTATTTTTAGGTAGATTTGCGCTCTGAGAATTAAGTTCTCTGTTATAAGAGACTTTGTCTCATAGATCTAAGAACAGAGTTCTTATTTTATAGGAGATATTTCAATCTCTTATGATTTTAATGAAAGGCTTTGCCTTTATGGATCTGTGATCCTAAGAGAATTGAATTGTTCTCCCCCCATTTTTATAATGAGATGTTATGATATCTTTTTGTGAAAGATGATTTGTCTTGAAGATCTATGATCTAACATAAGAACTAAGTTCTTTTTCTGATGAGATGTTTTGATCTCTCTGTTTTTATCTTGAAGAAAAGTTCTTCTTCTCAGAGCTTGCTCTTTTCTTTAAAATTTCTCAAAACTTATAGGGGGTTACTCTCTCTGAGACTTGAAGTCTTGGGGCCTTTATATAGGGCAAGCTGATTTGTTAAATCAGTTGAAGAGATCATTTCTCTAATTGATTTGGAGATATTTCCCCCGTTGGATCTTTGATCCTAGGGCTTCTGTTTTACAGAAGGCAATCTTCTTGTTTTTAAAAAGATTGAAAAATCTTTCCATATAGAATTTATTCTGTATTTTGGTGATTTTTAATCCTCATTGGATCATTGATCCAATGGTGCTCTGATTTTCAGAGCACAATCTTTCCTGTTTGGAAAGATTGTGAGGAATGTTTCCTTAACAGAATCTTACTCTGGTTAATTGATGATTTTCAATTATGTTCGTTGGATCTTTGATCCAACGGTTGAGAACATTTAGTTGCAGCGCCAGCGCTCTCTTGCTTTGCACGTGGTGTGCTGCTTAGAGTGCAGCGCACTTAGCGCTAGTGCTTACGTGCTTTGCACGTGGTGCGCTGCTTAGAGTGCAGCGCTCTTAGCGCTAGCGCTCATGTGCTTTGCACATGAGCGCTGCCTCAGAGTCTTTGACTCTCAGCGCTGGCGCTGCTATGAAGCGCTGTTTCATTTCAAAATTTGAAATTTAAATAGATCTTTGCTCTGATTGGGGGAAACAATGGTTATCAAGGAAGTCGAAAGTGAAGTTCAAGATGGATTCAAGGATTAAGATGAGATTCGAAGGAAAGAGAAAATGTAATAGATCGATTTCATAATTCATGTATTACAATACTTACGATATTCATACAGAACTGACTTGCATGGGCCACCAATAAAACCTGTCATGCCCCGTTTCACAAAAGAGCGGGAGTAGGCACGTGATGAGGCCCGCGATTTATTTATTCCGTTATTTGCAGTTTTATCTAAACGGGTAAGCACCTACTTTCTCCGGCTCCCTGAGATTCAAGAGAAATGATACCAATTAAATCTATAATTAATCTAAAGTCCTTAAGGATTTATCAAGTTGTTTATTATAGATAATTATATGTTTTGAATTTCTCGAGGGGTTTTTATGTAAAATAGTCTAGTTGAAAATAATCTCGAGGGTGTTTTGGTAAATTATATATATTAATTAAAATGTCAAGAATTTTTATAAAAATTATTTTATATTTTGTGTTATCTTGGTGTTAAAACCTAGCTTTCAAAAGTTTATGGTATTTTAATGAAAATCTATCTTTCGGAAACTTAAGAGTATTTTCTTAAAAAATTTAATATTTTCATTTTAGCGTATTTATAAAAATATAATTTTCACAATTTGTTTTTCTTTGAAATTAAGAATATATAATTTAATTTATTTTCAATTTGTTTAATTTTACTTTAAAGTTCATATTTTCTTTAAAAACCGTATTTTATTCCTTTCGAGACTAAATTCTCTGTAAGGAGTTCTGCATCTCACTCTGGTATCCTCAGGATGTGCGATAATCCGCACCACCCGTAACAGGGCTCCCTAACGAGAGTTGTAGAGGCATGTTTTCAAAGGAAAAGTTTTATAAGTTTAAATTCGACTTTATATAATTTGAGGGTATTAGTGAATATTTTCTTGAAGGACATTGTTGGCTCACAATACATCAGTATAAGTTCCATATGGAGCATAGAAAATGAGTTCACGAAAGGTCATCAATAAGAAAGGGAGAAAGAAAAGAGGAGGGACTTACTCGCGATGGGAAATGACGAAATCTCATTGAGGCATTCTGTCGAACGCTGTCGCGCGAAATTCGAAACGTTGATGGAACGAAGATCTGAAGGCGGCGAAACGTTCGTAGCATTCACGCAGTCTTAGGCCCGGCCTTGGCACCTTGTTTCTCGGCTCGGGTCGAATTGAACGGGCTGTCGAAAGTCGAGGGCCAATGTAGTCGATGCAGCTGTTGCTTTCGTTGATGTTGACGGCGGCGACGATGGTGGATGGAAATCTCTTGGTGGTGAGAACAAGGAGAACGGGAGGGAGGATGATGGAGGGTCGGCGACGAAGTGGGCACGACAACAATCGATGGTTGTTGTTTGCCAAAGCTGAGGTTTTGGATGGGTCGAGAGAAAGAGAGGCTCGACTTTTTCTATAGTGGTCTTGGCGGTGTTGGGGTGTTCTTTTAGGGAAGCAGCCATGGGAGTGACCGGCTACGATTGTGTGAGGATAGAGAAAGAGATTAGAAGAGGCGGAGAGATGAAGGATAAGAGGGTGATCTATATAAGAGAAGGAAGAGAGAGTAAGAGAGAGAATTAATGGAAATTGATGAGAGAGGGAGAGTGGGGAGAGGAGAGGTTGATCAAGGGGAAAGGGAAGAGGTAGAGAAAGGTTAATTTCATGAACAATTGAGGGAGGTGTTTGTTCACACCTATATAAGTGCGCACCAGGTGTCAAGAGCGTGCTTGATAAAAAATAGTTCGATTGACTTGCGCATCTATATACAGGTACACCTCATGAAGTTTGATTCAATCGACTTGCACACCTATATACAAGCACACATCATAAAATTTGATTCAATCGACTTGTGCACCTATATACAAGCGCACATCATGAAATTAATTCAATCGACTTGTGCAACTATATACAAGCGCACATGATGAAATTGGTTCGATCGATTTTCGCACCTATACACATGCGCACATGAAGGCTAATGCAAGACACGTGCACATATGCTAACGACGGGCTCTTGCAACAAAAGTAAACTTCAGCACAAAAATAAAAAAAGAAGTGTGAGTGTAAAAGAAGATAGGATTTTCATTAATACGTCAAAAAGGAGAATTGCAGACTAACACTGAAAAGTAAAAGACAAATAAAAGCAAAATCTGTTACATCGCCCGAAAGTTCAGAGCGGCAATAGATTGACCGAGTTATAAGGATGAGTGAAATCATAAATAGACTCCGACAAAGACTCGAAAGCTTTATCCTCCATCGCTATGCGCGTCTATTCGCCTCTATCATATACGGACAAGATCACCCGCTGTTGGAAGATTACATACAGAAAGGCGGTTGCACGGTCTCTCAGCCCTTTGGAGATAAACCCCGTCAGGAAAACTGAATACACCTTATCCGCGGCTTGATCAAGAGCAGGGAGAGGCATTACATCCATAGCCCCAGGAATGGTAATATGGATGGATTGAAATATCAGCTGAAGTAAGGTGGAACGACGATGAAGCTTTTTCCCACTGTAAGCCTCATAACGACGAAGCACGTCTTCACACTGAGCGTCAGTAAAAGCCGGCTCGTAAAAGCGGATGTCGGGATAGGAAAAATCTCCCTAATCGTATAAAGACGGCTAGCCATGACACCGGAAAGAAAAAGACTGGAAAGGCATCAGTTCGCTAAAAATGTGAACTAAAAATATCTAACTTCAAAATTAAAGGTTGATTAAGGTCAAACTTAAGTGACATCCTTAAAGTAAAAGAAATTTTTAAGATTTATCTTAAGTTAAGTGAGCAACCAAAAGGATGCGCAAGATAAGTCAAATACCCAACCCAAAGGGTGCGCTAGTTAAATCAAAAGCACAAACTAAAAGGGGATACGCAACTTAAGTCAGAGGTGCGCAAACACACTTACCAAATTAGTAAAGAAGTAAAGGTTTCTAGTGGAAAACAAAAGCTTCAGAAAAGTACAACTCTAAATGGAGTGAAGAAAAAGAAACCTGTTTATAGGGTTTGAAAAGACGGTTCGCATTCTTGAAGTCCCAAGACTGAACGAACGAATCATAGCTCGACACTAGTTTGTCACTTCAAAAACACGCGAAGAAACAAGTGCGCGCACATGTTTGATGACAAAGTCATATGACACGAGCGCACATGCAGCAAGCGCGCATATGATAGGTGCGTATATGCACGTGAAACATACGAGCGCGATGCGCACTTAATCAACAACATGTGTAAGTACATGTGTATTCCCTGAAAACAGATGCTTATTGAAAAAGAAATAAATCTTGATTAATAAGCAATCAAATATTTAATTGACAGTAAAATATTATTTTGGTTAAATATCTTAACAAAAAGATCTGTGAATCAAAAATCCAACGGTGCGCATGTCGCCCTTAATTGATATAAATCAATTAAATCTTTTTAAATCAATCTAAAATCGGATTGAGATCAAAACAAACTAAAACAAACCAAACAAACCATAATTTCTTCTCTTCTATAAATATGAGCCTCATACGAAGAAATTAAGGACGGAAAAACCCCGCTATAAGCTTGAAAAAAAATTTCAAGTCCACTCCTTCCTCAACAAAAATTACGCAAGGCAGAAATGATGAGAAAACTTCTTTTTTCCATTAAAATGCTTTCGCTTTTATACAGAAGCCTTTGCTTCTCTTTGAATCTATCGATTCACTATTAAATGAGATCAAATGATCTTAGGGCTCATCCTTCATTCTTAAAAAAAAGAAGAAAGATGCGCACCAAAAAACAGATGAAAACCAAGGTTTTCACTTCTCTGCAAATAAGAAAATAAGGAAATAATATAAAATAGAAGCCATTGTTTCTTAATGAAAGCTTGTGCTTTCTCATTAAAACAAGTGCCCACCCAAATCAGTGCGAGCTTAATGGAAAATTTGTTGCTCTTGGGAAAATAATTGTCTAGAGATGTGCGCACCACGTGATACACACATGTGCGCACTTAATAAAAATGGCCTCTGAAGACATGCGCACCATGTGATACCTACGTGTGTGCGCATTCAACAAAAGTGGCCTCTGAAGGCACACGCATCACGTGATGCCCACGTGTGCACACTTGATGAAAACCGCCTATGAGGACATGCGTATCACGTGATACCCACGTGTGATACGTGATACCCATATGTGCACACTTGATGAAAACTGCCTATGATGGCATGCACATCACGTGATATTCACGTGTGCGCACATGACCGCTGATATGCAAGCGCCTTGTGCAACGCACGCAAGTTTACTAAACACATACGCACATACATACATGTGCACATATATTACTTGAAACCCATAACAGATATGTTATATGATACACATGTGTGCACCCTTTTCAAATGAAATAAATGGGCATATGTGTCACATATACCTGCGCACTTGTACCATAAAATATCATTTAATCACTTAAAAAAAGTTTAATTAAATGATGAAGCTTCTATTGATCAAAATATCAATAGACCCAAGTGATCTTAGTCTCAAAGATGACTAAAGGTCCTTAATCTATACTTGTTAAGTTTATCTTAATCCAAAACAGGATTAACGAGCCTTAACTACATATTCTTGAGTCGATCTTAGTCTCAAATATGACTAACGATCCTCAGATGACATATATCGAACTAATGGACCTTGTTCATACGAGATCTACGTCCTAAGTTCAGAAACCCAAATTTAATATACAGATTAGGAATAATCGGCGCCCTACGGGTGACAACATAAAATAGTCTCCGTATACAATCTACGGACAACCAAAATAAACAAAATATAACACGACACGAAGTGACCTACCGGAGAAGGAGAAAGTTATTATCACAATACGATAACGTAATTAACTGCAGGGGCTTGAGCCTGCAGGGAAGAGCGTTTCCACAATAATAAAAAACCCATATAAATTAGGGGGGATCTCATAAAGTTTGCTGCATTGGTCGCATCTATCCAAACCTCCGATATACGGCGCCATAAATCAACTTGATATTTTCGGAGAGGTGGATGGATATGTTCCAAATAGTATTTGCCCCCAAATTTAGGCAAGACGATCAATCCCAGTTCGTCTCTATTTTTAGCGGTAAAAAGATTCTGGTACGCCAGGTGGGACCTCTTCCTCTTTCCATTCCATACTTCATGTGTCGTGTTCCGCGAACAAAAGCGCGGTTCGCTATATTCATGGTTTCCCTTAGTGCGGGATACTAAAACTTGGTGTTTCGTCTCTGTGCAGAATAAATAGCCACTCCCTGCACTTCCTCTAAAAGCAACTCCCACTTTGACCCAACCGGAGGAGTGACGTACAGGATCAACGCGACCTCCATCTTCTCAATGCCGATAGGACAAGTCACTCAAGCTACTACCGGGATATTCTTTGGGTCCATGCTCCTACCTATAAACTTTGGCGCTACAACGCCCTGAGAAGAAGCTCCCCGAAGGTCGGTCTTTGATCGGCTGGCTACTGTGACGGCTCCTATCAGCAAACCGTCCAACTTTGATGTCTCCGTCTTCGATAGGATAAAGAAGAACTCAAACGGGCTCGTAAAGAAACCCATGATTCCAAAAGGGGCTTTCCTAAACAGCTAGCCCTCCCTGCTCCTGCTATGCATGAAGCCAGCAAAAGTGCTTCACCTCCAAGTCGGTCGATCTTCGACAGATTGACTAACTCCGCTCCAACTCCGCCAAGAGCGTTCATCTTCAATAGACTGATACCAAGCGAAGCTCCCCAGCAATGCTAGGGGCATGAGAAAGACGCCTCTAATACTGAGGCAGTTCTTACTGCACGACATGATCGACGTCGCCAATGGCGCCAAGTGAGAAAAACTCGGGGTAGCTCTCCCTCCGAGTTTACCCCACCAGCTCATATGGTGGATATTGATGTTGTTGTTCCAACTAGGAACAACTTCAAGCTTCTTAGAAGGGTGCGCAAAAACTCTTCGATGGTGGTGCTAAAAAGATCACCCCCACATGCAGAAGCTGCAATGCAAGCAAAGCCGGAGCAGCCTTGTCAGCGACTCTCCTCACAAATTCACAGAGTCTGGCGGAAGGTCCAAGACTCCATGCTCGATGAAAGCTACTCTCATCGACCCAAAAAGTCTAAGGTTCAAGAATAAAGGGATTGCTTCTTCGCCATACAACGGGGGACTTATCGTAATGAGGCGCATGTCGCTCCTCGTATCCAACCTCTAATAAAAGAATGAGGTCGGAGAAAATTCCATCGCCAACGGAAAAATCTAAAGGCGAAGGCTCTAAGCATCCCAAGTCTGGGGGCATAACCATACATATGTTCTATATGACCAATGGTAAAGAAGAGAGCCGTGCTTCTGTGAGTCACAGACCGCATACCCGGTCGTTGATAAAGGCTCAAAAGCAACAGCAGAAGCTCTAAGAGAAGCTGACCAAAATGGCAACACTCACTGACCTAAAGAAAGTCCGGACAAAGAAACAGAACAGCGCCAAGAGCAAGAAACTGATACAAAGTTTTTGCGACGGGTTCTGGAGAAGAAAGATAAGGAAGCTGCGGAGTAGGCTGCTAACATAATGCAGATGTCTGTTCTATTCCAAGATATGGTTGGAATAATGATCCAACCAGAACCATCGGCTGAAGATCCTCCGGTGGTTATCGAAGATGATAGAGGGGAAACATCGAATCCTCCCCATGCCCTATCAACGAACAAGGAAGAGACAATCTCCAAGGCAACCCTAGATGATTATATCACTCAGTAAATTAAAGCTTACCAGGCCAATGAAGCTGCCAACCATCTCGTCAAAACCGGACGACCATATCCGGCCTGGTACGACCAAATAAAGTACTCGCTGGGATATACTATCCTAAAGTTCCACATATATATAGGATCGGGGAATCCTTATCAGTTTATCGTGCAGTTCAGAGCTCTATGGGAAAATACTGGAGGCAACGATAAATTGTTGCTTCACCAATTCGTCGGAAGCTTATCAGAAACAGTTTTCGAATGGTACTAGGAGCTCCCAAATGACTCCTTGAAAACCTTTTTTGAAATGGAGCCGCTCTTCACGGAAAGATTCTCCAGTGCTAGTGAATGCACTCCAATCATGGTGCTGATCAATACCAGGGTCAAGCCGGGGGAAACATGGATCCAATACGCGATCCCGTAGCGGAACTTATGGTCTAAATGCGAAAAACGCATTGAAGTGTCTTCGGCTGTGGGGATGTTCATTGGGACCCTCGATCCTCAATCGACTGTATCCCAATTCATGACTTTCTTCAAGCCCACCACGTTCTAGGCTTTGATTGATAAATTGGCCCAGATGGATTAGATGGGTCATGGTCCTTCCTCCTCAAGAAAGTACCCCCGGAATAATAAGGGGAAAAGAAAGGCGGCCTTTGTTGCTAACACACAACCACAACCGAGCGATCCAAAAGTAGCTGCTCGCCAAAACAACCCCCATATGCGCCCATCCTTGGAAGAAAGGTTGGGACGTACTTATTTGTTCCCTCGCGATAAGACGAGGAGATTGTTTGAGCTAGCAATGTGAAATAATCTGATCACATTGTCAGACCTGTGGCGGCCCGCATAAGCCGGTGGCGTTAATAACCCCAACTACTGCTCCTACCACAGGATAGTAAGCCATCCAATCGACGATTGCTACATCTTCAAAAACTGGGTCGAGGACCAGTACCAGCAGGGGAAGTTCGCACTGTCCGATAGTTGGAGGGTAGATCCTCCCCAAAAACACGCTCCCAAAAATGTGGATGCATAAAGGGCATCCTGCTCACTCGTGGAAGAAGCTCCATGGGAAGTATGTCTTTCAGCAAAAACTAAAAGAATGCTGAAGAATTTATAAGCATGTCCGACGATCAAGTGGAAAAGCCCCGCTTGAGCCCGAAATTATAGAATGGATGCTAAAACCGCGTCCTGCACCGAAGACCGTTGACAAGGGTAAAATCCCCCATGTCAAGCCTTCGAAATATTCGAGGAAAAAGAAGAAGAATAAGAATCCTATACAGCCTACCGAATATGTCAAAAATCGCACAGACCTCCAAAAATACATAGACGTGCCGGAAGAATACAATCAGAAAGCACGAGTTCCATTCACACTCGAAAAATTTCTCAAGCATATTCTTAAGGATGAGGATAGTGACGATGATGAGGAAAACGACTCATCAGAAGAAACGGAAGATCGTGTGGAAAGCTGCTACATGATCTCCCATTCATCTCTATATGATGAAGAAGCTCTGCCAGCGTCAGAAAGCGATATGGACGAACTGGGAGCAGACTCAGCGCTAAACTCCACGAAACTGCCGGAAAAAGACCCGATTGAAAGGCTACTAAATGAAGCTTTTCAAAAGAGCAAAAATGACAGAGAACGCGAAATGACCATATATGAAAAGGCAAAATGTCAGCGTCTGAATAAAGAAGCTGCGGTGAGGACAAGTCATAAAGCTCTCCGATCGAACCAAGGCATGCCTGCAATAAATAAGAGTAGGATCGAGCTAAATAGTGGTTTACCAAAGCCCTATCGATGGGGATGAAGCTGCCACCTCTCATGATATACATGCATATTTCGATGGTGGAGAAGGATACCCAAAATACTGCGCATACCACCGAAGAATCGCTCATCCCATCGAGGAGTGCAACGCCTTCAAGAAGTGGTGGTAAGGATATGTTCCCCACAGAAAACACTTTAAGATGAAGAAGCATGAACTCACGCTCTTCGAAATGAGAATGGCGAAACGGCAGCACACAAAGAAGCAACTGGAAGCTATCATATGGATGGTACCGGTTTGGAAGGGGGAAAAGCCCAAGTTCTGACGTTCGGGAGCGATTCTGAGGATGAAATACCCCTTGATTCTCTCTTTGAAAACTCCCCTTTTGAAAAAGAAAAGGAAAGAAAGATTGCGAGAACATCTAGCTGCGTAACCGCACGCTTCCTGAAAAGAACCTTAGACCCGCAAATAAAGGTTCAAATAAAAAGGATAAAAGAAAAGGGAAAATGCCGGACGAGATCGTCCTTGATGAAGAGGTGGCCAAAGAGCTCACCGTGAAAGACCTGCCTAAGAAAACTAAGGCGGATTATAATGTCCTTGCGCAGCTGAGAAAAATACCCTTACAACCGAGCATTTTGGATGCTTTGCTCTTTTCCAAAGAAGCACGAGAATCCCTGATCAAAGCCCTGCAAGAGTCCGATCAGTTCCAAGCTTTCCTCGCAAAAAAGAAGATGAAAAATGAAGTGGAAGAGATCCACACGGCTGACATCACATTCGGTGATGAAGATCTACTCCTCGGTACATGCGAGCATAACCGACCGCTCTACATCACCGAGTACTGCAACGACGTCAAGATAGGGAAAATCCTTGTCGACAACGGATCTTCCGTCAATCTTCTCAATGTGAGAGTGTTGAAAGAAATATGTATGAATGTTTATCACCTTGTCCGAGACAAAATAACCATCTCGAGGTTTGACTCGTAGTCATCACGAACTATTGGGTCCATAATATTGACGCTCCGCTTCGGTCAGCTCGTCACTGACATCAAATTCCATGTTATTGATGCCAAGACTTGTTATAATGCTCTGCTCGGCAAGCCTTGGCTACACGAGTACAACGTCATACCTTCTACACAACATTAGTGTATAAAGTATTTCAAAGATGGCTCGGAGTACACCATCACAGAAGACGCGAAATATTTTCAGCCTGATTTTGAAGACACTGAAAGGTGTCATAAGCCAGAGAATAAGTAAAAGTCCATGGCCACCATCTCGGTCTTCGGAAGTGATACTAAGGAAGACGAACAAATAGTCTACTCGGGACAGCATCAGAAGGAGAACAGTAAGCCCGGACCATCGACCCCTATCATTGTCTTTGGCAGCGATTCTGAAGATAAGACGAACGTGATGTTCTCCATTCGCTCATCAACACAAACTCTTGCCAAAGCGGATCAGAGTCTACACAATATGATGACTCCGCCTCAACACTACAAGAAACTTGATGCACTCAATACATACAGCGTGTAGGAACTGGAAATTTTCTACGTGCCTCTAAGACGAAGAGATGAAAAGGTGATTCTTTTCTACAAATCTACGGACACTAAGGTGGAAAAAGAAATCTGGCAAAGTGCAAACCCTACTATTGACAGGTTTCAGCCCATCCGTATGCCAAAATATTATGCGGAGGGATTAGAGAAACTATTAAAGCGCTAAGGCGTACCTCTCGAACAAACGGTTCGGCAGACCCAATTCTACAAACAGATTTGGGATAATCCCAGGATTCAACGAAAGAAGCCCAATGGAAAGATGGAAACAAATGGGCTGGGATATGTTCGGTCCAAGAAACGAGAGCAAATCTACAACTGCCACAACATAAACAGTTCGAGTGAAGAAAAAACGCTCTTCAAAATTGCCATGACGTCAAATTGGAGCGAGATCCCACTCTAAGAACGTCAAGTCCGTCGCTCGAAGAGCAAATTGACAAGCTAATAAAAGAAACTTGTCAGGCGAGCTGAGACAAACTCAGCAGTGAAATGGCCATATATGAAAAGGGTAATACGCAGCATCTCAATCAGCAATCAGTGAAAGAAGTAGATCGTAATGCTCTTCATCCATAGCCCACTATATACTCTCGCAAAGGAGGAAAATCCTGAAGCAAGGATAAAAATAAGGTGAGGAACGTAAACAATGTTCAAGGACGACAAAGCAGGTCCAAGACGTCGTTTAATTGGGAAAAAACTCGGTTGGAGCCCGTTCTTTATAAAGAAGGTGGATCGAAAATACTCGTTCCCTCAAGACAAGACAGAAAAGATCTTCAGCCTTATCATGAAACACTAAATGATGACGCTTCTGAAATCTCGACACCCCGAATAGATAAATGAAATCCATCATCTGCTTATCACCGAGCAGTAGGTCACCCCCTTGAATACCGCTTCACGTTCAAAAACTGGGAAGATGACCAATATCAATAAGGCAGGTTTATGTTATCCGATAGCTGGAGGATAAGCCCACCGCAAAAGCACAAACCAAAGAAGACCTATACCGTCAGGATAGGACCAGCTCGACAGCAAAAAGGAAAGGAGCCCATACCTGTCATATGATAACGCACTAAAAAGAGGGAGGGGAAGAGAATATGATTGACCCTTTTTTATGCTTCGCAAACGAAGACGGTGATAAGAAGATCTCAGAATTTACGAGCACCAAAATAGCTGGAGGATGGAATACACACCATGACAAACATCCTAAGAAAAATCAACTTAAGAATGGAGGAGGATCCGAGGCCGACGTTTGTCAGTGAAATGCTATCTGAAAAACAGGTAGCCACACTAAAAGGTGTGCTCATGTAATACAAAGACTGTTTCGCTTGGAACTACTCCGAAATGCCGGGGTTAGATCCAAAGGTAGTGGTACACAAGCTGGCCATATCGCCAGACGTAAAGCCAGTCAAACAGACGCCGAGAAGGATGCGACTCAAACTTGATATGAGTATCAACGCCGAAGTCAAGAAATTAATCGATTCCGGTTTCATCCAAGAAATTCAATATCTCGACTGGATCGCTAATATCGTTCCGATGATGAAGAAAAATAGAACAGTTCGCATTTGCGTAAACTGTTGGGGTCAAAAATTACATCCCGTTGATCAAGTCAAAGTCAAAGTCAACCCTAAGCCAGGTGTGCCCAAGCCCAGGTCAAGTGGGCCCATGCCCAACTCGAACCCCGCAGCCAGCCTCCCTCATGCCAAAATGAAAATTATTTAATAAATTATTTTGATGTAATTTTCATACATGAATGTAAGAAAAATGGGCATAAAGCCAAATTTTTGTAAAGCACATGGCTCATGTGCAAAATAAATGAGCACATGAGCCATGGGATGGGGAAAATGCAATTTTGTAAAGCCCAAGAGGCTATATGTAAATTTGTAAGCCTATATAAGGCAACATGATAATGAAATAAAAGATACAGTTCATTCTCCCCAAAAATTAGGGTCTATGCCTCCTTCTCCTTCCTCAAGGTTCTAAAACCTTCTTCTCCTTTCTAAATTAAATCAAGAGTTTAACTCTTTTTTTCAAAAAATAAACAGTTTTTCACCATCAAACACTTGAAGAGGAACTCAGATCTTCTATCAGATCTCAAAAAGAGGAGATTTTTAAATCTCACCCCCCTTTCCTCCAAGATCCGGCCAACATAAGAGGAGGAAGAAGGAGACCCACCTCCAAAAATCCCAATTTGGGAAAGATCCAAGGCCAAAGAGGAGAAGAAAGGGGTCCCTTTCAGTCATTTCCAAAGATTTCTAGAAGTTTAACTCCATTCAAGATCTGTTGGAGTTTAACTCCATAAACAAAACCCTTTTAGGATTTTAACTCCAAATCTATACATAATCCCTTGAGAGTTCAACTCCAAGCCCAGGGGCTAGGCCCATTTTCCGCTGGTGTTTCCAGCAGTCGCGTGCCGCGCAGGTGACCCACGGGCGCCCAGCAGTTGTGTGCCATGCACGTGACCCGCGGGCGTCCAGCGGTTACATGTAGGGCAGATGACCCGTGGATGCTTTGCTCTAACGTGCACCTCACGGGATCTGCGGGCGATCAGTGCTCAGTGGTCGCGTACATGGCACGAGACCCGTAGGCGCCCAGCGCCCAGTGGTCGTATGCCGCGCACGTGACCCGCTGGAGTCCTGCGCCCATGTTCAAGGCACGTAACCCACGGGTGCCGGGCACCCACGCACCTAGCACGTGATCCGCGGGCGACAAGCGCCCACGCGCCAGGCACGTGACCAGCCGACGCCATGCGTCATGCACGCGTCTTTTAAGACGCTCCTCACTCCTCATTTTTCATGCACTCCATACCCAAAACACGTCCCCCGTTGGGAAAATTTTTCTAACGGGGCGCTGTCCCACGCCCCGCAAGGGGGCTGCTAGCCCCCTTGATCCCCAGCACGTTATCCAGTTAGCAGGACCCATGTAAACTCTATGAGGCCTCCCGACACACCCAAAACCACTCAAGACACACATACGCACACTGTACATTGAGTTCACATGACCAATTCGACCCGTCAATTGGAGGTTCCCTAGCTCCAAAGGCGAGGGTTAATTAACGGCAGCTTAGTCCACGGCTGCCGGAGATTTGGATCCCAACAATCAATAAACCACAGCCTATCCTAGGCAGTGGGAATCTGTAATGCGCCTGACAAGCGACGTGTATTCCCATCTCAATGGGATGGCGAAAAACACCTTACGGATTTTGGCATGCCCGGTGGGACCAATCTCTCCTCCTAGATTTCGAGTTAAGCGTTCATGCGAACTCAATCTATATATATATATATCGATTGCCTGTACTGAAATCATGCTTCTTTGTACAGCTTAACAATTTCCAATTGAAATCTTCGGACGCAGCAAAAATGTCTCCAAGGATAAGCTCAGCTCTCAACACGGCTCCCATCTCCTACACAATGAAATGGACGCTAGGACGGCCCTCCCGGCCAGTCTCGGGCGACAGTGGGAGGAGACGCTGCTACCATCTGGCTCTATTCTGTTCATGCCAGCTAGCGCCATCCCAGCTTCTCAAGCTCCAGAAACAGACAGACCGACCTCGAAAGGCAGGAGACCAAATGTGGTGATCTCCAGGGCACCACTACCCAAACGCAAGTCGGTGTTTGAACGAATTTCCTTGACCCCGGCTGGGGGCAAGGCCATCAACACCAGCAAAGCAACAAGGCATCTCGAGCAAGCTCCGGTGGTGCCCCTGACAACCGCTCGATCGGGCGTCTTCTCTAACCTCCTCGCCAATCGTCCCACAATGGCTTACTAGAAAACGGATGCCCGCCAAGCCCTCAAAATCGAGAAGCTAAGACAGAAAAGGCTCAGATACAAATCCAACAAAAAGGCTAGGCTCTTGCTACGCTGAACTTCATGAAGTTCGAAGAACAGGGTTACCCCGCCAAAGATAAAGAGATGGCTTGATATGTGGTCCACACTATCTACATGGTGGGCACGCGTAGCAAGAGCAAAGACGGGGCCACCACATCTCAAATCTGATCTGGTATGAATATGGATGCCACTTCCCATGACCAGCATCCTCTGGGAGGTAATGAAAACCCTTCCAGTGAGGTTGATATGAAGAGAGATCCCTCGGTTCATGAGGAGTCGGGCACGGAAAGAGAAAAAGAGCCAATCTTCCGTTCCCAAGACCACAGAGCATCAACTTCTCCACGAGCTCCGAAAACAGCTCAGAAGTAATGACAAAGAGATGGCCAAGCTCTAATAAAAAATTGACGACTTGACAAACGCCGTCTTACAGCTCACTGCCCAAGTTACTTCTCAGCCATCTAATAAACCGCAGGGTTCTGCTCATGAACCGGGAAACGGTGTCCCGAGACAGCCGACGCCTATTCCCTCAAATCCAAAGGTGGACGGACCGCATGAAAGTCAGTCGCATCCTATCTCGGTAAATTTCTTGGCTACCGATGAGTGTAGCCCGCTAACTCAAGATCAAATAATGGATTTGGTTGCGAACAAAGTCAAAATATTGGTAGCCGATGCCGAAGCGCAAAAAGAAGTTAGCAGTAGCGGGAGACCATATACTGCTCAGTATGATCTGGTAGAATTTCTTAGCGCTATGTCATCCCCAAATTCGGAAGATTTGATGGGACGGGAAATACGAATCAGCACATCGCCCATTTTTAAGGCACTTGCGGGAATACTGGGGGCAATGATGCGCTTCTCCTCTACCAGTTCGTTAATGGCTTAACCGATGTCGCTTTCGACTGGTACGCGTGCATACCGAATGGCTCTATTACAACTTTCGTCCAAATAGAATATCTGTTCCGACAAAGGTTTATGAGTGTCAGCGATAAGATCACCATTGCCGACTTCGTAAGGACCAAGCCAAAGAAAAAACAAAGCAGCATGGATTTTATAACCCGATGGCACAATCTCTTCGTTAAATGTGAACCACCGATAGAGTAGGACCAATCTGTCAGCCGCCTCATCGGAAATCTCAACAATTGGATGGCCCCGTTTCTATGCACCGCGGGTCTCAAAATGTTCCAAGAGCTTACCAGGAAAGTTCAGATGATGAAGCGCTCAAAACAGGAGTGCTCTTCGGATTCCAAAAATAACAATAGGTACTAGAGAAACCGAAATGACGATAATCGCAAAGGCGGAAATTCTGACGATATTGAATCTTTTAACACTTCGGCTAATCTAAATAACCAAAGGATGAGCGGGCCTAATGCCAACCAGCCTCGGAAGCCAGTGTTCGGAGAGGGAGGAGAATCTCTACTGAAAGAGAGGCTGGATAAGGTCTATTACTTCAGAAGGGAAAAAGTCCGTAAAATATTCAAAGACGCCTTAAGAAACGGTCTACAATTTCCAGAATCAAAGAGACCGCAAGAAGCGAATATGAACGACGACCCCAAATATTTCCCATAACATAGAGTGATAAGTCATGCCATTGAGGACTGTTTCGTCTTCAAAGATTGGGTCGAAAAACAATAAAAAGCAGGAGAGATAGAACTGTCTAAAGGCATGTTAACAAACAGTCAAGCCGCGACCGCTAATTTCATACAAACGGAGACCGAAGTCTTTCGGGAACCTGATTCTCTCTTGCATCTGCCTTTCTCTGAAAAGAGCGGACCAAGGAAATAAGCTAAGAGCCAAACGAGCAATATTGCCAATGAAGAAGCGGTAGATAGGTACACAACCCATACGGTCTACATGATGGAGTCCAGAGGAACAAGTCCTCCTACGCTTTGTATCCATGACAATGACGTAGCTGTTGCTACCCAACATCGGTTCAGTCTAGACGACGAAGAGCCGGCTTATGAAATCAATCCAAAGGAGCCCATGGTTCCTGCAGAATCGAGCCCAGGCTCCAACTGTTGACCACCACGTCGTTAAACTGGGAACAATCGACCACCACGTCGTTAAACTGGGAACAATCGACCTCTAAGTCGTTAAACTGGAGATGTAAAAATCTGTAAATAAAAAAAAGTCGAAATGATGGGGCAACCCGCAATAAAAATCAGCGAGTAAAATAAAAATGAAAATAAGCAGCCGAAATGATGGGGCAACCGCATATAAATATCCAAAATGATAGGGCAATCACGACCTTCATGATAAGAAAAGCTGAAACAATGGAGCAATCGCGGTAAAAAAAACCTCCAAATGGAGAATGATGAGACGCTCCTGGTACCATATTCCAGTGCAGCGATGCAGACGCCAACTAAAATCCAAATCCCTAAATGGCGAATGATGAGTCGCTCCTGTTACCATATTCCAGTGCAGCGATGCAGACGCCAACCAAAATTTGAAATTCCTGGATGTCCCAATGGCGAATGATGAGTCGCTCCTGCTACCATATTCCAGTGTAGCGATGCAGACGCCAACCAAAATCCAATTTCCAAAAATTATCACAGCCCTACGGTTGGTTCCCAAGTTGACTACCGTACACAATCAATAGGCTCAAATAATTCTCATCACACCCATGCCCCACCGCAATCACCAGTCACGTGGCCGGTCTCCGCCCTTGGAATTATGCTCCATTTAAGAAGACCCACTCATGTGGCATCACGATGCATGAGGAGAAAAAAACTTATGGGATCCTCACGACTCGTAAGAAAACACCTTCGTGGGATCCTTACGACTCACAAAGGAAAAACACACTTGGGAGTCCCTACGACTCCTAAGGAGAAAATACACCTACGAGATCCTTTCGACTCGTTCGGAGAAAACGCTTTTATGGGACCTTTACGGCTCATAAAATTGAAAAACATTATGTGATAGGGGCCTAAACCTTTCTCCTAAGCCATCGCTCCCCAACAGGCAAAGGAAAATGATGAATTGCTCCTGGCACTTGTGCTTCAGTGTTAGCAACGCTGATGCCGACCCCTACCCCAAAATTCCAAACTTCCGATCCAATAGACCCCTAAGTCTTTAACTTGGGAACTGATGACCTCTAAGTCGTTAAACTGGAAACAGATGACCCCTGAGTCATTAAACTGGGAACGAGGGAAATCCCCTCACGGCAAATGATGATTCACTCCTGGAACTATATTTCAGTGTAGCGGTGTTGATGCCAAACCAAAACCAAAATCCCAAAATCCCCTCACGGTAAATGATGATTCGCTCATGTACCATATTTCAGTGTAGCGGTGCTGATGCCAAACCAAAACCAAAATCCCTAAATCCTCTCATGGTAGATGATGATTCGCTTCTGGTACCATATTCCAGCGTAGCGATGCTGATGTCAACCCAAATCATATTAACTCAGCAAGACAACCAACAACCTCCCTGGCGGAATCAAGCTCCACCTCGAAAACAAGTCAAATCCCGACACCGCAGAAAGGAGAGCAAGTCAAATCAAAGCACCGACCGTCCCCGTTGCTAAATGGGCAGCACCGATCGTCCCCATCTCTAAATGGGCAGCACCGACCGTCCCCGTCGCTAAAAGAGCAGCATCGACCGTCCCCGTCGATAAAAGGGCAGCACCCACCGTACATGTCTCTAAAAGGGCAGCACCGACCGTCCACGTCGCTAAAAGGGCAGCATCGACCGTACACGTCGCAAAAAAGGCAGCATCGACCATCCACGTCGCTAAAATGGCAGCATCGACCGTCCACGTCGCAAAAAGGGCAGCATCGACCGTCCACGTCGCTAAAAGGGCAACATCGACAGCCACGTCGCTAAAGGGCAGCATCGACCATCCACGTCGCTAAAAGGGCAGCATCGACCGTCCATGTCGCTAAAAGGGCAGCATCTACCGTCCATGTCGTAAAAAGGGCAGTGCAAGCTTACCAAAAAGCGGGAACCAAATCAAGTCGCCTCCACGTAAAAGAAAATCCATCAATTTCATGCATACGACCCACATTTGCGGTGTGCATTTATTGATGGGGGGCACTTTGTTGGTGTCAACAATTACACCCCGGTTGACCGAGTCAAAGTTAAATTCAACCCCAAGCCAGGTGGGCCTAAGCCCAGGTCAAGTGGGCCCATGCCCAAGTCGAGCCCTGTGGCCAGCCTCCCCGATGCCAAAATGAAAATTATGTAATAAATAATTTTGATGTAATTTTCATACATGAATGTAAGAAAAATGAGCATAAAGCCAAATTTTTGTAAAGCCCGTGGCTCTTGTGCAAAATAAATGAGCACATGAGACATGGGATGGGCAAAATACCATTTTATAAAGCCCATGGGGCTATATGTAAATTTGTAAGCCTATATAAGGCAACATGATAATGAAATAAAAGATACAGTTCATTCTCCCCAAAAATTAGGGTTTGTGCCTCCTTCTCCTTCCACAAGATTCTAAAACCTTCTTATCCTTTTTAAATTAAATCAAGAGTTTAACTTTTTTTTTAAAAAAAATAAACAGTTTTTCACCATCAAACCCTTGAAGGGGAACTCAGATCTTTCATCAGATCTCAAAAGGGGGAGATTTTTAAATCTCACCCCCTTTCCTCCAAGATCCGTCCAACAAAAGAGGCGGAAGAAGGAGACCCACCTCCAAAAATCCCACTTTGGGAAAGATCCAGGGCCAAAGGAAGAAGAAGGGGGTCTCCTTTAGTCATTTCCAAAGATTTCTAGGAGTTTAACTCCATTCAAGATCTGTTGAAGTTTAACTCCATAAAAAAAACCCTTTTAGGGTTTTAACTCCAAATCTATACATAATCTCTTAAGAGTTCAACTCCCAGCCCAGGGGCTAAGCCCCTTTTCCACTGGTGTTTCCAGCGGTCGCATGCCGCGAAGGTGACCCACGGGCGCCCAGCGGTTGCATGCCACGCACGTGACCCGTAGGCGCCCAGCGGTTGCATGCAAGGCATATGACCCGCGGGTGCTCTGCCTCCACATGCACCTCACGGGATCTGCGGGCACTCAGCGCTCAGCGGTCGCGTGCGGAGCATATGACCCGTAGGCGCCCAACTCCCAGCGCTCGTGTGCCGCGCACGTGACCCGCTGGAGTCCAGCGATCGCATGCAAGGCACGTGACCCGCGAGCGCCAAGCGCCCACGCGCCTGGCACGTGACCAGCGGGTGCCATGCGCCATGCACGCGTCTTTTAAGACGCTCCTCACTCCTCATTTTTCTTGCACTCCACACCCAAAACACGTCCCCCATTGGGAAAATTTTTCTAACGGGGCGCTGTTCCGCACCCCGCAAGGGGGCTGTTAGCCCCTTTGACCCCCAGCCCGCTATCTGGTTAGCGGGACCCCCGTAAACTCTGCGAGGCCTCTCGACACACCCAAAACCATTCATGACACACATACGCACACTGCACATTGAGTTCGCATGACCAGTTCGACCTGTCAATTGGAAGTTCCCTAGCTCCAAAAGCGAGGATTAATTAATGGCAGCTTAGTCCGCAGCTGCCGGAGATTCGGATCCCCACAATCAATAAACCACAGCCGACCCTAAGCAGGATGAATCTGTAATGCGCCTAACAAGTGACGCGTATTCCCATCTCAAAGGGGTGATGAAAAACACCCTACGGATTCTGGCACGCCCGGTGGGACCAATCTCTCCTCCTATATTTTGGGTTAAGCGTTCATGCGAACTCAATCAATATACATATCGATTGCCTGTTCTAAAATCATGCTTATTTGTACATCTTAATGATTTCCAATTGAAATCTTCGGACGCGGCAAAAATGTCTCCAAGGACAAGCTTAGCTCTCAACACGGCTCCCATCTCCTACACAAAGAAGAAGGATGCTAGGACGGTCCTCCCGGCCAGTCTCGGGCGATAGTGGGAGGAGTCGCTGTTACCTTTTGGCTCTATTCTGTTCGTGCCAACTAGCGCCATCCCAGCTTCTCAAGCTCCAGTAACAGACAGACCGGCCTTGAAAAGCCGGAGGCCAAATGTGGTGATCTCGAAGGCACCACTACCCAAACGCAAGTCGGTGTTTGAACGAATTTCCTTGGCCCCGGCTGGGGGCAAGGCCATCAACACCAACAAAGCAACAAAGCATCTTGAGCAAGCTCCGGCGGAGCCCCTGACAACCGCTCGATCGGGCGTCTTCTCTAACCTCCCCGCCAGGCGTCTCACAATGGCTTCCTGGAAAACGGATGCCCGCCAAGCCCTCAAAATCGAGAAGCTAAAACAGAAAAGGCTCAGATACATAGCCAACAAAAGGGCTAGGGATCCTGCTAGGCTGAACTTCATGAGGTTCGAAGAACAGGGTTACCCCGCCAAAGATAAAGAGATGGCTGGATATATGGTCCACACTGTCTACATGGTGGGCATGCGCAGCAAAAGCAAAGACGGGGCCGCCATATCTCAAATCCGATCTGGTATGAATGTGGATGCCACTTCCAATGACCAGCATCCTCTGGGAGGTAATGAAAACCCTTCCAGTGAGGCTGATAAGCAGAGAGATCCCTCGGTTCATGACGAGTCGGGCACGAAAAGAGAAGAGGAACCAATCTTCCGCCCCAAGACCGCAGAGCAGCAACTTCTCCAAGAGATCTGAAAACATCTCATAAGTAAAGACAAAGAGATGGCCAAGCTCTAATAAAAAATTGACGACTTGACAAACATCGTCTTATAGCTCACGGCCCAAGTTGCATCTCAGCCATCTAATCAAGCGCAGGGTTCTGTTCATGAACCGGAAAACGGTGTCCCGAGACAGCCGACGCCTATTCCCTCAAATCCAAAGGTGGGCGGACCGTATGAAAGTCAGTCGCATCCTATCTCGGTAAATTTCTTGGCTACCGATGACAGTAGCCCGCTAACTCAAGATCAAATAATGGATTTGGTTGCGAACAAAGTCAAAATATTCGTAACCAAAGCCGAAGCGCAAAATGATGTTAGCAGTAGCGGAAGACAATATCTTGCTCATTATGATCTGGTAGAATTTCTTAGCGGCTATGTCATCCCCAAATTCAGAAGATTTGATAGGACGGGAAATGCGAATCAGCACATCGCCCACTTTAAAGCCTCATGCGGGAATACTGGGGGCAATGATGTACTTCTCCTCCGCCAGTTCGTTAATAACTTAACCGATGTCGCTTTCGACTGGTACGCATGCATACCGGATGGCTCTGTTACTACTTTCATCCAAATGGAATATCTGTTCTGATAAAGGTTCATGAGTGTCGGCGATAAGATCACCATTGCCGACCTCGTAAGGACCAAGCCAAAGAACAACGAAAGCAGCATGGATTTTATAACCCGATGGCGTAATCTCTCCGTCAAATGCAAACCTCCGATAGAGTATGACCAATCTGTCAGCCTCCTCGTCGGAAATCTCAACAATTAGATGTTCCCCGCCGAAAATAGAGACAGAACAGAGTAAATTCGTCTTGCCTGAATTTGGGGGCAGATGCTATTTGGTGCTATCCGTCTACCTCTCCGAAGATGCCAAGTTGATTTATGGCACCGTATATCGAAGGTTTAAACGGATGCGGCCGATATAGAAGGCTTCGTCAGATTCCCCCTCGTTGAGGGGTTTTTGATTGTGGGGACGCTCTTCCCTGCAGGCGCAAGCCCCTGCAGTTAATTACGCTACAGCATCGCGGTAACCAATTTCTCCTTCTCCAGATGGTCACTTCGTGTCGTGTGTGTTTGTCTTTTTTTTGGTTGCCCGTGGATTGTATACGGAGACTAATTTATGTTGTCGCCCATAGGGCGTGGATTAGTCCAAATCCGTATTTTCTTAGATATGGGTTTTGGGTTGGGTTTAAGGATACGTTAGTCTCATTTGAGACTAAGATCAACTTAAACGTTCGTTGAGGTTACGTTAGTCTAATTTTAGACTAAGATCAACTCAACGGGATCGTTTAGATCCAACAAGAGAGTATTTGGCCTCTGTTGTTTAGTTTAGGGACATTGCGGTCGATTAGTTTAAGGACATTACGGTCCGATGTTAGTTTAAGGACATCTCGGTCCATCGTTAATTTAAAGACATCGCGGTCGAGGTTAAGGACATCATAGTCCGTAGGGTTTAAGGACCCCACAGTCCAGTGTTAGTTTAAAGACATCACGGTCGAGGTTAAGGACGTCATAGTCCATGGTTTAACGACCCCACAGTCCAATGTTAGTTTTAAGACATCACGGTCGAGGTTAAGGACATCATAGTCCATGAGTTTAAGGACCCCACAATCCAATGTTAGTTTTAAGACATCACGGTCAAGGTTAAGAACATCATAGTCCATGATTTTAAGGACCCCACGGTCCAATGTTAGTTTTAAGACATCACGGTCAAGGTTAAGGACATCATAGTCCATGAGTTTAAGGACCCCACAGTCCGTAGTTTAGAAACGTCATAGTCTATGAAATGTGTGGTTGTCGGGACCCGTCACCTCTTTGAAGACGTTGAGGAATTACAACGACAAATATCAAAGGAGTGAAGAGATGTACCCTTGAACCAAGATGGATTAAATGATCTATAGTCCGATTTGGAACTAAGATCAATTAATTATATTATGAGCACATGGCTCAATTGAGTCTGAGTTGAGGACTTATGGACAACTTGGGCCAAGTCCAATTAAGTTTGAAGTATTGGCCCTCTGTTGGACCATTAGACATTTGTCTGATTTCAGCCCACATTATTTAGCAATGCTAAACAAGAGTTTGAGGGCTTTGGCAACATTTTTTTCTATCTTTGATTGAGCAGTGCACATTATAGCTCTGACTTTTACTCAATTTTGAATGGGAGGCTTTGCCTCTGAAAGATTAACCAATTTGGTTAAAAATAGTGTTAAACACTAGAGAAAACAATGTTAAACACTGGAAATATATCCCTCAAATTAGTGTTAAACACTAAAAGATAATCAGTGTTATACACTGGAAATATAATTCTCAATTTGGTGTTAGACACTAGAAAGCAACAGTGTTAAACACTGGAAATGGGGTTCTCAAGTTAGTGTTAAACACTAAAAATAAAGTTCTCGAATTAGTGTTAAACACTAAAGGAAAAGGGGTCACGTGGGGACACGTGAGGGTGCCCAAAGGTGGGACCAGATCCCTTTACTTCGTTCTGCAATTAAGTGTTAAACACTTTTTTATATTTTTTATTTTTGAGCATCACGTACTGACACATGACGGTAATTTATGCGCTGACTATTAAAGCGTTTGCTCAGGGATCACGTGGTAACACGTGAGAGCGCCCAAAGCCTTCATTTCCTTTGCTTTTCCTTTCTGTGTTTTGAGGAACCTGTTTTAGGGTCACGTGAGGGCACGTGACTTAGTCTTGTTCTTCTTTTTTTACTCATTGAGGAGAAGGGTCGCGTGTTACCACGTGACCAAGTTCTTTATGTGCATGGAGAGTTCCAAGTCTCTTGTTTTAAGAATTAAATTCTCTATAGGGTTAAACCCTGATTCTGTTTTAGAGGAATTAAATTCCTATGTATATGGAGGAATTAAATTCTTATGTAGGGTTAAACCCTAATTTCATTTGGAGAAATTGATTTTCTATGAATTTGGGAGAATTAAATTCTCATATAGGGTTAAACACTAGTTTCATTTGGAGGAATTAAATTCCTGTGAATTTGGGAGAATTAAATTCTCATATAGGGTTAAACCCTAGTTTCATTTGGAGGAATTATATTCCTATGAATTTGGGCGAATTAAATTCCTTAAACTCAATTCTCCCTTTAAGTTTTGGATATGCATGGCAGAATCTCCCCGATGAGAATTTAGCTATTTCTCATTCGGGAGTTTGTCAAAATGCAGCCCGAAAAATACGGGTTCACATTTTCTTCCTTAGATTACACGTGCATATCATATTTTCTCATAAATTTTGATCCCGGATGAATTATGAAGCCTATAATATATCAAATCGAAGGATTTTTCGAGATGCTTTCGATACCATCATAATTTAGATGTTTCACAATCGGGAGTTTGTCAAAATACAGCCCGGAAAATACTGGTTCACATTTTATTAAACGTATCGCTGCCATTAGATATCTTGGGCTCTTTTGCGCAGAAATTTTTTGGCGGGAACAAATGCCCCCACTATTTTGCCCACGTAAGTATATACGTGGGTGAAGTAGTGCAGAGTAATTCATAGCGTATGACCAATTTCGGGTTGGTATATAATTTTCAGAATCTTGATCTGAGAAGATAACGAGCGGACACAAGCATCGTCATTTATCATTGACTCAAATCTCGACTCTTAAGGGATATAGTTCCAAACCCTCAGCTCCATGAGCTGCACCCTTCTATTTCTTTATGTTTTACTCTGGCGTGAAGTAGTTTATATGCTGATGAGTAACTTCTCCATTTCAGTGGCATGTAGCTTTGGCAAGTGTGGCCCATAGATGGTAGATAACAGTTTATCTTGAACTCTTTATAAGGTAGCGATGGATTAGGAAACAGGGTTATGATTAGTTGCCTAAGAATTTCCAACTTTATGAGCCGTGAGGGTCTCACAAAGGCTTTTCTCCCTACAAATCGTGAGGATCTCGTAGGTGTCTTTTCTCCTTAAGAGTCGTGAGGACTCCTAAGTACGTTTTCTCTTGAGAATCGTAAGGATCCCATAAAAGAATTTTCTTTATGCGTTGGGACACTAATTTCCCCGCAAGTTGAGACGAATCGAGAGATTCTTGCAAAGACACTGATTTCTTTGCGGGTCGAAACGAATCGAGAGGTTCTTGCCAAGGACACTGATTTTCCCTGAATCGAAGTAAGAAGCGATGGATTAGGAAATAGGTTCACATCTGTTGCCTAAGACTTTTCAACTTTATGAGCCGTGAGGGTCTCATAAAGATTTTTTCTCCCTATAAGTCGAGAGGATCTCGTAGGTGCATTTTCTCCTTAAGAATCGTGAGGATTCCTAAGTGTGTTTTCTCTGGAGAGTCGTAAGGATCTCACAGGAAAATTTTCTTCCTTACAAGTCGAGAGGACTCGTAAATGATTGATGAGTTGACCTACTCCTGAGTCAAAGCATTGCTTCAATAGGGAGGTCGAGTGTTGACTTTGGTTTGTCTGTGCACCGCCGAGTCATGGAACTGGGAACTTTGTCGCGGCTCCGCTTTGCTGACGTCGTATATTCTTGCAGAGACACTGATTTCTCTGCGGGTCGGCACGAATCGATATGTTCTCGTCAAGGACGCTGATTTCCCTGGATCGAGGTTTTTGCCAAGGACACTGATTTCCTTGGAGTTGAAACGAATCGAGGTATTCCTGCAAAGACACTGATTTCCTTGCGGGTCGACGCGAATCGAGATCCTATCGTCAAGGACACTGATTTCCCTGAATTGAGGTTTTGCCAAGGACACTGATTTCCCTGGAGGTCGAAACGAATCGAGGTATTCCTGCAAAGACACTGATTTCTCTGCGGGTCGATGCGAATTGAGATGCTCTCGTCAAGGACGTTGATTTCCCTGAATCGAGGTATTTTCAAAGGACGCTGATTTCCCTGGGGTTGAGACGAATCGAGGTATTCCTGCAAAGACGTCGATTTCTCTGCGGGTCGACGCGAATCGAGGTGCTCTCGTCAAGGACGTTGATTTCCCTGAATCGAGGTTTTTGCCAAGGACACTGATTTCCTCGGAGTTGAAACGAATCGAGGTATTCCCGCAAAGACACTGATTTCTTTGCAGGTCGATACGAATCGAGATGTTCTCGTCAAGGACACTGATTTCCCTGAATCGAGGTATTTTCCAAGGACACTGATTTCCCTGGGGTCGAAACGAATCGAGGTATTCCTGCAAAGACACTGATTTCTCTGCGGGTCAACGCGAATCGAGGTGCTCTCGTCAAGGACGTTGATTTCCCTGAATCGAGGTATTTGCCAAGGACACTGATTTCCTCGGAGTTGAAACGAATCGAGGTATTCCTGCAAAGACGTTGATTTCTCTGCGGGTCGATGCGAATCGAGATACTCTCGTCAAGGACGCTGATTTCCCTGAATCGAGGTTTTTGCTAAGGACACTGATTTCCTCGGAGTTGAAACGAATCGAGGTATTCCTGCAAAGACGCTGATTTCTCTGCGCGTCGATGCGAATCAAGATGCTCTCGTCAAGGACGCTGATTTCCCTGAATCGAGGAGGTTGCCAAAGACACTAATTTCCTCGGAGTTGAAACGAATCGAGGTATTCCTGCAAAGACGCTGATTTCTCTGCGGGTCGATGCAAGTCAAGATGCTCTCGTCAAGAACGCTGATTTCCCTGAATCGAGGAGGTTGCCAAGGATACTGATTTCCCTGGGGGTTGGTTGACTTGTTTCCGAGACGGAGCGTTGATCCGGCAGGGAGGTCATTGGTTGACTATAGGTTGTCTGTGGACCGTAGAGTCTTGGAACTAGGGACTTTGCCGTGGCTCCGTTTGGTGATGCTGCATCCGAACCCTGTTGGAATGAGGAAGATCACCGTTGCTAATTTTTAGGCTGTAGATGTTGCCGTTAAGGTTTGGAACTATGGACTTTGCCATGGCTCCACTTCGTTGCAACTCTGAGGTGGGTTGTTGACGTCACGTCTGCATCTGGTTGGAGTGAGGAGAAACGTCGTTGGTGATCTCTAGGTTGTCTGTGAACCGTCGAGATTTGGAACTAGGGGGCTTTGCTATAGTTCCGTTGTTTTGACCCTGGGGTCGTTTGTTGACGTCGCATCTGCATCCTACTGGAGTAAGGAGAAACGTCGTTGGTGATCTCTAGGCTGTCTGTGAACCGTCGAGATTTGGAACTAGGGGACTTTGTCGCGGCTTCGTTTGTTGATGTTGCGTCTGCATCCGATTGGAGGGAAGAAGAACGCCGGTGTTGATCTCTAAGTTGTCGATGTTGACGTCGAGACCCTGAAGCTAGGGATCTTCCTTCACTTCGTTTGTTGACATTGTGTCTGCAATATTGTGACAAATGTCGAGATTGTCTTCAGGTTGTCTATGAACCGTCGAGATTTGGCTTCGCTTCGACGAAGCGTGGTGGGACGATATGGTTCCCTTCTTGTTTATGCCCATGGATTGTATACAGGGGTCACTATGACCTCACCTGCAGGGCAAAAAGTTTTATTCTTTCATTTCATTCATTTTTTTAATTCTTTCCACGATGCTCAATTATTTCAGCTTTTTATATCGCGAAAATCGCGATTGCCCAATCATTTCGGCTATTTTTTGCGGTACCCAATCATTTCGGCTATTTGTTTTATTTTTACTCGCTGCTTTTTATTGCGAGTTGCCCAATCATTTCGGCTATTTTGTATGCATAAATTTTTGCTTGCTGATTTTGTTGCAAGTTGCCCCATCATTTCGGCTATTTCATATGCATTTTTGGCTCGCTTATTTTTTATCGCGAGTGTGGAACTTGGAATCTGGTGCCTATCTCAGCATCAGCATCGCTACAACCGGAATATTGCCAGGAACGAATCATCATTTGCCATGAAAGGAATTGGAATTTGATACCGATTTAGGCATCAGCATCGCTACAACTGGGATATTGCCAGGAGCGAATCATCATTTGCCTATGTCGATGTCGAACAAAGATGGCTTAGCAAACAGGGTTAGGATCAGGCTTTTGACTTCATGAGCCGTAAGGGTCTCATAAAGGTGTTTCTCCCTACAAGTCGTAAGGATTCCGTAGGTGCGTTTTCTCCTTAAGAACCGTGAGGATTCTTAAGTGTGTGTTCTCTTATAAGTCGTAAGGATCTTACAAGAGTGTTTTATCCTTGCAAGTCAAGAGGACCTACAAGTGTTTGTTCACCGTGTGAGCATATCCCTAGTCGCTGGTGGGACTCTGTTAGGAAAATGTTCATTCGTGCCCGTGGATTGTATACAAGGGTCAATATTGAACTGCTTATAGGGCAAAATTGGAGATTGTGATGGCTTAAGAACAGGTTCATATCCCTGTAACTTAAGGCTTTTGAACCCTATGAGCCGTGAGGGTTTCAAAGGGAAATTCTCCTTACGAGTCGTGAGGATCTCGTAAGTGTAAGTTCTCCTTAAGAATCGTAGGGATCCCTAAGTGTGTTTCTTCTTTGTGAGTCGTAAGGATCTCACGCAGGTGGTTTCTCCTTACAGGGTCGAGAGGACCCTACAAGTGTCTTTTAACGAGGTTGCGCTCTTTCGGGTTTTCACAAACACTCGCCGGTAGCCCTGCTGTTTTTACTCACGGAGCCCTTTCGGGTTTTCATCCGTGCCCATCTTGCTTATGGACGTACCGTTTTTTTTTACGAGTCTGCGCCCTTTCGGGTTTTCACAAACATCGTCGGTAGTCCTGTTGTTTTTACTCACGGAGCCCTTTCGGGTTTTCATCCGTGCCCATCTTGCTTATGGACATGCCGTTTTTTTTGTTGCGTTAGCCTCAGGATGCTGCGGTCTGTAGTAGTTTATAGACATTTCGGTCAATTGCAAGTTTTAGGACATTGCGGTCTATCGTTAGTTTAAGTATGTTTCGGTCCGTAGTAGCTTTGAGGCGAAGTTTCGTCGGATGCTTTATGAATAAGTAGGTTTCTCCTTGATAGACCTTGTCACATAATCCAAGGGTTTTGGCACTGCTCCTGCCCCCAGCTCCTCTACATTATCTCCTAACGCCGAGTGAGCTGCTTTGTTACATAGCGACAAATGAGCGATCATGTGGCAACTGCTACATAACCTTCGGATTCTTCTGAAAAGTCGTCTCCCTCATCATTGTCGTTATCTTCATTCTCAAGGATGTGATTGAGGAACTCTTGAAGCATGACTAGGGTTCGCGCCCTCTGTCTGTATTCTTCCAGCGCGTCAATATGCTTTGCAGCTCCGTGCCCTTGTCGTTAGACTGCACGGGCTTTTTGGTCTTCTTCTTTTTCATCGAAGACTGTGACGGCTGGGTCTGGGTGTTTTGCCCATTGCTATTAATTCCCTATATTGGACGTGGTTTCAGCATCCCATCGACGATCTCCGACTCTTGCAGACTTTTCAACCTGATCGCTGGACATGTTTGAACATCTTTCAACATTCTTTTAGTTTTTGCCGAAAGAACCACTTCCCATTGAGCTTCATCTATGAATGTGCACGATGCCCCCGGCATGTCCATCTTTTTCTGAGCATGTGGTTATGGCGGGTTCACCTTCCAATTTTCAGACAACGTGAATTTGCCTTGCTGGTACTGGTCTTCAACCCAGTTTTTGAAGACGTAGCAATCTTCTATTGGATGGCCCATTAATCGATGGTAGGGGCAGTAATTGGGATCGTTGACATCATTCGGTTGCGGTGGGTGTCTCGACTCCGATAAAGTAATGAGCCCATTGCGCACTGCCAGTTCAAACAGTTTCCTTATTTTATCTGAGGGAAACGAGTAAGGACGTCTCAACTTCTCATCGAGGGATTGCCGCTTGTTGCTTTGGCGAACAACCAGTCTCGGGCCACTCGGTTGTTGTTGAGCGTTGGCGACGAAGGTCGCTTTCCCTTTCCCCTTCTCATTCCGAGGATCCGTCTTTGAGGAGGATGGTCTATGGCCCATCTGGTCCATTTTGTCTAGCTTGTCGATCAAGGCCTGAAAGGTGGTCGGCTTGAAGAACATCATGAATTGGGATATAGTCTCCTGCGGATCAGGGGTTCCCACAAACATGCCTACTGCAGGAGCTTCTTCTATGCGCTGTTCGCACTTCGACCATAGGTTCCGCCACCGTATCGCATACTGAACCCATGTTTTGCCTGGTTTCACCATGGCATTGATCAACGCCGTGATTGGGGTGCGTTCTCTAGCGCTTGCGAAACGATGGGTGAATAGCAACTCCATTTCTGCAAACGTCTCGACAGAGTCATTTGGGAGTTCCGAATACCACTCGAATGCCGTCTCCGACAAGCTGCCAACGAATTGAGCGACGTGCTGATGTGGATTTCCTGTCCCCTTATATACGTGGAATTTGGGGATCGTGTATCCCGGCGGTACTTTATTTGGTCGTACCAACCCGGACAGGGTCATCCAGTTTTAACAATTTGCCCAGCCGCTTCATTCGCCTGATGAACTCGTATCTGCTGAGCGATGTAATCATCCAGGGCGGCTTTTGAGATGGTCTCCTCCTTGGCTGCTGAACAAGCCGGAAGAGGGTTTGATGTCTCCGCTCGGTCGTCTTCGAGGATAATCGGAGGATCCGGCTGTAACATCATCTCGACAATGTCTTGGAATAATAACGCCATTCGTTTTATGTTGGCAGCTTGTTCCGCTGCCTCTTTGTCCTTCTTTTCGAGGATTCTGCGGAGAAACTCAGTATCAGTTTCTTGTTCTCGATGTTGCTTCGATGGCATTTCTGGGCTTTCTTTCGGTCCCGTAAGTGCGGCCATTGCAGTCGGCATCTTCTGCAGTTTCTGCTGTTGTTGTTCCTGAGCCTTCGTTATCGATCGGGTAAGCGGTCGATGACCCGTAGAAGCACGGCTTTCTTCTTTTCCAGAAGCCATATAAACGGTATGTATTACCATGCCCCTGGACTTGGGGCGTTTAGATTCGACGTCCTTGCAGTTTGCCGCATTCACGGGGGCTTTCTCTGGCATCCTTCTCTTGTGAGCAGTTGAAGTCGAGGGGGCAGTTGCAGCGGGCACCCAGACGGATGATGTCTTCTATGGTACCACGAGATGGCTCTTTTCTTGCTAAGCTTTGAGCTTCTTTGGCCGGCGAGAGTAGTCCTGGTTAATCACCGATTCCTGGACCTGTCTCCAGACTTTATAAATTTTGGATGACAGCCGCTGAGGGGGCTACTCCATCTTCCTTTCCGTAGTAATCTCCATAGGTAGAAGAGATCTCTTCAGCACGGCAGTCGGAGAGTTCTTGCGAATCCTCCTAAGCGGTTCAAAGCTGTTCCCAGTTGGAACAGCAGCATCGATTTCCACCGTCGGAGCCGGCGGAGTCAGTCCAGAAGGAGAGTTGTCCCCAGCCTTCCTTACTCGGAGCCAGTGGCGACGTCGAGCGTGTCGAGCCGTTGGGATTGTCTCAGCTGTAGGGGTGACTTCCTCATGTAAGTGCACGGCGGCGCCCCGGTCGTCAATCCGACGGCCAAATGCGGAAGCGGTGATAAACTTTAATTTTGCGGACTTAGCTAACCGGCACCACCGTGCACTAAACACCCGGATCGAACCATTAAACTTATTCTAGCTAACTACAAGATGGGTTAGAGATATACCGAATGATCCGAGTCCTCCGGTCTTCTCCTCGTCGTCCCGATCTCCTGCGGAAACTCCGGTCGTCGCCTCCTCACCGGAAGGGCACCACATCGCCTGTATCTTTTACGGGCTCCCACCTCAATACCGAGGCAACTCGGGCGCGAAGTAGGCTAGCCGACGCGTCCAAGAAATGCTGTAGAATGTGTAGGGTTGAAGCCATGTCTCATTTGGGTTTGTTGCCATTTGAAGATGATGGAGGAAACAAGATAAGAAAAATGGTGCTTGCATTTTTCTAGCATGAAATGAGATCAAGAAAAATGAAACTCTCAAGAATGAAAACTCTCATCTTTTTCTTTCTCTCAACCATCAAAAAACTTATCCTCTTAGAAATGGTGGAGCAAACAATACATAAGCAAAAGGGAGGTGAGTGTAGGAGAGCAAGAAGGGTGACCACATCCAAACATCATCATCACAAAACACAAATCAATCCTAATCCTTTCTCATCTCATTAAAGCAAAGGAAAAGACTAAGAAAGAATCAAAATGATGGTTGAAAAGAAAAGATGCCATCATATACAAAACAATTGCAAGAAACTCCCTCCACAATTGTTATTTGCAAACTTGCAAATAACCCCCTCCATCGGAAAAGTCCGGCCGGGAAAGAACAAAGGAAAACCGGCCGGAACAGAATGCAAACTGGCAACTCCAGAAAACTGGTCCCGTAATAAATTACAGGAAAACCCCGATACTGTGCATACACACCCGCATCTGTATTCCGTCCGGATACAAATGCAATGAGACAAAATCTACACTGTACTATACTAGGATCCGGCTTAAACCAAAGCCGGCTAGTAATATCCGTCCGATCCTGATCCGTGCAATACCGCACGTATCTGATCGAACGCTGCCATATAACCATACGGCCTCTAGTACAAACCGTCCGATCCTGATCCGTGCAATACTGCACGTATCTGATCGGACCCTGCCATATCTCCATACGACCTCTACAGCGTTTCGCCCGAAAGCTTGAGTAACTGAAAGTGTGGTGGACTCTAAAGACTCGTCAATACTATGGCTGTGGATTTAACCACTAGCACGTCAGAGGTATAAGCCAATACGTGACGGGCCACCAGCTATTGACCAAAAGGGACGTCGATGAGCGAACTCATCCTGACACCCTACTGAGCCTGTCAGTGACAATATCCGTACAGTCCGGTCCGTTCGTCTATGTGCATCGCATGGCGGGCCTAGAGGGTTGGTAAAAGTCAGACCCCCAAAAGCGGTACAAGTCGTGTCGGAGTGTAGCCCAGAACACCCTGAGATACTACTGGAATACCTACCAGTAAATCTCCTGCCTTGGCCAAGGACTTCGTGTAATGGCTCTCCTAGACACAGCGCGACCTCACCCCCAATACCGGGAGAGACGAACCCCTGAAGATCCGCTCACTGCCTCCATGTGGCTCGGGACTGTACCCAACTAAAACCTGTTTGCACGACTCCTTTGAGCCGTGGTAGGGTAGTAATCAAAGCACAGTGGGAACTCACACGAGACAAATGACGATCCCCAGGTCGATGAACTAACCTGTACACATGTCACCTGGGAACTGCTATCTGACGTCAGGTATAAGACCAACTAGCATGTTCCCGGTGAGTCCTGTCCGGTGTACTCATAACCCAATGAGCACCTGTATACATCTTAGGTGAACCACCTGACACCAGTGGCTTGTGAGACCGGCCACCGCCCCTCGTCGGGGTCTCGACTGTATACACTAGTCTACTCTGGAGAATCGATGCCCTGTCTCGAAACTCCCACGATTAGGGGCCTTTTAAGGATGTGCTTATAGACTACCAGCTCCCACGTATATGATCGCCCTCATACTGCCGGTAGTCAAGCAAGAATCCTAGGGGCTCTATCAACATGCAATAGTGACCTGTCATGTCACCTAAAGCAGTACACGATGATAAAGGTAAACCAGATAGCATACTATCATCTCGAGTAAGACTGTCCTACCGGGATAGGTCCTCCCTCAATCATTGCAATCACATGCCTGTGATCCAATAATTGACTCTGAGGGCACTATCTCCAACAATCTCCCACTTGCACTCAAGGCTAATTATTGCGATGTCGCATACTCACAGCCCGTGTGATACCGAACACCCAACTCCTCTACTAGTCAGTCTCACAAAATCCGTTTGTGAAACTATTGCGTTCGAGGAATAGCCTCAGTGAGTGGATCCGCCTTGATGTTTCTTTCTATGTCTCTCTATATCTCATGTTCGCGGAGAAAGCCATCTCCCGAAATGAGCAATACCTGTCTTAGAATGTCTGGATGTCTGATGGGACCTAGCTCATGAATGAACTCCAAATCCAAACTTCTTAGACTGTATCGTCAACTGAACTTAATCCGTGTCCTGCGCCATGCCTCCCTCAGTATTTCCTTGGACCACCTGTCCAAAATACTGCCCCTCGTCAGAAGGAAAAACTATAACTCTGACAACCTCCTTGTCGTCCAGGTCATCTTGGAAGCCTGGAATGATAACTGTTTCCCGAATGGGGCTTTCGTTATCATATCCCTAGAACAGTCACTTATGTTCTAAAACTGCTTCCGATTGTTTCTCCAGGATTGGATCAATGTCAACTTATTGCATCTAGTGCAAGAACAACATCTGGTGTGGTACTTGACATCTCATGATTGACTCAATTGCCTAAGCAAGTGATCTGCCAATCATGCGTATCCCTCTCCCCTTTAGTCTGTAAGACACCTTTAGAGAGGGTGACTCCATCACCTGCAGGTACACTACCGTGTCAGGAGTCGTCCATTTTAAATACTCTTAGAATGCTGTCAAGGTACCCTGATTGGGAAACCACCCAAATCTAGATCTAAAAACATAGATCTAGTAACCAGTATGTCTGATATAATGTCCAAGTCCCATGTGGAGAAACCACCGTGTGACGACCAAAGTATAACCGATCGTAGTATAGGAATTTCTTTTCCTACTTTGTGTATGTCATCCAAATACCAGGATATCACACCCTACTACCTTCTCAACAGATCCATTCCCTATTCTGATGACGTCAAACCCATGACTGTCATATCAGAAATAGATGATCTATCTCCGCTACATCTGCTTTAGTCTATAGACATAAACCTGATGTCCACCAATGCTTCCGCTGCTCCCACTGACTACGACAACCCTCTGCCAGAGTCATATAGACGTGCACTTCTAAAACTAGTTTAGAGCGACGCTATACTCATCCTCCTGCCGGGTCTCGCAGCCTGGAACAACAACAATGGCAAGTGTGGGTAAACAAGAACTTCCCTGTCACCGTCCTTGAGGCTACCGGAGTACCTCTCGGGTGCCTGAAGTTACCCACCGTATCTGCGGAGTGGCCAATGGAATGTCAAATCAGATTGAATCTTTAGGTTCCTTATCAAATCTTCAGTAATCGTTTGCGGTTCTGGAATCACTTCCAGTTCTACCATACTCCCACTACTGTTTTTGAAAAAATCCATTTTTAATAAAACTGTGGCGAGTCTAGAACAATATTTCTATTGATCTGCCAGATGGTAGAAAATCAACCCTCGTCATAGCCTGGGTCAACGCACAAACAGCCATTACAGAAACGTGCATTGAGTTGTCCAGTGTCTGGTTTTAATCATAAGCCGGACAACTCCCCGTACCTTAACAACGTTAAGATATGAACTGTTCTATATCCAATATAGAACCAGAGGCACTGATTTAATTGAACCAGATTCAAATCATGCAGCTATCTCCAGTGCATGTCAACAAAATGGAAGAAGGCCGATCAGCGTTACTCAACTTAGGAATGCTTCCAATTATGAGTAACCTGAAAGAGAAGTAATTTCTCTTTATCTTTACTATCAACTGAATACCATACACAAGTATCTACATCTTCGATTATTTTGAAGAATCCCGATACTTGCTACACCTGGTTCTCTACTCTATTCAAATACCTATAACTCCTCAAAACTTAGACCCTGTGTTTCTATGAAACACATGTCTAAGAACTAGAGAAGTTAAAAGTAAACAGAATATAGTATGAGGACCAACCCCTCTGTCCTGATGGACCCTGGACAATATACAATACTCTGTATAAGTCCCCTGAGTCTAACAACTCTTTCACTGTGTGTCGTAGGTTGAAAACTGTACTTATGGTTAAGAAGAATTACACCGCTGTTTAATGCTCCTTACCTAACCATCCACTGATATAGGTAAATGTCATCAACATAATATCAAAAGGTATATCTCACTCTATGAAAATAGACGTACAGATATATCAATTTGAAATTGGTGCACAACAGCGGATATTCAAAACCAAATATTTGCCGACCGGCAAACAGCCCAGGTGATCTCCTCAAATATCACCGATTACAACGAATCCCGATATAATGAGGATGATCACCCAATTCCCAATGACTTACTCCCACTCATCATCTGTAAAACCATACAGATGTGAGAATCATACCTGGTAGATACATACCCTGGAGTAAGTATCTAATCGGGAAATCAGTTTTCTTTTAACATTACACAGTGAAACTGAAATATTGAAATGTTTCGGTGGGGTATCCCGGTATTCTTAGTAATGCCTCTTCCATTATCCAGATTCACAACTATAACCGTATAATTCTTTGCCACCTCTCCAAATCCCTTTATATGTCTTTAGTCATTACCTTCTGCACACCCCTTAGGCCAAATGGTTTTCTTCCTTCCCTACCGTTCGGCACCAGCCTATGGTTTGGAAGAAGACTATCCAATAAGCATAAAGGGTGTACTGTCCTAATCCTAGGAGCACTCGCAACACGAGAGAAGGTGAAGATAAAAGACACCTGAATGTACTTTATTCCTATTTCTCCTGGACCAGAATCCATCCCCGAACTGGAACAAGTTCCTTTCGAGTTCGTATATAACCATACGATGGAGTATCCATTAAACTGTGGATCTTCGTAGTGATACGGAGTGTCCTGGAGAAATACAAAGGTGATTTAGGATTGGCGAAGAAATATTTGGTTTGGTCGTGAATATCAGTCGCAATATACTTTGCCCTCTTACTAATCCCTTGCTTCGTCTTAATCTTAATACCTTCTGTACACCGTTTAGGCTAATTGGGTTTCTTCATTCCCTATCTGTCGGCACCAGCCTATGGTTTGGAAGAAGACTATCCAATTTGCGTAATAGGTGTACTACTCCTAAACCAAGGAGTACTCGCAACCTGAGAGAGGGTGAAAAGAAAAGACAACTGAATAATCCTATCCGTTTTCTCCAGAACCGGAAACCATCCTCGAAGTCCTTCGAGTTCGTATATAACCATATGATAGGTTTGTCCAATGGAAGTGGACGTTCGCAGTAATGCGGGGTGTCCTGGAGAAAAGGGTAAAAGTAGGAGTGGTAATGAGGTCTGCAACTCTGACAATCCAAAAGCCAGTGTTAAGAAGGTTCGGTCAACTTGGTCACTGAGTCATAGTCTAGGGTCGGGTCAATGGTCGCTGCCAAGAGAGAGAGAAAAGAAACACTCAGCGTGCACTCTACCCTAGATCAGAATGGTTACCAATTTATCTAATCTGGAAACCTCCCACTGTACCTCAAATTCTCCTCCAAACCTGAAAGAAGAATTAGTCGGGGTCACCCGAGAAGTAAACTAACTCATCAGTAGGAATCGGGATCCAACTATCATTGCATGATAACGTGACGGAATGCGCTCACGGTGTCACACTCCAGAAGGTATGCGCATATCTGGCAAGTTTCAGTTCTTTTGAAACTCCAGATGTGATTTTTACCCCATGCTCTTATGACCTTGACTAAGGCCAACAAATCATAAGTCACATGTCAAGTTCTACCCGTCATTGTCCTGGTTGATTTGAACCCACCCGTACAAGCCCTTGACTAGGGCCAACAAGGCTATACGACTGTCCCAAACCAACGCATCTATCTATGCAGCATATGAATATCCAATAGCTACCAATCACTGTGCCTTGACTAAGGCCAACAAACACAGCTTGAATACTATTGACTACCCATATGAAACGACGGAGGGCTACGAATGGTTTCTGGCGAAAACCTTTAACGTAATGAACTTGATCTCGTTGAAGGAACGGATAGCTTTTTAGAAAATATAGCGACGAAAACCTTTACTAAAGAGGTCACTCCCGGTGAAGGGATCTCGGCTCTTTCCCCGTAGAATGGGGTGCAGGATATCCCAAATGAATACCACGGTGCAAAGCAAAAGTAATCGGCTATAGTGAAGCTAATGCCCTGACGCAAACTTCTGTCCAAGGGGTCACTCCCGGTGAAGGGATCTCGGCCCTTGCCTCGTCGACTGAGGAGCAGGATATTCCAAATGAATACCACGATGCAAAACAAAAGTGAACGTCCTTGCAATAACAGCTTTTTGAAAAGTGTTCCAACAATATCAGAATAGGTTTGTTTAACTTGCATTGATCCGAATCAACGCAGTCCCATCAATTGATCACACCACAAAGAACGAAAATATACTGACGTACGTATATGCCATCCGCATTCGCCACTGGGTCCCGTCATCACCCGTTAGGTTAGCTAACTAACGGCAGAGCGGGGACTGGACTAGCGCGGATGTAAAACATATACAACATCTATTAATATATATACCAATATATTATATTTCGCTCAAGGCGTGATAAAAATGCAACATCACAGAAATGTACAGCATCACAGAACAATACAGATATCTGGGATCCCCGGGTTTCACAGAGCCACTACTGAAACCCGACGTTCCCCTGGTCGTGTGGATAGCCTGTGCAATGAGATCCTAGACCCCTACGGGCGCAGCAAGTCACCCGCCAAAACCTGAAGCGAGGCAGCCCCCTTCAGCGCCGTGAATGAACCACCCAGCACTTCACGGAATCCGGTAACTTGGGCACCCCTCCTGGGTCAACCTAGTACAGAAAGTAAAATATACATACACCGGGTACAACGACCGCAACCTGGCTGTGCCCCAAAAAAATAATAATAAAATCAGGCAGTGACGGCTGTCCACATGTCGGACGCTTGCCCCGCAATATCAAATGTACATAATACAACAACACTGTACTAACATTGCATCCAGGCTACCCCCAAGACCGATCCGCAACATCACAGCAATACATAGAAAATCAACGTGAAAGTCACGTTCGCAAATCCGTCTAACCGGGCCATAGCAGTTAGACCGGATTTACCGATCAAGTGACATTCACGGTCGCAGATATAATGTAAATACTGTGAAATAATGTGTTTAAAATATCCGATCAATCAAAAATTAACAAGTGGGCCCCCAAGCAATACTGTAGCACTCACAGAAAATCTGGGCCCAATTTTAATCTTCCAGAAACCACATTTTCATTCCAGGAACATTCTGCAAAGTTTTGGGGGCATGAACAGTTAACATTGCGGCGGAACCGCGGCCCAAGCAGGGGTTTGGCCGCGGTTCCACGGTGGTATGGTGAGTTCATGCTACCAAATTTTTACAGTATGCTTATAATTCCCTGCACATCACTCTGAGACAACCTGAAAAACTTTTAGACTCAAAAAAAATTCGACAGAAACTGATGTGCTTGAAAAACGCGTTTTCGGCATTTTGTTCGATCGGAAATGTAAAACACATCAAACAAAGCTAGACGAAGTTAATGGCGAGGCTCTGATACCACTGTAAGTGCACGGCGGCGCCCCGGTCGTCAATCCGACGGCCAAATGCGGAAGCGGTGATAAACTTTAATTTTGCGGACTTAGCAAACCGGCACCACCGCGCACTAAACACCCGGATCGAACCATTAAACTTATTCTAGCTAACTACAAGACGGGTTAGAGATATACCGAATGATCCGAGTCCTCCGGTCTTCTCCTCGTCGTCCCGATCTCCTGCGGAAACTCCGGTCGTCGCCTCCTCACCGGAAGGGCACCACATCGCCTGTATCTTTTACGGGCTCCCACCTCAATACCGAGGCAACTCGGGCGCGAAGTAGGCTAGCCGACGCGTCCAAGAAATGCTGTAGAATGTGTAGGGTTGAAGCTATGTTTCATTTGGGTTTGTTGCCATTTGAAGATGATGGAGGAAACAAGATAAGAAAAATGGTGCTTGCATTTTCCTAGCATGAAATGAGATCAAGAAAAATGAAACTCTCAAGAATGAAAACTCTCATCTTTTTCTTTCTCTCAACCATCAAAAAACTTATCCTCTTAGAAATGGTGGAGCAACGAATACATAAGCAAAAGGGAGGTGAGTGTAGGAGAGCAAGAAGGGTGACCACATCCAAACATCATCATCACAAAACACAAATCAATCCTAATCCTTTCTCATCTCATTAAAGCAAAGGAAAAGACTAAGAAAGAATCAAAATGATGGTTGAAAAGAAAAGATGCCATCATATACAAAACAATTGCAAGAAACTCCCTCCACAATTGTTATTTGCAAACTTGCAAATAACCCCCTCCATCGGAAAAGTCCGGCCGGGAAAGAACAGAGGAAAACCGGCCGGAACGGAATGCAAACTGGCAACTCCAGAAAACTGGTCCCGTAATAAATTACAGGAAAACCCCGATACTGTGCATACACACCCGCATCTGTATTCCGTCCGGATACAAATGCAATGAGACAAAATCTACACTGTACTATACTAGGATCCGGCTTAAACCAAAGCCGGCTAGTAATATCCGTATGATCCTGATCCATGCAATACCGCACGTATCTGATCGAACGCTGCCATATAACCATACGGCCTCTAGTACAAACCGTCCGATCCTGATCCGTGCAATACCGCACGTATCTGATCGGACCCTGCCATATCTCCATACGGCCTCTACAGCGTTTCGCCCGAAAGCTTGAGTAACTGAAAGTGTGGTGGACTCTAAAGACTCGTCAATACTATGGCTGTGGATTTAACCACTAGCACGTCAGAGGTATAAGCCAATACGTGACGGGCTACCAGCTATTGACCAAAAGGGACGTCGATGAGCGAACTCATCCTGACACCCTACTGAGCCTGTCAGTGAAAATATCCGTACAGTCCGGTCCGTTCGTCTATGAGCATCGCATGGCGGGCCTAGGGGGTTGGTAAAAGTCAGACCCCCAAAAACGGTACAAGTCGTGTTGGAGTGTAGCCCAGAACACCCTGAGATACTACTGGAATACCTACCAGTAAATCTCCTGCCTTGGCCAAGGACTTCGTGTAATGGCTCTCCTAGACACAGCGCGACCTCACCCCCAATACCGGGAGAGACGAACCCCTGAAGATCCGCTCACTGCCTCCATGTGGCTCGGGACTGTACCCAACTAAAACCTGTTTGCACGACTCCTTTGAGCCGTGGTAGGGTAGTAATCAAAGCACAGTGGGAACTCACACGAGACAAATGACGATCCCCAGGTCGATGAACTAACCTGTACACATGTCACCTGGGAACTGCTATCTGACGTCAGGTATAAGACCAACTAGCATGTTCCCGGCGAGTCCTGTCCGGTGTACTCATAACCCAATGAGCACCTGTATACATCTTAGGTGAACCACCTGACACCAGTGGCTTGTGAGACCAGCCACCGCCCCTCGTCGGGGTCTCGACTGTATACACTTGTCTACTCTGGAGAATCGATGCCCTGCCTCGAAACTCCCACGACTAGGGACCTTTTAAGGATGTGCTTATAGACTACCAGCTCCCACGTATATGATCGCCCTCATACTTCCGGTTGTCAAGCAAGAATCCTAGGGGCTCTATCAACATGCAATAGTGACCTGTCATGTCACCTAAAGCAGTACACGATGATAAAGGTAAACCAGATAGCATACTATCATCTCGAGTAATACTGTCCTATCGGGATAGGTCCTCCCTCAATCATTGCAATCACGTGCCTGTGATCCAATAATTGACTCTGAGGGCACTATCTCCAACACCTCATGCCCCCTGTGTTGGTCAGAAGTTGTCGTTGTCAGCCTATTGAAGACAGATGTCCGCTGAGTGGGGATAACCAACCTATCGAAGGCAGACTTTCGAGCAGGGGAAGCAGCCTTGACGATTTCGCCTGGAACAGGAGCTGAAACAGTCAGACTTGTGAAGACCGACCCTTTAGCAGGAGAAGCCGTCTTGACGACTTTATGAGCAGGAATGGCTATCCGCTTAGGGATAAATCTTTCTGGTATCGCGGGCTTCTTCATGGGACCAAATGAGCTTTGGCCCAGTCTATCAAAGACTGAGGCATTGGAGCTGGACGACCCGTTGAGAGGGGCCGCAATAGTTATGATCTGATTAAAGACCGAGCTCTTCGGAGCTTCTTGCAATGGTACAGGGGCGTTGAAGTTCATCGATGGGATCATGGTCCCGAAAAATAGCCCGGTGGTGGCTTGAGTTACCTGCTCCACTGGCATTATGAAAAAGGAGGCCGCTTGGGGCCCGTAGGTTACACCTCCAGATGCGGCGGAACGGGAGTTGCAGTTGCAGCTGGAGAAGTTAGAGGCCATTGATGTTCTTTTTTCTGCATGGAGCAAGACACCAAATCTTAGTACCTCGAATCCACAGGCAACCATAGCAAACTGTGATTCGTTCGCGAACACGACACACGAAGTGTGGAGTGGAAAAAGGATAAGGTCCCACCGGACGTGCCAGAATCTGTTCCCCGCCGAAAACAAAGACGAAACCGCGTAGGTTCGTCTTGCCTGAATTTGGGGGCAGATGCTATTTGGTGCTATCCGTCTACCTCTCCGAAGATGCCAAGTTGATTTATGGCACCGTATATCGAAGGTTTAAACGGATGCGGCCGATGTAGCAGACTTCGTCAGATTCCCCCTCGTTGAGGCGTTTTTGATTATGGGGACGCTCTTCCCTGCAGGCGCAAGCCCCTGCAATTAATTACGCTACCGCATCGCGGTAACCACTATCTCCTTCTCCAGATGGTCACTTCGTGTCGTGTGTGTTTGACTTGTTTTTGGTTGCCAAATCCGTATTTTCTTAGATTTGGGTTTTGGGTTGGGTGTAAGGATACGTTAGTCTCATTTGAGACTAAGATCAACTTAAACGTTCGTTGAGGATACGTTAGTCAAAAGGTTACCGCTTTATTCTGACCGACAGGCCGAATGAGAGTTCTCCAAAACTGTTCTTGACTGTTGCTTTTTTTAGTCCTGCTTTCGGTGTCGGTGATCAAGAAATTAGACTAAGATCGACCCAGCGGGATCGTTTAGATCCAACAAGAGAGTATTTGGCCTCTGTTGTTTAGTTTAGCGACATTGTGGTCGATTAGTTTAAAGACATTACGGTCTGATGTTAGTTTAAGGACATCTCGGTCCATCGTTAGTTTAAAGACATCGCGGTCGAGGTTAAGGACATCATAGTCCGTGGGTTTAAGGACCCTACAGTCCAATGTTGGTTTAAAGACATCACGGTCGAGGTTAAGGACGTCATAGTCCATGGGTTTAAGGACCACACAGTCCAATGTTAGTTTTAAGACATGACGATCGAGGTTAAGGACATCATAGTCCATGAGTTTAAGGACCCCACAGTCCAATGTTAGTTTTAAGACATCACGGTCAAGATTAAGGACATCATAATCCATGAGTTTAAGGACCCCACAGTCCAATGTTAGTTTTAAGACATCACGGTCAAGATTAAGGACATCATAGTCCATGAGTGTAAGGACCCCACAGTCCGTAGTTTAGAGACTTCATAGTCTATGAAATGTGTGGTTGTCGGGACCTATCACCTCTTTGAATACGTTGAGGAATTACAACGACAAATATCAAAGAAGTGAAGAGATGTGACTTTGAACCAAGATGGATTAAATGATCTGTAGTCCGATTTGGAACTAAGATCAATTAATTTTATTATGAGCATATTGGCTCAGTTGAGTCTGAGTTGAGGACTTATGGCCAATTTGGGCTAAGTCCAATTAAGTTTGAAGTATTGGCCCTCTGTTGGACCATTAGACATTTGTCTGGTTTCAGCCCACATTATTTAGCAATGCTAAACAAGAGTTTGAGGGATTTGGCAACATTTTTTTCTATCTTTGATTGAGCAGTGAACATTATAACTCTGGCTTTTACTCAATTTTGAATGAGAGGCTTTGCCTCTGAAAGATTAACCAATTTGGTTTAAAATAGTGTTAAACACTAGAGAAAACAGAGTTAAACTGTCACGCCCCACTTCCCAGAGTACGCTAAAATGGGCACGTGACATAGCCAACCATGCTACCTGTGGGTAGGAAGTATCCATCCACAGTCACATTACGGCTGTAGAGATATCAAGAACAATATAAAACTATCTAAAACATGTCCATAATCCAAGATAACATGAGTCAAGAATAATAAAATGCGGAAGCGAAAGATCCAATACAAAATAACTGGAATGTATGTCCCATAATACGGGCTCACATCAGGAAATAAATGCAGGAAAGAAAACTAACTACTGCTGACACTCACAGCTCAGCCTGTCGGTTGAAGTACTCCTGCTCGGACTGCGACAGCGGCACAGAATCTGGGCCATGCAAAACCCAGACGTCAGCGCGTCAAGTCATCAAGTAATAACATAATAAACAGGGTAACAGGCAATGCGAATATAAACATGAATAAAGCCAGGGTAACAATAATATAAATCAGAGCAGTGCAGGGTAGTGTGCAGTGGGTAAACTAAACTGTTCTATCAGGTTTTCTGTTCTAAAGTCTTTGAAACCAAATTGATGAATCATCGATGTAACTCAATAGTATCCCGTACATACCCGGGACCACGGCCCCAAGATTCTCGGGCTGAAACCGAGACATGCCGCTAGGCACCAAACAGGAATGTGTACAGATGAATGATGTCAGCATCATCATTCCAAGGCTGGCCTAGCCTAAAACTGATCAGAACAAGTAGCGAACTGTTGAGTTACAACTCAGGTTTCACCTTTGATTTCCCCATACCCCCAAGTTATATGTGTAAGTCAAGTCAGGTATCCCGAAATCAAGAACTAATGCCAACACAGGATCAGGTAAACAGGTTTGTCTGAATAGACAACAGGAACGGTCCATGAGGACTACATGTCAGGTTTGTTGGCATTAGACACAAGATCAGGTAACGGGTCTGGTCATGGTACATCAGGTCAAGTCAAGCAGTATACGGTACCATGTCGGGTCAATCAATATGTATGTAGCAAGTCAGGTCAAGATCTAAACAATATCATGGGTTTGCTCATACTCAGTTACATAATCAAGCATGGTTAACAACATGATCTAAGCAATGAATTAAGCAATATGCAGATTCATTCAATTAGCAGTACAGTTATCAATTGTGTCACAGAGATGATTTCAACATTATAAGAATTCAGTATGACAATTATAGCCGTTTAATCATGTTAACAAGTTTAAGACTTCATGGATGCAATGATATCTACATATATAGGTTCCAAGTTTGAAAGATAAAATGTTATATAGCAATATTGAACACGAAAAAGAGAAATGATCGTACCAAAGTTAAATTTATAGGTTTAGGGTTTCATCGATGTGTATGTAAATATTGTTTAGCATGTAGCAAGGGGTACTTGGCTCGACGGGTCGCGAACCGGGAAAACGGAACGTTAAACGTCGGCGGGGAAAACTCGCGACGGGCGCACGGTTCACGGAATGAACCCACACAGATCAGAGTACCTCGCTGGATCGTCGGGACACGTCGTCGCCATCACCGGATTCCGGCCAAGTAAAGAACAGTGAACAAACAAGACATGCAAACAAGAAAGAAAAGAGAATAAAAAAGATGGGACGGAGGAAAGAGGAGGGGGTGCTCACGAGGATCCGTGGGACGGGTGGTGACGGTCGACCGCGTCGACGGAGCTCCGGCGGTGGCCTACGACGACGGAGCTATGACGAATATTTTTAATTTTATTTTAGATGCCTTAAATTGTTATATGCAGAAATGAATTTACGGGGGTAAAATTTGTAAGTCGATGTAGTACACCCCAGTAATTGTGGGGAGGCGGAATTTACAAAAACGATCATGTTTAAGGAACGAACATCGACTAACCGCTTAAATCGAAGCTAAACTATAAATAACCGTACACAAAGAGTTTCTTATCAATTGTGTTTAGGGATTATACCTAATGAAACCGGTCCATCGTCTTTGTGTCCTCCTTTGTTCTCCTCGACCTTCTCTAGGTAGTAGACGATCCACCCGAGAGCAAAACACCAAGCTACACCTCTAACTTGAGGTAACTAATCTACTTTGATTGCTAATCAAAGAAGAAAGGATGATATAGAGTGAAGGTAATGGATGTTTAAGTCTAACTAATCCTTTGATCTCAACACATGAGGATTAAGGATTAGTCTCTTAAAGATGAGAGCTTGAGGAGAGAGAATATGATAATGATAATGAGATGAGATAGTGAGTGTATCATAATATATTATGAAGCATTCTTATTATAGAATAATGAATAATAGAAATGAATAAGCATGCTTCATAAATGAAAAGAGGTGATTCATTAACATGAGTCATTAAGCATTTATTGTGCATTAATGACCATGATGAATCACCCTCATGACTCACAAATATTATCCAAAGCTTATGTCACCTTAACCTCCTTAGTCACATCTTCTAGAAGCTTCTCGTACAATTACGAGAACGCCCTTCCAATCCGCAAAAATACGGAAAAACTTTAGACTGTAAAAATCCAATAACCGGATACCAGCAACTGGCTTAAACCAAAGCCGACTGGTAAAAACTGTCCGAAAGTCGTACGTGCGTAAACGCACGTATGCGTCCGAACCCTTGTCGTAAAACCATACGACATCTATATCGTTTCGCCTGGAATAGGAAACTCTCTGTGTGGGACTCTAGAGACTCGACTACTACGCTGGCAGTGGGTTTAACCACAGACCGCAAGCGGCACTAGCTGTACGTAACGGTCCCCAGGTAGTTGTCGATAAGAAGGCCGATGAGAAAACCCATCCGAACTCCTACTGAGTCTGATGTGACAATCTCCATACAGTCCGGTCCGTTCGTCCAAGACTATCGCATATCGGGCCTAGGGGGGTGGCAAGCGTCAGTCCCCTAATAGCGGTATAAGTCGTGTCGGAGGGAAGCCCATTACACCCTGAGAAACTACTGGAACCTACCAGCAAATCTCGCTTGCCCTGGCCAGGGACTTTGCGTAATGGCTCTCTGACACAGCACGATATCTACTCCCAATACCGGGAGGGACGAATCCTGTCTAACCGCCACTGCCTCCAAGTGCTCGGGACTGCACCCAACTGCCACCTGTTTGCACGACTCCTTTGAGCCGTGGTAGGGTAGCAATCTAAGAATAGTGGGACACACTCGAGGCGAAGTAGCAGTGTCAAGTCTGCGGACTACGCTGTACTCATGTCACCTGGGAACTGTTCACTGACGACTGGTATCAAACGAACCAACAGTTCCCTGTGAGTCCTGTCCGGTGTACCCGTAACCTAACGAGCACCTGCATACTATCTCCAGTACGACGTACTGACGGCTGTGGGACGGACCATCTCCCCAACTGGGATGAGAAGCGTACACACTAGTCTACTCCGGAGTATCGATGCTCTGTCTCGATAATCCAACGACCAGGGACCTGAATAAGGATGTGCTTGTAGACTACCCAGCCCCCACTAGTGTGACTGCCATCACAACGCTGGTAGAAAAGCAAGATCCTAAGAGCTCTATCAATACGTACACTCACATATTAAGATAGAAAAACCAAGTAGCATACTACCATGTTTAGCAAGACTGTTATATACATGTGAATATCCCAAGCTTCCATTAAGTAATATACAAACTAGTATGATACAGTAATGGCCTTCTAGGGCATAAACACTAACAATCTCCCACTTGCACTAGGGCCATGTACTGGCATATCGTAGACCAATGATCTCGAGTAGCCTCTCGAACTGAATCTGAGGAAGGGCCTTCGTGAATGGATCAGCAATGTTCTCTTCTGAAGCAACTCTCCGAACCTCGATCTCCTGACGATCAATGATCTCCCTGATCAGGTGATACCGCCTCAAGATGTGTCTGGACTTCTGATGGGACCTTGGTTCCTTCGCTAAAGCTATAGCTCCGTTGTTGTCGCAATACAGAGGTATTGGATCAACTATGGTAGGAACCACCTGAAGTTCTGTTAGGAACTTCCTCATCCAGACTGCTTCTTTTGCGGCATCGCAAGAAGATATATACTCCGCTTCCATCGTCGAGTCAGCAACGGTGTCCTGCTTGGAGCTCCTCCAGCACACCGCCCCTCTATTGAGGGTAAAGACATAACCCGACATGGACTTGGAATCGTCCTTATCACTCTGGAAGCCGGAATCAGCAAAGGCCTCCAACCTGAGGTCTTTTCCGCCGTAAACCAAGAACATCTCCTTAGTCCTCCTCAGGTACTTGAGAATGTTCTTTACTGCTATCCAGTGTTTCTCCCCTGGGTCTGACTGATACCGGCTTACCACGCTCAGTGCGTAAGCTACATCTGGTCTGGTACACAACATCGCATACATTATAGAGCCTACCGCAGAAGCGTAGGGTATAATTGACATGCGTTCCCTTTCCAAATCAGTCTTGGGAGATATCTCTTTGGAGAGGGTGATTCCGTGACAAGCCGGTAGATTACCGCGCTTAGAATCTTCCATACTGAATCTTTTCAGTATAGTGTCGATATACCTGGACTGCGAAAGTCCCAACATCCTCTTGGATCTATCACGATAGATCCGGATCCCCAGAATGTAAGAGGCATCACCCAGGTCTTTCATGGAGAACCTGTGTGACAAGAATCCTTTGACAGATTGTAGCATAGGAATGTCATTTCCTATCAATAGAATGTCATCCACGTACAAGACGAGGAATACGACACTTCTGGCTACAACTTTACTATATATGCACGGTTCATCTGGATTTTTGATAAAGTCATATTCTTTGACTGTCTTATCAAAACAGATGTTCCAACTCCGCGATGCCTGCTTTAGTCCATAAATAGACTTAAGCAGCTTGCATACTTTCCCGCTGCTCCCACTCTGATTGAAACCCTCTGGCTGATCCATATAGACGCTCTCTTCTAAATTTCCATTCAGAAAAGCCGTCTTTACATCCATCTGCCAGATTTCATAATCATGGAAGGCAGCAATAGCAAGAAGGACCCGAATGGATTTGAGCATAGCCACTGGAGAAAAAGTTTCGTCATAGTCCAAACCAGGTCTTTGACGAAAACCCTTTGCAACAAGTCTAGCCTTATAGGTTTCCACCTGTCCATCTGCACCAATCTTTTTCTTGAAGATCCATTTGCATCCTATGGGTTTTACCCCATCTGGAGCAAAGTCCAAAGTCCATACTTTGTTGGTGTACATGGACTCCATTTCGGTCCGCATTGCATCTAGCCATCGTACCGAGTTGCCGCTCTGGATGGCCTGCTGGAAGTCAGTAGGTTCATCATCATCTATGATGCAATCCTCTCTATCCCCGTCTATGAGAAAACCGTAGTATCTCTCAGGCGGATGAGACGGCCTACTACTCCTGCGGAGGGGTGCGGGAATGTCCTGTTCTTCTTGAACTTCCGGTTCTACCAAACTTTCAGTAGCAGTTTGTGGTTCTGGAATTTCTTCCAGTTCTATTTCGCTCCCACTTGATTCCTTTTCTAAAAACAGATGTTCCAGAAAATGGGCATTACGAGAAACAAAGACCTTTTGTTCCTCTGCGTAATAGAAATAATATCCCTTGGAGTTCTTTGGATATCCCACAAACAAACATTTTACTGATCGTGCCTCGAGCTTGTCCACATGCTGCTTTTTAACAAAAGCTGGACATCCCCAAATCTTCATATGCTGAAGATGGGGTTTCTTCCCAGTCCACATCTGATATGGAGTGGTAGGCACAGTCTTGGTAGGAGCCCTGTTCAGAAGATATGCCGCTGATTCTAGCGCATAACCCCAGAAAGATCGCGGTAACTCAGCATTACTCATCATGGATCGTACCATATCCAATAGGGTTCGATTCCGTCTCTCCGATACACCGTTATGTTGTGGAGTGTACGGAGGAGTAAGCTGAGAGAGAATTCCTTTCTCTTTTAGGTAACCTAGGAACTCGGCACTCAAGTATTCACCACCTCGATCAGATCTAAGTGTCTTTATACTTTTGCCGGTTTGGTTTTCTACTTCATTCTTATACTCTTGGAATTTCTCAAAAGCCTCGGATTTATGTTTCATCAGATAAATGAATCCGTATCTTGAGTAATCATCCGTGAAAGTAATGAAGTAGGAATAACCACCTCTCGCATGTGTAGACATTGGACCACATACATCACTGTGTATGAGTCCTAAGAGCTCCCTCGCTCTTACTCCTTGTCCAGTAAATGGAGTCTTTGTCATCTTTCCTTTGAGACAAGATTGACAAGTGTCATAAGTTTGATATTCGAACGTGTCCAAATATCCTTCTCTATGCAACTTAGTCAACCTTCTCTCATTGATGTGACCCAGTCTACAATGCCATAAGAAAGCTTTATTTAAATCTGGAGACTTTCTTTTTAGTGTGTTCTGCACATTGAAAATTTGGAGTTGGTTTAAAACATATATTCCGTTATTTAGTGTACCTGACCCAATCAAACCATGATTAAGGTGGATGTTGACAACATCTCTTACAAACGTGAAATCATAACCTTTATTTGATAACAAGGAAACTGATATGATATTACACGTTAAGCTTGGTACAAAATAACAGTTATGTAAAACCAAAATGTGTCCACTCGTCAATCCTAGGTGATAGTCCCCGACGGACGCAGCTCCCACGCTAGCTCCGTTAGCAACCTTTAGGGTCATATCACCTTCCTTCAGCACTCTACGGTTTCTCAGTGCCTGCAATGAATTGCAAATATGAGATCCTCATCCGGTATCCAATACCCAGGAAGTAGAGTTGATCGACAGACAATTCTCAATTACAAACACACCTGAAGTCGAAGCCACAGCTTGCTTCGGTTCCTGGTTCTTGGCGTTCCACGCCTTGCAATCCTTCTTCCAGTGCCCTTTCCTGTGACAATGGAAGCACTCATCCTGACCAACTATCGGTACTGCAGTCTTTTTCTTTCCCTTCCCTCCCACCTTACTAACACCTCCTCTAGGTCTGGGTGCGGCCTTCTTCTTCCTTCCTTTGGCCCTAGCCTTGGACCTGGAAGAAGATGTACCGCCAACAAACATAGCGGGTGTTTCCCTTGAATTCTTCAAGGTGCCCTCTACACTCCTTAACATGTTCAGGAGTTCCGGAAGTTCAACTTCTTTTCTTTGAAGATTGAAGTTCAGGATAAACTGGGCGTAGGTGTGAGGAAGGGACTGGAGAATAAGGTCTGTATAGAGCTCATTATCCAAATTCGTCCCAAGGTCTGCGAGCTCTTCTATGTAGCCGATCATCTTTAGGACATGTTCTCCTACTGATGACCCGACAGCCAACCTCGCTCGAAACAAGTTCTTTGAGGTCTCGTATCTTGCTATACGAGATTGCTCTCCATAAAGTTCCTTTGTATGGAGAAATATTCCATCAAGGTCCATATCCTCGTGCCTCCTCTGATGTTCATTGTTCATCGAGGCAAGCACGATGCACTTGGCTTTCGCGCAATCTAAATCCCAGGTTTTGCGGATTTCCTTATCCGCATTGCTGGATTTGGGACCAGGGACAGCAGGTGCCGTAGCGGTGAGGACGTACCCCAGTTTGTTATAGGTCAAAGCCATTTTGACATTCCGCAGCCAATCTTTATAGTTTGGCCCCGTCAGTATATTTTTCTCTAAAAGTAACTTAAGTCCAGTCATTTTCAGGGTCGCTGCAATTAGGAGAGAGAAAAGAAAACTCTTTAGCATGATGCTCTTGCAAGTTTAGAGTGGTTTTTAGTTTATCTAAACTGGATGGCTCCCACTGTTTCTCGAATCCTTCCTCAAACCATAAAAGAAGAATTAGCCAAGACTATTCTCACCGTACAATACTTGCTTAACCGTTCAGCCAGGCCGGTGTCGATACTTCGAGGGAGGTTTTCCAACGCTTTCGCGAAGTTCCTTAATTAAATAACCTCTTTTCTCTGGGGGCGTAACCCCGCTGACACTTTTCTGGACACCTACTAGGTTTATAGCATTGATCGTTAAGTGACGAATATCCTGATAAGTATCATATACTCACAGTAGGATCGGGATCCAAATATCATCGTCTGATAATGTTGTAGGAATGCTACCAACATTCATCAAACTCCAAATGGTATGCATCTCTTTGCAAATTTCAGTTTCTTTAGAAATTCCCGATATTAGTTTTTGCCCCATGCTCTTATGACCTTGGCGTTAGGTCAAAATGTCATAAGTCACATGTCAAGTTCTACCCATCATTATCTTGTCAATTTGAACCCATCCGTATATATCCTTGACGTTCGGCCAAAATGATAATACGACTGTCCCAAACTAACTCATCTATCTATGCAACAAATGAATATCCAGCAGCTACCAAACACTATGCCTTGGCGTTAGGTCAAAATACATAGCTTGAATACTACTGAATACCCAGATGAAATGACGGAGGGCTACGAATGGTTTTGGCGAAACCGTGAACGTAGTGAACTTGATATAACCGAAGGAACCTGATAGCTTTTAAAAGGAGTGGTTAAAGCTCCGCATTTAAAAATATCTGTTTTTAAAATTAACCGAGTGGTTTCTTTTAAATTGTTCCAACGATTAAAACTTTGGTTTATTTTCTTTGCATTATAGATAATGCGTCCCATCATTAACCTATCATTGCAGAAAACAACGAAAATACAACGTCCTCTTATGCCATCCGCATTCGCCACGGGGTCCCGTCATCACCCGTTAGGTTACTTAACTAACGACAGAGCGGGGGCTGGACTAGCGCGGGTGTAAAACATAAGTGACGTCTAAATAGCTACAATATATATAGATATTTTACATTCGTCTGACGCAATGATATTCATTCCAGAACACAGATAAACAATATTGGATTTGCAAGCAATCTGTATTTCTTTTGAGCCTGCAAGAAAAGACAGATTACACAGTTGTGATGAATAGCCGTTACCCCACCCTCGACCCCTACGGGTACGGCAAACTACCCACCCGGCAGTTTGTGTACCCCACCTTGGGTCAGTTCTAGGAGCAAAAACAGTAAAATGAAATAATACAACGGTGGCTACAACCGCAACCTGGATGTGTCCCGCAAAATAATATTACAACAAATTACATTTACAACAAATGAATTAAACAATAACCCATTGCTAAACCCCGGCTAAACACCACAACAGTCCAATACAGTTTATATGCACAAATAGATATAACCATTTCAGAAATGTGCAACCCCCTGCCAACCGACATACTAGCAGTTAGGGGAGGTTTACGAACACATTAAACAATCACAGATATAATCCAATATGCAAATACTGTACAATTTCGATCGATTAAACATCTTTAATATTGCTCCAAAATCTGCTCTGTTAACTGGAAACCTGAGCAAAATTAAAATATTCCAGAAAACCCCAAATACCAGAGAGGACCCACACATGAAAGATGAGTCCATGACTCGGCAACTCGGCCGCGGAACCGCGGCGGATCGGTGGGATCCGCCGCCCTTCCGCGGCGCTTTAGCCGAGTCATGGGCTCGAATTTCATGGGTGTTCTCCTGGACTCTTTTCTAGCTTTCTGAGCAACCCTGAACAATTTTAGGACATCATTTTAAACTCGACAGAAACTGAAATATTTTAGGGTTTTCCGGCTTCGTTTTTCCGTTCGAAATTCGTACAAATTTGCAATCAAGTTATTTATTGTTTAGCGAGGCTCTGATACCACTGTAAGTCGATGTAGTACACCCCAGTAATTGTGGGGAGGCGGAATTTACAAAAACGATCATGTTTAAGGAACGAACATCGACTAACCGCTTAAATCGAAGCTAAACTATAAATAACCGTACACAAAGAGTTTCTTATCAATTGTGTTTAGGGATTATACCTAATGAAACCGGTCCATCGTCTTTGTGTTCTCCTTTGTTCTCCTCGACCTTCTCTAGGTAGTAGACGATCCACCCGAGAGCAAAACACCAAGCTACACCTCTAACTTGAGGTAACTAATCTACTTTGATTGCTAATCAAAGAAGAAAGGATGATATAGAGTGAAGGTAATGGATGTTTAAGTCTAACTAATCCTTTGATCTCAACACATGAGGATTAAGGATTAGTCTCTTGAAGATGAGAGCTTGAGGAGAGAGAATATGATAATGATAATGAGATGAGATAGTGAGTGTATCATAATATATTATGAAGCATTCTTATTATAGAATAATGAATAATAGAAATGAATAAGCATGCTTCATAAATGAAAAGAGGTGATTCATTAACATGAGTCATTAAGCATTTATTGTGCATTAATGACCATGATGAATCACCCTCATGATTCACTAATCTTATCCAAAGCTTATGTCACCTTAACCTCCTTAGTCACATCTTCTAGAAGCTTCTCGTACAATTACGAGAACGCCCCTCCAATCCGCAAAAATACGGAAAAACTTTAGACTGTAAAAATCCAATAACCGGATACCAGCAACTGGCTTAAACCAAAGCCGACTGGTAAAAACTGTCCGAAAGTCGTACGTGCGTAAACGCACGTATGCGTCCGAACCCTTGTCGTAAAACCATACGACATCTATATCGTTTCGCCTGGAATAGGAAACTCTCTGTGTGGGACTCTAGAGACTCGACTACTACGCTGGCAGTGGGTTTAACCACAGACCGCAAGCGGCACTAGCTGTACGTAACGGTCCCCAGGTAGTTGTCGATAAGAAGGCCGATGAGAAAACCCATCCGAACTCCTACTGAGTCTGATGTGACAATCTCCATACAGTCCGGTCCGTTCGTCCAAGACTATCGCATATCGGGCCTAGGGGGGTGGCAAGCGTCAGTCCCCTAATAGCGGTATAAGTCGTGTCGGAGGGAAGCCCATTACACCCTGAGAAACTACTGGAACCTACCAGCAAATCTCGCTTGCCCTGGCCAGGGACTTTGCGTAATGGCTCTCTGACACAGCACGATATCTACTCCCAATACCGGGAGGGACGAATCCTGTCTAACCGCCACTGCCTCCAAGTGCTCGGGACTGCACCCAACTGCCACCTATTTGCACGACTCCTTTGAGCCGTGGTAGGGTAGCAATCTAAGAACAGTGGGACACACTCGAGGCGAAGTAGCAGTGTCAAGTCTGCGGACTACGCTGTACTCATGTCACCTGGGAACTGTTCACTGACGACTGGTATCAAACCAACCAACAGTTCCCTGTGAGTCCTGTCCGGTGTACCCGTAACCTAACGAGCACCTGCATACTATCTCCAGTACGACGTACTGACGGCTGTGGGACAGACCATCTTCCCAACTGGGATGAGAAGCGTACACACTAGTCTACTCCGGAGTATCGATGCTCTGTCTCGATAATCCAACGACCAGGGACCTGAATAAGGATGTGCTTGTAGACTACCCAGCCCCCACTAGTGTGACTGCCATCACAACGCTGGTAGACAAGCAAGATCCTAAGAGCTCTATCAATACGTACACTCACATATTAAGATAGAAAAACCAAGTAGCATACTACCATGTTTAGAAAGACTGTTATATACATGTGAATATCCCAAGCTTCCATTAAGTAATATACAAACTAGTATGATACAGTAATGGCCTTCTATGGCATAAACACTAACAAAATTACAATAAGTAACAATCAAGCAAGATAAATGAAATAAGTGCCACACTGCGTTCAAACGGTAACTGAAATTAGTAGCATTGGGCTCGGGTGTTACATTATACCCAACTACAAAAAGAATTTCGTCCTCGAAATTCCAAGAATACAAAGATAGATGAAAAACGACTATAAGAAAAGATGAGGAAACTTCTGCCGGATTTCATCTTCTCGTTCCCAAGTGGACTCTCCATGCGAGCGATTTCCCCAAGAAACAAGCACAAGTGGGATCACCTTGTTCTTAAGAACCTTTTCCCTTCGATCCACAATTTCAATCGGTCGCTCCTCAAAAATCAAGTCTTCTCGTACTGTTAACTCCGAATGATCCAATACATGCGTTTCATCTCGAACATACCTTCATAGTTGAGATACGTGAAACACATCGTGTACATTCACCAAGGACTGCGGTAACGCCAAACGATACGCTACCTCACCAACACGCTCCAAGATCTCAAAGGGTCCAACGAATCGAGGACTAAGCTTTCCTCGACTTCCAAAATGAATCACCCCTCTAGTTGGTAATATCTTCAAGAATACCAAATCACCAACGGCGAACTCTAGAGGTCTTCTTGACGTGTCTGCCCAACTCTTCTGTCGGTCTTGTGCTGCCTTCATTTGATTTCTGATTGTATTAACCTTCTCAACCGTCTGCACAATCAAATCTGGTCCCAATAATCTTCGTTCACCGACATCGTCCCAACAAATAAGTGAACGGCATTTACGACCATACAAAGTTTCAAATGGAGCCATCTGGATAGTTGCCTGAAAACTATTGTTGTAAGAAAACTCCACCAAATGTAGATGATCCTACCAAGAACCCTTGAAGTCCAACATGCATGCTCTCAACATATATTCAAGAGTTTGGATTGTTCTCTCCGACTGACCATCAGTTTGAGGATGATAAGCTGTGCTAAACTTCAATCGAGTCCCCAAACTTTCCTGTAGACTCCGCCAAAAGTGTGATAAGAACCGAGTGTCCCGATCGGACACTATGCTCACAGGTACTCCATGCAATCTTACAATCTCTTGCATGTACCGCTCTGCCAAAGTCTCTGTTGATTGACCAACCCGAAAAGAAATAAAGTGAGCTGCCTTGGTCAAACGATCAACAATCACCCATACAGCATTGTTGCCCTTTGGACTTCGCGGTAAAGCCGTCACGAAATCCATGGTTATATATTCCCACTTCCACTGAGAAATTAGAAGTGGTTTCAATAAACCAGCAACCCTTTGATGTTCAGCCTTAACTTGCTGACACACCAAGCACTTAGCCACAAAGCGAGCAATCTCCCGTTTCATGCATTCCCACCAGAAATGTTGTCGAATATCTCGGTACATCTTTGTGCCTCCTGGATGTATAGAATAAGCTGAACTGTGTGCCTCCTTCATAAGCTCTTCACGAATATCTCCCTTTGGCACACATAAACGGCTACCATACCTCAACGAACCATCTTCGTGGATCAATAAATCTGTTTGTAGTCCGGCTTCAACCTGTCCTCGAAACTTTTGCAGTCTAGGATCCTGCGATTGTGCTGTTTTAATATTCTCGATCAATGATGAATGTACTTGCAGCTGCATTAACTGTCCCGTAGAATGTGGTAGCACAACCTCCAAGTCAAATCTTCGAAAATCTGCAACGATCTCCTTCTGCGTAGTTAACACCTGAATTGCTGGTAACCGACTAAGCGCATCCGGCACAACATTAACCTTCCCTAGATGGTACTTAAGATCAAGATCGTAGTCAGCCATCAGCTCCAACCATCTACGCTACCTCATATTAAGCTCCTTTTGAGTGAACACATACTTCAAGCTCTTATGATCAGTAAAAACTTCGACCCTTTCGCCCAAAAGGTAGTGTCTTCAAATCTTCAAAGCGAAAATCACAGCCGCAAGCTCCAAGTCATGCATTGGATAATTATTCTCATGGGTCTTCAACTGTCTTGATGCGTACGCTATAACCTTCCCATGCTGCATCAAAACACATCCCAATCCTTTCCCAGATGCGTCGCTGTGAATCACCAATCCTCCGGAATTGTCTGGCACGGTCAGAATAGGGGAGGTTATCAACTTCTGTTTCAACGTCTCAAAAGCTAACGCACATTTGTCCGTCCATACAAAAGGTACCTCCTTGCGCGTAAGCTTGGTTAATGGCTCCGCCAGACGAGCAAAGTTCTCCACAAATCTTCTGTAATACCCGGCGAGTCCAAGAAAGCTTCTTATCTCCGCAACATTCTTTGGAATCGGCCAATCTCGAACTGCTGCAATCTTTTCGGGATCGACGGCGATTCCATCGCCAGACACAACATGCCCCAAAAACTTTACTTCCTCCAACCAAAACTCACACTTACTCATCTTCGCATATAATTTCTCTTGTCTCAATGTTTGCAGTGCGATCATCAAATGCTCAACATGCTCTTCAAAACTCTTTGAGTAAACCAGGATATCGTCAATGAATACTACAATAAACTGATCCAAGAATGGTGAAAAGATTCGGTTCATCAAGTCCATGAATACTGCCGGCGCATTCGTCACTCCGAAGGGCATCAATAAGTATTCGTAATGTCCATACTGAGTTCGAAACGCCGTTTTGCAAATATCTTCGGCTTTCACTCGGACCTGATGATATCCAGATCGCAGATCCAGCTTCGAGAATACCCTCGCGCCACTAAGCTGCTCGAAAAGTTCGCCAATGCGAGGGATCGGGTACTTGTTCTTAATAGTCACCCGGTTTAATTCTCGATAGTCGATGCGCATCCTTCTTGTGCCATCCTTCTTCTTTACTAGAAGAACTGGAGCTTCCCAAAGAGAGTTACTGCTTCGAATCCAACCCTTTTCAAGCAATTCAGCAACCTATTTCTTGACTTCTTCCAACTCTACTGGTGCCATTGGATAATACGCTTTGGATACTGGCGCTGCACCAGGAATAAGATCAATTCCGAACTCCACGTCTCGCTTCGGCGGTAATCCCGATATATCTTCAAACACGTCCATAAAATCACGAACGACAGCTGGCTCCTCACTTTCATCAACTTCCATTGCTGCAAGAATATTGTTTGTCGGTCTAGCCCTAAACTCGACTGGCCCGACAGAACTGCTTCCTCCGGTGAAGCTAAGCTCGGGATGTCCGGGAATCTGGAAAATTACCTTCCTTGCCCTACAGTCAATGTGAGAGTGGAAAGTGCCAAGAAAATCCATTCCCAAGACGACCTCGTAGCTGCCCGTATCAATCACCAAGAAATCTGCAAAAAGCTCCTGTCCGCACACACCAACTGTACAATCTTTACATTCTCCACTAGCTATGATTTTCCCATTCCCAGTGTGTATGTCGCAGAAACTAGACAGGGTCGCGTAGTCAATCGAGTGTGTAGTTAAAAACTTGGATGACATAAAACAATGGGATGCACCAGAATCAAATAACGCTAATGCGGGAAAACCATGAACGAGTAGAGTACCTGAAACAACTTCTCCTGACGCCTTAGCTTCTTCAGCTGTCAAGGTAAAAGCTCGAGCCTGATTAGGTCCTTGAGTCAGCTGTTTCTGTCCCTGGAACGGTCTCGGCGGAGGCTTCTGAAAATCATCTCTCGTACGAAGCTTCAACGGACAAGCACTAACGGCGTGATCTGCCGCACCACAAACCAAACAGAGTCCCAGCCTCCTTCGACAATCCTTTTGCATGTGGCCAGGTAAATTGCAGTAGTTACAAGTCATGCTCTTTCTTCGATCGATGACAACAGGCTTCTTCATGGGTGCTACACCTCGACGGTCCACTGGAATATCTCTGCGACCATGAGCTCGGTTTGGTACAAATGCTGGCTTCCTTACCACAACTGCTGTCTGCTGCAAACTCCCTTTCATCCCAGATAAACTCTGCTGCTCTCAAGCTGCCGCAAGTACTTGTGAGAAAGTGGTCAAACCCAGGGAGACAATCTGCCTCTGAATGTACACGTCCAAGCTGCGCATGAACCTCCGTGCCCTGTCTGCATCGTTGGCAACTAAAGGTCCAGCGAATCTGCTGAGTCTTGTCCATTCTGCTGCATGCACATCTACGGGTGCTCCATTCTGCTTTAGCCGGATGAATTTCTCTTCCATTTCCTCCCGTGCAGTCCACGGGAAGAACTTCTCCATGTAACTCTTTGAAAAATCCGCCCACTTGATCGGCTTGGGCAAGCGGTTCTTTTCCACAAGCCACCATTCTCGGGCGTAGTCCACTAACTGAATGCGTACCACATCAACTCTTTTCTCATCTGGAATTTGTGCCGCAATAAGCAAATTCTCTGTGTCAACTAGCCACTGCTCCGCTGGCAACGACTCCTCCAAACCAGTAAATGTAGACGGACCCAAACGCCTGAAATCTGCTACGGTCCCTACTCGGTCGACTGGTTTAGCTCCAACATTGTTCACAGACTGCTGAACGATCTGTAAACCTTCCTGAAACGATTCCGCTTGCTCCTGGATCAGCTCGGTCTGTTTCTTTTGATTCTCCAGCATTCCTCTTATTACTCCAAGCATGGCGGCTTCGTCCACATGCCTTTGGTACGTCTTCAAATTCTTACCGGCCATATTCCTGAAATCAAAACACCTAATATTAGCATGATGATAGATTCAAAATATAGATCAAGGCTAGAACTCCAAGTTACATAAGTAGAGTGCCGCATTGTAACTATGCCGCGGTATCATAGTCACAATTACATAACTCCACCCAAGTCGCCTAAGTCCTAGAGATAACAAGGAATCAGGTTTCGAGTTGATATGCAAAGGAAGTTTGCACATCGTAAAAGATATAATCAGGAAGAATGTGATTCAAGAATGGTAAACGGCAAGGTCGCAGGACATGTTTCCTAAACACAGGTATTTTGATTCGTGTATTGGGTACAATACCCAACTACAAAAGAATCAACCCGACTAACCTAACCTCTCTGATACCAAAAGAACCGTGTCACGCCCCACTTCCCAGAGTGCGCTAAAATGGGCACGTGACATAGCCAACCATGCTACCTATGGGTAGGAAGTATCCATCCACAGTCACATTACGGCTGTAGAGATATCAAGAACAATATAAAACTATCTAAAACATGTCCATAATCCAAGATAACATGAGTCAAGAATAATAAAATGCGGAAGCGAAAGATCCAATACAAAATAACTGGAATGTATGTCCCATAATGCGGGCTCACATCAGGAAATAAATGCAGGAAAGAAAACTAACTACTGCTGACACTCACAGCTCAGCCTGTCGGTTGAAGTACTCCTGCTCGGACTGCGACAGCGGCACAGAATCTGGGCCATGCAAAACCCAGACGTCAGCGCGTCAAGTCATCAAGTAATAACATAATAAACAGGGTAACAGGCAATGCGAATATAAACATGAATAAAGCCAGGGTAACAATAATATAAATCAGAGCAGTGCAGGGTAGTGTGCAGTGGGTAAACTAAACTGTTCTATCAGGTTTTCTGTTCTAAAGTCTTTGAAACCAAATTGATGAATCATCGATGTAACTCAATAGTATCCCGTACATACCCGGGACCACGGCCCCAAGATTCTCGGGGTGAAACCGAGACATGCCGCTAGGCACCAAACAGGAATGTGTACAGATGAATGATGTCAGCATCATCATTCCAAGGCTGGCCTAGCCTAAAACTGATCAGAACAAGTAGCGAACTGTTGAGTTACAACTCAGGTTTCACCTTTGATTTCCCCATACCCCCAAGTTATATGTGTAAGTCAAGTCAGGTATCCCGAAATCAAGAACTAATGCCAACACAGGATCAGGTAAACAGGTTTGTCTGAATAGACAACAGGAACGGTCCATGAAGACTACATGTCAGGTTTGTTGGCATTAGACACAAGATCAGGTAACGGGTCAGGTCATGATACATCAGGTCAAGTCAAGCAGTATATGGTACCATGTCGGGTCAATCAATATGTATGTAGCAAGTCAGGTCAAGATCTAAACAATATCATGGGTGTGCTTGTTCATATAAGATTTTTGCATTTTTATACTGCCCAATTTTTATCATATTGCTTATCGGTAGGTACTCTTGAGCCGTGTTTGCTAGTCAATTGCAGGATACTGGTTCTCAGCTCTAAACGATGAAATTCATGGAAAAGCACGACAAAATCCGGATTCCTGCCAACCACAGATAAAACACGGGCCTCCGCTCTCTATCCGTATGTTGCCACACACCAGTTTAAGAGACAAAATGGCAAATCGATTGTCATTTCAATGCACAAGGCTCAATGGCAGCACAAGATCCAAGAAATCTACGCGGAGCGCGAGGAAATCATGACAAAAAGATCCACATCAAATCACCTTTTGACTTGCTAAAATTCTGGAAAAATCGTGAAGACATTATGAGAAAAAACATATACCAGACTGAATGGCAATGCAATCCAGGAGAAACCACAAAACTTGAAGACCTAAGTCCCCTATATGGCCGCGGTTCCGCGGCCTAAGCATGCTTAGGCCGAGGAACCACGGCCGTACGGACTCCGCAGAAGGTCAAACTTCAGGGGCATTTGGGTCTTTTTATGGAGAGTCAGAATTTTGCCTTAGGTTTTCATCTCCCTGCCTATAAATAGCCCAGAACCTTATGAAGCCAAGGGTGCTTAATCTTGTATTTTAGGTTTTAGAATACTTGTTGTTCTTCCTCTTCTCATCTCTTCTCCATTAAAAAAACTTGTAGTGAGCTTTTGTGAGTGAAGAATGATGAATAAAGAAGTTCTTTTTACTTATCATGCTTGTCTTGTTCTTTAGTTAAATTGTAATTGCTTGTAATTTTCCTTTGCTAATATCTAGTTGTTGTTATTTGTTATTTGTTTCTTTCTTGTTCTCTTTTTCTTTATCCTTAAACAACCATGATGCTTACGCTTGATCCTTGCCAAGGTGAGGTCGCAAATAGCTAGTTGTTATCTTCTAATCTCCTTCTTTCTATCTTCCTCCTTTGTTTTATTTTTCGTTCTTCTTGTAATGGGTGAGTAGTTTCCATACTTGTTAGGGTAGGATAAGGGAAGTTTGAGAGAAGGAAATCTCTCTCACTCTTTTCTTTCCCAACATCTTAAATCGAACTCTCGTTAATTGAACCACAATCCGCTCCCTACGGCACCCTATCCTACATGATAGCGGTGATTCCGTAGTGAGACCGGTTGTGGTTGAATTAACCGGAGGTTATGGCTAAGAGCCAAGAACGGACGGACAAGCACCAAAAGGAAGAACTTATGCGTTGGAAAGCCTAGCTTATACTCGCAAGTTCTTTCCTAGTCGTGCTAATCCCCGTTGTTGCCGATTACCGTAACACCGATATAAAGAGTGGCAACGAAAGAAGTGAGCGACTCCTAACTCAAACTAACCTACTCCTAACCCTAACAAGCTCTCTTTACATCTCATTTTAACACTTTGTTAATCACAAACAAATCTGGACTCTCGGACATAACTCGTTAAAGCACATAGAAAAAGATTCCCATCTCCCTGCGGACGACCTGTACTCAACCGGCTAGCTACAAGAGAAACCGTTTTGATTGCGGTAATTAACTAAACTTGAACACGCAAAACTCTTCCAATCAAATGGCGCCGTTGCCGGGGATACGGTAGTTTATTTCTTTGTGTAATTTCGGGTTAACTTGTGAATATAAATCTAACCGAAAAACAAAACAAAAAAAAGTATACGTTGTAAAAAACCATCTTGTTATTTTTGATTAGTTTTTGTGCAAGTGTGCAGGAACAAAAGACGGTCGAGTTCAGTGCCAAAGACGTGGGAAGTTAGACCCACATCTCGCGGCTACACCGCGACGGATCAAGACAAAGCAAACGGTCTACTGTAAGATTCTGGAGCAGATCCAGTGAGCAAATCCAGATTCAGGAAATCCAGACAAGCAGAGGACACCCAAGGTAGCACACCCCAGAAATCCAGAAGCCCAACTCTTCCATCTTACCGCGGAACCGCGGCATAAGCCAGCTTAGGCCGCGGAACCGCGGCCATTTGGTCCCTTCAGTGTGCCAAAATTTTTGGGTAAGTCTCTCTCCTCTTCCCCACTTCTCTGAACTCCACTAAACTATGTTTTCTGCAGCATTCTTTGCGCAAATTCTCTCCCCCTTCCAATAAACTGTTCTTGTGCAGGATTCTTTGCGCCGCGCTAAAATAAAAATTGTTTGCAGTTGATTTGTTACTGCTTTGCATTTATTAATACGGACTTTAAGGGGCTTGAAACCAATTCAGATTAGGTGGGGATTTCATCACCCTTCCCAGGACCCCAGAAACCACAAAAAGCATATGCATTGACCATTGTTAAATTAAAAAATACTAGACTCAGCCCTAAGGACTTCGCGCTCAATAGGACAGAGGACTAGTTACAGGCATCGGCCGTTTATCCTATCCTGACTTTTGCAGTGTCTAGGAAAGTGTGTCGAAGGCAAGTGGTTACTTAATTAGGACCACTACTTACGTAGTGGGGAGCCTCCCACTTACCTGGCACTTACCTGGCCGCAATTGTTGGAGAAGAGGCGGTTTGAGGTCCTGTTTCTAGCCCTTTGGAACAGTAAGGAGCTGTCTAGCTGACCTAGGTGACCCTAGATCTAGGTGTGATTGTGCATATCTTGTTTGTGATTGCTTGAAGCCGTAAATCCGTATATATTTCTGTAAAGCTCTTTCTATAAAAAAAAAGGGAAAAAATCAAAAACTTTTATAAGAACTTGCCCTTTGTCGCCAGAATCCATTTTTCACCCACCACCCATCGTATTTCTCCATTGACGTTTTTTTACCCTCACCTTCTCCGCTTTGACTATACTAAACTCGTTTAGTGTATGTCCGCTTGGACTCGGGACACTAGCGCCCGCCTAGTCCGCGTTACGTTAGTCGCTACCGACTACGCGATCGACTCAGACGTCGAAACTCCGTCCATGCCTATTTCACCCTTACCTTTGCCGGCCAACTCCGACGTTGACCGGAATTCTGTTCATACATCTTCACCTTCACCTTCACCAACCTCTTCTTCCGCGATGTCAGGATTTAATCCAAACATCTCTTTGACTACCCCAGGATTGACTCCACCTCCTATGGAGACAACTAACCCTCAACCACCGCCTGTTGTAGCGCCGCAGCGAATCGCACTCCAGGATCGTTTCTATCCCACCCGTTCTGCACTTCCCACCTGTCTTTCTCTTCCACCGGCCAATGGGGATAACTTTGAAATTAAGCCCCACTTCATCAACATGCTTCCGCGATTTCATGGGCTTGAATCTGAAGATGCCTATATCTTCATCAACAAATTTCAAAACGTTTGTGCCATGATGAAAACCACCCAGCTGTCGGACGATGCTATACGGCTACGGGTCATTCCGTTCACTTTATGCGACCTTGCTGAAAAATGGCAGTATAGTACCGCTTCCCACTCCATAACCAGTTAGGACGAGTTTGTTAAAGCGTTTCTCAAAAAATTCTATCCGAATCATAAAACCGCAAGGATCCGCAACGAAATCAACCAATTCTCTCAGCTTCCTTCTGAACCCTTCTGGAAGTGCTTTGACCGGTATAAATACCTTCTTGTTCAGTGTCCTCACCATGGTATCGAGAGATGGCAACTTTGCCAAACCTTATACGAGGGCCTGAACCCAGCAACCAAGCAGTTGTTGGAAACCATTTGTCAGGGCCACTTCCTATCGAAATCTGACAAGGAAGCGTGGCAATTCTTCGACGACCTTGCGGAGCAAACGCTACAATGGGAGAGCACCATACCGACTTCGACTTCTTCTACCTCCACTTCTACCGGTCAGTCTAGGGTAGGAATTCACTAACTTGATGTCTCTATTGCGATGAAAGCTGAAATGGCCGCAATAACGAGAAAGCTTGAAGCAATAGAGAGCAAATTTTCTTCTCCTGCTCCTACCCCTGTTCTTCCCCTTCGTACCATTTGAGCTTGTTGTTCCGATCCTTCTCACTTAACCGAAGAGTGTCCTTACAATCCACCATCTCAAGGACAGGATCAGGTTAATGCTGCATTTCAGCAAAGACCGGGAATGATCCATACTCTTCCACCTACAATCCCGGTTGGAGGAGCCACCCTAATTTCGCCTGGAATCAGAATCAGAATCAATTCCAAGGCAACAACTTCCAGAGGCCACCTCCTCCGCAACAACAAGCGCAACAACAAACTCAACATCAGTTTCAGCAGCCCTTCCAACCCCAACCTTTTCAAAATCAGACGAACAACTTTGCACCGAACAATTCTTTTCCACAAAATAACTTTGTTCCGTCAAAAAACGATAAGGTTTCCTCGCTCGAACGAAGTCTGGAGGCGTTCGTTAAAAAATCGACACAATCCACCGCAAACATCCGGTCTTCCATTCAGTCCTTGGTACAACACATTGCCGCTTACGGGCAAAGCATTAAAACCATCGAAGTCCAGATAGCACAAATGAATGCGGCCTTAAGCGAGCGAGAGAAGGGGAAGCTCCCGTCCCAGCCACTCCCTAATCCCGGTCATCCACATAATGTAGATGTTGCTCTTGAACAACAGAACCATAATGTGAATGCCGTGACCACATTGAGATCGGGAAGGATGCTGCAAAACAACATTGGCACACGGATCAACGATGACACCCCGGCCGCTTCGTCTTCTTCTTCTTCTTCTCCTTCCTCGTCTTCTGAGCCTATTCTCCATTCTTCAAAAGGCTCTTCCTCTTCTTCTGCTCTAAACGGACCCAATTCTCACTCCACGAAAACACCAGTTCTGGGATCCGTTCCAACTCCACAATCTCCTCCTCCAGCATTGGACTCAACCAATTTTAAAAACGTTCCATTTCCAAACCGGTTGAAGTCCACCAAACAAAATCCATAAATGGAGAAGATTCTGGAGTTATTTAAGCAGGTTAACATTAACATTCCTCTTTTAGATGCTGTCCAACAAGTCCCTTCCTACGCGAAAATCTTAAAGGACTTGTGCACGAAAAAGAGGAAGTCTCAGGTACCCAAGAAAGTTTTCTTGGCCAGTGCTGTGAGTGATGCCCTTACCCAATCTTTACCACAAAAACGGAAGGACCCTGGCTGTCCTACGATTTCTATTACCATTGGGGATAAGAACATCAACCGCGCACTATTAGATCTTGGTGCCAGTGTTAACCTGCTTCCGTACTCAGTATACGAGCAATTAGGCGTAGGAGAGCTGAAACCCACACACTGTACTCTCCAAATGGCCGACCGATCGATCACCCATCCTAGGGGTGAGCTAGAGGATGTGTTAATCAAAGTCGGGGACTTCATATTCCCCGTTGACTTCATTGTATTAGACACACAGCCTGTAGCTAACCCCCGGAATCAAATTCCGGTGATACTCGGTCACCCATTTCTTGCAACCTCAAATGCTGTGATCAATTGTCGCAATGGTTCGATGAACCTCTCTTTTGGAAACATGATAATTGAACTCAACATTTTTAGGTTGGGGAATCAGCCCTCCGAACCTAATGCTCATATACTGGACGTTTGCTCAATCCAGGAGATCACCCCCGAAGAGTGTGAATTCGAGGAGTTTTTGTTCAATCAAGATAACCTTAACGCCACTAATGCGTTCCTCTTCGAACCTTCTGCTGTTTCTGCGCCCGACAACGACTACGAGTGTTTCACGTTCTCGAACGATCTTAGCCGCTCACAACCCGAGTTTGAATCCTTCGAATTTCCGGATGAGTTACCTGAACCATCCAACTCGGTCGCTTACACTCGTTTTGAACCTTTGCTGGAATCTTTTGAGTTCGAGACCTTTGCACAAATCTTGCCTTCAATCGTTTCACCTCCAACGCTCGAACTCAAGCCTTTGCCATTCACCTTAAGTACGCTTACTTAGGTGAGAACGAGACCCTCCCTGTCATCATCTCGGCTTCTCTAGCTCCAGAGCAAGAGAAAGCCCTTCTTGCGGTCTTGCACAGCAATAGGCAAGCTTTTGGCTGGTCCATGGCGGACATCAAGGGGATTAGTCCCCTGATAGTTGAACATCACATTCATCTGATGGATGATGCCAAACCAGCCAGGGATCCACAAAGACGACTCAACCCAGTCATGAAAGAGGCTGTGAAGAAGGAGATCGTAAAATGTCTGGATAGTGGTATCATTTACCCTATCTCTGATAGCCAGTGGGTTAGCCCCATTCACGTTGTCCCCAAGAAATCAGGTATAACGGTCATCACTAACGAGGCGAACGAGTTAATCCCTACTCGCACCCAAACTGGGTGGCGAGTATGCATCGATTACAGAAAACTCAACGCCGCAACGCGGAAAGACCACTTTCCGCTACCTTTCATTGACCAAATGCTTGAACGATTGGCCAGACACGAGTACTACTGCTTTCTTGATGGCTACTCCGGCTATAATCAAATTCCCATCGCCGAAAAAGACCAGGACAAGACCACATTCACTTGTCCTTTCGGCACGTTTGCATATCGTCGCATGCCCTTTGGGTTATGCAATGCGCCCGCTACCTTCCAGCGGTGTATGATGGGAATCTTCTCAGACATGGTGGAAAAATTCTTGGAGATCTTCATGGACGATTTCTCCATCTTCGGCGATTCCTTCAACGAGTGTTTGCTGCATCTCGACGCTGTCCTTACACGATGTAAGGACAAGAACCTCACTTTGAATTGGGAGAAGTGCCACTTCATGGTGCGCGAAGGTATTGTCTTAGGACATATCATCTCGCAAAATGGCATAGAGGTTGACAAAGCGAAGATTGAGGTCATTTCCAATCTCCCTCCTCCCAGATGCGTCTGAGACATCCGAGCCTTCCTTGGCCATGCCGGTTTCTATATACGGTTCATCAAGGACTTTAGCAAGATTGCTAGGCCCTTGACTCTTCTACTGGCCAAGGACACGCCATTCGACTTCAAATCGAGCTGTGTGACTGCGTTCGAGTCATTAAAAAGCTCACTCACTTCTGCTCCCGTTCTTTCTTCACCTGACTGGATGCAGCCATTTGAGATTATGTGCGACGCATCCGACTTTGCCATTGGTGTTGTCCTTGGACAACACATCAACAAGATGCCGCGCGTAATCTATTATGCTAGTCGAACCCTGAACGACGCCCAACTTAATTATACAACAACTGAGAAGGAATTCTTAGCTGTTGTATTTTCTTTAGAAAAGTTCAGGCCCTACCTCATCGGCTCTCCAGTCATTGTCTACACAGACTATTCTGCTCTGCGCCATCTTTTTGCGAAGAAAGATGCAAAATCTCGGCTAATACGTTGGATCCTCTTGCTTCAAGAATTTGACCTTGTCATTAAGGACAAAAGAGGATGTGAAAACGTGGTCGCCGACCATCTCTCACGACTTCCTTCTTCGCCGTCGCTTCATATTCCGATCAACGACGTTTTCCCGGATGAACAGCTCTTGACAGTATCTCGCGAACCCTGGTTCGCAGATATTGTGAACTATTTGGCCACAGGGCTACTACCGACTGAATGGTCAAGTCAGGACAGACTTCGATTCTTATCCCAAGTAAAACACTTTTACTGGGACGAACCCTATCTGTTCAAGTACTGTCCCGACCAGATTATTCGTCGGTGTGTCCCTGACGAGGAATTCAAGAGTGTGCTGTCATTTTGCCACGATCAAGCATTTGGCGGGCATTTTGGCCCCAGAAAGACAGCAGAGAAGATCTTGCAATGTGGTTTCTACTGGCCACAACTCTTCAAAGACGCTCATGACTATTGCAAGACTTGCTCCCGGTGCCAACACTTGGGCCGGATATCCCGGAGGAACGAGATGCCGCTCCAACCAATCTTGGTTGTGGAGATTTTCGACGTTTGGGGGATCGATTTCATGGGGCCGTTTCCCAGCTCTTTTGAGAACTTGTACATCCTTCTCGCTGTTGATTACGTCTTTAAGTGGGTCGAGGCTGTGCCCAGCCGGACCAACGACAATAAGGTTGTCATTAGGTTTCTTAAAGAAAACATTTTCTCCCGGTTTGGGCACACCCAAGCGATCATTAGCGACAATGGAACTCATTTCTGCAATAAGACTTTCGAGGCCTTGATGCGGAAATATTCCATTAATCATAAGAAATCTACGCCCTACCACCCCCAAACCTGCGGGCAGGCCGAAGTTTCAAATCGGCAAATCAAGCAGATACTGGAGAAGACGGTTTCCAAGAACCGAAAAAATTGGTCGCTGAAACTCACTGATGCCCTTTGGGAATTTCGAACCGCTTATAAGACCGATCTTGGCATGTCTCCCTATCGGCTTGTGTACGGAAAGGCTTGCCACCTACCTGTCGAAATAGAGCATCGCGCATTTTGGGCGATAAAGGAGCTAAATCTGTCTCTCGAAGATGCGGGCAGCCATCGGAAGCTGCAGTTGAACGAATTAAGCGAGCTTTGGGATGAGGCTTACGATAACGCGGTTGTCGTTAAGAATCGAATGAAGGTGTTTCACGATAAACACCTTTTGCGCAAAACTTTCGTACCTGGTCAACAGGTACTGCTTTACGACACCCGGCTACACTTCCATCCAGGAAAGCTCAGATCTCGCTGGAAAGGGCCGTATTTTGTGCGGAATGTGTATCCGCATGGCGCTGTGGATTTGGAGAATCCAAAGGACGGTTCATTTTTCAAAGTAAATGGACACCGAATAAAACCGTACCTTAGCGCCGAACCAACAGAGGAGCTCCTGGTCTTACAGGAGCCGGTTTACCCTGCATAATCTTCCTCTGCCTACCACCAAACTTCGGTTATCCAGCCAAGAACAGTGGACACTGTTCCAAATAAGTTTGGGGGTATGTATATACCATTTTGTACATTTTTGTGGATATTCCTTTCCATTTTTGCTTTTTTCTTTTCTTTAAAAACTAAACCAAAAAAAAAATGTGTATAGCTAACCGACAATTTTGACCCTTCAAATGATCTCTTCATGCGATGAAAGTGAGGACACTGTCCAGTTTAAGTTTGGGGGTACGCTCGGTACGCATTTCTAACCTACGCATTCATATGTATATTTTGCATCTGCATATTAAAATCCATAAAAATCTAAAAATTTTCTAAAAACATAAACACTTTTCTGTCAAGTTAGCTAGTGGGAGGACTCTGATTCAACATTTCGACGGTTTTGTTTGATAAAATAAGAATAACTAAATCTTATGTTTAGATTTTGAAAACCTGAAAGATAACTCTCCTTTGAAGTTAACTATAGCTGATATACGTCTTTACATCACACTACACGTGTCGTGAGTTTTGGAAATTAGATGACAAGTCTTCTATGTCTAAAAACTTTTAAATGGATCAATAATTTTCTGAGGATCAAGTAGGTTTGTTCTGAAATAAGTAATATCAAGATTAGTTTATGAAGTGAAGTGAATATGAAGGAATGTTATTAATGCCTTAATTGGAACTAAGTCTGAAAAATAACCCATCTGGAACTTGATTGGAATGATTACACACCGAACCCACTAAACACGTCTTTTATCCAAAAAATAATTGAACTGCCGGTTATGTCTCCGTTCATATTGAATCATCATGATTTTCACGCCAAACTGTCTTTTGTTTTTGGACCTAGGTAACTTGAGTAATTAAGTCCGCTGGGGTGTTTCTACACCTAATGCCTTAAAGCCAACTGGTTTGGGTGCATTGGCCCAAAGCTCGCTAAGAAGCCTAGAAAGTCCAGATTAAAACAAAGTCAAGCAAGTGTTCTCTCCGAGTTAAAAGTCCTAACGGTTCTTTGTGTGAGAATAATCTTGATAAAAGACAGGCTTTTATAAAAATTTTAGCGGAGATATGAATGTTTTATTCTATGATAAAGACTATTGCACGTTCACAGAGGTGTGTATGAAATAAGAAAAAGGTGGAGTGAAAAATAAGGCCTAGTTTCCTGTTAAGGAAGATAGAAATTCTGAAGTTGAAACCTTACTGGAAAACGAAACTTGAAAAATGCTTAACTCTTTATAAAACTTATGTGATCATTTCAAAATTTTTATCCGGGCTTTTATTGTGTGATGACTTTAATCGATCCTTCTGGAACTTAACGATACTATTTTGCACTGCATGTAAACACATATAAAATCTTAAGTTAAATAAGAAACGAGGTGTGAAAAATAAGGGTTCGATAGTCTAGACTTAGGATCATAAAATTATTATTTTCTGAAACAAAACTTTAGGGGTTTGAATCATAGTAATTTCGCAAAACTAGCTTGACCGGATTTTGTGGGTAGTATCCGCTGAAAACCCTCAGGAGACAACACTCCTCCTAATAGGGACACCTAGAGGTTTAACGGCTTGTTGCACATGCTCAGTGCAATCGCGTTCCCTGCGAAAGTGAGGTTAGGAATTTTTTGTGAATAAATTGGTTTTTCTCGGGACGAGCAAATGATAAGTTTGGGGGTATTTGTTCATATCAGATTTTTGCATTTTTATACCGCCCAATTTTTATCATATTGCTTATCGGTAGGTACTCTTGAGCCGTGTTTGCTAGTCAATTGCAGGATACAGGTTCTCGGCTCTAAACGATGAAATTCATGGAAAAGCACGACAAAATCCGGATTCCTGCCAACCACAGATAAAACACGGGCCTCCGCTCTCTATCCGTATGTTGCCACACACCAGTTTAAGAGACAAAATGGCAAATCGATTGTCATTTTCATGCACAAGGCTCAATGGCAGCACAAGATCCAAGAAATCTACGCGGAGCTCGAGGAAATCATGACAAAAGGATCCACATCAAATCACCTTTTGACTTGCTAAAATTCTGGAAAAATCGTGAAGACATTATGAGAAAAAACATATACCAGACTGAATGGCAATGCAATCCAGGAGAAACCACAAAACTTGAAGACCTAAGTCCCCTATATGGCCGCGGTTCCGCGGCCTAAGCATGCTTAGGCCGAGGAACCACGGCCGTACGGACTCCGCAGAAGGTCAAACTTCAGGGGCATTTGGGTCTTTTTATGGAGAGTCAGAATTTTGCCCTAGGTTTTCATCTCCCTGCCTATAAATAGCCCAGAACCTTATGAAGCCAAGGGTGCTTAATCTTGTATTTTAGGTTTTAGAATACTTGTTGTTCTTCCTCTTCTCATCTCTTCTCCATTAAAAAAACTTGTAGTGAGCTTTTGTGAGTGAAGAATGATGAATAAAGAAGTTCTTTTTACTTATCATGCTTGTCTTGTTCTTTAGTTAAATTGTAATTGCTTGTAATTTTCCTCTGCTAATATCTAGTTGTTGTTATTTGTTATTTGTTTCTTTCTTGTTCTCTTTTTCTTTATCCTTAAACAACCATGATGCTTACGCTTGATCCTTGCCAAGGTGAGGTCGCAAATAGCTAGTTGTTATCTTCTAATCTCCTTCTTTCTGTCTTCCTCCTTTGTTTTATTTTTCGTTCTTCTTGTAATGGGTGAGTAGTTTCCATACTTGTTAGGGTAGGATAAGGGAAGTTTGAGAGAAAGAAATCTCTCTCACTCTTTCCTTGCCCAACATCTTAAATCGAACTCCCGTTAATTGAACCACAATCTGCTCCCTACGGCACCCTATCCTACATGATAGCGGTGATTCCGTAATGAGACCGGTTGTGGTTGAATTAACCGGAGGTTATGGCTAAGAGCCAAGAACGGACGGACAAGCACCAAAAGGAAGAACTTATGCGTTGGAAAGCCTAGCTTATACTCTCAAGTTCCTTCCTAGTCGTGCTAATCCCCGTTGTTGCCGATTACCGTAACACCGATATTAAGAGTGGCAACGAAAGAAGTGAGCGACTCCTAACTCAAACTAACCTAATCCTAACCCTAACAAGCTCTCTTTACATCTCATTTTAACACTTTGTTAATCACAAACAAATCTGGACTCTCGGACTTAACTCGTTAAAGCACATAGAAAAAGATTCCCATCTCCCTGCGGACGACCTGTACTCAACCGGCTAGCTACAAGCGAAACCATTTTGATTGCGGTAATTAACTAAACTTGAACACGCAAAACTCTTCCAATCAGTGCTCATACTCAGTTACATAATCAAGCATGGTTAACAACATGATCTAAGCAATGAATTAAGCAATAGGCAGATTCATTCAATTAGCAGTACAGTTATCAATTGTGTCACAGAGATGATTTCAACATTATAAGAATACAATATGACAATTATAGCCATTTAATCATGTTAACATGTTTAAGACTTCATGGATGCAATGATATCTACATATATAAGTTCCAAGTTTGAAAGATCAAATGTTATATAGCAATATTGAACACGAAAAAGAGAAATGATCGTACCAAAGTTAAATTTATAGGTTTAGGGTGTCATCGATGTGTATGTAAATATTGTTTAGCATGTAGCAAGGGGTACTTGCCTCGACGGGTCGCGAACCGGGAAAACGGAACGTTAAACGTCGGCGGGGAAAACTCGCGACGGGCACACGGTTCATGGAATGAACCCAAACGACGAACAGTGGAACCACACAGATTAGAGTACCTCGCTGGATCGTCGGGACACGTCGTCGGCATCACCGGATTCCGGCCAAGTAAAGAACAGTGAACAAACAAGACATGCAAACAAGAAAGAAAAGAGAATAAAGAAGAAGGGAAGGAGGAAAGAGGAGGGGGTGCTCACGAGGATCTGTGGGACGGGTGGTGACGGTCGACCGCGTCGACGGAGCTCCGGCGGTGGCCTACGACGACAGCGACCAAAAACTGCAAATCAAGAAAACCTTAACAGAGAAGGAAAAGAAGAAAGGAAAAGAGGAGGGGAAGCATCACTCACGGAGGGGTGTGCGCGAGGGCTAGGGGCACGGAGACGGGTCGTCGGCAGCGACTTCCGGCGGCGCCGACGTGTGCAGGGGGCGCAGGTGGCCGCGGCGCTGGTGCAGGGAGAGAAGGGAAACGGAGGCGAGGAGGTGGAGATGAGGTAGACAACGAGGGCGAGGAGGCGATGCGACCGGCCAGGAGGGCGTCGGCGTTGGGGCTGCGGAGGTGAAGGGGGTGATGCGGATAGGGTTGCGCGATGGGTTTCTGCGGCTGAAGGAAGAAATAGAAAGAGGAGGGAGGAAAGGAATTTATATATAGAAGAGAGAGAGAGAGATACAGGGGAGAGAGAGAGGAGAGAGATAGAGAGAGAGGAGGGAGATCGAGAGACGGGAGATCGAGAGAGGAGAGAGAAGTGGGGCCCACGGGATTAAGGAGGAATGTGATTGGCTGGGATATGAATATTGTGGGGGTTAGAAAAATTAATAAAAGATTTAGGAAAAATCTATATGGTTAAATTAAAATATACGATGGTTTAAAATATATTAGAAAATAGGATTTTGGCGTAAAGTAAAACATTTCCAAATTGCGCCCGGGTGGGGTCCAAAAATTCGAAATTGAAATAAGAAAATTTTAGGCGGGATCCAAAATTTAAAATGAAGTATTTTACAATCAAAAAGCATACCCCGAAAACGGACACACGTACGTGCGCGTAGCCGTCCAAACTCGCCCGTTTCACTGAACGGGACGAGAACACGATGCACGGACGCTACAATAGGGCTAGGGGTGTCAAGCAGGCTATGATGAATATTTTTAATTTTATTTTAGATGCCTTAAATTGTTATATGCAGAAATGAATTTACGGGGGTAAAATTACAATAAGTAACAATCAAGTAAGATAAATGAAATAAGTGACATACTACGTTCAAACGGTAACTGAAATTAGTAGCATTGGGCTCGGATGTTACATAAACACTGGAAATATATCCCTCAAATTAGTGTTAATCACTAAAAGATAATCAGTGTTAAACACTGGAAATATAATTCTCAATTTAGTATTAGACACTAGAAAGCAACAGTGTTAAACACTGAAAATGGGGTTCTCAAGTTAGTGTTAAACACTAAAAATAAAGTTCTCAAATTTGTGTTAAACAATAAAGAAAAAGGGGTCACGTGGGGACACGTGAGGGCGCCCAGAGGTGGGACCAGATCCCTTTACTTCGTTTTGCAATTAAGTGTTAAACACTTTTCTATATTTTTCATTTTTGAGCATCACGTGCTGACACGTGACAGTGATTTATGCGCTGGCTATTAAAGCGTTTGTTAAGGGGTCACGTGGTAACACGTGAGAGCGCCCAAAGCCTTCATTTCCTTTGCTTTTCCTTTCTGTGTTTTGAGGAACCTGTTTTAGGGTCACGTGAGGGCACGTGACCTAGTCTTGTTCTTCTTTTTTTACTCATTGAGGAGAAGGGTCACGTGTTACCACGTGACCAAGTTCTTTATGTGCATGGAGAGTTCCAAGTCTTTTGTTTTAAGAATTAAATTCTCCGTAGGGTTAAACCCTGATTCTGTTTTAGAGGAATTAAATTCCTATGTATATGGAGGAATTAAATTCTTATGTAAGGTTAAACCCTAATTTCATTTGGAGGAATTGAATTCCTATGAATTTGGGAGAATTAAATACTCATATAAGGTTAAACCCGAGTTTCATTTGGAGGAATTAAATTCCTGTGAATTTGGGAGAATTAAATTCTCATATAAGGTTAAACCCTAGTTTCATTTGGAGGAATTATATTTCTATGAATTTGGGGGAATTAAATTCCTTAAACTCAATTCTCCCTTTAAGTTTTGGATCTACATGGCAGAATCTTCCCGATGAGAATTTAGCTATTTCTCATTCGGGAGTTTGTCAAAATGCAGCACGAAAAATACCGGTTCGCATTTTCTTTCTTAGATTACATGTGCATAGCATATTTGCTCATAACTTTTGATCCCGGATGAATTATGAAGCCCATAATATATCAAATCGAAGGAGTTTTCAAGACGCTTTCGATACCATCAAAATTTAGATGTTTCACATTCGGGAGTTTGTTAAAATACAGCCCGAAAAATACTGGTTCACATTTTCCTAAACGTATCGCTGCCATTAGATACCTTGGGCTCTTTTGCAGAGAAATTTTTTGGCAGAAACATTGGATGGCCCCGTTTCTATGCAACGCGGGTCTCAAAGCGTTCTAAGAGCTGACCAGGAAAGTTCAGATGCTGGAGTGCTTAAAACAGGAGTGCTCTTCGGATTCCCAAAATAACAATAGGTACTGAAGAAACCGAAAGGACGATAATCGCAAAGGCGGAAATTCTGACGATATTGAATGGTTTAACACTTCGGCTAACCGAAATAACCAAGGGATGAGCGGGCCAAATGCCAACCGGCGTCGGAAGCCAGTGTTCAGAGAGGGAGGAAAACCTCTACTGAAAGAGAGGCTGGATAAGGTCTATTCCTTCAGAAGGGACAAAGTTCCTAAAATATTCAAAGACGCCCTCAGAAACGGTCTACAATTGCCAGAATCAAAGAGACCGCAAGAAATGAATATGACCGACGACCCCAAATATTGCCCCTATCACAGAGTGATAAGTCATGCCATTGAGGACTGTTTCGTCTTCAAAGATTGGGTCGAAAAACAATACAAACCAGGAGAGATAGAACTGTCTAAAGGCGTGTTAACAAACAGTCAAGCTACGACCGCTAATTTCGTACAAACGAAGACCGAAGTCCTTCAGGAACCAGATTCTCTCATGCATCTGCCTTTCTCTGAAAAGAGCGGACCAAGGCAATAAGCTAAGAGCCAAACGAGCAATATTGCCATTGAAGAAGCGGTAGATAGGTACACAACCCATACGGTCTACATGATGGAGTCCAGAGGAACTAGTCCTCCTACGCCTTATATCCATGACAATGACGTAGCTGTTGCTACCCAACACCGGCTCGGTCTAGACAACGAAGATCCCGCTTATGAAATCAATCCAACGGAGCCCGTGGTTCCTGCAGAATCGAGCCCAGGCTCCAACCGTTGACCACCACGTCGTTAAACTGGGAATAGTCGACCACCACATCGTTAAACTGGGAACAATCAACCTCTAAGTCGTTAAACTGGGGATGTAAAAATCTGTAAATAAAAAAAAATCGAAATGATGGGGCAACTCGCAATAAAAATCAGCGAGTAAATAAAAATAAAAATAAGCAGCCGAAATGATGAGGCAACCACATATAAATAGCCAAAATGATAGGGCAATCACGACCTTCGCGATACGAAAAGCTGAAATGATGGAGCAATCTTGGTAAAAGAAACCTCCAAATGGAGAATGATGAGTCGCTCCTGGTACCATATTCCAGCGCAGCGATGCAGACGCCAACCAAAATCCAAATCCACAAATGGCAAATGATGAGTCGCTTCTGGTACCATATTCCAGTGCAGCAATGCAGGGACCAAAATTTCAAATTCCTGGATGTCCCAATGGCGAATGATGAGTTCCTCCTTCTACCATATTCCAGTGTAGCGATGCAGACGCCAACCAAAATCCAATTTCCCAAAATTATCCCGGCCCTATGGTTGGTTCCCAAGTTGACTACTGTACACAATCCACGGGCTCAAATAATTCTCATCACACCCATGCTCCACCGCAATCACCAGTCATGTGGCCGGTCTCCGCCCTTGGAATTATGCTCCATTTGAGAAGGCCCACTCATTTGTCCTCACGATGCATGGGGAGAACAAAATTTACGGGATCCTCACGACTCGTAAGAAAACACCTTCGTGGGATCCTTACGACTCACAAAGGAAAAACACACTTGGGAGTCCCCACGACTCCTGAGGAGAAAATACACCTACGAGATCCTTTCGACTCGTAGGGAGAAAATCCTTTTATGGTACCCTTACGGCTAATAAAATTGAAAAACCTTATTTGATAGAGGCCTAAACCTGTGTCCTAAGCCATCGCTCCCCAACAGGCAAAGGCAAATGATGAATTGCTCCTGGCACTTGTGCTTCTGTGTTAGCAATGCTGATGTCGACCCCTACCCTAAAATTATAAACTTCCGATCCAATAGACCCCTTAGTCTTTAACTTGGGAACTGATTACCTCTAAGTCGTTAAGCTGGGAACAGATGACCCCTGAGTCGTTAAATCGGGAACGAGGGAAATCTTCTCACGGCAAATGATGATTCTCTCCTGGTACCATATTTCAGTGTAGCGGCGTTGATGCCAAACCAAAACCAAAATCCCCAAATCCCTTCACGACAAATGATGATTCGCTCATGTACCATATTTTAGTGTAGCGGTGCTGATGCCAAACCAAAACCAAAATCCCCAAATCCTCTTATGGCAGATGATGATTCGCTTCTGGTACCATATTCCAGTGTAGCGATGCTGATGTCAACCCAAATCAGGTCAAGTCAGCAAGACAACCAACAACCTCCCTGGCGGAATCAAGCTCCACCTCGGAAACAAGTCAAATCCTGACATTGTAGAAGGCGGAGCAAGTCAAATCAAAGCACCGACCGTCCCTGTCGCTAAAAGGGCAGCACCGACCGTCCTCATTGCTAAAAGGGAAGCACCGACCGTTCCCATCGCTAAAAGGGCAGCACCGACCGTCCCCGTCGCTAAAAGGGAAGCACCGACCGTCCACGTCGCTAAATGGGAAGCATCGACCGTCCACGTCGCTATAAGGGAAGCATCGACCGTCCACGTCGCTAAAAGGGCAACATCGACCGTCCACATCGCTAAAGGGAAGCATCGACCATCCACGTCGCTAAAAGGGCAGCATGACCGTCCATGTTGCTAAAAGGGCAGCATCTAGCGTCCATGTCGTAAAAAGGGCAATGCAAGCTTCCCAAAAAGCGGGAACCAAATCAAGTCGCCTCCACATGAAAGAAAATCCATCAATTTCATGCACACGACCCACATGTGCGGTGTGCATTTATTGATGGGGTGCACTTTGTTGGGGTCAAAATTTACACCCCGGTTGACCGAGTCAAAGTCAACCCCAAGCCAGGTGGGCCTAAGCCCAGGTCAAGTAGGCCCATGCCCAAGTCGAGCTATGTGGCCAGCCTCCCCGATGCCAAAATGAAAATTATGTAATAAATAATTTTGATATAATTTTCATACATGAATATAAGAAAAATGAGCATAAAGCCAAATTTTTGTAAACCCCATGGCTCATGTGCAAAAGAAATGAGCACATGAGACATGGGATGGGTAAAATACCATTTTGTAAAGCCCAAGGGGCTATATGTAAATTTGTAAGCCTATATAAGGCAACATGATAATGAAATAAAAGATGCAGTTCATTCTCCCCAAAAATTAGGGTATGTTCTTCCTTCTCCTTTCTCAAGGTTCTAAAACCTTCTTCTCCTTTTTAAATTAAATCAAGAGTTTAACTCTTTTTTTCCCAAAAATAAACAGTTTTCCACCATCAAACCCTTAAAGGGGAACTCAAATTTTCCATCAGATCTCAAAAAGGGAAGATTTTTAAATCTCACCCCCCTTTCCTCCAAGATCCGGCCAACAGAAGAGGAGGAAGAAGGAGACCCACCTCTAAAAATCCTACTTTGGGAAAGATCCAGGGCCAAAGGGGAGAAGAAAGGGGTCCCTTCGATCATTTCCAAAGATTTCTAGGAGTTTAACTCCATTCAAGATTTGTTGGAGTTTAACTCCATAAACAAAAACCTTTTAGGATTTTAACTCCAAATCTATACATAATCCCTTGGGAGTTCAACTCCCAGCCCAGGGGCTAAGCCCCTTTTCCGCTGGTGTTTCTAGCGGTCGCGTGCCGCGCACGTGACCCACGGGAGTCCAGCGGTCGCGTGCCGCGCACGTGACCCGCGGGCGCGTAGCGGTTGCATCCAGGGCACGTGACCTACGGGCGCTCACCCACCACGTGCGCCTCACAGGATCCGCAGGCGCTCATCACTCAGAGGTCGCGTGCTGGGCACGTGACCTGTGGGCGCGCATCGGTCGCGTGCCGCGCACATAACCCACTGGCGCCTAGCGGTCGCTTGCAACGCACGTGACCCACGGACGCCCAGCACCCACTCGCCTGGCACGTTACCCGTTGGGAAAAATTTTCTAATAGGGCGCTGCCCCGCACCCTACAAGGGGGCTGCTAGCCTCCTTGACCTCCAACCCGCTATACGGGTAGCAAGACCCCCGTAAACTGTGTGAGGCCCCCGATACACCCAAAACCTCTCAAAACATGCATACGCACACTGCACATTGAGATCTCATGACCAGTTCGACCCGTCAATCGGAAGTTCCCTCGCTCTAAAGACGAGGGGTAATTAACGGCAGCTTAGTCCGCGGCTGCCATAGATTCGGATCCCCAAAATCAATAAACCCCAGCCTACCCTAGACAGGAGGAATCTGTAATGCGCCTGACAAGCGACACATATTCCCATCTCAATGGGGTGACGAAAAACGCCCTACATAAACTTTTTGGACCTTTACAAAACTTGCTCGAAGGATGAATTCCTAGTGTCCTTTACCGAGCTGATGATCGATAACACATCCACCCACGAGGTCTTATCCTTCATGGATGGATCTTCAAGATATAATCAAATAAAAATGGATCCTGAAGCCCAGAAGCATACCGCCTTCCGAACTCCGTTGGGCGTATTTTTCTACAAAGTGATGCCCTTCGGTTTAATAAACGGCGGAGCTACATACCAAAGAGACATAACGAAAATATTCGATGACCTCATACACGAGATCGTCGAATGCTATATCAACAACATCGCGGTCAGAAGCAAATCTCATGAGCAACACTGGGAACATCTGAGATCGTATTCAAACGTCCTTGGAAGTATAATCTGATGATGAACCCTTTAAAGTGAGCGTTTGGAGTCTCCTTAGAAAAATTCCTAGGTTTCATTATCCATCGCCGAGGTATCAAAATTGATCCTTCGAAAATCAAGGTGATCATGGAAATGCCATCATCACGAACCCTCAAACAGCTGTGATCTCTCCAAGGAAAACTCGCATATATCCGGTGTTTCATAGCCAACCTCTCCGGAAACTATCGCCCCTATAGAAAATCTGATGAAGAAGGGGACCATGTTCGTCTGGGATCAGATTTGCCAAAATGCATTAGATGAAATGAAACAATACCTGCAAAATCCGCCGGTATTGGCTGCTCAGGTTAAGGGAAAACCCCTTATCCTATATACAACGGCCCTTGAAGGTTTTCTAGGCACACTATGAGCACAAGAGAACGATCAAGGAAAGGAAAGAGCTCTGTACTATCTAAGCCGAGTCCTCCTGGGGGCAGAAAGAAACTACTCCCCCATCGAAAAGCACCGCCTGGAACTGATCTTCACAATTACGAAGCTCAGACACTATGCTTTGGCGCATGAGGTCCATCTCATATCAATGGTGAATCTTCTTAAATATCTGATATTAAAGGCCATAATGACGGGAAGGCTTGCCGAATGGGCCATACTGCTGATGGAATTCTCGATAACGTATCGGCCTCTCAAAGTAGTGAAAGGACAAGCCATCGCCGAATTCCTTGCGGAACTTCCGATACCAGCCGATTCTTCCCTAAACTGCAAGCTACCAGATGAACATGCGTTCGATGTAGTCGAGGAGGAGAAATAAGAAAATGAGTCTCAGTGGGAACTCTACTTCGATGGAGCCTCTTCCTGGAAACGACGAAAGAGGAATACTCCCATAATCAAAGCTGGGGTGGGTCTTATCTTCGTGACCCCGCAAGGAGGAATATTGCATTACGCACTCTCCTTGATGGAACCCAGGACCAATAATGAAGCAGAATATGAAGCTTTGATAGCCAGTCTTGAGATCGCTATCGATATGGGAATCAAACTCATATATAGAGATTCTCAGCTGATTGTCAGTCAAGTAAATATTGACTACAAGACATGCAAGCCAGAACTAATAATGTATGGCGAAAGAGTGCATCCATTGTTGACCCAATTCCCTTCCTATACCCTGAAAAGTGTATCGCGAGCGGAAAATAGTAAGGCGGATGCGTTAGCTAAGTTGGCTAAAGAATTGGCCGACGAAGACCTCGATGATGTAGGGATCATTGTTCAAAGACACAGGATCCTGGCGCCAGCAGATATACCTTCGGAAGATTCAATAGAACTATCCGAGGAAAAAGAAATGACCGAACATGAAGTTCTCCAAATAAAGAACGAAGAAGAAGTCAAGGACTGGAGAGAAGTCTTTATAGATTGTTTACCCCAATCAGAGCAAAGCTCTGTTCAAATTCCAAGGCGGGAGATGAAGCAACGCTTCATCTTCCCCCCAATCAGAGCAAAGCTTTACTTTGAAAATTTAAACTTTAATAAATGAAGCAACGCTTCAGATCCTCTGCGCTGCGCGCAGGGCGCCACGTGTCAAAATCAGGCACGCCAGCGCAGAGAGCGCAGCGCCCAAGGCAGCGCGCCCAATCAGAACAAGGCTCTATTTAAAACAAAATTAAAAGGAAGCAACGCTTCAGTTGCGCAGGCACTGCGCTGCGCGACACGTGTCAGCGCAGTTGCGCAAACGTAGTTGCGCTGCACTGTGCGCTGCACGACACGTGTCAGCGTAGTTGCGCTTGCGCAGTTGCGCAAACGTAGTTGCGCTGCACTGTGCGCTGCGCGACACGTGTCAGCGTAGTTGCGCTTGCGCAGTTGCGCTGCATGACACGTGTCAAGCGCTGGGGCGTTTGCGCCAAACAAAATTAAAATTCCAGTAAGATCTTTCTATTCTTGTTAAAACAAGAAGATTGTCGTCTGTAAAACAAAAGCCCTTGGATCAAAGATCCAACGGTGGGGAAAATTCCCCAAATCACTCAGAGAATGATCTCTTTAACAAATTTAACAAATTTATGGGCACTATATAAAGGCCCCTAGACCCCAATTCAAAAGACATAGACATCAAGAACTTCAAAACAGAGAGAACTCTGAAGAATTTTGAAAAGAACTCAAGGAAAAGGTAAAAACCTTTATAAAATAGAAGAATTTCTTCTGAATAGATCATTGATCTAAGAACAAGATCAATGATCTTCAATAAAAAAATAATAATAACAGTGCCTTGCACTTTTTTATGAACCATTGGTTCTGGAATCTTAAAGATTTCTCTCTTAAATCCAAAATTGGATTAAGTCAGTAAAACAGTGCCTTGCACTTGTAAATCTGCACTGTTGCGCTCTTGGGTTGGCGCAAGCCACCAGAGAGCGCCACGTGTCAGCTCCAAGACAATTTGCATCGTGCGCTTTTAAAATAGAGCATTGTTCTCTGAAATTGGTGCAAATTACCAGAGCGCGCCACGTGTCAGCAGCGCAACAGCGCAGCGCACTGGCGCAGAGCACTGCGCTTGCGTGACACGTGTCACCACCACAAGCGCTTGCGCTCAATAATTGGCGCAAAGCGCCTGACAAGCCAATATCAGACAATTAATACACTGCATTATTTAAAGAAGGGCCGAGCCCAATTAAAAAAGGCCTAACAGGCCAAATAAAATGCTATGCATTATTTTAAATAAGGGCAGAGCCCAAATAATAACAGATGCTCTGCATCATTTATAAAGTGACTGACCCCAAATCAGAAAGGCCTAGCAGGCCAAAATAAAATGCAGTGCATTATTAAACAGGGGCGAAGCCCTAGCACAGGCCTAATAGGCCAAAGATCAAGAAAAACGTTGAATATTCTCAACTGGACTTAGCCCAATTCTGGCCGTAAGTCCTCAAATTAAATTGACTGAGCACGGCTGCTCTCCTAAATCAATTTACATCCGGTTCGAGGGTACATCTCCGAACTCCTCTGACACCTATCGTTGTAATCCTTCAATAACGTCAGAGAGGTGACGGGTCCCGACAACCACACATCAACACGGACTGTGGGGTCCTTAAACTCATGGACTTATGCGTCCTTAAACCAAGATACGGACTGTGGGGTCCTTAAACTCATGGACTTATGCGTCCTTAAACTAAGAAACGGACTGTGTGGTCCTTAAACTCATGGACTTATGCGTCCTTAAGCTAAGAAACGGACTGTGGGGTCCTTAAACTCATTGACTTATGCGTCCTTAAACCAAGAAATGGACTGTGGGGTCCTTAAACCCACGGACTTATGTGTCCTTAAACTAACGGACTAATACGTCCTTAAACATACCCATATGGACTGTGGGGTCCTTAAACCCATGGACTTATGCGTCCTTAAACTACCTATGGACCACCATGTCCCTAAACTGGAAATGGACCGCAATGTCCTTAAACTACCTATGGACCACTACGTCCCTAAACCGGAACAATAGAGCCCCCCAAATGCTCTTTTGTCGGATCCAAACGATCCCGTTAAGTTGATCTTAGTCTCGAATCAGACTAACGTATCCTTAACGAACGTTTAAGTTGATCTTAGCCTCAATATGGCTAACGTATCCTTAAACTAAAACACCAAACCCAAATCTAAGTAAATACGGATTTGGACTAATCCACGTCCTACGGGCGACGGCATAACTTAGTCTCCGTATACAATCCACGAGCATCCACAAACAAAATAAACACACACGACACGAAGTGAAATTCTGGAGAAGGAGAAAGTCGCTACCGCGATGCGGTAGTGTAATTAACTGCAGGGGCTTGCGCCTGCAGGGAAGAGCGTCCCCACAATCAAAAATCCCTCAAACGATGGGGAATCTGACGAAGTCTGCTACATCGTCCGCATCCGTCTAAACCTCCAATACACAGTGCCATAAATCAACTTGGCATCTTCGGAGAGGTAGATGGATAAAACCATATAGCATCTGCCCCGAATCTCAGGCAAGACGTCCTCACGTCGTCGCCGCCATTCGGAGGGGAACAGATTCTGGCACGCCCGGTGGGACCTTTTCCTCTTTCCACTCCACACTTCGTGTGTCGTCTTCGCGAACGAATCTCGGTTTGTTAATGGTTGCCTTTAGGTTCCAAGTTACTAAGATTTGATCTTTTTCCTGGCGCAGAAATCAAGCATCAATGGCCTCCAACTGCTCGAAGTGCCAATGCAACCGACACTCTACCTCACCTGGAGGTATAACATATGGGCCTCAAGCGGCCTCCGTCCTTACTATGCCTGTGGAGCAAGTGACTCGGGCCACCACCGGCCTGTTTTTCGGGACCATGATCCCTCCTGCAAGCTTCACCATGCCAATACCCGTACCGGAAGCTTCAAAGAAGTCGGTCTTCGATCAACTTGCTACTCCCACGGCCTCTCTCAATGGGTCGTCCAACTCATCGGTCTTCACCAGACTGAGCCTGAACTCCAAAAGGCCCGCCAAAAAGTCCATGATACCTGAGAAGGCCATCCCAAAGAAGATGATTGCTCCTGAAGTCGCCAAAGCGGCTTCTCCTGTCAAGGAGTCGGTCTTTTCAAGGCTGACTATTCCAGCTCCTGCCCCTGCTCGAGGATCTGTCTTTGACAGATTGAATATTGCCACTCAAAGAACAACCTCAGTCTTTAAGAGGCTGGCACCAGCAGTGCCTCATTCGGACAGGGGGCAAGATGAAGCTGTCTCTATCGCCGAGCCAGTCCCAACGGCTCGTCATGCTCCACGTCGCCACTGGCGCCGAGTAAGGAAGGCTGGGGGCAAATCCCCCTCGGGGCTAACTCCACCCGCTCCAATGGTGTAATTTGATGCTGCTGTTCCAACTGGAAACAGCTTTTAACCGTTAAGGAGGGTGCGTAAGAACTCTCCAACTGCTATGCTAAAAAGAAATCCTCCACCTGCGGAGAGGGTTCCGGAAACGAAGCTGGAGCAGCCCCCTCAGCGGCTATCCTCCAAAATTTATAAAGTCTGGCGGAGGGTTCAAGACTCCGTAATTGACCAAGGTCACTCTCGTCAGCAGAAAAGGGCGAAAGTGCAAGAAGAAAAGAACCGTAAGGAAAAACAGCAAAGGACGACCACCACCAGGGTGCCTGCTGCAATGGCCCCCTCAACTTCAATGGCCCATAAGAGAAGGAGGCCGGAGAAAATCCCACGCCCGCGGCAAATGCCAAGGACAGCGAGCCCAAACGCCCTAAGTCTGGGGGCATGGTGGTTCATACTGTCTACATGGCGTCTGGTAAAGAGGACAGCCGTGCATCTATAGGTCATCGACCGCTTACACGGTCAGTGACCAAAACTCAGGAGCAATAGCAAAAGCTCCAGGAGATGATGAACGCAATGGCCGCACACACTGGGCCAAAAGAAAGCCCCGAAGCGTCCTCGGATGAACGCCAGGAGCAAGAAACTGACGTTGAATTCCTTCGTCGGATATTGGAGAAGAAGGATAAAGAGGCTGCTGAACAAGCAGCCAACATAAAGCATATGGCCCTCCTGTTCCAAGACATGGTGGGGATGATGATCCAACAAGATCCTCCAGCTGAAGATCCCCCGATCGTCCTTGAAGACGATAGGGGAGAAACGTCAAATCCTCCACCGACTCTGTCAACAGCCAAGGAGGAGACAATCTCCAAAGCTGACTTGGACGAATATATAGCCCAACAGATCTGGGTTCATCAGGAAACTGAGGCAGCCGGTCAGGTCGTAAAAACAGGACGACCGTATCCGAGCTGGTATGATCAAATCAAGTACCCGCCAGGCTATACGATACCGAAATTTCATGTTTACAAGGGGACGGGCAATCCTCACCAGCATGTTGCCCAGTTCAGGGCGCTTTGCGGCAACACCGACGGTGATGATAAATTGTTGCTTCGCCAGTTCGTCGGCAGCTTGTCAGATACAACATTCGAGTGGTATTCTGAGCTCCCAAACGACTCTATCAAGACATTTGCGGAGATGGAACTGCTGTTTATTCAGCGTTTCGCAAGCGCCAGCGAACGCACCCCGATGACGGCATTGATTAATGCCAGGGTGAAGCCAGGCGAGACATGGGTCCAATATGCTATACGGTGGCGGAATTTATGGTCAAAATGCGAGCAACGCATCGAAGAGGCTCCTGCAGTGGGTATGTTTGTGGGAACCCTTGATCCGCAAGCAACCATCTCGCAATTCATGATGTTCTTCAAGCCGACTACCTTCCAGGCCCTGATCAACAAGCTAGCGCAAATGGATCAGATGGGCCATAGACCTCCTCTTCCGAAGCCGGACTCCCGAATGAGAAGGGGAAGGGGAAAGCGATCGTTGTCGCTAATGCTCAACAAAAGCCGAGCAACTCGAAGCCGGTTGTCCGTCAAAATAATATGCATCCGCACGTACCCCTTGAGGAGAGGCTAGGACGTCCTTACTCGTTTCCCCGAGATAAAACGAGAAGAATATTCGAGCTGGCGTTGCGCAACCGACTCATAAATCTGCCGGATCCAAAACGTCCGTCGCAACCAAATGATGTCAATGAGCCCAACTACTGTCCCTATCACCGAGTATTGGGTCATCCGATCGAAGATTGCTACGTCTTAAAAAATTGGATTGAAGACCAGTACCAACAGGGCAAGTTCGCGTTGTCCGACAGATGGAAGGTAAATCCGCCGCAGCCCCACACATTTAAGAGGATGAATACGTCGGGGGAAACATGCTCTCTCGTTGAAGAAGCTCCTTGGGAGGTTATACTATCAGCCAAGACAAAGAGGATGCTAAACGATCTTCAAATATGCCCAGCGATTAGGTGGAAGAACCCGTTGGAACCTCAGATCATTGAAGAAATGTTGAAGCCACGTCCAACTCAAAAGACCGATGGTGGCGGCCCAAGCGCTCACAACCAGCCGTCAGAATCTTCGAAGAAAAAGAAGAAGAAATCCAAGAAGCCCGTGAAGCCTGGCGACAAGCGCACAGACTTACAAAAGCAGATTGACGCGCTGGAGGAATATAACCAGAAAGCACGGACTCCCATCACACTCCAAGAGTTCCTCAAACACGTCTTTCAAGAGGAAGATGAGGGGGAGAGTTCGTCGGATGAATCTGAGGAATACGTGGCGAGCTGCCATATGATCTCCCATTCGTTTACGGACGATGAGAAAACTCCTTGCACTGAAAAGCTGGGGGCAGATCCTAAACCGGAATTTCTGGGGCCATCGGATGAAATAATTGACGCATTCCTCAATGAAGCTCTGTTGAAAAGTAAAGCTGATCGGGAACGCGAGACGGCTATATTTGAAAGGGCTAAGCGCCAGCGACTTGATGAAAGAGCTGAGACACTCCCGCTGGAGCAAAGTACGTCCACCGCAGATAAAAGCAAATTCAAGACGAGGAAAAGGTTTGCTAAGGCCATATCCATGGGTATGAAGCTACCATCCTCCGAAGGAAGCATTACTGGTGAAGCGGAAATGCACCCCTCCTACTGCTTATATCATCGAAAGATTTCTCACCCCACTGAAGAGTGCAAAGCTTTCAATGTTTCTTGAGGTAATCGCTCACTTGGATAATCAACTTGGGAACGAGAAGATGAAGTCCGACAGAAGTTTCCCATCTAACTTTGTAGTTTCTTGATTGATTATCCTTTCTTGTTCTTGGAATTTCGAGGACGAAATTTTTTTTATAGTTGGGTATAATGTAACACCCGAGTTCACTTATACCAATTCCAGTTCCGTATTTATTTATCCGTGGTCCTTCTTGATTTGGTGTGTTTAGGTGCGAATGGTATTTCTACATATTACTTTGCATTCGACCCGACCCGCTTAAGTGAACTTGCGTGACTTTTATTTATAGTTTACCTTGACTGGTTGCATGCACTAGTGCATCTCGTAATTTAGTATTTACTGGCATTTTATCTGGTATCGCATCTGTTGCATATAGCAATTTAAATCATGTAAAATAAATTAAAATTGCATTTCATGGCCTGCATGATACCCCTAACCCTGTGGTAGCGTCCTTGCATCCTGTTCTCGTCCCGTTCAGAGAAACGGACGTGTTTGGATGGCTACGCGCACGTACGTGCATCCGTTCTTAGGGGTATACTTTTTCTTTAACTGAGCATTCATTTTGAAATTTGGAAGTCGCATATATTTTTAATATTTTAAATCTGGATTTTTATACTCGACCCGGGCCTGTTTTGGAGTAAATTTGTATTTGCCAAAATCTCAATCGGACTAATAGTATATCCTAATATTTATTCACACTATTCATAATCTTTAAAACAAACTATATATATTTTATATATTAGAAACCCTATCAATCCTAACGTCACCCTTTCTAACTGTAAAGAAAATATTTTTATATTTTAAAAAGATTTGGTATCTCTCTCTCTCCCTCTCTCTATTATATTTATACATTTCCTATTTATCAATTAAACACTTTTCCCCATGCCTTTCTCCCTCTTCCTCACGAGAAACCCTTCCCTGTTCATTCCTTGCGCTCGCCCATCGCAGCCGCGCCGTCCGTCCTCTTCGCCACCGACCTTCATGTCACCGCCAGCGCCGCCCACGCCTTCTTCTCTTCTTCCTCTTTTCCCACTCTCCCTTCCCGACTTGGACCCTTCGCCTGCGACCCATGCCGCGCGTCGCGCTCGTCACTCGCCGCCTCACGCCGTCGCCGCCTAACCCACGTCGTCGAACCCTCACCTCACCCTCGTCAACCTCTTCCTCCACTCCACTCTTTCCTTCTCCAGTCCCGATCTCCTCTGCCTGCACCCACACAACCCTGCATACCCTGCAACCCTCACCAGCGCCCTCACGTCGCCGACCCACTGCCGACCGTGTCGTCATCACCTTCACACCTTCGACCACCTCTCTTTCTCTTCTCTTCCCTCTCACCAACCCAACACCTATAACCCACAGAACCCTGCATCTCCCCGAAACCCTACTGCCTTTAGCCGCTCACTCGCCTCCGGCAACCCCAGTTCATCCCACGATCATCATCGTCTCCCCCTCGCCTTCCTCTCTGAATCCAAATCTTCACTTCAACCCAGTCTCTTCTTATTTTCTTCTTCATCCTCTACTTCTTCTTCTCTTTTCTTCTTCTTGTTTCTTGTCCCCGGTCATCGTCGGCGACGCCATCGCTGACGCTCCCTTGTAGTCATCACCCTCTTTGCCTTCGCCTCTGTCCCAAACCCCAGAGCACCACATCCCAGCTTCTTCTTCTTCCTTTCTTCTTCTTCTCCTTCTTCATCTTTTCTTGATTTCATGGATACGCGTTTTCCGGTGATCGACGGAGCCGTGCCCATCGTTGTTGTTCTGGGTGACCCTGAGGACATCCCAGATAGCGTGATCGTGTTCTTGCCATACCTGGTTCTGTTCTGTGCTCGCGTGGTCATATCGCGACGTTTTCCCCGATATTCGACGTGGCACGTACCGCTTCAATATCCGTTCAGGCAAGTTAATCTTGCTACATGCTATTTAAATCATTATATACCTATCCTAATATATATCATACCTGTAGTTTAAGTCTGTCACCCCATGCATCATTTTATAACATTTCGACGGTCCGTTTGCATCTGTTCACATTATTTCAGATTTAGAATTTGAAACCTAACTATTGCATTAGTTTGCTGAACCTACGTAATCATATTTACATGTTAGAACTCATAATTACAATTGTTCATAGCCACATTACCTTTTGTAGTTTTACCCTATCGGACGACCGATTGCATACATTTAGCCTTGTTCACATTCAGTTGCATCTATAGATTGTTTTAATGCATATTTATATGATTTTAGCATCCACTTGGGTAACACTGCATTCCTGAAATGTTAAAACCATTACTTAAACCAAACCGATGACCGTACAACTAAGCAGTTTAATCTTCACCTGTTGCTATCTTGTTACTGTGCCTGTTTATTGTTCTGACAGTACCATGCTTGTTATTTCATAACCATGATTATGCTAGTCGATATGGAGTATCCACATGTTATCTTGTACACCCTGACGTGACTTGTCTCACATGTTACTTGACCTGACATGGTACCGTACACTCTTTACATGACATGACATCTAAATACACTACTCGACTTGACCTGATGTACCATGGCTTTACCTGTTACCTGATCTTGTGTCTAATGCCAACAAACCTGACATGTAGTCCTCGCGGACCGTTCCTGTTGTCTATCCAGAAAAACCTGCTCTTACCTGATCCTGTGTTGGCATTAGTTCTTGATTACGTAATACCTGACTTGAACACATAACTTGGGGGTATGGGGAAATCAATGATGAAACCTGACTTGTAACTCGACAGTGTACTACCTTTACTGATCATTTTTAGAGGCTAGGCTAGCCTTGGGATGATGCTGCTGACATCATTCATCTGTACATATTTCCTATTTTAGTGCCTAGCGGCATGTCTCAGATTCAGCCTGAGAATCTTGACCGTGGTCCCGGGTATGCACGGGATACTATTGAGTTACATCGATGATTCATCAAATTGATTTCAAAGACTTGAGAGTAGATAACCCAATAGAACAGTTTAGTTTACTCACTGCACACTACCCTTCACTGCCCTGATTTACATTATTGTTACATCTGCTTTTCATTCATTATTATATTTGCATTGCCTGTTGCCCTGTTTATATTTTATTGCTTGATGTCATGACGCGCTAACGTCTGGGTTTTGCATGGCCCAGATTCTTCTACCTTGTTGCAGACTGATCAGGAGTATTGCCACCGTTAGACGAGTGGTTAAGTTCCTGTCGGTATGTAGTTTCACTTCCAGGTGTTTCATTTATTGTATCTTTTGGCTTCCGCATATTGTTATTTCTTGACTCTTTTACTCTGGCTCATGGACATGTACTAGATAGTTAGTTTACTTTCCTGTTCTTGATATCTCTACAGCCGTAATGTGACTGTGGAAGGATTTTTCCTATCCACAGGTAGCATGGTTGGCTATATCACGTGCCCATCTTAGCGTACTCTGGGAAGCGGGGCGTGACACCCTTTTACTATCAAAAGAGGCGAGAGATTCGTTAATCAAGGCACTACAGGAGCCGGAACAATTCCAAGCTTTCCTGGCCGAAGAAAAGATGAAGGATGAATTGGAGGAAGTGCACACGGCCGATGTCACTTTTGGCGATGAAGACCTTCTCCATGGGACGTGCGAACACAATCGCCCCCTCTATATCTCAGGATATTGCCATGATATAAAGATAGGCAAAATCCTGGTCGACAATGGATCCTCCGTTAATCTCCTCAATGTGCGGGTGTTAAAAGAAATCTGCATGAGTGTCCAGCACCTTTCTCGGGATAAGATCACCATCTCCGGGTTCGACTCCTAATCATCAAGAACTCTTGGGTCTATGATTCTAACGCTACGCTTTGGGATACTCGTCACGGACATTAAGTTCCACGTCATAGACGCCAAGACATGCTACAATGCTCTGCTCGACCGACCATGGTTACACGAGTACAACATCATCCCTTATACACAACATCAGTGTATGAAGTATTTTAAGGATGGTCTCGAGTATACCGTGACGGGAGAACTGAACCCGTTCTCTGTGAACGAGGTCCGCAAATATGAAGATGCCAAATACTTTTTACCGGATTTCGAAGACACGGAGAGGTGTCACAAGCCGGAGAATAAAGCTAATGCCACCATCCCTGTCTTCGGCAGTGATACCGAGGAGAAAGAAGAGATAGTTTATTCGGGTCCGCCCCAATACAACAAGCCGGGACCATCTACTCCTACATTGATCTTTGGTAGCGACTCGGAAGATGAGGTCCATGCTGTATTCTCTGCTCGACCTTCAATTCAAACGTCCGCTGACGAAGAGCAAGTCTGCAAGTCGCCATGGTTCCACTTAAACACCATAAAGAACTGGATGCACTTAATATCTACAGTGTAGAGGAGCTGCGGATGTTCTATATCCCTCCCAGGAGAGAAGGCGAAAAAGCAATTCTATTCTACCGCTCCGAGGAAACCAAAGTGGAGAAATAAATCTTGCACGGTGCGGATCCTACGCTGGACAGGCTTCAGCCCATCCGTCTCCCCAGATATTATACAGAAGGCTTGAAAAGGCTATTGAAGCGCCAGGGGATATCCTTCAAACAGACCACTCGAAAAGCCAAATTCTATGACAGGGTCTGGAACGTCCCGGGGACTCAGCACAAGTTGCCTAGTGGAAGGATGGAAACAATCGGGCTTGGATACATTCGATCCAAGAAACGAGAGCTACTCCACGGTTGCTACGTCGTGCATGACTTCGATGAAGAAGCGGATGCTCAATGGGAAGATGCTAATCCTGAACCAGTAAAAGTTCCAGATGTAAAAGTGCCCAGTCCGTCGTTCGAAGAACAAATGAACAAGCTTATAAGGGAAGCTGGTGAAAAAGTCTGAGACGACCATAACCGCGAAATGGCCATCTAAGAGAAAGACAAAATGCAACGCCTCCTCCAACAGGCTGTGAAGGATGAAAATGCCGCTCCCTGTCAACCTGTAATAAAAAAGGCACGACGCAGAGGCAGAAATAAGTCGAGAGGCGAAAAAGGCGCTCAACAGCAAAAAAGCGAGACTAAGAAGCCACGCAAGCGGGAATCAAGCGGTTCCGATCTATCCCTCATAAGGAAAATGGGTCGAGCGTACTCTTTTCCTCGGGACAAGACGAAGAAAATACTTGACCTCGCTCTAAAACATCAGATGCTTACACTGCCGGAGTCTAAACACCCCCGAACAAGCAAGCGAAGTCTCTCACCCGAACTATTGCTCTTATCACCGAGTGATAGGGCACCCTCTCGAGGACTGCTTCATCTTTAAGAATTGGGTCGAAGATCAGTATCAGCTTGGCAAGTTCGCTCTGTCTGACAACTGGAGGGTAACGCCGCCACAGAAGCACGAACCCAAAGCCACGAGAGCAGAACCAGTTCCACATTGGGCTTGGAAACGAATTCGTACTTGTCATATGATAACAATGTCAAAAGAAGAGCCCGAGAATATGGATGACCTTCCCTGGTGCTTCGAAAACGGCGACGATGAGGTGATCTCAGAATTTCCACCAGCACCGAAAGAGCTGGAGGACGGAATACATACCACTGTAGATAACCTCAAGAAAATTGAGTTGGGGACGGCGAATGACCCGCGACCGACATTCATTAGTAAGCTGCTATCTGAAGAAAGGGTGGCTGCGTTAAAAGACGTGCTGGTACAATATAGAGATTGCTTCGCATGGAACTATTCCGAAATGCCGGGATTAGATCCAGAAATTGCTGTGCATAAATTGGCGATATCTCCAGACGTTAAACCAATCAAACAGGCGCCTAGAAGAATGCGGCTCGAGCTTGAGATGAGTATCAATGCTGAAGTCAAGAAGTTGATCGACTCTGGCTTCATCCAGGAAGTTCAATACCCTGAATGGATCACCAACATCTTCCTGGTGATGAAGAAAAATTGGACAGTGCGCATATGCGTTGATTTCCGGGATCTCAATAAAGCTTGCCCGAAGGACGATTTCCCAGTGCCAGTCACCGAACTGATGATAGACAATACGTCCACTCATGAGGTTTTCTCCTTCATGGACGGCTCATCACGATATAATCAGATAAAGATGCACCCTGAAGACCAGAAGCACACCGCTTTCCGGACCCCGCTGGGTATATTCTGCTACAAAGTGGTGCCCTTCGGTCTAAAGAACGCCGGTGCCACCTATCAGAGGGCCATGACGAAGATCTTCGATGACCTTATACATGAAATCGTCGAATGCTATATCGACGACCTCGTGGTTAAAAGCAAATCATACGAAGAGCATTTAGAGCATCTAAAGACCGTATTTCAACGCCTTCGGCAATACAACTTGAAGATGAACCCTCTCAAGTGCGCATTCAGAGTTTCCTCGGGCAAATTCCTAGGATTCATCGTCCGACACCGAGGTATTGAGATAGATCCGTTAAAGATTAAGGCGATCATGGAAATGCCTCCGCCAAGGAATCTTAAGCAATTGCGGTCTCTCCAAGGGAAGCTCGCGTATATTCGGCGATTTATAGCCAATCTCTCAGGCAAATGCCGTCCTTACAGCCACCTGATGAAGAAGGGAACCCCTTTCGTCTGGGATCGCAAATGCCAAAGCGCGCTAGACGAAATCAAGTAATACCAGCAGAATCCGCCAGTACCGGCCGCTCCGGTCAAGGGAAAACCTCTCATCCTTTATACAACCGCCCTCGAAGGTGCCTTAGGTGCATTATGGGCACAAGAGAACGATCAAGGGAAAGAAAGAGCACTCTATTATTTGAGTCGAGTTCTACTGGGGGCAGAAAGCAACTATTCCCTATTGAAAAAGACTACCTGGCGTTGATCTTCGCGATAACAAAGCTCAGGCACTATGCGTTGGCGCATGAGGTCCGTCTCGTTTCGAAGGTGGACCCTCTTAAATATTTAATGTCGAAGGCCATATTGACGGTACGACTCACTAAATGGGCCCTGCTCTTGATGGAGTTCTCGATAACGTATCAACCTCTCAAGGCAGTGAAAGGCCAGGCCATCGCCGACTTCCTCACTGAGCATCCGATACCCGCCGATTCTCCTCTGAATTGCGATCTTCCAGACGAACATGCGTTTGATGCGATCGACGGTGGTGATACCCGATGGGAGCTTTATTTCGATAGAGCATCTTCCATGAAGAAGCGCAAACAAAGTACCCCTATAATCAAATCGGGGGTAGGACTCATCTTTGTGACTCCACAAGGAGGGATAATGCGCTTTGCTTTCTCCTTAACAGAACCGAGGACAAACAATGAAGCCGAATACTAAGCTTTAATAGCAGGCCTCGAGATCGCCATTGATATGGGAATTGAAAACCTCCTCATATACGGAGACTCACAGCTGGTCGTTAGTCAAGTAAACGGCGACTACCAAACGTGCAAACCAGAGTTGGTGAAGTAGGGCGAAAAGGTGCAGCAACTGTTGACCCAAATCCCTTCCTACACTTTGGAAAACATACCGCGCGCGGAAAACAGCAAAGCGGACGCGTTGGCCAAACTCGCTAAAGAACTGACTGACGAGAACCTCGATAACGTAAGAATCGTGGTACAAATCCATCGTGTGTTCGCCCCAGCGAAAATATCTCCGGAATCATCCGAAGAAAAGGGAGCGACTGAGCAAATGGCTCTGCAAATAAAAGACCGGGAAAAGGTTGAGGATTGGAGAGAAGTCTTTATAGACTACTTCAAATACCGTCGAACGCCCGAAGATGCGTCCTCAAGACATCAGCTTATGAAACGAGCTCTGTCTTTCGCCTTCGTCAATGATACTCTGTACAAGAGGTCGTTCGATTCTTTATGGTTGAGATGCCTGGGACCTGACGAAGCGAAAAGAGTCGTTCAGGAAGTTCATGACGGACTCTGCGGTTCTCACCAAGCAGGCCCAAAGATGAAGTTGAAGATCAAACGGAAGGGCTACTACTGGCCCACGATGATTCAGGACTGCCTCGAATATGCGAAGCAATGCCACTCATGCCAAATCCATGGGGACTTCATCCACCAGCATCCAAATCCACTCCATCCAACGGTGGCTAGATAGCCATTCGAAATATGGGGAACTGACATAGTCAGCCCCATCGAACCAGCATCGTCTAGAGGACATCGTTTCATCCTGGCGACAACTGATTACTTATCCAAATGGGCAGAGGCAGTACCGTTGAGGGAAGTGAAGACGGAGAATATCCTCTATTTCTTCAAGACACACGTCATATATCGGTTTGGAACTCCGCGATGGATCGTCTTCGATAACGGGCCAGCTTACAGAAGCCACAAGATCAGTCGCTTCGCGCAACAACACAATATAGACTGGAGATATTCCTCGGTTTATAATCCGCGAGCTAATGGTCTAGCCGAGGCCTTCAACAAGACCTTGACAAAGATCATGAAGAAAACGGTGTCCCGAAATAAGAAAGACTGGCATGAGAGGCTGCAAGAGGCTCTTTGGGCGTATCGAACTACGTTCAAGACAGACACGAACACAACGCCGTACGCGTTGGTATTCGGTACAGAAGCAGTACTCCCCCTCGAGATAGAGTTACCCTCTCTACGAGTGGCAATCCATTACGAGCTGACGGATGAAGAAAATGCTCACCTTCGGCTTGAGGAACTTGATGCCCTTGATGAAACACGGCTCATAGCGCAACAAAATCTGGAGGCTTATAAAGCAAAGATGACGCGCTCATATGAAAGATTGACCCGGCCGAGGACATTCCGCCAAGGAGAACTCGTGCTAGTGGTCAAAAGACCTATGATCCCCAATCGAGCCAAGAGGGGAAAATTCGAGCCAAACTATGAAGGCCCGTACATCATAGACAAGGTCTACCAGGGTGGAGCCTATCAACTCATGGATATGCACGGTGAAAGGCCTTACAGGCCAATAAATGGTTGATTCCTAAAGAAATACTACGCTTAGCGAGCTACTGCCTAGGTCAATGATAGATGACGACGACTATGTCTGCTCGCTATCTTCCTAAGCTCAAACTTTATAAGCAGTAGCCAGCCTTCTCCTGGACGGACCGAAACGTCCTTAAACTAATGGCGGACCGAAACGTCCTTAACCTAATGACGGACCGAAACGTCCTTAAACTAATGGCGGACCGAAACGTCCTTAAACTAACGAAGGACCAAAACGTCTTTAAACTACTACCGCAGCATCCTTAGGCTGACGGGATGAATAAAAAAATATAATATATAAAAAAAAATATAAAAAAATATAATAAACGGTATGTCCATAAGAAAAATGGGCACGGATGAAAACCCGAAAGGGCTCCGTGAGTAAAAACAGCAGGGCTACCGGCGAGTGTTCATGAAAACCCGAAAGGACGCGACCTCGTTAAAAAAAAGAAGAGAATAAAAAGAATAAAAAAACGGTATGTCCATAAGCAAAATGGGCACGGATAAAAACCCGAAAGGGCTCCGTGAGTAAAAACAACAGGACTATCGGCGAGTGTTTGTGAAAACCTGAAAGGGCGCAACCTCGTTAAAGGACACTTACAGGGTCCTCTCGACCTTGTAAGGAGAAACCACCCGCGTGAGATCCTTACGACTCACAAGGGAGCAACACACTTAGGGATCCCCACGATTCCTAAAGAGAAAATACACCTGCGAGATCCTCACGACTCGTAAGGAGAACTCTCTTATGGGACCCTCACGGCTCATAAGATTTGAAAGTCTTAAGTTACAGAGACCTAAACCTGTGCTTAAGCAACCTCCACAACCTTCGATTTTGCCCTACAAGTGGTTCAATGCTGACCCTTGTATACAATCCACGGGCGCGAATAAACATTTCCCTAACCAAGTCCTAATCATGACTGGGGATATGTAGGCATGATGAACAACCCTTATAAGTCCTCTCGACTTACAAGGAGAAAACCCACTTATAGGATCCTTACGACTTACAGAGGAACATACACTTAGGAACCCTCATGATTCCTAAGGAGAAAATACACCTATAAGATCCTCACGACTTGTAGGGAGAAATACCTTTGTGAGACCCTTACGGCTCCTGAAGTTAAAAGCCTTAGTCGACAGGACCTTAACCCTGTTCGCTAAGCCACCTTTGTTCAACATCGACCGAGGCAAATGATGATTCGCTCCTAGCAATATCCCAGTTGTAGCGGTGCTGATGCCGAAATCGGTGTCTAATTTCAGGTTTACGGTAAAAATCCAGCAAGCCGCACATGCATACAAAATAGCCGAAATGATGGGGCAACTTGCAATAAAAAGCAGCAAGTAAAAACGTATGCATATAAAACAGCCGAAATGATTGGGCAACTCGCAATAAAAAGCAGCGAGTAAAAATAAAATAAATAGCCGAAATGATGGGGCACCGTGGGAAATAGCCGAAATGATTGGGCAATCGCGACTTTCGCGATATAAAAGCTGAAATGATAGAGCATCGCGAAAATAAAGCAATAAAAAAAATGATGATGAAACTTTTGCCCTACAGGTGAGATCACATCGATCCCTATATACAATCCAAGGGCACAAACAAAGAGAGAACCATACCTTCCCAACAGGCCCCGCCAGAAAACAAAGCCAAATCTCGACGGTTCACCAACAGCCTAGAGACAACCGCGACATTCGTCACGATACAGCAAACGCAGTGCCAGCAAACGAAGCGAAGATCAAATTCCTAGCTTCACGGTTTTGACGGTAACTTATATAAAACCTGAAAGACCACCACAGATCAGTTCAACTCCAGGGAAACCAGTGTCCCTGGCAAATACCTCAATTCAAGGAAACTAGCATCCTTGATGAGAGCCTCCTGATTCGCGTCGGCTCGCAGAGAAACCAGTGTCTTCGGCAAAATCCTTCGACTCAGGGAAACCAGTGTACTTGATGAGAAAATCCTGATTTGCGTCGACCCGCAGAGAAACTAGCGTCTTTGCAGGAACACCTCGACTCGTTTCAACCCCAGGGAAACCAGTGTCCTTGGCAAACTCCTCAACTCAGGGAAACTAGCGTCCTTGATGAGAGCCTCCTGATTCGCGTCGGCCCGCAGAGAATCCAGTGTCTCCGCGAGAAATTCCCGATTCGTTTCAACCCCGAAGAAACCAGTGTCTTCGGCAAAATCCTTCGACTCAGGGAAACCAGTGTCCTTGACGAGAAAATCCTGATTCGCGTCGACCCGCAGAGAAACTAGCGTCTTTGCAGGAATACATCGATTCGTTTCAACCCCAGGGAAACCAGTGTCCTTGGCAAATACCTCAATTCAGGGAAACTAGCATCCTTGATGAGAGCCTCCTGATTCGCGTCGGCCCGCAGAGAAACCAGTGTCTCCGCGAGAAATTCCCGATTCGTTTCAACCCCGAACAAACCGGTGTCTTCGGCAAAATCCTTCGACTCAGGGAAACCAGTGTCCTTGACGAAAAAATCCTGATTCGCGTCGACCCGCAGAGAAACTAGCGTCTCCGCAGGAATACATCGATTCGTTTCAACTCCAGTGAAACCAGTGTCCTTGGAAAATACCTCAACTCAGGGAAACTAGCGTCCTTGATGAGAGCCTCCTGATTTGCGTCGGCCCGCAGAGAAACCAGTGTCTCCGTGAGAAATTCCCGATTCGTCTCAACTTGAAAGATAAATCCTTAGGCGGCAGGGATTAAAAAACTTGTTTCCTGAGCACTGGGACCCTGCAAGTCGGTCTAAAACGGTCTCTTGCATACTATTCACAGGTCTCACTCTCCAAAGTCGAATCTCGACAAGGAGGGAAACAACCGCTTACGGGTCCTCTCGACTCGTAAGAGGGAAAATTCTCTTATAGGATCCTTACGACTTATAAGAGAAAACGCACTTAGGAATCCTCACGATTCCTAAGGAGAAAATACACCTACGAGATCCTCTCGATCCGTAGGGAGAAAAATCTCTATGAAACCCTCACGGCTCATAGAGTTGAAAAGTCTTAGGCAGCAGATCTGAACCTGCGGCCTATGCCATCGCTATTTCTTGGAAAAATTAAGATACTTACTCTATTATCTGTCAACCATGTTTATTAAGACAGCGTGCGCACAATAAAAGAAAGAAGAAATTGACAGGAAGAACATTCAATTTACATTTGATCAAGCGTTCGAGACACACTCATGCATGCAAAGGCAAAAGACTCAGAACGAGAAATAAGACAAGCTGGGATAAAAAAAATTCATTTATATTTCCAAAAATTCTTACAATCATAAAAGAAATAAATGAGAAACATTATTACAATGGAATAACCTCAGATCCAGGGCACGGATTGAGTAATTCAAAAGTAAGGCCATCCAGAGTTCTTCTGGCCTTTCTGATTATTCTCGTGCACAGCCACTCGCGCTCCTGAGTGTCAAGATCTTCGGCGAGGCCCCCCAGCCTTCGATAAGCAGCGATTATCGTTGTCTGCTGAAAAATTTGATGCAGGATGTTGATGAGGCTATCCCGCCGTTTCTTCGAGATCAGCCCCAACAGGTACACTGAATGCACCTTATCCTCGGCATCATCCAGCGCATTGAGCGGTAGGGCCTCGTGGAACCCCGGGAGTGCTCTCCAGATTGCTCCCAGCACGACTTTTAAGAGAGCAGAACGGCGAGGGAGCAGCCAACCAACGCGTGCGTTCAGACGACCCATGACCTCCGCACATTAGGCATCTGTAAACTCTTGGTTTTGTTGACGGCCCTATGCACGGATATCCCCGTAGGTAATGAATTCGTGCAGACTGTATAGACGCACTGCCATAATGCCTGAAGGAAACATCATTGGAAGATTAGCAATGAGGAAAAAGCATAGGGAGTTAAAACTCCTCGAGAGCAATGCTCTGCAGACAGGAGTGACACCTGTCAAAATCAGTTATGAGGAGAATTTGAGGAAAATCCCCTAAGAACATTAAGAGCTTTGCTCTGAAAAGATGATATAATAATAATAATAATACTAAATGTCATCTTTAACATCCAAGATCCATGAAGAATTCTTAAGAGTTCTTCTATATGATTTGGAAGGAGCAAAGCCCTATTAATGAATTAAGAAAATCCAGGGAAAATCTTTTAGAGAGCAGAGCTCTATTAATGGAACCCTAATAGGGTTCTGCTTAGTCTTCTTTAGACCCCTTTAGAGCAAAGCTCTGCTAAGTGAAACCCTAGATGGGTTTTCTTTAGATCAGGGATCTACTGAGAGCAAGGCTCTATCAATGAAAATTAATTTAATTTAATTTAATTTAAATTAAAGTTTTTACCTAAAAAAGTTTAAGAGTTTAACTCTTAGAGTTCTTAAAAGAAAATAGCAGGGCTCTGAGATTCTGAAAGTAAAAAAATGTTGAAGATGATAATCATCTGTTGAGGACCAAAGGTCCTATTTATAGGCATCAAATGCCCTTTCAACTTCCAAAAGTTGCCGCAACGGTTGGAATTCTGTCACCGTTGCGCTCGCGTTTGGAGCCACGTAAGCGCAACGGTGGGGGGGCATTTGTTTACCCCAATCAGAGCAAAGCTCTGTTCAAATTCCAAGGCGGGAAATGAAGCAACGCTTCATCTTCCCCCCAATCAGAGCAAAGCTCTACTTTGAAAATTTAAACTTTAATAAATGAAGCAACGCTTCAAATCCTCCGTATAAAATAGAAGAATTTCTTCTGAATAGATCATTGATCTAAGAACAAGATCAATGATCTTCAATAAAAAAAATAATAATAACAGTGCCTTGCACTTTTTTATGAACCATTGGTTCTGGAATCTTAAAGATTTCTCTCTTAAATCCAAAATTGAATTAAGTCAGTAAAACAGTGCCTTGCACTTGTAAATCTGCACTGTTGCGCTCTTGGGTTGGCGTAAGCCACCAGAGAGCGCCACGTGTCAGCTCCAAGACAATTTGCGCCGTGCGCTTTTAAAATAGAGCATTGCTCTCTGAAATTGGAGCAAATTACCAGAGCGCGCCACGTGTCAGCAGCGCAACAGCGCAGCGCACTGGCGCAGCGCACTGCGCTTGCGTGACACGTGTCACCACCACAAGCGCTTGCGCTCAATAATTGGCGCAAAGCGCCTGACAAGCCAATATCAGACAATTAATGCACTATATTATTTAAAGAAGGGCCGAGCCCGATTAAAAAAGGCCTAACAAGCCAAATAAAATGCTATGCATTATTTTAAATAAGGGCAGAGCCCAAATAAGAACAGATGCTCTGCATCATTTATAAAGGGACTGACCCCAAATCAGAAAGGCCTAGCAGGCCAAAATAAAATGCAGTGCATTATTAAACAGGGGCGAAGCCCTAGCACAGGCCTAATAGGCCAAAGATCAAGAGAAACGTTGAATATTCTCAACTGGACTTAGCCCAATTCTGGCCGTAAGTCCTCAAATTAAATTGACTGAGCACGGCTGCTCTCCTAAATCAATTTACATCCGGTTCGAGGGTACATCTCCGAACTCCTCTGACACCTATCGTTGTAATCATTCAACGACGTCAGAGAGGTGACGGGTCCCGACAACCACACATCAACACGGACTGTGGAGTCCTTAAACTCATGGACTTATGCGTCCTTAAACCAAGATACGGACTGTGGGGTCCTTAAACTCATGGACTTATGCGTCCTTAAACTAAGAAACGGACTGTGGGGTCTTTAAACTCATGGACTTATGCGTCCTTAAACTAAGAAACGGACTGTGGGGTCTTTAAACTCATGGACTTATGCGTCCTTAAACCAAGAAACGGACTGTGGGGTCCTTAAACCCACGGACTTATGCGTCCTTAAACTAACGGACTAATGCATCCTTAAACATACCCATATGGACTGTGGGGTCCTTAAACCCATGGACTTATGCGTCCTTAAACTACCTATGGACCACCATGTCCTTAAACTGGCAATGGACCGCAATGTCCTTAAACTACCTATGGACCACTACGTCCCTAAACTGGAATAATAGAGCCCCCCAAATGCTCTTTTGTCGGATCCAAACGATCCCGTTAAGTTGATCTTAGTCTCGAATCAGACTAACGTATCCTTAACGAACGTTTAAGTTGATCTTAGCCTCAATATGGCTAACGTATCCTTAAACTATGTCACGCCCCGCTTCCCAAAATACAGAAAACGAGGGATGACTAGGCCAGCCATGCTCCTACGGTCAAGGAATCATCCCGCCGTAGTCACACTTCGGCTTCTAGCATTGCATGGTAATCAGTAAATAAAGCACAATAGTAAAGGAATCACATCACTAATTTATTACATTAAAATCCATTGTTCACAAATTACAAATAACAAGAACAGTTACTAACCAAGTTCAATCTCATGATCACTTTTATGGAAAGCAGTAAAGAAAGAAAGTACACCAGACTATATCTCCGTGAACACGAAAGGTAGATCCGTCTCCTGCGCTGGTCCTTCCACGGGATCTGAGCATGCATACTCAGGTCGTCAGAGTGACACAATAGCAATATTATAATAATAAGGTGAAACAGGTAAATGAAGTGATAAAGGTGAAAGTACAATGCATGCAATCGCTATGTCACTATATGATGCAAAGTATGATCTATGTCTCTATCAGGCTCTAGGTCATGTTTAAAATCGCATAGTGGAATGAGGATCATGTTTAACAGGAGTCTCGTACATACCCGAGACAACGGCCCACATGCCCGGGACATAACCCTGTCAGCCGGATCGCTAGATCCTACCTAATATATATATCGCTGCTTGAATGATCACCCTCTAAAACACGGTCCCGCTAAATACGATTCTCTTTCCACTTCGATTTCCCCTTTATCCCCAGGTTTACACTATTTATGATCTTGATTTAGTCGTATACAAGTATACCAATAGCACGGTTTTATCACTGCTCACTGTATCAATCACTGTCACGAATATTCACTTCCCATTGGTATACTCGTCACTCCTAAACTAACATCAATCACGCACGATAATGCAACGTCCACTGACTCTAACACGCACTAACACTAAGTATATGGCAAAAGGGGTATGATATATGTATGTATGCCATCAATAAGCTAAATATGTTATGAACCAATGTGCACGTCATTAACTAACAAAAATTGCATAAATTCATATGTTTAGAATTTAAAGAAATGATACAAATACGATAAATAGAACACTCAGTCAGAAATTCATCAAAATTAGTTTCAGTCCAATCGGGTTTCCGGTATTCAAGATACAGCTGTTTCATTTTAAGTGCTCGCGGCTGGAAATTCAGTTTCTGAACTGAACGTCCTTTTCGCGACACGAATTGCACCGAGTTGGGTTCAGAATTTAGCGATTCTACAGTTGAATAAAATCTAGGGTTTTAGATAGGGTATTCAACGCAACATACGGATCCTCAATCGCGTCTGTACGTCGAAAGTTATACATAGTTTAACATTAATATGTCACTTCTGAATCTGTTCTGGACAGTTATACGTTCTGACCTTTTTATTTACAATTTAAATAGCAAAAGGCAATGAAACAGAATGAAACCACTTGTTTTGTTTATCTAATAGATCCATATTTAATCCACTGTAGAGTTCCATAACATACAAATTCAGGAAACAAAGTGACACACATTTTGGGACAGTACACAGTAATCAGAGTCGCTCTGGACTGCAGTCCAGAGTCGCACTCCGATCTAAATATCATCGCAATTACAGTACAGAAAACATTAGAAGTTTACATAGAGTTAAAGTTCGTCGAGTTGGCTTCGATTTAAGCCCTTGAACGCATCATTCCAGTATGTACATAATTTACAGTGATTTTAACCATTTTCAGATACAGGAAATTTCTAATTTTATCGGTATATTTGGGGGTATTCATTTTAGTCACTAATAGTTGTATTTTCCAGTGAGATTTATACACGATATTCATCACTACATGGGCCAACAGAAACAATCTATTTCCGTCAAATTAAGCAAGTATTTTCATTGGGGCCTATCATCGAACACATATGTCACTAAATTTTATCGGGAAAAGGAATTTCATTACTTATCCGTTTGAATTTGTAATACGAGTATATTAGCAAGTAGCAAGTAAATTACTTGCTTGGAAACGTCTCGGGGTTGCACGGCAGCAGCGGCGTCACGAACGCGCGATGTACGTCGTGAAACGATTTGCGCGAGCTTGGCTCGCGATACAGATTTGATGTCGGAGTTGCCCGGAGCCGTTGCACGGTCACTGGAGGTTGAGGGGTGCTCAGTGGTCCTCTGCGAGTGCACTGGGATCGACGACGGTCGGCGTCGGCGCTCCGGCGATGGGCCGCAGTGGTGTTTGAGACTTGGGTTATGGTATTTTTGAAGAGAGAGAGAAGAGAAGTGGTGGCTCGGGTTTGTCGTGAGCGAGATGAGGCTGAGGAGGTGATAGTGTATAGGTCGACGACGTGATGGGGAATCGCCGGCGTGAGGGTGCAGGGTGGTGGTCGAGCTCGGGTGTAACGGGTTGGGTGTGCAGGGGAGTTGGGTGTACAAATCTGGAGGCGAAGGGGGTAGTGTAGGGAGCTCAGTTGGTGGAGAGAAGTGAGCGAGGGAGAATGGTGGGGTCAACGAGGAGATTCGCCGTCGTCGGAGGGAGTCGAGTGCAGTGGGTTCGTGAGTTTTCGAGAGGGAGAGAGATGAGGAATTTTGAAAAACGAGAGGGGAGCGAGGTGTGAGGGAGATAAGGGAGACGAGGGGTGCGCGTCGTGGGGGTAACGTCGCACGAGCGGGGGCGTGGGCGTGGCCGCGAGGCGCGCCGGAGAAGGCGGATCGTGCGTTGAAAGAGGTGAGCGGGAAAAGTATCCGTTGGGGATGAGAAGAAGGGTTTGATGCGGGTCAGGTCAGCGCGGGTACGGGTCGAAGGGAGACGGGTTGGGCTGAGAAGTTTTATTAATTAAATTCTTTTAGTTTTTTTTTGTGGGCTGAGGTTAGAACGGGCCGGGGTTTTTAAGAGAATTCAAATTAAATTTTATTATGTGGGCTGAGGAATGGTTTAATTTATTTTATATATTCCTTTGGGCTGAGTTTGGGTAAATTATATATATATATATATATATATATATATATATATATATATATTTTGTTTTGGGAAAATTTTGTTGGGCTTAGGGTTGTGTATATATTAGTATATTTTAGCTTTTGGTTTTGGACTATGATTTTAAAAGAGCTGGAAAATAAAATTTAAATATTAAGCTTAAGCAACCAATTAAAATACGAGGGGAAAAGAAAGGAAATCTCTGGGATTTAGAAAATAGAAAACTTTTATTAAGATGGGAACGGAGATTTACAAACTAAAACACCAAACCCAAATCTAAGTAAATACGGATTTGGACTAATCCATGTCCTACGGGCGACGGCATAACTTAGTCTCCGTATACAATCCACGGGCATCCACAAACAAAACAAACACACAGGACACGAAGTGAAATTCTGGAGAAGGAGAAAGTGGCTACCGCGATGCGGTAGTGTAATTAACTGCAGGGGCTTGCGCCTGCAGGGAAGAGCGTCCCCACAATCAAAAACCCCTCAAACGAGTGGGAATCTGACGAAGTCTGCTACATCGGCCGCATCCGTTTAAACCTCCGATATACGGTGCCATAAATCAACTTGGCATCTTCGGAGAGGTAAATGGATAAAACCATATAGCATCTGCCCCGAATCTCAGGCAAGACGTCCTCACGTCGCCGCCGCCATTCGGAGGGGAACATAGATTACTTTAAGTCCCAAAGCACTCCTGAAGATGCGTCATCTGGACATTGGCTCATGAAACAAGCTCTGTCATTCGCCTTCGTCAACAATACTCTATATAAGAGATCCTTCGACTTCGTATGGTTAATATGTCTAGGGCCAAAAGAATCAAAGAAAGTCATCTAAGAAGTACACGACGGACTTTGCGACTCTCATTAAGTAGGACCAAAAATGAAGCTGAAGATAAAAAAGGATGGGCTATTACTGGCCTACGATGATTCATGACTGCCTCGAATATGCAAAGCAGTATAACTCGTGCCAAATACATGGGGACTTCATTCATCAGCATCCAAACCCACTACATCCGGCAGTGGCCAGCTAGCCGTTCGAGATGTGAGGAACCGATATAATCGGACCTATCGAACCAACGTCATTCAAGGGGTATCGGTTTATTCTAGCAACAACCGATTACTTCTCTAAGTGGGCAGAAGCAATGCTACTAAAGGAAGTGAAGACGGAGAATATCCTCCACTTCTTCAAAACCCATGTCATCTACCGGTTCGGAACTCCACGACAGATAATCTCGGATAAATGGACCTACCTATAGAAGGTATAAAATAAGTCGTTTTGCATAGCAACACAAGATAGACTGGAGATACTCATCAGTTTATAATTCTCAGGCCAATTGTCAAGCTGAAGAATTCAATAAGACCTTGACCAAGATTATATAAAAGACTGTGTCCAAAAACAAAAATGACTTGTACGAGAGGCTGCATGAAGCTCTTTGGGAATACCGAATAACGTTCACGACGGCCACAAACATAACACCATACGCATTGGTGTTTGGTGCTGAAGCAGTACTCCCATTGGAGATAGAGCTCCCCTCATTATGAGTCGCAGTTCAACACGAGCTAAAGGATGAAGAAAATGCCCATCTTAAGATCGAAGAACTCGACGCTCTAGACAAAACCCTCCTTATAGCACAGCAAAACCTAGAGGCTTATAAGGCAAAGATGACACGATCATATGAAAGACTGACCAAGCCAAGAACATTCCGCCAAGGCGAACTCGTGCTGGTCGTCAAAAGACCAATGATTCCCAATCGTGCAAAACGAGGGAAGTTCAAGCCAAACTATGAATGTTTGTACATCGTAGATAAGGTCTACTAAGGTGGAGCTTATCTGCTCATGGATATGCATGGCGAAAGGACATTTCGGCCGATAAACGGTTGATTCCTCATAAAGTACTACGCCTGAAGAGCTGTGACTAAGGTCAATGATAGATGACGACGCTTGTGTCTGCTCGCTATCTTCCTGAGTCAAAACTCTGATGGTGGTGCTAAACTAATACTTCGTCCCAAACATGGGAATGTCAGACCAAAATGTCCCTAAACTATCACTTCGTCTCAAATACGGGAATGTTGGACCGAAACGTCCCTAAACTAATAATGGACCGAGAAGTCCTTAAACTAATATCCATCCCAAACACAGGAATGCCAAACCGAAACGTCCCTAAATTAATGTTAGACCGAGATGTTCTTAAACTAATATTCGTCCCAAATATGGGAATGTTGGACCGAAACATCCTTAAACTAAAAATGGACCAAAATGCTCTTAAAAGAATATACTGCCCTACGGTGAGTCTCCATATCGAGCACCGTATACAATCCACAGGCATAAAACAATTCACATCCTTCCCGGGTCCTATATGATGTGGTCCTTCAAAGAATGTCATGATCTACAACTGTTAGTACGTTACCTTACGGGCCACCTAAAAAAAGGTATGTCCACAAGCAGAATGGGCATGAATGAAAACTCAAAAAGGTGCCGTGAGTAAAAACAGCAGGGCTACCGGCGAGCTTGTGAAACCCGAGAGGGCACAAACTCGTTAAAAGAAAGGAAAAGATGCACTTGCAAAGTCCTCACGACTTTGTAAAGAGAAAATACCCGCGTAAGATCCTTATGAATCACAAAGGAGCAACACACTTGGGAATCCATACGATTCCTAAGGAGAAAATACACTTACGAGATCCTCATGACTCGTAAGTAGAATATATCCTCTATAAGACCCTCACGGCTTATATAATTCGAAAGCGTTAAGTTACAGGGATCTAAATATGTTTATAAGCCACCAAAACCCCATAAATTTATGCTCTACAAGCGGTCCAATATCGACCCTTGTATACAATCCACAGGCGTAAATGAATATATTCTCATCCAATTCCCACCAAGAATGAGAAATATCGTTCAACATGGTGAACGGCACTTGCAAGTCGTTACGACCTGCAAGAGAAAATACACTTAGGAGTCCCCATGATTCAAAAGGAGAAAATACACCTATGAGATCCTCACGGATTATAGGAAGAAACACGTTTATGAGAACCTTACGGCTCATAAAGTCAAAAAGCCTTAGTCGATAGGATCCTAACTTTGTTTGCTAAGCCATCTTTGTTCAAATCGACAAAAGCAAATGATGATTTGCTCCTGGCAATATTCCATTTGTAACGACCCTGATACCAAGATTGGTATCAGATTCTGAATTCTCAACTTGCAATAAAATCAGCGAGCAAGAAAAAAAATGCATATGCAATAACCGGAATGATTGGGCAACACGCAATAAAAAGCAGCGAGTAAAAATATAAAAAAAATAGCCGAAATAATTGGGCACCGCGAATAAATAGCCGAAATAATTGGGCAATCGCGACTTTTGCGATATAAAAATCTGAAAAGATATAGCATCGTGGAAATATAGAAAAAATAATAAAATAAAACTTTTGCAAGCAGGTCCATACTGACTCTTGCATACAATTCATGGGCACAAATGAAAGAAAGGGAACCATAATTTCCCACCATATTTCTTCAAAAGAAAAACCGAGTTTTAATGGCACATCTACAACCTAGAGACTATTTGGACCCAAGAGTCAAATAAAAGCAGAGTGATGGCATATTCCTAGCTCCATATCTCGATGGCAACATCTACAGCTTAGAGTTCACCTCGACGTTCTTCCTTATTCTAGCAGGGTATGGACGCAACGATCAAATAAAAGTAGAGTGACGACAAAATCCTAGCTCCAGACCTTGATGGCACTATATATGGCCTAAAGGTCATACAGATGTCTACCTTAATTTAGCAAAGAATTGGTACGACACCAAAGCAAAAGCGAAATGACGGTATGTGCCTAGCTTCGGGTCTTGATGGAAAGCCTAGAGACCTTTGGATGTCATCCCACCCCAGAAGGGTGCAGTTATGACTCATCGGGGCTTCAAATCAAGCATAACCTCAAGTAAAGCGCCACGACACTACCTAACGCTTGATCTTCTGATGGTAATATGGATATTCCAACCTAAGAAAATTACTTGAAGACGTCTTGTCCAGCCTCAGAAGGGATCAGAGACACGATAAATGCGGGGCTACTCGAGCCGCAACCCAAGGGATTGCATATCGAGAATATATCGACCAACACAACGGTATGATGGACTTAACCCAGTACCACAAACCTAACAGACCCCTATCAAAAAGAGGGTTATCTATATTCAATGTTAGGGCGATTCTGCCTATAAACCTAAGGGAAAGGTAAACTAAAAACTCCGAAATGAGTAAATAAACTAATCCGCACCAGATCAAGGTAAGTAAGAGACATAGAGATGCGAATACAAAAAATATATCTTTTATTCATGGATCAGATTGGTTAAAAGATACAATCTGTAAGGAGTACAAAAAATATGTATATATGCATATCAAGAAGGTGGAGCCCCTAGCAAGTCGGCAAAATATCTGCTCCTTTCTTCAAATTCCTTCTCTCTCTTTCTCCAAAGTGGCTAGCAGGGCTTCAGTCTCCTCCTTTTGGCGACGGCGTTCGGTGAGCTTGTTGTCAATGGCACGCTTCTCAGCGACAGGGTCCTGCACCATCGCTTCCATGGTCGCAACTTCATTATCCAAAGCTAGTCCTCTGGACATTACTTGGGCAAGTGCTCTGCGAAGTGCGTACACCTTATTAGCAGTGGTTCTTCGCTCCCTTCTTAGGCGTCTAAGTTCTAGGGAAGCTGCTTCCCCCTATGACTTTTTCCGAATTAACCTCTACTCCTTCGACTCGATAAGAGCGACGCATTCGTTAAGCTGAGCCTTTGACAATTGTGCTTCGGCGACTGGACGCTTAAACACGATCTCGTGAAGACAGGCTTCTACCTGCCGATAATAGTCAACCCAAGTATGAACCAGGGATTCTTCGTGATAGATACTGAAAGCCGTTAGCGACTTCTCAGGATGACTACCTCAGCAAATTCTCCTACGGAATACGAAACTCCTGCATTCAGTTCCATGATGAAATCAGCTAGCGACTGTAAACTGCTCGCTTCCAATACCGGAGACATGCGTCGGGAAAAAGTCCCCATAAGTATGACGACCTGAGACTCAAAATAGACCGGAGGTACCAGAGCTGGAAAACTAAGAAGTGCAGCAGGTTCCCCTGCGCTATCACGTCTATAAGCTACAGAACTGTATTTCAAGTCATTGTGAGTGATAATCTTTATAAGAAAATCAGGAAAGAACGGGCCAAAGATGAAGCTTACCAATGCTGGACCTAGACGCTGGGTGGGAAGATGAGCTGTGATAACACTGGCAAGTTGGGACACCATCAGACCCATCGCTGAAACATCAGATAGACGACATAAGAATGGAATAGGTAAAAAAAGGTACTTTCCATCGTCATAGTAGAAGAAGTAGGAAGAGCGAAAATGGTCATAATGCCAGCCTCTCCAGTATGTAGAACATCGGGAGTCACAAAAGTGTCCGCTCTCGATATTGAGGATGATGAATTCACTGACACATCTGCACCTGAAACAAAAAGAAAACACGTCAGCAAATGTATCTGGTGAAGAAGAAAATGAGCGTAAAGTAAAGGCGGTAGGAAATAACAATAAGCCCTATGGAAGTTAATGGGACTGGGGCCACAGACATTCTCTGAACGCTGCTAATCTTAACCCCTGCCTTGATAGAACCACTTTGGTTCACAGAATCTGAAGAAGCCGAGACTCTTGAGTCAACAGCCACTGTCGCCAAACTATTGACCTCGTCAAATGCCTGCAAGCCATTAACAGAGGTTATGACTTCAGAAGCAACAGGATCATGCATATCAGAACCCGAATAATCGAGTTCATCCATGTAAGGGATGACCTGTTCGTCATTTGCCGGCCCTACAAATGGCACAGGGACCTCCGCGGAAAGGGCCTCACCTTCTTGAAGAGTATCAACAATAGATTGATTACTAGAACTAGCACCAGTTGTAGATACAGTCACCAAGCGGTAAATAAATTAATCACTTAGGCCGGGATGAATAGAAAGAAAAACCCTTTTACCTGAAGAGGCCTGTAGTACGGATTCCTCATGAAGACAGCGTGTTTCTTCCACCTGAGCCGTCCAAAGAGATCTTCTCTGGGCATGTACCAGTTGGACCTCTTCGTCGTCAACAGATTCGGTATTATGAGTGGCTAGCACAGGCTGTTTAAGTGCCCTTTCCCGCGACAGCCGGGAGGGGTCGTAAGCAGATTCGGCAACCTCAACGAACATGTGGTAGTTTTTCGAGGAGGGATATCTGATATATGGATACCAGAAGATCGTTAGCTAGCATCTACTGAGGAAATCACAAAAAGGAGAAATCGATAAGCGTACAAAACAAATGGTGCATCGTACATATAAAACATCAGGAAAACGGACCTTACCGAACCCTGCGTAGCTCGTTGCCTCATGCGCATTTCTTCTTGATACGAATCAAGCGACACTTTGATGGCTTCTTCGGTGGACATCGCTGCGAAAGAAGGAAAAAACAATTAGATACGTAATATCGTTTAAAAAAATACTAGAAGAAAAGCAAAAGAACTATACCGGTTGTCGTAAGTGCCCGTGCCCTCTCTGCTTCTTCCGCAGCAAGTTGTACAGAGGCGGATGACACCGCCTGAAGGTCAACATCGTCATCCTCTACCAATGATTCTACAACGGCAGTCGCAAAGTCGATAGCCTCCGTAGCGGATGACTCTGGGAAGATAACATCAACATTTGTCTCATATTCAGAAATGCTTTGGGTCGGGGAAGCTTGGGTCTTCGGACCAGATATAGGGTCGGCCATGAAAGAAATCTTTCGCCTCTTATGGGAGCCAGTGGCAACAGGAAGGACCCCCTTCTTGCTTAACGGTAGCCTCGACTGACCCTTCTCGACTTCCGAATTGGACGGTAAGTCACCCGCAACGTCATCCCCACCAGATGACCTCACTTCCGTTGCAAGAACATAATCATCAATAGGCGAAACGCCTCCAGTATGATGTGACCTGCCGGAAGGTCCAGAAGCAATCGGAGATGGAGCTCGCATTTTACCAGCGGCCACTCTTCTCCAGGTGCCAGGAACAAGTTCTGTCTGGACACTCCCGAAAGCTCGAGTTGTCCTGAGTTCCCGGACAGAAGGAGAAACTGCTGGTGTCCCTTCCTGAGACAGGGAAGGAAGAATGACTGACCTCAATCTCAAGGAAAAACTGGGTCTCGATGCCCTCATAGCACCCCGACGACCAAAGAAGACATGCTTCTCTTGGTCGATGACCCCAGCCAGAGATGATGAATACCACGATCGAAAGGCTGACAATAGTCGAGGGACGCGGTTCGGATCAGGAATCGTGAAGCTGGATCCGGTGCCCAACCTCATAAAATGGTGAATGGCGTTTTTCGCCGACTCCCTCGTAAAAACGGGCTCACAACAAAAAGCTTGTAGCGGAACACCTTGGTCATACCCAAATTTCCGGGAAAAGAGTTAGGGGTTATATGGCCTGTAGGCGACATCGTTAGTCCGCTGGTAGACCAAGAAACCACGGCGGATCGAGTAAAGATAGGCGATGTCCCTATTTGGCAGGCTCAAATCAGCCTTTCTTAACACATCTAGTAAAGGTTGACCGGTATGGTAAGACCTTACGAGCACCCAATCATCGAAATAAATTTTCCTCTGCTCTCGGAGATTAAGGGGTTGAGGCATAGCCTGCGGATGTCACTGTTCGGTTTAAGCCTTACAGCCCCGACGAGTTTCATTACCAGGGGAAATGAATAGTGTCCAAAAACATTGGTTGCACACGCTCACTATATGCGCCGTTCACATGCAGATGGATCCATGCGCTGAAATAGTGCAATGGCATATACACATACTCCTTGCCTGGGTTATCCGAGGTGGCTAGTTCGGTAAGACCATGATATTGAAATGATAACTCGGCGATACCGATGGATAGCCTTGCACCAGAAGCTATGCGATCAATAGGGTAGAAAACGGAGGCCCGCATCTGTCTTGGGTGAACAGAGATTGCGAACCAACTCAGCCACAAGCCTATGAAAGCAATAAAAAAGGATTTATGGTCAATCCCCGGAGCAGCAACGTCCTGAAACCCATAAGGGGATGCGCTAGGACGGAATTCCGCTATAGCTGCGGGATCGTTCTCCTGCATGCGTAGGTTGAAAGGATTTCTCATGTCACCGTTCCTATCAATATCGGACCTAAGGACATACAGGTGCACAAACCTAGCAATGAAGACCTCAAAAGTAACTCCTTCCCCTTTAAAAGTCTTGTGCATCTCCTCAAAAATGGTTAGAACTTTCCTAAGGCCCGGTCGTAAGATATCACATTATCACCCGTCAAATCTTCGGCAGCCAGGCCCACGATAAAGACAAATTCGTCATGGGGAACTACCTCCTCGTTATGCTCACCCGTGATTGGTAGCCCAAATATATGTTGGATTTCCAACAAAGAGATAGATGCCTCCCTGTCGGATATCATGAAGGTGCTTGTTTGTACGTTCCACTGTTAGGAGAAAGACTTCATCGACCAAGGCCCGGTCTTGGGGTACTCAAACAGTGAAGCATAAACCCCTCCATAAATCCCGATGCGCTCCAGCAAAGTCCTCTCCATCGACAGGATAAATCTAGCCCAATCGACGTAGCCAGCCAAATATCTCGAGATCATACCCACGTTGTAAGGTATTCCCCATGGCCTAACCTCATCTTGGCTCATCCGACATCCCAAAAGATCCCCCGGCGTCGGTGCTATCACTCCTTCTGCGGACTGTTGCAACCTATTATGAGCTGTCCAGTCCTCCACTTCCACTATGAAGGCAGTTGACAGAGGCTGAGTGTACTGGAGAGCCCCCAAAGGATCGGAGGGCACCTTACATTGAAAGCTGACTCGGCCCTGGATTATTTGGTTGTACTATCCAGCCCATAGATGTAGACCTTATTGCGAAGCATCGTAATCCCGTATCATTCGAAATATCCGCGCAAGTTTTCCTGACACTCATAACCGAAGTCTGACGGATATGCCATTCTACCTGAAAGGCAAAAGAAAAAGGGTAGCATTAAAATAGCAATTGTGAAGCATCATGAACAGTTTAGGGAGGCATTTGTTCACACCTATTTAATTGCGCACCAGGTGTCAAGAGCGCGCTTGATAAAAAATGGTTCGATTGACTTACGCACCTATATACAAGCGCACATCATGAAATTTGATTCAATCGATTTGCGCACCTATATACAAACGCACATCATGAAATTTAATTCAATCGACTTGTGCACCTATATACTAGCGCACATTATGAAATTGATTCAATCGAGTTGCTCAACTATGTACAAGCGCACATGATGAAACTGGTTCGATCGATTTGCGCACCTATACATGCGCAAATGAAGGCTAATGCAAGACACGTGTATATGCTAACGACGGGCTCTTGCAACAAAAGCAAACTTCAGCGCAAAAATAAAAAAAGAAGTGTGAGTATAAAAGAAGAGAGGCTTTTCATTAATATATCAAAACGGAGGATTACAGACTAATACTAAAAAGTAAAAGACAAATAAAAGCAAAGGATGTTACATCGCCCGAAAGTTCAGAGCGGCAATAGATTGACCAAGTTATAAGGATGAGTGAAGTCATAAACAAACTCTGACAAAGATTTGAAAGCCTTACCCTCCATCGCTATTCGCGTTTGTTCGCCTCTATCATATGCGAACAAGATCGTCCGTTGTTGGAAGATTACATGCAGAAGGGCGGTTGCACGGTCTCTCAACCCTTTGGAGATAAACCCCATCAGGAAAACTGATTGCACCTTATCCACGGTTTGATCAAGAGCAGGGAGAGGCAGTACATCCATAGCCCCAGGAATAGTATTATGGATGGCTTGAAATATCAGCTGGAGTAAGGTGGAATGTCGATGAAGTTTTTCCCATCGTGAGCCTCATAACGAAGAAGCACGTCTGCACACTGAGCATCAATAAAAGCCGGCTCGTAAAAGCAGATGTCGGTATGGGAAACAATCTCCCTAATCGTAAAAAGACGGCTAGCCATGACATCTAAAAAAAGACTGGAAAGGTGTATGTTCACTAAAAGGGTGAACTAAAAATATCCAACTTCAAAATTAAAGGTTGATTATGGTCAAACTTAAGTGACATCCTTGAAGCAAAAGAAATTTTTAAGGCTTATCTTAAGTTAAGTGTGCAACCAAAAGGGTGCGCAAGATAAGTCAAATGCCCAACCGAAAAGGTGTGCAAGTTAAATCAAAAGCGCAAAATAAAAGGGGATGCGCAACTCAAGGTAGAGATGTGCAAATGCACTTACCAAATTAGTAAGGAAGCAAAGTCTTCTAATGGAAAACAAGAGCTTCAGAAAATTACAACTCTAAAGAGAGTGAAGAAAAATACACCTATTTATATGGTCTGAAAAGATGGTTTACATTCTGGCATGTCCCAAGACAGAACCAACGAATCATAGTTCAACACTTGTTTGTTGCTAAAAAAACACGCGAAGAAACAAGTGCGCGCACATGTTTGATGACAAAGTCATATGACACGAGCGCACATGCAGCAAGTGCGAATATGATAGGATCGCATATGCACGTGCAACGCACTGGCGCAATGCGCACTTAATCAACAACATGTGCAAGTACATGTGCATTTCCTGAAAACAGATGTTTATTAAAAAAGAAATAAATCTTGATTAATAAGCAACTAAATTTTTAATTAACAGTAAAATATTATGTTGGTTAAATACCTTAACCAAAAGATATGTGGATCAAAGATCCAACGGTGCGCATGCCGCTCTTAATTGATATAAATCAATTAAATCTTTTTAAATCAATCTAAAATTAGATTGAGATCAAAACAAACTAAACAAACCCTAATTTCTTCTCTCCTCTAAATAGGAGCCTCATATAAAGAAATCAAGGATGGCAAACCACCCATAAGCTTGAAAAAATTTCAAGTCCTCTCCTTCCTCAACAAAAATTGCGCAAGGTAGAAATGAAAAGAAAACTTATCATTTTCCATTAAAAAGATTTTTTCTTTTAAACAGAAGCCTTTGCTTCTCTTTGAATCTATCGATTTACTATTAAAAGAAATCAAATGATTTTAAGGCTCGTCCTTCATTCTTATAAAAAGAAGAAAGATGCGCACCAAAAAAACTGATGAAAACTAAGGTCTTCACTTCTCTGCAAATAAGAGAAGAAGAAAAGAAAATAAAACAGAAACCATGGTTTCATAATGAAAACAAGTGCTTTCTGATAAAAAAAAGTGCGCACCCAAATCAGTGCGTGCATAATGGAAAAATTGCTGCTCTTGGGAAAATAATGCCCCAGGGACGTGCGCGCCACATGATACACATGTGTGCGCACTTAATAAAAATGGCTTCTGAAGGCATGCGTGCCACGTAATACCTACATGTGTGCACTCAACAAAAATGGCCTCTGAAGGCATACGCATCATGTGATGCCCACGTGTGCGCACTTGATGAAAACCGCCTATGAAGACATGCGTATCACGTGATACCCATATGTGCGCACTTGACTAAAACTGCTTATGATGGCATGCGCATCACCCGTGCGCACATGACCGCCAATGTGCAAGCGCCATGTGCAACACACGCAGGCTTACTAAACACATACGCACGTAGATACATATGCACATATATAACTTAAAACCCATAACAGATGTATTCACCCTTTTCAAATGAAATAAACGGGCATGTGTGTCACATGTACCTGCGCACTTATACTATAAAACATCATTTAATCACTTAAACAAAGTTTAATTAAATGATGATGCTTCTGTTGATCAAAATATGAATAGAACCAAGTGATCTTAGTCTCAAAGATGACTAAAGGTCCTCAATCCATACTTGTTAAGTTGATCTTAATCCAAAATAGAATTAACGAGCCTTAACTAGATATTCCTGAGTCGATATTAGTCTCAAATATGATTAATGATTCTCAGATGACATATATCGAACTAATGGACCTCGTTCATACAAGATCTACGTCCTAAGTTCAGATACCCAAATTTAATATACGAATTAGGACTAATCCACGCCCTACGGGCGACGACATAAACTAGTCTCCGTATACAATGCACGAACAACCAAAATAAACAAAATAAAACATGACACGAAGTGACCTGCTGAAGCAGGAGAAAGTTGCAAATGCAATGCGATAACGTAATTAATTGCAAGGGCTTGCGCCTGCAGGGAAGAGCGTTCCCACAATAAAAAAAACCCTCATAAATGAGAGAGAATCTGATAAAATCTGTTATATTGGTCACATCTATCCAAACCTCCGATATACGGTGCTATAAATCAACTTGGTATCTTTAGAGAGGTGGATGGATATGTTCCACATAATATATGCCCCCAAATTCAGGAAAGAATCCCAGTTCGTCTTTGTTTTCGGTGGTAAATAGTGTTTACCGCCAGAGACTGGACCGAGATGTCGGGAGGACGTCTAGCCTGAATACGAGGACATATACTATTAAGAACATATCCATCCACTTCTCCGAAGATGCCAAGTTGATTTATGACACCATATATCGGAGGTTTGGATAGATGCAACCGTTGTAGCATGACTTATCAGATCCCTCCTCATATATGAGGGTTTTTTTTTATTGTGGGGACGCTCTTCTATGAAGGTGCAATCCTCTGCAGTTAATTACGCTATCGCATTGTAATAACAACTTTCATCTGCTCCGGATAGATCACTTCGTGGCGTGTTGTGTTTGTTTATATGGGGTTGCCCTTGAATTGTATACGAAGGCTAACATATATCATTGCCCGTAGGGCGTAGATTAGTCAAAATCCGTATATTAGATTTAGGGTTTTTAACTTACGATGCAGATCTCATATAAATGAGGTCCATCAGTTCACGGGATATTTGGGTTTGATCTAAGGATCGTTAGTCATATATGAGACTAAGATCGACATAGGAGCAATGAGCATATAGGCTTATCTGATCATTGGATCATATATGAATAGCCTATGGATAGTATACGGTGGTCAATATGGAGACAGTCTGCAGGGCAAAACATATTAGTTTAAGGATATCGCGGTGCATGGGAGATATGGCTGGAATATGGCTTGTTTGTGCTTATGGATTGTATACGGGGGTCAATATAGAGACTAGCCATAGGGCCAAATAAATATTAGTTTAAGGACATCGCGTTCCAATATTAGTTTAGGGACATTTCGGTCCAACATTTCCATGTACGGGATAAAATATTGGTTTAAGGACGTTTCGGTCCATCTTTCATCTTGCGCGCACGTGTATATTTTACGTGGCGAAGTGGACGATGGTAATATGAGATGCGCCTAATATTGAGGTGTGATCCAATTTGAAAGCATTTATATTTCCTTCAAAGATATACATATACATATATGTATAAAGCCAGAGCTCAATATGAGATTCGCATCTATATGGGATGCGTTTCTATGTGAGGTGTGCACATCAATATGGAAGTGCATAAATATAAGGTGTATCAATATGAGGATTAGGACATTCCCTGTCTTGATGAAATTTCATATTTTTCATCAAGTTGGGACGAGGGGTTGTTGGTTGTTGGGATCCGCCACCTCTCTGAAGACGTTGAGAAATTACGACGTATATCAAAGGTGTGGAAAGATGTACCCTTGAACCAAATCACATATATGAGGGAAAAGATCATGTCAGAACTGAGGATCGTTAGTCTTATATGAGACTAAGATAAAAATCATTAATCGTATATTGGATTAAGATCAATTTAGGTGATTGATCATTAGTCGTATATGAGACTAAGATCAAATGGATGAAAGATCGATAAAAGTTTGTTAGTCGTATATGGGACTAAGATCATCATAGATGAAAGATCTTTAGTCATATATCCGACTAAGATCAGCTTGGATGAACGATCATTAGTCATATATCCGACTAAGACCATCTTGGAAATATGATTGATGATTATTAATCTTGTTTTATATTAAGATCAACTTAAACATGTGAGCATATGGGCTCAAAGAAGTTTTCACTTCACAGACTTACCCAATTTGGGTCTAAATATTGGATTTCTATGTCACCCAGCAGTGCTAAGCACTTAGTCATTTAGGACAATGGATATAATATCGAAATCATGCTCTGGTGCTCAAATGAATATCACGTGAAGCGCTCAGGTTCTGGCGCTCAAGTGGGTATCACGTGAGGCGCTCAGACTTGGGCGTTGCTATACAAGTGCTAAGCACTTAGTCGTTTAGACTATGAATATAATATCCAAATCATGTACTGGCGCTCACGTGAATATCACATGGGGCTGCCATATGCATGCAGAGATTGAACTCTGGTATAGAGTTAAATTCTAAAATCTCAAACTTTCCTTTACAGATCTTGTTTAAAAAAGAACTAAGTTCTTTTTTATATGGGAACTAAAAACCCTATCTTTTCATACGAAATCTCAGTTCTTCGGCATAGTTTGAAGGAACTAAGTTCCTGTAGTATAAACTCTATCTTTTCTTCTCTTTTTCTTTTGTGATGATGGTGGACAGAACAGTAATAGTTCTCCTCTGAATCTAAAATTAAGATTAAGACCCCCATAATGAGAATTAAATTCTCTTTTCCATGAGGGACGTGTCTTATGGATATTAGATCCAAAGGAAAAACTAAGTTCTTATGAAGGGTTAAACCCTTTTATACATATGATAGGTAAAAGAGATGTTTTCATCTCTGTATTTTCGTTACGTAGAGTTTGAGAGAAGGAAGATCTTCTTCTTCGAAGAGAATTAAATTCTCTGTTTTTTGTGGAAGCTTATGAAGAGCCTTCTGTATTTTTACAGAAGTTTCTGGAGTGGTTTCCTTCCTCTGAGATTTAATCTCGTTGCTCCTATTTACAGGAGAAGAGAAAAATCAATATGTTTTGAGAAAATCTCTCATTGAGAGATCATGATTGATTTCATAATCAAATAAATTGATCTTAAAGATAAACCAGTAAATTGTATTCACCGTTAGATTTTTAATCCAAAAACTCTTTGTTTAACAGAGAAGATTTCTTGTTTGTTTTAACAATATTAGGAAGATATTTTCCTAATATAGAATTTAATTCTATCATATAAATATCTTGTTAGGAAGATATTTTTTCTAACCATAGAATTTAATTCCATCAGATTATCTTGTTAGGAAGATATTTTTTCTAACATAGAATTTAATTCTATCAATTGATTATCTTATTAGGAAAATTTTTTCCTAACCATAGAATTTAATTCTATCAGATGATTTTTTAGGAAGATATTTTCCTAACCAAAGAATTTAATTCTATCATATGATTAACTTTTTAGGAAGATATTTTCCTAACCATAGAATTTAATTCTATCAGATGATTTAATTGGTGATTGTTTTATCACCATTGGATTTTAAATCTAAATATTCCCTATCACAGAAAATCTTTCCATATTAGAAAGATCAGGGAAAATATTTCCCAAATAGAATTTAATTCTATCACATAAAATTTAATTCTATCAGAAACTAGCGCTTCAAATTGGGGCGCTCACATGCTTGTTCACCGCCGAAAGACCAGACCGAGACGTTGGGACATCTGGCCTGAATTTTGAGGGCAGATGCTATTTGGACTTCTCCATCCACCTCTCTGAAAATACCAAGTTGATTTATGGCACCAAATATCGGAGGTTTGGACAGATGCGACCGTTGTAGCAGACTTTATCAGATTCCCCCTCATTTATGAGGGGTTTTTGATTGTGAGGACGCTCCTCCCTGCAGGCGCAAGCCCCTGTAGTTAATTACGTTACCGTATTGAGATAACCACTTTCTCCTGCTCCGGTAGTTCACTTCATATCGTGTGTGTTTTTTTTGTTTAGGTTGCCCGTGGATTGTATACGGAGACTAGTTTATGTCGTCGCCCGTAGGGCGCGGATCAATCCAAATCCGTATACTTTAGATTTGAGTTTGGGTCAAGGATTTGCTTGATGGGGTTTTGAACTTAGGTTTTATATTCCTTCGGTTCAGAAATATTTTTGTTTTCTTTAAGGACCGTTAATCTAGTTTAAGATTAAGATCAACTTAAATCTATAGGTGAGCATTTGGGCTCGGTTTGTTCTTGCTAAGGATGCGTTAGTCTTATTTGAGTGTAAGATCAACTTAACAACATTCTAGGATCATTTTTACTTAAGATCCAACAAAAGAGCATTTGGGCTCAGCTACAAGAAAACTTCAGAGACTTCGCCAATTTGGGCTTAGTCTACTTAATCTCTTTTTTTAGTCAAAAGTGTTAATTACTTATTTGGGCTCTGTTTGTTCAGCCCTTTTCTTTTATGTAAAAGTGCTAAGCACTTATTTGAGCTCTGATGCTCACATGTATCTTACGTGAAGCATTCAGTCAAGGGCGCTGCCCCAATACGTGATGAACACTTTAGTCGTTTTGACTAAATGTGAAGTGCTAAGAACTTCTTATGGCGTCCGCGTGAGGTGCACGTACGGTGCTGGGCGCTGCCCAATTAGTGTTAAGCACTCAACCGTTTTGGCTACATATGATGTGCTAAGCACTTTTTATATGACGCCCACATGAGGAGCACGTGCGGCGCGAGGCGCTGCCCAATCAGTGCTAACCACTTAGCTATCTTCGTCTGTATATGGAGTGATGAGCACTTTTATTCAGCGCCCACGTGTGTTTCATGTGAGGCGCTGGCCTTTTGTTTTGGGTGCCCGCATGTTTTTCACGAGAGGTGCTAGGTGCTGTTAAAAGGGCGCCCACGTAGGACGCACGTGAGGCGCTAGTCTTTTTCTCTCTAGAGATTAAATCTCTATTAATGGCATTTTGACATTTAAAGATCACCAAAATTTTCGTTTTTGAAGATCCGGGACTATGTTTTTCTTTAAGAACTAAGTTCTTTTATAAGTTCTTTTTCCTTTTGTTTTTCTTTTGGACCTAGTTCTTTTCTGAATCTTCGATTCTCAAGAACAAGATTTTCCCGATGATAATTAAATTCTCGACTTGTGGAAGACTTATCTTGGGGATCTCTGATCCAGAGAAAGAACTAAGTTCTTTGAGAATGGTTAAACCCTTAAAATAGATAAAAGAGATATTTTGATCTCTATGTTTTCTTTACCTCGGTTCTTTTTGAAAGGGAAGTATTCCTCTTTGAGAATTACATTCTCTGTTGTTTTGAAAGCTTTCTTTATTTTTTTTCCAAAAGCTTATAGGGTTTTTTTTTCTATCTGAGACTTGAAGTCTTGGGCCCTTTATATAGTGAAGGTAAATTTGTTAATTAACCTTGAGAAAATCTCTCATTGAGAGCTTCCAATTGATTTAATTGGTCTCAAAATTGAGTTGGAGAATTTTACCCACCGTTGGATCTTTGATCCAAGGACTTCTGTTCTACAGAATATGTTTTCTTGTTTTTAACAAGATTGGAGAAATATTTTCCTATATACATAATTTATTCCGTAAAATGGTGGTTTTTAACCACCCTTAGATTTTTAATCCAAGGGTTCTCTGTTTTACAAAAAGTAATCTCTCTTCTCTTTTTTTTGTTTAGAAAGATTGAGATAATATATTCCCATAATAGAATTTTATTCTATTATTGGATCATTGATCCAACCGAGAGTATCTTTCTTATTTAGAAAGATTTGGGAGATATTTTCTCCTAATAGAATTTAATTCTATATTTTGATGATTTATCATCTCCACTGGATTGTTGATCCAACGACTCTGTTTAACAGAGAGTATTCCAACTTTTTATGTAGAATTTAATTCTATTGATTTTGATTTGGGCGCTGGCATTCACGTGTTGTGCACTTGGGCGCCACTTAAAAATTTAATTCTTATGATGGGTACTCATATGCTTTGCACATTGGCGTCCGCGTGATTAGCATGAGTGGCGCCATATAAGAATTTAATTCTTACTCAGAAAGCGCTTCTATGCTTTGCACATAGGCGCCGACGTGAGGAGCACGTGCGACGACACTCTGCTAGCGCCGGCGCCCTCGTGTGCGGCACGTGAGGCGCCTCCTGAACAAAATTTAACAGACCTTAGCTCTCTTTATATTGTTTGAATTTTAGGGGAACAAATGCCCCGCATCGTTGTTCCTGCATGGCTCACACGTGGGTGCAACGGTGTCACTTTTTCCACCTTTGGATCTTCTTGGGAGTTGAACCGTCCCTTCACATCTTATAAATAGGGCCTTTGGCCCTTGAGATGACTGTCGTTTCGTCATCTTCCTTATTCTTCCTAACTTTGGAGAATTTAATTCTCGTTTCCTAGTGCTTAGATCTTTGTCTCCCAGAACTCTTTTGAACAGAGTACACTCTGCTAGATTTCTTGGTAAAAACTATGAACAAAACTTAGCTCTTAACTCCTTCTAAGCATATATATTTTCTTAGTTTTGGATTTTAAGTCCATTATCAGTTTCAACAGAGCCCTTTCTTTAAAAAAAACGATCTCTCGAAGATCTAAAAAAAACTTTCTTTTTACAGACCATGAATCTTGATGTTCTCATCCAAGGCTGGAGAATCTTTAATTCTCTTATCTAGGGTTTTACCCTACTGTCAATCTTAACACTTGTTCTGGAATTTGATTCCATCCATTAACCCATGAATTCTTTTACCATGGGGATGGTTCTGGGATTTGACCCCACTGTTTAGGGAAATTTAATTCCTTTTCTTTTACAGAGCTTGGCTCTGATTTGGATCTTAAGAACTTTGGGAATCTTATTCTCTTTTTCGTTTTTGCATGTTTTATTATTATTTTTATTTTTGGGGTTTTAATCCCTTCTTTTTAATCTGTTTTTTTTGTTTTAAAGAGCCTGCTTTTTAGGGAATATTGGGAGTTTTTAACTTCACTATTCAATGGACACTCTTTATTTAATGAGAATCCCTTCGGATTCTCACGATAAGCACATGTTTCATCATTGATGAGCCACCCCCTTGATTTTATAGGGCCCACTGTAGTGATTTTAATATACTAATCGCTAACTCTCAATCCCCTTTTTTTAGATACCATGGCGGGTCATCTGTACGATCTTGAAGAGATTATCTCTTACGAGGAGATTCACATCCAAGGCCACTACCAGGACCAAGAGTTTACTGACGCCCAGTGCAACGCGGTGATGCATCACTTCGATGACTACAACGGTCGATTGCTTCCCCGCCGTTCTGCCCTTTTGAAGATCATCGTTGGGTGTTCATATCATAATTTTTCATTATTATATTCCCCATTCTTATTCATTTTACAAATAAACAGGTGCTTTTGATCCATGTCTGCTATATAGTTGCAGGTTACAGGTTCTCGGAATAATAAAATATGAAAATGATGAAAAGACGATACAAAAGTAAGACTACGACCAACAAATAAAAGAATCTTGATCATGCCTACAGTTCGAGGGACAAATGAAGATCAATGAACAATTTCACAAAGTACAAAGGCAGCGCAAAGATTCAAGACTTCAACATGAAGCGAACGGTAAAATTCCACAACATTCTGCACTGTGGAAATCTGGAAGAAACTAGAAGACAATCTGAGAAACCAAGTAAAGAAACCAGAAGCCAAATGCAACAGGAAGCAGCCCAGAAGAATCCAGCAAAAGACACCACTATATGGCCGCGGATCCGCGGCCAAATAGGGCAATTGGTCGCGGTTCCGCGGCCGTGTGGAGCCCGTGTCGGTGCATTTTTGACGGTGGTGGCGGTGCGTTGACTAGGCTTCTCAGGGTAGTTTTGTAAATGTAGATAGGGATCAGATGTAACCCTAGGGTTTCTATAATCTATAAATAGGAACCCTACAGCTCTTTTTGGAGCATGCCTCTTTATATGCCTCTTTTTATTGATAAAAATTCAGAATTCATTGCAATGTTTTGAAGAGTGCATCGAATAAAAGTAAGTAGTTTTTTTTACCTTACCCTAGTTCTTAATTTCTTTTCTGCCGTAGTTTAGGAATTTATTTATCTTCCCTAGTTAGATTCTATTTATCGGCCATAGTTTAGATCATTAATCTTTTAAAAACAATCATAAAAAATGTCTTTTATTATCAATTCCCTAATGAGTGAGTAGTTCCTCACTTGTTAGGGTTAGGAATAGGAAAGGTTTGAGAGATGAAGATCGCTCACCCCTTTCTTGCCCATCGCATATTTTTTTATAGGACTCCATGCATGCATACACACACCGCTCACTACGGCACCCTATCCCACGAGGTAGCAGTGATACCGTAGTTTAAAAGACCGGTTGTATATGTTTTCCATGGAGGTTAGGGTAAGAATTAAGAAAGGACGGACAAGGACCTAGAGGAAGAAACATAGTTTCTTCCCGATCGTGTTAATCCCCTTTATTAATTATTACCATAACACCTAAATAGATCTAAATTAGGGCATTGAAAGCGGTGAGAATTATTAAATTTCCAAACTTAACCTAAACCTAACTCTAGAAAGATTTCAATCCTAGTCTAAATCAACCTTAGTTTTTAGTGATAATCAATCCAACACCAAATGGAATTAACTCGTTAGAACAAATAGAAAATACACAAAATCCTTGTGGACCGACCCGTACTCACCGGCTAGCTACCAAGTGACGCCGTTCTTGATTGCGGTTAAAATTCTTTGATTCATCTTTTGAAAGCGCACCGACGCATAAAACATCAAACAATCAAATGGCGCCGTTGCCGGGGATGGCGTAGTTATTTTCTTTTTGTAATTTCGGGTTAATATAAAAATCATAAAATTCATAAAAACTGAAAAATAAAAATTATAAAAAAAAATTTATCATCTTGTTATTCTTTGAAGGGTTTTCTTTTGAATTGTGCAGAATCGATACACGGATTAAGATGTGGAAAATTCCAGTGACCAAAACAGAAAACATCAGATCTGAACAGACAGAGGAAAATCACAACTGAGAAACAGAAGAATTTTGGAGATATGAACCGCCAAGTCAACCGCGGAACCGCGGTCAAAAGTAAGGTTCGGCGGCGGATCCGCGGCCTGGTGGCGACGTCATCATTTGAAAAAGTCTCTATAAGCAACTTTTCTTCTTCTGGACTTCCTGATATCCTCTGAAATATTTTCCTGCAGGGTTCTTTGCGCAAAAATTTCTCTCCCTTCTCCAATAACTTGATCTTGTGCAGGATTTTTGAGCCGAAATAAAAAATAAAAAAAATTTGGCTAGTGTTTGATTGTGTTTACTGCTTTGCATCTTTAAATATTGAATTTAAGGGGATTTTACACCAATCCAGATTGGGTGGGGATTTCATTACCCTTCCTAGGACCCCAAAAATCACAAAAAAGCATATTGCATAAACCATTGAGTTAAATTAAAAAAGATTAGACTCAGCCCTAAGGACTGTCGTGCTCAATAGGACAAAGGAATAGTTGTAGGAATCGATCGTTTATCTAAACCAGATTTTGTGGTGCCTAGGCTAGACAAGTGGGGAAAGGTAACTTTAAAAAGTCCGTTTCACGGTGATTCGTGAGCGGATCCCTCCTTTCTCTACTTGTGCTTACCAGGCCACAATTGACGGTGAAGAGGCGATTTGAGGTCCTCACAACTTACCCTTTGGAACAGTTAAGAGCAGTCTAGTTGACCTAAGTGACCCTAGATATAGGCTTGATTGTGCATATTGTGATTGCTTGAACATGTGTCTAGCCTCTTATAAAAATCTTTTTTTGCAAAAAGCTCCTTATGTAAAAAAATCACAAAACAGAAATTTTTTTTTTCAAAAAACTTGCCAATTTTGTCGCTAGAAATCCATTGCACCCCACTTGCATCCACATTCTTTTTCTTCTCCTTTCTTACATCATGGGTACCCCACCTCGCAAAACTCTTGCCGAACTTTGGTACCCTCATCCAAACATTGCTTCCTACGCGAGTTGTTTTGGTCGAATTACGGATGACCCTTCCATGCCCAAAATTTCTTTGAAAGATCGAATAGAAGCGTCTAGGAGAAACAGTTCGACTCCGCAATCCACTTTGTATCAACCATTTCAACCTTCACCACTTTTTTACGTTGATACTCCTTTTTCGAGTCCTGTTTTAACTCCGAAACCCATGTCTATTGCTGAACATATTGAACAATCTCGTAACCGATCTTTCATTCCTTTCAACACTTCCAGTTCTTGGGATCAACAAGTCCATTCACCTTTTTATCCAAATGTTGATCCTACTCCTATCCAACCATTCAATTCCTACCAGTCCTAACCGACTTTCGCACCTTCCCTAGACATTGCTTCTACACAGCCATTTGGGAGTTTCCAGAATCCAAACAACTTTGAATCTTTTACTGAAACCCCTTCACAACCCATGTCTAGTCTGGAACAGTCGTTGGAAGCTTATATTGTAGAGCCAAACCAACAGATGAGGAATTTGGATGCCTCCATTGCCGCCCTTATGCAACCTAGTAACCCGGTAGCTAGTTTCCAACTAGCTCCAAAAATTCCAATGTACGATGAGGCGGTTGGACAGATTGAGAATTTAAGTGGAGAAAGTGAGCTGTGCACCCTTCCAAATAAAACCTACCCATCACCAATTGAATCCCACAACTCCGATTTTGAATGTCTATCAAGTGTCACAAATGATTCACCAGTTGAAAATAAAACGTTTAATGAGTTGTGCGACTTTATAGTGCTTGATTTGCCAGATTGTGAAGGGTCCCTTTCGAGTGAAACCATCACCAATCCTTTCGACTTCTACACCTCCAATCTAGAACCTGAATTGATAAATATCCATGCTTTTGATGAGATGTCCAAAAAAATTGATTTTCACTTGATTAAGGATATTAACGCGGGGAATAATTTGGATGATGAACCCACAGATTTAACTGAATTTTCCTCTCCAATTCATCATCCTGAGTCATTAAATGTTTTTCCCGAACTTCGTATGCGTCTTGATTTTGATGATAATTGCATGGATGAGATAACTTTTCTGGAGAATTATGAGGAGAGTATTGAGGATAGTATTGAGGATGAACAAGTTTTGTTTGATGAGTCGGATTTTCCAATTCATCCTCCTGAACCTTCAACTGTTATACTTCCTAAATCACCCCTCCATCCTTTCCATTATTCCGACCACGCAAGAGATCACGCAGGAGGACTGTGAGTTTGAAAAATTTCTGTTCGATCACAGCAGTTTTGACGCCACTAGTGCGTTCCTCCTTGAATCTGACACAGTTCTCACAACCGATAACGATTACGAGCGTTTCACTTTTTCGGACGATTTTGAAGACTCACCGCCCGAGTTTGAGTCCTTTGAATTTTCAGATGAGTTAGTTGAACCATCAGACTCGGTTGCTTACAGTCATTTCGAACCATTGATGGAATCCTTCGAGTTCGAGACAGTTTCACCAATTTCACCTTCAATTGTTTCACCTCTGAAACTCGAACTCAAGCAGTTGCCGTCTCACCTTACACACGCTTACTTAGGTGAGAATGAGACTCTTCCTAAATCACTCCCTTTCGTCCTTTCTATCGTTTAGACCGCGCAAGAATTTGTCACGCTTCCATTTTCAATGTTTGGTTTACCAAGTTCAACGTACCCATGTTTTCTCGCGAATCTTAAGGGATTTGACCCCATTTCTCGATGGGTTGATAGATTAACACAATCGCTTTTAACACATCGGTCATCAAAATTTGTGCTAATTTATTCACTCAATTTACACCCTCAAGTTCGTACTACACTTCTTTCTCTCTCCCGCCATTCTTCTCCTAATATACCGAGACCATATTCCACCTTTCTTCCCATACGGTCTCGTGTGTTTCTCATTTCTTTTCTCTACACTCCATTCTTTCACCAACCACACCATTATAACGATAAACTTTTTGAATGGTTGGTGCTAACCTTTGGCCTGTGTAAGGCCTTGTATAGCTTAATACTGTGTTCCACCCCCTAACTCTAAACTTTAACGCTTAAACAGTAGAAACACTGTTTCACTTAAATTTGGGGGGACCTTTTTGTATATATGTTTTTTTTTGTTTTTTCTGTTAAAAAAATTATAAAAAAAATAAACAGGGAAGTACCAACAATTTTGACCCTCTTGGTGTAGCCTGACAGTGAGGACACTGTCAAGTTTAAGTTTGGTAGTGTGATTGGCAAGCCTTCTTCCTTCACATTCATGTGTATATTTTTGCATTTGCATACTTATTTTAAAAACCATAAAAAATTGAAAAAATTGAAAAATTAAAAAAGTTCAATTTTGGCCATAATTGACTTAAGTTTAACAAGACGGTTAACTAGTTAGGAAAAACTAGATCCTAGACTTAATAGATTAAAAACCCTAAAAATAACCTTTCTTAAAATTTAACGGTAGAAAATATATGTCTTTGTGGTTTACTTAGAAATAGGCAAATTTTGAGTTCACTTCTTAGGCTAAGTCAAAATAAGGGAAGAATATTGATATTTTTATTAAAGTGTAAGTCTGAAAAATAATCCCTAAACTTAAGTCTAAATTCTGAAAATATATACCCAACAAATTGTACAAACACGAACCTTGAAACTTGGAATAGTAGAGGAGACCTTGAAATGCTCTTGTCTAAAGTCCTTAGTATGAAGGAAAATAAAATAAAAATAAAAAGTGAATAAAGAGATAAAAAAAAATGAACATTGGTTTTGTAATTACTTAAGGCTGCATAAATAGAAAAAATATTTAGCGATGGTGCTTTATCACCTAGTGCCTTAGACCAACAGGTTTGGGAGTCACTGCTAAAAGCCTTAGGTATTACAAGACTAGGAATTACGCCTTAATGTGCAAACACATTTTATAATCGGTCGTTAGTACCTCAAGAAGTATTAACGGTCGCATGAAGGATGTGTGAGCAATTTCATCTAAAAATTCACCAACTAAAAGTACTTTGACGATGGACAAGAGTATAAGAGCCTGAATTGAATTTCCAAGTGTATGGGTGATACATACACATACGTAGGGGTATATGATTGGGGTTTAGATGAGAGATAGGAATGAAAAATAGGACTTATATCTTTAGTAGAGATGATAAAATTTCCTAAGTTGAGATGGAACCTTAGAAGGAAAACTCAAAAGATGCTGAAAGCTAAGTAAATTTACAGAACATATACAATCTTAAGTTAAATGATAAGGAAGCGTGAAAAATATGGGTTGATAATTTCTGAGTTGAAGATACTAGAATTTCTTGTTAGGAAACCGAATTGGAGAATAAAAGACAATAGGACGAATTGATAGGATTTTGTGGGTAGTATCCGCTGAAAACCCTCAGGAGACGACACTCCTCCTACTAGGGACACCTAGAGGTTTAACGGCTTGTTGCACGAGCTCAGTGCAATCGCGTTTCCCTGCGAAAGTGAGGCTAGGTCTTTTTCGAGAATAAAACTAGTTTTGCTCGAGGACGAGCAAAAGATAAGTTTGGGGGTATTTGTTCATATCATAATTTTGCATTATTATATTCCCCATTCTTATTCATTTTACAAATAAACAGGTGTTTTTGATCCATGTCTGTTACACAGTTGCGAGTTACAGGTTCTCGGAGCAAAACAGTGAAAATGATGAAAAGACGATACAAAAGTGAGACTATGACCAACAAATAAAAGAATCTTGATCATGCCTACAGTTCGACGGACAAATGAAGATCAATGAAAAATTTCACAAAGTACAAAGGCAGCGCAAAGATTCAAGACTTCAACATGAAGCGAACGGTAAAAGTCCACAACATTCTGCACTGTGGAAATCTGGAAGAAACTAGAAGACAATCTGAGAAACCAAGTAAAGAAACCAGAAGCCAAATGCAACAGGAAGCAGCCCAGAAGAATCCAGCAAAAGACACCACTATATGGCCACGGATCCGCGGCCAAACAGGGCATTTGGCCGCGGTTCCGCGGCCGTGCGGAGCCCGTGTCGGTGAATTTTTGACGGTGGTGGCGGTGCGTTGACTAGGCTTCTCAGGGTAGTTTTGTAAATGCAGATAGGGATCAGATGTAACCCTAGGGTTTCTATAATCTATAAATAGGAACCCTACAGCTCTTTTTGGAGCATGCCTCTTCCGATGCCTCTTTTTATTGATAAAAATTCAGAATTCATTGTAATGTTTTGAAGAGTGCATCGAATAAAAGTAAGTAGTTTTTTTTACCTTGCCCTAGTTCTTAATTTCTTTTCTGCCGTAGTTTAGGAATTTATTTATCTGCCCTAGTTAGATTCTATTTATCTGTCGTAGTTTATATCATTATTCTTTTAAAAACAATCATAAAAAATGTCTTTTATTATCAATTCCCTAATGAGTGAGTAGTTCCTTACTTGTTAGGGTTAGGAATAGGAAAGGTTTGAGAGATGAAGATCTCTCACCCCTTTCTTGCTCGTCGCATATTTTTTTATAGGACTCCATGCATGCATACATACACCGCTCACTACGGCACCCTATCCTACGAGGTAGCGGTGATACTGTAGTTTAAAAGAGCGGTTGTATATGTTTTCCATGGAGGTTATGGTAAGAATTAAGAAAGGACGGACAAGGACCTAGAGGAAGAAACATAGTTTCTTCCCGATCGTGCTAATCCCATTTATTAATTATTACCATAACACCTAAATAGATCTAAATTAGGGCATTGAAAGCGGTGAGAATTATTAAATTTCCAAACTTAACCTAAACCTAACCCTAGCAAGATTTTAATCCTAGTCTAAATCAACCCTAGTTTTTAGTGATAAACAATCCAACGCCAATTGGAATTAACTCGTTAGAACAAATAGAAAATACACAAAATCCCTGTGGACCGACCCATACTCATCGGCTAGCTACCAAGCGACGCCGTTCTTGATTATGGTTAAAATTCTTTTATTCATCTTTTGAAAGCGCACGCACGCATAAAACATCAAACAATCATTCGGTCGATTTAGGAAGCTATAACCGGGAGCCTTGAGGTTATACCACTTCAAGTGCTCGATGACGCTGTGGATAAGGTCCATTCAGTATACTTGATGGGGTTGATCTCAAAGAAACGGATAGATAATCTCGTCACCATCTTGCACCGCGTCTTTCAGCAGAAAGCAATAGTATCGGCATATCAGAGGGTGGAGGACATCAGTGGCGACCCTGACGCTTGCATCCGAGAGAAGATGCACAAGAAGATGGTCGATGGAGCTGAAGGCGCACTGCTCAAACTTGCTTTTGAGTTTGAGAATCCGTGTCCGGAGTTCAGCGTTTTGCCGTTGTAAACATTTTGATGACGTTTTTTTCTTTTTTTATCACCAATGTATAAATTTCTTCGAAGTGTGAATGACAAAACTCCCCCTTTTCTTCATGCCAATGCTCATATGTGCCTCACGTGAAGTGTTGTTATATATATATAAAAAACACTAATGCCGGCGCTCACGTGTCATGTGCATAAGGCAGTGCTATAGGATTTAATCCTGAACTAGCGCCGGTGCCTACATGTTAAGCACATGAGGCGCCGCTACAAGTTCTAATCCTGTAAAGAATCGAGGCCGGCACTAACGTGTCATGCACGTGAGGTGCTGCTGAGGGAATCGTTTCACCTTCTTGCTTTGATTTCCATGAGTCAACTGTTTCTTTTTCCATGCCCTTTTTGTCAGGACTTGGATGTAGCTTCACCATGCACAACATTTTCTGTGCCTAGACTTGAATGCTTCTCTTTATAATCTGAAGTTATGTTTTCCTCCTTCATCAGGAGAGAACCGTTTTTAACAAACTAAGAGTTATGGTTTGCAATCGTTCGCATGCTCGTCGGCAACCGTAGAAGGTACCTATTGAGGGAATTGTTCCTCGTTTTGCTGCGCGTTTAGATGATCACGTTCTCACAGATGACCAATGTGACACGGTGATGTACGAGCTTCTGGCTCGTATCGGCTCTCTTCTTCCTATCGGCTCTATTTATCTCCGGATGATCTTCCTGTCTGTGCTTGTTGACATCCCCATTCATCCAGCGGAGATGACTCCGGCGATACTCAACACAGCGGAGGACAAGATTGAGTGCTTTTATGAGGCACATCTGATTACCCAGCCTCTGAAGGACCGTTTTGTTCAGTTGCTAAGTCAGATGCGGGCTCAGCGGTCCGTCATGTCCGCCTTCGCTGATGGGAATGGCACTGACCAATGGGGAGAGACTCCTCACGAAGATCGCCACTTCGACATAGTAGAGAAGGCAGATAGGGGGTTGGAGAATCTTGTTTATTTTGTTAATCCCTGTATCACTGATCCCATATTTGGTGATCTTTTTCTGTCGAATAAAAAAAATATATTGATCGATGAACGTTTCACCCCAGCACATATCCACGGTATCTTGCCTCTGCACTTATATTTTGCATTTTAACCTTAGAAGTTTCTAATGCATGCATCTAGACATAAGTGAACACTGAACTGATGCAAACAAATGTTTCCCCCTACCACCTTACTCATGGTGGTATACCCGTAAGTGAAGTAATGCATAGCATATGGCTGGTCTCTAGATGGCATGTCATACACGATTTTTTTTAGAATTTTGATCTGAGAAGATAGCGAGCAGACACAAGCGTCGTCATCTATCGTTAACTCAGATCTCGATCCTTAATAAATGTAGCTCTGAGCCTCGAAGCCTATGAGTTGCACCTTTCTGTTTCTTAACGTCTTGATCTGGTGCGGAGTAGTTTATGTACTCATTTCAGAGTCTGTAGTTTATATACTCATTTCGGAGTTTATAGTTTATTCACTCATTTCGGAGTCTCTAGTTTATGTACTCATTCCGGAGTATTTTTAGTTTACCTCCCTTGGGTTTACAGGCAAACTTGTCCTAATGTTGTATGTAGATAACCCACATTCTTTACGACAGGGGTCTGTTAGGTTTGTGGTACTAGGGTTTTAGTCCGTGGTACTGTCACGTTGGCTGATATATTCCTCGATATGCAGTCTTTAAGCCGTTGTTCGAGTAACCCCACGATTTCCGTGTCTCTGATCCCTTTGAGGGCTGGACAGGACGTCTTCAAGTAATCTCCTTAGGTTATATTATCTTCAGAAGAGCAAGCGTTAGGAATTTGCCATGACGCTTTTTACTTGAGGTTAGGCTCAATTTGGAGCTCCGATGAGTTATAACCGCACCCTTCTACGGTGGGATGATCTCCAATGGTCTTTTAGGCTTTATATGAGTTGCCGTTAAGACCTGAAGCTGGGAATATGCCGTCACTTCATTTTATTTTTTTTGAGGATGTCACGCCGATTCTTTGCTGAAATAGGATAGACATCTGTAGAACCTCTATGATGTATGTATTGCAATTGAAGTTCGGAGCTAGGAATATGTCATTGCTCGAATTTCATTTAATAGTTGCGCCCGCATCCTGCTGAAATGAGGGGGAACGCCGGGATAGTCTCTAGGTTGCATATATACCATCAAGACTTGTAGCTAGGATTTTTCCATGGCTCTATTTTTGCTTTGATCCTTGGGTCTTTTGTTGACGTTGCGTCTGCATCCTGCTGAAATGAGAAGGAACGCCAGAATAGTCTCTAGGTTGTATGTGAACCGTCAAGACTTAGAGCTAGGATTTTGCAATTACTCCATTTTTGCTTTGACCCTTGGATTTTTGTCGACGTTGCGTCTGCATCCTGCCGGAATGAAAAGAACGTCGAGTTGGTCTTTAGTTTGTGTTGTTGCTATCGAGATCTGGAGCTAGGAATGCGTCGTTGCTCCACTTTTATTTGAACCTTGGGTCCTTGTAGACATCGCGTCTGCACCTTGCTGGAATGAGAAGGATGTCAAGTTGGAGCTAGGATTTTTCTATTACTCCGTTTTGATTAGGCTCCTTGGAGATTTGTTGACGGCACGTTTTCATCCTGTTGGAATGAGAAGAACGTCGAGCTAATCTCTAGGCTATAGATATTGCCGTCGAGATCGGGCTCTCCCTTTGACGGAGTCTGGTGGGAGAATATGGTTACTTTTCTTTCATTTGTACCCATGGATTGTATACAAAGTTCGGTGTGCACCTACCTGCATGGCAGAAGAAATTTTATTTTATTTTATTTTTTATTTCCGCGATGCTCTATCTTTTCAGCTTTTCATATCTCAAAAATCGCGATTGCCCAATCATTTCGGCTATTTTTCGCGGTGCCCAATCATTTCGGCTATGTACTTTTTATTTTTACTCGCTGCTTTTTATTGCGAATTGCCCTAACATTTCGGATTTCTCATACGCATTTTTTGTGACTCGCTAAGTTTTATTACGAGTTAGGAACCTGAGATCTGATACTAATCTTGGCATCAGCATCGCTGCAACTGGAATATTACAAGGATTGAATCATCATTTGTTGTAAGAGGACTTGGAGTTTGACACCTGTTTAGGCATCAGCATCGCTACAATGAATGTTGCCAGGAGAGAATCATCATTTGCCTTTGTCGATTTGAACAAAGATGGCTTAGTAGACAAAGTTAAGATCCGGCTGACTAAGGCTTTTGACTTTATGAGCCGTAAGAGTCTCACAAAGGTATTTCTCCCTATGAGTCGAGAGGATCTCGTAAGTGTATTTTCTCCTTAGGAATCGTGGGTGTTCCCCTCCGAAAACACGGAGACGCGACAGCGCGGGTCCGTCTTGCCTGAATTTCGGGACAGATGCTAATAGGTGCTATCCGTCCACCTCTCCGAAGATTCCAAGTTGATTTATGGCACCGTATATCGAAGGTTTAAACGGATGCGGCCGATGTAACAGACTTCGTCAGATTCCCCCTCATTTGAGGGTTTTTGATTGTGGGGACGTTCTTCCCTGCAGGCGTAAGCCCCTGCAGTTAATTACGCTACCGCATCGCGGTAACCACTTTCTCCTTCTCCAGATGGTCACTTCGTGTCGTGGGTGTTTTTTTTTTTCTGGTTGCTCGTGGATTGTATACGGAGACTAATTTATGTTGTCATCCGTAGGGCGTGGATTAGTCCAAATCCGTATCTTCTTAGATTTGGGTTTGGGGGTTGGGTTTAAGGATACGTTAGTCTCATTTGAGACTAAGATCGACTTAACCGTTTGTTAAAGATACGTTAGTTCAATTTTAGACTAAGATCAACTTCACGGGATCATTTAGATCCAACAAAAGAGCATTTGGACTCTATTGTTTAGTTTAGAGACTTTGCGGTCGATTACCAGTTTAAGGACATGGTGGTCCAATGTTAGTTTAAGGACATCTCGGTCCGATGTTAGTTTAAAGACATTCCAGTCAAGGTTAAGGACATCATAGTCCGTGAGTTTAAAGACCTCACAATCAAGGTTAGGGACATCATAGTCCATGAGTTTAAGGACCCCACAATCCATGGAAGGTTTGGTTGTCGGGACCCGTCACCTCTCTGAAGAAGCTGAAGGATTACAACGACATATATCAGAGGGGTTCAGAGATGTACTCTTGAACCGATGTAAGTTGGTTGAAAGATCTGTAGTCCAATTTGGGGCTAATATTTGTTAAAATATTTATGAGCAGATGGGCTCAATTAATATGAGTTGAGGACTTATGGCCAATATTGGGCTAAGTCCAGTCAGGTTAAAATGTTTAACATTTTATTTTGGGCTGTTGAGCCTTTATTTGGGCTTGACCCTTTTAACAATGTTTGAATTCTGACAATATTTTGTCTTTTATTGAATACTGGGCATTCATCATAGCCTTGGGCTTATTAAAGAACAATTTATGTTCTATCAGCGCGAAACGTGGCGCGCTTGGCGCTTTGCGCCAGTTAAAGAGCGCAGTGCGCTTCTACCAAGTAGCGCACATGTAAGGGACACGTGTCGCACTCAGCGCTAGGCGCCAGATGATGAGCGCATGATGCCAATTTATAAGCGCTGAGCGCTAACCCATGAGTGCATTGCGCTTTCAGTTTAGTGGCGCATACGTGAGTGACACGTGGTGCGCTTGGCGCTAAGCGCCAGCCCATGAGCGCAGTGCGCTATTTCAAGAGCGCAAAGCGCTAGTGGTTAATTGGCGCATACGTGATTGACACGTGGCGCATTTAGTGCTGAGCGCTAGTCCAGAGAGCGCAGAAACGCAGTTCAAGAGCGCAAAGCGCATTTGATCAATTTTATGAACTGAGTTTTTTAAAAGAGACTTTGTCTCAAGATCCAAGAACAACCGTTCTTATTTTGTCTCAATCTCTTATATTGATAAAAGGCTTTGCCTTTATGGATCTATGATCCTTAAGAGAATTAAATCATTCTCCTCTCCTTTTTATAATGGGATGTTCCTCATATTTTTGAGAAAGACTTTATAGTCTTATAGATCTATGATCTGTGAGAAGTAAGCTCTTCTTTTATTTTATGATGAGATCTTTTGATCTTTTTTGTGAAAGACTTTTTTTCTTTGTAGATCTATGATCTTTTTAAAGAAATGAATTCTTCTTTTTATGAGATGATTTCATTTCATATGTTCATCATCATCATTTTTACCTTGAAGAAAGATCTTCTTGTAAGAGCTTGCTCTTTATCTTTGAGTTTCTCAAAGTTTATGGGGGGTTTCTCTCTCTAAGACTTGAAGTCTTGGGGCCTTTATATAGGGCAAGCTGATTTGTTGAATCAGTTAAAGAGATCTTTTTCTGATTGATTTGGGGATGTTTCCCCACCATTGGATCTTTGATCCTAGGGCTTCTGTTTTACAGAAGGCAATCTTCTTGTTTTTAACAAGATTGATAAATCTTTTCACACAGAATTTAATCTGTCTTTTGGTAATTTTTATTTACCATTGAATCATTGATTCAACGGTGCTCTGATTTACAGAGCACAATCTTGTTATTTGGAAAGATTTTGAGGAATCTTTCCTTAACAGAATTTAATTTTGATTAATTAATGATTTATCATTATTATTAAATCTTTGATCTAACGGTGGGGAGCTTTTAGTTCCAGCGCTAGCGCACCCGTGCTTTACACGTGGTGCGCTGCTTAAAGGGCAGCGCACATTGCGCTAGCGCACCCGTGTTTGACACGTGGTGCGCCGCTCAGAGCGCAGTGCACTTAGCGCTAGCATATCCGTGTCTTACACGTGGTGCGCTGCTTAGATCGCAGCGCACCCAACGCTAGCGCACACGTGCTTTGCACGTGGTGCGCTGCTTATGGCACAGCGCACTTGGCGCTGCATCTGAAACGTTGCTTCATTTTGAAATTTAAATTTCAAATAGAGATTTGCTCTGATTGGGGGAAACAAATGCCCCCCACCGTTGCGCTCACGTGGCCCACATGTGAGTGCAACGGTGGCAGCATCTGCGCCCTCGGATCAACTGAGAAGTTGAAACGGCACTCAGTGCCTATAAATAGGACCTTTGGTCCTTAGGATGATTTTGTTCATCTTCTTCTTGTTTTCTGAGAATTTATATTCTCTCACAGAGTATAGCTCTCCATCTTAAGAATTTTCTTAAGGACAAAAACTTTTTCAAAATTTAGGTAAAAATTAAATCCTTTAATAATCTATGGTTTTACCCATTAACAGAGCCTTGCTCTTCATAGATCTTTGATCTAAATAAAACCCTTTTAGGGTTTCATTAACAGAGCTTTGCTCTCATGGAATCATAGATCTAAAGAGATCTCCTTCAAGGTTTCTTAACCCATCAATAGAGCTTTGCTCTTATGAAAACAAGTAGATTTGTTAATCTCTTATGAAGAACTCTTAAGAGTTCGCTCATGGATCTTGAAGATCCTAGAATTTTAATTCATAAAAATTGATTTCAATTTTTCTGATGGATTATTCCATCATCATATTTTTTTCAGAGCAAGGCTCTTGAGGAATTTTTATTCCTTCATGATTAGAGTTTGACGAGTGTCACTCTGTCACAGAGCACTGCTCTCAAAGGGAGATTTACTCCTTATGCCGAGGGATTTCTCATTAAATGAGAATCCACTTAATTGACAGTCCCATCAAATGATGGGGCTGTTTTACTAATTGATGAACTGTCATCTAGATTTTGTGGCCCCCTTTGGTCCCTTTCTACTGCATTGCAGTGCGGTACGAATTTTAAAGTACCAAGTGTCAGAATTTAAATTATAGCACTGACAATTGACTTTTTTCTCTTTTTCGTGCAGGTGACATGTCTTTCGACACTTCTTTTCCGTTTTTTCGCTCCGAAGGCGGATTTCCTGAAGCGCCCGTAGACCGAGAGGTTATTGCGCTGATCAGGGACCATGACCCGGAACACAAGAATCTTCATTTGTGGGGAACATAGTATAACCAGATCATCATGGGTCGACGCAGCTTCTCTTGCGCAACACCTTCAGAGGCTATCTCGGCGATCCACTATGCTGACGCACCCCCGGTGAACTATGATGTGGAGATGGTTAATTGGACTTCAGAGGGTTGTCTTCAGCCCTCTATGGCTGCAATACCTGTACAACCGCCAATGGTTTTGGACATTCTAGGGCGGCGTATATGCCAAGGTGAGTCGCGCCCTTGGGGACAGCCCTTCAATATAGGTCTGACTCCCTGTCACTCGGCTGGGTATCTGCAGTGGGCCCGATATATCCTATCAAGAAATCAGTCAGAACTGCTGAAGCTTGGGTTGTATCCTACAATTTATGCTTCTCTGTTCCAGAACTCCACACCTCCCGCATGGTAGGTTAAATCCTTCTTGGAACAATGGAACGTTCCAACTCATACTTTCCTTATGCTAGATCGGGAAGTTTCCATCTCTCTGGAAGAGTTTGCGGACATCTCTGGCTTGCCTGTCAGATGGGAGCATTATGAGGAGATCTTGTCCCCTGATGAATATGTTTTCGCTACCCGACTGGTGATGACGGGTTTAAAACCAGAGAATGCCATTCAGCACCGATTCCCTAGCTTAATCAAAGTGCTAAACATTTACGAAGGCCTATTTCTTGAATCTGGAAGCCATGGGGTCAACTTTGCAGATTTTATCGCCCGTTTTCTTCGTCCAGAAGTTCTATCGAGACAAGGTGAAAAGTTTGCCACACTCGATGATCCCTTCGGCTTTGGATTGGATCGCCGGACAGTACTGGAAGCTGATCAAAAAGGATTCTTTCTTCCAAACGTCGCGATCGTCCCTTCGGCTTTGTGGTTAAGCTGGTTCGCGGTTCCCATGCACCCTCGCTATATGAGGCCGTCAGTCTTCTACCCAGCTCATCGGATGGTTGAAGAGAGACAAGTTGCCGTTGGTATCGCCGGGCTGGCTCATTTGTATCATGGCCTTAGTTTGGCGGCCGATACCGCTCAGCCTGGGGTGCAGCCCGTGAACTTCCCGATGTATTATTTTACCTCATGGCTTGAATTGCATGTGCTTGGTGCCTTTGGAATGCACAAGTGGCCTCATTTCTATGAAACTTGCAATTTTCCGCGGATCATGCGGTTGGTCAATGCTTCCATTGTGGAACCAAGCCAGCGAGAGGCTCGGGGTGTAATCCTTCGCCCACGTACCGTCGGGGACGGCATGACCTTTGTTGATAAGGTTATGACCATCGGTAAGGAGTATGCTAAGACGGCGCAGCCATTGCGGGATACCTTTAAGGATGGAGCTTCCACCCTGAAAGCTAGGGAAATTCTCCATCTATATTCCATCAGGCCGGGATATTTGGTGTTCAGGCAGAACGATTCGGCTCTGTTCATGAGATATAATCCCTACCATTTTGCCCAGCAATCAAGTTACAATCAGGGTGTCCCGCTCAAGGCATTCCTGGCAGAACCAGTTTATACTAAGGAAGGTATCCGGAGCGCTTTGTACCACTTCATGCGCCTAAACACAGGGTCCCATTTCTTCATTAGTGAACTAAGTCATGTTCCTAAGGCCCTAAACGTATACGTGGTATGGTATCAACACGCAATGGGTGCCGTTATCAGGGAGGAAAAGAAATTATTGCTCGACCGCAAGGGTGCACCCCCTGCCGGTGATCGAAACGTTCCTCTGAAGCGACGGACCATTGTCCTTCCTCCCTTAAGAGAAGTTGTCGTGATCGAAGTCCCGCACGACAGGCCTCTGAGCTACCGATACCCCGGGCTCCTGTAGAAATGGTGACTGTAGCTTCCCCCGATTCTGGCGTAGATTAAGATATCGGGACTCGTCGTCCTAAAGTGCCTACCAAGCGTAAGCTTGTGCTAGCTACGACCGGAGCTCACTCATTGAAGAGGAAGAAAAAGCCGATCCTTTCTGCCGACGTTGTACTCGGCCAGGAGCCTCATGCTCCTTATGGAGAGGGCCTGAGCGAGTATGGGACAAACGAGGGTCTATTCATGCCGCCAGATGATACTGATCTGGCGGCTGCCATTGCAGCTTCTAAGAAATTGGCAAGCCACGAAGCGGGACTGGCCATCCTCGCGCAATCAGGTAACCATCAGTTGTATCTTTCGTCATTGCATCATATTTTTATCATCATGTTTTGACTGACACCTTTTCCCCTCTCTCTTTTTTAACAGGCATTTCCATCGAAGAACCTCTCGCAGCTTCTCTCAAGACTTTTGAGGAAGAGGAAAGACTTCGAGCATCCTTAGGCATCGGTACATTTCGGTTCACCGCGTCTCCGCTCCCATTTCTTATGGGTAATCTGACCCCTCCTTTTCATCTTATTACAGGAACTACCTCTACTCAGGTTATTCCAAGTGTGGCACCGATTTCACAGGGCGATGTGGAGACGCTTCCCGGGTCGGCTATCGACGTCTCATCTCCGCCGGTATTGCCGAAAGAAGCTTCACTTAAGCAACCGATGACGGATGCCAAAAAGGCTCCAGAGGTAACTATTGGCTCGGACGATGACGTCCCGTTGAAGGAGGTCTTTAGAAGATCTGCCCTTACGGCTCGAGCGGAAAGGAAGCGTAGAGTGCGTGCAGCAAGGGAGCGTAACGCTGTCTTGGCGGCGGGTGCAGGTCCGAGCGCTGTTACTCCTGCCCTCACCACTTCAGAGGATGCTTCGGCTGCCTTGTCTACCACCCACAGACAGGCAGCTCGTGCGGCTCGGGAAGCAATCGGAAAACCGACCCAAGGTAACGTAACATTGGGTTCTTTTGTCAAAGTTTTAATTCTCAGGTTCTCATATATCCTATCTTGCAGGGTCGAGTCTTGCCAACGAAGTGGTAGGTGACGTGGAGGCAACCACCGAGCCTGAGGTAGCGGTAGGTGAGACGGCTACAATCGCCGAGACCGAGGTAGCGGTAGATGAAATGGCTACAATCGCCGAGCCCGAGGTAGCGGTAGGTGAGATGGCTACAATCGCTGGGCCCGAGGTAGCCACTCTTTCTCAAGAGTCGGGCACTGCTCCAATCGTCACTCTTTCCGCCTGCGGTTCTCTGCCATCTCCTGGCGTTGCGAGCGTTACAACAGCTCTCATAGAGTCAGGGGATGAGGCGACGGGAAGCGAGACCATTCCGTTAGAGGAGGGTGAGGCAGTCGCTGCATCCAGTGATGCCCTTGTTGCGGTCTCGACCGGCGACTTACCGGGTAAATTTCAGGTTATTGCTTTCTATTTCGTTCTGCAATCCCTTTTCGACCTTTTCTGACAGTAATTTTGTTTCGAATGCAGCTGCGGTGGGCGTTGGGGTTGTGCCACCTGAGGAAGCGCCACCAGTTGCCGCTCTGACGGTGACCGCCCCTTTGCCTTCTTTCGTACCCTCTCAAATGCTGGAAGGTGCGAATTTGTGACCCATCAGTTTTATTGCAGGCAGTATATTTTATGTACTAACATTGCATTACTACATCTTTGCAGGAGTCCTTTTTGATCACTTGTATCAGGTGTTGCATCCCCATTTCTCCTTCCAGTCGGAGATTGCGTCATCCAGTGGCGCTGGTGAGTACAGCCTTTAGCTAATGTCTTTTCTTTTCCTTTACGGGCAGTCAAATTGTTTCTAATTCTTCTTTATTTTAATTGCATCCCTAAAGATCGAAGGAGGAGACGAAAGAGTAGTTGCACCACTGGTACCCCCTGTAAGTGCACGGCGGCGCCCCGGCCGTCAATCCGACGCCGGAATGCGGAAGCGGTGAAAAACTTTAATTTTACGGACTTAGCAAACCGGCACCACCGCGCACTAAACATCCGGATCGTAACCATTAACAAGTCTAAGCTACTAACTAGATAGGGAAGAGAAGTATACCGACAGATCCGAGTCCTCCGGTCTTCTCGTTGTCGTCCCGATCTCCTGCGGAATGTCCCGTCTCCTCCTCGTCGCCGGAAGTGCACCACATCGCCTACTTCTTTTACGGGCTCCCACCTCAATGCCGAGGCAACTCGGGGACGAAGCCGGCTACTCGACGTGCCCAAGATTTGCTGTAGAATATCTAGAGAAGAAGTCTCATTTTGGGGTTTGTGGAATTGCCTTTTGTGGAGGGATTGAACTTGGAGCTTTTGAGATAGATCTTGTGGGATTTTTGCAACATGAAATGAGCCAAAAATCCACACCACAAATTTTGGACAGCCCCTATATGCTTGGGCCGGCCATCACCATGGAGAGGAGAGAATGAGAGTGAAAGTGTGGTGTATCAAAAGATAATGAGAGCAATTCTCATCTATCATCCAAGAGAGAGTCAAGACAAAGAGGTGGTTGAAAAGCAAGTGATGATGAGAAACAATGATCACTCTCAAAACCAATACTCAACCAACAACCATGATGGTTTACAAAGTCAAGCCATCATGACAAGAAGAAGTCAAGAAGTCAAGGTCAATGAAAAGCTATCATGATACAACCAATAAGCAAAGACCCCCTCCACAAATGCTTATTTGCAACAATGCAAATAAACCCTCCTCCACCAATCTTCGGCCAATGAACGGAACAATGGAAATCGGCCGAAACGGAAAGCAAACTGGCAACTCCATAAAACTGGTCCCGTAATAAATTACAGGAAAAACCCGATACTGTGCATACACACCCGCATCTGTATTTCGACCAAATACAAATGCAATGAGACAAAATCTACACTGTACTATACTAGGATCCGGCTTATACCAAAACCGGCTAGTAATATCCGTTCGATCCTGATCCGTGCAATACCGCACGTATCTGATCGAACCCTGCCATATAACCATACGGCCTATAGTACAAACTGTCCGATCCTGATCCGTGCAATACCGCACGTATCTGACCGGACCTTGCCATATCTCCATACGGCCTCTACAACCTTTCGCCCGAAAGCTGAGTAACTGAATGTGGGGGACTCTAAAGACTCGTCAACACCTTGGTTGTGGATTTAACCACTAGCACGTCAGAGGTATAAGCCAATACGTAATGGGCTACCAGGTATTGACTAAAAGGGACGTCTGTGAGCGAACTCAGCCTGACAACCCTACTGAGCCTGTCAGTGACAATATCCGTACAGTCCGGTCCGTTCGTCTATGAGCATCGCATGGCGTGCCTAGGGGGTTGGTAAAAGTCAGACCCCCAAAAGCGGTACAAGTCGTGTCGGAGTGTAGCCCAGAACACCCTGAGATACTACTGGAATACCTACCAGTAAATCTCCTTGCCTCGGCCGAGGGCTTCGTGTAATGGCTCTCCTAGACACAGCACGACCTCACCCCCAATACCGGGAGAGACGAACCCCTGAAGATACGCTCACTGCCGCCATGTGGCTCGGGACTGTACCCAACTAAAACTTGTTTGCACGACTCCTTTGAGCCGTGGTAGGGTAGTAATCAAAGTACAGTGGGAACTCACACGAGACAAATGACGATCCCCAGGTCGATGAACTAACCTGCACACATGTCACCAGGGAACTGCCATCTGACGTCTGGTATATGACCAACTAGCATGTTCCCGGCGAGTCCTGTCCGGTGTACTGATAACCCAATGAGCACCTGTATACATCTTAGGTGATCCAACTGACACCAGTGGCTTGTGAGACCGGCCACCGCCCCTCATCGGGGTCTCGACTGTATACACTAGTCTACTATGGAGTATCGATGCCCTGTCTCGAAACTCACACGACTAGGGACCATTTAAGGATATGCTTATAGACCCCCATCTCCCACTTATATGATCGCCCTCATACTACTGGTGGTCAAGCAAGAATCCTAGGGGCTCTATCAACGTGTAATAGCGACTTGTCAGGTCACCTAAAGCAGTACACGATGATAAAGGTAAACCAGATAGCATACTATCATCTCGAGTAAGACTGTCCTACCGGGATAGGTCCTCCATCAATCATTGCAATCACGTACCTGTGATCCAATAATTGACTCTGAGGGCATTATCTCCAACAATCTCCCACTTGCACTCAAGGCTAATTATTACGATGTCGCATACTCACAGCCCGTGTGATACCGAACACCCAACTCCTCTACTAGTCAGTCTCACAAAGCTCGTTTGCGAAACTATTGCGTTCGAGGAATAGCCTCAGTGAGTGGATCCGCCTTGATGTCTCTTTCTATGTCTCTCTATATCTCAAGTTCGCGGAGAAACCCATCTCCCGAAATGAGCAATACCTGTCTTAGAATGTGTCTGGATGTCTGATGGGACATAGCTCATAAATGAACTCCAAATCCAAACTTCTTAGACTGTATCGTCAACTGAACTTAATCAGTATCCTGCGCCATGCCTCCCTCAGTATTGCCTTGGACCACCTGTCCAAAATACTGCCCCTCGTCAGAGGGAAAACTATAACTCTGACAACCTCCTTGTCGTCCATGTCACCTTGGAAGCCTGGAATGATAACTGTCTTACGAGTGAGGCTGTCGTTATCATATCCCTAGAACATTCACTTATGTTCTAAAACTGCTTCCGACTGTTTCTCCAGGATTGGATTAATGTCAACTTATTGCATCTAGTGCAAAAACAACATCTGGTGTGGTACTTGACATCTCATGATTGACTCAATTACCTGAGCAAGTGATCTGCCAATCATGCACATCCTTCTCCCCTTTAGTTTGTAAGACACCTTTAGAGAGGGTGACTCCATCTTCTGCAGGTACACTACCGTGCATGGAGTCGTCCATTCTAAATACTCTTAGAATGCTGTCTAAGTACCCTGATTGGGAAACCACCCAAATCTAGATCTAAAACCATAGATCTAGTAACCAGTATGTCTGATATAAAATCCAAGTCTTCTGTGGAGAAAACACTGTGTGACGACCAAAGTATGACCGATCGTAGTATAGGACTTTCCTTTCCTACTCTGTGTATGTCATCCAAATACTATGACATCACACCCTACTACCTTCTCAACAGATCCATCCCCTATTCTGATGAAGTCAAACCCATGACTGTCACGTCAGAAATGGACGATCTATCTCCCCTACATCTGCTTTAGTCTATAAATAGACATAAGCTACCTGTCCACCAATGCTTCCGCTGCTCCCACTGACTATGACAACCCTCTGGCAGAGTCATATACACGTGCACTTCTAAAGTAAGTTTAGAACGACGCTATACTCATCCTCCTGCCGGGTCTCGCAGCCTGGAACAACAACAATGGCAAGTGTGGGTAAACAAGAACTTCCCTGTCACCGTCCTTGAGGCTACCGGAGTACCTCTCGGGTGCCTGAAGTTACCCACCATCCTTGCGGAGTGGCCAATGGAATGTCAAACCAGATTGAATCTTTAGGTTTCTTATCAAATCTTCAGTAATCGTTTGCGGTTCTGGAATCACTTCCAGTTCTACCATACTCCCACTACTGTTTTTGAAAAAATCCATTTTTAATAAAACTGTGGCGAGTCTAGAACAATATTGCTATTGTTCATCCAGATGGTAGAAAGTCAACCCTCGTCATAGCCTGGGTCAACCCACAAACAGCCATTACAGAAACGTGCCTTGAGTCATCCAGAGTCTGGTTTTAATCATAAGCCGGACAACTCCCCGTACCTTAACATCGTTAAGATATGAACTGTTCTATATCCAATATAGAAACAGAGGCACTGATTTAACTAAACCAGATCCAAATCATGCAACTGTCTCCAGTGCATGTCAACTAAATGGAAGAAGGCCGATCAGCGCTACTCAACTTAGGAATGCTTCCAATTATGAGCAACCTGAAAGAGAAGCAAGATCTCTTAACCATTACTATCAACTGAATACCATGCACAAGTGTCTACATCTTCGATTGCTTTGAAGAATCCCGATACTTGCTACACCTGGTTCTCTACTCTATTCAAATACCCATAACTTCTCAAAATTCGGACCCTGTGTTTCCACGAAACACTTGTCTAAAAACCAGAGAAGTCATAAGTAAACCGAATATAGTACGAGGACCAACCCCTCCGTCCTGAAGGACCCTGGACAACATACAATACTCTGTATAAGTCCCTTGAGTCTGATAACTCATCCACTGTGTGTCGTAGGTTGAAAACTGTACCTTTGGTTATGAAGAATTACACCACTGTTCAATGCTCCTTACCTAACCATCCACTGATATAGGTAAATGTCGTAGACATAATTTCAAAAGGGTATATCTCACTCTATGAAAATAGACGTACAGATATATCGATTTGAAATTGGTGCATAACAACGGATATTCAAAACCAAATATTTGCCGACTGGCAAACAGCCCAGGTGATTTCCTCAAATATCACCGATTGCAATGAATCCCGATATAATGAGGATAGTCACCCAATTCCCAACAACTTACTCCCACTCATCATCTGTAAAACCATACAGATGTGAGAATCATACTTGGTAAATGCATACCCTGGAGCAAGTGTCTAACTGGGAAATCAGTTTTCCTTTAACAGTACACAGTGAAGCTGAAACATTGAAATGTTTCGATGGGGTATCCTGGTATTCTTAGTAATGCCTCTTCCAGTATCCAGATTCACAACTGTAACCGTGTAATTCTTTTCCATCTCTCCAAAACCCTTCATATGTCTTTAGTCATTACCTTCTGCACACCCTTTTAGGCCAAATGGTTTTCTTCCTTCCCTACCGTTCGGCACCAGCCTATGGTTTGGAAGAAGACTATCCAATAAGCATAATGGGTGTACTGTCCTAATCCTAGGAACACTCGCAATGTGAGAGAAGGTGAAGATAAAAGACACCTGAATAAATCTTATTCCTATTTCTCCTGAACCAGGATCCATCCCCGAACTGGAACAAGTTCCTTTCGAGTTCGTATATAACCATACGATGGAGTATCCAATAAACTGTGGATCTTCTTAGTGATACGGAGTGTTCTGGAGAAATACAAAGGTGATTTAGGATTGGCGAAGGAATACTTGGTTTGGTCGTGAATATCTGTTGCAATTTACTTTGCCCTCTTACTAATCCCTTACTTTGTCTTAACTCAATACCTTCTGTACACCATCGTTAGGCTAATTGGTTTTCTTCATTCCTTACCGGTTGGCACCAGCCTATGGTTTGGAAGAAGACTATCCAATTTGCATAATTGGTGTACTACTCCTAAACCAAGGAGTACTCGTAACCTGAGAGAGGGTAAAAGGAAAAGACAACTGAATAATCCTATCCGTTTTCTCCAGAACCTGAAACCATCCTCGAATAAATTCTTTCGAGTTCGTATCTAACCATACGATGGTTTTGTCCAATGGAAGTGGACGTTCGTAGTAATACGGGGTGTCCTGGAGAAAAGGGTAAAAGCAGGAGTGGCAATGAGGTCTGCAACTCTGACAATCCAAAAGCCAGTGTTAAGAAGGTTCGGTCAACTTGGTCACTGAGTCATAGTCTTAGGGTCGGGTCAATGGTCGCCGCCAAAGAGAGAGAGAAAAGAAACACTCAGCGTGCACTCTAACCTAGATCAGAATGGTTACCAATTTATCTAATCTGGAATCCTCCCACTGTACCTCAAATTCTCCTCCAAACCTGAAAGAAGAATTAGTCGGGGTTACCCGAGGAGTAAACTAACTCATCAGTGGGAATCTGGATCCAACTATCATCGCATGATAACGTGACGGAATCCGCTCACGGTATCACACTCCAGAAGGTATGCGCATATCTGGCAAGTTTCAGTTCTTTTGAAACTCCCGATGTGATTTCTGCCCCATGCTCTTATGACATTGACTTTGGCCAACATATCATAAGTCACATGTCAAGTTCTACCCGTCATTCTCCAGGTTAATTTGAATCCACCCGTACATACCCTTGACTTTGGCCAAAATGGCAGTACGACTGTCCCAAACCAACGCATCTATCTATGCTGCATATGAATGCCCCAATAGCTACCAATCACTGTGCCTTGACTTTGGCCAACATACACAGCTTGAATACTATTGACCACCCATATGAAACGACGGAGGGCTACGAATGGTTTCTGGCGAAAACCTTTAACGTAAAGAACTTGATATCTTCGAAGGAACGGATAGCTTTTTAAAAATATAGTGACGAAAACCGTTGCTAAAGAGGTCACTCCCGGTGAAGGGATCTCGGCTCTTTCCCCGTAGAATGGGGTGCAGGATATTCCAAATGAATACCGCGATGCAAAGCAAAAGTAATCGGCTATAGTGAAGTTAATGCCCTGACGCAAACTTTTTGTCCAAGGGGTCACTCCCGGTGAAGGGATCTCGGCCCTTGCCTCGTCGACTGAGGAGCAGGATATTCCAACTGAATATCACGATGCAAAACAAAAGTGAACGTCCTTGCAATAACAGCTTTTTGAAAAGTGTTCCAACAACATCAGATTAGGTTTGTTTTTAACTTGCATTGATCCGAATCAATGCAGTCCCATCAATTGATCACACCAAAAAGAACGAAAATATACTGATGTACGTATATGCCATCCGCATTCGCCACTGGGTCCCGTCATTACCCGTTAGGTTAGCTAACTAACGACAGAGCGGGGACTGGACTAGCGCGGATGCAAAACATATACAACATCTACTAATATATATACCAATATATTATATTTCGCTCAAGGCGTGAAAGAAATGCAACATCACAGAGAATGAACAGCATCACAGAAACAATACAGATATCTGGGATCCCCGGGTTTCACAGAGCCACTGCTGAAGCCCGACGTTCCCCTGGTCGTGTGGATAGCCTGTGCAATGAAATCCTAGACCCTTACGGGCGCGGCAAGTCACCCGCCAAAACCTGAAGCGAGGCAGCCCCCTTCAGCATCGTGAATGGACTACCCAGCACTTCACGGAATCCGGTAACTTGGGCACCCCTCCTGGGTCAACCTGTACCCCCTACGAGTGCGGCGAATAGCCCGCCAATTCCAGAGTGAAGCCCCCTCCGTCTCAATGCCATAAGATGCGGGCTTGTTGCCCCCTAGAACCCGGCTATCCGTGCACCCCTCCGCGGGGTAATCCTAGTACAGAAAGTAAAATATACATACAACGGGTACATCGACCGCAACCAGGTCGTGCCCCGAAATAATAATACAATCAGGCAGTGACAGCAGTCCACATGCCGGACGCTCGCCCCGCAATATCAAATGTACATAATACAACCACAACTGTACTAGCATTGCATCCAGGCTATCCCCCACGACCGATCCGCAATATCACAGCAAAAACAAAACATCAACGTGAAAGTCACGTTCGCAAATCCGTCTAACCGGGCTATAGCAGTTAGACCGGATTTACCGATCAAGTGACATTCACGGTCGCAGATATAATGTAAATACTGTGAAAAATGTGTTTAAATATTCGATCGATCAAAAAATAACAAGTGGGCCCCAAAGGAATACTGTAGCACTCACAGAAATAATTGGCCCAATTTTAATATTCCAAAACCCATATTTTAACCCCAGAAAGACACTGTAGAAATTTGGTGCAGGGATCTCCACAGTGCGCGGCGGAACAGCGGCGGGAAGTGGGTTTTCGCGGCGGTTCCGCGCTCCCACTGTGGAGTCACTTCATCGAATTTTTACAGAGCTCTTAGATTTTCCAGTACATCAATATTTTACAACCTGAAAAATTTTTCGAGACCAAAAATTTTCAACAGAAACTGATGCGAACTAAAATGCAGTTTTGGAACATTCGATCGATCGAAACAGAAAAACACATTACACCAAGGTAGACTAAGTTAATGGCGAGGCTCTGATACCACTGTAAGTGCACGGCGGCGCCCCGGCCGTCAATCCGACGCCGGAATGCGGAAGCGGTGAAAAACTTTAATTTTGCGGACTTAGCAAACCGGCACCACCGCGCACTAAACATCCGGATCGTAACCATTAACAAGTCTAAGCTACTAACTAGATAGGGAAGAGAAGTATACCGACAGATCCGAGTCCTCCGGTCTTCTCGTTGTCGTCCCGATCTCCTGCGGAATGTCCCGTCTCCTCCTCGTCGCCGGAAGTGCACCACATCGCCTACTTCTTTTACGGGCTCCCACCTCAATGCCGAGGCAACTCGGGGACGAAGCCGGCTACTCGACGTGCCCAAGATTTGCTGTAGAATATCTAGAGAAGAAGTCTCATTTTGGGGTTTGTGGAATTGCCTTTTGTGGAGGGATTGAACTTGGAGCTTTTGAGATAGATCTTGTGGGATTTTTGCAACATGAAATGAGCCAAAAATCCACACCACAAATTTTGGACAGCCCCTATATGCTTGGGCCGGCCATCACCATGGAGAGGAGAGAATGAGAGTGATAGTGTGGTGTATCAAAAGATAATGAGAGCAATTCTCATCTATCATCCAAGAGAGAGTCAAGACAAAGACGTGGTTGAAAAGCAAGTGATGATGAGAAACAATGATCACTCTCAAAACCAATACTCAACCAACAACCATGATGGTTTACAAAGTCAAGCCATCATGACAAGAAGAAGTCAAGAAGTCAAGGTCAATGAAAAGCTATCATGATACAACCAATAAGCAAAGACCCCCTCCACAAATGCTTATTTGCAACAATGCAAATAAACCCTCCTCCACCAATCTTCGGCCAATGAACGGAACAATGGAAATCGGCCGAAACGGAAAGCAAACAGGCAACTCCATAAAACTGGTCCCGTAATAAATTACAGGAAAAACCCGATACTGTGCATACACACCCGCATCTGTATTTCGACCGAAATACAAATGCAATGAGACAAAATCTACACTGTACTATACTAGGATCCGGCTTATACCAAAACCGGCTAGTAATATCCGTTCGATCCTGATCCGTGCAATACCGCACGTATCTGATCGAACCCTGCCATATAACCATACGGCCTATAGTACAAACTGTCCGATCCTGATCCGTGCAATACCGCACGTATCTGATCGGACCTTGCCATATCTCCATACGGCCTCTACAACCTTTCGCCCGAAAGCTGAGTAACTGAATGTGGGGGACTCTAAAGACTCGTCAACACCTTGGTTGTGGATTTAACCACTAGCACGTCAGAGGTATAAGCCAATACGTAACGGGCTACCAGGTATTGACTAAAAGGGACGTCTGTGAGCGAACTCAGCCTGACAACCCTACTGAGCCTGTCAGTGACAATATCCGTACAGTCCGGTCCGTTCGTCTATGAGCATCGCATGGCGGGCCTAGGGGGTTGGTAAAAGTCAGACCCCCAAAAGCGGTACAAGTCGTGTCGGAGTGTAGCCCAGAACACCCTGAGATACTACTGGAATACCTACCAGTAAATCTCCTTGCCTCGGCCGAGGGCTTCGTGTAATGGCTCTCCTAGACACAGCACGACCTCACCCCCAATACCGGGAGAGACGAACCCCTGAAGATACGCTCACTGCCGCCATGTGGCTCGGGACTGTACCCAACTAAAACTTGTTTGCACGACTCCTTTGAGCCGTGGTAGGGTAGTAATCAAAGTACAGTGGGAACTCACACGAGACAAATGACGATCCCCAGGTCGATGAACTAACCTGCACACATGTCACCAGGGAACTGCCATCTGACGTCTGGTATATGACCAACTAGCATGTTCCCGGCGAGTCCTGTCCGGTGTACTGATAACCCAATGAGCACCTGTATACATCTTAGGTGATCCAACTGACACCAGTGGCTTGTGAGACCGGCCACCGCCCCTCGTCGGGGCTCGACTGTATACACTAGTCTACTATGGAGTATCGATGCCCTGTCTCGAAACCCACACGACTAGGGACCATTTAAGGATATGCTTATAGACCCCCATCTCCCACTTATATGATCGCCCTCATACTACTGGTGGTCAAGCAAGAATCCTAGGGGCTCTATCAACATGTAATAGCGACTTGTCAGGTCACCTAAAGCAGTACACGATGATAAAGGTAAACCAGATAGCATACTATCATCTCGAGTAAGACTGTCCTACCGGGATAGGTCCTCCATCAATCATTGCAATCACGTACCTGTGATCCAATAATTGACTCTGAGGGCATTATCTCCAACACCCCCCCCCCCCCGGTCTTGCCACTTGCTGCAGCAGGTATAGTAAATTCCGTTGTTCATGAACCTCCTTTATTTCTCGAACCGTTACTTGATTGTGATTTTCTTTGTAGCTGTGACATCGACTTCAGCTCCGTTCGAGTCTCAAGTTATAATTCCAGCAGGCCCCTTCTCTCGACGCCCCTCCTCCAAAGGTGATGTGTATAGCCTACGCACGTTGATCGATCATCTCAAGGAGCTTGATGCGGAGACTCCTGCCCTTGCTGCAAATTTCGCTGCTGAGGTTAATCCCATGCTGGCGACGCTCGTGCACTTTCATAATGAAGGCGTCGTGGAGTCCTGGGTTAATCATTGCAGAAAAATCGAGGCCTGTCTGCATGAGCTTGAGTTTAGACGTCCTGCCCCCGAGGTCTTGGCTATGAACTCCCAGCGGGCTGCATGGGTCGAGGAGAGCACACCCTACTTCCGCCATCTTGAACAGGAAGTAGCCTTAAAGCGTGAGGAGTGTGAAGAGACTTCAAGTGAATCCGCTCGATTGCATGCTCAAGTAGATGCAAACGCTGCACAGTTGAAAGTTATCTTCGAAATCCTTCTACGATGTATTGCTGACGGGCTCACGCTGAGGCAAAAACTCGACCTCATCGAGCGAAGTGCACAGACTCGTGGGGCAACTCAGCGAGTTGTCGAAGAGCAACTTTCATCCTACTTGCAACAACGAGACCAAGTCGAAGCAGAGTTGGCCGCAGCCACTGACCAAGAAGAGGGGCTGAGGGATGTGCGTGAGCGGATGGTTGGTCTATTGAAAGCGCTTCCCTCTCAATAATTGATTTTGCACCACTTGTAATTTTTGAATAAAATGTATCCCCCCTTTTTTTCTTTCATATGATGTAAATTGTACTCAATTGAATTTATGAATAAAAGATACATTTCTTTCGTACTATCTTGTGTTATTTCTTGCTTTCTTCTTTTCTTTGTTATCGGCATGTCCCTTTAGTAAGCGTAGCCTGCAGATGATAGAGAGAGCATTCCGTCTTGAATTCTTCGAGAGGTAGCGATGGCTTAGGAAGCAGGTTCAGATCTGCTGACTAAGGCTTTTCAACTTCATGAGCCTTGAGGGTCTCATAAAGACTTTTCTCCCTACGAGTCGAGGGGATCTCATAGGTGTATTTTCTCCTTAGGAATCGTGAGGATTTGATTGAGTGAATTTCTCGTTGTGTGTCGATTTAGAAAATTGTATAGAAATCACAACCAAAAATATTTTGACTGCAATCAATAACGGTGTCGATTGTAGCGCGTTAGTAAGTGCGGATCGTCCACAGGGAAAGTGTAATCGTTCGTGTTTCGATTTAGATGAGTTGAAACTTTAAAGAAAAGAAAACAAACAATTCATGATTTGTAAATTGAATTTCAAGAATTAGAAAAATCTAAATCTAAGAAAACATTAAAATCAAGAATTGAGATGTGATGATTTCCAAATCAAATATCAAGAATCGAAGTGAGGCTCGTAGGAATCGATCGGATCTATAGATGTGATAAAATCTAGCGATTACGTATTCTTATCCATCGATGAATTGATACTAGATCGATGATGATCGACGAGAATTAGGGATTTCTTGTGAAACTAGGGTTTCATCATCTATCCCTTGTTCCTTCGTCGATATCATTCATATTCTAGCCTCTAGTAAATTCAAGAATCGATCGTGGATCCCTAATATCGAGCGATCGCAATCAAGAAAGTATCGCAACGAAACTAGGTCGTTGATTCTTCAATTTGCTAGGGTTTACAAAACTCGTAGGACTTAAGAATCGTTTTAAGATTTGTTACATCATCATTCTATCGATCGTCTCGACTCTTTTACGAGCGGAGTTTTACTCAAACATCACAACAAGAACCACAATCACAAATTGAGATCGAATCATGATGGAAGAATTTAAAGAAAGCAAGATAAAAGAATTTCACATTTTATTTATCAACAATTCCGTTACAAATCGCTCAAGAACTACAAGAGAAAGAACTCGATCGTCGATTTGGCTTCGCTCGTCTCCTTGAGTCGCGGATCGGCTTGGATCACTTGCTCGATTGAAGATCGGCTCCGCTCCTAAAAGGTTGAAGACTTCTTGCTTGAATGGTACTCGGGATCTTGAATTTGGCTTGGATTTTGGATTAGGGTTTGAGGCACAAGTTGTGTCACTCAACTTGTGGGTGGAAGAGGAAGAGAGATGAAGAACAACTAATGAACAACCCTTAACCTTAGATCTAGGCTCCTTTTTATAAGCTTTCATAACCCTAGATCTAGAATTCAAATTTCAAATTTTCCTCCAAAATGAACAATGAACCACCTCATTTGAATTTTCCCTCCAAAATGAACCACCTCATTTGAATTTTCCCTCCAAAATGAAGTTGTTAGAAATAATCTTCTAGAAGAAGTTTGTTGGAGGGAATATTCTAGAATGAGCTTGTTACAAGGAGGCTTCTAGAAGAAGATTGTTATAAGGAGGCATCTAGAAGAAGGTTTTTATAAGGAGGCTTCTAGAAGAAGTTAGTTGGAGGGAGGCTTTTAGAACTAGGTTGTTAGGCCGAGCCTTCTAGATGAAGCCACATGGAGTTTCTGGAGAGTTCTGGAAGCTTTGCCGTTAGAAATAAGCACATGGGGAAAATCTGCTTCTCTGCTGACGTCATCATGCCGCGGATCCGCGGCGGGAAGTGCCCATTGGCCTTGAATAAATTTCTGGAATAGTTTTACACCTTATTGTTTACTGCCAGATCACCAGACTTAGACTTGGTGTAATTTTGATCAGCACTTTTGACAATTTGGCTCGGTTTCTGGAATTTCCTGCACAGACTTCGAAACAAGTGTTGCGCTACAAGAATGATGTGATGCCATGATAAACAGTCAATTTCCCTAAAAATGCCGGTTTTAGAGTACAACACAGGTAATTCGGTATTTTACTATTGTTTTGCTAATATGTGAAATATGCAAACCGAACACCTCTAGATGAATGCAAAAGATAAGGAAATTGACGTGTTAAAAATACATTATTTTCGACTGATCAAATTCCCCCAAACTTATTTTCGGTCGTCTCGAGCGAACTGTTTTATTAAAAAGAGAAGGAGAAAATAAAGAAAGAGAAAAACTAACTAGCACACTTTCGTAGGCAACACGATTGCACTGAGCACGTGCAACAAGCCTTTAAACCTCTAGGTGTCCCTAGTAGGAGGAGTGTTGTCTCCTGAGGGTTTTCAGCAGATTGCACTCACAAAATTCCATAATAAAAGAAAGATCATGAATATTACATTTAAAGAAAAGAATTGTAAAAGAAAAGCCTTGAAAGTTAGGGTTTCCAACTAAGCTAGCTTTTTGGTTGTCATGAGCCCTATCTTAATAGTCATGAAAAGATGTTAGAAATCACATCATCCCTCAATAAAACATCGTCTTTATTCTTCATTCCTATCTTTCTTCCAAACATCGATCATATAACCCTACGTGTGTGTAAAGGACATCTCTACACCCGGAGAATTCAATTCAAGCTATCATACTCTTGTCCATCCACCTCAGTACTTTTTTAATTAATGAATATTTAGATGAATTTGCTCACACACTTTCATGCGACCGTTAATACTTCTTGAGGTACTAACCGACCGATTACTCATGTGCTTACTTATTTGGTGTATTTTCCTCGTCTTGCACTACCTAAGGCTTAGCAGTGACTCCCAGACCAGTTGGCCTTAGGGCACTAGGTGAAGAGGCACCCTCGCTATATTATTTTTTTATTGCTGCCTTGGCGATAACAAAACAAGTGTTCATTTTTCTCACCATTTTATATTTTATTCATTTTTTTTATTTCCTTCATACATCGGCTTTTAGACAAGAGCATTTCAAGGTATCCTCTACTATCCCGAGTTTCAAGACGTATGTAAGTACGAATAGTAGGGTATCAACGTTCAAAATGTTTGGCTTTCATAATAGAAACTATTTTTCAGACTTATTTTTATCCTCAGATTAGTGACTTCTTTCATCTTACTAACCCTTGGTACAACGGCTCATAACTACTTATTACTAATTCGTATAAGAAAACTTCTAATTTTCTTGGTTTTCTTAAATTTTTCTAATCTCATGGATGTAATTTTTCGCTATCTAATCTTTTATTATCTTATTTATGTACAAATTATTTTTATTTTTGAAATTTTTTAAATTTTTATAGGTTTTGAAAATGTTTTGTGCTTATGCAAAGTATGATGCAAATGATGCGAAAATAAGCACAAACCTCCCCCAAACTTGTTTTCAACAGTGTCCTCACTGTTGCCATCTGCTAAATCTCGAAAAACCTGTAAGCTTAGGAGGAATTTATTAGTGGGGGCAAAATATTTAAGTGAAGAACCTCCCCCAAACTTACTCTTGGCTCATCATTTTGTAAAAATTTTCTTTTCAAGAGCCAGAAAAAATGCCCCCCCCCAAACTTGAGTTATGCAATGTTAATCTTTTGAAAATCACATGAGGGGGTCAAAAATCATTGGTTGATGCCAAGCTTTGCAAAGACCGAAGGTTAACACCAACCATTCAAAAAATTTATCAATGTAGTGCTCTGGTTGGTGGAAGAAGAAGTGGGGAAAGGGTAAGTGGTGGAATAGAATGTGGGTGCGTCTCATTTTGGAGAGACGATGCAGTGAATGTGATGGATTGCTCGCATTCTTTTTACAGTTCAAAAGAAGGGGTGGAGGTTCAATTTCATTGATTGGGAGATGATTCATCTCAACACCCGTGTCATTCAAAAATGCGAGTTCATCAGCGAAAATTTCCTCAAAAGTTCCATCAATACCCCGAAGAATAATGTCATCACAAAGCGCGGGGTGATCTTCAGACTCTAAAAGCATTTCATAATCAGTGTTAGTTGTTGACCCGGACAACTCGGTGGAAGAGTCCATATGTGTAAGATACATAGTTGGGTCAAACAACAACATATGAAAACAGTCAAGATCGGTATCATGAGGATCATCAAATTCGCTGCTGTCGACATCCATTAATTCGACAGAACAGACTCGAGCATGAGGATCGGAGGGTACACTTCCCAACTTGTAAATGTTAAGCTCAATTGACCTATTCCTAAAAGATAGGTTCATAGAGCCATTTCTACAGTTGATTACAGCGTTGGAAGTAGCCAAAAAGGGGCGACCTAAAATCACCGGAATTTGATTCCGTGGGTTCGCTACAGGCTGTGTATCAATTACAATAAATCCACAGGGAATAAAAATTCCCCAATTTTTATTAACACATCCTCCAGTTCACCCCTAGGTTTGGTGATCTGGAGAGTTATGCTCGAGGGCTTTAACACTCCGATATCTAGTTGCTCGTAAACCGAATATGGAAGCAAGTTAACACTAGCGCCAAGGTCTAGTAGAGCACGGTTGATGTGTTTTTCCCCAATAAAAATAGAAATAGTAGGACAGCCAGGGTCCTTACGTTTCCTCTGTACTTGTTGGGGGAAAGCCGTGTCTACAGTCTTTGCCATGAATATCTTCTTGGGCACTTGAGTCTTTCTCTTCCTAGTGCACAAGTTCTTAAGAGTTTTCGCATAGGACGGAACTTGTTGGATGGCATCTAGGAGAGGGATGTTGATGTTAACTTGCTTAAACATGTCCATAATCTTCTCCATATGTGGACTCGATTTGTTAGCCCTTAACCGATTAGGATAACGTGCTTTAGCAATAAGCGCTGGGTCCATCATAGGAGAAGGAAGTGTGTGTGGACCCGATCCCAGAATAGAAGTGGGGATCGTCCGTGGAGAACTAGAAGAGCTGGGCTGAGGTGGCGGGCCTTGTGGGAAACGGAGAATAGGCTCGCAAGAAATAGAAGTGGAAGGAAAAGTCTCAGCCGGGGTATCATTGATAGATTTTTCAGTGTCATCAATCTCTTCCCCAACGTGGTTGTCAAGCACTCTTCCAGATCTCAACGTGATTGCATTCACATGATGTGAATAGCCAGGATTGGGTAAAGATTGAGCTGGAAGTTTCCCTTTCTCTCTTACACTCATTTCGGGTTTTAGTTGTGCAATTTGTTCTTCCATCGATTTAATATTCTCATTTTGAGAGACAATGATCTTCATCACATTATCGAAGGAAGATTGTATTTTTGCCGTCCCTTGGATGGATTGTTTCATGAAAGTATCCAAGGTTTGTGCTAGTGCAGAGGTATTATCTGTACCGGTCAATTGCAAAGAGTTTTCATGTGGTGCAAAAGTGTTGGCCGGATTTTGGAAGTTTTGTGATTGGTAGGGATGCTGACTCAATGGAATTGGTTGTTGTTGTGGTGGAGGGACCCTTTGGAAATTGTTTTGGGTTGGAACCGTGTTTTGAGATTGTGATTGGTTCCGAGCAAAGTTAGGGTGATTCCTCCAACCCTGATTATATGTGGAAGAAAATGGATCGTTCCTAGGTCGGTGTTGGAAAGCAGAATTGATATGCTCATGACCTTGAAACGGAGAATTTAGTGGACATTCTTCCGTCAAATGAGAAGGATCAAAACAGCATCCACATACAGTTTTGGAGAGTGACATTTGATTTAGGGCGGCGGCTAAAAACTTGTTTTCCATATTGTCAAATTTCTTGTGTAAAGCTGAAATTTCAGCTCTAACTCCTATGGAAACATCCGATTGGTTAGTTCCACCCCTAAATGATGGACTCGCACCCTCCCACTGTAAAGATTTTTCAGCGAAATCTTCTAGGAATTTCCAGACTTCCCAATCATCTTTGGTCATGAAGTTGCCTTGACACATTAATTCAAGGGTCTGTTTTGTGTTAGAATTAATGCCCTCATAAATGATTCTGCACAGTTCCCATCTAGGGATTCCGTGATGTGGACATTGAACTAACAGATCCTTAAAGCGTTCAAGACATTGTGAAAATGTTTCATTTGGAAGCTGGGTGAATTGATTGATTTCGCTACGGACTCGAGCTGTTTTATGATTCGGGTAGAATTTCTTAAGGAATGCTTTGACGAATTCTTCCCAATTCGTAATGGAATGTGCGGTAGTGTTATACAACCACTTCTCGGCTATATCGCACAAGGTAAATGGGAGAAGACGAAGACGCATAGCATCCACAGAAAGCTGTGAAGTACCCATCATTGCGCATACATTTTCAAATTTGGAGATAAAGACATATGCGTCTTCAGACTCGAGACCGTGATATTTGGGTAGAAGGTTGATGTATTGGGGTTTTATTTGAAAATTGTCCTCGTTGGCTGGTGGAATGGAGAGACGGGTCGAAAGAGGACCTCGTGTAGGATAGCACCTCTCTTGGAGAGAGATGCGGGGTGGATTCTGCGTACCAACGGACGGCGGCAGAGTAGTGGTAAAGAAATTCGATGGAGAATCGTCCATCGAAGTGGGTGTGGTGGTGGGTAAAGAAGAAGTAAATGTAGAAATGCCGACTTTTGGGTTGATGGGGGAACGCGGACTAAACAGGCACTAGAATCCCGTGTCCAGCCTATCTTGCACTAAAAGGGTTAGTACAAGTGGCAGCGTGACTTATAATTAGGGGAAAGAATGAATGTGATTGATGTTTGTTTTGAAAAATATACGGATTTTTGAAAAAATGATGCGATCACAACAAATGCAACAAGCAACCCTAAAATCTAGTGGTCACCTAGGTCAAAGCTCTAGATCGCTCCTAACTGCCAAAAGACAAGTCGCAGGATCAATCCTCCACTGCCTCTTTGTCTCTCCTGTGGCCAGGTAAGTGCCAAGTAAGTGGGAGGTTCTCCACTACGTAAGTAGTGGGCCTAATTAAGTAACCACTACCCTTCGACACACTTGCCTTAGACACCACAAAAGAAACGCGGATAAGCAATGAATTACCCACGGCCTTCTCTTGTCCTAAGTGAGCGCGACGGTCCTTAGAGTCATCTCTAGATATTTTTTAGTTAATGAAGGTAATGCGGATGCATGTTTGTGATTTTTGGGGCTTAGGAAGGGTAATGAATTCCCCACCTAATCTGAATTTGGTCTTTGCCCCTTAATTTCCGTATTGATATGCAAACAACCAAAAATCAAAACACGCACAATTTATTTTGCTTTTGCGGCGCTGCGAATTTTGCAAAGAAACCTGCAGCAAATTGTTAATTGGAGCAGATTAAGGAAGAGATAAGAAAGCAGAGGAGTCACCTGAGAATTTTTTTTACTGTAGCGTCGCGGTTCCGCCGCGGGAGCGCACTAATGTCGCGGAAACACGGTGGAAATAACAGATCACTACACAAAATTTTGAGGCTCTGTTTCTGATCACCTTCTAGGCTCTCTGGAATGATCAGAAAAAATTTTCCACAGCTCCAATGATTCCAGATTTCCTCGCAACAAATTACAACAACACGTTTAGGGTTTTTGCGAATTTAGATCTAATAATATATATGGAATAAACTTTTCAACTCAAATTTCAAAATACGAACAATTAGCGCACTATCCCCGGCAACGGCGCCATTTGATTGAGTGAATTTCTCGTTGTGTGTCGGTTTAGAAAATTGTATAGAAATCACAACCAAAAATATTTTGACCGCAATCAATAACGGTGTCGATTGTAGCGAGTTAGTAAGTGCGGATCGTCCACAGAGAAAGTGTAATCGTTCGTGTCTCGATTTAGATGAGTTGAAACTTTAAAGAAAAGAAAACAAACAATTCATGATTTGTAAATTGAATTTCAAGAATTAGAAAAATCTAGATCTAAGAAAACATTAAAATCAAGAATTGAGATGTGATGATTTCCAAATCAAATATCAAGAATCGAAGTGAGGCTCGTAGGAATCGATCGGATCTATAGATGTGATGAAATCTAGCGATTACGTATTCTTATCCATCGATGAATTGATACTAGATCGATGATGATCGACGAGAATTAGGGATTTCTTGTGAAACTAGGGTTTCATCATCTATCCCTTGTTCCTTCGTCGATATCATTCACATTCTAGCCTCTAGTAAATTCAAGAATCGATCGTGGATCCCTAATTTCGAGCGATCAAAATCAAGAAAGCATCGCAACGAAACTAGGTCGTCGGTTCTTCAATTTTCTAGGGTTTACAAAACTCGTAGGACTTAAGAATCGTTTTAAGATTTGTTGCATCATCATTCTATCGATCGTCTCGACTCCTTTACGAGCGGAGTTTTACTCAAACATCACAACAAGAACCACAATCACAAATTGAGATCGAATCATGATGCAAGAATTTAAAGAAAGCAAGATTTAAGAATTTCACATTTTATTTATCAACAATTCCGTTACAAATCGCTCAAGAACTATAAGAGGAAGAACTCGATCGTCGATTTGGCTTCGCTCGTCTCCTTGAGTCGCGGATCGGCTTGGATCACTTGCTCGATTGAAGATCGGCTCCGCTCCTAAAAGGTTGAAGACTTCTCGCTTGAATGGTACTCGGGATCTTGAATTTGGCTTGGATTTTGGATTAGGGTTTGAGGCACAAGTTGTGTCACTCAACTTGTGGGTGGAAGAGGAAGAGAGATGAAGAACAACTAATGAACAACCCTTAACCTTAGATCTAGGCTCCCTTTTATAAGCTTTCATAACCCTAGATCTAGAATTCAAATTTCAAATTTCCCTCCAAAATGAACCACCTCATTTGAATTTTCCCTCCAAAATGAACCACCTCATTTGAATTTTCCCACCAAAATGAGGTTGTTAGAAAGAATCTTCTAGAAGAAATTTGTTGGAGAAAATATTCTAGAATGAGGTTGTTACAAGGAGGCTTCTAGAAGAAGGTTGTTATAAGGAGGCTTCTAGAAGAAAGTTGTTGGAGAGAGCTTTCTAGAAGAAGGTTGTTATAAGTAGGCTTCTAGAAGAAGTTAGTTGGAGGGAGGCTTCTAGAACTAGGTTGTTGGGCCGAGCCTTCTAGATGAAGCCACGTGGAGTTTCTGGAGAGTTCTGGAAGCTTTGCCGTTAAAAATAAGCACATGGGAAAAATCTGCTTCTCTGCTGACGTCATCATGCCGCGGATCCGCGGCGGGAAGCGCCCATTGGCCTTGAATAAATTTCTGGAATAGTTCTACACCTTATTGTTTACTGCCAGATCACCAGACTTAGACTTGGCGTAATTTTGATCGGCACTTTTGACAATTTGGCTCGGTTTCTGGAATTTCCTGCACAGACTTTGAAACAAGTGTTGCGCTACAAGAATGATGCGATACCATGATAAACAGTCAATTTCCCTAAAAATGCCGGTTTTAGAGTACAACACAGGTAATTCGGTATTTTACTATTGTTTTACTAATATGTGAAATATGCAAACCGAACACCTCTAGATGAATGCAATAGATAAGGAAATTGACGTGTTAAAAATACATTATTTTCGACTGATCAGGATTCCAAAGTGTGTTTTCTCTTATAAGTCGTAAGGATCTAACAAGAGAGTTTTCTTTCTTACGAGTCGAGAGGACCCGTGTAAGTGTTTGATGAGATCGACATCATCCGCGTTTTACGGAATCAGGAGTTGCTGTGGGCGTTTCCCACGGGGTCAGGATTGACATAGGCCGTGTTCCACGTGACCAGGAATTTTGCTCTGGATGCTTCCCATGGAGTCTGATTGATATGGTCGTGTTCTGCGAGGACCAGGCTCCGCTCTGGATGCTTCCCACGGGGTCAGGATTGACCTAGGCCGTGTTCAGCGAGGACCAGGATCCGCTCTGGATGTTTTCCACGGGGTCAGGATTGACATAGGTCGTGTTCCACGTGACCAGGAATTTGCTCTGGATGCTTCCCACGGGGTCATAGCCGTGTTCTACAAGGACCAGGCTCCACTCTGGATGCTTCCCACGGGGTCAGGATTGACATAGGCCATGTTCCATGTGACCAGTAATTTGCTCTGGATATTTCCCACGGGGTCATAGCCGTGTTCTGCAAGGACCAGGCTCCGCTCTGTACGTTTCCCATGGGGTCAGGATTGACATAATCCGTGTTCCACGTGACCAGGAATTTTGCTCTGGATGCTTTCCACGGGATCTGATTGACATGGCCGTGTTCTGCGAGGACCAGGCTCCGCTCTAGACGTTTTCCATGGGGTCAGGATTGACATAAGCCGCGTTCCACGTGACCAAGAATTTTGCTCTGGATGCTTTCCACGGGGTCTGATTGATATAGCCGTGTTCTGCGAGGACCAGGCTCCGCTCTGGACGTTTTCCACGGGGTCAGGATTGACATAGGTCGTGTTCCACATGACCAGGAATTTGCTTTGGATGCTTTCCACGGGGTCATAGCCGTGTTCTGCAAGTACCAGGATCCGCTCTGGACGTTTTCCACGGGGTCAGGATTGACATAGACCGTTTTCCACGTGACCAGGAATTTGCTCTGGATGCTTTCCACGGGGTCTGATTGACATAGTCGTGTTCTGCGAGGATCAGGCTCTGCTCTGGATGCTTCCCACGGGGTCAGGATTGACATAGGCCGTGTTCAGCGAGGACCAGAATCCGCTCTGGACGTTTCCCACGGGGTCAGGATTGACATAAGTCGCGTTCCACGTGACCAGGAATTTTGCTCTGGATGCTTTCCACAGGGTCTGATTGACATAGCCGTATTGTGTGAGGACCAGGCTCCACTCTGGATGCTTCCCACGGGGTCAGGATTGACATAGATCGTGTTCAGCGAGGACCAGGATCCGCTCTAGACGTTTCCCACGGGGTCAGGATTGACATAGGCCGTGTTCCACGAAACCAGGAATTTGCTCTGGATGCTTTCCACGGGGTCTGATTGACATAGCTGTGTTCTGCGAGGACCAGGCTCCGCTCTAGACGTTTCCCACGGGGTCAGAATTGACATAGGTCGTGTTCTACGTGACCAGGAAGGGTTGACTTTATCCGCATTTCACGGAGTCGGGGGTTGACTCTCGGTTATCTGTGCACCGCCGAGTCATGGAACTGGGAGTTGCCGCGGTTCCGATTTGTTGATGTTGCGTCTGTTGAAACGAGACGGATGTTGAGATGATCTCCAGGCTGCTTTATGAACCGTTGAGACTTGGCTTTCTTTCGGATGGAGCCTGGTGGGAAGGTGTGGTTCCTACTTAATTTGTGCCCCTGGATTGTATACAAGGATCGATGTGATCTTACCTGTAGGGCAGTAGTTTCATTTTATATATTTTTTTTTTCCGCGATGCTCTATCATTTCAGCTTTTATATCGTGAAAGTCGCGATTGCCCAACCATTTCGGCTATTTTTTCGCTGTGCCCAATCATTTCGGCTATTTATTTTATTTTTACTCGCTGATTTTTATTGCGAGTTGCCCAATCATTTCGGCTATTTTTCATGCATATATATCTTTTTACTTACTGATTTGCAAGTTGCCCAATCATTTCGGCTATTTCATATGCATGTGTGGCTCGCTGGCTTTTCGCTGCAAGCTTGGAATTAAACACCGATTTCGGCATCAGCACCGCTACAAGTGGGATATTGCCAGGAGCGAATCATCATTTGCCTTGTCGATGTCGAACAAAAGTAGGTTAGCGAACAGGGTTAGGATCCTGTCGACTAAGGCTTTTAACTTTACGAGCCGTAAGGGTCTCATAAAGGTATTTCTCCCTACGAGTCGTGAGGATCTTGTAGGTGCATTTTCTCCTTAGGAGTCGTGAGGATTCCTAAGTGTATATTCTCTTATAAGTCGTAAGGATCTTACAAGAGTATTTTCTCCTTATAAGTCGAGAGGAATTACAAGTGCTGTTTGCTGTACGAGCATATCCCTTAGTTACGGATGGGACTTTGTTAAGGAAATGTTTATTCGCGCCCGTGGATTGTATACAAGAGTCAATACTGAACCACTTGTAGGGCAGCATTGGAGGTTGTGATGGCTGCTTAAAAACAGGTTCAGATCCCTGTAGCTTAAGGCTTTTGAATCCTATGAGCCGTGAGGGTCTCATAAGAGGGTTCTCCTTACGAGTCGTGAGGATCTCGCAAGTGTAATTTCTTCTTAGGAATCGTGGGGATTCCTAAGTGTGTTGCTCCCTTGTGAGTCGTAAGGATCTCACGCAGGTGGTTTCTCCTTACAGAGTCGAGAGGACCTTGCAAGTGTCTTTTAACGAGATTGCGCCCTTTCGGGTTTTCATAAAACTCGCCGGTAGCCCTGCTATTTTTACTCACGGAGCCCTTTCGGGTTTTCATCCGTGCCCATTTTGCTTATGGACATACTATTTTCTTCTTCTTCTTTTTTTATTCTTTTCTTTTTTTTGTGTCAGCCTTGGGATGCTGCGGTCCGTAATAGTGTATCGACGTCTCGGTCAACAGCCAGTTTTAGGACATAGTGGTCCATTGTTAGATTAAGGACGTTTCGGTCCGTCGCCAGTTTAAGGACATAGTGGTCCATTGTTAGTTAGGACGTTTCGATCCTAAAGCCGGCTACTACTTATAGAGTTTGGGCTTAGGAAAATAGCGAGCGGACATAGGCGTCGTCATCTATCGTTGACCTAGGCCGTGACTCGTCAGGCATAGTACTTTTTCAAGAAGCGGTCATTTATTGGCCTGAAAGGTCTTTCGCCATGCATGTCCATGAGTAGATAGGCTCCACCCTGGTAAACTTTGTCTATGATATACGGGCCTTCATAGTTCGGCTCGAATTTCTCCCGCTTGGCACGATTAGGGATCATAGGTCTCTTGACCACTAGCACGAGTTCGCCTTGGTGGAATGTTCTCAGCCTAGTCAATCTCTCATATGAGCGCGTCATCTTTGCTTTATAAGCCTCCAGATTTTGCTGTGCCATGAGCCGGGTTTCGTCGAGGGCATCGAGCTCCTCAAGTCGAAGGTGAGTATTTTCTTCGTCTGTTAGCTCGTAATGAACGGCCATTCATAGAGAGGGTAACTCTATCTCGAGGGGGAGAACCTCTTCTGTGCCGAATACCAACGCATATGGCGTTGTGTTTGTGGTAGTTTTGAACGTAGTTCGATATGCCCAGAGAGCTTCATGAAGTCTTTCATGCCAGTCCTTCTTATTTCGAGGCACCGTCTTTTTCACGATCTTCGTCAAGGTCTTGTTGAAAGCCTCAGCTAGACCGTTAGCTCGGGGATTATAGACCGAAGAGTATCTCCAGTCTATGTTACGCTGTTATGCGAAGCGGCTGATTTTATTGCTTCTGTAGGCTGGCCCGTTATCGGAGATAATCCGTCTCGGAATGCCGAACCGATAAATGACGTGTCTTGAAGAAATGGAGGATATTCTCCATCTTCACTTCCCTCAGTGGTACTGCATCTGCCTATTTGGAGAAGTAATCAGTTGTTTCCAATATGAATCGGTGTCCTCTAGACGATGTTGGCTCAATGGGTCCGATTATTTCAGTTCTCCACATTTTGAATGGCCAGCTAGCCACCGTTGGATATAGCGGATTTGGATGCTGATGGATAAAATCCCCGTGAATCTGATACGAGTGGCACTGCTTCGCGTATTCGAGGCAGTCCTGGATCATCGTGGGCCAATAATAGCCCATCCTTTTGATCTTCGGCTTCATCTTTGGGCCGTCTTGGTGAGAACCGCAAAGTCCGTCATGAGTTTCGTGGACGACTCTCTTTGCCTCTTCGGGTCCCAGGCATCTTAACCACAGAGAATCAAATGATCTCTTATACAGAGTATCATTGACGAAGGCAAAAGATAGAGCTTGCTTCATGAGCTGATGTTTTGATGACGCATCTTCAAGCGTTCGACGGGATTTGAAGTAGTCTATAAAGACTTCCCTCCAATCCTTAACCTTTTCCTGGTCTTTTATTTGTAGGGTCGTTTGCTCGGTCGCCTCCTTTTCTTCGGACGACTCCGGAGATATTTCTGCCGGCGCAAGAACCCGATGGCTTTGCACAACAATCCTCACGTCATCGAGGTTCTCGTCGGCCAATTCTTTAGCGAGCTTGGACAATGCATCCGCTTTACTATTTTTCGCACGCGGTATACTTTCCAAGGTGTAGGAAGGAATTTGAATCAACAGTTGTTGTACTCTCTTGCCGTACTTCACCAACTCTAGCTTGCACGTTTGATAGTCGCAGTTTACTTGACTAACGACCAGTTGGGAGTCTCCGTATATGAGGAGGTTTTCAATCCCATGTCGATAGGGATCTCGAGACCTGCTATCAAAGCTTCGTATTCGGCTTCATTATTCCTCCTCAGCTCTGTTAAGGAGAAGGCAAAGCACATTATCCCTCCTTGTGGAGTCACGAAGATGAGGCCTACCCCTGATTTGATTATGGGGATGCTTTGTTTGCGCCTCTTCATGGAAGATGCCCCATCGATGTGTAGTTCCCATCGAGCGTCACTCTCTCCTTTCTCTTCGTCGATCATGTCAAACGCGTGCTCGTCTGGCAATTCACAGTTCAAGGGAGAATCGGCAGGTATCGGATGCTCGGCAAGGAAGTCGGCGATGGCCTGGCCTTTCACTGCCTTGAGAGGACGATAAGTTATCGAGAACTCCATTAAGAGCAGGGCCCATTTAGCGAGCCGTCCCGTTAATATAGCCTTCGACATCAAATATTTGAGAAGATCTACTTTCGATATGAGATGAACCTCATGTGCCAACTTGTAGTGTCTGAGCTTCGTTATCGTGAAGATCAACGCCAAGCAGTGTTTTTCAATGGGGGAGTAGTAGCTTTCTGCCCCCAGCAGAACTCGACTCAAGTAGTAGAGGGCTCTTTCCTTCTCTTGGTCGTTCTCTTGTGCCCATAACGCGCCTAGAGAACCCTTAAGGGAGGTTGTGAACAGAATGAGGGGCTTTCCATTGACTGGAGCGGTCAGCACCGGAGGATTCTGCAGGTATTGCTTGATTTTGTCTAGTGCGCTTTGGCATTTGCGATCCCAGACGAACGAGATTCCCTTCTTCATCAAGTGACTATAGGGGCGGCACTTGCTGGAGAGATTGGCTATAAATCGCCGGATATACGCGAGCTTTCCTTGGAGAGACCGCAGTTGTTTGAGAGACCTTGGCGGAGGCATTTCCATAATCGCCTTGATCTTCGACGGGTCTATCTCGATGCCTCGATGTCGTACGATGAATCCTACGAATTTTCCTGAGGAAACTCCGAACGCGCATTTGAGAGGGTTCATCTTCAAGTTGTATTTCCGAAGGCGTTGAAACACGATCTTCAGATGCTCTAGATGTTCCTCATATAATTTGCTTTTCACCACAAGATCGTCAATATAGCATTAGACGATTTCATGTATGAGGTCGTCGAAAATCTTCGTCATGGCCCTCTGATAGGTGGCACCGGCGTTCTTTAGACCGAAAGGCATCACCTTGTAGCAGAATATGCCCAAAGGGGTCCGGAAAGCGGTATGCTTCTGGTCCTCGGGATGCATCTTTATCTGATTGTATCCTGACGAGCCGTCCATGAAGGAAAAGATTTCATGAGTGGACGTATTATCTATCATCAGCTCAGTGACTGGTACTGGAAAGTCGTCCTTCAGGCAAGCTTTATTGAGATCCCGAAAGTCCACACATATGCGCACTGTCCCGTTTTTCTTCATCACTGGGACGATGTTGGCGATCCAGTCAGGATACTGAACTTCTTGGATGAAGCCAGAGTCGATTAGCTTCTTGACCTCGGCATTGATGCTCCTCTCAAGCTCGAGCTGCATTCTTCTCGGTGCTTGTTTGATCGGCTTGATGTCCGAAGATATCGCCAATTTGTAGACGACTATTTCTGGATCTAATCCGGGCATCTCGGAATAGTTCCATGCGAAACAGTCTTTATACTGCATGGCACATCTTTTAGTGTAGCCACCCTTTCTTCAGACAATAGCTCACTGACGAATGTCGGCCGCGGGTCATTTTCCGTCCCCAAGTCAATTTTCTTGAGGTTATATGCAGTAGTACATATTCCATCTTCTAGCTCTTTTGGTGCCGGTGGAAACTATGAGATCACCTCGCCATACCAGGGGAGGTCATCCGTATTCTGACAACATTATCATATGACAAGTACGAGATCGCTTCTGAGACCGATGTTGATCTGGTTCTACTCTCGCTGCAGGCGCGGCTTTTGGTTCATGCTTCTGTGGCGGAGTTACCATCCAGCTGCTGGATAGAGCGAACCTGCCTTGCTGATACTGGTCTTCAATCCAGTCTTTGAATGTGAAGCGGTCTTCGAGAGGATGTCCTATTGCTCGGTGATAGGAGCAATAATCCGGGTGATTAACTTCACCTGCTTGCTCGGGGTGCTTGGACTCCGGGAGGGTAATCATTTGATGTTTTACGGCAAGATCAAGTATCTTCCTTGTCTTGTCTTGGGGAAAAGAATACGCTCGACTCATCTTCTTTATAAGAGACGAATCTGGATTGCTTGATTCCTGATCACATGACTTCTTGGTCTCGCTTTGTTGCTGTCGAACGCTTTTACCGTTCTTTGGTTTATTTTTGCCTATGCGCCGGGTCTTTTGTATGATGGGCTGGCGACGGGGAGCATTGTCATTCTCCGCGACCTTCTGAAGAAGGCGCTGCGTCCTGGCTTTCTCGTAAATGGCCATTTCACGGTTATGGTCATCCCGGACCTTTTGACCCGCTTCCCTTATAAGCTTGTCCATTTGTTCTTCGAATGACGGGCTTGGCATTTTCACGACGGAAGCTCATTTTGGTTCAGGGTTAGCACCTTCCCATAGGGCATCTCCTTCTTCGTCGAAGTCATGTACGACGTAGCAGTCGCGGAATCGCTCTTGTTCCTTGGATTGAACATATCCAAGCCCGATCGTTTCCATTCTCCCATTGGGCAACTTCCGCTGGGTTCCAGGAACGTTCCAGATCTTGTTGAAGAACTGAGCCTGTTGAGCAGTCTGTTTGAAGGGTATGCCTTGGCACCTCAACAGTCTTTTTAATCCGTCTGTGTAGTATTTAGGCAAACGGATGGGCTGAAGCCTGTTGAGCGTAGAATCGGCGCCATGCCAGATTTCTTTCTCCACTTTGGTTCCCCCGGATCAGTAAAATAGGATCACCTTTTCACCCTTTCGCCTGAGAGGGACATAGAATGTCTGCAGTTCCTGCACACTATAAGTTTCAAGTGCATCGAGCTCTTTGTAATGCTCTTGTGGAACCATGGCAACTTGCAAACTTTGATCTTCATCGGCGAAGGTTTGTATCGATGGCCGAGCGGAGAATACAGCATTGACCTCATCTTCCGAGTCGCTACCAAAGATCAACATAGGGGTGGATGGTCCCGGCTTGTTGCACTGGGGCGGCCCTGAATAAACTATCTCTTCGTCCTCCTCGGTATCGCTCCTGAAGACCGGAATTGTGGTGATAGCTTTGTTCTTGTCCTCCGGTTTGCGACATCTTTCCGTGCCTTCGAAATCTGGTAGGAAGTATTTTGCATCTTCATATTTGCGGACTTTGTTTACGGAGAACGGGTTAAGTTCCCCTGTTACGGTGTACTCGAGACCATCCTTGAAATACTTCATACACTGATGTTGTGTAGAAGGGATGATGTTGTACTCGTGTAACCAAGGCCTGCCGAACAAAGCGTTGTAGCAAGTCTTGGTGTCAATGACATGAAACTTAATGTCCGTGACAAGCAGCCCAAAGAGTAGTGTCAATATTACAGACCCAAATGTCCGTGATGACTGGGAGCCGAACCCGGAAATGGTGATTTTATCACGAGCGAGGTGTTGAACGCTCATGCAAATTTCCTTCAACACTTTCACGTTGAGGAGATTGACAGAAGACCCATTGTCAACCAGGATTTTGCCTATCTTGATATCGTGACAGTATCCGGAGACATAAAGGGGACGGTTATGCTCGTACGTCCCGAGGAGGAGATCTTCATCGCTAAAGGTGATATCGGCTGTGTGTACTTCTTGCAGCTCGTCCTTCATCTTTTCTTCGGCGAGGAAAGCTTGGAACTGTTCAGGCACTTGTAACGCCTTTATTAGAGAATCTCTCGCTTCTTTGGATAGCAGAAGGGCATCAAGAATACTTAGCTGCGAAGGTAGCTTTCTCAAGTGTGCCAGAACGTTGTAGTCCACCTTACTTTTCTTTGGCGGGTCTTTGGCTGTCAGCTCTTCGACGGCTTGGTCATCAAGGATGATATCCTCAGGGACCTTCTCTTTCCCCTTATCCTTTTTATTTGATCCCTTGTTCGCAGGTCCGAGATTCTTTTCAGGTAACGTGTGATTGCGCAGCTGAATGTTCTCGCAGCTCTTCGGTTCTTCCACTTTTCCCGAGGTGGATTCTTAGAAGAGAGGGCCAAGAGCTATTTCTTCATCAGAATCACTCCCAAAGGTGAGAACTTGCGATCCCCCAGCATCGACCATGTGACAGTTTCCGGCAGTTCTTTTGCTCTCATCGGTCGTATTTCTTTGTTCCCGACGAGTTTTGCGTTTCATCCGCTTGAAATGTTGTCGGTGAGCAATATATCCTTGCCACCATCTTTTAAAAGCGTGGCACTCTTCGGTGGGGTGCGCAATCTTTCAATGATATAAGCAGTAACTAGGATGTGTTTCCGCTTCACCAGGAGTGTTTCTTTCGGAAGGTGGCAGCTTTATTCCATCGATATGGCTTTGGCGAACCTCTTCCTCGTCTTGGACCTGCTTTTATTTGCGGCGGATGTACTTTGATCTGGCGAGAGTGTTTCAACCCTTTCGTCAAGTCATCGGCGTTTGGCTTTTTCAAATATGGTCATCTCACGCTCTTGAGTAGCTTTGCTTTTCAGAAGAGCTTCATTTAGGAACGCATCAATCATTTCGTCTGATGGCCCTAAAAGTTCCGGCTTAGGATCTGCCTCCAGTTTTTCTGTGTAAGGAGCTTCTTCATCGTCTATCGACGAGTGAGAGATCATATGGCAACTTGCCACATAACCTTCAGATTCATCCGACGAGTCATCTCCATTGCCATCATCACCGTCCTCAAGGACGTGGTTGAGAAATTCTTGGAGTGTGACTGAAGTCCGCGCTTTTTGATTATATTCGTCCAGCGCGTCAATCTGCTTCTGCAGGTCCATGCGCTTGTCACCAGGCTTCACGGGCTTCTTGGACTTCTTCTTCTTCTTCGAAGACTTTGACGGCTGGGTGTGAGCACTTTGACTATCACCACCTGTTTTTGGAGTTGGGCGCGGTTTCAGCATTCCCTCGATGATCTCAGGTTCCAGTGGATTCTCCACCTAATCGCCGGACATGTTTAGAGACCCTTCAGCCTTCTTTTAGTCTTGGCTGAAAGAACGACCTCCCATGGAGCTTCTTCAACAAAAGAGCACGATGCCCCCAGTGTGTCTGCCTTCTTAAGAGCGTGCGGTTAAGGCGGGCTTACTTTCCACTTCTCAGACAGCGCGAATTTGCCCTGCTGGTATTGATCTTCAATCCAGCCTTTAAAGACAAAGCAATCTTCAATTGGATGGCTTACCGTTTGATGGTAGGGGAAATAATTAAGACTATTAGCCTCGCCAGATTGCAACGGTCGTTTTGGATTCGGCAGATTGATGAGCCTGTTGCGCACCGCTAGCTCGAACAATCTCTTCGTTTTGTCCCGGGGAAACGAATAAGGGTGTTTCATCTTCTTATTATAGAATTGCCGCCTCTCGTCTAGGCGATCAGTTATTTTTGGGCACTGGGCTTCTGTTGAGTATTCGCAACAAAGGTCGCCTTCCCTTTACCCTTTTCGTTCCGCGGCTCCAGCTTTAAAAGAGACGGTCTATGACCCATCTAGTCCATTTGGGCCAGTTTGTCATTCAAGGCCTGGAACGTGGTCGGTTTGAAGAACATCATAAATTGGGAAATAGTCGCTTGAGGGTCAAGAGTGCCCACGAACATGCCCACTGCCGGTGCTTCTTCGGTGCGCTGCTCACATTTCGACCACAAATTCTGCCATCGTATTGCGTACTGCACCCACGTTTCACCCGGCTTCACCCTTGCATTGATCAATGCCATTATTGGGGTGCGTTCACTTTCACTCGTGAAACGCTGGGTGAATAATACCTCCATCTCTGCAAAAGTCTTGACGGAGTCGTTTGGAAGTTCAGAATACCACTCGAATGTCGTCTCCGACAAGCTACCAACAAACTAGCAGAGCAGAAGTTTATCATCACCCCCAGTGTTGCCGCACAAGGCTATGAATTGAGCAACATGCTGATGTGGATTCCCCGTCCCTTTATATACATAAAATTTAGGGATCGTATATCCCGGCGTGTACCTTATTTGGTCATACCATCCTGGATAGGGTCGTCCAGTCTTAACGACCTGTCCAGCCGCTTCGTTTGCCTGGTGAGCTCGTATTTGCTGAGCAATGTAATCATCTAGAGCGGCCTTGGAGATGGTCTCCTCTTTGGCCGCTGAAAGAGCCTGAGGAGGGTTCGATGTTTCCCCTTTGTCGTCTTTAATGATGATCGGGGGGTCTTCAGCTGGAGATTCCGGCTGTAAAATCATCCCAGTCATGTCCTGGAACAAAAGAGTCATTCGTTTTATATTGGCTGCCTGCTCCGCAACCTCTTTTTCTTTCCTCTCCAGCATTCTTCGGAGGAATTCAGCATCAGTTTCTTGTTCCCGATGCTGCTCTGAGGTCTCTGGATTTTCTTTTGGCCCAGTGAGTGCGGCTATTGCAGTCAGCATCTCCTGAAGTTTCTACTGCTGCTGCTCCTGAGCCTTTATTATCGATCGGGTGAGCGGTCGATGATCCGTAGAAGCACGGCTTTCCTCTTTTCCAGAAGCCATATAAACAGTATGTATTGCCATGCCCCAAGACTTGGGGTGTTTAAATTCAGCGCTTTTGCGGTTCCCCGCGGTCGCAGGGGCTTTCTCTAGCCTCCTTCTCTTTTGAGCGGTTGATGTTGATGGAGCCGTTGCAGCGGGCACCCAGACGGCTGTCGCCTTTGGTGGCTTGACAGGATGGTTTTCTCCTTGTCGAGTTTTAAGCCTCTTTGATCGGCGAGAGTAGTCCTGGTCAATCACCAATTCCTGGACTTGTCGCCAGACTTTATAAATTTTGGATGACAGCCGCTGAGGGGGCTGCTCCGGCTTCTTTACTATAGTAATCTCCATATGTGGAGGAGATCTCTTCCGCACGGCAGTCGGAGAGTTCTTGCAAACCCTCCTAAGCGGTTCAAAGTTGTTCCCAGTTGGAACAGCAGCATTAATTTCCACCATGGGAGCTGGCGGAGTTGGTCCAGAAGGGGAGCTGCCCGAGCCTTCCTTACTCGGTGCCAGTGACGACGGCGAGCATGTCGTGTAGATGGAGTTGGTTCAGCTATGGTAATAGCTTTGTCATGCCCCCTGTCTTGGCGGGGGTTTTCACCGGTGTCAACCTTTTAAAGACTGATGTTCGTTGAGAAGTAATATCCAACCTGTCAAAGACAGACCTCTGGGCAGGGGAAGCAGCTTTGAGGACTTCTTCTGGAGCAGGAGCCGGAACAGTCAGTCTCGTGAAGACCGACCCTTTGGAAGGAGAAGCCGCCTTGACGACTTCGGGAGCAGGGATGACTATCCTTTTTGGGATAACCCTTACCGGTATTGCAGGCTTCTTCATGGGCCCAACTGAGCTTTGGCCCAGTCTGTCAAAGACTGAGGCGTTGAAGCTGGACGTCCCGTTAAGAAGGGCTGCAGTAGTTGTAAGCCGATCAAAGACCGACTTCTTCTAAGCTTCTTGTGTTGGTACAGAAGCGCTGAAGCTCGTTGGCGGGAGCATGGTCCCGAAGAACAATCCAGTGGTGGCCTAAGTGACCTATTCTACCGGCATAGTGAAAAGGGGGGCCGTTTGAGGCCCGTAAGTCACTCCTCTGGCGGGGATGGTGTGAGAGTTGTTGCAGTTGTTGCAATTTGTGCAGTTGAAAGCCATTGATCTTCTGTTTTCTGCACGGAGCAAGACACCCAATCTTAGTACCTCAAATCCAAGGGCGACCATATCCAACCGCGATTCGTTCACGAACACGACACACGAAGTGTGGAGTGGAAAGAGGAAGAGGTCCTATCGGGCGTGCCAGAATCTGTTCCCCTCCGAAAACACGGAGACGTGACCGCGCGGGTCCGTCTTGCCTGAATTTCGGGGTAGATGCTAATAGGTGCTATCCGTCCACCTCTCCGAAGATACCAAGTTGATTTATGGCACCGTATATCGAAGGTTTAAACGGATGTGGGCGATGTAGCAGACTTCATCAGATTCCCCCTCGTTTGAGGGGGTTTTTATTGTGGGGACGATCTTCCCTGCAGGCGCAAGCCCCTGCAGTTAATTACGCTACCGCATCGCGGTAACCACTTTCTCCTTCTCCAGATGGTCACTTCGTGTCGTGGGTGTTTTTTTTATTTTTGGTTGCCCGTGGATTGTATGCGGAGACTATTTTATGTTGTCGCCCGTAGGGCATGGATTAGTCAAAATCTGTATCTTCTTAGATTTGGGTTTGGGGGTTGGGTTTAAGGATACGTTAGTCTCATTTGGGACTAAGATCGACTTAAACATTTGTTAAGGATACGTTAGTCTAATTTTAGACTAAGATCAACTTAACGGGATCATTTAGATCCAACAAAAGAGCATTTGGACTCTATTGTTTAGTTTAGAGACTTTGCGGTCGATTACCAGTTTAAGGACATAGTGGTCCAATGTTAGTTTAAGGACATCTCGGTCCAATGTTAGTTTAAAGACATTGCGGTCAAGGTTAAGGACATCATAGTCCGTGAGTTTAAAGACCTCACAGTCATGGTTAGGGACATCATAGTCCATGAGTTTAAGGACCCCACAGTCCATGGAATGTTTGGTTGCCGGGACCCGTCACCTCTCTGAAGACGCTGAAGGATTACAACGACATGTATCAGAGGGGTTCAGAGATGTACCCTTGAACTGATGTAAGTTGGTTGAAAGATCTGTAGTCCAATTTGGGGCTAAAATCTGTTAAAATATTTATGAGCGGATTGGCTCAATTAATATGAGTTGAGGACTTATGGCCAATATTGGGCTAAGTCCGGTCAGGTTAGAATGTTTAACATTTTATTTTGGGCTGTTGAGCCTTTTTTTTGTCTTTTATTGAATGCTGGGCATTCATCAGAGCCTTGGGCTTATTAAAGAACAAATTATGTTCTATCGGCGCGACACGTGGCGCGCTTGGTGCTTTGCGCCAGTCAAAGAGCGCAGTGCGCTTCTACCAAGTAGCGCACATGTAAGGGACACGTGTCGCACTCAGCGCTAGACGCCAGATGATGAGCGCATGATGCCAATTTATAAGCGCTGAGCGCTAATCCATGAGTGCATTGCGCTTTCAGTTTAGTGGCGCATACGTGAGTGACACATGGTGCGCTTGGCGCTAAGCGCCAGCCCATGAGCGCAGTGCACTATTTCAAGAGCGCAAAGCACTAATGGTTAATTGGCGCATACGTGATTGACACGTGGCGCATTTGGTGCTGAGCGCTATTCCAGAGAGCGCATAAGCGCGGTTCAAGAGCGCAAAGCGCATTTGATCAATTTTATGATCCGATCTTTTTAAAAGAGACTTTGTCTCAAGATCCAAGAACAACCGTTCTTATTTTGTTTCAATCTCTTATATTGATGAAAGGCTTTGCCTTTTTGGATCTATGATCCTTAAGAGAATTGAATCATTCTCCTCTCCTTTTTATAATGGGATGTTCCTCATATTTTTGAGAAAGACTTTATAGTCTTATAGATCTATGATCTGTGAGAAATAAGCTCTTCTTTTATTTTATGATGAGATCTTTTGATCTTTTTTGTGAAAGACTTTTTGTCTTTGTAGATCTATGATCTTTTTAAAGAAATGAATTCTTCTTTTTATGAGATGATTTCATTTCATATGTTCATCATCATCATTGTTACCTTGAAGAAAGATCTTCTTGTAAGAGCTTGCTCTTTATCTTTGAGTTTCTCAAAGTTTATGAGGGGGTTTCTCTCTCTAAGACTTGAAGTCTTGGGGCCTTTATATAAGGTAAGCTGATTTGTTGAATCAGTTAAAGAGATCTTTCTCTGATTAATTTAGGGATGTTTCCCCACCATTGGATCTTTGATCCTAGGGCTTCTGTTTTACAGAAGGCAATCTTCTTTTTTTTAACAAGATTGATAAATTTTTTCACACAAAATTTATTCTGTCTTTTGGTAATTTTTATTTACCATTGGATCATTGATCCAACGGTGCTCTGATTTACAGAGCACAATCTTGTTATTTGGAAAGATTTTGAGGAATCTTTCCTTAACTAGATTTAATTCTGATTAATTAATGATTTATCATTATTATTAGATCTTTGATCTAACGGTGGGGAGCTTTTAGTTTCAGCGCTAGTGCACCCGTGCTTTGCACGTGGTGCGCTGCTTAAAGGGCAGCGCACTTTGCGCTAGCGCACCCGTGTTTGACACGTGGTGCGCCGCTCAGAGCGCAGCGCACTTAGCGCTAGCGCATCCGTGTCTTACACGTGGTGCCTACTTAGAGCGCAGCGCACCCAGCGCTAGCGTACATGTGCTTTGCACGTGGTGCGCTGCTTAGGGCGCAGCGCACTTGGCGCTGCATCTGAAGCGTTGCTTCATTTTGAAATTTAAATTTCAAATAGAGCTTTTCTCTGATTGGGGGAAACAGTGGGGATTCCTAAGTGATATTTTCTCTTGTAAGTCATAAAGATCTTTCAAGAATGTTTTCTTCTTATAAGTCGAGAGGACTTATAAGTGTCGTTCACCATATGGAAATATTTCTCGCCATTTGTAGAACTTGGGAAGGGAATATTTATTCGTTCCCATAGATTGTATACACGGGTTAATATTGGACCGCTGTAGGGCAACTTGGGGGATATGACGGCTTAAGAACAGGTTCAGATCCTTGTAGCTTAAGACTTTTGAATCCTAGGAGCCGTGTGGGTCACATGGGGGGAATTCTCCTTACAAGTCATGAGGATCTCGCAAGTATATTATTTTTTTCTACGAGATTGCGCCCTTCTGGGTTTTCACAAGCTCGCCAGTAGTCCTGCTGTTTTTACTCACGGCGCCCTTTTAAGTTTTCATCCGTGGCCATTTTGCTTGTGGACATACTGTTTTTTTTTTTTGCGAAACTCTCGAAAGTAGCTTCGTCACAGGTGACCCATCTATTTTCCGGTGGGATTTAGGGGTGGCTTCATTGCTGGAGTAGCTGTGTAGCCAGTGGTACTTGAGTTACAATCTTTGCTACTAAAGCTTTGATTGCAATATAGATCTCAAGAGAGCATTTCGCCGTATTTGGGGCAACATGCTAGTTTAGGGACGTTCCGGTCCATTATCGTTTGAGGCGAAATTTTAGTTTAGGAACTTTTCGGTCCAATATCGCCATGTTTAAGGCGGATTGTTAGTTTAAGGACTTCTCGGTCCATTGTTACCGTTTTTGAGGCAGATTGTTAGTTTAAGGACTTCTCGGTCTGTTATCGCCATGTTTCAGGCGGATAATTAGTTTGAGGATTTCTCGGTCCGTTGTCGTCGTTTTTTGAGCGACGGAGTTTTTTTGTATACTACTCTCAGAGTTCTGACTCAGGAAGATAGCGAGCAGACACAAGCGTCGTCATCTATCATTGACCTAAGTCATGACTCTGCAAGCGTAGTATTTTTTGAGGAATCGGCCATTTATTGGCCGGAATGGTCTTTCACCATGCATATCCATGAGCAGGTAGGCTCCACCTTGGTAGACTTTGTCTATAATGTACCGGCCATCATAGTTCGGCTTGAACTTCTCCCGTTTCGTACGATTGGGGATCATGGGTCTTTTGACTACTAGCACGGGTTCGCCTTGGCGGAATGTTCTTGGCCTGGTCAATTTTTCGTATGACCGCGTCTTCCTTGCCTTATAAGCCTCCGGATTTTGCTGTACTATTAGGCGAGTTTCGTTGAGGATGCCGAGCTCCTCAAGCAAAAAATGGGCATTTTCTTCATCTGTTAGCTCGTACTGAATCGCTACTTGTAGAGAGGGGAGTTCTATTTCTAGTGGGAGCACTGCTTCCGTGCCGAACACCAATTCGTACGGTGTCGTTTTCGTAGACATCTTGAACGTTGTTCCGTACGCTCAAAAAGCTTCGTGCAGCCTTTCGTGCCAATCTTTTTTGTTTCTGGATATTGTTTTCTTTATAATCTTTATTAAGGTCTTGTTGAAGGCTTCAGCTAGACCGTTGGCACGAGGATTATAGACGGAAAAATATCTCCAGTCTATTTTATGCTGCTGTGAGAAGCGGCTAATTTTATGACTCCTATAGGCTGACCCATTATCCGAGATAATTCGTCGCGGAGTTCCGAACCGATAAATAACATGTGTTCTGAAGAAATGGAGGATATACTAAGTCTTCACCTCCCTTAGTGGTACTACTTCTGCCCACTTAGAAAAGTAGTCGGTAATTGCCAGTATGAACCGATGTCCTCTGGCCGATACCGGCTCAATGGGGCCAATTATATCGGTTTCCCACATTTCGAACGGTCAACTAGCCACTGTTGGGTGTAGCGGATTTGGATATTGGTGGATGAATTCCCCATGAATTTGGCACGGTGACACTGCTTCGCATATTCGATACAGTCCTGAATCATCGTGGGCCAATAGTAACCCATTCTTTTTATCTTCGGCTTCATCTTTGTTTTAGCTTGATGAGAGCCGCAGAGTCCGTCATGAGTTTCTTGGATGACTCTCTTCGCTTCTTCTGGTCCCAGGCATCTTACCCACAGACAGTCGAACGATCTCCTATATAGAATATCATTGACGAAGGCGAAAGACAGAGCTCATTTCATGATCTGATATCTAAACGACGCATTTTTTGGCATTCGTTGGGATTTGAAGTAGTCTATGAAGACTTCCCTCCAATCCTTGACCTTATCTTCGTCCTCTTCTTGAAGGTCTACTTGTTCGATCGTATCTTTTCTTTCGTATGGCTCTATTAAGTCTTTCGAAGATATATTTGTTGGCGCGAGAACCCGGCGGCTTTGCACAATGATCCTTACGTCATCGAGATCTTCATCGGCCAGTTCCTCTAACAATTTGGCCAACACATCCGCCTTGCTATTTTATGCACGCGGTATACTCTCCAGGATGTAGGAGGAGATTTGTGTCAGCAGTTGCTGCACACTTTCGCCATAGTTTATCAGCTCCGGCTTGCACGTCTAATAGTCGCCATATACTTGGCTAACGATCAGCTGGGAGTCTCCATATACGAGGATGTCTTTGATTCCCATGTCGACAGCGATCTCAAGACCTGCTATCAAAGCTTCATATTCAGCTTCGTTATTAGTCCTCAACTCTGTTAAAGAAAGGACGTAACGCAATATCTCTCCTTACGGGGTCATGAAGATAAGGCCCACCCTGGCTTTGATTATGGGGGTGTTTTGCTTTCGCCTCTTCACAAAATATGCTCCATCGAAGTAGAGTTCCCATTGGGAATCATTTTCCTCCTTCTCTTCTTCGATCATGTCGAAAGCATGTTCATCCGGTAACTCGCAATTTAAGGGGGAGTCGGCTGGTATTGGATGCTCCGCAAGTAATTTGGCAATGGCCTGGCCATTCACTGCTTTGAGGGGTCGATACATTATTAAGAACTCTATCAGGAGGAGGGCCCATTTGTCAAGCCTTCCTGTTAGTATGGCCCTTGACATCAGATATTTGAGAAGATCCACCTTTGATATAAGGTGGACTTCATGTGCCAAGACGTAATGTCCGAGCTTCGTTATTGCGAAGATCAGTGCCAGGCAATGCTTTTCAATGGGGATTAGATGTTTTCTACCCCCAGAAGAACTCGACTCAATACTACAGAGCTCACAAAAAATCCAAGGGTTCTCTATTTTACAGAGAGCAATCTCTCTTCTCTTTTTTTGTTTAGAATGATTGAGAGAATATATTTCCAAAATAGAATTTTATTCTATTATTGGATCAATGATCCAACCGAGAGTATCTTTCTTATTTAGAAAGATTTGGGAGATATTTTCTCCTAATAGAATTTAATTCTATATTTTGATAATTTATCATCTCCATTGGATCTTTGATCCAATGGCTCTATTTAACAGAGAGTATTCCAACATTTTATGTAGAATTTAATTCTATTGATTTTGATTTGGGCGCTGGCGCTCACGTGTTGTGCACGTAGGCGCCGCTTAAGAATTTAGTTCTTATGATGGGTACTCCTGTGCTTTGCACATTGGTGTCCGCGTGATGAGCACATGCGGCACCATATAAGAATTTAGTTTTTACTTAGAAAGCGCTTCTGTGCTTTGCCCATTGGCGTCGGCGTGAGGAGCACGTGCGGCGCCACCATAGGTTTTAATCCTAAGGAATTGGCGCTGGCGCTGGCGCCCTCTTGAGGAGTACATGAGGCGCTGCCTCAACAAAATTTAACAGAGCTTAGCTCTTTTTATATTGTTCGAATTTTAGGGGACAGTGCTATCACGTAAGCGCTGCCATATACATATATGGCAGCGGCGCTCACGTACTTTGCATGTGAGTGTTGCCACAAGAATGCGGTAAGCAAACTCACGTGTTTAACACATGGGGGCTATCATAAGATTTAATCTTATCTGAAGCCGGTATTCACATGCTTTGCATGTGAATGATCATGCATTTAACACGCAGGCTGCTCTCTATTTTTATAAAGGGAGCAGCAAGTTTTGAGCCAAAATTTTTGGCAGGGACAGGAGGTTTTGGTATTTGAAGGAAATTTAAGTGGGGTGTTATTATTAGGTAGGGTTTTAATTGAGATTAAAGGCTTTAGAAGTTGAAAGGTGTGAGTTTAGCATGGGAAGATATATATATATATATATATATATATATATATATATATATATATATATATAACATCTTGAAAATTTATTAAGTTAATTATAATTTAATTAGCTATATAACATGTGTTATTAAATAATCATAGTTAATAATTATTTACACACACACATACATATATGTAGCTAATGGCCTAGAACTAGTAACATGTTAGATTAAACTAACCACCAAAATTATATAGCCATGACAAATAAACCCTATATTTATCTTCTTAACCATTTAGCAATTAAAATTTATTTTTCTTAATTGAAAAAATATATATAATTGCATTGCATGAGACATGAGGGTATGGGCATGAGATGGTGGAATAAAATATTGGAAAGAGTTATGGTGGCTAAGGTCTTAACCATTTTCCCCCCATTCTCATCTTCTTCTTTTCCTCCTCCTTCTTCTTCATCTCATCTTCATGTTCTTTCTCTCTACCTCCTAATATCACTCACACTCACACCTAAAAATCACCACAAAATCATATCTTTTTCCTTCAAAACTCTTGTGGAAGCCAAATCTCCTCCCTTGAGGCCACCTTGCAAGCTTGGGACTCCCCACAAATGTAAAAATACTATTTTTAATCAAGTTTTAACAAACTCATGCCTTAGCAACACTAGTTTAAGCCAAAAGTTTATGTCTTAATTGTTCTTAAAGTAAAGTGAGGTTTTGAAGTGAGAATTGGTCTTGTGTGAATTCTTGGTATGACCACAACTTAAACCAAGATAGATGAGGGTATTTTAGTGCTAATTACCCTTTTGTTTTATAACCATGACTTCACTAATCCACCTTGATGTTTTATTAGTGCTAAAACTAGTATTTTGTTGAGGTTGGGGTTTCAATTTGAATCTGCTACTATTTCAGTGATCACAGAAATAAATTAAGATTTTTAGGAGCTTGTTATAGGACCTTGAATGCACCGTTGAAACCCGAGCCCGTTATTTTTCTTCTTGGCCGTCAAAAAATTAGAATTGGCTGCAAATTACGGTTCAACTAGGGAGTTAGGGTTTGGATTTTTGTCGAGAACTCTCTGAGACTTCAACTAGATCTCTGGTATACTTAATTTCTTTCCAGATCGTGCATACAAAAATTTAGGATTATTTTACTTCACTTTTGGTGATATTTTAAAGTACGATATGGATATCTCGACTCTCGATTTAGTGTTTTCGTTAGTTAACACCAATTCGGGGTAGTCATAAGTGATTGTTGTACACGTATAGTACACTAAGGTTGCAAGTGTTAACCTATGGGAGTTTGGTCTGCTTTGCGTGTGTGTGTACGTCGTATCGAAATCTAGCTTCTCACGTGCGAATGTTATATTCGATGCTAGGATCGGTTGTGGGGACTTCTGAAGCGGCAAGAAAAGAGAAAGAGGTGATTGGATTCACGTAGATCGAGGCCATTCTGGTGAGTAGATTTAACATCTACGGAGGAATCGTTTGGATAGCGTTAAGTGCCCGATATCTTGATTCATGTTATACATCACTAATTACATTCATATGTTGCACTATCATTATCATACATACTCAACTACCTGCTACCCATTGATAAACCCTTGTTAGGACAATTGCACCATTACCAATGTATTTTATGCCGCACGTGCACAGACTCATATGTACAAGCACACCATTGGTAATTGCCATGCCACATACACTATAGAACTTGCCGCGTTGCCTTGCATTTCACTATATCCTTATTAGTAGTTAGATCTTTTCTTATTACGTACTAGCATGCATCATGTCGATATCCTGTACCTTTGTCATTATTTCCATGTTCTTTATATGATGTTGTTTTGTGGGATTTATGTTTTAATGAGATTTGGAGAAACCGTGGAGATGGTTTTATAAAAACTTGGATTCTTTTCAAAATTGTGGTTTTCCTTGGATATGATGATTTGACGCCTACCATGAGTTTTCTAGTATTCATGGTATGATTATCCGAATCGAGGCAGGGGGAGAAAGACCAATTATGGATACATGGTGGACCCGGTACGATACCGAGGGGCAAGAAGCCTATATAGAAAGATGGGTAAGCCTAGTGAGGATGAGGCCGATCGGTGAAAGTATAGAAACTCGGCTAATATCTGGAGGATACCGACTAGAGTTGTATGTTTCAGATGGATATGAGGGTTGATCCGAGAGACGGCGCCTGAAATAGTTGGATTTGAGTGTCGATATTTGACACAGGATTTATTATGATTCTTTGATGGTATCCCTATTTTTACCTTACTAGAATTGTTATGATATGCTCATTTCACATATGCTACATCCATGTTACTACACGTCGCTTGTTTCGTTATACATGCCACATCCATACCACTATACATCATTATAACCTCATAGTTAGAATTGTCTTTGTTTCATTATGCATGAGATTGACACTTATGATGTTAATTATTACTCATGGGTTGGAAACTTACCCCCGTTATGCCACAGTTTCTTGTAGGACCGACCGTTCAGAGTAGACGCGTCTTGGGGCATACCTGTACTTTTGGACGTGATCTTTTTGCTTAGGTGGGTTATGAGTACACTTTTGTCCGCCATCTTTTGTACTTGTACATTGTATCTAGTATACTCCATCTACCATATAGATATTTGATTTAGAGATGGGAGTAAGAGATTATTATATTGACTCTGGGTATCATGCTCGTGTGAGTCGACTGTTGTGGTTATGCTTTGTAATTGTTTTCTTTTCTTTCTTACTTTATTCTTCACCTGGGGCCTGGGGCGTCGTATATTTAAACTGCGTGGTTGTGTTTTGCCAAGTGAGCATTGAGTTTGCTCCAAGTAGGGATGCTTGTATATATATTGCTTATGTATCAATTTTGATCAAAATGTTTAAAGGAGGTGCTGCCGAAAAATTTTAATGACAACTTGTTTTCAAAACGTCTTCCAACACTCTTTTTCGCCTTTATTTAACATTTTTCTAAAATTTTCACCTCTTTATCTTTGCTTAAGGTTTAGATTCTGAGTTTCGGTTTACTTGAATTATGTTACGCCTTTAAACGTCACGTGATTTAAGTGCCGGTCACTTCCCCCGTTTTGGGTCATGACAAAGTTGGTATCAGAGCATTAGGTTTTACCTTTCTATGTCTAGGATGACCTTGGTATGATGTAGTAGGTAACTTAAGTAGAGTAACGTACCGTATATATGTTCTGCGGCATGTTTACGAGACGATACTCCGCCTAAGTGACCTTAAGATATATGTCTTGTAACTCCTTTCTTGATTCCACGCATCCTTTTGTTCTGGTTGCCATGTTCTTACCAATTCATGTTTCTTGTTCCAACCACCATGCCACCGAACACTACGAGAACCTAGAGGGCTACCGCCACGGAAAAGATCAGAGTGAGCTCGTCCGAGACGAGGACCGACCAGGGCGGTATGCCTACCACTCAGGAGCAGGATGATCCTCCTTCTCTAGGCAGGATCGCTAGGCTGGAGATGAGTATTCATGATTTTCACCAGATGGTCGGATCATTGGTTGAGGCTAGCCGGGCACAAAGTCCAGATGTTGTTTCGCCTACTACGGGTATCGTGGTGTTATCTACTACTTAGACAGCCATGATGCCGTTATCGAGACTATCGAGGTATCACTTTCAGAGTTCATGAGGCTGAAGCCTCCGGTATTCACTGGGACAGATGCAGCAGAGGATTCTCGGTCGTTCATCGATAGGATGGCCATGATTTGTCATTCCTTAAGGTGTTTTGATGCGAGATCGGTTGAGCTTACTAGTTTCCGTCTGGAGGGTCTTGCCCAGACTTTGTGTGAGTCTGTTGAAAGATGCTAGTCGCTGTTCTTCCTCCTATGACATGAGATGATTTTTCGACGGTCTTTCTTGCTCGTTTCCTTCTGCAGAGCGTCAGAGATGCTCGAGCTCGCAGTTTTGAGTCTTTCCACAAGACTCCTGGGCATGACCGTTGTTCCCCTCCGAAAGATGGGCAAGACAGACGTCTTGCCTGAAATTCGGGGCAGATGCTAATTGGTTCTATCCGTCCACCTCTCCGAAGATGCCAAGTTGATTTATGGCACTGTATATCGAAGGTTTAAACGGATGTGGCCGATGTAGCAGACTTCGTCAGATTCCCCCTCGCTTGAGGGGTTTTTGATTGTGGGGACGCTCTTCCCTGCAGGCGCAAGCCCCTGCAGTTAATTACGCTACCGCATCGCGGTAACAACTTTCTCCTTCTCCAGATGGTCACTTCGTGTCGTGGGTGTTTGTTTTGTTTTTGGTTGCCCGTGGATTGTATACGGAGATTGAGTTATGTCGTCGCCCGTAGGGCATGGACTAGTCCAAATCTGTATTATCTTAGATTTGGGTTTGGGGGTTTGGGTTTAAGGATACGTTAGCCTCATTTGAGACTAAGATCAACTTAAACGTTTGTTAAGGATACGTTAGTCTCATTTCAGACTAAGATCAACTTGACCGTCTGTTAAGGATACGTTAGTCTCATTTCAGACTAAGATCGACTTAACGGGATCGTTTAGATCCAACAAAAGAGCATTTAGGCTCTATTGTTTAGTTTAGGGACATTACGGTCGATTGCCAGTTTAAAGACATGGTGGTCCATTGTTAGTTTAAAGACATCCCGGTCAAAGTTAAGGACATCGTAGTCCATGAGTGTAAGGACCCCACAGTCCGTGAAATATGTGGTTATCGGGATCCGTCACCTCTTTGAAGACGCTGAGGAATTACAACGACAAATATCAAAGGAGTGAAGAGATGTACCCTTGAACCAAGGAGGATTAAGTGATCTGTAGTCCAATTTGTAACTAAGATCAGTTAATTATATTGTGAGCATGTTGGCTCAGTTGAGTCTGAGTTGAGGACTTATGGCCAACTTGGGCTAAGTCCAATTGGATTTGAAGTGTTGGCCCTTCGTTGGACCATTAGACATTTGTCTGGGTTCAAGCCCATATTATTTAGCAATGCTAAACATTTTAATCTTTGATTTTCTCAATTTTGATATTCATTTGGAGGAGGGACTTTTGCCTCTGGAAAATTAGCCAATTTGGCTAAAAGTAGTGTTAAACACTAGAGAAAACAGTGTTAAACACTGGAAATAGATCCCTCAAATTAGTGTTAAACACCAAAAAACAATCAATGTTAAACACTGGAAATATAGAATCCCAAATTAGTGTTAAGCACTAGAAAATAACAGTGTTAAACACTGGAAATAAGATTTTCAAATTAGTGTTAAACACTAAAAGATAATTAGTGTTAAACACTGAGAATAAAGCTCTCGAATTAGTATTAAACAATAAAGAAAAAGGGGTCACGTATGGACACGTGAGGGCGCCCAAAGGTGGGACCAGATTCCTTTTCTTCGTTCTGCAATTAAGTGTTAAACACTTTTTATATTTTATTTTGGAGCATCACGTGCTGGCACGTGAGGAGGATTCATGCACTGATTATTAAAGCGTCTGCCAAGGGGTCACGTGGGAGCACGTGAGAGCGCCCAAGGCCTTTATTTCTTTTACTTTTTCTTTCTGTGTTTCGGGAGTCACGTGGGAGCACATAAGGCATTGCCTCAGAGTTATTTCCTTTTTATTTTTGGGGATCTTTTTAGGGGTCACATGGGGACACGTGACCTAGTTTTATTCCTTCTTTTCTGATCACTGCGGATTGGGGTCACGTGTCATCACGTGACCAATGTTCTTTATGTGCATGGAGATCTTTCAAGTCTTTTTATTTTAAGAATTAAATTCTCTGTAGGGTTAAACCCTAATCATGATTTTGGAGGAATTAAATTCCTATTATGAAAGAATTAAATTCTTATGTAGGGTTAAACCCTAATTTCTTTTAGAGGAATTAAATTCCCATATATGTAAAAGAATTAAATTCTCGTATAGGGTAAAACCCTAATTTCATTTTAAGAGGAATTAAATTCCTGTGAATTTGAGAGAATTAAATTCTCAATTAGGGTTAAACCATAATTCTGTCCATCTTGAAGGAATTAAATTCCTGTAATTTTGGGAGACCTAAATTCTCATATAGGGTTAAACCCTAACTTTGTTTTGGGAGAATTAAATTCTCTAAACTCATTCCCCCTCTAAGCTTTGGATCTATATGGCAGGATCTCAACCCGATGAGAATTAAATTCTCAACTTATGGGGAGATTTGCTCTTTGCAGATCTTCAACCAGAGGAAGAACTAAGTTCATTTGTGCAGAAGAGTTAAACTCTTAGATTTGAAAATTAAATTCTCTTTTTTTTTTGAAGTTTTGATCCCCTTTCTTTTCTCACCTAGGGTTTTCTTTTCTCTTCTGCAGAAATTTTCTTTTCTCTCTTGAGAATTAAATTCTCCTCTCTTTTTTTCTTTCTTGAGAATTAAATTCTCCTCTCTTTTTTCTCTCTGTTCTTCTCTCAAAAAAAAAATTAGATCCTTTCTCTTCTATTCTTGGCTCCTATTTATATGAGAAAGAAAAGAATCAAATTGTTTAGTGAATCTTTCATTGAAAGATTTTATTTGTTTTCATAATCAATATGATTCTTTAGATCACTCAGTGAATTTTATTCACCATTGGATTTTAAATCCAAAAGATATTCTGTTTGTTATTTAAATTTCAGGGAAATCTTTCCTTGTCTAAAATCTTTCCATAAATTGGTGATTTTTAATCACCCTTGGATCTTTAATCCAACGGTCCCCATAATCCTTTCCCATTTGGAAAGATTTTAGAAAACTTTAGAATTTTGATTCTATTGAACTGCAAGGTTTTCGAAACCTGTTACGTGCTGGCACGTGACCCTTGGTCACGTGCGAGCACGTGACCCCCAATTGAGCCCTTTAACAGCCGCTTGTTTATGTTGTTGTTTTAACCATCACATGTCAACACGTGACCATTGGTCACGTGTGTGCACGTGACACCTCGTTGAGGTATTTTCTTCTGCCATTTGCTTTTATTTCTGTTTTAACTATCACGTGTCAACACGTGACCATTGGTCACGTGTGAGCACGTGACCCCCAATTGGGTCCTTCTTCAGCCGTTTGTTTTTATTTATGTTTTAACTATCACGTGTCAACACGTGACCATTGATCACGTGTGAGCACGTGATACCTCATTGAGGTAATTCCTGATTTTTAATCAGGGAACAGCGCATAGCATATTTGCTCATAACTTTTGATCCCGGATGAATTATGAAGCCCATAATATATCAAATCGAAGGGTTTTTCGAGATGCTTCCAATATCATCAGAATTTAGCTGTTTCTCCTTCGGGAGTTTATCAAAATACAGGTCAGAAGATACTGGTTCGCATTTTCTTAAGCGTATCGCTGCCATTTGATACCTTGGACTCTTTTGCGCAGAAATTTTTGGAGGGAACAAATGCCCCCCACTACTTTGCCCACATAAGTATGTACGTGGGTGAAGTAGTGCAGAGTTATGCATAGCGTATGACCAGTTTCGGGTTGGTATATAATTTTCAGAATCTTGATCTGAGAAGATAACGAGCGGACACAAGTATCGTCATTTATCATTGACTCAAATCTTGACTTTTAAGAGATATAGTTCCAAACCCTTAACTCTATGAGCCGCACCCTTCTATCTCTTTATGTCTTACTCTGGCGTGAGGTAGTTTATATGCTCATGAGTAACTTTTCCATTCCAGTGGCATGTAGCTTTGGCAAGTGTGGCTCATAGCTGGTCCATCTTGACCTCTTGGCAGGGCAGTGATGGCTTAGGAGACAGGGTTAGGATCTGCCACCTAAGACTTTTCAACTTTACGAGTCGTGAGGGTCTCATAAAGGCTTTTCTCCCTACAAGTCGAGAGGATCTTGTAGGTGTATTTTTATCCTTAGGAATCATGAGGATTCCTAAGTGTGTTTTCTCTTGAGAGTCGTAAGGATCTCACTAGAGAATTTTTCCTCTTACAAGTCGAGAGGACTCGTAAGTGGTTGTTTCCCTCCTTGTCGAGATTCGACTTTGAAGAGTGTGGTCCGTGAATAGTATGCAAGAGTCCGTTTTGGACCAACTTGCGGGGCCCCAGTGCTTAGGAAACAGGCTTTTATCCCCATTGCCTAAGGCTTTGCCTTACGAGTCGAGACGAATCGAGAAGTTCTCGCAAGGATGTCCTAACATCATAGTTAACCTCTGCTCTTTACGACAAAGGTCTGTTAGGGTCTGTGGTACTAGGATTTTGTCCTTCGTACCGTCGCGTTGGCTGATGTATTCCTCGAAAGGAAATCTTGCTGTTCGAGTAGCCTTGCGACTGTCGTGTCTCTGATCCCTTCGGGGGCTGGACAAGACGTCTTCAAGCAATCTTCTTAGACAGTTTGACTGTCAGAAGAGCAAGCGTTAGGAATTTTGCCATGCCGCTTTTTACTTGAGGTTAGGCTCATTTTGAAGAGCCCCGATGAGTCATAACCACTCTGCGCTGGTGTGGGATGATCTCCGATAGTCTTTCAGGTTTTATATGAGTTGTCGTCAAGACCCTGAAGCTAGGAATTTAGCCTTTGCTTCGTTTGCTGGCATTGTGTCTGCTGTATCGAGACGAATGTCAAGGATGTCTCTAGGTTGTTGATGAACCGTCGAGACCTGGAACTAGGGATTTTTCCATGGCTCCATTGTTTGATTGTCGCGTTTGAATCCTGCTGGAGGGAAAACGCTGTGGTGACATCTCGTCTGTTGTATCGAGACGAACGTCGAGGTGGTGACCACTCCGCGCTGGCGTGGGATGATCTCCGATAGTCTTTCAGGTTTTATATGAGTTGCCGTCAAGACCCTGAAGCTAGGAATTTGGCCTTCGCTTCGTTTGCTGGCATTGCGTCTGCTGTATCGAGACGAATGTCATGGTTGTCTCTAGGTTGTTAGTGAACCGTCGAGGTTTGGAACTAGGAATTTTTCCATGGTTCCGTTGTTTGATTGTCGCGTCTGAATCCTGCAGGAGGAAGAACGCTGTAGTGACGCCTCGTCTGCTGTATCGAGACGAACACCGAGGTGGTGACCACTCCGCGCTGGTGTGGGATGATCTCCGGTTGTCCTTCAAGTTTTCTATGAGTTACCGTCAAGACCCTGAAGCTAGGAATTTGGCCTTCGCTTCGTTTGCTTTGGCACGTCTGAATCCTGTTGGAGGAAGAACGCTGTGGTGACGTCTCGTCTGCTGTATCGAGACGAACGTCGAGGTGGTGACCACTCCGCGCTGTTGTGAGATGATCTCTGATGGTCTTTCAGGTTTTATGTGAGTTACCGTCAAGACCCTGAAGCTAGGAATTTGGCCTTCGCTTCGTTTGCTTTGGCGCGTCTGAATCCTGTTGGAGGAAGGGCGCTGTAGTGACATCTCGTCTGCTGTATCGGGACGAGTGCTGAGGTGGAGCTGGGATTTTGCCGTCGCTCCGCTTTGTTTCGACCGTGAGGTCTTTTGTTGACGTTGCATCTGCATCCTGCTGGACTGCGAAGGAATGTCGTTGTTGACATTTCGTCTACTGTATCGAGACGAATGCTGAGGTGGAGCTAGGATTTTGCCGTCACTCCGCATTGTTTCGACCATGGGGTCTTTCGTTGACGTTGCATCTACATCCTGCTGGACTGCGAAGGAACGCCGTTGTTGACATTGCGTCTGCTGTAACGAGACGAATGCTGAGGTGGAGCTAGGATTTTGCCGTCACTCAGCTTTGCTGACCATGTGGTCTTTCGTTGACGTTGCATTTGCATCCTGCTGGACTGCGAAGGAACGCCATTGTTGACATTACGTCTGATGTATTGAGATGAATGCTGAGGTGGAGCTGGGATTTTGCCGTCACTCCGCTTTGTTTTGACCATGAGGTCTTTTGTTGACGTTGCATCTGCATCCTGCTGGATTGCGAAGGAACGTCGTTGTTGACATCACGTCTGGTGTAACAAAACGAATGCTGAGATGGTCTCCAGGTTGTCTGTGAATCGTCGAGATTCGGAACTAGGGACTATGTCGTGGCTCCGTTTGATGGTGTAACATCTGGGTCCTGCTGGAATAAGGAGGCACACCGTTATTGACATCTAGGCTGTAGATGCGGCCATTGAGATTTGGAACTAGGAACTTTTCCATGGCTCCGTTTCGTTGCGACTCTGAGGTCGGTTGTTGACGTCACGTATGCATCTGGTTGGAGTGAGGAGAAACGCCGTTGGTGATCTCTAAGTTGTCGATGTTGACGTCGAGACCCTGAAGCTAGGGATCTTCCTTTGCTTCGTTTGTTGATATTGTGTCTGCAATATTGCGACAAATGTCGAGGTTGTCTCTAGGTTGTCTATGAACCGTCGAGATTTGGTTTCGCTTTCTGGTAGAGCCTATTGGGAAGGTATGGTTCTCTCTTTGTTTGTGCCCCTGGATTGTATACAGGGATCGATGTGAACTCACCTGTAGGGCAAAAAGTTTCATTCTTTCATCATTCATTTTTTTTATTCTTTCCGCGACGCTCTATCATTTCAGCTTTTTATATCGCGAAGATCGCGATTGCCCAATCATTTCGGCTATTTTTCGCGGTGCCCAATCATTTCGGCTATTTCTCTTTTTACTCGCTGCTTTTTATTGCGAGTTGCCCAATCATTTCGGCTGTTTTTGTATGCATACATTTTTACTTGCTGATTTTGTTGCAAGTTGCCCCATCATTTCGGCTATTTCATATGCATTTTTTTTGCTCGCTGATTTTTTCTCGCGAGTAGGGGATTTGGATCTGATACCAATCTTAGCATCAGCATCGCTGCGACTGGAATATAGCCAGGAGCGAATCATCATTTGCCATGAAAGGACTTGGAATTTGATACCGATTTAGGCATCAGCATCGCTACAACTGGGATATTGCCAGGAGCGAATCATCATTTGCCTCTGTCGATGTCGAACAAAGGTGGCTTAGCAAACAGGATTAGGATCCCGTCGACTAAGGCTTTTGACTTCATGAGCCGTAAGGGTCTCATAAAGGTGTTTCTCCCTACGAGTCGTGAGGATCTCGTAGGTGCGTTTTCTCTTTAGGAATCATGGGGACTCCTGAGTGTATGGCTTCTTGTAAGTCGTAAGGATCTTACAAGAGAGTTTTTTCCTTGCAAGTCGAGAGGACCTATAAGTGTTTGTTCACCGTACGAACATATCCCTAGTCACGGATGGGACTTGGTTAGGGAAATGTTTATTCACGCCCGTGGATTGTATACAAGGGTCAGCATTGAGCCGCTTGTAGGGCAGTATCGAAGGTTGTGGGGGGCGCTTAAGAACAGGTTCAGGTTTCTGTAACTTAAGACTTTTGAAACTTATGAGCCGTGAGGTTCCCATAAGAGAGTTCTCCTTACGAGTCGTGAGGATCTCGCAAGTGTAATTTCTCCTTAGGAATCGTGAGGATTCCTAAGTGTGTTGCTCACTTGTGAGTCGTAAGGATCTCACGCAGGTGGTTTCTCTTCACAAGGTCGAGAGGACCCTGTAAGTGTCTTTTAATGAGGTTGCGCCCTTTCGGGTTTTCACAACACTCGCCGGCAGCCCTGCTGTTTTTACTCACGGAGCCCTTTTGGGTTTTCATCCGTGCCCCTTTTACTTATGGACATGCCGTCTCTCTTTTTTTTTAACGAGGTTGCGCCTTTTCGGGTTTTCACAAACACTCGCCAGTAGCCCTGCTGTTTTTACTCACGGAGCCCTTTCGGGTTTTCATCCGTGCCCATTTTCCTTATGGACATACCGTTTTTTTTTTACCACGTCAGCCCTGAAGATGCCGCAGGTTGGGAGTAGTTTAACGACGTTTCGGTCATCAGCCAGTTTTAGGACATAGTGGTCCATCGTTAGTTTAACGACATTTCGGTCTATCGTTTCCATATTTGAGGCGAGTTTCTAGTTTACGGACTTTTTGGTCCATGGGGCTTTCTCTATGAAAGAGCATGATGCCCCCGGCATGTCTATCTTTTTCGGAGCATGTGGTTGTGATGGGCTCACCTTCCATTTTTCAGGCAGCGCGAACTTGCCCTATTGGTACTGGTCTTCAACCCAGTTTTTGAAGACGTAGCAGTTATTGATCGGATGGCCCAATACTTGGTGGTAAGGACAGTAATTAGAATTGTTGACATCATTCAGTTGTGGTTGGTGTTTCGGCTCCGGTAGAGTGATAAGCCTGTTGCGCACTGCCACTTCGAACAGCCTCTTTGTTTCATCCTGAGGAAATGAGTAAGGACGTTTCAACCTCTCATAGAGGGATTGACACTTGTTGTTTTGGCTAACAACCGGTCTAGGGCCACTCGATTGTTGTTGAGTATTGGCGACGAAAGCCGTTTTTTCCTTTCCTTTATCCTTTTTGTTCGATCCGTTGTTTGCGGGTCCGAGATTTTTTCCGGGTATCGTGCAATTAAACGGCTGAATGTTCTCGCAACTCCTCAATTCTTTCATTTTAGAGATGGATTCCTTGAAGAGAGGGCCGAGGGCTACTTTTTTGTCGGAGTCACTCCCGAAGGTGAGAACTCGCGGTCCCTCGGGATCAATCCTATGAAATTGCCAGCAATTCTTTTATGCTCATCTGTCGCGTTCTTCCGCTGTCTACGAGCTTCACGCTTTGTCTTGTTGAAGTGTTGCCTGCGAGCGACATACCCTTGCCACCAACACTTAAAGGAGTCGCAGTCTTCAGTGGGATGTGCGACCTTCTGATGATATAAGCAATAATTAGGATGCATCTCTACTCCACCGAGAGTGTTTTCTTCAGAGGGTGGTAGCTGCATTCCCATTGATATGGCTTTAGCAAACCTTTTCCTCGTCTTGAATTTTTTTTTATCCGCAGCGGATGTATTTTGATTTGACGGGAGTGCCTCGACTCTTTCGTCTAGTCGCCGGCGTTTGGCTCCTTCCAAGATGGCCATCTCACGTTCCTGATTGGCTTTACTTTTCAGACGAATCTCATTCAGGAAGGCATCGATCATCTCGTCTGGCGGCCACAGAAGTTCCCGTCCTCGGTTTCTCGGTGCAAGGAGCATCTTCATCATCTATCAATGAGTAAGAGATCACATAACAACTTGCTACGTAGTCCTCAGATTCATCCGACGAGCTTCTCCATCATCTTCCTCCTGAAAAACGTGGCTGAGGAACTCTTGGAGCGTGACGGGAGTCCGCGCCTTCTGATTATATTCTTCCAGCGCATCAATCTGTTTCTGCAAATCCGTGCGCTTGTCGCCAGGCTTCACGGGCTTCTTGGATTTCTTCTCGTATTTCTTTGAAGATTTTGACGGCTGCGTCTGGGTGTTTTGCCCGCTGCTATCAATTCTCGGTGTTGGGCATGGTTTCAGCATCCCATCAATGACCTTGGGCTCTGGCGGACTTTTCCACCTGACGGCTGGGCATGTGTGAAGATCCTTCAGCATTCTTTTTGTCTTGGTTGAAAGAGCGACCTCCCATGGAGCTTTTTCTATAAAAGAGCATGATGCCCCCGGCGTGTCCTCTTTTTTAGGGGCATGAGGTTGTAGCGGGTTCACCTTCCAGTTTTTGGATAATGCGAACTTGCCTTGTTGGTATTGGTCCTCAATCCAGCCTTTGAAAATGAAGCAATCTTCGATTGGATGGCTTACTGCTTGGTGGTAAGGGCAGTAATTAGGATCGTTGATATCACCTGGCTGCAGCGGACGTCTTGGATTCGGCAAATTTATGAGTCTGTTACGCATTGCCAGCTCGAACAGTCTTCTCGTTTTATCCTGAGGAAACGAGTAAGGACGTCCTAGTCTTTCCTCAAGGGATGGGCGTGGACGCATATTGTTTCAACGGACAACCGGCTTTAAGTTGCTTGATTGTTGTTGAGTATTGGCGACGAAAGTTGCTTTTCCTTTCCCTTTTTCATTCCGAGGATCCGTCTTTGAAGGAGATGATCTATGATCCATCTGATTCATTTGGGCCAACTTGTCAATCAAGGCCTGGAAAGTAGTTGGCTTGAAGAACATCATGAATTGCAAGATGGTCGGTTGCGGATTAAGAGTGCCCACGAACATGCCTACCGCAGGTGCTTCTTCGATGCGTTGTTCGCACTTCGACCATAAGTTTAGCCATCGTATTGCGTATTGAACCCATGTTTCGCCTGGCCTTACCCTGGCGTTGATCAATGCGGTGATCGGGGTGCGCTCACTAGCGCTTGCAAATCTTTGTGTAAACAGTAGCTCCATCTCCGCAAATGTTTTGACAGAGTCGTTAGGTAGCTCCGAATACCATTCAAAGGCCGTTTCTGCTAAGCTGACGACGAATTGGCGAAGAAATAGTTTGTCGTCGCCTCCACTGTTGCCGCATAGGGCCCTGAATTGAGCGACATGCTGATATGGATTCCCTGTCCCCTTGTACACATGGAATTTAGGGATCGTATATCCCGGCGGGTAACTGATTTGGTCATACCAGCCCAGATAAGGTCTTCCGGTTCTAACAATTTGCCCAGCCGCTTCATTCGCCTGGTGAACTCGTATATGCTGAGCTATATAGTCGCCTAGTGCAGCCTTGGAAATGGTTTCTTCCTTGGCTGCTGAATGAGCCGGATGAGGATTAGATGTCTCCCCTCTATCGCCTTCAATAATGATCGGAGGGTCTTCAGCTGGAGGGTCCGGTTGTAACATCATTCCTACCATGTCTTGGAAGAGAAGCGCCATTTGTTTTATGTGGGCAGCTTGTTCTGCTGCTTCTCTGTCCTTCTTTTCGAGGATTCCCCGAAGAAACTCGGCATCAGTTTCCTGCTCATGGCGCTGCTCCGAGGATGTCTCCGGGCTTGCTTTCGGCCCGGCGAGTGTGGCCATTTGCGTCAGCATTTCTTGAAGCTTCTGTTGCTGCTCCTGGGCTTTTGTTACGGATCGAGTGAGCGGTCGGTGACCCGTCGAAGCGCGGCTATCCTCTTTCCCGGATGCCATATAGATAGTGTGCACCACCATGCCCCCAGACTTAGGGCGTTTAGATTCAGTGTCTTTGCGATTTGCCAAAGACGCAGGGATCTTCTCCGACCTCCTTCTTTTGTGGGCGGTCGAAGTTGAGGGGGCCGTTGTAGTGGGCACCCAAGTAGCCGTCGTTTTTTGTGGCTTGACAGAGTAGTCCTTCTCCTGCTGAACCTTCATCTTTTTCTGTCGGCGGAGATAGTCTTGATCCATCACGGATTCTTGACGCCAGACCTTGTAAATTTTAGAGGACAGCCATTGAGGGGGCTGCTCCAGCTTCACCTTTGGGGCATTATCCGCAGGTGGAGAAGATCTTTTCAATACGGCAATTGGCGCATTTTTGCGCACCCTTCTTAGCGGTTCAAAGCTATTCCCAGTCGGAACAGCGGCATTGATTTCCACCATTGGAACTGGTGGAGTTAGCCCAGAGAGGGAGTTGCCCCCAGCCTTCCTTACCCGGCGCCAGTGACGACGGCGAGCATGTCGTGCGATTGGAGTTAGTTTAGCCATAGGGGTGACCTCCTCATGCCCCTTGTGTTGGTCAGAATTCACTGGTATCAGCCTTTTAAAGACCGACGTCCGTTGAATGGGGACAGCCAACCTATCAAAAGCAGACTTCCGAGTAAGGGAAGCAACCTTGGTGATTTCGCCTGGAACGGGAGCAGAAATAGTCAGTCTTGTGAAGACCGACCCTTTGGCAGGAGAAGCCGCCTTGACGATTTTGGGAGCAGGGATGGCTATCCGCTTCGGGATAACACCTTCTGGTATTGCAGGCTTCTTCATGGGCTCGTTGGAGCTCTGGCCTAATCTATTAAAAATTGAGGCAGTGGAGTTGGGCGACCCGTTGAGAGGGGCCGCAGTAGTAGCAAGCCTATCGAATACCGACTTCTTGGGAGCTTCTTGTGACGATACAGGGGCGTTGAAGCTCATGGGTGGGAGCATGGTCCCGAAGAATAGTCCAGTGGTGGCTTAAGTTACCTGCTCCACTGGTATCTTGAAAAGAGAGGCCGCTTGGGGCCCGTAAGTCACTCCTCTAGCAAGGACGGAGTGAGAGTTGCAGTTGCAGGTAGTGCAGTTTGAAGCCATTGATCTTCTGTTTTCTGCACAGAGCAAGACACCAAATCTAAGTACCTCGAATCCACAGGCAACCATAGCAAACCGTGATTCGTACGCGAACACGACACACGAAGTATGGAGTGGAAAGAGGAAGAGGTCCCACCGGGCGTGCCAGAATCTGTTCACCTCCGAAAGACGGGCAAGACAGACGGCTTGCCTGAAATTCGGGGCAGATGCTAATTGGTGCTATCCGTCCACCTCTCCGAAGATGCCAAGTTGATTTATGGCACTGTATATCGAAGGTTTAAACGGATGCGGCCGATGTAGCAGACTTCGTCAGATTCCCCCTCGCTTGAGGGGTTTTTGATTGTGGGGACGCTCTTCCCTGCAGGTGCAAGCCCCTGCAGTTAATTACGCTACCGTATCGCGGTAACAACTTTCTCCTTCTCCAGATGGTCACTTCGTGTCGTGGGTGTTTGTTTTGTTTTTGGTTGCCCGTGGATTGTATACGGAGACTGAGTTATGTCGTTGCCCGTAGGGCGTAGACTAGTCCAAATCCGTATTATCATAGATTTGGGTTTGGGGGTTTGGGTTTAAGGATACGTTAGCCTCATTTGAGACTAAGATCAACTTAAACGTTTGTTAAGGATACGTTAGTCTCATTTCAGACTAAGATCAACTTGACCGTTTGTTAAGGATACATTAGTCTCATTTCAAACTAAGATCGACTTAACGGGATCGTTTAGATCCAACAAAAGAGCATTTGGGCTCTATTGTTTAGTTTAAGGACATTACGGTCGATTGCCAGTTTAAGGACATGGTGGTCCATTGTTAGTTTAAAGACATCCCGGTCAAGGTTAAGGACGTCGTAGTCCATGAGTTTAAGGACCCCACAGTCCGTGAAATATGTGGTTATCGGGACCCGTCACCTCTTTGAAGACGCTGAGGAATTACAACGACAAATATCAAAGGAGTGAAGAGATGTACCCTTAAACCAAGGTGGATTAAGTGATCTGTGGTCCAATTTGGAACTAAGATCAGTTAATTATATTGTGAGCACGTTGGCTCAGTTGAGTCTGAGTTGAGGACTTATGGCCAAGTTGGACTAAGTCCAATTGGATTTGAAGTGTTGGCCCTTTGTTGGACCATTAGACATTTGTCTGGGTTCAAGCCCACATTATTTAGCAATGCTAAACATTTTCATCTTTGATTTTCTCAATTTTGAGATTCATTTGGAGGAGGGACTTTTGCCTCTGAAAAATTAGCCAATTTGGCTAAAAGTAGTGTTAAACACTAGAGAAAACAGTGTTAAACACTGGAAATAGATCCCTCAAATTAGTGTTAAACACTAAAAGACAATCAGTGTTAAACACTGGAAATATAGAATCCCAAATTAGTGTTAAGCACTAGAAAATAACAGTGTTAAACACTGGAAATAAGATTTTCAAATTAGTGTTAAACACTAAAAGATAATCAGTGTTAAACACTGGGAATAAAGCTCTCGAATTAGTGTTAAACACTAAAGAAAAAGGGGTCACGTGTGGACACGTGAGGGCGCCCAAAGGTGGGACCAGATTCCTTTTCTTCGTTCTGCAATTAAGTGAACACTTTTTATATTTTATTTTGGAGCATCACGTGCTGGCACGTGAGGAGGATTCATGCACTGATCATTAATCCGTCCGCCAAGGGGTCACGTGGGAGCACGTGAGAGCGCCCAAGGCCTTTATTTCTTTTACTTTTTCTTTCTGTGTTTCGGGAGTCACGTGGGAGCACGTAAGGCATTGCCTCAGAGCTATTTCCTTTTTATTTTTGGGGATCTTTTTAGGGGTCACGTGGGGACACGTGACTTAGTTTTATTCCTTCTTTTCTGATCACTGCGGATTGGGGTCACGTGTCATCACGTGACCAATGTTCTTTATGTGCATGGAGATCTTTCAAGTCTCTTTATTTTAAGAATTAAATTCTCTGTAGGGTTAAACCCTAATCATGATTTTGAAGGAATTAAATTCCTATTATGAAAGAATTAAATTCTTATGTAGGGTTAAACCCTAATTTCTTTTAGAGGAATTAAATTCCCATATATGTAAAAGAATTAAATTCTCGTATAGGGTAAAACCCTAATTTCATTTTAAGAGGAATTAAATTCCTGTGAATTTGAGAGAATTAAATTCTCAATTAGGGTTAAACCCTAGTTCTGTCCATCTTGAAGGAATTAAATTCCTGTAATTTTGGGAGACCTAAATTCTCATATAGGGTTAAACCCTAACTTTGTTTTGGGAGAATTAAATTCTCTAAACTCAATTCTCCCTCTAAGCTTTGGATCTGCATGGCAGTGTCTCAACCCGATGAAAATTAAATTCTCAACTTATGGGGAGATGTGCTCTTTGCAGATCTTCAACCAAAGGAAGAACTAAGTTCTTTTGTGCAAAAGAGTTAAACTCTTAGATTTGACATTTAAATTCTCTTCTTTTTTTTTGAAGTTTTGATCCCCTTTCTTTTCTTACCTAGGGTTTTCTTTTCTCTTCTGCAGAAATTTTCTTTTCTCTCTTGAGAATTAAATTCTCCTCTCTTTTTTTCTCTCTGTTCTTCTCTCAAAAAAAAATTAGATCCCTTCTTTTCTCTTCTTGGCACCTATTTGTAGGAGAAAGAAAAGAATCAAATTGTTTAGTAAATCTTTCATTGAAAGATTTTGTTTGTTTTCATAATCAATATGATCCTTTAGATCACTTAGTTAATTTATTCACCGTTGGATTTTAAATCCAAAAAATATTCTGTTTGTTATTTAAATTTCAGGGAAATCTTTCCTTGTCTAAAATCTTTCCATAAATTGGTGATTTTTAATCACCCTTGGATCTTTAATCCAACGGTCCCCATAATCCTTTCCCATTTGGAATGATTTTAGAGAAATTTAGAATTTTGATTCTATTGAACTGCAAGGTTTTCGAAACCTGTCGCGTGTGAGCACGTGACCCCCAATTGAGCCCTTTAACAGCCGCTTGTTTATGTTGTTGTTTTAACCATCACGTGTCAACACGTGACCATTGGTCACGTGTGTGCACGTGACACCTCGTTGAGGTATTTTCTTCCGCCATTTGTTTTTATTTCTGTTTTAACTATCACGTGTCAACACGTGACCATTGGTCACGTGTGAGCATGTGACCCCCAATTGGGTCCTTCTTCAGCCGTTTGTTTTTATTTCTGTTTTAACTATCACGTGTCAACACGTGATCATTGATCATGCGTGAGCATGTGATACCTCATTGAGGTAATTCCTGATTTTTAATCAGGGAACAGCGCATAGCATATTTGCTCATAACTTTTGATCCCGGATGAATTATGAAGCCCATAATATATCAAATCGAAGGGTTTTTCGAGATACTTCCAATATCATCAGAATTTAGCTGTTTCTCCTTCGGGAGTTTATCAAAATACAGGTCGGAAGATACTGGTTCGCATTTTCTTAAGCGTATCGCTGCCATTTGATACCTTGGACTCTTTTGCGCAGAAATTTTTGGCGGGAACAACCGTGGCCGAGTATGATCGCCAGTTCACTCGGCTGTCCAGATATGCTCCTTATTTAGTTGATACCAAGGAGAAGCGGGTCAAGAGATTTGTGCGGGGTCTTGATACACAGATGTTGCTCTCTATTGGTGCCCAGCACTTTGACACTTATGCAGCGGTGATGGACGCGGCTATGCTGATGGAGGAGCGTATTACTGAGACTGCGGATGTCCCAGAACCAAAGAGGGTTCGTGCTGGTGTATCAGTATCCGGGCAGTTTGGTAGGTAGAGGCCGTAGCGTATTCTTTCTAGGCCGTAGTGGTAGTAGAGGTTTGATACGGGGCCAGTTATATAGCTCTTACCTGCCGAGTCAGCAGTCATCGCCAGGGTGTTACCAGTGTGGGAGTCCACACTATCTCATCAGGCATTGTACCGTGAGACCTCAGGGCAAGGAAGCAGTTCTGCAGTTCACCTTACCCCCTTCACATCCTCCTCCTCCGCGGGCATTGCCTCCTCCGCTCGTCGCTACTTTGTGCCAAACAAATACTCAGAAAGACCGTGGTCATGGCGGTCCTGTTCAGAGGGGACGAGGCGGCAGAGGCAGAGGACATTAGGGTGCTGGTAGGGGTCATGCTAGAGTTTTTTCTTTGACTCCTCAGGATGCGTAGGCATCGAATGCTATTTTGACAGGTACTCTTTCCTTGTGTTCTTTCGATGTGTGTATATTATTCGACCTTGGATCCACACACTCATAAGTATCCACATGATTCGTACTGAGATTGGATCGAATTCTTCCTTGTTAGATTAGCCTCTAGTTGTGATTACTCCCGTAGGAGAGTCTCGCCCGATACGTGTTTAGGACATTTTCCGTTCGGATTAGGGATAGGGATTCTTTTGTCGATTTGATCATTCTCGATATATTAGACTTCGATGTCCTCCTCGGCATGGATTGGTTAGCCACTTGTTATGCGTTTGTAGACTGCCATGAGAAGGCGGTCAGATTTTGTTTTCCTGATGAGCTAGTTCTGGTTGTCCAGAGGGACGGCGGTGCCCCCCCCCCTCATAGTCTGATTTCTGCCCTTAGCGCTAGTCGGCTTTTGAGGAAAGAATGTCGGGGATTCTTAGCTTATATTCGAGATGCTAGAGCCACAGAGATCCTGTTGGACCAGGTTCCGATTGTGAGAGAGTTCCCCGATGTGTTTACTGATGAGTTACCAAGTTTGCCGCCAAAGCACGATATTGAGTTCTGCATCGACTTGATCCCCAGCACGGGGCCTATTTCTATACCGCCATATCGTATGGTCCCAACGGAGCTATAGAAGCTCAAGGATCAATTGCAAGATTTGCTTGATAAGGGACATGTACAACCGAGTGTGTCACCTTGGGGAGCTCCTGTTCTGTTCGTTAAGAAGAAGGACGGTAGCATGAGATTGTGTATCGATTATCGTCAGCTGAATCGAGTTACGGTGTGGAATAGGTATTCTTTATCTCACATTGATGATTTATTCGATCAGCTCCGGGGAGCAGGATACTTTTCGAAAATTGATTTGCGGTCGGGTTACCATCAGTTGCGAGTCTGAAATGATGACATTCCGAAGACTGCTTTTCAGACGCGCTACAGGCATTACGTGTTCTTGGTGATATCATTCGGGTTTACCAATGCCCTTGCAGTGTTCATGGACTTGATGAACCGGATGTTCAAGCCGTTCCTCGACCAGTTTATCATCGTATTCATAGACAACATTTTGGTATACTCCAAGAGTCTAGAGGAGCACGAGCAGCACTTGAGGATTGCATTGCAGACTTTGAAAGAGCACCAGCTGTTTGCCAAATTCTTGAAGTGCGCTTTTTGGCTTGATAGTGTGGAATTCTTAGGTCACGTGGTTACGAGAGATGGTATACGAGTGGATCCGAAAAAGATCAAGGCGGTACAGCATTGGTCCAGACCCATCTCAGTGACCAAAGTTCGCAGCTTCTTAGGTTTGGCCAGTTATTACCTCCATTTCGTACAGGATTTCTCTCATATCACTGCATCGATGACCGAGCTGACCCGGAAGGGAGTTCCGTTTCTATGGACTGAGGCATGTGAGCAGAGTTTTCTGCAGTTGAAGACTCGTTTGACGACTGCACCGGTTCTATCTTTGCCTTCAGGCTCAGGAGGTTTCGTTGTTTATTGCGATGCTTCTCGAGTGGGTCTAGGTGGCGTATTGATGCAGCACGGCAGAGTCATCGCTTATGCTTCTTGACAGTTGAAGAAGCACGAGCAGAACTACCCCACTCATGGTCTAGAGATGGCCACGGTGGTCTTTGCGCTCAAGATTTGGAGACATTACTTATACAGCGAGTCATGCCAGATCTTTACGGACTACAAGAGCCTGAAGTACATCTTCCAGTAGCGGGATCTGAACTTGAGGCAATGTCATTGGATGGAGCTTGTAAAGGACTATGATTATGAGATCATTTATCATATGGGCAAGGCAAATGTTATATCCGATGCTTTGAGTCAGAAGCCCGGAGGTAGCTTATCTCATTTGAGCACAGTTCAGAGGCAGTCGACTGCAGATTGGCAGGTTTTATGTGATAGTGGTGTACAGTTAGAGTTCACATCCGCAGGAGGATAGCTTGGTCATGTCCGCGCCCGTCCACTTTTGCCAGATCGCATCAGGGAGGCACAGTCCGACGATACCCGTTTATCTGAGATTATTGAGCAGGTTCGGCAGGAGAGAGATTTAGAGTTTACGATCGATAGCGAGGGAGTGCTATGGTTTGGGACTCGTCTGTGCATACCTGATTCTAAGGGGCTAAGATGCGGGATCTTAGAGGAGGCACGTCAGTCAGCGTACAGCGGTCATCCAGGTTCCACCAAGATGTATCATAATTTGAGAGATGTCTACTGGTTGGAGGGGATGAAGAGAGATGTTTCTGATTTCGTTTCGAGATTCCTGACTTGTCAGCAAATCAAGGCTGAGCATCAGAGGACAGCAGAAAAGTTGCAGCCTTTGCCCATTCCGGAGTGGAAATGGGAGCAGATCTCCGTGGACTTCGTTGTGGGTCTACCTAGGTCCAGTCAAGAGTATGACTCCATTTAGATGATTGTTTATCGGTTGACGAAAGCAGCTCATTTTCCCAACTGAAGACCACTTTCGGGTATGCTCGGTATGTTCGGCTCTACATTGATGAGATTGTGCAGCTGCATAGCGTTCTGACTTGTATTGTTTCTGACAGAGGCACTTGGTTTACCATTCGTCTCTGGCAGAAACTTCTGGAGCCTTTGGGTACCCGTTTGAGTTTCAGTACCGCTTTCCACCTGCAGACCGATGGTTAGTCAGAGCAGACTATTCAGACTCTTGAGGATATACTCCGAGCTTGTGCATTAGATTTGGGTGGCAGTTAGGATCGTCACTTGCTCTTGATCGAGTTCTACTACAATAATAGTTTTTAGGAGACGATTCGGATGGTACATTTCGAAGCCTTGTATGGGAGAAAGTGTCGATCGCCGGTCTATTTGACCGATCTCAGTGAGGGCAGGATTTTAGGACCGTAGTTATTCCAAGAGACTACAGAGAAAATCCAGTTGATCCAGGATAGGATGAGACCAACCCAGACCAGGCAAAACTCATATGTCGATCGTCATTGCCACATACTTGAGTTTGCAATGGGTGACTATGTTTTCCTATGGGTCTCTTCGATGAAGGGTGTGATGAGGTTTGGAAAGAAGGGGAAGCTCAGTCCCAGATATGTAGGCCCCTTTAAGATTCTTGAGTAAGTCGGTATTGTTGCCTATCGTCTAACACTTCCGTCCAATTTTCCGGATGTACACCATGTGTTTCACATATCTATGCTTCGCAAATACCTTCATGACCCATCTCACGCGATTCAGTATTAGACGATCCAGCTGGAGAGCGATCTATCTTTCACCGAGCAGCCGGTAGTCATCCTGTACCGGCAGGTGAAGAAATCGCGATCAAAGGTATTATCGTCCGTGAAGGTTCTGTGGTATGGCCCGAACAGCGAAGAGGTCACATGGGAAGCCGAGAGTGAGATGCGGAAGAAATTTCCCCATCTTTTCGAAGGTATATGTAATTAGATTTTAAATTTGGAGACCGAATTTCTTTAAGAGGGAAGATTGTAACTTCTTGAAAATTTATTTAGAGTTAATTATAATTTAATTAGCTATATAACATTTGTTATTAAATAATCATAGTTAATAATTATATATATATATATATTTGTGTGTATGTGTGTGTGTAGTTAATAACCTAGAACTAGTAACATGTTAAATTAAACTAACAACCAAAATTATGTAGCCATGACAAATAAACCCTTTATTTATCTTCTTAACCATTTAGCAATTTAAAATGCTTTTCTTAATTGAAAAAATATATAATAGCATGACATGAGACATGAGGGTATAGGCAAGAGATGGTGGAATAAAATATTGGAAAGAGTTATGATGGCTAAAGTCAGCCATTTTCCCTCCCATTCTCATCTTCTTCTTTTCATTTTCCTTCTTCTTCTTCTTCTTCATCATCATCTTCTCTTCGTGTTCTATCTCTCTACCTTCTAAGATCACACACACTTCATCTCCTCTTCATGTTCTTTCTCTCTACCTCTTAAGATCATATACATCTACAACTAAAAATCACCACAAAATCATATCTTTTTCCTTCAAAACTCTTGTGGAAGTCAAGTTTTCTCTTTTGAGGCCATCTTGCAAGCTTGAGACTCTCCACAAATGCAAATTTAGGGATAAAAACACTATTTTTAATCAAGTTTTAGCAAACTATTGCTTTAGCAACACTAGTTTAAGCCAAAAGTTTATGTCTTAAATTTTTTTTAAAGTTAAGTGAGGTTTTGAAGTGAGAATTGGTCTTATGTGAATTCTTGAGGTGACCACAACTTAAACCAAGATAGATGAGAGTATTTTAGTGCTAATTACCCTTTTGTTTTATCACCAAGACTTCACTAATCCATCTTGATATTTTATTAGTGTTAAAACTAGTATTTTCTTGAGATTGGGGTTCCAATTTGAATCTTCTACTATTCCAGTGATCACGGAAATAAATTAAGATTTTTGGGAGCTTATTATAGGACCTTGAGTGCACCCTTGAAATCCAAGCCCATTATTTTTCTTCGTGGCCGCCAAGAAATTAGAATTGGCCACAAATTGCGGTTCGACTAGGGAGTTAGAGTTTGGATTTTTGTCGAAAACTCTCTGAGACTCTAACTAGATTTCTGGTATACTTAATTTCTTTCCAGATCGTGTATAAAAAAATCTGGGATCATCTGGGATCATTTTACTTCACTTTTAGCGATGTTTTAACATACGATACGGATATCTCGACGCTCGATTTAGTGTTTTTGTAAGTTAACAGCAATTCGGGATAGTCCTAGGTGATTATTGCACGCATATAGTACACTAATGTTGCACGTGTTAACCTATGGGAGTTTGGTCCGTTTTGCGCGCGTGTACGTCGTATTGGAAATCTAGCTTCTTACGTGCGAATGTTTTATTCGATGCTAGAATCGGTTGCAAGGACTTCTGAAGCGGCACGAAAAGAGAAGGAGGTGATTAGATTCGAGTAAATCGAGGTCGTTCCGGTGAGTAGATTTAACATCTACGGGGGAATCGTTTGGATGGCGTTAAGTGCCCGATGTATAGATTCATGTTATACATCACTAATTACATTCATATGTTGCATTATCATTATCATACATACTCAACTACCTGCTACCTGTTGATAAACCCTTATTAGGAAAATTGCACCATTATCAATGTGTTTTATGCCGCACATGCACAGACTCATATGTACAAACACACCATTGGTAATTGTCATGCCACGTACACTATAAAACTTGACATGTTGTCTTGCATTTTACTATTTCCCTTTTAGTAGTTAGATCTTTACTTATTACGTACTAGCATGCATTATGCCGATATCATGTACCTTTATCATTATTTCCATGTTCTCTATATGATGTTGTTTTGTGGGATTTATGTTTTCATTAGATTTGGAGAAACCGCAGAGATGATTTTATAAGAGCTTAGATTCTTTTCAAAATTGTGGTTTTCCTTGGATATGATGATTTGACGTCTACCATGAGTTTTCTGATATTCATGGTATGATTATCTGAATCGAGGTAGGGGAGAGAACGATTACGGATACATGGTGGACCAGATATGGTACCGAGTGGCAAGAAGCCCATATAGAAAGGCGGGTGAGCTGATCAGTCAAAAATACTGCATTTCTAACACGGCAATTTCCCTACCTTTTGCATTCATGTATAGGTATCCGGTATTCATATCGCACATATTAGCAAAACACATGTAAAATACTGGATTACTTGTACTGTATACTAAAACCGGCACCTTTAGGGAAATTGTGTGTTTATCATGGCATCGCATCATTCTTGTACAGCGCAACTCTTGTCTTGGAGTCTATGCAGGAAATTCCGGAAGCAAAGCCCAAAATTGAGAAAACAGTGCAGATAAAATACGCCAACTCAAAGGCTAAAGATCTGGAAGTGATTAAAGGCTAATTACAAAATTCAACATATCAAAACAAGGCCCATAAATCATCCCAAGCCCATAGCAGAAATCCCTAGACCAGAAGCTTCCAAACCGCCGCGGTTCCGCGGCGGGAGCTGGCTTGCGCCGCGGAACCGCGGCGCTTTGATGACATCATCAGCTCCAAATTTTCTCCACATGTCTAAAATAACGGCCAAAGCTTCCAGAATACTGTAGAAACTCCACGTGGCGCATCTAGAAGGCTCGGCTTAACAAACTATTTCTAGAAGGATCTTGTAACAAACTTTTGGAGGGAAATTTGAATGTTTGGCTAACAAACTTGTGGAGGGAAATTTCAAATTTCAATCCTAGATCTAGAATTTTGAGGTCTATAAAAGAGAGCCTAGATCTAGGGTGCAAATTGTTCAAGAATCACCATCATCTTCAACCCACAAGTTTAGTGACAAAGCTTGTGCATCAAATTCAAACCCCAATTCAACCTCAAGATCAAATTCCCGAGATCAATTCAAGCAAGAATTCCTCCAACCTTTAGAAGCAACGCCGGATTTCCAACGGAGCAAGAGATCCACGTCGATCCGCGACTCAATGAGCCGAGCGAAGCCGAAATCGACGATCTAGTTCCTTCCTTTTGTAAATTCAAGAGAGTTGTAACAAAATTTGTCGATAAATAAAGGTGAATTTTCTATATTCTTGCTTATCTTTTAATTCAAGAACAATGATTAGATCTCAATTTGTGATTGTGATTGTGTTTGTGATCATGATGTTTGAGTAATCTCCGCTCGTGTAGGAGTTGTGACGATCCTTAGATGATGATGATTTAGATATCTTTACAATTCTTAAATCCTATAATGTTTGGAAATTCTAGTGAATCAAATGATTAATAACCTAGTTTTGAGATGATGCTTTCTTGATCGTGTTCACTCGAAACTAGGGATCAACTATTAAACATTTGATTAACTAGAAGCTAGAATTTGAATGCGATCCATCGAAAGGACAAAGGATGAGTTGCGAAATTCCTAATTCCCTCGCAAGATCCTTAAACCTCGATGAATTCGCATCGATCTAGTACCAATTCGTTAAAGGATAAGAATGAGTAATCATTAGATCTCATCACATCTAGAGATCCGATCTATTCCTATGAGCTATCCTTATAATCTTGAGTGTTGATTGAAAATTATCTCTCATCTCTCTTCTTGTTTTAATGTTTCTTTTAGATCTAGATTTTTCTTACTTTTGATCTACAATTACAAATCATGAATTGTTTTCTTTTCTTTGCCTTAAGTTTTCAACTCATCTAATTCGGAAATTGAACGGATTACACTTTCCCTGTGGACGATCCGCACTTACTAACGCGCTACATCCGACACCGTTATTGATTGCGGTCAAAATATTTTTGATTGTGATTTCTAAAATCTAGTTTCTATAAACATACGACACAATCAGAAAATCAATAAATCATGAGCCTAGCGAGGATGAGGCCGACCGGTGAAAGTATAGAAACTCGGCGGATATCTGGAGGATACCGACCGGAGTTATATGTTTCTGATGGATATGAGGGTCGATCCGAGAGATGGCGCCTGAGATATTTGGATTTGAGTGTCGATATTTGATATAGGATTTATGATGATTCTTTGATGGTATTGTTGTTTTAACCTTACTAGAATTGTTATGGTATGCTCATTTCACATATGCTACATCCATGTTACTATACGTCGCTTACTTCACACATGCCACATCCATACCACTATACATCATTATAATCTCATAGTTAGAATTGTCGTTGTTTCGTTATGCATGTGATTGCCACTTATGATGTTAATTATTACTCACGGGTTGGCAACTCACCCCCGTTGTGCCGCAGTTTCTTGCAGAGTCGACAATTCGGAGTAGACGCGACTTAGGGCATACCCATACTTTTGGACGCGATCTTTTTTCTTAGGAGGGTTATGCGTACTCTTTTGTCCACCATCTTTGTATTTGTACATTGTAACTAGTATACTCTATCTACCATATGTATATTTGACTTAGAGACGAGACTGAGAAATTTGTATTATATTGACATTGGTGTCGTGCTCGTGTGAGCCTACTGTTGTGGTTATACTTTTGTTATTGTTTTCTTTTCTTTCTTACTTTATTCTTCTCCTGGGGCGTCGTATATTTAAACTGCGTGATTGTGTTCAGCCAAGTGGGCGTTGAGTTTACTCCCAAGCGAGGATGCTTGTATATATATTGCTTATGTATCGGTTTTGATCAAAATTTACAAAGGAAGTGCTGCCAAAAATTTTAACGACAACTTGTTTTCAAAACGTCTTCCAACAACTCTTTTACGCTTTTATTTAACATTTTTCTAAAAATTTCACCTCTTTTTCTTAGCTTGCGGTTTAGATTCTGGGTTTCGGTTTTCTTGAATTACGTTACGCCTTTAGATATCATGTGATAAGTGCCGGTCACTTCCCCCGTTATGGGTTGTGACAATATATATGTTCGGTTAGGATGGGTTGATGCTTTGAGCTGGGTCTAAGGACATCTGTTTGCCTTCACAAGGCATTTAGTTTAAAGTTCATGCAAATAGGAACCTGCAATTATGAGAACGTCTTATTTGAATTTTAAAACTAAATATGAACAGCCATTGGAGGAATGGGTCGGGCTTGGGCTGGGCTTGGGCTGGGCTTGGGATGAGTTTGGTTTTATTTTAAATAAAATAAAAATAAAAGATTTAGAGATGAGAGAATAAATAGTTAAGTGATTAATTAATATGAACGAGCTTTTGGGCTCTAGGAAAATAGATGGAGGGATTAAATAAAATAATATATTTAATAGAAAAAGAATATACAGAAAATACCGAAAATACCGAAAAAAACAAATACAGTATTTTATTAAAGAAAGGTAATATGAAGGTATAGAAATTTTGGGGTCGTTACACTATCTAAAATTATGGGTTTTTTTATTCTTAGATCTGAAATGGTTGTTGGCTTGTTAGTTGCTGCTGCAATGTATATTAGTTCATAACTACTTATTATTGTTTGATTAGTATTTCTAATTTTAAATGAGAATATTTCTTTGCAATCTTTAAAAATGTTTTTTATGTAATTGATTGAATCATTCAAAAGAGTTTATAAATACACAGCTTGTGTGTTTCACTTTTGTAGAATGGTGAAGAGCAAACTTCCAACACTGTTAATTCCTCAAACTCTTCTAAGACTAAGAGGAAGGTTACGCCTCGATCGTGAGCATGGGATCATTTTACAAAAGATGAGATACGTAATATTGCAACATGCAATTATTCTAGTCAAGAATATCTTGCACATAGCAAAAAAATGGTACTAATTAACTATTATTGCATGTCGATAGTTGCATTAAGAACCCTCATAATTTGGAAACCCGACAAGCTTATTTGACTTTTAAGTTTGGGGAAGCTGGGAAAACAAGCGGATTTGGTTCATGGGTAGATTGGGGTATCAATGATGTTTTCACAATCACCGTTGATAATGTTAGTTCAAACGACACCATGGTTTCGTGTTAAAGAGAATAATTAATAATTGGCATGGTAGCATGTTAGGAGAGCGGTTTCTTCATATGCGTTGCATCGCACACATTATCAATTTGGTTGTTAGTGATGGGATTAAAGAGTTAAATCATTCCGTAGCTCATGTTCGTTCGTCCATTCGCTATATGAAGCAATCTCCTTCTGATGGAGGTCTTTTTCGGGTATCCGTCAGATGTTGTCTTTCGTCGATCTTTCGGTGGATCTTGGTGGTGATCTCCTGTTGCGTGTGGATCTCAATGGGTTTTGAGGAGATTGGTGGTTTTTAGGAGTTTGCTCCGAGTACCTGCATGGAAGTCCCGGGATGGTTTGGTACCACCGAGGACCCTCCGACGATCAAGTTAGCATAGGATCCGAGCAGAGTAACGGCTAAGTGGGGTGAAAAAAAGCTTACTTGACCACTCTGTGATGGGGGTTTATATAGTGGCGGCGGCACGTAGTAGCAGGCGCGAGAATCTCGCCGGCAGTTACGCTCCCGACGTCATGCCCGCGTAATAAGCGGATCGCCCGTTAATGGGGATCGTGATGGCATGGAACGTGGGATGTTTCCGGCGGAGAATCCACGCATGGCAAAATTTGCGAAGCGGCGGTTACGCCTGTGAGTGGTGGAGTTGGTCGGTCGGAGAGACCGAGGAAGATGGCCTCGGCGGGAGAGCTCGGGAACGAGCGGGAGGGCCGAGGCATCTTAGTCCTGTGGTAGCTCGGGGCGAGCTGAGAGGCCGAGGAGGCCAATTTGGAGGGGACTCTGAGGAGATCCAGCTTGTGCTTGCAGGTCGGGTACAGAGGTGGCCTGGTCGGCCCGTGTGGGCCATTTTTTCTGAGTTCTGGGACACGCCATCTGCCACGTGTTCTGATCTGGGAGATCGCCAATATAGAGTATCATCATTAGCCCCCCACTCTTGTCCCGACCAGCTGACAGGTCAGGTCAAGAGTGGACTGTCGGGCCGCCCGAGGTGAGCTCCCTCCTAAGATTTCGTCGAGACGCGTCCCCGGGCTGTCAGCTATCTTTTCTGCCAGCGAATCAGAGCAAGATCTCTGCATTTAAGGAAGGTGTGTCATTGGATGAGGGTGATTGCGGTGATAGTGATGAGGGAAGCGAGGCGCGGGAGGGGGTTTGTGACTTAGGCCTTTTTGATATTTCCTCGTCCCTCTTTTGTAAGCGGCCGGAACTTTGTAAGGCTGGGGAGCCCCCAATACCCCTGTAAAAACATTTTGCTTGTGCGAGTAAAACTCTTGCTGTTTCATTGCTTTGCACTTTATCTTTTGGATGTGAAGAGTACTCATAGAATATCCTTGCTTGCACTGTTGGGCTTCCATGTCAGTCGATCGTATGTCGAGTTGATTTCGATCACTTATCAAGCATGCCAAGTGCTGCTGAGAAGGAGGTATCCCCATGGCCTCGGAGTAGAGGAGGGATTGCTCAGACTTGAACAGACCTGATGTCTCTCAATGGGGTTTCGGGTCTGCGGCATTTGATGAGCAGCGTGCTTCCCGCCGCAGATTTGCCGAGCAGAAGGGAGCTCAGTGGCCTCGTTATGAAGGCTTCAAACCAGAAGCATCTGGTGGGCAGGAGGATGCCCGCTGGGGATGACTGAGCAGGGAAGCTGCACGGTTGCCTCTTGGTGAGGGCTTTGATCTCTGGCATCATGGGTAGGCAACTACCAGCCGGGGATGACCGAGCGGGATAGCCACTCAGATTCCTCTTGCGAGGGCTTTAATCCCTGGCGTCATGGGTAGGGAGCTACCAGCCAGAGATGACCGAGCAGGGTAGCCGCTCGGCTGCCTCTAAGGAGGGCTTCGATCCTTAGCGCAGGAGGGGCTGTAAGAAGCCTACTAAGGATAACCGGGCAGTGAAGCTGCGCGGTTGCCTCTGGGCGAGGGCTTTGATCTCTGGCGTCATGAGTGGGCAACTACCAGCCTGGGATAATCCAGTAGGGTAGCCGCTCAGATGCTTTTTGCGAGGGCTTTGATCCCTGGCATCATGGGTAGGGAACTACCAGCCGGAGATGACCGAGCAAGGGTCGGGCTCGGTTGCCTCTTGCGAGGGCTTTGATCCTTCAGGACGGGGACCGAGCAGGGTTACTGCCCAGTGCCTCTTAGCGAGGACTTTGATCCCTGTCGGTTGTGGAAGGAAGTTACCAGCCGGGGATAGCCGAGCAAGGGTCGAGCTCGACTGCCTCAAAGGAGAACTTTGGTCCTTAGCGCGGGAAGGGCTGTAAGAAGCCTACCAAGGACCCTTGGCCGAGCAGGGTTACTGCCCGGTGCCTCTTGGCGATGGCTTTTGTCCTGAAGGATAGCCGAGCGAGGGTCGGGCTCAACTGCCTCTGGGAGAGCTTTTGATCCCTGTCGGTTGTGGTAGGAAGCTACCATCCAGGGATAGCCGAGAGAGGGTCGGGCTCGACTGCCTCTGGGAGGACTTTTTGATCCCTGGCGTTGCGAGTAGGGAAGCTACCGGCCAGGGAAAGCCGAGCAGGGTAGCTGCTGAGCTGCCTCTAAGGAGGACTTTGATCCTTAGCGTTGGAGGGGCCGTAGAGGGCCTGCTAAGAATAACCGGGTAGTGAAGCTGCGCGGTTGCCTCTTGGCGAGGGCTTTGATCCCTGGCGTTGTGAGTAGGGAAGCTACCGGTCAGAGATAGCTGAGCAGGGAAGCCGCTCGGCTGCCTCTAAGGAGGACTTTGATCCTTAGCGTTGGAGGGGCCGCAGGAGGCCTGCTAAGGATAACCGGACAGTGAAGTTGTGCGGTTGCCTCTTGGCGAGGGCTTTGATCCCTGATGTTGCGAGTAGGGAAGCTACCGACCAGGGATAGCCGAGCAGGGAAGCCGCTCGGCTTCCTCTAAGGAGGACTTTGATCCTTAGCATTGGAGGGGCCGTAGAAGGCCTGCTAAGGATAGACGGGCAGTGAAGCTGCGCGGTGGCCTTTTGCGAGGGCTTTGATCCCTGGCGTTGCGTGTAGGGAAGCTACCAGCCAAGGATAGCCGAGTATAATAGATGCTTGGCCGATTCTTCATGAGATTTTACCCGACCATCCCGTTGCAGGTATGGGGAACAGGAACGGTTGCGGCGAACGTGCGCGTAGCATGCGCATTGAATGTGTGGGGAGGTGAAGCGCCAGAGTCGCGTCGTTTCGATTCCGCCAGAGAAGGCTCAATGATCGCCGCGTGGCAGCGACTTTGTGGGCAAAAATGGGCGACTGTTGGGTTCCGTTGGGGTGCAGTGGGCAACCCGAGGGTCCTGAGTTAGGCTGGGCAGTGCGCTTCTGCCGACGGTTCCCGACGAAGTGACCGAGGAACTGAGTAGCCAGCTCGTCAAAGGTCGATATTGAGCGAGGCTCGAGTCCTCGGAACCATTCCCGACCAGAGCGGATGAGGGTGGCTGGGAAGGCTCTGCATTGGACGGCGTCGGAATGGTCCTGGAAGCTCATTCCCGCGGTGAAAGCATCCAAATGGTCTTTCGAGTCGGTTTTCCCATCGAACAGAGAGACCTTCGGGGGCTTATTGCGCGAGGAGACGTGAACAGCGAGCAGTCCCTCGGTAAATGGCTTGGTGAGCGAGTTGGCGGCACACTTAGCCCCGTCGCGTGAGAGGTGACCTTCTCGGCGTATGCTCTCGATCTTCTTCTCGAGGGTGTCAAGTCGGCCGTGTTACCCCGAGGATTCGGCGCCTTGTGATCCCTGGCCTCTGCTGTGGGAGATCTGCGTCTGGGCGCGGCCCCAGTTCCTCTTGATGAGGTTCCTCAGATCCCTGGGCGAGGTGGCCCTCGAGCCGCCGTGGCGAGCCCCTTCTGTGCGACCCCGTCGAGGGAGGGGGTGTCGGTCATGCCTGGGGATAAGCGAGGTGACCGACATCTCCTCAGGGGGGTGAGGGTCGCGAGGAGGCTCGAGGCAAGGCGCTCTGGTGGCGGATCTTGGTGTGGAGCTGTGGGGCGCCCAGCGGGCCTCGGAGAGTATCGGCCCGTGAGATCTGTGGCCATGGGATATAGCCTGCCGGTGGTCAGCCGTGCCGACGCGGGCAGAATCTTCTGGAGGTGGAGGAGCGGCGATCTGGGGCCCTGGCCCGGCCGTTTGGACGCGGACGAGCGCCTCCACGATGGACTATAGTCGGTCTATTCAGCCGGTGAGGGCGTTGATGACGATCACCGGAGGAGGTTCATCCACGCCTCCGGTGAGGGGGAGGCGGCAGCCGGTACTTGGATCTTTAGGGTGATCGCTTGCCATGTGGATGGAGATCGGAACGCCAACTTTTGTTTTCGTGGAGTTTTAGTTTCCCACAGACGGCGCCAACTGATGGAGGTCCTTTTCGGGTCTCCGTCAGATGTTGTCCTCCGTCGATCTTCCGGTGGATCTTAGAGGTGATCTCCTGTTGCGTGTGGGTCTCAATGGGTTTTGAGGAGATTGGTGGTTTTGAGGAGTTTGCGCCGAGTACCTGCAAGGAAGTCCCGGAGTGGTTTGGTACCACCGAGGACCCTCCGACGATCAAGTTAGCACAAGATCCGAGCAGAGTAACGGCTAAGTGGGGTGAAAAAAGCTTACTTGACCCCTCTGTGATGGGGGTTTATATAATGGCGGCGGCACGCAGTAGCAGGCAAGAGAATCTCGCCGGCAGTTACGCTCCCGACATCACGCCCGCGTAATAAGCGGATCGCCCGTTAATGGGGATCATGATGGCGTGGAACGTGGGATGTTGCCGGCGGAGAATCCGCCCATGGCGAGATTTGCGGAGCGGCGGTTACGCCTGTGAGTGGTGGAGTTGGTCGGTCGGAGGGACCGAGGAAGATGGCCGCAGCGAGAGAGCTCGGGAACGAGCGGGAGGGCCAAGGCATCTTGGTCCTGTGGTAGCTCGGGGAGAGCTGAGAGGCCGAGGAGGCCAATTTGGAGGGGGCTCTGAGGAGAGCCAGCTTGTGCTTGCAAGTCGGGTACAGGGGTGGCCTGGTCGGCCCGTGTGGGCCCTTTCTTCTGAGTACTGGGACACGTCATCTGCCACGTGTCCTGATCTAAGAGATCGCCAATATAGAGCATCATCACCTTCTAGATTGCAAAAATTTAAAAATTGCGTTGAGGCTGGAAAAAATCGAATATAAGAAAGGCTTGTGTTTGGATGTCCCCAATAGATGAAACTCAACTTACTTAATGTTGAGTGACGCCGAAATGTATGAACGCGCTTTTGATAGATTGTTCTCATAAGAATCTCTTTTTGTGCATGATCTTAAACACGCGGATGGAAGTCATGGAATTCCAGATGAAGATAATTGGAATAATGTCAGGAAGTTGTGTTTCTTTCTAAAAAAAAATTTATGATCTCTCAAATAAGGTTTCCAGTTCTTCTTATGTGACTACCAATTTCTTTATTCATGAAATTTTTTAAGTTGCAAATTATTTGAAGAAGTAAGAAGCAAGTAATGATTTATATTTATGTGTGATGGCTCGATGCATGAGGGAAAAGTATGATAAGTACTGGGGAAAATTGAACATTTTGACTTATTTTGCGCTTGTTCTTGACCCTCGATTCAAATTTAAAGCGATGAAGTAGCTTTACCGATCTTACATATCAGTATCTAATCCATAGATGTAGCTTTGCAAAAGGCGAGAGAAGCCCTATTTTAATTGTTTAACGAGTACAATATAAAGTATGGGAATAACACAACCATAAAAGTTAGTGAATCGTTCACCCTTTTTGTTGTTGTTGTTGATGATGATGATTTAAGTTCATGCTTTAAAAGAATGAGAGTAGAACTCGGAGGCTACGAATGAAAATTGGAGTTGGAGAAATATTTAGATGAAGCGAATGAGCCACCTAATGTTGATATAAACATCTTGAATTTTTGGAAAATTAATAGATCGTGATTTTCAATCCTCTCGAAGATGGCTTGTGATGTGTTGGCGGTTCCTGTCTCTATGGTGGCGTCCATATCCGCGTTTAGTACCGGTGGTCGAGTTCTTGATCATCTTAGAAGCTCATTGACTCCAAGTATAGTACAAGCTCTATCATGCACTGAAGATTGGATTTGTGCCGAATTGAATCAACATAAGCTTGATATTAAGGAGGATCTAGCAAATCTTGAGTATTTAAATAAAGGTGAGAATTATATAGTGTATTTTTACTTTTCTTTTTTATTATTTATAAACTTGTTATTTTTTAAAATATTACTTATTGTCTAATGTCTACCACCATTTACTTTCAGAGTTGAGCAAGCTCTCTATTAAGCCAACTTTCACAAGGTTATGATGACATTGTGTTGGTGGTGATGAGGCGATACTTTTGCGGAGGCTTGTTGTATCTGCGCTAGTGGGGGCTTACAGTTTCTGTTGGTAACTTCGTATTTTTGCTTCTTTTTTTGATGTTCCGTTTGCTTCCTTTGCTAACGTTGTTTATGTTGCTGTTGTTCAGGCATTTGTTGTTTCTGCTGTTTTGGCATCTGCATATTACTTTCTGTTTCTGCCGCTGCTGTTCTATTTGGTTATTTGTTATTTCTGTTGTTGTTGTTCTGTGTTGCCAGTATTGCTGATGCTGTTTCTGGCATCTGCTGCCCGTTATTTTGTGTTGCTGGTATTGTTTCTATTGCCTTTTATAGGTTTTAGGGTTGTTTATGTTGCTATTTTGTGCTGCTGATGCTAGTTGACTTGTTATTTAAGAATTGGACAATGAATTTCGTATGAGCCTTATAACATGCAATGATGGTTTATGGCTTTAAGCCTCGTTGCCCATATTCTTCATACAAGGAATCCCTTGCACCTCTATATTGTAGTTGGTGACCAAATAAATACCAAATGTGTCGGTTGCTTTCTTGAGCTGCTTTTTAGCAACTTCGTTCTCATTTAGTCATTCATCGGTCGGTTTGGTTAGGTTCGATTAATTTCATTACAATTTGGTATTTATTTTAGATCCCCCGATATATATGGTATTAGGGATTCGATTTATTTTCGATAGTCGGTTGGTGACGAGTTGTCATGCGCTGAAAAATATTGATAATCTGAGCATGTTAGTACTTAATACATTCTTGACTATTCAGTTTTGACTTTTGCTTATTTCATATGATTTTTGTCGATATTTCTCAATCGGCTGTACTACTTGGGCCAATTAGGCACTTGGTGGATGGGTTGCTGCCAATGTTATTGTCTTATTGCCAAGATCTTAATCGACGGTTCAATTTAAGACGAGTATTCGAATTTTAGTTATTTCATAAAATTTATGAGTTTTGATTTATTGACGGTATCCTTGTCTTATCAAACATTTATTTATTTTCCCTTTTCAGGCATTTGGTAATGCAGAGCCGTGGAGTTATGGACCATGTATTATCAATTGTTATTAATTTTATCCGATAATTTGTTGAGATGTTTCGAGGTTTACAAATTGTAATATGCAAAATTGTTAATTAAAATGTTATGAGATTGTAAAATATTTTGAGTACGTTTTGAAAGATTATTTTTGTAATAAAATATTTTATTTCTTTATTTTTCTTCTTTTTCTTGTTATTTTTAGAATTTCTGGTTATTTTTTTGGTATTGCAATTTCTGGTTATTTTTAAGACCCAACGGGCCTAGCCCAAACCGACAACCGACCCGAACCGGTTGGTTCGCTTTATTTCGGTTTGGACCTGGTCGGGTCGGGTCGGTTGGCAGTTCTAGGATCTTGGTCTTAGTCAGGTTGGTTTGGGTTTTTTCAAAAAAAAACTGAACCGATCTGTGCTCAGGCCTAATAATTCGTTTGGATTATTCTTATTTTTTATATTTTAATTTTAATCGATATAACCCATCAATTGAAGACATGATCTATCCTCTTTGAAGTTTGTATTGCTGTTATTTTTGCACATGTGCATTTTAAACCGATATATAATGATGGCATGTGTAAAATTTTTTATCTCAAAATTTCTAAACATATCTATAATTTTTTAAAATTAAAATTAAACGAATAAGGTTAGTGTTAGTGGTAATATTAAAATTGAGAACTCAATTTATGAGTTATACTAGATAAAAAAGATATGAGCGTTTATGTATAAATTTGTAAGACATACCAAAAGAGAGAGAGGGATGTTGATTTTTCATTTTCTTTTTTTTGTCTTTTGTGATGGATGAGATGGACATATTTTCTTATTTTTGTTTTTTGTTATGGATGATGTGGGCATCTCCATTTCTTAATTTTGGCTATTGGAATTTTGTCAATTTTTTTTACTTATTATTTTATTGATTAATGACATCATCTTAGAATTTCTAGTTATAATGGTAATGATAATGGTGATAATAATTTGGCCTTACAATAGTAAATGTTGTATGACCGCTGATAGTTTGCAACAAGTGTTTAAGAAAAAGGAATGTGATAATTGTATGACCGTTGACATAATTAAATTTGCCTGATGAAAATTATTGATGGAACTTACATGCAACTACCGTGTAAATTCTATGGTAATTATCTGCAATATATAATGTATATATTATTTCACTGTAACTTATCTCATAATTTTAAGAAAAAAGAGTGGCTATATCTGGGAAATCATTGCATGGGTGCTCTTTTGTGATCTTGTCCACACATCTTACGTGCAAAACATGTTGAATACACCAATAGCAAAACCCTCTGTTTTACACAAATCTCGACCGTTCATTTCTATTTTGGATGGATCTGGACCATTTGATATAATAGTATGATTGTTATTATTCCCATAATAGCAGGCACTCCAAATCCTAATTTTAACTATGTAAGGATTGCCTCGAGTTTAACATTGCAGAGGTTTATCCAAAGGTTTTATTCGATGACCGATCACCAAAAGTCGTTTGCACCTCGAATCATTTCTTTCAACTTGTCGAACAATTGAACTTGATATTCAATTTAACTTTATGACATATAAATATTGAATTAAATATTCAAATTTTCTCAACATCGCTATTTATTTTCATAAGTCTAGGAGAAGTTGGCAGCATGTACATTATTGACATTAAATTTCGATCATGCATGAACCCAGGACATTCAGATCCAACTGCTCTCTAAGTACTATACATCACGTGCTCACTAATTGACTATATACCTTTTGAAATCGTCAAATTAATTTTATTTATTTATTTTATTATTATTGTTATTTATTTTTTGTGTGGATAAGGCTTGGCACACGACACGACATGAATAAAGTCCCCCAAAAAAAGGAAAATGGCATGTGTTAGTTTGAACATCAATGTCAGATTAGGCAAATCGATGGGCACACCAAGACTAAGTCAAGTCTTCCTTTAATCCTTTCATATAAGAATCTTTTTTTATTAGGGAAAAATATGGTTTTTTGCCGATTTTTTCCCAACTTACCATGATGCTTTTGAAGGTATTTTAGTGTCAACAATTCGTTTAAGGATCATAGTTTAAGGTTTACCCTAATTTTTAATTTTAGTGTAATTTAACCTTTTTCTACAAAAAAGAAAAGAAGATTTTATTGACACTTCTAATAAATATAAATAAGTGCTCACAAGTTATAATTAGTTGGTATATGCTAGGCATATTTAATAGTTTTAGAGTCGATGAAAGTAACATTTTTACTATTCACCTGCCTTTTTTACCTTTTTTGATAGAATGTACGCATATGCTTATGGACAAATGTTCCCGGAGAGCTCCTTAGAGCCTGTGCTTAAGAACACGGGCACATAGGAGCAGGGTGCGCCCGCCCCTCGTTATTTGGGTTGCGTTCGCAAGCCAAGGACCTACAGAGCTCCCAATGGCAAGCAACCTCATTTTAGAGTCAAACGCAAGTAACATTTTTAATACTCGCATATATCTTATTTTTGTTAGAAATTTAGTATAGGAATCGGAAAAATTATGGATACAAATAAATGAATTTATTAACTCTGAAGTCCAATCGGCTTTCTTCAAGAATTTATTTGTCCCCACTCAAATTAAGTTTGTTAAAGAGTTGCAGACAAAGATCTCTCAGGATACAATAGAGTCCGAAATTTCTGCGATTAGCAAAAATCGAAAAAACCTCAAAATTCTATTCAAAATAGTAAGGGAATAGTAGAGAAGAAGAAGTTGTCAAAGTTCTTAAGAAAATCGGTTCTATTTATAGATTCTCAAAGGTCATAAAAAACGGTTGCAATTTTTTGAAAGGACAAAATTTCAAATTTCACGATCGTTCAAAATTGAATTTTCAAAATTCAAATTTCAAAATTCACAACCGCTCAAAAACATTAACAATCCTCTACTTTTTGAGCTTATATATTTTTCTTCTCATCTATATTCTCTATTGATATAATTATGTATAATTAAAGGTTCCCTTCAGTTTAAACCTTTAGTTGATGTTAAATATTATAAGGTGATGCGAAGTTTTGGTTGCTAAGCATTAAACCAACTATTTCTTGATATTTAACCGGTAACATAACACACATATTTATATCATGTTTCTTTAAGAATTTCATTCTCACTTAATATTATTAATGGCCTTGTGTTATCCTTATTCAGAAAACAATTCTAGAAGAAAATCCTAAACTTGTATGAGAAGCGGCACCACTTCTATATTTTTATAGGTGAAGTTCTTCTTGCATTTCCGTCTCCAAACACATTTCCTCCACGAATGAACTTCATTAAGAGTAGTAAAATCATCCCACAATTTTGACGTCATCACTAGTTTCCAACTGTGGAACTTAAACAACTGGTGCTCATAGTTATATAGTAACGTATTATTACCTATTAAACCTTATACTTGTAGAATTCTAGTTGAAGGTTGGGTTAGCATCACTATTAACTTTTATTTAATGGATTTCAATCCAATGTCGATTGACGTTGTCCTTACCAACTCTCTGACCAGTCCCTCGGTAAAAGGATCAGCCAAATTTTTACTTGATTTTACATATGTAATTGTGATACTCTTTCGTTAATTAATTGTCTCATATATTCATGTCTCAAGCTTATATGTCAAAATTTTCTATTGTAAATACTACTGTAGGCTCTTAACAATGTTACTTCGTTATCACAGTGTATAGATATTAGAGGTATAGGATTATGCCAAAATTTAATATCCAATAATATATCTTTAATCCATTCAGCCTTTTTGTCGGCTGCTGCCAATGTAATAAATTCATTTTCCACGGTTGAATGAGATAAACATGTTTGTTTCTTTGAGGCCTATGAAATGGCATATCGTTCAAGGATGAATACCCATTCGGATGTAGATTTATTATCTCCTGAACCAGTTATCCTATTTGCGTCAGAGTATTCTTCTAATACAGTTGGAAATTTATTATAAAATAACTCATATTTCAAAATTCCCTTCAGATATCCAAATATTCTGCCAATAGGTTTCCAATGATCTACCCCTAGATTATTAGTGTATCTACTAAGTTAGAAACAGCAAAAGCAATATCTGTTCTATTGCAATGTGTTGCATACATTAAACACCCAATAGCACTTGTATATTCAAATTGTGCTATTTCTCCAGCAAGGTTCTCTTTTAGTGTAACACTATAATAAAAAAAAGTATTATACGTCTTGAAAGCGTGATGATTAAATTTGGAGATTATCTTATCAATATAATGGAATTGAGATAACGCATAACCCCCACTATGTTTTACTACCTTAATTCCTAAGATTGTATCAACTTCTTCTAAATCTTTCATTTTAAATATAGAAATTAGATACTCTTTAGTTTTAGTTACACCCGACATGTTGTTACTGATAATTAATAAATCATCTGCGTATAAGCATATAACTATACTATATTCTTTAGTATATTTCATGTGTGTGTGTGTGTGTATTTATTTATCGGTGCTATTGTGATGAAAGTCAGTCAATAGTATAACCGAATCAAATTTCCCATGCCACTGTTTGGGTGCAGGTTTTAAACCATAAAGAGATTTAACTAATTTGCATACTTTGTTTTCATTTTCTGAAAGTACAAACCCTTCGGATTGTTCCATGTATACCTCTTCTTCTAACTTGCCATTTAAGAATGTAGTTTTCACGTCCATTCGGTGAATATACAAATTATATATAGAGGTTAATAGAACAAATAATATTCTGATAGATGTTATCCGTGCTACAGGTGCATAAGTGTCGAAATAATCAACACCATATCTTTATTTGAACCTTTTCGCCACGAGTCTAGCCTTAAACGTTTGCAAAGATCCATCAGAATTAATTATACTTTCTTTTAAATACCCACTTACATATTACAATCTTAGATCCTTGAGGTAAATCGGTTAACATCTAAGTGTTGTTGGACATAATGGAATCCATTTCATGATTTATGGTTTCTTTCGAAAATGTGGAGTCTTTCAAAACCATTGCCTCGCTATAGTTATTACGATCGTCTTCTATATGGAGAACAATAGGTATTTTATTAATCTCCATATTTCTATCTCTTTCTACTAGTAAGACAATAGAATTAGGATCAACAAAATCAAACTCCGGTATTTTCTCTTTCCTTATTCTTTAACATTTTCTCGGTTCCATTGGAGGGTCAATAGATTTCTCTTTTATTGTTGTTTTTTTTTTCTATAGATGGCTTATGTTGAACAGTATCTGACTTGAAATTTGTTTCTTAAAATTCAACTATTACATTATATTCCAAATCAAGAAGTCTTTAAGCTTTAATATGTTCCGTATATCTTATAAATACACTTTTGAGTGCTCGAAGTCTTAATTTAGTCCTTTTAGATTCAAAAACCCTATAATATGCCAAACACCCCCACAATTTTAAATAAACCAAATTTGGTTTTCTTTTCTTCCATAATTCGTATAGGCTGATTTTTGACTTCTTTGATGGAATTCTATTATGTAAATGGTAAGCCGTCAATAAAGCTTCTCCCCATAAATTTAAAGGCAATTTTGCATTTAACAATAAAGAATTCACTATTTCCACAAGAGAATGATTTTTCTTTTCCGCTAAATCATTCTGTTGGGAAGTATATGGTGCTGTCATTTTATGCACTGTACTATATTGCTCGCAGAAATTTATAAATTCGTTTGAGGAATATTCTCCCTCTCTATCATTGCGAAGAACTTTAATTTTCTTACTAAATTGGTTTTCAACTTCCGCCTTATAAATTTTAAATATAGAGAATGCTTCGTCTTTACTTTTCATTAAATATATATACATATGCGAATCGATGTCGCACACCCCACGTGGTTTGTGGGGAGACGGAATTTACAAAAAACGATTTTATACTTTGCAACATCGACCAAATATCCAAGATCTTTCAGAAACCCTGACTAGCTAAACTACATAGTGGTTCTAAACTACTATGATAGAGTTTATACCTCCAGGTTACAAGTCCTTCAGGTCTTCTTCTTATCTTCTTAAGCTCCTAGAAGATGCGGATCAAGTTCGGTCATCGGCCTCCTCGTGTCGAAGACGATCCACCCGAGAGTCTATGGTTCAAGCTCCAACCTCAAGAATGAAGTAACTAAAATAGCTAGTTTACTAATCTAGGTAGATTAGAAGATGTAGAGAATTAATTGAACTATTTAATCTCAACGAACCCTAGGATTCACAACACATGTGAGGGTTAGGATTTGAGGAAGAAGGAGGAGAGTAAAATGGAGAGAGGATGAGAAAAACACAAATGATTAATTCCTATGAGCAAGTGAAGAATGACTAACTCTTTTCCAATAATCAAGCATGCAATATTTTTCCATAGAAAAATACAACCATGCTTGAATAGTAAATTCAAATAAAATAAATAAATAAATTAGTCATGCTTCAACCATGCCACAAATATCTCCATTTCCACCTTATTTATCTATTTTTCCAAAAATAGATAAAACCAAAAATGAGGTGTCTCCTTCTAAAAGCATCTCTTGTAAAATTACAAGAATGCTCTCACCATATATACATACTCGTATTCATACTATAAAAATACGAATACAAAGGGATAAAAATAATCCAATAATATAATATTAGAATTCGGCTTAATCCTAAGCCCGCTAGTATTATCCGTCCAAATATCATCCGTGTAACTAGTACACGTATATAATCGGAACCCTGCACGTAAAACCATACGGCCTCTACATCGTTTCTCCTGAACTAGGGAAGCGCTCTGTGTGGGACTCTAAAGACTCAACAGTACGCTGGCAGTGGGTTTAACCGCAAGTCCGTCAGTGGCACTAGCTATACGTAACGGCTACCCAGGTACTTGTCGAAAGAAGGCCGACGAGCGAACTCATCTGAACCCCTATTGAGCCTGTCCATGACAATCTCCATGCAATCCGGTATATTCGTCTCAGAGTATCGCATGCCGGGTCTAGGGGTGGGAAACGTCAAACCCCTAATAACTGATAAGTCGTGCCAGTGTGGATCAAGACCATCCGAGAACCTACAGGTCCAACTACCAGTAATTCTCAATCCGCCCTGGCCAGAGACTTATGGTGTTGGCCAACCGAACACAGCGCGACATCGACTCTCTATACCGGGAGAGACGAATCCCCAATAGTCGCTCACTGCCTCCAGATGGTTCTGGACTGTACCCAACTAAAATCTGTTTGCACGACTCAGTAGAGCCGTGGTAGGGTAGTAGTAATCAAAGTACAGTGGGAACTCACACGAGATAAATGATGACCTCAGGTCGACAGACTATCTGCACTCATGTCACCAGAGAACCGCTATCCGACGCTAGGTATAATACTATCTAGCCAGTTTTCGGCGAATCCATCCAATGTATTCACCTCCAGTGAGCACCTGTATACAATTTTAGGTACACCACAGCAATGGCTGCGGGACCAATCCATCACATCTCGTCAGGGTCTAGATATGTATACACTAGTCTACTCTGGAGTATCGATGCCCAGTCTCGATACTCCCACGACTAGGGATATTTTAAGGATGTACTTATTGACTACCCAGCTCGCACAAGTATGATTGTCATCATAACGCTGGTAGTCAAGCAAGGATCTTACGGGCTTTATCAACATGTATACAAGATATGTAATAACAAGTAAAATATATCACACGTTAAGATAAAGGCAAACCAAATAGCATACTATCATATCGAGCAAGATTGTCATGTACATACATATCTCTAGCATCCTATACAATGAAAGCCTCTATGGCATACATATCCAACAACATACATTTAAAGTGGTCATCTATAAAAATAATGAAATGCTTTCTCCCTTCTCTAGTAATCATTGCATTAAGTTCACATATATCAGAATGGATTAAGTCTAAAATTCCAGAATTTCTTTCGACTCTTAGAAAAAGTCTTTTAGACATTTTTGACGGTATAAAAATCTCACATTTATAAACACTATTAAAAAAAAATAAACCAAGTTTATGCATATTCTTTAAATATTGAAAATTTAAATGTTCTAATCTATGATACCATAAATTAAAAGATTCCTAGACATAATTAGAAGTCACTTTATTTTCATTAATGCTAAATGCAAACATTACATTACAAGAGTAGCCATTTCCCACAAAAGTCTCATTCTTCGAAAATATTAATCTGTCGGATTCAATTACAACTTTAAAACCCTTTTTACATAATAAATCAGCAGACACTAAATTCTTTCTTATATCAAGAACATAGAGAGCATTCAATAATGTCAATTTCTTTCCGGAGGTGAAGTGAATATCAAAGAACCCTTTCCTTGTAAAGGTGCACGGTTCTGGCTGCCCATTAAGACTTCCTGGCTATCAATTACCTCGTCAAAGTCCTTGAATATTGACTTATTTTTGCAAATGTGGACGGTTGCGCCGAAATCGAGCCACGACGCAGAATCTGAGTCCACCATATTCACTTCAATGATCATACCAATGTTTACAACAGTAACTATGGCACAGTAGGTCTTCTCAACATTGTTTGCATGCTTGATCTCCTGAATTCCTCATTCGTTAAAACTAGTTTTGTGATATCTGCATTTACGAGCAAAATGCCCTTCCTTATCGCAAATATAACAAACTTTTTTCCATGTTATTATTGAATTTTCATTTGCTGGGCTTGTAATAGTTTGACTTAGTCTTCTTCTGAACAGCATACTCTATATGGTTAGCCCTAAGAACGTTCTCGATCTCATATTTCTTGTCTCTTAGAGGAGCTTCCTCTTCAATTCGTAGATCTCTTTGAATTTACTTGAGAGTGAACTTTTCTGTTTTATGAAGCAGTTTCTTTTGGTAAACTTTCTAAGTATGGGGAAGTTTCGATATGATTGCTCTAACTTGGAAGTTTACAGGCAATTTTATGTTCAGAGCATTCATTTGATTGACAAGTAATTCAAGTTCATGATATTAGTCTAAAATAGACTTTTTGTCAATTATATGATACTCAAAATATTTTGAAATTAAATACTTGTTTGTACCTTACTCCTCCACTTTGTATTTAAACTCCTGAGCTTTCAAAATTTCTTTTGCCAAAGTCGTCTTGGTGTAGTTTTCAAAGAAGCGATCCGTCAGGGTGTTCAAAATGTGACTTCTGCAGAGACATTCATTCTCTTCTCGTTTCTTTCTGGCCTTCATAACCGCTTCGCTGTCAATATCCGTAGGCGCTGGAATCAGTATAAGATCGTCGTCGAGTACATAAAATATTTTCAGCGCCGTTAGAAGGAAGCGCATCTTGTCGGCCCATCCGGTGTTGTTTGTTCCGTCAAACCGATCAAGTTTGATGAGGTCTTGGTTCATAATTTTAACTGAGATTAGGTTGGATTCCGACTCCATTGTAGACGAAGTTAAATTCTTAAAATTGTTAGAAATTTAGTGCAGGAATCGGAAAATGATGGGTACAATTAAATGAAGTTACTGACTCTGAAGAGCAATCGGCTTTCTTTAAGGATTTACTTATCCCCACTCAAATCGAATTTGCAAAAAGGTTGGAGATAAAGATCCCTCAGGACATAACAGAGTCTGAAATTTCTGCGATCAGCAAAAATCGAAGAAATTTCGAAATTCTACTCGAAATAGTAAGAGAATAGTAGAGAAGAAGAAGCTGTTAAAGTTCTTAAGAAAATCGGTTCTATTTATAGATTCTCAAAGGTCGTCAAAAACGGTTGTAACGTTTTGAAAGGACAAATGTTCAAATTTCAAAATTCATAATCGTTTAAAACCGAATTTTTGAAATTTAAATTTTAAAATTCACAACCATTCAAAAATTCCAACATTTTTTTTTGACTGAAGGCATAAACATGCTTGACGCTGAGACATAGGATGCGTTTTCAAGAAGACATGCATTCCACAATAATAACACAATTCGAAGTCAGTTAGAAATATTTAATTATTAGGTAATAATATGAAGGGTAAATTTATTAAAGCACCATCCACCTGTAAAGATTTTTTGCACAATTGAACTTTAAAATTGATATAAACTCAATGTTTATTAAATTATTTTTCCCAAAAATGGCATATTCAATTCATTTTAGCCTATTCTACTGTCCACGTAGAAAGTCATTTTGATGTTAAATATTAATCCACCTTCCAACATTTTTACTCAATCGATCGGCATCCATCACCATCATCTTTATTATCTAAAATGTGGATACACAAAATTTAATATAATTCTATCATTTTTTTACCATTGATTTTGTGTGTGCGAAATTATCGGTTTACCGACAATAAAACTTTTTACATTGCTAATTCAACGGTGAAAAAGTTGTAAAATCACATAAAATTTGGTATACACACATCTTAGATGATAAAGATGATGGATGCCGATCGTTAAATAAAATATTGGAAAGTGTATTTTTCCGATGCCGCCTGACAAAAACCCCTCCTAAGGCCTCTTTCCTTCATTATTTTCTTATTATTTTCACATGATATTTTTTAGTGTTTATGTTTTTTCTTCCTTTTATTATTGTATATTTCTTTAGTTATCGGAGATCCCTCTCCTTTTAAAAAGTTTCAATATTTCTCAATTTGTTTTGCATTATAAATAGGGTTCCCCCCGTTATTTTACAGAAAGGTGGGAAAATATCAGTGATTTAATCGAATATGAATCAAACATTCAATACCATATTTTTTTTTTATCATACGAATTTCGCCTAGCTCTTCATTCAAATTATTGATCTGTCTCAATTGGCTCCATTCAACCGCAAATCTGCATGAATTAACTTTCCATGACGTTATTTTTTAGCAACATAATCTCCCTTCTCCGGCATCTCTTTCTTCCGGTGAGAATGACTTTATGGCAGCAGTCCTTTCCAAAAATAAGAGAGTTTGTGATGGAGCTCCTTTTCAGGCTTCCGTCAAATGTTGTCTTCCGTTGATCTCGTGGTGGACTTAGTTGATTATCCTCCATTGCGTATGGGTCTCAATGGGTTTTTGGAGGAAGAGGTGAAGTGAGAGAGTCGGTACCGAGTATCTGTAAAGAAGTCCCGGGATGGTTTGGTACCACCAAGGACCCTCCGACGCTCAAGTTAGTGATGAGATCCGAGCAGAGTAACGACTTAAAAGAATACAGAATGGCTTACTTGACCCCTCTGTGATGGGGGTTTATATAGCGGTAGAGCACGCAGCAGCGGGCGTGAGAATCTCGCCGGCGGTTACGCTCCCGACGTCACGCCCGCGTAGAGAGCGGATCGCCCATTAATGGGGATCGTGATGGCGTGAAACGTGGGACGTTGCTGGCGTAAAGTCCGCGCATGGCGAGATTCGCGGAGCGGCGGTTACGCTTAAGAGTGGTGGAGTCGGTCGGAAGGCCGAGGAAGATGGCATCGGCGGGAGCTCGGGGACGAGCGCAGAGGCCGAGGAGTCTTGGTCCTGCGGCAGCTCGAGGCGAGCTGAGGGGCCGAGGAGGCTAATTTACAGGGAGCCCCTAGGAGAGCTAGCTTGTGCTTGCAGATCGGGTACAAGGTGGCTTGGTTGGCCCCCGTAGGTCCCTTCTTCTGAGTTTTAGGGTACGTCACCTGCCACGTGTCATGATCTCGGAGATCGCTAATATCGAGCACTATCATTAGCCCCCTACTCTTGTCTCGACCAGCTAGCGGGTCGGGTCAGGAGTGGACTGCAGGGCCTCCCGAGGTGGGATCCCTTCTGGGGTTTCGTCAGGATGAGTCCTCGGGTCGTCGGTTGTCTCTTCCGCTAGCGAATCAAGGCAAGATCTTTGCATTTAAAGAAGGTGCGCCGGTTCGTGCACTCTGCAATTTGAAGCGACGGTCCACGTGTCGGGCGCCGATTGGCTGATGCGATGCATGTAGGCCTGCAGCGTCTGATGGGACACGGTTCAGCGCTGGACTGCCATGTGGAACGATCGGAGCCGCTGAGCGTGGGGAGCCGTTTCGGCGGGAGACGATGGGCGCCGTTAGATGAGACCGTATGCAGCAATAAATACGGGTGGGGTCCGCCTTAGGGCCCTTACTCCTTCATAGTTTCCTCTCCCAAGCCTCAGCTGCTCAGCGCTCGTCTCCCCTCCTTCGTTTTCAGCCCTTGAAGAATTTCTTTTCCCAGATTAGATGTCTTTCTCTGTAGAATCAGTAGACGTTGTAGGAGTAGATGCTAGGGTTCCTTTAGCTGCGTCTGAGTCTCCTCGGGGAGCAGGGGCTGGACCCTCTCCCCGGGGTCGTGAAGCGGGGGCCGCCTCCAAGGAGGAGGCGGGGGCCGCCTCCAAGGAGGAGGAGGCAGATGTGGCCCCCAGCACCCCGTGCTGGATGAAGCATAAGGACGAGCTCACCAATGCTCGGGCTCGCTTCCACATCCCCCCGCGCTACACGCTTCGTCTGGCCAAGGAGGGAGAGAGGGAAGATCAGGTACGGGGCAGGGAGATTGCCCTGTACTTGGAAGCTTTTTGGGGCGGAATGCGCCTGCCCTTCTCTCCTGAGGTCATCGCCGCTCTGAATTTCTTCGGTTTGGCCCCCGGCCAGTTAGTGCCGAACTCGTGGAGGATTCTCCTTGGGTTCTTGATCCGCCTGAAGTTGCAAGCGGTTCCCTTCAGCCTTTCCCTTCTCGATTCCTCCCTCGTCTTCAAGAGTCATCCCGGCGGTCGAGCGGGCGACCCAAGATGGGTTTATTTTACTTTTAGGAAGCGGCCGGGGGTCGCTGTCGGGACCGGGGTCGTAGCCTTGCCCTCCTCCATTCATGATTGGAAAAAGAAATTTTTCTTCGTTTCCCCTCCCGAGAGCGAGGACTGGCCTATGCCCACCAAGTGGTCGAGGGAGAAGTGTCTGCCGGGGAACCTGTCCGATGACCCCGCAGCGGTGAGAGTGGCGTCGTGGGAGCCCATCCCTCGACATGACGTGCTGCTGTCCGAGAGGGTTTTGAGCTGGGCCGGGCTTAGCCCCGTCGAGTTCGTCGGTAAGTTAGGCTTGCTTTTTGGGTTTACATTTTACTCGTGTTGCTGATTTGTTGGGTGTTTGTTTCATGCAGGATTCATAGACTTCGTCTCCCTCTGAGATTCTATGCGCCAGCCGAGGCAGCCTACTAGGGCCGGGGGCGCCAGCTCTTCTCGGGCGCAGCCCGCCTCGGCTCCTACCGCCCCGGTGGCGGCGCCTCGAGGACGCTCGGCGGCGGATCCCGCCCCGGGCCCCAGCAGAGCATCGGGTCGGAAGCGGGCCCTGATTCTGGAGGACACGGCCTCAGAAGAAGAGATCGGCTCTCCCTCGGAGCCGCTCAAGAAGAGTTCTCGGAGACCCTCCCGGGGACGGTCCTCGCGCGACTGTAATGGAGGAAGGGGGCTCCGGTTCGCGGTGCCGTCGAGGCTGTCGATCGCGGACAGCCTCCTGCATGAAGTAGAGACCTCGGCAGGGGGTCGAGTTCCTGGGGGGACCCTCAAGGCTCAGCTGGCGTCGATCGCCCAGGAGTCCGTGCAGGTAAGCCCCCAGTTCATTATGAGATTTGGTGCCTCCTTCATCTCTCTGATCTTTTTTGTTTCTTCCCAGGTTCTCCAACACGTGGCCCTCGCCCTTCGCATGGAGACCGAGGTGGTAGCCCCGGCGTTGGAGGCCGCGGGTCAGCTCACCTCGTTGCAAGAGAGCTTCAGGCTAGAGCAGGAGGCGATGTCGACGAGGATCGCCGCCTTGGAGGGCGAGGTGGACGCCGGGAAAAGGGAGGTCGCCCGGCATCGCGAGGCCGCCGTGATCGCCGAGGGCAAGCTCGAGGACTCTCAGGTGCTCGTCGGCAACCTGAAGAGGACGGTGAAGATCCTCCGAAAGGAGCTGGGGGTGGCGGCCGAGGCGGCTAAGTCGGCTGAATCGAGGGCGGTGGCGAGCTATAAGGGGTCGAAGGATTTTTACGACGACCTGGCCGTGGCCACGACTCGCATTTGGCACGACGGCCTCGACGCCGTTAAGTCTCGGATGCCGGGGTTCGACGACGCGGATCTCCGGGCCGAGTTCCCCCTCGTGGGCGCCGAAGAGAAAAGGTAAGAAGTTCCCGGCGAGGAGGTTACCGAGGACACAGCGCACAAGTGGTGGAGGTCGAGGACCTCGAGGTCGCGTCCGGCCTCGAGGTGTAGAGCCCTCGTTCTCCTATCTTTATTTTGTTTTTCTTTTGAATTTTGTAAGGCTGGGGAGCCCAAAAAATACCCTTTGTAAAAAAAAAAAATTTGCCTTTGGTAGTAATAAAGTTTTTCTTCGGCTGCATAGAATTGCGCTCTGCTATCTATTTGTGAAGAATGCTCGTGGGATTTTTTTGCCTGTACCGTTGTGCTTTATGTCAGGTTGGTCATCTGTCTAACGATCGTCCGTCGAGTTTTCTGCAATCACTTGCCGACGAGCGTTTCCGAGGAGGTATCTCCCTGCTGAGCCCTGAAGTCGAGAGGAGATCGTTTAGTCTTGGACAGACTTGACATCTCTCACTGGGGTCTCAGATCCTCCGCGGCTACAGAGCATCTCTGATTTTAGAGCATTGGCCACCGTTGGGGGGTGACTGGGCAGGGTAGCTGCCCCGTCACCTCCTGTAAAGACTTTATGCTTCCTGGCGCGGTGGTAGGGGAGTTACTGTTGGATATAGTGCCCTCAAAGTCAATTATTGGATCACATGCACGTGATTTCAATGATTGAGGGAGGACCTATGCCGGTAGGACGGTCTTACTCAAGATGATAGTATACTATCTGGTTTGTCTTTATCATCGTGTACTGCTTTAGGTAATCTTACAGGTCACTATTACACATTGATAGAGCCATTAGGATTCTTGCTTGACGACCAGCAGTATGATGGCGATCATATACATGGGAGCTGGGGTCTATAAGCACATCCTTAAAAGGTCCCTAGTCGTGGGAGTTTTCGAGACAGGGCATCGATACTCCAGAGTAGACTAGTGTATACAGTCGAGACCCCGATGAGAGGCGGTGGCCGGTCTCACAAGCCACTGGTGTCAGTTGGTTCACCTAAGATGTATACAGGTGCTCATTGGGTTATGAGTACACCGAACAGGACTCGCCGGGAACATGCTAGTTGGTATTATACCTAGCGTCAGATAGCAGTTCCCTGATGACATGTGTACAGGTTAGTTCATCGACCTAAGATCGTCATTTGTCTCGTGTGAGTTCCCACTGTGCTTTGATTACTACCCTACCACGGCTCAAAGGAGTCGTGCAAATAGGTTTTAGTTGGGTACAGTCCCGAGCTACATGGAGGCAGTGAGCGGATCTGCAAGGGTTCGTCTCTCCCGGTATTGGGGGTGAGGTCGCACTGTGTCTAGGAGAGCCATTACACGAAGTTCTTGGCCAAGGCAGGAGATTTACTGGTAGGTATTCCAGTAGTATCTCAGGGTGTTCTGGGCTACACTCCGACACGACTTGTACCGCTTTTGGGGGTCTGACTTTTACCAACCCCCTAGGCCTGCCATGCGATACTCATAGACGAACGGACCGGACTGTACGGATATTGTCATTGACAGGCTCAGTAGGGTGTCAGGATGAGTTCGCTCATCGACGTCCTTTTTGTTCAATACCTGGTAGCCCGTTACGTATGGCTAATACCTCTGACGTGCTAGTGGTTAAATCCATAGCCAAAAGTATTGACGAGTCTTTAGAATCCCCCACAGACAGTTTCTCAAGTTTTGAGCGAAACGCTGTAGAGGCCGTATGGATATATGGCAGGGTTCGATTTTATACGTGCGGTATTGCACGGATCATGATCGGACGGATAATACTAGCGGGCTTTGGTTTAAGCCGGATCCTAGTATTGTACAGTGTAGATTTTGTCTCATTGCATTTGTATTCGGTTGGAATACAAATGCGGGTATGTATATACGGTCGCGGGGTTTTCCTGTAATTTATTACGGGATCAGTTTTTTGAAATTGCCAGTTTACATTCCGTTTCGGCAAGTTTTCCTTTGTTCCTTCATGGCCGAAGTTTTGTGATGGGAGGGGCTAATTTGCAAATGTGCGAATTAAAAATGTGGAGGGTGTTATTTGTGATATGTGGCATATGGATGGTTCTAGCATCTTTGCTTTTTCATGCATCATTACTTGCATTAATGGTGAGAAGATTGAAGGGTTTTTTGATGTGAGGTTTTCTTTTTGTTTACCATCACCCATTTCTTTTTACTACACTCACCTCCTTTCATTGCTTTTTACTCTCCCATTTTTGAAAGGCCGGCCACTTCTTGGAGTGAAAGGATTTCATTTTTCTTGTGGTGGGAAATTTATTCATCTCACACTTTGGCTTGCAACAAAATACACTATCCTTCTCCAAAGCTCATCTCCTTCTCCACTTCATTATGGAAACTTCACATAACCCCATGAGACAAACTATTCTACACTTAGCCTACAGCATTCTTGGACACGTCGGCTTGCCAACTTCGTATCCGAGTTGCCTCGGTCCAGAGGTGGGAGCCCGTAAAAAGACTCGGCGATGTGGTGCCCTTTCCGACGAGGAAATGGAGACCGGAGATTCCGCGAGGAGATCGGGATGGAGGCCGAAGACCGAAGGACATGGATCGCTCGGTATAGCTTCTACCCATTCTCTAGTTAGCTAGCATTAAGTTAATGGCCCGATTCAGTTTTTTAGTACGCGGTAGCGCCGGTTTTCTAGTTAAGAAAAGTTATTCGTTTCCGCATTTTGGCCTCGGACAGACGGCCGGGGCGCTACCGTGCACTTACATTGGTATCAGAGCCACGTCATTAACCTTTACTAGCTTGCTCTAACGTGTTTAGAACTTCGATCGAACAAAAATTCCGAAAACCCGATTTCAAAAGTGCACTTTCTGTCGATTTTGTTTTGTGCTCGAAAAAATATTTGGTGTATTGCAGAAATATGTGCAGGGTTTTCAGAGAACACTGTAAAAATTTGGTACCCTGATTCTACTGTAGTGCCGCGGAACCGCGGCCATAACCCCATTTTGGCCGCGGTTCCGCCGCCGAACAGTAGTTTCATTGCACCATTTTTCCTACAGTGCTCTCTGACTTGGAAATGGGGTTTTTGGTATATTCTGTTTGGGCCCAGATTTATTTTGAGTGCTACAGTTGTGCTTGGAGCCCACTTCGGGAAATTTTGTCGATCGAAAATTTTAAACATGTTAGTTCACAGTATTTACATTATATCTGCGACCGTGAATGTCACTTGATCGGTAAATCCTGTCTAACTGCTATAGCCCTTTTATACGGATTTGCGAACGTGACATTCACGTTGATATTCTATGTTGTGCTGTGATGTTGCGGATTTGTCGTGGTGGATAGCCTGGATGCAATGGTAGTATAGTTTGGTTATATTTGTACATTTGATATTGCGGGGCGAGCGTCCGACATGTGGACTTCCGTCACTGCATGTTTGTATATTATTCTTTTGGGGCACGACCGGGCTAAGGTCGATGTACCCGTTGTATGTATATTTTACTTTCTGTACTAGGATTACCCCGCGGTGGGGTACACGGATAGCCAGGTTCTGGAGGGCAACGGGCCCGCATCTCATGGCGTTGAGGCGGAGGGGGCTTTACTCTAGAATTGGCGGGCTATTCGCCGCACTCGTAGGTGGTATAGGTTGACCCAGGTGGGGTGCCCAAGTTACCGGATTCCGTGAAGTGCTGGGTGGTCCATTCACGTTGTTGAAAGGGGCTGCCTCGCTTCAGGTTTTGGCGGGTAACTTGTCGCGCCCGTAAGGGTCTAGGATTTCATTGCACAGGCTATCCACACGATCAGAGGAACGTCGGGTTTCAGTAGCGGCTCTATGAAACCCGGGGATCCTAGATATCTGTATTGTTCTGTGATACTTATTACATTTCTGTGATGTTGCATTTTATCACGCCTTGAACGATTATTATATATTGATATATATACTAGTAGATTTTGTATATGTTTTGCATCCACGTTAGTCCAGTCCCCGCTCTGTCGTTAGTTAAGTAACCTAACGGGTGATGACGGGACCCAGTGGCGAATGCGGATGGTATATACGTACATCATTATTTTCGTTCATTATTGGTGTGATCAATTGATGGGACTGTATTGATTCGGATCAATGCAAGCTAAACAAACATATTCTGATGTTGTTGGAACATTTTTCAAAAAGCTGTTATTGCAAGGACGTTCTCTGTAAATCCCCGTTTCCTTCAATAAAGCTTTCCCTATTTTTCCCAAGTTCCCGAATATCATTTCTTTTTCCGTACCATTATTTTTGTGTGAGGATTAATGCGTAAGTTGTGGTATTTATTTTCTAAAACCAATTGGGTAACCAAAACTCAAACCAAATAAATAACTCCCCTCATATTAAACCCCCAGCCATAACATATTTTTCCCAAGCCCAACATAAAATAAATTAATCTCCTTTAAACTTTAAACCCAGGCCCACTCTCATTCCTCAACTCAACTTAAATAAAATTTAATTAACCAATAATTAACCCCGGCCCACTCCCCGCCTCAGCCCAGGAAATACATAAAAAAGAAAAGGAAAATTAAACCGAACCCTGGCCCAAGCCCAGCCTCTCAAGCCCGCACCCACGCCCGCTCAGACCCGACCCGCTTCTAATCCTTCATCTTCTCCCAACGGCTCTTTTTCTTTTCCCGCTCTCTCGTTTTTCCCCGATCCACTTTCTTCGCCTCACCTCGCGCCAACGCCCACGCCCACGCTCGTGCGCCGTTACCCTACGACGCGCACCCCTCGCGATCCCCTCAACGTTCTCCCCCCGTCTCCCCTTATTCCTCACACTCTCAAACCTCCTCCACTCTCTCAACCCACCACGAAACCCACTTCCTACATCTCAACACCAACGACGACGACGACGCCGACGACCCCACCACCTCGTACTCCTCCCTCATTTCTCCTCCAACATCAAAACCCTTCACTACTCTTCCCCCCTGCCGAGCACCCCCTGCACACCCAATCCCCTCGCCACCGAGCTCGACCACCACCGGCACCCACGACACCGGCGAGCCCCCACTGCACCTGAAACCCCTCGTCGACCCCCTTCGTCCTCAACAGCATCATCTTTACCCACCAACCCGAGCCCACTACCTCTCTCTCTCACTCTCTTTCTCAAACCCTAAAACCACAGCACACATCCAGAACCCACTGTTGTAATCGCCGGAGCGCCGCCGCCGACCGTCGTCGACCCCAGCGCGCTCGCGGCGAACCACTGAGCACCCCCTCCGCTTCCAGTGACCGTGAAACGTCTCCAGGCAGCTCCGACGTCAAACCCGTATCGCGAGCCAATGTCGTGCAAACCAATTCACGCCGTTCGTCGCGCGTTCGTGACGTTGCCGCCGCCGTGCATCCACGAAACATTTCCAGGAAAGTATTTTTACTTGCTACATGCTAATCTATTCATGTTACAAAGTCAAATTGTATAAATTGCAAATTTACAATTCATGGTAACTTATATGATATACCTGTTCGATGTATGATCTCAATGAAAATATTCTTCTAATTTGACGGAATTAGATTGTCTATGCTGGCCCATGTAGAGATGAATACTGTGTATAAATTTCACTGGAAAATACTACCGTTAATGGCTAAAACGAATACCCCCAAATATACCCGTAAAACTAGAAATTTCCCGTATCTGAAAATTGTTAAAATCACCATAAATTATGTACATATTTAAATGGTGCGTTCGAGGGCTTAAATCGAAGCCGATTCGACGAGATATAACCCTATGCAAGTTTCTAATGGTTTCTGTACTGAAATTGTGACGATATTTGGATCGGAGTGCGGCTCTGGACTGCAGTCCAGAGCGACCCTGGTTACTATTTACTGTCCCGTAATGCGTGCCACCTTGTTTCCTGAATTCGTATGTTGCAGAACTCTGCATCGTATTAAAGTTGAATCTGTTATCTAAATAACACAAGTGGTTTCGTTCCTTTTCATCGTCGTTTGCTATTTAATTTGTAAATTAAAAGGGCAGGCCGTATAACAGTCCAGAACAGATTCAGAAGTGATAAACTAGTGTTAAACAGTGTGTAACTTTCTACGTACAGACGCGATTGAGAATCCGTCTATTGAGTTGAATACCCTATTGAAAACCCTAGATTTTATTCAACTGTAGCGTTGCTAAATTATGAACCCAACTGGGTGAAATTCGTGTCGCGAAACGGACGTTCAGTTCAGAAACTGAATTTCCAGCCGCAAGCACTTAAAATGAAACGGTTGTAACTTGAATACCGGAAACCCGATCGAACTGAAACTAATTTTGATGAACTGCTGACAGAGTGTGCTATTTATCTTATTTGTATTATTTCATTGAATTCTAAACATATGAATTAATGCAATTTTTGTAAGTTGATGACATGCACATTGGTTCATAACATACATGACTTATTAATGGCATACATATATATATATATATCTTACCCCATTTGTCATATACATAGTGTTAGTGCGTGTTAGTGTGCAGTGGACATTGCATTATCGTGCGTGAATGATATTGGTTTAGGAGTGTCGAGTACACCAATGGAAAGTGATTGATTCGTAACAGTGATTGATACAGTGAACAGTGATAAAATTGTGTCATTGGTATATTTGTACACGACTAAATCAAAATTATAAAAAGTGTAAACCTGGGGAAAGAGGGGAAATTGAAGTGGAAAGAGAATCGTATTTAGCGGGACCGTGTTTTAGAGGATGATCATTCGAGCAGTGATATATATATTAGGTAGGATCTAGCGATCCGGCTGACAGGGTTATGTCCCGGGCATGTGGGCCGTTGTCTCGTATATGTACGAGACTCCTGTTAAACATGATCCTCCTTTCCACTATATGATTTCAAGCATGATCTAGAGACTGCTAGGGACATAGATCATACTTTGCATCATATAGTGACATAGCGATTACACGCATTGTACTTTCACTGTTATTACCTCATTTACCTGTTTCACCTCATTATAATAATATTGCTATTGTGTCGCTCTGACGACCTGAGTATGCATGCTCAGATCCCATGGAAGAATCAGCGCAGGAGACGGATTTACCTTTCGAGCTGACGGAGATCTAGCCTGGAGTACTTCTCTTTCTTTTCTGCTTTCCATAAAAGTGATCGCGTAATTGAACTTGGTTAGTAACTCTTCATGTTTATTTGTAATTTGTGAACAATGGATTTTAATGTAATAATTTAGTGATGTAATTCCTTTACTACTGTGCTTTGTTTACTGATTACCATGTAATGCTAGAAGCCGAAGTATGACTACGGCGGGATTATTCCTTGACCGTAGGAGCATGGCTGGCCTAGTCATCCCTCGTTTTCCGTATTTTGGGAAGTGAGGCATGGCATTCTCTTTTGTTTTGTACAGTGGTATTCGGTTATGAATATCCAGCACCTCAGTCGACGAGGCAAGGGCCGAGATCCCTTCACCGGGAGTGACCCCTTGGACAGAAGTTTGCGTCAGGGCAATAACTTCACTATAGTCGATTACTTTTGCTTTGCATCGTGGCATTCAGTTGGAATATCCTGCACCTCATTCTACGGGGAAAGAGCCGAGATCCCTTCACCGGGAGTGACCTCTTTAGCAAAGGTTTTCGCCACTATATTTTTATCAAAAGCTATCCGGTTCCTTCAACGATATCAAGTTCATTATATTAAAGGTTTTTCGCCAAAAACCATTCGTAGCCCTCCGTCATTTCAGACGGGTAGCACGTAGTATTCATGCTATGTTTGTTGGCCTTCGTCAAGGTATAGTGTATGGTAGCTATTTGTTACCTTTCTGCTGCATAGATAGATGCGTTGGTTTGGGACAGTCGTACTGCCTTGTTGGCCAAAGTCAAGGGTAGGTACGGGTGGGTTCAAATTAACTTAGACAATGACGGGTAGAACTTGACATGTGACTTATGATTTGTTGATCTTCGTCAAGGTCATAAGAGCATGGGGTAAAAATCATATCGGGAGTTTCTAAAGAAACTGAAACTTGCCAGATATGCGCATACCTTCTGGAGTGTGATAACGTGAGTGGATTTCATCACGTTATCATGCGATGATAGTTGGATCCCGATTCCCACTGATGAGTTGGTTTACTCCTCGGGTGATCCCGACTAATTCTTCTTTCAGGTTTGGAGGAGAATTTGAGGTTACAGTGGGAGGTTTCCTGATTAGATAAAGTGATAACTATTCTGATCTAGGTTAGAGTGCATGCAGAGTGTTTCTTTTCTCTCTCTCTTTGGCAGTGACCATGACCCGACCCTTGACTATGACTTAGTGACCAAGTTAACCGAACCTTCTTAAAACACTGGTTTTTGGATTGTCAGAGTTGCATACCTCATTGCCACTCCTACTTTTACCCTTTTCTGCAGAACACCCCGTATTACTACGAACGTCCACTTCCATTGGATAAAACCATCGTATGGTTATATACGAACTCGAAGGAACTTATTCGAGGATGGTTTCTGGTTCTGGAGAAAACGAATAGGACTATTCAGTTGTCTTTTCCTTTTACCTTCTCTCAGGTTACGAGTGCTCCTTGGATTAGGACAGTATACCTATTACGCTAATTGGATAGTCTTCTTCCAAACCATAGGCAGGTGTCGAACGGTAGGGAATGAAGAAAACCATTTAGCCTAAAAGGTGTACAGAAGGTATTAAGTAAAGACAAATAAAGGGATTAGTAAGAGGGCAAAGTATATTGCGACTGCTATTCACGACAAAACCAAGTATTTCATCGCCACTCCTATATCACCTTTGTATTTCTCCAGAACACTCCGTATCACTACGAAGATCCACAGTATATTGGATATTCCATCGTATGGTTATATACGAACTCGAAGGAACTTGTTCCAGTTCGGGGATGGATTCTAGTTCAGGAGAAATATGAATAAGGTTTTATTCAGTTGTCTTTTATTTTTACCTTCTCTCGGGTTGCGAGTGCTCCTAGGATTAGGACAGTACACCCATTATGCTTATTGGATAGTCTTCTTCCAAACCATAGGCTGGTGCCGAACGGTAGGGAAGGAAGAAAACCATTTAGCCTAAAGAGGTGTGCAGAAGGTAATGACTAAAGACATATAAAGGGATGTGGAGAGATGGAAAAGAAATATACGGTTACAGTTGGGAATCTGGATAATGGAAGAGGCATTACTAGAAATACCCGGATATCCCTTCGAAACATTTACATGTTTCAGTTTCACTGTGTATTGTTAAAAGAAAACTGATTTCCCAATTAGCGCTTTCTCCAGGGTATGTATTTACCAAGTTTAATTCTCACATCTGTATGGTTTTACAGATGATGAGTGGGAGTAAGTTATTGGTAATTAGGTGATCATCCTCATTATATCGGAATTCGTTGTAATTGGTGATATTTGAGGAAATCGCCTGGGCTGTTTGCCGGACGACAAATATTTGATTTTGAATATCCGTTGTTATGCACCAATTTCAAATTGATATATCTGTATGTTCATTTTTATGAAGTGAGATATAACTTTTTGAAATTGTGTCTATGACATTTACCTATATCAGTTGATGGTTAGGTAAGGAGCATTAAACAGCAGTGTAAATCTTCATAACCATAGTACAGTTTTCAACCTACGACACACAGGGATTGAGTTATTAAACTCAGGGGACTTGTATAGAGTATTGTATGTTGTCCAATATCCATTAAGACAGAGGGGTTGGTCATCGTACTATATTCTGTTTACTTGTGACTTCTCTAGTTCTTAGACAAGTGTTTCGTAGAAATACAAGGTCTAAGTTTTGAGAAGTTATAGGTATAAGAATAAAGTAGAGAACCAGGTGTTGCATGTATCGGGATTCTTCAAGGTGATCGAAGATGTAGATACTTGTGTATGGTATTCAGTTGATAGTAATGATTAAGAGAACTTGCTTCTCTTTCAGATTACTCATAATTGGAAGCACTCCTAAGTTGAGTAATGCTGATCGGCCTCTTTCCATTTAGTTTACATGCACTGGAGACAGCTGCATGATTTGAATCTGGTTCCAATTAAATCAGTGCCTCTGTTTCTGTATTGGATATAGAACAGTTCATATCTTAACATTGTTAAGGTACGGGGAGTTGTCCGGCTTATGCTTAAAACCAGATTCTGGATAACTCAAGGCACGTTTCTGTAAGGCTGTTTGTGGGTTGACCCGGGCTATGACGAGGGTTGACTTTCTACCATCTGGAAGATCAATAGTGATATTGTTCTTGACTCGCCATAGTTTTAATAAAAATGGATTTTTTTTCAGAAAACGGTAGTGGAAGTATGGTAGAACTGGAAGTGATTCCAGAACCACAAACGATTATTGAAAATTTAATAAGAACCTAAAGATTCAATCTGGTTTGACATTCCATTGGCCACTCCGCAGATATGGTGGGTAACCTCAGGCACTCGAAAGGTACTTCGGTATGCTCAAAGACGGTGACAAGGAGGTTCTTGTTTACCCAGACTTGCCATTGCTGTTGTTCCAGACTGTGAGACCCGGCAGGAGGATGAGTATAGCGTCGTTCTAAACTATCTTTAGAAGTGCACGTGTATATGACTCTGCCAGAGGGTTGTCGCAGTCAGTGGGAGCAGCGGAAGCATAGTGGACAAGTAGCTTATGTCTATTTATGGACTAAAGCAGATATAGCGGAGATAGATCATCTATTTCTGATGTGACAGTCATAGGTTTGACTTCATCAGAATAGGGGATGGATCTGTTAAGAAGGTAGTAGGGTGTGATGTCCTGGTATTTGGATAATATACACAGAGTAGGAAGTGAAATTCCTATACTACGATCGGTTATACTTTGGTTGTCACACGGTGGTTTCTCCACATAGGATATAGATATTATATCAGATATTCTGGTTACTAGATCTATACTTTTAGATCTAGATTTGGGTAGTTTCCCAATCTGGGTACTTAGACAGCGTTCTAAAGGTGTTTTAGAATAGACGACTCCTGGCATGGTAGTGTATCTGCAGGTAATGGTGTCACCCTCTCTAAAGGTGTCTTACAGATTAAAGGGGACAGGGATGTACATGATTGGGAGATTACTTGCTTAGGCAATTGAGTCAATCATGAGATGTCAAGTACCACACCAGATATTGTTTTTGCAGTAGATACAATAAGTTGATATTAATCCAATCCTGGAGAAACATTAGGAAGCAGTTTTAGAACATAAGTGGATGTTCTAGAGATATGATAACAACAACCTCTTTTAGGAGACAGTTATCATTCCAGGCTTCCAAGGTGACCTGGATGACAGAGTGACTGTCAGAGTTATAGTTTTTCCCTCTGACGAGGGGCAGTATTTTGGACAGGTGGTCCAAGCGGATACTGAGGGAGATGTGGCGCAGGATACTGATTAAGTTCAGTTGACGATACAGTTTAAGAAATTTGGATTTGGAGTTCATTTATGAACTAGGTCCCATCAAACATCCAAACATATTCTAAGACACGTATTGCTCATTTCGGGAGATGGCTTTCTCTGCGAACTTGAGATAAAGAAAGACATAGAAAGAAACATCAGGGCGAATCCACTCACTGAGGCTATTTCTCGAACGCAATAGTTTCGCAAACGGGCTTTGTGAAACAGATTAGTTGAGGAATTGGGTGTTCGGTATCATACGGGCTGTGAGTATGCGACAACGCAATAATTAGCCTTGAGTGCAAGTGGAAGATTGTTGGATATAGTGCCCTCAGAGTCAATTATTGGATCACAGGCACGTGATTTCAATGATTGAGGGAGGACCTATGCCGGTAGGATAGTCTTACTCAAGATGATAGTATGCTATCTGGTTTGTCTTTATCATCGTGTACTGCTTTAGGTGACCTTACAGGTCACTATTACACGTTGATAGAGCCCTTAGGATTCTTGCTTGACGACCAGCAGTATGATGGCGATCATATACGTTGGAGCTGGGGTCTATAAGCACATCCTTAAAAGGTCCCTAGTCGTGGGAGTTTTCGAGACAGAGTATCGATACTCCAGAGTAGACTAGTGTATACAGTCGAGACCCCGACGAGGGGCGGTGGCCGGTCTTACAAGCTACTAATGTCAGTTGGTTCACCTAAGATGTATATAGGTGCTCATTGGGTTATGAGTACACCGGACAGGACTCGCCGGGAACATGCTAGTTGGTATTATACCTAGCATCAGATAGCAGTTCCTTGGTGACATGTGTATAGGTTAGTTCATCGACCTGAGATCGTCATTTGTCTCGTGTGAGTTCCCACTGTGCTTTGATTAATACCCTACCACGGCTCAAAGGAGTCGTGCAAACAGGTTTTAGTTGGGTACAGTCCCGAGCCACATGGAGGCAGTAAGCGGATCTGCAGGGGTTCGTCTCTCCCAGTATTGAGGGTGAGGTCGCGTTGTGTCTAGGAGAGCCATTACACGAAGTCCTTGGACAAGGCAGGAGATTTACTGGTAGGTATTCCGGTAGTATCTCAGGGTGTTCTGGGCTACACTCCGACACGACTTGTACTGGTTTCAGGGATCTGACTTTTACCAACCCCCTAGGCCCGCCATGCGATACTCATAGACGAACGGACCGTAATGTACAGATATTGTCACTGACAGGCTCAGTAGGGTGTCAGGATGAGTTCGCTCATCGACGTCTCTTTTGGTCAATACCTGGTAGCCTGTTACGTATGGCTAATACCTCTGACATGCTAGTGGTTAAATCCACAGCCAAAAGTATTGACAAGTATTTAGAGTCCTCCACAGACAGTTTCTCAAGTTTCAGGCGAAACGCTGTAGAGGCCGTATGGATATATGGCAGGGTTCGATCTTATACGTGCGGTATTGCACGGATCATGATCGGACGGATAATACTAGCGAGCTTTGGTTTAAGCCGGATCCTAGTATTGTACAGTGTAGATTTTGTCTCATTGCATTTTTATTCGGTCGGAATACAAATGCGGGTATGTATATACGGTCGCAAGGTTTTCCTGTAATTTATTACGGGATCAGTTTTTTGAAGTTGCCAGTTTACATTCCGTTTTGGCAAGTTTTCCTTTGTTCCTTCATGGCCGAAGTTTTGTGATGGGAGGGGATAATTTGCAAATGTGCGAATTAGAAATGTGGAGGGTGTTATTTGTGATATGTGGCATATGGATGGTTCTAGCATCTTTGCTTTTTCATGCATCATTACTTGCATTAATGGTGAGAAGATTGAAGGGTTTTTTGATGTGAGGTTTTCCTTTTGTTTACCATCATCCATTTCCTTTTACTACACTCACCTCCCTTCATTGCTTTTTACTCTCCCGTTTTTGCAAGGCCGGCCACTTCTTGGAGAGAAAGGGTTTCATTTTTCTTGTGGTGGGAAATTTATTCATCTCACATTTTGGCTTGCAACAAAATACAATATCCTTCTCCAAAGTTCATCTCCTTCTCCACATCATTATGGCAACTTCACATAACCCCATGAGACAAACTATTCTACACTTAGCCTACAGCATTCTTGGACACGTCGGCTTGCCAACTTCATGTCCGAGTTGCCTCGGTCCAGAGGTGGGAGTCCGTAAAAAGACTCGGCGATGTGGTGCAATTTCCGACGAATAGATGGAGACCGGAGATTCTGCGAGGAGATCGGAATGGAGGCCGAAGACCGAAGGACACGGATCGCTTGGTATAGCTTTCTACCCATTCTCTAATTAGCTAGCATTGGGTTAATAGGCCGATCCGGGGTTTTAGTACGCGGTAGCGCCGGTTTTCTAGTTAAGAAAAGTTTTTCGTTTCCGCGTTTTGGCCTCGGACAGACGGCCGGGGCGCTACCGTGCACTTACAGTTACCCGCCAGGGTTGGCCGAGCAGGACAGCTGCTCGGTTGCCTCTTGTGAGGGCTTGGGTCTTTAGCGTTTGGGGGGCTGTAAGAAGCCCACTAAGGATATCCGGGCAGTGGAGCTGCGCGGCTGCCTCTTAGCGATGGTTTTGACCTCTGGCGTCGTGGGTAGGCAACTACCTGCCTGGGATAAACGAGCGGGGTAGCCGCTCCGATGCCTCTTGTGAGGGCGTTTGATCCCTGGCGTCGGGGGTAGGGAGCCACCAGCCGGAGTTTGACCGAGCAGGGTAGCTGCTCGGTTGCTTCTTGCGAGGGATTTTTGATCCTTCAGGACGGGGACCGAGCAGGGTTACTGCCCAGTGCCTCTTGGCGAGGACTTTGATCCCTGTCGGTTGTGGTAGGAAGCTACCAGCCGGGGATAGCCGAGCAAGGACTCGACCGCCTCTGGGAGGACTTTGGTCCCTAGCGCTGGAGGGGTTGTAGAAGCCTACCAAGGACCCTTGGCCGGGTAGGGTTACTACCCGGTGCCTCTTGGCGAGGGTTTTTGTCCTGAAAGATAGCCGAGCAAGGGAACCTCTGGCTCGACTGCCTCTGAGAGGGCTTTTTGATCCCCGGCGTTGCGGCAGGGAAGCTGCGCGCTGGGGATAGCCGAGCGAGGGATCCTCGGGCCCGACTGCCTCTGAGAGGGCATTTTGATCCCCGGTGTCGCGGCAAGGAAACTGCCCGCTGGGGACGACCGAGCAGGGTAGCTGCTGGGTCGGATCTGGACAGGGTGTAGCCCGACCGTTCGGCTGTAGGTGCAGGGAATGGGAACGGTCGGGGTAACGGCACGCATAGCTAGCGCATTGAATGCGGGGGGAGGCGAAGCTCTAGGGGCGCGTCGCTTCGCTCCCACCGGATAATGCTCGATGGACGCCGCGTGGCGGCGACTCCCTAGGCGAAAGCGGGTGACTATTGAGCAGTGCAGCGGGCTATATAAGGAATACCGGTTCTTCCCCCCTTCGCAGACAGGCCATCAAGAATGGAAGATTTCCCGTTTACCATCCCCGACATCGTCCGCTTTGAAGACGTGTACCTTTATGACCCATATTGCACCGAAGACACGGTGCAGCAGGTTTACGGGAGCATTGAGGACCATTTCGGCCGACTACTCCCCAGACGCTCCTCCCTGCTGCAGCTGCTGATGTACTCCATCTGGAGGGCATCGCCCGGGCTTTACAACCCCCTGTCTGAGCTGCTCTATGATGAGGCCGTGGGCAAGCTGCGGTCTTTCAGGCGCTTCGACTTAATCTCCGCGAATCGGCTGGCCCGCTCAGAGGCGCTCGTCCGCGAATGCTACGAGCTGAGGCTCGGGATCGATGCCCGCGGGGGAACCTAGGACAGTGGTTGGACCTTGCACGGCCCCGGTTGGCGGAGATTTTCGCCGAGTACCACGAGCAGTGCTCGCTGCACCCCCTTCCCCCACTGTTGTAAAATTATTTTTTTTCTTTTGCATGTACGGCTGAGGAGCCCATAATACCCTTTGAATAAACAAAGCTTTCCTTTCCCTTTCGCAATGCTCCACTGATCTTTATTAAATTAACAACGAATCATATGAAGAATTTACATTGTTTTAAAAGAAAGGTACAGGCTAGTGGATGACTTTATAGGCCTGGGCCGAGCTCCCTGAAAGGCTGTTGGTCCCCGAGCCTGGCATGGGGCATGGCGCGCCCCGAGCCCCGGGCTGGTCGTCCGCCGAGGCAAACATGATCTGACCGATGGTCAGGTTAGCAGGAGGGTGATGCTGCTCGTGCTCGCTGTCGGCCAGCCGCTTGTCCCTCAGGTAAGCGGCGAGGTGCCCAGATCGAATGAGCTCTTCGATGTAGTCCCTTAGTTGTTTGCAGTCCTCCGTGGCGTGGCCCAGTACCCGGTGGAAAGCGCAGTAGGGGCCCCGGGTTCGCTTTGCGGCCTGACGCGGGATCGGAGGGAACTTGAAGAACCCATCGTTCTGGGCCTCCTCCAGCAACACTGCGAAGGAGACGTTGAGTGGGGTATACTCCTGGAACTTCGGGTGGTAGGGCTGCTGACGTTCTGGCCTCTCCTCCCGAGCCCTCTTTTTCTGGTCGGGCCGTTCTACCCGGGGGAGGTTAGCATTCACCTCGTACTCCAACTGAACCTCACGCTCGGTCCACGCCTTGACCTCGGCCATGGTCTTAGGTTGCGCCAACGCGAAGGAGCGCAATCATTCCTTATGCCTCAGACCGGATCTAAGCGCAGTGATGATGGTTTCGTCTCGGTGCTCGGGCACCTCGAGGAGGGCGTTGTAGAAATGGGTAATGTAGGCCTAGAACGTTTCCTTGTCCCCGCTCTTAACCATGAATAGGTAGTCGACCGTGCGCTTTTGCCGACGGTTCCCCACGAAGTGGCTGAGGAACTGAGTAGCTAGCTCGTCGAAGGTCGAAATTGAGCGGGGCTAGAGCCCCCGGAACCAGTCCCGACTCGCGCGGATAAGGGTGTCCGGGAAGGCTCTGCACTGGGTGGCGTCGGAGTGATCCTGGAAGCTCATCCCCGCAGTGAAAGCGTCCAAATGGTCCTTCGGGTCGGTTTTCCCGTCGAACAGAGAGACCTTTGGGGGCTTGTTGCGCGAGAAGACGTGGACGACGAGCAATTCCTTGGTGAACAGCTTCGTGAGCGAGTCGGAGGCGTACTTAGCTCCGTCGCTCGAGAGGTGAGCCTCCCGGTGCATGCATTCGATTTTCTTCTCGAAGGCGTTGAGCCGACCGTAGTACCCCGAGTAATCGGCGCCTTGGGATCCCTGGCCTCCGCTGCGGGTGGCCTGCGTTTGGGAGCGCCCCCGGTTCCTTTCGAGGAGGTGCCTCAGGTCCCGGGGTGAGGTAGCTCTTGAATCGCCGAGGCGGACCCCTTCTGTGCGACCCCGCCAATGGTGGGGGGGGTTGACCACCCCCGTGGACAGGCGAGGTGACCGACATCTCCTCGGGGGGATAGGGGTCGCGGGGAGGCTCGAGGCGAGGTTTCCTGGCGGCGGACCTTGGCGTGGAGCCCTAGGGCGCCCAGCGGGCATCAGGGAGCACCGGCTCGAGAGATTGGTGGCCAGGGGACGCAGCCTGCTGGTGGTCGGCGATCTGGGGCCCGGGCCCGATTGTTTGGACGCGTACGAGGGCCTCCACTAGGGATTGCAGCCGATCTATCCGGCCTGCGAGGGCGTTGATGATGGTCATCGGAGGAGGTTCGTCCCCGCCTTCGGTGAGCGGAAGGCGGCGGCTGGTACCGGGATCTTCAGGATGGTTGCTTGCCATGAGGGTGGAGATAGGAAGGCCAACTTTGTATTTTGTGGAGTTGTTTTCCCACAGACGGCGCCAACTGATGGAGCTCCTTTTCAGGCCTCCGTCAGATGTTGTCTTCCGTTGATCTTAGTTAATTATCCTCTGTTGCGTGTGGGTCTCAATGGGTTTTTGGAGGAAGAGATGAAGTGAGGGAGTTGGTGCCGAGTACCTGCAAAGAAGTCCCGGGATGGTTTGGTACCACCAAGGACCCTCCGACGTTCAAGTTAGTGATGAGATCTGAGCAGAGTAACGGCTTAAAACAGTACAGAATGGCTTACTTGACCCTGATGTGATGGGGGTTTATATAGCGGTGGAGCACGCAGCAGCGGGCGTGAAAATCTCGCCGGCAGTTACGCTCCCGACGTCACGCCCGCGTAGAGAGCGGATCGCCTGTTAATGGGGATCGTGATGGCGTGGAACGTGGGACGTTGCTGGCGTAAAGTCCGCGCGTGGCGGGATTCGCGGAGAGGCGGTTACGCCTGGGAGTGGTGGAGTCGGTCGGAGGGCCGAGGAAGATGGCCTCGGCGGGAGCTCGGGGACGAGCGAGGAGGCCGAGGAGTCTTGGTCCTGCGGCAGCTCGAGGCGAGCTGAGAGGCCGAGGAGGCTAATTTGCAGGGAGCCCCGAGGAGAGCTAGCTTGTGCTTGCAGGTCGGGTACAAGGTGGCTTGGTTGGCCTCTGTGGGCCCCTTCTTCTGAGTTTTAGGGCATGTCACCTGCCACATGTCATGATCTCGGGGATCGCTAATATCGAGCACTATCAGTTTGGTTTACGGCACGCCTAGCGTCATAAAAAAGAGACCGGTGACTCCATGACCATCTGGCTCGATGCATCAAAGTTGGTGGAGTTGTTATTACTGATTTTGCAAATTATTTCGTCATTTTTCAAGAGGTCCATGTATCTTATTTTTCTCGTTGCAAATGACTCGCTGTAACCCAGGAGTTACATGTATCGTTTTCTCATTTTTCTTGGAAGAAGTATACAAAGTTGAGAAAATTTCATGGCCCACTCTGATGATCTACGTCATGAATATTTAAAATATGTCTACAAAATATATCTAATACATGTACAATTACATCTCACTTGCAAAATCCTAATTTGTTATACTAAATAGATAGCCTAATTAATTAATACCATCGACATAGGATCCGAATCCATGCATTACATGTGACGCCATATGCTCGATATTATATGTCGATGCAAGAGTTGAAGCCCTATATTTGTCTCCCTTCGTTATATCACTAGTCTCGTTATGTGTGTTCTAAAGCATTAATTTTTTGGTAGCAGGTTATAAATTGAACAGCTAGCTCAATATGAAAAATATGACAGATCATTTTAAATGATTGTTTATTATTATCTTCTAATTTAAACTTTATTCATGATAAAGTGACCATTCAATCCATCAAATATACGTTCCGATAAGACCGTCACCGGTCGCAACTCTTTCGAATCCTTCGAATATTTGTCAAGGACATGTTAATATGTCATGGGCTCTTTTTTTTTTATCCTGAATGTACTAGTATCCGACTGCTCCAATCTTAGTTTTTTCCAAACTATTTTTGTCTGTGGTTAATCCCAGCACCCATGTAAAAAATTGCTTATTACATGCATGTGATAATTAAACCTTGGTTTCAAAACTGGTTAATTCTTACACCCAATATAAAGCAGTTTAATGAAAACGAGATCGGTATCTAATTAAGTAACTAAGGGTAATTCTGAAAAAATTTAGTTTATAACTCATATCTACTATTATAATTAGAACTCAAGGATCCATGTGACATTTTCTCATTCTTCCTTAGCAGAAGTCTCGAAAATGAAAAATTTCATTATCAAGCATTTCACATCATCAAAGTTTTATCTTTATCTTTATATTTATCTTTAATTGAGCCCTGGCCCCGCCCTTATACACGTGCATGCACGTGTATAAAACATAGTACTATAATGTTTTAAAAAGAGACTCTTTTTTTTTCTCTTTCATATTGTCTCTTGTGTGGCAGAGATTTCGACCGTTCGAATTTTCAAATCTTCAAACATCAGCATCCTCAGCTCATTAAAAAAAACCTAGAAATATTAGCAAGTGGAGACACGCCTTGAATAGTCTCAAAGACCACCGCTTATCAAAATGTCCCCATTCAAGGCTAAAAAAAAATTCCTGATAAATCACATCACATGCATTAGCTAATTAAATAATGCATTTAATTAATAATCTTGTATCCATCAACTCTCAAATCTCATTATAAATAATAAAGACCAGCTCCTCTTCTTGTGCAAGCCACACGTACACTTCCTTCTTCCTCTCTCAAGTATCACTCATGGCTTCTTCTTCTTCCTCTTCCATTTCTCTTCTCCTTATTTTTTCGTTCATTGGTTTGTCCTTGCCCTTTCTCTCACAAGCCAAGACTTCTCCTCCATTAGTGAAGGGGCTCTCTTACTCATACTACAAGTCCAAATGCCCAAAGCTTGAGTCTCTTGTGAGAGATCACTTGAGGAAGGAGTTTAAGAAAGACATCGGCCTCGCCGCCGGTCTCCTCCGCATCCATTTCCATGACTGCTTTGTTCAGGTACGTAAATGATAAATTATATGTATTTCGATGAGATATGAAATAATTGTTGGCTTACTACTCACACCTTAAGATTAGTTTTGATTAGTGTATCTTGGTTTTGCATCTATTTTTTGGCAGGGATGCGATGCATCGGTGTTGCTTGATGGTTCCGCAAGCGGGCCCAGCGAGCAGACGGCGCCGCCGAATCTGACGTTAAGGCCGTCGGCATTTAAAGCCATTAATGACCTCCGAGCTCTCATTGATGAAGCTTGTGGACAAGTTGTGTCTTGTGCTGATGTTGTTGCCATCGCTGCTAGGGACTCAGTTGCCTTGGTATACTCTCCTTTAATTTAAATTACTTTTATTTCCGTTAAGAAAAATGCTTGGAATATTTCCTTCAAAGAGTAATTTTATTAAGTTGGCTTTTTTTTTAATTAATTAGAAGTACATGACTTTCTCTTCTTTTACTCTTTTTTTAGTTGTGTAGAGCATATGAGATAATCTTCTTTTATCTAAAAATGTCAAATGAAAATTCTATAGTTTTGACCCATACAATTATATAGGAATTGTATATTTTCATGAGTGCATGCGCTATAACTACAAGACACCTTGCAGATTTACTCTAGTCTCTAACGTAGCAATCTCTTCTTTCAGTCCGGCGGCCCCAAATACAGAGTACCCCTTGGCCGCCGCGACGGCTTGACCTTCGCGACCCAGAACGCCACTCTAGCTGGGCTTCCTGCCCCGTTCTCCAACGTCTCCACCCTCCTCTCCGCCTTCAACAAAATCAACCTGGATGGCAATGACCTGGTCACCCTCTCCGGGGGCCACACCATCGGCTTGGCCCACTGCACCTCCTTCACAAACCGCCTCTACCCGACCCAAGCCACCAACATGGACAAAACGTTTGCGAAAAACCTCAAACTCACCTGCCCGGCAGCAAACACGACCAACACTACGAACAACGATATCCGTAGCCCGAATGTTTTTGATAACAAATATTACGTTGACCTGATGAACAGACAAGGGTTGTTCACTTCGGACCAAGACTTGTACTCGGACTCGAGGACTAAGCCTACCGTTACGAGTTTCGCCATAAACCAGACCCTGTTCTTCGAGAATTTCGCGGCTTCGATGATTAAGATGGGGCAGCTAGGCGTGGTGACGGGTGACAATGGTGAGATCAGGGCGAATTGCTCGGCAAGAAACTCGGGCAAGAACTTCTTGTGGTCGGTGATCGAAGATTTGGAGGAGACGATTGCTTTTTAATCTACTTGGTGGTGAATGCTGTGTGTATGGTTTTTTGATGCATATAGACATGTAGTTAAAATGCATCTATAAATGTATCCCCCCGCCCCCGCCCCCTCTCAGGAATAATATATGTGTCAATCATATTAAGTTCATGGTGAATCATTTGTCTTTTTTTTTATTAAATAATAAAAATCCTCATCCTCTGTTCTCCTATGTTATTAGTTATCACAAAAGTGTTTGTGACGAGACATTATTCGAAACTGGTATTTTGCATATGCGATGGACGTTAATGTATAATAAGATATTTTATGGTATAAATAAATACTGATTTAAATATAGATGTTTGATAATAAAGATATAGAAATATCTTTTGAAATCGGAAGGAAAAACTTGGATATCAATGCCTAGAGTTATATGTAAAGAGAAGAGAAATCCATAAATGAAGGGGTAAATGAAAAGGCAAGTTCACTAAAGTATCTCGAATTTTCAGTGTTTTCCAGCGGACTATTGACTTGCTTTATTACTCACAACTATCTTGAACTTTTCCATAGTTTTTGTTGTGTATGAGATGATCACAAAGCACAAACAATTGATAACGAGAAGAAAACAAATCATAGACAAGATAGAAATACGAGTGCTAACCACAAAACTAATAGGTGAAGGCGAAACTTTATTAATAATCGAATATCCGGAGGAGTACAAATCGATGGAGAATTACAAATATCTCTCAAATCCTAAATCTCTCACAATTATCAATGGGTTCTCACAAATTAACAAAAGGTATCAGATCTAGATCTAAAATAAGCTATCATATATAGCATACAAAATATTTACCAAAAAAACTAATTTCCTAACTAAGTGAATTTTCGTCCGGCCCAGAAAGGCATACATCTGCAGAAAGAATTGGCAGACGTCTGCATTTGTCATCACGAGAATCCAGAGAGCAATCCAGATGTCTGAACAAGGATATCACGGATGTCTGGTATCTTCACCAAAATAACAGAGAGATTCGAAAACGCCTGATCTCATCAGGGCAGACGTCTACCATAAGTGCGCTCGCGCATCCAAAGCCTCAGTAGACATCTGAAGCTCTCAGCCCCAGACGTCTGCCTTAGAGATAAACTAAAATCTTCATGATGACGCTGAATCGTTAGAAAATCCAACTAGCAATCTTCATAATCGAATGTGAGGCATATCTATCAAATCACCACCTTACCTCGCATTCCACAAACTCCTCCATCAAAATAATAACAGCTCCACCTTTATTACAAAACCTCTAAAGGGCTCAAATGAGTGCAACGCACTCCAATTAAGTTTAAACAGTGTTCAAACTTAACAACTGAAAGAGATTTTGTCAACATGTCGGTCGGATTGTCCGCTGTGTCAGCTTTCTTCACAATAATCCATTCTTTCTCAATGACTTTCTGCATGAATCAATACCTCACGTCAATGTGCTTCGTCCTATCATGATGCATCTGATTTTTCATCGAGTGAATCGCACTTTGGCTGTCTCAGTAGACTATTATGGTATCTTTTGGAATAGCAAGTTCTGAAAATAGTCCCTTCAACCAGATTTCCTCCTAACGGGCGCAACAACGGCCATAAACTTCGCTTCTGTCGTAAACAACGCTACCGTAAGCTGCAAAGAAGTACGCCAACTAATGGCACACCTTTCCAAAGAGAATACATAACCGGCGATCGATCTACGCCTGTCAAGATCACCAACATAATCAGAGTTGTTGAATCCAACTAAATTGTCGTCGTTACATCCAAACACCAATCTCACGTCAGACATACCTTAAAGCTATCGTAATATCCATTTCACTGCCTGCCAATGGTTTTGTCCTGGAGATGCCATATAACGACTAACAACACTAACAACATGTGAAATGTCAGGTCGTGCACAAACCATGGCATACATAACGCTACCCACCGCACACGTATATAGAACATTCAACATGTATCTAATCTCATCATCTGTCTGCGGTGATGAACGAGCTAAAAGTTTAAAATGAGTTTCCAAAGAAATACTTACAGATTTAGCGTCTGCCATGCTGAAACTTTCCAAAATTTTCTCAATATATCGTTGTTGAGACAAGTATAGCATTTCTCTTTTTCGATCGCACCTGATCTCCATACCAACCATTTTCATGGCCGCTCCTAAATCCTTAGTCTCAAACTTACTTTTTAGCGGTTCCTTCAAAATCTGAATATCAACCATATATCTCGCTGCTATTAACATATCATCAACATAAAACAGCAAAAATATGTAAAAACCATCGGCGAGTTTCTTCGAGTATACATAACCGTCGCCCATACTTCTCGTAAACCCTATTCATGAAGTGGTCGAACTTCTTATACTAACGTCTTGATGACTACTTCAAATCGTAGAGAGACTTCTCTGACAAACAAATACGGTTTTCTTTTCCTTCTGCTTCAAAACCTTCGGGCTGTTGCATGTAGATTTTCTCCACCAAATCGCTGTGTAAGAATGTGGTCTTCACATCGAGCTGCTCAAGCTCCAAATCTTACATAGCTACCAAACCGAGCAAGACATGTATAAAGATGTGTTTAACGATCGGAGAAAATACCTCAGTGAAGTCAACTCCCCGTACCTGCGAATAGCATTATTAACTGCCCCTTAGTCACCTTCTTTCTTCTCGAAAACCCACTTGCAACCAACTATCTTCTTTCCTTCTTCGAGCTTCACGAGCTTCCAAGTATGGTTCTTATGAAGAGACTCAATTTCTTCATTCATAGCGACTAACCAACGAGCTGCTTCATCGGATGAGATGGTTTCTTTATAGCTTATCGGCTCGGTACTATCGACTGTCTCTGCAACAGACAGCGCATACGCCACCAAGTCATCGTAGTCATACCTCTGTGGCAGTCTAATATCCCTTCTATGTCGGTCACGAATGAGCTAATACTCCTCATCATGGGACTGCTCATCATGAACTTCTTCAGACGACGGTGAAAGAGAGATCTCTTGCGAACCCGAGCTATCACAGACCTCAATATCAACTCTCGGCTCATCTTTCTTCGAATCGTATTCAACTGAAGATTTCTTGTTGTTCGACTTCAACACAGTAGATTCATCAAACGTCATCTCTACTAATCATAAATTTAGGTGATTTTGGATTTGAACACCACAATCATAACTCTTTACATCGGTAGCATAACCAAGAAATATGCACTTCTTCGCTCGAGAATCCAACCTGCCTTCATGGCAATGTGCATAAACAGGGAAACCAAACACCTTAAGTGTTGAATAATCAACATGTTTTCCCGACCATACCTGCCCCAATATCTAACAACCTAGCGTCGTATGAGGTGACAAATTTAAAATATAGCACGCCGTGTTCACCGCTTCTGCCCAAAACTCATTACTGAGCAGTGCATTGGACAACATGCACCGCACTTTCTCCAAAAGAGTCCGGTTCATTCGCTCTGCAATTCCATTCTGCTGTAGTATATGGATGTAATACCTGGTTCATTTGTACTCATCAAATCCGTATTTTAATAAAATATTTTCCCCAAATTTTTATCTACAACTTTTCCCTACAAATCCTAATTATATATCTATATTTTACCTAAACCCTTTGTCCAGCAGCCATGGCCCAAAGTCCATGACCAAACCCCAATTCTTCTGTTCTCATTTTCTTTTCTATATTTTTCTTTTGAGGCCCGGTCTAAATCCTCTTTCCTTCTTCCTCCTCCTCCTTTTATTTCCCTACAGTTCAAAATCCCATGCCTATGATTTTCCCCTCATGTTTTGATTCCATATTAATGTTGAGTATTTTGGTTTTAAATGGTAATTGATGGAGGTTGAGATCTCCCTCAGATGTTGTCCTCCGTTGATCTGGAAACGAGCGTTTGGACGGTTGAGATTTGGTGTGGTTGTTGTTGAGCGTGTGGATCTCAATGGGTTGATGTTGGAGTTAAAACCGAGCTACTTGCAAGTGAAGTCCCGGGGTGGGCGACCACCATAAAACCCTCCGACGATCAAGTTAGTGCCGAGGAATATGAGCAGAGTAGCGGCGTATTGGAATGAATTCGAGTTAACTGAATCGTTTGAGAGAGAGGTTTATATAGTGGTCGCGTGGAGTGAGCGGGCGCAAGATCATCGCCGTCAGTTACGCCCCTGCGCTATCCTCGCATTAATGGCGGGATGCGCCCATTAATGAGGGACGCGCTAGCGTGGGACGCGGAACGCGGGGAGGCGGATATCTCACCCTGGCGAGATGCACGGAACCGTTGCTGGGGCGCTTGGGTTCTATGCTCTCGGTTGATCGGGGAAGCCAAGGAAGCTCGGCCTGTCAGATTGCTCGGAGACGAGTAGTGAGGCCTAGGAAGCTCGGCCTGACAGATGGCTCGGAGACGAGCAAGGAGACCGAGGAAGCTCGGAGACGAGCTGTTGGTAGTTTGCTAGGAAAGTACTCAGGAAGGTCTCCTGAAAGGTCGGACACTTCCTCGGGACGAAGTCCCGAGGAATGCCCTAATGCAACTCATTTATTCCACTCCGTAGCCTTCGGGACATGTCATCCACCACGTGTCGTAATATGAGAAAATACCACTTATGAGCATCATCATTAGCCACCCACTCTCGTTCCGACCTATTTATGGGTTGGGTCGAGAGTGGCCTGCTCGGTTTTTCTTCGGCTCAATCTTGCGCTGAGAATCAGAATATGGATCGCCCGGGAACGACATGGCATTTGGCGGTGGCGTCGTTTCGATCTTTGGGCCCACGTGTCGTCTCGTCGTGCGCCTGAATTTTAGCGCGTGTCTCCGATGGCATCAGCAGATCAGTGAAATGATTGCGCTTTAAAGAGGGGGCGCCGTTTCAGTCGATTTGCCAGCTGGGATACGGGCCACGTGTCGGACGTCGGTTGGCGGAAGCGACAGGCCGTCTCTGACTTCTGCAGTTGAAGAGACGTCCTCAATGGTCGGTCGCCACGTGGAGCTTCGACTGCCGCTTGGGCGTAACATTTCGTTTTGGCGGGAATCAATCTGGGCAGTAAGATGTTCTCTTTTGGGATGTATAAATAGGAGGGGACCATCCTAGGGCCGACACTTTGCTTTAATTCTCTTTCATTGCTGAAGATTGCCAGGCGCTCCACTTCTTAGATCGGATTCTCTGTTGATTTTTCCTCGGTGAGTCCTTTCCTTTGAATCAAGTTAGATGTCTTCATCCGAGGAGTCTGTAGAGATAGTAAGGGTAGAGTCGGACGATGATGCCTCATTTTTTGGGGCCAAGTCCAATGGGTCTTCCTCCTCTTCGGCTTCAGATAGCCAAGAGGGTTCTTCTTCTTCGTCGTCTTCTGTGCCGGGTTCGCCCTCTAAGGTTAGGGCCATCTTTGTCACTCGCCGTCGGGCGGCGACAAGGGCTCCCAAGGTGCACATCGGGAATACTCATGATGCGCCCTCCATTTTGAACAGTCTGGACGAGCTTTCCGAAATTCGGACTCGATTCCACATCCCCTCAGACTATTCCATCCGTTTAGTTAGAGAGGGTGAGCGGGCGGACCAGGTGCAGGGAAAGGAGATTGCCCTGTATTTGGAAGCTTTCCGGGCAGGAATGTGTCTGCCCTTCCCAACCGAGATTTGTGGGGTGCTTCGTTGCTTTCGTCTTGCTCCGGGCCAGCTAGCACCGAACTCGTGGAGGATCCTCCTCGGGTTTCTAGTCCGGTTGAAATTAGATCAGATCCCTTTCAGTTTGACCCTCCTCGTGTCTTTTCTTTGTTATAAAAATCACTCCGGCACCATCAAGGAACAGCCGAGCTGGGTGTGTTTTTCGTATAAAAAGCGTAAGGATGGGACGACCGAGTCTGGGGTAGTAGTAGTCCCTTCTTCCATCCATGAATGGAAGGAGAAGTTTGTATTCGTCAGGCCACCTGAAGGTGAGGATTGGCCTGTGCTTACACAGTGACACAGGGCCGACTGCCCGAGGGAAAAGCAGTCGACTTCCTCCGAGGCGAGGGTGGTGTCCCAGTGGGAACCAATCCAGTGGGCGGATGTTCTGTTATCGGAGCAGGCACTGAGCTGGGCTGGGCTTAGTCCTGCACATTTTCTGGGTAAGTTAGGGCCTTCGATGACCTGTTTAAACTTCGCTAACTTCTTTCGCCTTTTTAGTGTCGCTAACTCCCTTTTGTTTGTGTGTTCTTCTTTTGCAGAGCCTATGGACCGATCGAAGATCCTAGCCGCCATGAATGCCAAGAACCAAGGAAGGAAGCCAGGGATGCAAGCTTGTCCCGACCCGGTCCGAGCTCGACCTCGAGGCCAATTCCACTGTCCAAGCCTTCCGCCGCTCCCCGAGCCCCAGAAGAACGCCGCAGGAGGGGTCATAAGCATGCATGGGACCCGGGCAAGAGAGGAGGAGGCTGAGCCCGCCGAAATCCCCCTCAAAAGGCTGAAGCGGACGGTCTCTCGGCCACCTTCTACCGGGATCCCAGTGCAAGAGGGCGAATTCTGTATGGAGATGCCCTCGAGGCTCTCCGTCGCCGACAGCCTGCTTTCGGACATGGAGCAGCTAGCCGGGTGCAAGATTCCCCGGGGGACCATGAAGGCCCGGTGGCCGCCATAGCGCAGGAGGCAGTTCAGATCGGTACTTGAATTTTCATAAAATTTCTTATGTCCTGTTTCCTCGGTTTGAGCATTCTAACCTGTTTGCTGCTTTTCCTCAGATCCTTCATCACTGCGCTCTCCTCGTCGCCATGGAATCCGAGGAGGTAGCCCCGGCCATGAAAAAGGCGGGCGAATCCTCCTCACGGGAGGAGGAACTCCGCCTCCAGCAACTGCATGTGAGGAGAAGGCGGCTCTCTTAGACTCTCGACTGGTCGCCGAGAGGCTGACGAACTCTAAGTTGAATGAGTCTCATCGGCTCCTGGATGAGTCCAACCGGGACATCCAGGCCAAGTTGGAAGAGGAGAACAACCTCTACAACTTGATGAAGAAGTCGAGGGACGCCCTCAAGAGGGATGTCCGGGTGGTTATGGACGTGGTGAAGCTCGCCGAGAGCCGGGCGGCGAAGGCCGTGGAGGGATACAAGGCATCCGACCAATTTTACGCCAATCTCACCGAATCCGCGGCCATCGTGTGGCACTACTCCCTCAACGCCGTCAAGGAGTCTATGCCGGGGTTCGATGACATCGAGCTCCGCGCTAAGTACCTCCTGACCGAGGAAGCGCCGCAAGAGGAAGTCGCCGAGGCGGCCGTTGGGGGAGAGGCTGTCGGCGGAAGCTGCGACCCCGAGGTCGCAGTTTTGGTCCCTGATGGCGGCCTCGAGCAGGGTGAGATCTTGGCCGAGCGGGCAGCCTGAGCTCACCTCCCTTGAAGATTTTTTTTCTTTCTTAAAATTTTTTAAGCCTCCGGGAATTTCTATAAAGCCCAGGAGCACAGAATACCTTGTATTTATCTTTGATTATAAATAAAGTACTCCTTTTTCCTTTGCCCAAATGTCTGTTCACTGCGTAAGTACTTTTAGCTCGTATAATTTTCATTGTTCGAATCTTCATTCTGCAAGTATTTTTAGCTCGTAGGTCTTTTTATCTTACAAGGATTTTTAGCTCGGTGTCCACCCTTCCCGCACTTGCTGACCGTTCATCGAGTAGAGTCGAACGATAGCCAAGTGTAGGAAGGTCGGTGTCCTCCTTTTCCCCGAAGTCAAGGTGGCGATCGTGCATCGAGTCGAACGATTACCAAGTATAGGAAGGTCGGTATCCTCCCTTTCCCCCGATTCGAGGTGGCGATCGCGCGTCGAGTACGAACTGATTGATGGGCCGAGCATCAATCTGCTCAGCAGCCTCGTGAGGAGGGCTTTTAGATCTGCTTCTTTATAGGGCAGGAATCTACCCGCTGCGGATAGACCGAGCAGGAAGCTACTTGGTCTCCTCGACGCCGAGGGCTTTGGATCCGTAGTATTGATAGGCAGGAAGCTACCCACTGTGGATGGACCAAGCAGGAAGCTACTCGGTGGCCTTGTGAGGAGGGCTTTAAATCCACAGCATTGATGGGCAGGAAGCTATCCACTGTGGATGGACCAATCAAGAAGCTACTCGGTGGTCTCGTGTGGAGGGTTTTGGATCCACAGCATTGATAGGCAGGAAGCTACCCACTGTGGATGGACCGAGCAGGAAGCTACTCGGTGGCCTCATGAGGAGGGCTTTAGATCCACAGCATTGATGGGCAGGAAGCTACCTACTGCAGATGGACCGAGCAAGAAGCTACTCGGTGGCCTCATGAGTAGGGCTTTGGATCCAAAGCATTGATGGGCAGGAAGCTATCCACTGTGGATGGACCGAGCAAGAAGCTACTCGGTGGCCTCGTGAGGAGGGATTTGGATCCACAGCATTTATGGGCAAGAAGCTACCTACTGCGGATGGACCGAGCAAGAAGCTACTCGGTGGCTTCGTGAGGAGGGCTTTGGATCCACAATATTGATGGGCAGGAAGCTACCAACTGCGGATGGACCGAGCAGGAAGCTACTCAGTGGCCTCGTGAGGAGGGCTTTAGATCCACAGCATTGATGGGCAGGAAGATACCCACTGCAGATGGACCGAGCAGGAAGCTACCCGGTGGCCTCGTGAGGAGGGCTTTAGATCCACAGCATTGATAGGCCGGAAGCTACTCACTGTGGATGGACCGAGTAGGAAGCTACTCGGTGGCCTCGTGAGGAAGGCTTTAGATCCACAACATTGATGGGCAGGAAGCTACCCACTACGGATGGACCGAGCAGGAAACTACTCGGTAGCTTCGTGGGGAAAGCTTTAGATCCACAGCATTGATGAGCAGGAAGCTACCCACTGCAGATGGACCGAGCAGGAAACTACTCGGTGGCCCCATGAGGAGGGCTTTTAGATCCGCTTCTTTGTAGGGCAGGAGGCTACCCACTGCAGATGGACTGAGAAGATGTAATGAATGCTATTTTTCAATTAAATCTCAAGTATTTTCTTTTCTTTTGGCGGGTGAAGATGAACTCAATAAATGAATGCTATTTTTCAGAATAGTTAAGATGCAATAAATGCAAGAGCAAAGCCCTTAAATACCCCCAATCCAAAAACCAAAACAAAACAAGCATTTATTACAGTCGGGCTAGCAAACAGATGTCTGAATAAGGAAGGGACCGACGTCTGAATGCAAATAAAAACTAGCCGTTATAGCATTTAATGCACCGTAACAGTCGTATTTTTAAAATAATTATTGCTTCAAACATTTGTCAAATAAGGTTTAGACGTTAGTCGATGAAAATCAAAGAAGACAGTTCAAAGATATTGAAAAACAGACGTTTGAAGAAGAACAAAACCGACGTTTGAAGAAGAAAATATTTTCGTCCAAAATGACCTTCAGACGTTTGTCTAAAATACCTTTAGATGTTTGCCTTAAAATTTAGAAATTAAAAAACTTAAGTCCAAAAAGGCAACTGACGTCTGAAGAAGACCAAGACTAACGTCTGTTTTTAATCAGAGAATTCAACCTAGACGTTTGTTTTCCATGACAGGCGTTTGTACAAAAGAACTTCAGACATTTGTTCTGAAGTATATCAGAAATTGTACATGTTTTGAAAACAAAAAATGATGTCTGAAGAATACTAGGACTGACTGAAGAAGAATTTCTCAGAAAACTCTTAACTTTGAATTTGAAAAACGTTTTGAATGAAATCCTTTGCAAGCTTTTGGCCAATAAATTCATGCATGCAATAGTGTATGTTCTTGAGCTTTATATGCTAGTCTCATAAACCATGAATTATTTATATAGAATCCTATATCGATGTCACATTTCTTTAAAACCTTGAATTTTCGACACGAGTTCTTGAACTTTGACGAATTACATGATCTTCAATTGATCTTCAACTTGACTTCCATTGATCTTCGCTACTCAACTCACATGCGTCTTGAAATCAATATTTGATTTTCAAATGAACTTCGTTTCAATTTCGTTCTTCGACGCTTCAAACTCGGACATCGGCTTCTTGCTTCTTGGTTATTCGTAGCTTGAACTCTTGAATCTTGGCTACTTAGATTCTTGAAGCTTGAGTAAGTAATTTGGGAAGCTCTTATCCATATTCTCCAATTTCCAATTAGATATGTCGGTTAAGCTCAATTTTCTCCGTCCTCCATTATAAGCTTATGTTTTGAGAATATCTTAAAAAACCAATCTCAAACACGACCAAACTCATATACAGTGTTATAAGATATACAATAATAAACACTTGTATCTATCCATTAATATTGTACAACATTATCAAAACTAAATAATCGGATTACGAAAATCCATAAGCTAACATATATCATTTTCATTTTTATGCAGAAAGTTCAATCTAATAAACTTTCATTAGAGAAGTTCTATAAGAAGAAACTTCTCCTATCCTGACCAAAATAAACCATAAAATGCCCTATATAGTCTGCTATGCTATCGGGACCTCCTCTCGATAGTCGAAATCCCCTCACCCGACATTGGACCCCTTCTTCATGCACAAAAGTGCATGAAATATGTATGCTCCATGCAAATGGTAGTCCTCACATATAGTGGTCCTACTTTAATCGATTTGGCTATAATGTGGCCCCAAATCGGATAGTGTCCATTTATATATGTCAAAACTTGATATTAAAATACCCCCAAGTCTGGAACTAATCTCTTAAATTTGAGTTTTCTCATAACTTTGTACATTTTGCAATATTGATATAATTTATATTCAAATTGTACACAAATATAAATGAAATATAATGAAAATTCTCTGACTTCTCATGTATTCTATAATTTTTAAGTGTGATCTTTATAATGTGATTTGAGCGACCTATTAAGGTGTCCCGTCTAGGTTATTTCTTAGACAGTATGGTGTAATTAACAATATATGCATGTGTGTATAGGAAGTCTTGAACCAGGACCTTCTGGTCAACTTTAAAATACAAATGCTTGTTTTGTTTAAATTCTACATGTTTTAAACGTTCAACCGTTAGAGATCCTAAATAGGATAAGTACTTGATAGCCGTTGCGATATCTCTTAAAACAAAAACAAAAGAGAAGATGGCCGCAAAAGATGATGCCATGAATACAAAAATATAAGAACATCTCTTTGACTCGACTGCTCTAGGTGACTAGGCCGTTTACTTCCTCACATGCTAAACTTGCGTATATACAAATTTTCTAAATAAGTAGAAATTTGCTACCTCATTTAACAGTGATAATAAATTAGGTTTTAGTTGAACATCAAATCTAATGAGTGACACTATGTATGACCACAAAAACTTCATGTAAGCAAATAAACAAAGCTAGAGCCTTTTAATGTAACTAGCAAGTGCTCCCATGGCCACAGAAGTTGCCCAAAAAATATGTTATTGTTTAAACAGCTAAATTTTAACTAAATTTTATTGCAGGCAAATCTTTCAAACCTAACCTAAATCGAAACAATTTAGAAATTTTTTCATTTTCTTTCAAAATAATTCCAGAAAAGTATCTGTATTTATACATTTCTACTTATTGCATGTATTCAACGAATGGCAAATTGCATTCGAAAATTCATGACATCATCACTAACTGCATTTGAAATTTTAAAAGATTTTCTTCGGAATCTTCCTGCCATCATCATTGATTGCCCTCAATCTCCGTACTCCTTCGAACGACGGTTATCTTTACTGTACTTTTCTCTTTGCTAATTTTATATTATATAATTCAAATTACTGCAATTAATATATATTTCAAAAGTGTATATAACTTTTAATATATATTTCGTATTCTTATTGGTAGTTGACCTATAATATACAAATTTTCATTACTTGTAACTATCCATATCCATGTGCGCATCCGCCGACCACTCGATACGATATGGTAATATCTACATCCGATCCGTATCCAATCAATGAGAACGTATACAAAAATAATTGTGAAAATGTCGATTCAAATTTTTCAAAAGATATCTGAGCCTCATATAATTTTCAATGCATGTATTTATACAAAGTAATAGTGGACGGACATATCCGATTGATGAGAACGTATACAAAATAACAGTGAAAGTGTTGACGACAACTTTTCAAAATACATCCGAGCCTCATTTAATTTTCCATGCATGTGCATATACAAATTAATAATGGACTGGTTGATTCCAATTTTCAAAAGATATCAAAGATCTCATCAAACTTTTCATCCACATATGTTCGGATTGAAAATATTTTCCATAGATATTATAGTACATATAACCATAATCAGACTTGCTCTTGTCAAATGGCAGCTCTCACTATATATATATATATATATATATATATATATATATATATATATATATATATATATAATTCGTTAAGTTTGAATTTGTTTGGATTTTCAACCTAATCATTTGACAAAAAGGAAAGATTTATCCATTTCTTTTATCTTTAGTAATCAAATAACTCAAGGTATATGAAGAGATAAAAGCAACTATTTGATCTAGAACTATTTTTAAAAGTAGGACCGTCCTGAAAACTCATCCTCCACAACACTTATTTCTATAATTTTTACAAAAAAAGTTTCTAGAGACCAAAGAAAAAACTTTGATCTTCATAAATATTTCTTCTTGTAGCTTACCAACTTCGATCAATTTTGGCGGCTTGCTCTAAGGAATAACAAAAACAAATCAAATATTGCAGCAGCTCATATTGCTTTATTCTTGTTGGGGTCATGTAAAAGCAAGCATTTATTTAAGATGCTCATTTCGAAACAAATAAAGCATCTTGGACTTGGACTTGGATGTATATAATAGACTTTGATTATTTTGTTTTACCTTTTCTTTATGGAAAAAATATTAGAATTTTTTTCCATTTTAAATCATTTAACTTAGGGTATACCGTCAAAAAGCTCACGGCCCGCTCGGAAGTTGTCGGTTGTGTAAAACCCACGGATATTTTCAAAATTGTTGGGAAGGACATGTTGTTTAGATCTGTGTGAAAAACCACTGAACCGTATTTCATTTAGGACTTTATCTCTCCAATAACTTAAATATTACACGCTACTTTGTAGGTATTACTAGTGGCTTTTTTTTAAAAAAATTGGCATTTGTACATGAGTGCTAACCTATACACACAACATGCACGCATCCAAAAGACCCACAAACTATGAGACTATTATTTGACATATACCCTTCTAGGCTTCTGCTCACATTTCTTGGCATTAAAATATATATTTTATATATTGAAAATATTTTGACTGGGAAAAGTTAAAACATGATGCCACTCACGAAAAACTATTATGATGAGAGCGGGATGTAAACGGATACGGTTTACCCGAGCAAATTCCGTATTCATATTAGTTTTTTATCAAATACGTTTAGTTATTTTTATTTTTGATCACTATCGGTATTCACATCTACAAATAAAAACCGGATACGGGTATGGTAATATCTATATCCATTAAGCATATTTTCTTATCACCGTCTGTATCCACATCCATTAATAACCATCGAATACGGATATGGCAACACCTATATCCATTGCATATCCGTGTTTGATATCAATGATAGTAATTTTTTATTTTATTGGGTTTTTTCCAATATCCGTTTCATATTCCATATTTGTATCTGTATCCGCTTTTTACTAAACTCAGATAGGGATAGTAATTTTTATTTCTGATTATTATCTATGTCCATATTCAAACCTGTTTACAAATGAGGAATGCGGATTTGATAGCATCTATACCAGATCCTTTTCGGAATTTTACTAAACTCGGATAGAGATAGTAACTTCTGCTTTCGATAATTATCCATAATCGTATTCGACTCCATTTACGAATGAGGAATATGGATTTGATAGCATCTATACCCTATCGGTATGCGATCCGTTTACTTATGAGAAGTAGTGTTTAGCTGCAATCGCTTTGCATACTTGTATATGTTTGCAAAATATAGTATATATAGTATTACTTCCTTACATTAATTGAGTAATTAAAACTATAATTTGTAATCATATACAGGCTTACTGAAAACATTGATTATGAGTTGGGGTGGTAATTGAACGGGCCAGATCGGGTTTGCTTAGGGTTCAGCTCGGTATCAGCTCGTTCAAACTCGGTTCATTTATTAATGAGCCGGATATGAACCAGAAAGCCATGCTCGTTTATTAAACAAGTCAAACTCGAGCTCAGCCAAGCTCATTCAGTATTGACTCGAGCTCGGCTCGGTTACACAGTTTGAAAAAAAACAGTAATATATAATACAGAGCAAATTCTATACAACTTTCAGAACACTTAATTCAATTAAAAGAATTATATAAAATGCAACTGAGGTGAATATAAAACCCAACATTTAGACCCATTTCATACTCTAGATGTTAATTTTTATAATCTTTCCATATCTCAAAACCCTTGGTTTTAAGCTCTATGATTGTTGTCCCCATCCTAGTCTCTTACAAACTGCATTCATGTTTTCTTCTAAAACATCTGTAATGACTATTGATATATCCACCAAACGCCTCCACCAAACGCCTCTTTATCGTTTTCCTTTCAAAGATCGCCTTATAGAAGACGCATCCGAGCTCAATTTTGGCTCGTTTAAGACTTGGTAAGTTAACGAGCTGAACATGAGCTAGATCTGCTTAGCTCGAGACGAACTCAAGCCAAACTTGAGCGAGCATAAACTAAGCCGAGCCGAGCTCGGACAAGAATTGGCTTGTTCAAACTTGGCTCGGTTACACCCCTAGTCATGAGGGTACAAATTAAAAGGATGGGTTTTTTTGCTTGTAGCCCCCAAAACATAGCAAATTCCTTTCTAACTTTCCAAAACTTGGTATTTACTTTTTACCTCCCAAAACTAATATGATACATCATTTTGCCCCTTTTACAATTTCCGTCAGAAGAAAAAAAAACCCTCGAAATTTTAGATGTTGACTGAGAATAAAAAGGGAAAATGGGAAAAACAAGCCAAATATTGATGACGCGGCAATCAAATATAACGTTCGCAGGCAGAAGAAAAGTTGATGGTATTTAATTGCAATCGGGGGTGATGATTCATGGGACTTGTTTGTAATTAAATTAGCTCATGGTATCAATCGCAAAAAACGTGAAAATTGATGGATCAATCTGTGCAATTTAACCTAATATTTATTCATCTAGAAAACAATGAATAAATATAATTTTGCCCTTTTCCATTTTGTTTTTCACATACCACATGCTTTTTCTTGGTCCAAAAGCTGAAGCACCTACGACCTACTAAGATATCAAAAGATCACGTGGATGTTTGAACGCATAAAGCTTGCGATTATATAATTGTGAGGTATCGGTTCCTCTTTATTTCCAAGTTTCCAAGAAGAAACCATGAAGAACAAAGTGGCAGTTGAATTAATTAAGCCGGCGGCCTTCCATTAGCTATGATTCGATGGAAAAAAGATATTCTATAAGGGATTGCATCATGCAAGCCCCTCTAGAGCCATTGGATGAGCTCCCCTTGCATGCAAGAGGAGCCCATCCAATGGCTATGCAAGGGCTTGCAGAATAGTTTTTTCCGATTTGATGGACCGCAGCGACATAAAATTCATATATACCTATCATTTTTAAATTGTTGTTGCTCAAATGATTCATGTCTCCTTTTTTCCTTGAGTGTTTCCATATTAAGAAGAAAAATGATAATAAAGGGGGTTTTTTTTGGCGTTTAGTTGCATATCAAATTATATACAAATGTTGTTGAATAGGAATTTAACCAGAAAAGTTTGCAAAGAAATATAAACCTTGGTAATTTCATGGCTTAAAGTAACCATAGTTACTATATAACACCACATATAGGTCATGAGATAGTGTAGAATTCACATTTTACACTTTTATTTAGTTTAAAATATAATATACAGACCGGTTAATATTTCGTATCCTATTAAAATATGGTTTGATTTTGCTTTTAATCTTAATCGTCCACTCTGCTCAACATGGACAACAAAATAGTCTGCTGGCGCTGCTCCTTGTCCATAAATAACAATACACGGTAAAATAAGATTAAAGGGTTTAGATTTGTCAATGAAAATTTGTTATTTCTTTTTCAAAGAATTATATATATATATATATAAGAAAACAAAAAAGATCATAGGAGGGTATATACCCAAAACAAATGATGATAATAAAAAATAATTATACAAAATTG